>OX155894.1:17706749-19139330 GCA_944588485.1 Phosphuga atrata | reverse complement strand
TATATATATATATATATATATATATATATATATATATATAGTTCGCCGAAACGTCGAGAAGCTGGTTCTTTTCAGAGCCAACCCTCAGCATCAACGCGGAATCCCCGAGAAAACAATACAACACAGGTATATATCCGCGAAAACCTCAAATACAATATGTATATATATTTATATATATATATATATATATATATATATATATATATATATATATATATATATATATATATATATCCCCAAATACAAAAGGAGTCTAGTTAGTAATGTTATTAACAAACTGCAAAATAAGTGTATTAGACCAAGGCCGCACTACGGTTTTTTCCCGCGAGCCGTAACCGGTTTCGAGAAACACCAGTACGATATGGAAAAAATCAATCGCGGAAAAAAACCGCAAGTGAGGCCCCTTGTATTAGCTTAGTTGAATCACAAAATCACGCGATTAAAAACCGCGGCGGTTTAGCCATAGTACGGCCTAGGCCTTAAATAAGATTATCTACTTTCACCGTTTTCTGACACTTTCTGGCAAAGCTAGCAAAATGAAAGTTATGAGAGAAAAGCATTTGATTTTAGTATCTTCAATAAAACTAACTTTTCAATAATTATTTTCCTAGTCTCCAACCTCCACACTATTTGACCATTCTTCTTCAGTGACTACAAAAGTTAAATGCTGCACAGCTTTGCTTCTTTTATATTATTTTCTTTGGTCATGAAGTTAGTTTATTAAATATTTCATTTATGGATAGTTCTTGCAATATAATACTTGTCGTTTGACTTTCAATTTCTAGGATGATTACCGTTGTTACCCAAGAGTTCTTCGCAATGTATATAGCCTAAACAGGAAATGAATTTTTACCAGCCCTGAAATAGGCAAAATATAAGCACAACTTGGAATACTACAAATTATGTCTTACCATAACAAATCATTCAAGACACAATACAGCAGGACACGGCGGAGGTACGAGTTTCTACTAAATCAAGAAAAAAAGAAAAAACTTGAAAATAAATAAATAAATTCAGACAATTCTATGAAAACTAACATGCGATATAGTGAGGAAAATTACATAAAAATGTCAAGTAGCAAACAGTACATCATCGAAGATCCGCATAATGAAGACCCACAGAATAAAGCCAACGAATTCAATATTTTTTTTACTGAATACCCCCGATTTCAGCAATACACCTCACACACCATACGATGACAAAATAGCGGATACCAAATCATCCATATTCCTGGAACCAGTGTCAAATGAACAACTATACAATATAATAACTTCTATAAGTAACTAGAAGAGCGCCGGTGACGACGAAGTACCAGCTAGATTAATTAAAAATATTTTCTGGGAAATTGTAGAACCGTTAAAATATGTAGGTAATTTACAGCTCCATAGAATTTTCTCAGACTTCCTCAAACATTCCATCAAAATCATCATTCAGCTCTCTGTGTCCACTGCTGAACATAAGCCTCCCCCCATTTCTGCCCATTCCCTCCTGTCTTGAGCTCTCTATATCCAGTTGCCTGCACATCTTTTTAGATCGTCCGTCGAACGTGTAGGTGGTCTTCCTGTACTTCTTTTATCCAAGCGCGGTCTCCACTCGAGCAGCCTTTTCGCCCATCTTCCGTCCGTCATTTGTGCCACATGTCCAGCCCACTTCCACTTGAGTTTGCGAATTTGAATAACTACATCTGTCACGCCGGTTCTTCTTCTTAAATCTTCATTTCTTATATGATCCCGCAGTGACACTCCCAGCATGGACCTTTCCATCTTGCGCTGTGTTACCATAAGTTTATTAGCACTTGCTGTAGTTAGTCTTAAGGTTTCAGCTCCATAGGTCATAACGCGACACACACTGATCAAACACCTTCCTCTTTAAACATTGTGGTGTGTCGCTTTAAAGGACTTCCACAAGTTTTCGATAGGCTGTTCAAGATGAAACTCTTCTTGTCATTTCGCACAATTGGTTGTCTCGTGGATTTCATGACCAAGATAGTTGAACTTATCCACCAGAGCAACTTCCTCATCACCAATGAGAATTTGCTCACTGGTGACTAAATTTGTCATATATTTTGTTTTTAAAATACTTATTGTTTGACCTACGTCAGCACATACCTTTTGTAGTTCTTGTAACATATCTTGAATGTCCTTAAGGTTATCTGACAGCAAAACTATATCATCCGCAAAACGTAGATTCGTTAAGTTTCGACCATCTATGTTTAGGCCCTTATTTTCCCAATTGAGTTTTTTAAACGCATACACCAAAACTGTGATAAAGAGTTTGATAAAGAGTTTAGAGAGCATCATAATACCACTACACCAAGAGGGCAATAAAAAATTAATAGAAAATTACAGGCCACTATGTACAATATCTGACTTCTCCAAAATATTTGAAAAAGTTATTGCATCCAAGATTATCAAATTTCTTAAAAAGTATCACTTAATTAGCAACGAACAACATGGTTACAGAAGCGGAAGGAGCATCGACACAGCATGTTTTAATTATATAAAATATATAGATAAATAATTGGAAAATAAGAACATACCATGTAGAATTTTGATCGATCTTTCCAAAGCTTACAACACCGT
Organism: Phosphuga atrata; assembly: GCA_944588485.1. Classification (NCBI taxonomy): domain Eukaryota; kingdom Metazoa; phylum Arthropoda; class Insecta; order Coleoptera; family Silphidae; genus Phosphuga; species Phosphuga atrata. Next base: position 19,136,748 of record OX155894.1, on the reverse strand, counting down.
AAATCACACAATCCTTCTGGAAAAACTATTCAAATGCGGAGCTAGAGGGATCGCTCATGAGTGGTTCCGTTCCTACTAGGGTTTCTGGTTCGGATGTATCCGAACCGCAAAACCGCGGTTTTCTGTGCAACAACCGAAACCGCATAACCGTCATAAAAAAACGCGGTTTTCGGTTTTATTTAAACACAAATAAAAATAAAGTACATTGAAATAGTGCTCTTTCAAACATTGCAAACTGTTATTGAAAAAATGGCAACTATCGATGGTATATGTATGTGTTCGAGCAATTTCGAAATTTGCATTTATTCGGAAACAATAGCTGACCGGTTTCCCAACCAAATCTTGCCAAAATGTTCTTCAGGTGTTATGACCTTAATTCAAAAGGAAGACGAAGAAAGAAAGAAAGCAATGATTTTAAAGTTTCAAGAATAAAAAGCAAATGGACAAAAAATAGTACTACGCTGGATTAGTGGACTAGCTTGAGACGCCGAGGATACTTAAACATTAATATTCATGGAGAAAACAATTTTTATTGCAATTTAGGTTTGCTGCGAGTTGAAGGAACTTGTTCTGCGAATAATGTCGTAATAAGTGTTGAAAAACATTTAGATTCATTTAGTATCAGTTTCAGAAATGATATTGTGGGTGACTTGGATTAGGAAGTAGAAGTTCGCGGTGACGTCGCGACGCCGTTGTCATAAATTTTGCAATGCGGGTTTTAGTCGCGCTTTACCACAAGCTTTCCCTTCGCCAAAACATCAAATTTCTTTCGCTATCTGCATAATTGCGAAAACTACAGCGGAAAATTCACCGCGAGTTCCCGAAATTTGACCTAGATTAGCAAGTTGAACTATGCGGCGACGTCGCGACGTCCTTATCAAAGATTTTGCAACGCGGTTTTCACTACAGCTTCCTGGCAAGCTTTCCCTTCCAGAAAACGTCATACTTGTTTCGCTAGCTTAAAAATTACGAAAACTACGGCGGAGAAACCAGCAGCCGCATTAGGCAATTGAACTTTGCGGTGGCGTCGCGACGCCGCTGTCAAAGATTTCGCAACGCGGTTTTCAGTCGCGCTTTCCGATCCCTTTTTGCTCTAACAAAACATCGAATTTGTTGCGGCAGCTGCGAATTTTCGAAAAAACAAATGCAACCAATCCTCTGTAGATCTAATTTCTGTCGCGGCGTTATTTATCGAGTGATTTCAACGCGGTTTTCAATTTCTGGTCCCAAAAACCTAAAAGTTTGATTGAGTCTGGGATTTATTGCTGTGGGATTATTATTGAGTAAGATACGACATCCCGGGTAATTAAAAAAATGGTACAAATTGTCCTGCTGAACGAAAAATTTCTGTTAATCATACAATTCATTTCGCTGTATGCGTTACTGTTTACAATAAATCATTTCAAGTAGAAAACAGCTGCAGCAGTGAAGATGAAGATTTATATCCTGAAAAATCGCACGAAAAAGATGTGGATAATGAATATTACGTCGAAGAAGGTGCTGAAAGTAAAACTACTACAAATGGTAAGAAAACTTGTATTTTTTTTTCGTTTATCTCCGATAAAATTAGTTTGCTACAACGAAACTTAAAAACTCTTTTTGAAAAGGAAATTGAATTACCAATGGACCTCAAGGCAAGATGGTCTTCTATTGAACCAATATAAGAAAAATTTGTTTCTCCAAAAGTCGTAATATTACAGATTCTAACAGTTTTAAATTCAGTGCTAGCAGTAACAACATTAAGCAGCGATGATTCTAACTATTTACGGCATAAGGTGTAATAGGATTCTTGGAAAATAAATTAATTGGTTCTGATATAAGCAAAGCTTGAAATGAAAAATATCATGGAACGTTTAAAGATGCGTGAAAATCTGGAATTATCAGAATTGGCTAGATGCTTACTAGATCCTATGAAAGTTCCAACAAAGTCTGTTTTAATATTGGCGGAAAATCTTTTTGAACGACTTTATCCAGACAACAATAAGGTTGTCGAAGTTGATGATGAATGTTCGGCAAATTCAGAAGAATTAGAAGAACTTAGTGACCATTCCAAATTATTCCTTGCAAGACGAAGTAAAAAAAGCTATTCAAGAAGATTTAAATAAAAATACTTATATGCAAACAAATCGCTATCCTAATTCTATGAAAAAGGAGTTAAATCTATATATAAAAGAACTTCTGAGAGAACAAAAAGATTAAATATTTTGTTTCAAGCACTTTCTTCAATAAAAGCTACATCCACATACTCCGAAAGATCATTTTCCCTTAGCTCCAACTTTTGTGCAAAACTAAGAACTCGTTTAAATATCAGACACTTCTACCAAAAGAAGTTCTTAAAAACCGAACCCGAAACCGAAACCGCGGTTTTTAATTTTAAAAACCGAAAACCACGGTTTTTAGTGCGAATATTCAGAAACACTAGTTCCTACTTATCTAACCGCACAGCAAACCATAGTAAATACTACACAATGTCAAGAAAAATCAACAATCATATTTTGGGACCTCTTTTATTTACTCTATATATTAACGACCTACCCCTAACAATAAAATCTACACCAGATAAAATTGTCAATTACGTAGACGACACTTCCCTGTTATTATCTAACACTAGACTGGAAGACGTATCTACCAATTTAAATATTTCCGTGGCAAGAATAAACGAATGGTTAAACATAAACAAACTTACAATTAACAGCCAGAAAACCAACGTAACAATTTTGAAAATATGAGATATTTAGATAGTAGATCATAGTAGATATAGCAGCATAGTTAGTAGATCATTATTTAACTACCTCAAACGAATGACAATAGGAAAAGACGATATAACTGTTAGGATTACTTTGAAACTTTAGGAGTGGAAATCGACTGTTGCGTCAATTGGAATGCACACATAAATGCACTAGAAGCAAAATTAAATAAAACAACATACGCAATAAGAATTTTACAGCGAAGCGTAAGTCAAGAAGTCCTGAAAATTGTAACACAATTGTACCACAACTTTCACTCTCACTTATTTTATTTTGGGGATGCCAATGACGGAAAGAGCACCCACCATCTTACATACATTTAAAACTATATAATACATTGCAAAGACATCTAAAGCTGATACAAAATCAAAGACAATTTATAAAAGCAATTTGCAGTATCCTCGTAAACATGGAACCCTACAATTTAAAGAAATATTATTATAATATAAAAACCCACCCAGCCTAAATTATTCTGTCTGGTCATATTTCATTAAGTTTTACAAATGTGTTTATACCTGTTATGTATAGCTTTACATAATGAAATAAAATAAATTGAAATTGATAAAAATTTTAGAAGTATAATCATTTAAAGGATACAGGTCATGATTAATAAATGTTATCTAGTATACTTTTTTATTACTTTTTGACCTAGAAATTTACAAAAAAATTATTTGAACAATAACAATTGCATCAATTCCAAAAAGCTTTAAAAATTATTATCTAAAACAATCTTATTTAAGAAATCTCCAATCAGATTAAACAAAGATTGCTTAAAGTTTCAAATAATAAATTACACAATTAGTAGTAAACAGTGTAGCTGTCTTTTTATTTTACTCACAATCATTCGAAATTGATGCTTCGTAGTCGGGAAATAAGAATTCTAAAAGATTATGATACGAGAACGAAAGGGATATAATTACAGGTACTAATGATCATACTTTTGATCTGACTTTATCTTCTGCATTGACTACGATTTTACGATTATTTCTGCGTATTTACACCATATATCATGCAATGATGCTATGAACACCATATATCATACATTTATGCTCAGCTTCCGAACCAATTTTTGCGTTATCTTTTAACGTTTCTAAAACGTTGCAAAACGTCAATATTCGTCTATGATTTTACTTACTTGCTATAGTATTAATATTTTTTATACGATTAATATATCAGCATAAAGTAGAAACTGTCCGCAAACGGTTTCCTACATGTAAACAAATCAATACACGATATCGTCAATATGTAATAACAAAATTTAATTAGAAATTTCCGCATCAGTCACATTCGTAGTAATAATAGCATGCGTATTGACAAATTCCAAAAACGATTTTCTATATACGTATGAGCAGATATAATGTCCGTATTAATTAGAATATGTATATCCGCATTAATTAGAATGTGTATATCCGTATTAATATGTGATAATACAAATTCGAAGAGTCTGCTGGTACCTTATTAAACCCCCACTAGTTCTATGTTAACTAATTATTTAGGTGTTGAATTAAGTTTAAGACTGGACCTAATGTACCTATTTATAAGCTATTCGATGAAAATCTCTAATTCAACACCAAACTATTTTTTCATTTGGACATTTCCAGTCTACATAAGTATTTAATTAACTCGTCTATCAAACAAATTTAGAGTAGTAACTAGTACATGTGGATCGTATTTTTCGGAATGGAATAGTTTTTGTGGATGGAAGAGTTGAAAAGAATGGAATAGTTGCTAAATGTGGAATAATTGATGAGGGTGAAATTGTTTAATGAATTTTGACATTTGTGTATGAAAGAGTAATCAGAATTGCGAGCTGCGCGATTTTTGTAGAAAGCGCATCAGCTAAGGTTGTATGAGTTGCAAGATGTACAACTCCTACTGCACAGAATATTAACTAATAATTCATCCGTCTCAAATGATTTTAATGCTGTCAGGTTTGGAAAATAATATAATCAAACACTTTTGAGGTGTACTTAATCATATAATGTTACCAATTGTCTGAAATCAAAGTGACTTTAATTTAAGGAGTGATATTAGAAATGAAAAGTTCCCAACGTTCATAAAAAGGTTACTATATCTAACGATGTGATATTAGTTCCTAAGGTGTACAACATGGACCATAGAAAATCAGCTGTGGAGTAAAAAGTTACTGAAAATCTCACTAAAACTTTTATAACCTTTAAATTGATTAAGTAACATTGATGTTGTCAACTTTGACGTTCAACATAACCAACATATTGTTTTAATCAAGTTGGTATCTTGTGTTTTTGAGTTACCAACATACTCAAACATAATCTCACCAACTATTTGTTAAAGTTACATTGTTGTCTTTTTTTTCGTCAAAATTGCAAGCCTTACTTATTAACTTCACTTCATCATATCCTTTTATGAAGGTTGGCAACTCTTGATTTCCAATATCACTCCTCCAAATATAGTAAGTTTGCTTTTAGACAATTAGCAACACTTAGCAAAATTATGTTACTAAAAGTTTCACCAAAAAAAATAATAACCAATAAATTACTCAACTGACGTTAATGTCAACTTTGATTTAATTTTCATGTATTTCTTTATTTAAAAAATCCAGTGTCAAGGTTATCGGCCATGAAAATTCCAAAATGGTCAAATTGTTTCAATAGAAATATCTATGATCTTAATAGATCTGAAAGAGTTTTTATTATATCTATTGCAGTTTTCGAGTTGTTGCTATTTGAAACCATTAGTATCAGTTCCGGTTTGACTTCGAGGGAATGCGTATGTGGTCCGGATTTCTATGGCGCTTTGCTAACCTAATAGCCTAACCTAGGTTAAACCAACGTTTAGCTTTACATCTTTATCTTATTTTTGATCTCTCGGGTCGCGCTACCGCTTGTAGTTTGTCTTAATTTTTCGTTCGATTTTCTTTCAGGCTAACAGACTTTGCCACTTTAGCTTATTGTAGATCAAGCTCTAAATGCATGTCTGGTAGACTGAAGAGTTGGACAAAAAAATATATTTGCAAGTTTTCAATAAATATTTCTTTGTTAAAAACAATCCTGTATCAAGGCTATCGATCACAAAGGTACCAAAACGTCAATTTAAATAGAAAAATCTATAATCTATATATATCTGAAAAAATTTTCAAAATATCTGTTGCAGTTTTCAATTTATAGTTATTTGAATTTTAATTTTTATTATATCCGAGTTTGAAGGTCTTGATTTATCTGCCGGTTAGCGGTGTGCAGCCTAATCTAACCGGGGTTAAACCAACGGTCCTTGCAACACCGTCCTATATATGTATGTTGTCATGATTTATCTGTCCTGTTATTTTACCCGGTGTAAACCAACATTCCTTGCAACACTGTCCTATATTGGATCGAGAGTTCGCGCTGCCGCGCGTATGTTGTCTTGATTTATCTTCCTGCTTCGCGGCGGACAACCTAATCTAACCAAGGTAAAACCAACGGTCCTTGCCACTTTGTCCTACATTGGACCGAGAGTTCGCGCTGCCGCGCGTATGTTGTCTTGATTTATCTTCCCGCTTCGCAGCGGACAACCTAATCTAACCAAGGTAAAACCAATGGTAAAACCAAATGGTACCTTAAAATATAAAATTCAAAGAAAGACAAAATATAAAATAGTGCTAAATGCATCCAACTTCGGAGCCTTTGAAAAAAATATATATTTGTAAATTTTCAATAAGTATTTCTTTATTAGAAAAAATTACGTGTCCAGGCTATCGGCCACAAAGATACCAAAACGTCAATTTCAATAGAAAAATGTATAATCTATACAGATCTGAAAGAAATTTCAATATATCTCTTGCAGTTTTCATTTTATAGCTATTTGAATTTATTAATTTCTGTTATGATCGAGTTTGAGGGGCGACGGCCGCCGCCAGATAAAATATTTTGCAAAACTAACTCAAAGATATCATAGATTGGCTAATTCTCCACAAATGTGTGAAATTTTATTCTTCCACGTTGTGTGAAACATACTAAAATCATTTTTTAAACAAATCCAGACATGTCAATCATGAATTCCGATCAAATTCGAACGCGAAAATTTCAAAATATTCAAAAATTGCGAAAAAATATATTAATAATTGAAGGATTTCAATGAAACTTATACTGAATGTGGGTACCCACCAGAGGTATAAGTTGACAAAATTTGAAAGCTCCCACTCCAATGGGGACGTCGTGAAGAATTATTTTCTCGTCAACAATTTTATGGAAATATCTCGTCAATGCCGCAAGGTGGAAAATTATAACCGGGATATCCGTATGTACGATGTCGGTGTCTACAAAAAAGTATTCTTTGCAAATTTCGTAAAATCCTTCGGTTTGGTCGCAAAAGTAAAAAATAACCCCCTTTTCTGAATTTCGTTTTTGAATTTTTTCGTTTATAAAAAAAAAATTCGGCCAAACGGTTCGCTTTGGAAAGATGAAAATGACACAACATTTAGATGAAAATGTGATCTATAAAATAGCGCTAAATGCATGTTTCTTAAACTCCGGAAAATTCGACAAAAAAATATGTTTGCAAGTTTTCACTGAATATTTCTTTATAAAAACAATTATTAATATTTGAATCTATCAATTTCTGTTATTTTCGAGTTTGAGGGACGGCGGGCGCCGCCCAATGAAATATTTTGCAAAACTAACTGAGGGATATCATAGACTGACTAATTCTCTACAAATGTGTGAAATTTGATTGTTCCACGTTTTGTGAAACTTAGTAAAATATTTTTTTCAACATATCCAGACATGTCAATCACGAATTCCGATCAAAACCGAATGCAAAAATTTCAAAATATTCAAAAATTGCGAAAAAATATATTAATCCTTGAAGGATTTCAATGATACTTGTACTGAATGTGGGTATCCACCAGAAGTAACTGCTGATAAATTTTGAACGCTCCCACTCCAATGGGGACGGCGTGAGGAATTATTTTAGCATCACAGCTTATTTGTCAATAACTCGTCAACGCCTCAAGGTGGAAAATTATAACCGGGATATCCGTATGTAAGACGTCGGTGTCTACAAAAAAGTATTTTTTGAAAATTTTGAAAAAACCTTCGGTTTGGTCGCAAAAGTAAAAAATATAAAATTGAAAAAATGTTAGAAGGGGTATTACATACACCCCTGCTCTGAATTTCGTCACTCAATTTACACGGGTTTTAAATGGGCTCTTCCGCCAAAACGGTTCGCACTGGAAAAATGAAAATGACACAACTTTAGATGAAAATGTGCTCTATAAAATAGCGTTAAATGCATGTTTCTTAGACTTCGGAAAATTGAACAAAAAAATATATTTGCAAGTATTTCTTTATTAAAAAAATCCTGTGTCAAGGCAATCGACCACAAATATGTAAATTTCAATAGAAACATGTACAATTTATATATATATATATATATATATATATATATATATATATATATATATATATATATATATATATAACTCTTGTAAACTATATAAAACTTAATGCGTTTGTTAACGAAAGTGCGCTCTATTTATCTGTGTTAAAATTATTTAACACACATTTCTAAACGTTCGTCATGTCGTGGCTATCAGCCGCAAAAAGTTTGCATGTAGCACATTTCAATGGGTCTCAATGAGCACTATTCGATTTTAAAAGAAAATCCGGATAAATTTCGAGATAGCTTTTCCTTCAGCCGTCAAGTGGTAGAACTGACCGTTTTTCAACAAAAACTCTCTTGTTATCCCCGCTAGGAAGTCGAGGAATACACCTTTAGATTCCAAAATGAATGTGTAATTTTTAACTATTCTTGTAGAATACTCCTAATTCCCACCGTTTGAAAAATGGATTTTAAATACCAGATGACCGAAAAACTTACAACGTCCCCCATGTAAAATTATCCGAATCACGAATCAGCCGCTGAAAATTCATGCAACATATTTTAAAAGAACTTGATGAGTTGTATTCGAATTTGAATCGAAAATGTCAATAAATATTGAAATGGCTGTTCCTTCCGCAGTGAAATGGTAAAACTGACAGCTTTTCGCCAATAACTCTGTTGATATACATTCGAGGAAGACGCGTGTTGTACCGTTGGAATCTAAATTCTATTTAAAAGCTCCAATTATTCTTAAAAAAATTTCTTAAATATCGCGGATTATGAAATAAATTTTGGAATTCAAATGTGAAGGGAAGCAACTGTTTCTGAGGTAAAATGGTCTGAATTTTAAGAATCTGCTAAAAGAAACGTGAAAAAACTTCGATTTCTTGTAGAAATTTGTGAAAAAATGCGAATTTTGAAACGAAATTTAAAGATTTCAAGATATCTCTTTGAATTTTATTTGAATTTCAACATTGAGCGAAAAATCAGCATTTTGATTTAAATTCTTTTCTTTAATTTTATCTTTTCACAAGCACACGAATAATCATAAACGGATAAACTTCAACAATGACATTTCCACATAACCTGAGCGAAAATAGTGTCAGAATGATCAGCTGTAAGTGTAAATTGGCGATTCAGCGGCAAGCAATGGTCGTAGTATTTTTGACCTGGAGTGCCAAGCCGTTGATGGATTTGAGAAATTCAAACGCCATACTGTTGGCCTTTTCACCGGGCATGCACTTGTTGGACTGGAAATGTAAATTTTCTTTTAAGCGATTCCGTTTGAAGAGGTGAAAAAAAAGTGACTTCGCGAATTGGGGCCTGCGGAACGTCCCCGGAGGTGTAATGCGCCGAGACTGGTGTCGTTCGAAAGTAGACACATGGGGCTATAATTCCTGAAAAGAGCAATACAATTCTAAAATATTTCACCGAAAATTGAAGGTTTCAATTTGCTCAATTTTCAAAAATTCGTTTCGAGTTTGGACGGGCGTCGAGACCCCTAAATGCGATCGAGCGATGCATCGTTCCTATCGCCTAATAGACCCTTTCGTTCTATATTCAGAAACCTCCATCGCGAGGCCCTGCTATTTAATTTAGCGAATCCCAGAGGATTCTCGCGTACTTCTGCAAAACATGGTTCGGCACGCAATCGCAATTAAACTCCAAAACAAACTTAAAGACACTATGCCGAATCGATTGGTGCCGGTCCGGTCCCGATCCGACTGTTGGGTATCCCTGGAGAGGGATCCCCGCAAATTAGGTGAAAAAAACATCGCGCTTTTTCGATTTTTGTGTTAAAATTGACCCAGAGGGGGAACAGGATGCCGAAGGTACCAGATTCTTCCACCGCCGGTTGCGGGTAAATATCTCGCATCGAACGAACCGGTTTGGAAAAACGGCGCTCTTCAATCAAGAGAACGGCGTCCACAGATGTGATGAAAAAAACGTTTTTTTTTTCGCTTACATTTTCCGCCGCACCGGGTGAACCGACGGTCGCGTACTTTTCCGCATGACGTCAAAAAAACGTGAAATCGACGCGGCAAGAGAACGCAGTAAAAAACTCAAGCCGCGGACCAAAATTGCTCCTCAAAGGTGCTAGAAACGATCCCCTGTTTTTGGCACCTAGAGGACGCCATGTGGGACTTGCGAGCGGCAGACGGACACGGGTCGAAGGCCTGTTCAGTTTTACTACAGAAAATGACCATTTCCCGTTTCGACGATCAAGAGGAACGGAGTTTTTACGGAAAAAGTGAAAAATTTAAAACGCACCTACAGCCGCCCCCTGCGGGGCGGAACTTGGCTAGGCTCGTCAAAAAAAACCTAATTTTTTGTTCAATTCATTGGAAAAAATTCAAGACGTAAACCGCATTTTTTGACAATTTTTCTTAATTTTCAAGAAATCTTGACTTTTGACCCCTTTCGAGTTCAGTGACGGTACCTTACTCGATTAGTATATTTCGACGACGACAATCTCGAGATCTAAATATCGCTACCGACGGCATTCAAGGCAATAAACTATTATACTTTTTAATTTGGCCAACTATGGCCCGCAAAGAACTTAAGACTCTTTGGTTTTTCTTCTTTTCTCCTAACAGAACCTCTTAATGCATTCGCTTCTTTTCTTTCTCTCCTCATAGCAAATGATCCATTAGGGCCTCCTCATTGTTGGTTTGGCATTTGGTCATGAAAGGGCTGGTTGGTTGGCTGAAATCCTTTTATACTGTCTACTCTCCTTCTAAACTCTCTTCTGTTGTGGGCCATCTGTAGTGTGATTCCAACTTCTACCGCATCCCTTTTCACCTCATCTACCCATACATATGTGGCCTATAACCCCATGATGTAATTGAAGATTCTTTTGGTCAGTCTGCATTCATCCATTCTTGGTAGATGTCCCTAGAACTTCAACCTCCGCTTCCTCATTGTGTCCGTGATTTCCTCAGTGTATTTGTAGATTTCTTCGTTTTTCCTCATTCTCCAAGTCCCATCAGTAGTTTCCTGTGGTCCAAGTATCTTCCGCAGAATCCTCCTTTTTTTCTTTTCTAGTTCTTGATACTCGCCCAGTTTATTTAAAATAAGACACTTCGAGGCGTACAATCCTTCAGGTTGTACTACCGATTTATAATGTTCGATTTTGGCCTTGTAGGATAATGCCCGTTTGTTAGACTTGTTCGTACTCATTGCGTTAAATTGTATTGCAGGTCCAGCTTTCTCGCTCTTCCTTTATTTGCCTCCTTATCTAGTCCGTTTGGTTGGAACGATTCCCCCAGGTATTTAAACTTCTTTGTTCTCTTTATCTTCCCATTATTTACCTCCACGTACCTCTCACTTTGGTGCTTGTACTTCATATATTCTGTCTTTTCATATGAGATTGAAGATTTTACCGCGATTTCATGACGACACTCAAGCATCTTTCGAGCGTCTTCTGGGTTCTTGGCTAAGATAGAAAGGTCATCGGCAAAAGCTAAACATTTTATTTCCAGCTTTTTCCTTTCCCTCCCAAGCCGCATTCCTTTTATTCTTTTAATAAATTAATTTATTAGGAAAGTTAAGTTATTTGGGATTGTTATTATATTAATCTGTAACTCCATTCACAAATGCGGCATTATTAATTGTACTCATTTCATTTTTGTAAAATACGATGCATGTTCTATGATACCTACATTTAAACTTGCCTGCATAGAAATCGGCCCACAGTAAATTTTTGACTTTAACTATTGTTTTTTAGAAAATATTTATGAGATGAAATAGAAAGACAAGTTAATATACTTTAATATGAGCTTAAATTTATCAAGAATGCTTATGTTTTATAGGCACAGCAACCGGTAAAAAAACTATTTTATGTATAGTTTGTATTATGGATAGTTTTATGTGGTTATAACGACAATAATAAACTTGTGAAAGTTTGTAATTATTGCCTTTGTAATTGAAATTTGCACATTATTCCTTTTTCTTAATTTGATTTGTTTTCAAGAGTGTTAGTATATAACAAACCTTAAACGTTAAATCCATACTACACCGCAAAAAGCCGCCCAAGTGTTTGTTCTAATCGAACATAGACTTAGCCTGAGAGCTGTTGCTCGATAATTGGATATGACACGCGCCGCGTTCGCGGTTCGAAGAGTGTCCCAACGTTATGGGGAGACTGGATCCATTCATGGACAACCTGGTACAGACAAGAGAAGGTTTACAACGGCTCGGCATGACCACTTTATTCTGTCTGCATCATTAAGAAATCGTCACATTAGAGAGTGGCTATTAGTCGAAGACTGCAGGAATGTAAATTGACCCTTCAGTCACCTGCAATTTGTCAAAAACTTTCCCTAGCTCATCGTCAAGCACACCTGCGTTTTGCAAGAGATCAGTTCTGTTCTCAGATGAAACCAGAATATGGAATTTCTATTGATGCACGAACCGACCCTCCTTGCATTATTAGGGGCGCTCGTCGTCACGGGAGAAAAAGATTTAAAGAGGTTTAACGGGTGCTAGGTACATGAGGAGATTTTAGCAATCCATGTGGTACCTTACGTCGACTACAATGGAATGGAAAAGAATTTATCTTTATGCTTGACAATGTGAAGCCGCATGATATTGCAGAGTGGCCAGCATGCAGTCCTGACCTAAATCCGATGGAACATTTATGAGAGCTTAAACGAAGAATTGTATCTAGGCTTCGTGCCCCAATCTGGATCTCATAGCACATTGTTGCAGTAGAAGAAGGGTGGCTTAACAACTCACAAGAAACAATAGCGAACTTGACTATATCTATGCCGAATCGAATGATAGATTATATTAGGGCAAGAAGAGGTCATGCTCATTATTAAAAATTAAGTGGTTATTTAGATAATGATCAATAACCATATTTCTTTTACTAATAAAAAAAAGTGAATTTGTTTCATAACTTAATTACAAAAATAAATAACCACTATCTTGAACACAAGAAACCGAAATATAGGTATTTTAATAAATTTAAACTCATATTAAAACATAATAAATTGACTTTCGAAAGGGCATATTTCTGTATTTCATGAAATAAATGGTTTCTAAATAAAATAGTTTAAGTCAAAAATGTTGGTTATTATCATATCATCTTTATCATTTTTTATATATTATTGGGAGTGGGATATAAAAAGTTCTTTTATAATTTAATAATTTATTAGCCTTACTAGTTTCGGTGTACAACTAACACCTTAATCATAGGCTCTAAATTATTTGTTTTAAATTAAAACTTATTATGTTTTATGTTTTTATGCTTTTATAAACGATTATATAAATTTGAATGAAATGTGATGTTTCAAATGTTTAAAATTTGTTTATTTATTTAAACATCACATTTCATTAATAATTTTTAATTTAAAACAAATAATTTAGAGCCTATGATTAAGTTGTTAGTTGTACACAGAAACTAGTAAGGCAAATAAATTATTAAATTATAAAAGAACTTTTTATATCCCATTCCCAATAATATTTAAGTCAAAAGTTTACAGTGGGCCGATTTCTATAAGTTATTCACGAAACTTTATAACGAATTTATATTTATGTGAACACGTACATATACGTACATATATTTTTTTTTTACAAATTTAACTAAACATAATTATATAATGTATTACTCAAAGGCCGAGACTCTAGTTACGGTGTCTAGAATGATCTATATTACGAAATTAGCAGGATTTTGTTGCCAAAACTGAATAAAAACCGATTTAATTATATACATATATATATATATATATATATATATATATATATATATATATATATATATATATATATATATATATATATATATATATATATATATATATATATAAATTTACAATGCTAATATAAAATATAGAGACAGTGTATTGTACATTTGTACATTTAAATTGGTATAGTTTAGGGATTTTTATTGTTTTGAAGTATAACTTATAGTCGGACTGACAACTAACCAAAATTTACCAATTGGACATTTCGTCCAATTAACAATCAACGAATGCATAATTGCTGGGATAAAGAGGAAATCAAATTGCCGTCGGTTAAAATGCAGTCTGTGAAATATCTGCAGGCCTAATTATGTAATCCAATAGGTTAATTGACATTCCTTGTTTCTAAATTGATCTGTATTATGCGATTATACGACCGAATAGTAAAAAATTCTATTTTTAGGCCATAAAAGTCTATTTTTAGGACAAATATGAACAATATGGGCCCGCGGGCCAAATACAGCACCTGACCCACCCTATCAAAATCAATCGCCTACACCTATTTATTTTGTAATTAATATAACGAAATAAGTTCCCCTTACGCTATTTCAGCTCTTCATTTGGTTGGATATTGGTAATTTAGTCCTAGTTAATAAGTTGCCCATGTCTGCGAGTATAGAATACTAATTAATTTTATCAATGTTCATGAAATTTATATTCTATTGAAATTCATATTTTTTTAAAGACGATTTAAATTTCGATGTGTTTATTTTTTCTTATATTTTTTATTATATGTCGGACCAATGTGGCCAAACATGAACAAGGGCTGCTTAAAAACTGAACGCCACATTAGCCTCGCGTTTTACACTAGTTTCTCAGGCTGAAGTAACATTATGGAAAAAATCTACACCCACCTATTCCCAATCCATCCAACACGGACTTGGAAAAAACCGGCATGTAGGAAAGTACTGGATTCAATACAGGGGAACTAACAGTGGCCGGCAATCGCCCCAAAAAATGTAGTATGAGTACCAGGCCCGGATATGATCCCATCGGATATCCTCAAAACAGCATGTAGCGCTGTACTTCACTACGTCCTAAACATTATGAATAGAACGCCAAGGGAGGGTCTCTTTCCGCAGAACTGGAAAAGGGCTAGACAAATACTGCCACGAATAGGCGACAAGCCGCTTAACTAAGCGGCTTGTCGCCTTTTCGTCATACAGGCCCCTCTGTCTACTGGACACTGCAGGCAAATTATTGTAACAGCTGCTGCTAATAAGGGTAAAGGAGGAACTGAAATATGGGAAAAATATCTCAGACAACCTGTATGGTTTTAGGGAAGGGCGATCGAGTATCGATGCGCTCAAAAAAGTTGTGGGCGTAGCAAATGACGCAAGGAAGGGTACCTGGAGAACCAGATTAATTAATCTCGATTTGCGCCAGGCATTTAATTCGGCCTGCTGGCAGGACATTATGAACGAAGTCACGCAGCGTAAATATCCACCGTAGCTGTTATCTATGATAGATGAACCTATCCCAACGGAAAATTGTTTTCGTTTCAAATGGCTGCTACACTATTAAGAAAGTACATAGCGGTGTTCCACAGGGCTCAGTTATGGGTCCAACGCTGTGGAACATAGTTTACGATATGGTACTAAAACCCGACATGCCAGAATGTGGCAGAACGGAGCAGTGGTACAGCAGATAGACAAGTAGATGGAAGAGAAACAGCTGAAGCTCTTCTCTTAATAGGCAAGAGACAAATTGGGGAGGTTATATTCAAGCTCAGAGACTCTGCTATTAAACCAAATAGTTCAATTAATTATCTAGGCGCACTGATTGATAAGAATGTGGTAATTAGAGAGCACGTTATAAAAGCTGCTGGAAAAGCCTAAAAATTGCTGACTGCTCTGGGGCGGATTTTGGCTAATGTATGAGGACCACGAAGCAGCAAGATAAAACTGCTGTGCTCAGTGGCCCACTCTGCAATGCTCTACGCGTCCCGCGAAAGTTTACACTGGTGCACATGTATGAGAACCAGTTTTAGTCAACGAATCAATAAACAAATTTTGAAACAACTCATACCAAAACTCATAGCTTTTATACGACCCCCTACATTTCCTCATATATTTTGTTTGAGCAAAAAAAAGCTCATAAGGTGAAATATATTGTTTCGATCAGCTGATTATAGAAAGATTAGTATTGAAAACGGTGATGTTAAGATTTGTTTCGAAGATGAAAATGAAGGTAGGGGAAGAGTAACATTATAGAGACGGTTTTGAAAGAAAGGAGAAAAAATACAAAAGAAAATAAATAAACAGTAAAATTTGTATCATAAGTTGTTGTTTATTTCTTTACGTTGGTAATGTGATAAAACATTTTCCAAAAGCAACAATTTACTTTTCTTTCTCAATTTTCAACAGTCGGTTTGCTTGTTTTTACGGGTGGCACACCGGTTCGTATTTTGTTTAGCGTTCGTTCTCCATGTCTTCCAGTCCAAATTTGACCCTGCACAGGCGGCTTTTGTTGATAAGAAAGTTGTCGGGCGGTTCCATGCTTCAAAGTTTTATATACTTTTTCGCTGTACATCATCTCGCATTTTTGGCCATGTCATAACTTTTGAACGGTTCATCACAGATACTTCTAGTCGTCACCAATCGATTCAGCATTACAAAATTGGTCGGAAGACGTATATAATATTCTTCAGGAAGCTTTCAGTTAAGAAATACCATCGACACGGGAAGTCTGCACCGCGTAATCGACGAAATGCGAGAAAATCGATTTTGACAAATTCGTTATTTTTTGAGTTACAGCAAAATTTAAAAACGTTTATGAAAGCATTTTTGCTGCTGATTACAGATAAGAAAATTATATTTCGCTAGCTCTTTCTGTTCACTATCGCCTGCAAGAATTGAAGAATTTTTTAAGAAATTTCGGCGATCGAGTAGAGATCTCGGAAAGTCGTGAATTTCCCGCGGACAATCTTAGTGTATTAATAGGAAAATGACCTTCTGCAAACGATGCCGCAAACCGTTTTTGATTATTTCACCGTTTCCGAGACATCTACTTAGCAAATCGAGAATCGGGTAAATTTCAGTTTGAAATTTCTCGATGAATTTTTGAATCTTTCCGGATAATTTACACATCGCCTTGTTCGTCTTGTCGTGTAGTTTCTGTGTGCTGAAAATGATTTCGCTGCTTTTTACCGTTCTCGAGAAAATCGAAAAAAACCGAAAAAGCACATATTTTTCGAACGATATGATGAATTTTTTTTGTTGAAAAACTTTTTGTAAAAATCTTTCGTGATTTTTTTTTTGGTTACTCGAAGGAAATCGAAGTGCTGAAAACGGTTTTCGAGCTTATTTCGCTCTAAAGTTACAAATAAACAAGGTTTGTATTTTTTCGCTGTACACCATCTCGCATTTTTGATTGATTTGACGCTGTCATTACTTTTGAACGGCTAACCACAGAGACTTCTAGTCTGCATCAATCGATTCAGCGTCCCAAAATTAGTCGGAAAGCGTATACCATATTCCCTAGGAAGCTTTCAGTTAAGAAATACCATCGACATGGGAGGTCTAGACTATGGAAACGACGAAATGTGAGAAAATCGATTGTGTCAAAATCGTTAGTTTTTGAGTCACAGCAACATTTATGTCACAACACAAAACGTTTCTGAAAGCATTTTTGCTGTTGATTACAGATATGCAAATAATATTTCGCTAGCTCTTTCCGTTGACTATTGCCTGCAAGAATTGAAGAATTAAATTACATTTGCAGCATTTAATTTTTTACATATTCAATGGAATTTTTAGAAAAACATTTAATTTATTTAATAAATTTCGCCTTGCTTCCAGGGGTTGACTCTTCGATTGTATCGCTCCAACACAATATTTAAGACAGTTTTCACCTAGGAAAAGCTGGCACTTTAGAGCTATCAATTTCTTGAATAGTGATATGAAATACAGCAGCTTGTCTTGATTCGGCATTCGCTTTGAAAATACTTAAAATCACAGTTATACTTATTTAGTTTTGCAATATCATGCTAAGTAGTACAAGCAGTACATCCTATAAGGAAGGCAGTACAAATGCAGTGCCTAAAAATTGGACAGTACAGACTATCTCAAAGAACTATATGATGTGGAATATGTTCAGCTGGATTATGTTTTATATGTTTAGCTGGTATTGGGACCGTATTTTTTTAAGATAATATGGGAAACACAGTAGTTGTCTATAGTGAACGTTATGTGGAGATGCTACAAACGATCTTAATGGATGCCATCACTCAACTCCTATTACCAATAAACGATATTTCGCATTAGCAAGATGGTGCAAGCCCTCGTGTATCCAATATGTCTATGAGAGTGTTACCAGAGTTCTTTCCTCTTCGGATTTGTCGCCTTTGGAATATTTCTTTGGATTTAACATGACCCCATACATGTTAAATCCAAAGTTTAGCAGAACCGACCTGAAACCCTGGAAGACTTAAAACAAAACATTCGACAAACTATTGGTGCGATTCAGAAATGCCAAAGAAGTGCCCAAAAGTACCAGAAATGTTCCAGCGTGCAATGCGTTCATTGTTGCATAGAAGCAAACGAGGTCATCTAATCGATGTTAATTTTAATTATTAATTTAAGATTAAGTATTTATCTTCAGATTTTACTAAAATGTTCAACAAAAAAATTGTTGTTAAATATATTTCGTTTTTTGATAATTACAGATTAAAAACAGGATACTCTTAATTTGTCACAGTAAATGGTGAATCGTACCAATAGTTGGTCGAATGTTTTGTTTTAAGTCTTCCAGGGTTTCAGGTCGGTTCTGCTAAACTTTGGATTTAACATGACCCCATAAGAAATAATCGAAAGTGGACAAATCCGAAGAGGAAATAACTCTGGTAACACTCTCATAGACATATTGGATACACGAGGGCTTGCACCATCTTGCTAATGCGAAATATCGTTTATTGGTAATAGGAGTTGAGTGTACTTCTAACCATTTATAAAAATAATGAGATTCGACTCTTTCATAACACATAAGCATTGAAAGAGCCAACAAAAGTTTTGAAAGAGCCAAGCTCATATTACAGGGATTTGAACTGTTAATCATTTTAAAGCAACTAAGTATAGTTTTTTTAAGAATATAATTAATTATAAAGTTGCCGAATTCAAAAACTTAAAAGCAGTTTCGGCAAAAAAATGCAATCTCCCTTTTACACCACGGGATTCATGTGCCCAACCGGAACAAATTTTGCACTGGTACCACTCTTGATTCCTGTTACTGTAATTATCATTGCATACTACACATATATCCTGTTATCTTCCTTTTGTATTTATATCCCTATTTTTTGCTTGTGAGAATACTATATTATCGTCAGGTATTTGAATCTGTTTTAGATTTCTTAGTAAGCGCTTGTATAGATTTTTTTATAGTCATTTTCTTTACATTGTCTCTATTTTGCCTTAAATTTGAATCCTTTTCTTTTATCTAGTTTTTCTCAGGAGTGTCCGTTACAATGGCAGATGACATTTTCAGACTTTTACGAACCGTGTTCTTTCTGGGACCTGCCTTTAAAAACGGTCTAATCATTTGCGGTGATATAACTGGTTGCCTTGATGTGGTCGCTACTGATATTATTGGTGACGCAGCAGTCGAAGATAGATTAGGTCTAAAATTATCTTGTGATCAAGTTAGTTTGTCTAGGTCATAAAAGGTCTTAAAATTCTTAAAATTGAGGTCTTAAAAAAGGTCTTAAAATTGACAGTGAAGATGCATTAGCACGTGAAGGCCGATGAGGCAGATTCTCTTCTATTTCAGATGCATTATTATTATCATTTTCCTTATCGGAATAGACTTCAGCAGATGGATCAGATCTATCAGTCACAAATGAAGACAGAAACTCTTCTTCTCCAAATATGTTCGAATTTAAAGGATAAATACCCGTTTTGAGAAAACCTTGTATAATATTGTGAGGGCTGAAACTTGATAGATATGCATCTTTCACAAACTGGCCCACTTGGTAAATGGTGACTATTTTACCGGGATTAACCGACAACATCCATTCATTCATAGCAATCCTATACCTGATTTTGAAGTGACCATACACTGTGAGGTCAAGGGGCTATAGCTTGTGGCTACAGTGTGGTGGAAACGTGTCTATTACAATAGAATTTTCTCTAGCAAATTGAACCACTCTGAGGTTAATATGTGAGCTATGATTGTCCATATGATCAATGCCAGATTTTCTTTGGAGGGTTTTACATATAGTACGAAATGTTCCAGAGCTGAAATGAAACATTCTTCATTAATTCATCCATCCAGAAATATTTGCCAATCCAGGAGCCCCTGGTGGACCATTAGGTAACATAATGTCTTTGTAATTTACTCGTGGAAATACAAAAATTGGTGGTAAAAAAACACCAGCAGCAGTAATGAAAAACAAAGTTGTCACCAAAGTTTCTTGTTCTCCTGATGTCACTTGTCCGATTTGTTTTGATCCTCTATCAGAAATAACTTTAGGAGGATTGGTTACAATGGTGCAGCCTATTTCATCTACGTTAAATATCATGTGCAGCGGAAAACTATATCTGGTGTAAAAATCAGTAAGTTTTTCAAAAAACATTTTATTAAAACTGGTTTCTCTGGAGAGTGAGGTGCTTTCGGGTTTTGTAACGGCTAAATCTTTGTGTCTGCTTATAAAACCTTTCAACCAATCATCGCTTACACCTTGAGAGCCCTTCCACTTATTTGGACAAACAAAATTAGCTTCTGCATAATTAAATGCCTGTTTATTGGTTTGTTGTCTTGTTAGAACACGGCACATTTTAGATGCAGCTTTCAAATACTCTGCTAACAAACCTTCTTGTTCCACAGCAAAAATGCCTTATTGCCTATATTAGGATTATGTTTGTAAGAAGATTCCCCTGAAGATTTTAGCTTCTTGACTATTACAGCTAAATAAGCTCTTGAAACATTAAGGAAAAGGGCAGTTTTATTTATAGACTGGCCTTTCTCGATTACTTCCCCAACAGCTTCCTCTATTGTTGATGCTGCGGGTCTTTACGCATCTTTGGTTTCGCTTTTTCAGATGACATTGTTTTCTAAAGCAAAAAACAGTCTAATTTTATCAATTATCCCAATGAAATACTATAATTGTTCATATAATGAATTGAACCTGTCATTTCGAAAAGGGCATAAGTCCATGAATTAAAACTTTACAGAATCAACAAAAATAGTCATTGGTGCTGAAGAAACTGAATATAGACATTGTTAAATAAAAACCATACGCGCACTCTTTTGCACTGTACGTTTTTCGCATGGAATAAGTAAAACGCTTCAATGAATAAAAAGATTTCAAAAAAGTGTGACTCGTGCCCTTTTCGAAATGACCGGTTCAATTATATTAAATAATATTAAAAAATAAGCCTTGAAAGAGCCAGTCATGAAAGAGCCGGCTTTTTCATTTCACCGTATCCCGGCTCTTTCATAGCATATCCTCTCAAGAAATATAGCCTCAAAAACTAGTACGAAATTAAAGCTTCGCCGATAAAATATTTATGTTATTGGAAGGTCTAATATATTCATATAATTATAGTATAATCATATCGTTGCTAGTTATATACCTGTAGCTATCAGAAAGCAAATAAAATGAACTCAAAAACTTTTTATGCGCGAAATCTTCAACACTTTGCACGGGCGCTATTTATTTTCGGTGAACTGTCAATTTGCTGTGGGTAATAGCTGGCCCGTGTTGCTATTTCAAAATAAGAATTTTTGCTTTATTCCTTCAAAAACTTTGGAGTAAATGATAACGGCTCTTTCAAAACATGGCTCTTTCATGTCACTCTTCCCCTACCGATGTAGGAATCTTTGGACCTTGTAACAAATACAATGAATCCACGGGAATCTACCCAAGTATCTTCATAGCAGAAGTACACACAATCGAAAGCTGCGCAAATTGTAACCTCGACAGGAACTATCGCAAAAAAATGAATTGCGATCCAAATAGTCAGATAGCCAAGTAGCCATCAAGGCCATTAGCTCATACACCATCAGATTCAAACTGGTATGATACTGTATGGGAATGGTAAACAAGCACGACAGAGAAATTAAAGTAACGCTATACTGGGTACCGCGACTCACTAGTATAGATGGAAACGAAGAAGCCGATCCGATAATAATCCATTTATAGGTCCGGAAGCCTTTTGTGGTATGAGTATGAACACTATCTACACAAACTTAGTTGGAGAAATAAGAAAACAACCTGGAAAAAACTTTCAGTGCTGCCACAATCTAAAGTATGGTTCATATATTTTAACCATACAAGAATAAACGTTTCCCTAAAAATAAATAAGAACAAGCTTAGAATTTTGAAAGGAGTACTGACTGGACACTGCAGACTTAGAAAATACCTAAAGATTGAGATAGACGGAGAGGTGTTGCAGTCCGTGAACCCCACCCAGATCCTGAAATTACTAACGGAATCGTGACTAGATGAGGTGCTCTAAATGTGTACGTACAGAAAGGATTAGATGAAGAGGGTGGGGTACAATGGATTTGTAAAGGTCGCGGTAGAACTCACCACCGAAATCTACAATCTACATCTACGATTTGTTTGTCGTTTGAGACATGTTATGTTATTTACCTATTTAAACTGTAGTAACTAATGTGTTACAAGGCCGCCACTTGTTCAAATGTTTACACCTTTTACGCTCTACAAGAACCGATAAGAGAGTATAATATTAAAGAGTAAATGAAAAAAATATAGGCTTTGCCAATATACCTTAAATTTGCCGGCCACTGTCTCTTAGATTATTGTATACCTGGGAGATAGTTTCTTAACTGCTAAATGCGAAGAATCCATAAACTTATTTTAAACAAACAGCAACTTAAAGCACCCCAATTATTGTTTGTATATGATAGTTAACCGCAGGATAACTATCATATAAGTCTACTGCTAAGTATCATATAAGTTTAGTGGTCCGCAAGCTCCAAGTGGTTGGCGACCGCAGTTTTAGTTGGTCAACACTGGTTCTATAAGTTAATCGTATACGGTCTAGGTCTAATTAATTTTTAAAATTACACTTACCACAAAGACTATAAACTGAAACCAGAAAATAAACTACTAGATAATAGGTAGATATCAAATTTGATTAGCAAAAGAAGATTAACTATTCTGTTTCGATTTCCTACACGAATCAAATAAGCATCGCACATAAGCTATACATTGTTTGTAGTTGTACAATTTAATCAAGTGGATTAAGTTGTCCAGCTAAATTTCAATCTATTAATGCAAATACAATTCAATTAGGATTAATGATTATTCATTAAATATTCTTAATACAGTAAAGGACTATGTTAATGTTAATTTTACTACGTTCAATAAAAAAAAACCACATTAACCTCTAATTTAAAAAGTGTACATTGCAATTAACTAATTATTATATTTATTTGTTTAGATATTGGACTTAAATTAATAAAAGTTTAGTTTACAATCCACAATAACACTGCAAATATTCTTCTGGCTATTTTGTTCCCTTTAATAAATAAATATTTCTTTCAACTTGGACTAATTAAAATGAGAGTTAATATCCCCCATAATGAATTCCGTTGCAGTAAAAATTTACACCCCCTTGTTTAAAAGTACTTCAACTAAAATCTCAGTGTTATAGTTCTCGCAAGAACTTTGTTTTGTCAATTAAAAGTAACAATTTTATCGCATGCGAACATGCCCTCCGGATTATTATTCCCATTATTTGCCGGAGCCGTTGAGAGTGTTTCCCATTTGGAAGCCGGCCAATTCAAGGACCACCCGGACTTTTTTCCTGTTAATCTTTCGCGACTATTTCCTCAGTCCTTCCTCTTCTTTTTACGATCCTCGCGGAATTTTAATTTTCACGTTATTCCAATTACCTGTAACAGAATAAAAAGAAAAATCAATAAATTGAATTATTTTCATTGTTTGGATTCTATTTAATTGAAAACTACGATTGTCAACACAAGTTGTCATGGAAATACCTCTAATTATGTAAAGTTTAAACGAGAGAACGTAAAATTTCATTATCTATCGTGTTATTCAAGTCAATAAATTCGATTTACCCAGGATAAATTGAATTTAAGAAAGAAAGTTTTTATTGTTCAATTTTCTCTAATTTACATGTTTAATTATTTAATTATTTTCTATTGACATTAGTGATGTATTATTTTGAAGATATTTAGCTTAAATAAGTATTATTTAATGCAAAGTAGATCAATTTGAACTATTTAAATCTAGTTCCATTCTTAACGTCTTTCCAAGACGTACCTAATTGAAAATGATCTCATCCATAGGAATAGATTAATTCGTATGTTCCTAAAATTGCCACCAACAAGATCACTTTATGCATTTGTATATCTTTTAACTTGCGCCTAAAACCATTGTGTGGTTACAAGATATACCCTCTCCATAGCTGAAGCATTATCAAACTTAAACTCTAATTCATAAAAACGGTGTAATTCATAAATACAAATTAAAATGCTCTATAAACCCATCATTCTAAAAACTTATTTTCATTTAAAAAAAATGTTATAATGCTCCCTATTCATAAACCGCGATGTTTAAGCGATGATAATTAATCATCGATAATAAGGCGATGATAATTATCAACTGTTTATAATGGTTACTGTGTACAAATTCGTTGATTTCAATAATAAGCCACAAGTGGCATGCGAACAATATGTCGGTATCTCCAGTGTCAGTTGGGATATTTGCCGGTTATGTTTGTTATTTACAAACAACCTCAACTTTTCTAAAAGTACCCTCGCAAATAATTAAGAGTTGTGCGGGCATCTCAGTAAGACAGGGTTTGGAATTGTGTGATGGTTTACAGGGTGTATACACCCTTAACAATGTTGAGTTCATCCTCTTGTTCTGCCTCCAAATACCAAGTAAGAGATCGTTTATAATAATCTCTTTTATTTATAATTCGTTTATTAAACTTATAATAAAACATGGCCAGTAGACATGAAGAAAATAAAATGCTTAGGGGAGACAATGGACGTGTGACGTGGACGTGTGACATGGACGTGTGACGATAAGCTACATTTTCCAGGCTTTCCTACAGGAATTAATTCTTAGGTAGGTTTCAATATTGGATTATAAGAGAACAGATACAAACACAAAAAAGTCTAAGCAAAATGCCTGGACAGACTTACGATAATAGTACGTACATTCATATACATCAAGTGATTTTAATAAAATATATTTCCAACTCTGCCAGCGCCGGTCCCAAGCCCGGGTCAAAAAAGAGGAGGGTTGGGGGACAAAGCTGGCAACCTACCCCCCCCGTAAAAAACCACCAAACGCTCAAGGAAGCAATTCCTAATTACCGTGATTTGTATTATATTCAATAGTTTTGTTTTATTAATACCAATCACACTTGGATAGTTCCTGGTGCATTTAAAGATGATGATACATTTCTTCTGTTTCAAAATACATTGGCATTTTGATATAGGTGCAACCATGTCTTGCAACAAGAGCACCTGCTAATATGACACACTGTAGCCTGACTAAGTATATACAAATCAGCAGCTTCATCTTGAATCTTTTACACAAAGGGCTATTTCAGTATAAATTACTAGTACAAATTTTTCTTCTCTCCGGCCCCAATACCACAAATCCACAACCACTTGCAACTTTGCAACACCCGTTTCATGCAGCAAGTGCATTTTTTTTTTATTAAATTTGTTATTTTTTCAACAACTCGAAGAAAGAAAGAAACGATTTTAAAGTTTCAAGAATTAAAAGCAAGTAAACCCAAAATTAGTATTTCGCTAGACGAGTGGACTAGTTTGAGACGCCAAAGATACTTAAACATTATTATTCATAGAGGAGACAATTTTAATTGAAATTTATCTTGCTGCGAATTGAAGGAACTTGTTGTACAAATAATATCGTAATAAGTGTTGAAAAACATTTACATTCATTGGGTACAGAAATGATATTGTGGGAAGTACACATGACGGTGCCCCAGTAATGCAAAAATATACTACACATTGTCCTGCTGAACCACAAATTTGCATTAACAATACAATTCATCTCGCGGTTTGCGACACTGTTATTTTATTGTGTGGGGGTCATTTGGCTGCAAAGCCTTTCTGCACTGCGATCAACTTGATATAATGTGCTTGACCCTACTACAATTACTCTCCCAGGAATTCAACATCGTGAACGAAGTCTAAGATATTCCTGATAGATGTGTGTGAGATAACACACACTACTTAATGTCGAACATGTTAATTCAATATGTACGTCCCATTTTAGTTTGTGGTCAAGTGTTACCCCTAGAAATTTTATAGATTCGGCCCCTGATTGATTTTTATCAATTCTTAGAGATAGTAAACTATAGTCATTTGACAACTTTTTTTGAGGAAATCTCATGAAGTATGCTTATATTTAAGGTCAAGTTGTATACACCATATTCTTAATGTTTCTGATTTTAAAATGCTGTTTTTAATTAAATGGAGTATATCTGGGTTAGATACTATAATGTTGGGCGTCGTCAGCGTACAAAATATATTTGCAAACTTTGTTAATGATCTGGTGGAAACAAATAATGATCAAAATCATTATTTGTTTCCACCAGATCATTAACAATATTAAAAATAGTGTTAGTCCCAGTAGAGAGCCTTGAGGTACCCACACCTCATTACTTTGCTTTTCGATTTATAACCTTTGACGATCACTGTTTGTCCTCTGTCATGTAACTAAGATT
Organism: Phosphuga atrata; assembly: GCA_944588485.1. Classification (NCBI taxonomy): domain Eukaryota; kingdom Metazoa; phylum Arthropoda; class Insecta; order Coleoptera; family Silphidae; genus Phosphuga; species Phosphuga atrata. The sequence goes on along the minus strand of OX155894.1, from coordinate 19,110,222 downwards.
TAACCCAGTTGTTTGCGACGCCTCTAACTCCGATTTTTAGAATTTTTCCTTCATATTTTTTAATACAGCATAATCTCGATAATCCGACACATATCGGACCAGACAACCGCCGGATTATTAGAAAAAGTGGCGAGAGGGAAGAGCGGGAGCGGTCTCCAGACCTCTGGATTACTGGACGTGTCGTCCGATTAACCAACCTCCGAATTACCGAGATTTTAATGTTATGAATAGCTTTGTTATGAATTGATTATTTAAACAATAAATCGTAATTTAATTTAATAAATTAAAAAAAAAATTATTTGCTAATTTTTTTTTTGTTGGAAAATCAGTTAAACTTAACAACACTTTGCAAATAAATTGTTTAGTTTTGATTATTTTACAATAAATCGCGAATAAATAAATAATAATTTAATTTGTTGCGAATTCATCTAGCTTTATGCGTGTTCTAGTTCTGATTTGGGGGGCACGGAAGGAGCCTCCACGCGTACATTTTCTCCTGTATACGCAGAACATGCTGACGGCCCCTGGTAACACTGTCTCACCAGACAGTGGCCAATCCTTCCACTACCGTAAACCACCGGACACGAAAAAGTAATCTAGAATTTTGATAATAAGCGATATAGTGCGGGTCGCGAGTATATGACAGTAAAGACAACGTGTTAAGTAAAGTCGGGAGTGTTAATTTCGCGGAAAGTCAAATCGTTAATTGCCGAAAACTTTTGTAGTGCGTGAGTAAAGACGTGTGACATGGACGTGTGACGATAAGCACACGTAAAGTCGGGAGTGTTAGTTCCGCGTGAAATGAAATGTTTAGGGAAAGTTTCCGAAAGTTTTGGCAAAAAAAATTGTGCCGCAAACAAAGACACAGTGTTAGATCCACGAGTAAACAAAAACAAAACCGTGATTAGGGTAGTGATGGATCCTGTCAGTGGCTGGTGGATATGGTTGGGGAGCGGCGCAGGCTGCAGGAGACGCCTGTTGGGCAGGAAGGACGCCTGCTGCTCATGGTCTCAGAAAAGTGCAGGCAACCGTCCACTGCACAAATGTAGGTCCTGCAAGATATTGAGCACCAAGATGTCAAGTAGTGAGTGATTTTTGAAATTTATTATTCGCGGTCGCGAGTGCTCCGATAGGGCTTTGAAGCTCAAGATTCGGATTGGGTTTTGAGTGGTCGAAGTTCTCGAACGTCCGTAGGGAATTTAAATGGCTGTTTAGGCCTATCTGGAATTTAAAATTTGAAATGGTCATTTTGGTTGTTGGTTTAATATTTCAATTTCAAAATATCCTCTTCCAGAGTCTAACAGGCATCGTCAGCTTGATTTCTTATAACTAAGCAGATTCGATCTAGAAATCGCGTCTGATTAGTACTTAGTTTGCGCATTCTTCTTTGCCGTTTTGCAGAAACCGAACGATCCGGATCGTTCGGCGCGGGTGTTGAGAAAGAAGAAAGAAGCAGGGAAAAGACAGGAGACCAGGTTAGTAACTTTGAGGTTTGTTTAGTTTGTAAGTCAAAATATGTTATACATTTTTTATTAAGATTTTGCTTTTTGGCAATTTTCAGTTTTAAAATTATTAATTTTTCTAAGTGACTAACTGATATAGTGCGTGTCGCGAATGAAATAAATGACAGTAAAACGAAAGTGTTAGGTAAAGTCGGGAGTGTTAATTTCGCGGAAAGTTAAATCGTTAATTGCCGAAAACTTTTGTAGTGTGCGAGTGTAAAGTCGGGAGTGTTAGTTTCGCGTGATATAAAATGTTTAGGGAAAGTTTCCCTGTATAATAAAAAATATATATTCAAAATATCTAGTTCCATCACCTTGCAAATATCAAACACCACTACCAAAAGTTCTAAAAAACCGAACACGAAACCGAAACTGCGGTTTTTAATTTTCAAAAACAGAGAACCGCGGTTTTGAAAAAGTGCGGATATTCAGAAACCCTAATATTTATGCAAAAAAAAATAATTTCAAATTTGCAATATGGATTTCTAATGAAAATGTCAACGCAGAGGACTTACCAAAACATAAATCAATCCCATTGATGTGCAGTTGATGTGCGTGCATACATTTTTTCTTTTACAATTAATAAATTTGAAAATTTTCTACAGAAGAAATTTCTTCTGTTCTCGAAGATATTTTTCTGTGGCCACTATTTTCTAGATTAAAATAGGTTTATTTAAGGCAAAACACTATTATAAAATTTGAAATTTTACAACTGTTTTATAAGTCTCTTTTAACGTTTATAATTCGTTTATGAATCACGTATAACCTTATAATGCGTTTATGAATCAAGTTTTTAGTAACATGTATTTTAAACGTGTTGTAAGCTTTTATGAATTAGACCGTAATGGTAAACTTGTTCACTTAATGCAGAAATCCTCATAAAAGCTCAAAATTTATAGGCGTAAATGTAAGAAGGGTGACATTTTTAGAAGAAAATGTTATTGATGTCGTACAGTCTTATGAAATTATTCTATTTCACTTATTGGCTTTATTTTTGTGGTAGAGGTATGAGTGAGTGAACTCTAGAAAAACTTTAATCCTAAAATTAACAATAGCACAAAGTTTTTTTAAGTGGAACAACTAGAGACTGCACACCAGACAATTCTTCTACAGATAATGGAGGTATTTCCTTCCACAGTTAAACAATAAATATAATTTTCCTGAGAAATAGGGAAAGAGAATGAACAATACTAGAAAGTAACTTCGACAGTTGGAAGAGTATTTATATGAAGAGTCTACTATTACTTATATAAAAATTATGTTCTTGTATTCTAATACATTATTCATGTAAGCAATTCATCGATCAATTTGTTGCTTTTTACTACCAAATGATGTTTCGTCATGAACCCACGTAAAGCTAACCCTCGTGAGATTGTGGAAGAATCAGTTATATATTTTTTATTGAGCCTTATTCAAACGTAGGACGTTATGAGGAAAAAAAGGTTTAAAATGCTTATGCTTCGGAAGACTATCCAAAGGAGGTCCTCAATAAGATGAAAGAATTACAGCCAGAACTCGAAGAGGAAACGGAGAAAGAAAATTAGGTATTTATAAACTACGGTAAACTAATTATCAAATCAAATCTCTCCTAATGCAATAGAATAGCCTCGGAAACAGGAGCCCAAAATTAAAACAAACAGAGTAAATTCATTCGAGGTGATGAGGAATAGAAGCAACGTCGCGCCCACTGAAAATTCGACTCCAGAATGGAAAGCTTAGGATAAAGTCATCAGCCACCGGAACAAAACAAGCAAGCAAGAACGAAATAGCATTAAAACCTTAACATTCCCCAATCCGATTAGTCATTGTGAGGAATTAGACCGCCACCCTCCACTTAATAACAAATTAGACAACAATATAGTAAAATACCTGAAAGTACGCAATTATAATGACTCTCATTAGTTCGAAAAATGGGCTAGAAATTTGAAGAGCATCAGAACATTTTCTGCTATATAGGACAAATTAAAGACCTACCCAGAGTGGGCTTTCTAATAAGGGTAAAGTATAAAAACAACATAATTAACTTTAGATGAATCTCTAAAAATATCTCTGAAAGAGGTAGGCGGCTATATTATTCAGGGGTCAGGAAATGACTGGACAAATACAGGCAAAGACAGGGATTTGTGGAAAAACCTGGAAGAGGCCTTTAATCAAAAAGGGGTTCATATTTCAATAAAAGAAGACTAATCATACTAACAAAATACAATAAGCAGATTTACTAATACACTACTAACATTTGAATTGGAACTTTTTTTTTCCTTTGAAATAATGGAACAAACGGCTTTTTAGTTTTATTTATTTTTATTTATTCAACCATAGAAGTTTCTCCGAGAAGTCTAAGATCAGATAGTCATAGGTCAAATCTGTTCTATACAGGATTGAAAGTCGAAGAAGCAGGTGTCTATTTGCTGGTAGAGGAGTACAAAGCTGACTTGCCTGTGCAGTTAAGAACTGATCAGGCATCATCATTTTTTTTTCTGAGAAAGCAAAATTTATTAATTAAAAGGCAATAACTCCAAAACCAATAAAAATTTATTCAATATTCTGCATTCTTATTGGGTCGTCAAGTATGAAATTTATTGAAAAAGTAATAGTTGTTTGATAGCTTACAAATAGCAGGAATTATTTTATTCATCGAACTATGCACCCATACTATCTACACACTTTTGCTATTTAAGCGGCAGGTTGTTCATTAGAGCCAAATACACCAATAATGCTTCGGTCTGCGATGCCGTAGTTCCACGTAAGAATTCATATTTCATAATACTCCGAATTTCCGACAACTCCATTTTTAACGAAAATAATTTTTGTGCAAGGTTTTAATACTTCTACGAGCTTATAATGATTGCTTTAAACAGGCGAGAATATAACTTTGCAAAAGAGAATCTTAGAATATAAAGCCTATGTCAAATAATCAGCTATTGAGATTGAGTATTATTGGTTACTAGCAACTACAAATTTCATCCTTGACGACCTGATAGATGTTTATTAATTAGATAATAGGAACGCTTTTTTAGCCGAGAACCCAAAGACAAAGAAAACGTTAATGCACGACTGTATTTGAGGAACTACGTTAGAAGGATCTGATAGCGAAATTAATACTCTACATTTAGGCTAATTTGGAAATTCAAGTAAGCCTGCCTTATAGAAGTGCACTGAGGATTAATGTCGAGATGTTGAGAAAAAAAAGTCAAATTGACAATATTCATAACAACACAGCTAGTAACTGTTCATAAATCCATAAATATTTTTTTTTTGATAAAGAAATCTGGATTTATTCTGAGAAATTCGTATTAATTCCGAAAAATTCAAAGAAATTTCATTTTGACAACGTCCACTCAAGGACAGCTAGTGGGTGTTTATTAAATCATAAATTGTTATTTTTTTATGAAAAGGAAAACCGGATTAATTTCAAGAAACCGGAACAAATTACAAATTGACCACATCAAATCCAAGACAGCTAGCGAGTGATGATAAAACCAAAAGTTTTTTTAGAGTAGTCCGGACTAATTCTGCAAATTCTGTCTCAATTCAGAAAAAAAACGGAATATCTCCTAGGAATTCAAAGAAATTTCAATTTGACGAAATCCACTCCAAGAAAGCTAGCGAATATTTATGAAATCATAAATTATTCATTTTTTGAGACAGAGAAACGAATAATTTATGAAAAATTTACGAAAAATTAAGAGAAATCCAGGTTAATTCAGCACTGAGCTGACCACTGAAGAGCTACAAAATTAATGAAAAGGGACAAGAAATAATAGTATATTTCTTCAAGAAATAAGTGAATTAAAAACATGTGTCATTGTTGTGAATTGCAATAATTAGTTAGCATCGATATCTGCACTTTCTTTCTATCGACACCAATATTTTCAATAACAATATCAATAAACTCTTAGGTGGTGCATTAAGAAATCTTTTCTAAGTTATTAAATGTCAAATTTAGTCAACGTTCATTAGTTTAAGCAAATTGAAAGGTTAACAAGCAATACCATTGATGAAATCCAAAGCTCAAGAGGTTTAGGTTCTTCTAATAAGAGGTTCCATTTTGATTTGTAAAAGAAAAAACCAATATTTTTAAGCGAAATCATGGTTTTTTAATGCTAAAGAGGAGGGTATGCCATTAATAATGGAAAGCAATATTAGCCAAATGGCCACCACGGCTACGCTTGCAGGACCATATTCTTTTCATGAAATTTTCCATCACCAATTCGCACATTTGCATCTGTATGACATGGACATTATCTTTCAAGTAGCCTCAAAGAAAAAAGTCTAAAGATCTTATATCACAAGATCTCGGTGGCCAATTGTAATCGTCTCTTCGAGAAATCACACGGTCAGGAAACTTTTCACACAAAAGAGCGATGGTATCGTTTCGTTACATGTGTGGCACGAAGCGCCGTCTTGTAGGAAATAAACGTCGTCCACGTCAATATGTTCCAATTCAGGCTATACAAAATCATTAATCATCGTGCGATAGCGCAATACATTCACCGTAACAGTTGTTCCAACCTCAAGTAAGGGCCAACGACCCCGCCAGACCAAAAACCGCAGCACAGTAACACGTTGAGGATGGAGGGGCTTTTCAAGAATAATTATTGGGTTTTCCGAGCCCCAAATTCGACAATTCTGCTTGTTAACGTATCCTCCAAAGTGAAATTGGGCCTCATCACTCAAAATTATTCTTCAATGAAATTTCGAATCAGTTGATGCATTTCAAGGACTCAATCAGTAAAGACACGACTTGTGTCTACAAGGTATCTGGAAGGATGAACCTTTATGCAGGTTATGCTATGAGGAGGACAAAACTGCCGCCCATATAATCTTCCACTGTGAAGCAATTGCACGTAGGAGACACAAGCTTGATATTACAGCTGAGAGAGTCCCCGTGAAAATCATGGCACATAGAATCCTGTACCTGATAAAGGGGCTGGACCTATTTGCTTTAACGAAACAATGTGGGGAAATACAATAAGCCAATGGGCCGCAGTGTTTTAAGGGCTAACCCCCCTGGACCCACATTGGTTAGAGAAAAAAAAAAGACACGACGCTGTTGATGGTCGATAGGCGTAAGTTCTTGTGTTAACTGAACTTTAAAAACCTAAAGACCTAAGACTTTACGAGAAATACGGTGTAATGTCGTTTGTTGAATGCCCAATTCCAAAGATCGTAGTGATCTTCATATAGAATAATTTCAGTGCGCTGTTGAAGCGTATATCGTTCGAATTTTCTCTATAGCGTAGTTTTTACTTGCAATATGTCACGTAGTTACAGGTTGCCTCATGACAACTGTTAAAATGGCGGGCTATTGAAAATGAAACCTCTTATTGGAAGACCCTTTATAATGGAAAATTATTTCCATTATAATCATATAGGAACAAAATAATATAAAAATAAAAACTAGTAAAGTATTTGTATATAAAATGCAAATGTATGGTATATAATATTCACTATACGCATGGATTAAGCTGGGTTTTAAAAACACCGGTTTTTGCCACCGATTTTCAACCGGATCAAACCGTATTAGTCCCATATCGATTTGTAGCTTGATAGTATCGACAAAGTCATATCAAACTACGCCTAGTCCTAAGAAACTTTTTGAAACTTGAAAAATAATGGAGGAGCTGGTTTTGATACTAAGCGCCTCAGTATACTCTATCTTATTCCAATTTTATTCATTTGTATTTTTTCATTTAATTGTAAAGTTTCTCAAATTTTTAAATATGCAACGAATTACATCTGTAGGTCTAAGTATCATTATAATATACTTAATGAAATTAATTATAATTGAACTAGCTATTTACTTATAGATTTATAATTAATTATTGTAGAATTACATGGAGCAATATAGATTTGACTAAAGCAGGAGAATATTAACTATATAATAACAATTCAGCTATATTAAACACTATCTTATTACTATATAACTACTCTTCTGTAGTAAAAATATTTCTAAAACGTACAGTTTTAAATATTTCTCATAGAATATTAAAATTTCTAGCAATAACTCATAATTTACTACTTTTATCATTTATGAAATATAATCTTAGTATACTTTATGACTATCTTAGCATACATTTATGGCCTCATAAACTTCGTCTACGTCTAGCTATAATATTATCACCAAAACACACTCAATATCAAGAATAGAAAAACTATAATCACGTTGCCTTAATGCGACAAAATGGGGTCATAAAATTGCAAATTTATTCCCGTTGTGCAAAAAAATATGTTTTGGTTGGTCGGATAAAATGGATATAATGTTTAAATTTAATTTAGTTTTTATACATTTGTAGAAATGATAAGTGATATTTTTCGTAAAATTTCAAATTGAATGTTATTAATTATTAAGAAATTTGCATTTTCAATATATTGCATTTTATCGGTTAACTTTTTTTTAGTGATTTTCAAATCATAATTAATTGATGATGTAAGAAAGAAACCATGAGATAAAAAGGTATTAAAAAGTTTGTTGTTTAGAAAACGTGTAATACAATTTGGGAAGCTATAAATATCGGTTCCAGGAAAATTGTAATTTGTTCGAAAGAATTTTATTCCAAAGAAAATGTTCGAATGGTAATTGTTCGAATGGAATTTTGTTCGAATGGAATTTTGTAGGACTATTCTTCCTAAGTTCATTTACAACATTTAATACATAAAATATATAATGCTATTTATATATTTTATGTATTAAATGTTGTAAATGAACTTAGGAAGAATAGTTCTACAAAATTCCATTCGAACAAAATTCCATTCGAACAAGTTACCATTCGAACATTTTCTTTTTAAATAATTTGACGGCAGGTACTTGTTAGATATTCTTTCAGTGATTTATAAAATTAGTATAATAGTGATTAATAACAGTGATTAATAAAATATTTAATAAATTAAATCTCGTGTTATTTCAGTGATTTAATAAAATATTTGATATATAAAATGTGTATTTCTCTCCAACAAATTTTTATTTGAACAAATTTCCATTCGAAAAAAATTCCGTTCGGAAAAATTATCATTAGAACATTTTTCTTTCGAACATTTTTCCTTCGAACAAGATCTTTCTTTCGAACAAAATTCTCTCCAACAACTTTCCGGATATAAATGTCTACCTTTTAATTGTTATTATTCTGCAATTTAAATAGCAATCAATTTGTGCTACTGAGCGAACCCCAATGACTCAATTATGATGACAATTATTTTCAAGAGATATATGCGTCCGTGTGGGTTATGCGTCTAACGCTTAACTCACACGGATGCACAAATCTCTTGAAAATGGCGAATGTTAGTTCGCCGAAACGTCGAAACATCTGTCATACATAGGCATAGATCTAATCAAGTTCACTGTTTTTTCTTCTGGGATGTTAAGCCACTCTTCTTCCACTACCACAAGAAGCTCTGGGATCGAGGTTGAAAGCTTAGCTCGAATTCTTCGTTTAAGCTCACCACATTAAGGTTCTATCGGATTTAGGTCGGGTCTGCATTCTGGCCACTCCATGACCCGAAAACCGATTTCTGTAATGTAATCTTCACGATTCTTGCGGCTTCACATTGTCATCCATAAAGATAAATTCTTTCTACTATGTAGTCGGCGTAAGTTACTACATGAACTGCTAAAATCTCCTCGATGTACCTAGCATCCGTTAAACCTCCTCTCCCATGACCAAGGGCGCCCCTAATGATGAAAGCAGAGTAGGTTCGTGCTCTCAGAGTAATTGCACCCCGGATTATGCAGGAACCACCTCCATAAACTGTCCGCCCTTCAATGGAACATTCTGCAAATAGCTCTCTTAGTCTCCGGTACACTTTTCTTCTTCGGTCGCTACCATAGCGGCATATTCTGGTCTCATCTGAAAACAGAACAGACCCCATTGTTCCTACGTCCAATTTCAATGATTTCTTGCAAAACGCAGGCGTACTTGACTGTGAATAATAGTCACTCTTCGTTCTTCACGAAACTGTTCCAGTTGATCAGCATTAATGTCACCATTTATCAATGATATTGATTCAATAAAGCGGTTATCCCGAGCCGTTTTAGATCACCTTCTGCCGAAACCAGGTCGTCTATGAAAGGATCCAGTCTCCCCATAACGTTGGAATACTCTTCGAACCGTGGTGTGTGTCCAGTTGTTGAGCAACAGCTCGTTCGCTAACAATAAGTTCATTTTCGATTAGAACTAAAACTTGGGTGACTTTTTGCGGTGTAGTTTGGGTAAAACTAACAATCTTGAAAACTTATTAAATTATGAAAACAAGTAATGAACAAATTTCAATTGCTGCGTCAATAATTACATTCTTTCGCAAGTAATTTTCGTTATAACAAACCACATAAAGACGTTCGTTGTTGTTCACCGGCTGCTACTTCTTGAAAAATTTAAACTCATATTAAAGCATATTGAATTGTCTTTCAAACGGCATATTTCCTTATTTCATCTTATAAATAGTTTGTAAAAAAATAGTTAAAGTCAAAAGTTCGCAGTGGCCTATTTCTTTGCATGTAGGTTTATATACATACACATACACGTACAAACATACATATATACATATACATATGTACAACAAAATTTACGAATAAAGTTGTAACTTCAGCAAAATTAAAATAACAGATTTATGGGCAGATGATTTTTATTTTCGGCAGATGAAAATCCCATAAGACCGAAAACTGCCCATAAATCTGTTATTTTAATTTTGCTGTAATTACAACTTTATTCGTAAATTTTGTAACTGTATTGTTCCGAATTATGAATTTTCAGCTTTAAATAAAATTACAAGTGGAAATGTATAAAATTCATTGAATTAATACAAGCAAAATAATTATACAATGTTCTGTTTTTGTTTATCTGCTATTCTAACCTTTTCATAATCGCATCTTTATTTGCAAATGAACATTGGAATTGTGGCGAATTATTAATTTTGTGCTTTAAATAAAATTACTAATAGAATCTAATTTGTTAATGACAAATATTCGTTTTTCTAAACGTGGGGAAATCGATTCTTTTCAGAACCAACCCTCAACACAAATGCTGAATTTCCGAGAATACACATTAATATATAAAGTTATAAACATATGCGTGGAGTGACATGTAAAGGTGCGACCTTTACAAGATATTATTAATTCACTTTAATATAGGTTCACGCAGTGTCAACAATCACAAAATATTAAAAGCAATTTTACATCAAAACTTTTAACCACATCTAACAACTACCTACAGTTTCTGGTCACTGCCTTAATATTATAATCCTCAATCTGATGTCTAGGGATTAAAGTTTGATGTAAATTGGTTTGTGATTTTGTTCTGAGGAAGGAGACAAACAACACTAAACTAAATAGTATAGTGAATAGTAAATTTAGTTATTCAAATTGACACTTTTATGTTAAAAGATTGGGGGTTTCTGTAGGTTCTATAGAATGTGGTAATATTAATGTTTGACACATTGTTCATAATGTTGGTTTTTATTAACCCTAGTATTCATCATTTGTTTGGTTATTGGGAATAGGAAAGGTCTTTATAACTTTATATTTATTTGCCTTACCATTTTCGGTTTCTTACTGTCACCATAATCATAGGCTCTAAACAACCTTTTTTATAATTCATTTAAATTATTCATAATAATTGTTTAAATACGCACATTATCGCAGCTTTTAGTATTCATATTAGAAAATAGTCTTAATTTTAAATTCTCGATAAAATGAAAACCCACAATTAGATAAAATTTGAAAATCAGAGCAGTAAATCGATTAAAATCAAAACAATAGAGAATTTATTATGTGAAAACTTTTGATTGAATGGCATATGAAACAATAAAAATTTATTGCAGTTCCCGGAAATAGCGGAAAGATTAATTTTGTGATATTTTTCCAGCGTGTACATTTCAATATATGGATTTAGTGTTGGCTGAATGTTGGAATTAGGTGGAGAGCGTCGCGTCGGTTGCAATCTTCATAAATCGTAGCGGAATATTAAAATGTTTAATCATCGGCTCGCTCAAAACGGCCACTATCCGGCTGGCATATTAAATAGAGGGGAAAAGGTGGTGTAAAGTTCGTAAGCTTCGGCAATGCGGACTGCCGGTTCGAAACCCGCAAAATTATTAAAGCGATTAAATTATGCAAAAAGTTCTATTTGTGTGTGCGTTTCGTTAAGTTTTTCATTGTTGTAAGTAATGGCGTCGCGCAAATATTTTATTGCCTCTGCCATAATTATCCGACGGGCATTATAACACACAAAAGGTCGTCGTATATTTTCTAAGCGGCATTATAGTGCAGCTTAAAATATGTCCCGATTTCAACTTAAATCGGTACGATAAATTGCTCCTTCGGTTTGTGTTGTCTTAGACCCCCTATCTCCAACCCGAACCTAAGATAAGTTCTGATCTTTTTAACCTATGAAATCGATTCGTTAAATGTTACCTTCTATGTACTTTTTATGTGAAACTGACGTCTTCACTATTCACTTCAGTTTATGGAGCTGGAAAAACGCCAAAACTAATAAATTCCTGCTGATATTGAAAAACTTCATTTCTATAGTATTTACATAAAAAGCTAGTTTTTCCAATCAAAAATGATTAATTACCATTTTTGTCACTGATCACATTTCCGGGATTAAAACAATATTGTATTGCTTTTACTAAAATTAAAGAAAGTTTATATCATGTTTCAAATTCTACTTTTTACCACTAAATATATAAAATATATGTATAAAAATCCACAAATTGTTATGAAAAATGAAACTTTGTTGTAAGAAATGAGCAAACTTGACTATTACAAAAATGTTATATGAGTTATTAAAAACAAATTGGTTGAAGGTTGAATTTTTAATATGCTCTACTAGTTGTTATAGATAAAATAATACTAGCTCACCGCTACAAAACTCAAAGCAAGGGACAGTAACAAGACAAGACTCAATACCGAATTTAACTTTTCCAATTTGAAATTCCTCATTTGTCACTAATACGTAGTTCCTAACTTCGTAATAGTTGTAGGGGACAAATTGCTCAGAGAAGACAAAAATAACCATCACTTAGAAGACTAAACATACGAGACTGGACGAGACTAGATAAAACTAGTCAAGACTATACAAGACAAGACAAGACCAGACAAGACAAGAACACACAAGACCAGACAATGCCAGACAATACCAGACAAGACCAGACAAGACCAGACAATACCATACAAGACGAGGCAAGAACAGAAAATACCAGATAAGCCCAGACAAAACCATAAAAGAGCTGACAAGCCCAGACAAAACCAGACAATACCAGAGAAGACTAGAGAACACGACAAGACAAGAGAGAACAAGACAGGACCAGACAAGATTAGACAATGGCAGAACAGACCAAACAAAGGTACATGAACAAGATTATACAGGAAGACTGGGCGGACTATATAATCAAACGAAACTAGAGAGGCAACTTTAGATAGATAAGACTTTTTTTTATAATCCGTAGCCGGAGATTAAGGAAGGGGTCGCCCTCGCAACCAATAAGCTGCTCTCGGTGCCGTAGGATTTCTTGCTCCATTCACGATACGTTTCCACTCTTTCCGATCGATTCCCATGTCCTTGATTTGATGGGTATCCAGGATCTTTTCCTATTTGTTTTAACCATGTTTTCTTTGGCGCGTTTCTTTGTATTCTCCAATATAGCGGTACCCCGCCAAAGGAGTTTGCGTGGTAGAGCCGGGTATTGTTCATCCGGCAGCCATGGCCAAACCAACGCAGTCTTCGTTTTAGTATTTCTTCTTCGATCGGGCTCTGTTGCTCGCAGCTTTCTCTAGTCGTCTCGTTTCGGAGTCGGATAGAGACAGGAAGTATTTGTTTCAAGCATCGCATTTGGAAGAGCTCGAGCTTGTTTAGGTCCGGTTTGAGAAGTGTCCATGTTACCGATTCATAAACAATAATAGGAAGAATTATCGTTTGTTATAGGCGTATTTTAGTATTGATGATGATATTCGTCCGCTTCCATATGCACCCCTTGAGCGAGGCGAATCTCGCTATTGCTTGACCGATCCTGATATGAACATCGACTCCGTCAATCACTCTGTCGATCATGAACGTCGACATCCGACTCCGTCGACGCCAATTCCTTCTATTTCACAAGCGATCTCAAATACTTGAACTGCGGTACCTGTTCGATTTGAGTCTCATCGAGGTAGACCCTCGCTTCCGATCCGTCCGTTGTGAGCACTTCGGTTCTATCCGCATTGAACTGTAATCCGCGATACGGGAAATGTCGTATAAAATGTCTGTTGCTTCGGAATCCGTGTCGGCGTAGACGGCGCTGTCGTCGGCGAACATCAGTATCGGACTCGCCGTATCGGACTCCGCGGCCTTCATCGAATGCTTTCCGCATAATCGCGTCAAACACAACCTTAAAAGTAGTGGCGAGCCGACGTCTCCTTCTCGTACTCCATTTCTAATCGGAAACTCCTCGGATAAGTCATTTCGGATACGAGCACTGCTTCAGGCATCGTTAGCCGAACATCCGACTCCGTCGACGCCAATTCCTTCTATTTCACAAGCGATCTCAAATACTTGAACTGCGGTACCTGTTCGATTTGAGTCTCATCGAGGTAGACCCTCGCTTCCGATCCGTCCGTTGTGAGCACTTCGGTTCTATCCGCATTGAACTGTAATCCGCGATACGGGAAATGTCGTATAAAATGTCTGTTGCTTCGGAATCCGTGTCGGCGTAGACGGCGCTGTCGTCGGCGAACATCAGTATCGGACTCGCCGTATCGGACTCCGCGGCCTTCATCGAATGCTTTCCGCATAATCGCGTCAAACACAACCTTAAAAGTAGTGGCGAGCCGACGTCTCCTTCTCGTACTCCATTTCTAATCGGAAACTCCTCGGATAAGTCATTTCGGATACGAGCACTGCTTCAGGCATCGTTGTACGACAGCTGAAGAAGTTGAATGATTCTTAGCGGCACGTGTTCGGTCTCTAGGGCTCTACACATACTGACCCAGTAGACGCAATCAAAGGCGGATTTGAAGACGATGACGGTTCGTTAGCCGCATCGAAGTTTTCTTCGGTTACCTGACGTAGAGCGAAGATCTGATTGATTCATCCTCGATGTTGTCTAAATCCAGCTTGTTCCGTGCTTATTCTAAATCCCGGATCGTTTGCTCTCGATGTTTCTTTAGCCTCGAATATATGATTTTCATAAATACTTTACCGACGATCGAGAGGAGGGTAATGCCACGGTAGTTCTTGCATGCCTGACTCTTTCCTTTCTTCAGAATAGGCAAAACGATCGCTTTCTTCCGCGCCGACGGGATACGATCCGAGTGCCATATATTCGTTATGTGAACGTGGAGTTGTTGCAATAAGACGTCTTCTCCGGGCTTTATCTTCTCGGCCGTTACTTGATCTCCTCCTGTCGCTTTACCGTATTTCAGCGATTTTATTGCCGTCTTCGCCTCGGTAATTGTTGGTTCGATCTCGGGGAACTTCGATCTCGGTGGTTCGGGCGGAACGTGGTTGAACAGTTGATGGAAGAGTTCTCTCCACCACTGCAGGCGCTCGTGGGAGATGTCACCAAGGTCCCGTCCGATTTTTTTATGTTGTCGATTGTTGATGTTGTTTTCCCGCCTAGCCGTCGGATTATCTGCTACAACGTCCGGTATTCGTGCCTCGACGCTGCTTCTTCCATTTCGGCCGCGACGTTATTCCAGTACGCCTCCCGTTACGATTTCATTTTTTGTCGTACTTAGATGAGACTAGGGAGATAGTAATAAATGGACAAGTGTAAACAGATACAGCAAGACACAAAACATTAGACGGATAAATTTGGACATGCAAGTCTGAACAGACTAGATAGACATGCTTCATAGACTAGATAGACTCCTAGGAGTAGACATGCATCATATAGATAAGACTGGAAAGGCGAGACTTGACAGTCATGCATCGACACAAAATACCAGATCTAGCAAAACTACATCACTAGATTAGAGATATTACTAGAGAGATAATACTGGATAAACAACTATGAAGCGACAGAACAAATATAGACAGACAAAACTAGGGAGGCCAAGTTAAGCAGATTAGATTTGGAAGATCAGAATAGGCAGCTACAACTATACGTACAATATTGCACCCACAATACTAGACAGAAAAGTCTAGACCAGGGATTGCAAATCTGTGACCACGGTAAACCAAGTAAATTATTGTATGTGAAGGAGGAATTATAGAAGAAAGGATTACTATAATCGTGTATAAAAGTATCTAAGTCGTGCGTAAAAGCCCAATGTAAATCACATGGAGTTTCATTATTAAACGATTTCTGTTTGTTGTTACTATGGCAACAACTCGCGTCACAAAACAAACAAAAAATAGACGTAGTGAAAATAAATTTTCTGACGTATTTAAAATTGAATTATTTTTTCTTATTTTGAATCAAGAAATCTCGCCCTCCAAGTTTGGATTTTGCCCGCTCTAATATAACTTAATCGAACCATAATCTAATCTACATTAAATCTAGGTTTACTTAGATTACACCGACAACGACTAAATAGACACCGTTTTACTAGTTTGCAATTTTTGCCACGGAGGTGCTATACCTTCTTACTTTATTGTGTCTGTAATTTGTATTACTGTATTATTATTCATTTGTAAGTATTTTGTATGTCAAAATTACACTTTCTCAATATTATCGGTAAGAAATAATTATTTATTTGTAGATTCAAGAGTATTTTAACATGCTTTGTAGATAAAAGAATGTATGATACGCATGGGTGTAAGGCTTTTGTGCACTTATTACGATTAAACTAATTGTGATGCATTTCATACACAAAAGTCCTCCATCACATACTTGTATCATAATCTACTATTTTAGTTGTAACCCTGTAATATGGTTGCGGTTATAAAAAGAAAAACAGACGATACAAATCTCCGATCATAGCAAACAGCATGGTTTGATAAATATTGTCGGATTGACGAGCATAAAAGGACTGTATGTGTAATTCGTAACGAAAAGGTTTCCTCACGTATAGATAATGTAAAATTACATTTTGAAAAGTTGCGTTCTAATCTCGCCTTTTTAACAGATAAGAAAGAAAAACATATTTGTACAAGAGAAAAAAGAGAATCATTTCCAACTCCTCTTTTCCAAGTGATGCCTCTGAGTCGGTGACCCACGAGCTTGTACGAAAAATATGATGAACAAAATTTGACCAATTACTCAAAAAGGTTATCCCACGCCATCCCTGGGCTAGACAGACAAGATTAGAGAGGCATTACTAAACGGACAGAACTGGAGAGATGAAACTAGACGGTCAAGTCTACATAGACCTGATTAGAGAGACGACAAGAATATGATTAGCCTAGACCAGTGGTTCTAAAACTTTTTTTGCTGCGGCACCCTTATCGAGCTAGAAAAATTTCGTGGCACCCTGATCGGGCTACAAAAATTTCGCGGACAGCTATCCTAAAAAAATACAAATTTAATGCTCAGTTGTCTGTAATGGGATGAATAAAATTGTTTGGAAGATTTTGTTATTATTTCCTTTAAGTTTATCAGAATTTTGGTTAATTTCACCCTCAAATCACTTGATACGGAGATTTTGCTACTGTACCTGTTTTTAATGTAAGTGTATGTTGAGAATGTAACATTGAGAGAAGTGGCGGTTTCATTTAATTTTTCGAAGTTGTCGGAGATTAAGTAGCAAGTCGACATCAATTGTTGGATCAAAAACTCTTCTGTAAATGTAACTACTAGTGCATCTTTCAGTTCAAATAGTCTGGCCAAAAAAAGAGGTAGAAGTGATCCATACCCAGAACTTCGGCGGTAAGTTTTAAAAGACTTGAAAATGCATGAAAAGGGAGGCTCTTAACATGATTAATTTTTCACAGCACCATGCAATACGACTTTTAAATCTTGCGGCTTCCTTCTAGTTGCCAGAGAATGTGGATGGATGACGCATTGGATACTGGTGACATTGGTTACCACTTGCTTCATTGTAAAAGCTTTCCGAACCATTGCAGCCGCTACATCGTTGAAAATATCAACACACTTGCTCAATTTCAAATCATTTTTTTGTATATATTTGTCGATAACTTTTTAAAAATTTCCGCGCCAGTGGTGTAAGTTTCAAGCAATTCACTCATCAATAGTTCTTCTTCTATTTGCATTTCGAATGGATAATTTACAAACACAAGAAAAGCAGCAATGTCGATACTTTCATCAAGCTGTAAACTAAATAATATGTATTGAGGTGGTCAAGTGGGTATCCAGTGATGTATATAAAACAACTATATAGGCTTAACAATATATATAAACATATATATATATATATATATATATATATATATATATATATATATATATATATATATATATATATATACAGAACTAAGACCTTGTAAGAGCACGTCTTGACACTTCGATGGGTGGGAGCAGAGAGAGCGAAGTCTCGTCTGCGACCACCTGACTTGACTCTTATCTATTAAAACACGATACATCTGACTGGAGGAGGACAAACGAACAATAATAAAGATTACAGTACACAACTCTAAAAAATACAAATTTTCAACCTTCTTGTAAAAGCTCCTTGCCCCCAAAAGCCCCTAAATGTGCAAATTCGCTTCTTGGTCATGTCTGGACCTAAAATTCAACTAACAACATCCTTGACGCAAGGTTTAATCAGTATCTCCGAAATAGTATGGGGCTTTTCAGATTTTGCTATGTGTGAACTGACAATAAATGAAGCTTCAGTTGCGTTTTCATTTTTAAAAATTCTCTCTACTATGGATAACCATGAATGAAGAGATAAAGCGCGCTGTTTGAAGATTTCTTCACCTGTATGTACCAAATCAGATTGATTGCATTTCAAATGTCTTTTTAATTTGGATTTTGGATAGAACCAAGCAGCTGTTAGCCACAATTTTAGGACAGATAACGCATTGATCTTCCGGTGCTTGTTAGTTCCCAACAGAAACAAATGCAAACAATGTGAAGTAGCTAGCTAGGATCATAATTCCTTATTTTTCCTCTGATTATATTTTGGTCGTGACTTGAGTCTTCGCGAAGTAAGTTTTCGTTGAGTTTTGTCTGAATCAGTTGCTTCAGAAGCTTCAGTGAGTTCATCACCTTTCCGGTTTGAAGACCCAGATACGTTTACCTCCTCATGTAATTTTCTTTTAACATTTTTTTTAAATTTCTTGATTATTGCTGCGGCACCCCAGGTATACACTCGCGCGCACCCCAGGGTGCCGCGGCACCCAGTTTGAGAACCACTGATCTAGACAGAAAAAAACTGAAAGACAAGACCTAACTTACATCCGAAACACATAAGACTAAACATATAACTAACATGGGCATACGTTACTAAACTTGCGAAAATAGAAAAACAAAATTATACCTTAAAGGTTAGATTAAACAATCTTAACTAGACAGACAAATACGGGTTAGATAAAACTTGACAGTTCAAACTAGACAAACAAGAATAAATAAGCAAATAAATCTACATGGATGTGGCATGACCACACATGATTGCCAATTCTGAACATACAGGATTGAACCAGCAAAAGTAGACAATTGATTATTTGTAAAGTATGATATATGTTACTGGAGAAATAAGGCCAGACAGAAAAGTAAAACAGACAAAGCTGGTTTGACAAATCTCGACAGACAGGTAGATATATTAAATATTTATATTTTAGGCAACATACTAGGCAACAACAATATATATATATATATATATATATATATATATATATATATATATATATATATATATTATATATATTTATATATATATATATATATATATATATATATATATATATATAAATAATTTATATATAAATATTTAATCGTTTAGCCCTCAAAGGAGCGCGTAGAACCACTACTTAGCACTGGTTATCTTGTTCTTTTTATCCTCCCAAAACTACCTCATCCTTTCGCTCTGGGCCTGTCTTCTTTCTTGCATCCATGCCTTTTTTAGTTTCAAATTCTTAGCTGTTGGATTCTTTGATGTGAAGTCATGTGAATATATTTCCTGTATTTAGTTCGTGTAGTTGCCAATGGGTCTATATTGATTACTGAGAGGTCATGTTGGGTGTCTACCAGCCAGCGTAGACGGGGTTCCACTGATGATTGATGATGTGGAAGATTTTCTTGGTCATAAATATATATATATATATATATATATATATATATATATATATATATATATATGTATATATATATAATATATATATATATATATATATATATATATATATATATATATATATATAATATGTATATATAAATACGCATATATTGGAAAATGTCGTCGTTCAATCTTCCCTTGTGTCTCAGAAGATTCTTACAGACCGTACTATATCCACCTCAATATTTATATATTTCTTGTGTTTTTATTCGTCTGTATAAATCTATAAAACGGAAATATTCATGGTAAACGTTTACTTACTAGACCACAAAATGAATCTTTAACATTTGGTTTTGTCCACCTTTCGAAATTGAACCAAACTTCGTTAATATTTCAGTAGCTAGTAATGTATTTATTATTAACACTAAAATGTTTTGTAAGGGAAATATTTTTAGCTTAATTCTTCATACTGCTTTTAGTATCTTTAACCTCGTTTAGATTTTAGAGTCGAGTGGTTTCCTCTGCTAATTTAATACTCAATAATAAAATTTCAATCAATTAACACATTTATACTCTTCATAAGAGCTACTTTTTTAAAAATATTTACTCTATTTAAAAGTATCTCTATTTACTCTGTAAAGCTACTTTTTTAAAAATATTTACTCTATTTATTAGTTTACTATAACGTAATAAATGGATTGATGTAAATAGAAAAGAGGATGCAGATATTCCGAGAAATGTATCTCTTTATTTCATTAATTGCAATTACAACAGTTTGTTTGATTATTTTACTGCTTAATTTAATTTAATAAATGTTAATAGATAGGCAAAGGGATTAAAGTTTCCTTGAATTCATAGAATTTATTACATTTTTTTTAAACAGTTTTTTTTAACAATATTTAAATAATTTCATTATCGAAGCTAAAATTTCTCATTAAAATCTATTTGTGTTAAATGTTTATATTTTCTAGCATATTCTAGGTACATATTTTCTGTATATATAACATTGTTATATATTTCTGTATATATAACAAGACTAACAAAATGTACATTTTATGCGAAGGACTAAATTAAGAACTAAAGATTAGTAAGAGCGAACATGGCAGCTTATCCTATAGCAGTATTTTTTATCTATAAATTTGACTCTAACTTCCCCCTGCTTATTTATCTCCTACATTTATTTATCTATTTTTTGCCTCAACAATATTTAGTTGTTAATCAATTGTAAACGGTCCCCGGGGGACGATATCTCTTTTCGCTTCTTCCTCTGGTGTTCTTTCGGTGTTCACCCAATACATCTGCGCGACGGTCCACTAATAGATATTTAAAGCCGCCCCCGACGAAAACAATTTATGCTCGCCATCGATTGCTGCCTCAACTATATTTATTTAGTTTTCCATCTTTTAGCGATTTTTTTTTAGATTATTTATTTTTTTGTCACTAACCCACTCCTCCATTATCGACTAAATTTTCACACAAGCTGTTATCCGTTCTCCGTCACCTTGCAATCCATTAACCCCTACGCCTATTATAATGAAACTAGAATACACAATAGTAACGAGACAAAACCTATTATTGGTTTATATATTAAGGAACTGTCTATTTAAAGTGTATTCATTAATCAATATTTCTTATAAGAAGCTTTTAACGCGACATGTATTCACATAAATATGTTTTTTTTCTATTTATACAACCCCTTAATGGACGTTTTGTATTCATAATTCTGACAGAGTGAAGATAGTTCGAACAATATATCTATTTTCGGAACAATACCGCAAGGCAGATGAAATTTCAAAAATCTTACAATGTTGGAAATTAATTTGGGGTAATTGTTATATCATTATATTTCTAAATTGTGATCAATAGTAGAAGCAAATTAGAAAATGTTCGTGATAACCACAGTTTCAAAGGTTTTCTTTGAAAGCACACAAAACGGTATGCCAGCGCAATATATTTAGAGGTATGTTCTCTAAGCGAAACCTTCAACACCGCAAGAGTGGAGTTGAGTCGCAAAAGGATCAAACTGATTTCTACATAGAGCGACAGGTTGGGCCCGTCAAACCTAGTTGCAGCTAAGTGGATATTAACACCGAGTGAAGGATATTGACATCGTTTAATGCTACTAATAAATAAAGTGTGATCTAATGTAGTGCCTCATGGAAACCCTGTATATGAGATCATAATATATACAACGCTAGATAGGAGAAATTAGATAATCAATGAATGGTTGGCTGAATTTCTAAATTTATATAGCTGCTATGTAGTATTGCAGTATTAATCCTCCAACTTAAATAAAACTTATTCAAAGGCAATATATGATTCGTCTTTTTTAACAATTATTTGACAAAATTATTTTTATTTAAAAAAAACCGGAAGTGGATAAAAGGTTAAAAAGAGAAAATCTTGACGATGATAATAAGGACGATGTTAGTGATCAGGCTAATAGGTCCACGCCCAATACGAGTAAGGATGTTTCTTCCTCCAAAAAATATATTGTTCGCCGGAAATAAAATGACGATTTCTTAAAATTTACCGCTGCAATAGAAAATGATATAGTTGTTCCGGAGTATATGGCTGGAAATTATCAAATAGGACTATGGTTTCGAGTAATCTCCAACATCACTTGCATTCTAACAATTGTTCGGTTATATTTGAAGACCAACACTACTTTCAAAAATCATTATCTGCAAAATTCGACCAAGTAAACGTTCTTAAAAAACAATTTAGAAGGCCTTGTAAAGCTCAGATAGCTTCTTATCAAATAGCCAAATTAATTGCAATTAAATTAAAACCTAATAATTTGGCTAAAGAATTATATTTCCAACTTGTCGTAAAATTGTAAAACCAATGACTCATGGATCAGCAGATATTGATATTTGTGAAAATTTTTAATTGACACAATTCATCGCTGAATTATGGTGATAATATTGAGGAAAATACTGCAGAAACTTTTGCAAATAATATCAAACATATCAAACTGTGCTCTAAAAATAGACAAAACAATAGACATCACGAGAAAAGCACAATTAATTGTATTCGCTCGATTCATTCGGGAAAATGATTTAATTAAACATTTTTTATGTTGTTGTGAGTTAGCTAATTGTACAACCGGAAAACATATTTAAGATCTAATTAACTCGTATTTACAAGATATTAAAATTTTGTTAAATTTATGTATTGGCATTTGCAAAGATGGTGCTCCAGCCATGACTGGACATATAAAATAATTTATGGCACACGTGAAAAAAGTGGATGCAGATATATTGAACAATGTTTTTTATACCGGGAAGCACCTAATATTCCAAAATATCTGCCATCAGAATTGAAAATAGTGCTGGAACAATGCGTTTAAATGATTAATTATATAAAATCACCTATTTAGTAATTTACGCCAAGCTAAGCTAAATAGGAATTCCTTAGCCTGCATACGGAAGTAAAGTTTGGTAAAAAATAAGATACATATTATTAAATAAACAATTATTATTAAACAAACAAGGTTTTAAGTATTAATTAATTTTTACAATACGCTTTTAAACTCGTTCGCTTCGATATCAATGGCTCCCCAATGATGTTGAACTTGTGACGTCAATTTTGTTAGGTCTGGTTTATAGTTAATCGTTTTTAAATGAGTACAGTACTTCTGAATTTTCGGTAGTTAACCTGTTCCCGTTCTTGCTTAAAGTAAGTTTCATTTGTGAAAATATTTGCTTACATTTATAAGTTGTGGACAAACCGAATGTGGACAAAATGGCAAAACCAATTTTTTTCCAGGAGAAAATTTCGTAGGAAGTAATGCCCAACACGTTGCTGTCATGAGAAGATGATCTTCTGTTTTTTTTTCTACAAATATTAACCCATTTTCTTGAATGTATCCGTCGATAACGTTGAACTCTTAAAATCAATCATTTCTAAACAAAAATTGTCCATTTAGATACTGAAAATATTGCACGTATAAAGCATGTTCTTCTATTTCGTCGGACTTTATTATAAATGTAAACAGTACCATGCTATATGAAACTTTTAAATCGACTTCTTAAACTTCATAAACTAGACTTCATTAAATATTTAAATCACATTCAGTTTTCATGACGAAAATCCAACTTTCGAAAATATTTATTGTTGATTGATTGTTTTCATCGATATTTTCTTTTTCATGTCCGCTTTTTATCAAGGGAAAGAAAATAAATTTATTAGTTTTTATATCAGTTTCAAATAATATTAATTTAGAAGTAAAACTTCCATTCCTAATACATTTTCACAATTGTGTGGTTATTTCCTTGGAGTTGCACATTGAAATCATTATAATGGTTCATTATGTCTGCTAAGAACAAAGTCTTAAAGAGTTCGAGATCATTTTGACCGATTTCGTGAAGAAATATTTGTATATCATCAAAACACTCTTACACGAATCTATTAAGAACTTTGCATCGACTTAACTATCGTATTTCAGAATTTAAGAGCAAATCTCCATATTTCGATTAAATTTCTTCCAAAAAGCTTTGAAGCGTCTGTGAATGAATGCTGACCGCGTTATTATCATGTTTACGATCTTAACAACCTTTTCCATAACATCCTTAAGTTTTTGCGTAGATAGATGCCTTTGCAAATAAATTTTCTTCATGTATAATACAATGAAACAGTAAAAATTCATTTTCCATTAGTTTTACAAATCCAAAAGTTTTTCCTCTCATACTTGGAGCACAATCAGTAAATTCTTGTACGAAAAATATCAGTGCCTTTGGTCGCGTCATTCATTGAAGCAAGGACGCACAGTTCTTCATTGACATTCGAAATATTTTTTGATGCACAGCTAATAATAATTGCAAGCCTACCCATACTATTTATATAGGTACTTTCATCAACTGCAATACTAATTACGTCACTAGATAACAAATAACTTTTGACCTGTTCATCAATATTTTGGGCCACATCTTCAATACGATGCTGAACTGTTCTAGCTGACAATGGCATTTCTTTCATTCTGTCAATTATTTGTTTTTTATTTACGAAATCAATAAATTCTTACCGATATTTTTTTTTTCAAGTTTGTCCACATAAATAGATGCTTATTTAGTGAAGTTGTGGAACTATCCTGTAGTTAGATAGCTTAATTTGCCTTCGTTCTACAATGCAAAAGGGTAGATTGTTAGGATTTGCTTATATACAATTCTAAAAACAACCTTTTGGACAAATTAAAAATGATGGTTCTCTTCATTTGTTAGAAGATAAAATGTGGTATGCTTCTCTACCTTGCTTATCTCGTCTTTTCTTATTTTTAATAACATAAATTTAAGTTTGCGAAAATAGAAAGAAAATATATGAAACTCAACATAGGACAAAAAAGGACAAAGAGTAGGTAACTTGAAGAAATTTTTGTCCCAAAAGTTTTGTATAATACTATTCATAAAACCATTCATTACTTCCCAAAGTTAGATATAAGAAATTAATAGAGTTCGTAATCCATTTGGCATAACCGATACTTTTGTATATGAATTAACTTTGAGTGAAGAAAAAGACAATAATTTTGGTTTGTACTAATCGAAAAACATTCGGAGTCAAGAGTCAATTAACATTAGATACCATTATCCTATAATAGCCAAGAGTCAATTAATTCATTTTGGATTAACATTAGATACGATTATCCTGTAATAGCCAAAAAAGCTTTAAAAAAATTTTTTTTTTATCAAAGACCACAATTATAAATGCCCATTATTGTACAATTGGTGGACTATGTAAATACATCATACCACACACATATGTAACAATCCGCGATTTATGTTATGTAATAATTCTAAATCACCCTTGCTTGTTTGGTTTACAATTCGTTGATTGGTTGAGAGCTGCAAGTTGATATTATTTTTAAATATAGTACTCCGTGAAGAATTGAGAAAAAATGGGAATTCCGAAGACGGCATAACTCTGAGCTCTACGAACATATTGAGATGTTCTCTGACTGTGCAAGGAAAAGAAGGATAGCTTTCTATGGCCACGTTGCAAGATTGCCTCCAAGCCGACTAACTAACCGTCTGCTCACCTTCTGGCAAAACAAGAAGCTTCGTACCACTTGGTTGACAAAGAACGAGAAGGATATTAAAGAACTGGGAATAACAAATCTCAAAAACAGACAGTATGTGAGACGCACCCTGAAGGAAGTCCGTGGATTTCAGGAAAAACCTCGAAGGAAAGGTACCCTCTGGACAGAAGAGAGAAAGGAGTTACAACGGCAGAAGATGCGATAATACTGGGCAAAGGTCAAAGCCGAACAGTTGAACAAGCGTGGTCCAAAGCAGGCCTATTCGAAAGAAGAAGAAGAAGTACTCCGTGATTTCCAATCAATTATTAAACGTTACATCATTCACATAGAAGCTGTCATTCATTTCGTTTTTTCACATTTATAAATATCTACAATACGAAAACTACAAATAAGTATGTAACCTAATAAAAACCCATTAATAAAAAGGTCTGTAACCATTATGAATATATTTATTTTCATTTCTATCAAGTTAAATAAGGTCAAAGGTGTTACATCAAACATATTTTTCTTATTGGTGTGATCGTAGATAAAGTATAGTAGATAATTCGAGTTTTAAGGCAATTACGTACTCGCGGAATTACGCGCCCCCGCTACGCGGATCGCGTAGCCAAATCACTTAACCCCTTCGCGCTGGGACTGCAACCCCTATAATTTTAAATTGCACGGTGGGGTAAGTGATACCTCATTTGAAAGCCCTTTTTGCCCTCAATTCTGAACGGTTAAGATTTTCCAAATTTACCAATTTGTTATCGAGATTATTTAATTTCAAGTTACAAACGCGTTCTTCGTTTATGTCGTTGAAAGGAAGTCCAAATGTTCTGTATCTGTACTGAAAAAAAATGAAAAAGTGAAGGAAAAAAAATGCTCAAATTGTGCGCCCCCAAATTCCATACAGAATACAAATTCCGCTCGTAACGTTTTCTTACATTTTGGTGGATCCTTGGCGAATTCATCAATAATGCTTCGGCGTAACTCTTCCAGAGACTCTGGCACTTTTGCATACAGAGGACTTAAAAGAGGTGAGCGGGCCAGCCATTCCATAACACCTCTTCGTCTCTTCCATTGTACCGGGAAAACTCTGCCCAGAAACTCCCGAACAGCCTGCGTAGAATGTGGTGGCGCTTCATCTTGTTGAAAAGACAAATGGTCTTCTAACGATCACCATTTTCTTTCAACGACATAAACTAAAAACCCGTTCATAACTTGAAATTAAATAATCTCGAAAACAAATCGATAGATTTAGAAAACGTTAGACGTTTAGTATTCAGGGCTAAACGAGCTTGCAAATGTGGTATAACTTACCCCACCGTGCCATTTTAAATTTTAGAGGTTGTGGTCCCAACGCGAAAGGGTTAAGTGATTTGGCTACAAATTTTGTTGTAAAATGTGTCCCCCTCACAAACAAAATTGACGCGTCCAAGCGTTTTTTGAGAAATCATCTTTAAATATCCGAAAATCCCTATGTTTCGTTTTCAATGGCCCATATTTTATATTAATACCCTTTCTTTTTCTATAGAATAAAACTTTATTTAACCCTCTCTCTATTGTATTTAAAAAAATAAATGGGATATAGCATATGCACATTTTAAACTTGTTGATATTTTACCAAATGTCAATCAGAGTCACTAGAACCTTTATTCAAGTATGTTTTTTAAATATTTAGATTGGATGCATTGTGTTAGCTGTCAAGGTAATATTCTAGCCGAAACATTATTTGTTGATTTATTTCCCAAATATACATTATTTAATAGAATGTTACAGACGGGTTATATGCGGCGCATCATAAGTTCGACGTGTAATCGATTCGTAAGCTAATGCATAATGCAAAATGTAGGGAAATGTAGTGCGAGAATTAAAAAAAAAATCGTAGATTTCCTCAGTTAGATAATTTTTGCGATCCGACGCGACGCTTATTTCTATTATTACCATTCACCATTATGTAATCGTTTCACTTCACTTGTACTCTTCAGACGCTAACAGGATTTCCTGCAGCGCTCTTTGCTGGTGCAAAACTTGAAACAACGCGGAAGCGTAATAAAGTGTCGACAAGAATCCCACTGAAGCTAATACCGCTGGCTAAAATAAAGCGTTAGCTTGTGTGTAATTCTATTTATGTACTTTCATACAATCTCTTTTCAAAAAATATGAACGCTTCTGTTATACTCCCAAATTAAAACGAAAACGCATTTTCTTAGTTATTTTATTTCTCGCTTTAATTAATATTCAGTTTATCTTAGTTCGATTAAGATTATTCAGAGCGTAATTGACTACAAATTGACTTAATAATGGTGCACCTGGTTGTTCCGAGAGTGTGGAAAAAGATTGACAATAATAATTCACCAGTTTGCTTTGAAATGGTGGAAAAATATTAGTAGTGAATGATTCAGACAGAAAAAAACTTATTTATGTACTTTCATGCAAACCCTTTTAAAAAATATGAACGCTTCTGTTATACATACTGTCATATTAAGACTGAAACATATTTTTTTACTTATGTTATTTCCCTCTTTTATTAACCTTCAACTTATCTTAAGCCGATTAAGATTATTCGGAGCTTAATTACCTTCGAATTGACTTAATAGGGTGCACCTGGTTGTCCCGAAAGTGCGGAAAAAGATTAATAGTGCGTGATACAAACAGGAAAAGTTTTGTAAATTGGTAAATGTTTTTATTCATTAATTATATTTACTGAATATCTGGATAAAAATTGATTTTAAATCAATGTATATGGGAATATATTTTCTTTGATTACATAGTTCACGCATGGCTGCTTAATTGTTGTTTTAAATTAACATTTATTTTTAAAAAAAATTGTAAATTTCTTTTAAAATACATGGTTGTTAATTTTATTATATATGAGTCACCTCATTCTACCATTTAGTAATAGATCGTTTCCTATACAAATATTTTAATATTTATGATTATGTTGATTCAGTTATTTGCTATTCAGTAGTAGTTAATGTTAATACACATATAAATGATATCTTAATTCAAATTTCCTAAAATGTAAATTATTAATAAATTTGAATTTTCAACGAAATAATATGAGGCAATTTGTACTAAATTTGTAACAAGAGCATATGAATCATGTACTTTCTTTGAAAATTAATATCAAAATAATGTGGCACACAGTAGAAAGAAAGGAATTATTTATTAAAAATATATTGTTATCGGCGAGGAGGGTTATCGGCGTAGTAACTATTAAATACCAAATAAAAATGAGCCAAAAATAGGGCAAGCTTATAATTCGTTTAAAAGTTTCACCCTATAGGGAATTTCAAGGGTTTTCAGGGAATCGAATATTCTTTAGGCATTACATTTATTGTAAGACGTGTTTCATGCAACAACCGGATAGCAATGATAGTCACTTTATTTTTATTACCCGGTGACAACAATTAGGATGAAAACGTTTTACTGTAAACTTATCACTTAACTTATCACTTATTATTTTATAATTAAATTACCACATTAATGAAAATCGAACCATTGTATATATGCGCAAAGAAGAACAAGTGCAATAAATGATTATTATCGCTCTATTAAAAAATTCCAACTCCTAAGGTAATCCTAAATCATATTGAACAAAAACTTAAAATACTAACAATAAGAAAAAAATACCACCCGAAGGCTACATTGTTATTCAAAGGAGATGTTCATTCAAGAAGGTAAGAAAAGTTTACTAAAATTGCAACTAAAATTACTTTAGAAGCCGAAACCATATGGAATTTAATTTTTACCTCTTAGGCAAACATTTTGAGAGTTTCAATTGTATATTTTCCTGCTTCTCAATGTTTACTATAACTTCAATTAATTATATTTTTAGTACTCCTGCATTAAAAGTACTATCTTGGTGCACGTTTTTTAGTACGAGAAATGCCACTTTTGGTTGTATTACCACATAATTTGGGTAACGCACGCAAATAATCAATATCGCTAGGTTACATTAAAAAATGCAGTTAAATAAATAAAATAAACACAATCAAGACGTCAATATTAAAAAGTGACGTGAAGCGACAAACATTTTTTTCCATTACAAAATAAAAATTAAAATTAAAGATAAAGTTTTAAATACCGGATACTGAGGAGAGTTCTTATGACCACACCACCGGAGACAATTGGAAAGCAAATTCTTCATTTTTGTTTCTATTTTTTTTTTGGATGGCACCTGGATCCCAAACTTGTAAGATACATTCCCTCGCTTGAGTAATAAAATATATTGTTTGCAACACTTGCGGTACTGTCAACTGCCCTCTCGAGCGAATGTGCACACGCACGTAGTTTGGGCGCACGAAATTGGGCGCACGGCCCAATTTCGCTATCTTGTCCAATTTACAACCTGCCGCCCTAGTTACAAAATATACTATTTGAATTCTAAATATCAAAATATGACTGCTATTTCTTCACTTAACTTATTGCATCAACGCATGCACTGTGATTATCAGCTTTGAATGCACAACCCATTATGGGTTTTGACCTCCTATAGGATTTGTTTTCCAATGTGTTTATAACTTGATCCTTTCTTTGTCCTGCTATTTTAATGTCAGTGAATAATTCTTATTTTTCAGTTATTTTATCTCATCATCTTATTTTTTAATAATTATATCCATATCGTCCGCATATGCTAGTAGCTGTTTTGATTATCGTGTCTACTTTTATTACTCCAGAGACAAACTGATTACATTTTCAAGGGCGATATTAAATATGATGCACGATAAGGCGTCTATTTCCCGTATTCCGGTGTGTATAGTAAAATATCTTGATACACTATTCTGGATACCCTGCTTTCTTTATTTTTAGAGTTACCTTCGTAAGAAGTACCAGATATTGTGGTATGCCCAGTTTAATCATGCCTAGTTCAATTATGTAAATAACTGGTCTATTGTGGACTGATTTTTGCAAAAATTACACTGATAGTTGCCGATTTCCTTCTCTGCATATGGTCGGATGCGGTCGAATAATATTTTGGCCAGTACCTTATAGGCAATATTGAGCAGTTATTGCAGTCTAGGTGGTCACTTTTATATGTATTGAAATGCTTATGACCGTGTTCCGCTCTTCTGGAATAGCTTTTTGTAGCCAGATTTCCGCTGAGTTCTAAGATGCACCTGGCTAGTTCCTTACCTCCTATCTTTGTCATCTTCTCTGCTATACTATCGTTGCTTGGTTATTCTTGTTCAACAATCTTTGAAAGGCTTTCTCAATATCTTCTTTCTTTGTCATCTTCGCTGCTATACCATCGCTGCTTGGTTATTCTTGTTCTACAATATTTGAATGGCTTTCTTAATATCTATGCCGGCTGGTATTTCGTTTCGCTCTCTGCCATGTTGATTTGGATTCATCCTAACTTGATTGATGTCTTCTCTGTTGTTTGTCTTCAAGCGTTCCTCGAAATTATCTGCCAACCGGTTTAATCTCTCATTTATTTTAAAGATAATGTTTTTTTGGCTGTCTCTGCACATAGTTGTTTTTTGGTTAAACGCAGACACTGTAAACGTCACGAATAGAAGAAAAAATAAGCAACAATAACATAATGAACGAACTATTGACGAAGGCTGGACCAAAATAAAGTCTAAATTCCTTGAAGCTGCGGGAGAAGCACAGGCTACAAGAAAGCAAGTGCTTTCAATCCTTTTTCTAAACATACACCATGGTTCACGGACGAAATTAAACAACATTGCCCGAAGATGAAGAAAACATATCTGAAATATTGATCAGAAAAGACGAAATGGTATGCAAATACCACTTCGAGAAAAACTACATAGCAATGTGTAGTTGTAAAGCCGATTCGAGCGACGAATCCTCAGCATACCACATAGAGCAAAATGCCATCAACTGGTATACAGATGGTTCGAAGACAAAGGAAGGTACTGGTGCAGGAGTGTTTGTACCTCGTACCAGATACTTCGAACTCATGGGAACATCCCCAAGTATCTTCCAAGCAGAGGTACACGCAATCGAAAGATGTGCACAGTTTAACCTCGACAGGAATTATCGCAAAAACCGGATTGCTATCCTGTCAGACAGCCAAGCAGCCATCAAGGCCATTAGCTCATACACCATCAGATCCAAACTGGTATGGGACCTTGTGAATAATGATAATAAAGTAACGCTATACTGGGTACCAGGACACACTGGTATAGACGGAAACGAAGAAGCCGATCACCTAGCAAACAAGGGATCCAGTAGCCCCTTTATAGCTCCGGAACCCTTTTGCGGCATGAACACCATCCACAAAAGTTTAGATGCAGAAACAAGAGGAAAATGGATGAAAACCTGGAAAGAACTTCTAGGGCTAAGGCAATCCAAAGTGATGCTGGGATCTTTTAACCAGAAGAAAACAAAAGCTTGCCTGAAACTAAGCAGGAACAAGCTTAGAATTCTGACAGGAGTCCTGACGGGACACTGC
Organism: Phosphuga atrata; assembly: GCA_944588485.1. Taxonomy (NCBI): domain Eukaryota; kingdom Metazoa; phylum Arthropoda; class Insecta; order Coleoptera; family Silphidae; genus Phosphuga; species Phosphuga atrata. The sequence continues at coordinate 19,078,189 of OX155894.1, read as the reverse complement.
AGACTTAAGAAACATGTCAAGGCTCAGCAGAGGAAACCCCCATACATCTGTTCAAAGACTGCGAAGCATTACTCCGCAATAGACAGATGTACCTTGGGGCTCACTGTTTGAACACAGAGGAGCTGCAGGCCTTGAATTCCACCCAGATCCTGAAATTCCTAAAGGAATCAGGATTAGAGGAGGCGCTCCAAATGGGTAAGTACACTAACACTTGGAGGAGGAGGGTGGGGTACAATAGATCTATAAAGGTCGCAGTACAAGTCGTCACCGCCATATCTACAATCTACAATCGATCAGAAAGAAAGCTGCGAAGATTGAACCATTATCATAATGTCCGCAATGATATACAACGGATGGCCCAAAATTTGTCTCAAAGTTCCTCTTGTTAATAAAAATTCAAAATTGCTAAATGACACAGCCAGCAAGATCTAAGAGAACATTTTTTATTTATGAAATACCAACAAATTATTGGCCTTTTATTTCGGTACTTGATCCTCATATGATTTTTTGGCAGTGCAACAACTTTTATCTTTCTTACTTGGATTATTTGTCGTTACAATGCATGAAGTTGTTGGATTACTTATCTGGATTTCACCATCACAGTGATCACGGTAAATGAATTTATTACAAGTAAAGTTTTGTCCCTTCAATTTGATTCAGAAACATCCTGGACATCCTTTATCGACCACAAGACTGAGTTTGATTTAATTCATTTCCTTCTCCTATTCTTAATTGATGTTGTATTTGAGATTTTTGTGGTTCTTCTTTTTATTATTGGTGTATACCTAGCTAGAACTTAGGAATCACTAATATTTTTCTTTCGATATATTTTAGGGAATATCGTGGGAATATAACTCGGACTTGCTTGCGCGTCTGATAATATGCCTTTAATGATATATTAACTACAAATTGTGCCGTGAGGTTTTAGATACTACGATGACCCATCAACACTCCCATAATAAAGACAATAATTAATATCACATAAAATATAGCGCAAATATAATTGATTTATCAATATTGTAATTTATCGCTTACTTTTTCCTTTTTACAGCAAACAGCAATGTATTTCTTTGATCTAATTTCCAGGTCACTGTAGGAATTTATATCGACTATTTATTTAGTTATTTTTGCAGTTCAGAACAACAACAATTATTATGACCCATTTCAGAATATAAACATATTGACTATCCCGAATCGTTGCAGATTTCTTCCACGTTATGCGCTGTGCTCGTTTTACTTTACCCCCACCATGCACTTCGCACATAGCGAATAGTCTGAATCTTCTTTGGATCAACTTAAGAAATATATTGTTTCATCACACTCCTTGCAATGAATTAAAATAAAACAAAATAAACATCTATTGCAGTTTTCCCTTGACTTAAATGATGCAATTATAACGACTAATAGAAATACTGTTGTGAGTAGGGAAAGATAATATGTTCTAAGCCCACCACTTCCGGTGACTAGACCACCACTTCCGGCGACTTTAACCACTTCTGGTGACCTTCGCCACTTCTGGTGACCTTAACGGTTTCCGGCTTAAAGCTGAATAAAATCTGTGTAAAAGCTGATACAGCCTAGCCCTCATTGATGGGTTAACGGAAGTTAGCCCGTCAATGGAGGATTATGAGGGAATCATAAAATTTCATGTGAAGGGCTATAAGGTATTTTCCTAATTGGAGATATACTTCATAGTGGTGTTGTGAGAATTTGTGGAACTCTTAGATACATCGAGAATTATATCTGTGGTCATTTGTTGAGAATGCGGATTCTCGTACAGCAGCTGTTCAATTTACTAATAAAACTATACCGGAAGTATTCAAGGTCACCGGAAGTGGCCAAGGTCAACAGAAGTGGACAAGGTCACCGGAAGTGGTGGCGGTGGGCTTAGAACATATCATCTTTCCCTATTGTTGTGTACCGACCTTTAATAAATTCAAACTTTATCGCCTCTGACCACTTCGTTAATGCATATACCGCCAAATTGAACGATTTGTCTTGAAAACATAATATATATTTTCTTTGAAATCTATGTTATTTAATTTTATTACCTTATAAGGAGATATTATACTACAAAGAAAACGTAGAAATTTAAAACGCTAGCTAACAAATATAAGACAAAAGATTGCTTACATTATTGACTTGTAAATTGTTTGTAAAATTTGTTTTTTTAACCATTAAAAATTTTGGCCAATTCCTGTGATTTTCTGTTATTTTTGTATCGATCTAGTCAAAATAAAACCGTATAACGCGAGGGTTGATTTATTTACATGTTACATCGCCGGTTAGTCTTTTCAGTGCTGTAGACCGAAACACTAATACCCTTTGCACGTGTTTATTTTATATTGCCATTCCATGTGAAATTTTAATTTGATCTGGCGCGATGTTTTGCCAGCTGAATAAAATCGGTGCTATAATTTCTCGACGTTTTTGTAATTTTTTTTATTATTTTGTTGTCGAGGGCGGCTAATTGATTTACATTTCGTTTACGCACATTTTTTTTTTGTTGAAAGGATTTTCAGATATTGAAATGGTTGGAATATTAACGATGATGATTTTCTATTCAGAGTTTTTAATTAGTAGTCTTTGTGAAATATTCTTGAAAAGTTTGATTTTCTTTCTTCAATAATTTATTGCAAAACCTGGCAAAAATCAACAATCAGTGTATTGAAAAAATGAAAATATTCATAAAAATTGTAATATACATAAGGTCGTTTCTTATAAATTCGTAAACTTCAAATTTTAACTCAATTTGCTCTTCAAACAGTTATATAATTTTATTTGTTTTTGTTTCTGACGAACAAGAAATTCATTAACCGAAGACAAATATTTAGGTTAAATGCCAGGTAATTTCTATTTGTATGACAAAGTATGTTAAATATATTTGGTATAAACTAAAACAAGTCAACAACATTACGATGAAGTGAATAATTGTAAATGCATAGCTTTTAATTTGAAGAAACTACTTAAAAAGTATCTAATGAATCTAAAATGATATATTTAAATTTATTTGTAATTTATACTTTGGCTATATCATAAATTTATAGATAAGTCTATTTTTTATGTATTGCAATTTAAGTGATATATTTCCAATTTTATATATTTATTTTTCTGAAGACTTTTGATCCCGCATAAATTTAGTAACATAAATCTCTCGTCAGATTTTCAGAAAAAGATTTTCTTCCGCGTTTACGATTTCACAGTTATAGATATTCACGGACAAATTAGAAAATAAAAAGTCGAAGCGAGAGGAGAGCTTATATAGCTAGAAGCAGAGAGTTTATTAAATATACGCACCGAAAAAAAATTTTGTCAAACGTACAACAAAACTGCGTCAGCTTAAATTACATAAACACGTATACAGTTGTAATTACTAGCTTGGTTGTTCGACAAGCAACTTTGCATTGGTTTAGTAAAGCTCACTTGCATGTTATTTTACACACATAATTCCCGTGGGAGAATTTAAGTTTCCAGAGAGCAAAAGGCCTTTGTTGACACTTGTGTAACATTTTGAACAACAACAATAAAATTATGCTTCTATTGCTGTCTTGTCCATATATTCCCATTTCTCTAAAATGCCTAACTCGTAGAGATTAAATATATTATAAATTATTACTGCTTAAAATATAAACATTATCGAATTGAAATTGACAAATTATACAGTGAATTTAAAACTTTTAATTTAACGAAAGGTGGTTTTGTAGCCAATGTAACTAATTTCTGTAAGTTAATAGATATTGTAAGGCAAAATAAATCATTGCACATTTATCATTCGCGAAATATTCTTCTTTCGGGCGCTTGGATAATATTTATTTGTTAAAGTTATGCCTAGGTAAACTCGGAAGTTCGAATTGATTCAATCAAGTTTAAAACAACTGGAGTAGTTTGAATAATTCTTTAATAACAAAGGAATTAGTAGACGTATTCCGAAACGGTTTACAATTTTTAAAGCTAGATAATTCAGGAACATATTAGTGCTAATTGGACTAGTCTACTTAATTTAGTTGAAAAGTTATGACTAGTTAAACTCCGAAGAATTGTTTCAATCAAGGTTAAAGCAACTGGAGTTGTTTTACTAATTCTTTAATAACAGAGGAATTAATAACTATATTCCGTATCTGTTTGTAATGTTTTAAATCTAGATAATTCCGGAACATATAAGTAATAATTGAACTAGTCTAGTTAATTCAGTTGAAAAGTTATGACTAGTTAAACTCGGAAGTTCGAATTGTTTCAATCAAGGTTGAAGCAATTGGAATAGTTTTACGAATTCTTTAATAATAGAGAAATTAGTAGACATAGTCCGAATCGGTTTACGGTGTTTTGAAGCTAGGTAATCCAGAAAAATAAAAATACTAATTGATCTAGTCTAGCTAATTCAGTTGAAAAGTTATAACTAGCTAAACCGGGAAGTTCGAATTGTTTCAATTAAGATTAAAGGACAACAGTAGTAGTTTTACTAATTCTTTAATAACAGAGGAATTATTAGACATTTTCCGAATCAGTTTACAACGTTTTAAAGCTAGATAATTCGGAAACATATAAGTACTAATTGAACTAGTCTAGTTAATTCAGTTGGAAACTACTGACTAGTTAAACTCGGAAGTTCGAATTATTTTGATTGAAGATTAAGGTTTATTTATTTAACGTATGGCGCTTTACACAAACAATATAATATACCTACAAATAGAATATACATCCCTAATTATCCCTAATGTGACTGTCAAAATGCTAACCAGACGATCCGTCATATACCGAAATGCCCCATTCGCGCATGTTCTGGAGCCCTCTCACATTTTGTTGTGCTCCCCCAAGAAGTTATACTTTGGCGAGAGTGCCACGTCCAGTCTATTTAGCCAATGTACAGCTTCTTGGGGGAGCCCAACAAAATCTGAGAGGGCTCCAGAACATGCGCGAATGGCGCATTCGGTCGTGATTTGGCGGATCGTCTGGTTACAATTTTGACAGTCACACTAGGGAGATTGGTTTATTCGCCATATGAAAAACAAGTCAACGCAATGACCGTGACCTGTGCGAACTCTATTTAGTTTCGATCAGGTGTTACGGAGCAAATCGCAGTCACTTGGTGCTGCGTTCACATCTAGGAATTGGTCCCATTAAGGGGGTGCAGTTTAGAGCCACATATATCGCCAGCTGTCTTAAACATTAAAATGGAAGTTACCAATTTCGATAGCGGTAGCGATAGGCAGGTGCCTCGATTACAGGCGTTGTCTCCCAGCTGGGAAGTCTACGGTTATGGGATGGCCCGGGTTGCTTATTATTTTATTGTATTCTCGAAGTAGTGCTCGGAAACGGCGAAGGTGCGGGCGCTCGATATGACTTAGAACAGGTAGCCAGTACAGTGGTGTTGAGTATGGTGCCTGAGATGTTGCGCATAGAGTCATTTAGTTGTACATCCACTAATTTGGTGTGATTGCTGTTGGTCCATACAGGCGCGCAGTATTCCGCTACAGAGTAAACGAGGCTAAGGGCTGTAGTTCTCAGGATGTCTGCAGCAGCACCCCATGTTGTTCCTGCTAGCTTATGTAGGATATAATTTCTCGTTGTCAATTTGTTCAGCCGTGTTAGACAGATGTTTTTTGTAAGTTCGGTCCAGAGTGATACCAAGATATTTTGGGGTTTGGTTATGGTGTAGAAGTGCTCCGTCAAAATACACATTAAGCCTTGTGTTAGACAATTTGTTGTTTAGGTGAAAGCAACAAGACTCAGTTTTGCTCATGCTAGGCTTCAATCTCCATTCTCGAAAATAGACTACTAGTGTGGTAAGGTCATTCGTTAAGGTATTTTATTTTGCGGTGTTATGAGTTCTTGTGTTGCAAGGCAATCGCAAAGTCATCCGCATATTCATATTTCCTGGACGTGGTATGAGGCAGATCCGCTATATACAGGTTGAAAAGTAAGAGAGCCAACAAAGAACCTTGGGGTAACCCGTTGTAGAGTGTTCGTTTTGAGCTGCACTGATTGTCTTTATACACGAGAAACTGTCTGTTTGCGAGCATATTATTAATGCGCCTGGCCGTTTTTGTGCACCGTATGGTAGTTAATAATTTCAGAAGCATCCCCTCTCTCCACACGGTATCTTAGGCTGCTGTAAGGTCCACGAAGACCACTGAAGTTTTCAGGCCCTCTTGGAATCCCTCTTCAAAAAATTGGTAAGAGCAAGGAGTTGATCACAGCCGCTGCGGTCTGCGCGGAAGTTTGCTCGACGGGAATGTCACTCAGAATTATTTGGCTTATCCTGTTATATAAAATTCTTTGCAGCATTTTGTACGCTGCACTCAGATTAAGGTAACTGGAGTAGATTCAGTAATTCGTCAATTACAGATGAATTAGTAAACATGATCTAGATTGGTTTATGCTGTTTTAAAGCTAGATAATTCAGGAACATATGAAGGCTAATTGGACTACTCTAGCAAATTTAGTTCTGAAGTTGTGACAAGTTACTCTCGGAAGTTCGAATTATTTTGAATCAAGATTAATGTAAGTTTTAATGAAGTTTCAGTAATTGTGCTTTCCTTGATATTGTGACAATTGAATAAATTGGTAAAATAAGTTGGAAAAATATTTGTAAAAAACTTTTTCAGTAAACTGGTACCCGGATATCCATTTCAGTTTCAAAAGTAGAATATATTAACTTACAAGAATTCCACGACCGCCCGGATCCCGAAAGTTGAAGTAATTGGTCGCCAAATTATGAAAATATTTCTAATCCATTCATTAAATAACTCTCAAACTCTATACCTCTTTCGTTCAATGACAAAAATGACAAACAAAAATTATTCAAATGTACCCAGGTACCCGGTACCTGGGTACATTTGAACAATTTTTGTTACAAACGATAGTAAATATGGTAAGTACAAAAGAAACATCATTTAGGTTTTTTCATTTTGGTTATTTTTTCTTTTATTTTATATATATAATAAGACAGTGCCATATCAATAAAATAAGAAAATGTAAATATTTCGCACACCCCTCACATGTCGGGGTTGAAATAGGTATAATGTTCACTAAAAATAGATAACTAGCATACCGAAGATAATTTACGTGTTTTGCGGCGGTTTTTGTGAATTTGTTACGACGCTGTTGTGTTTTTGTATTCGCTCTGGAGACAAGTATGGCATACACCAGTAATCTGTTACCTCCCAGTTGAATCGAGCTGTGCCTGGGGTTTCGAGAGTTCAAATGCTGTTAGCTGCACAAATGGATTTATAGCTCTGTTAAAAAAACTTTCAATCGCCACTTTCGTTGTGACATGCCCAATAATTTGTGCATTATGCGAACGATTTTAAATGAATGAAGCACAGTTCTCTGCCTAATTGCCAATAAAACAATTGTCGTTCATGCAATTTTTTTGAAAGCTCTTTGTTATTCTCATAATAAAGAATATATGCAGACGATATTGAGATTGTTAAAAAATGCTAGACGCCACATTCGAGTGGATCTTTTTGTAGAATATGTACCAAGCATTTTGTTCAGCGTGTCCATTCTAGCTTTGACAAGTTATAAAATTCGATAATTTCGGGTTTTATCCTTGCACCATCACCTATCTTTGTTTCCTGATGCATTGATGATAACATAATCGCCGTTTTCTTTTTCTGTTGGCACATAACTGCACATGGTTACTTTTTCATGAAAGCATACAAAGCGGATTATTCTTCTCATATTTTCAAGGCATTCATCGCTGATGGAATGAATGTACGTCTTATTTTTCTTCAAAGTGTCAATAATTGTTAAATCCCAGGATAGTAAAAATTTTGTCAATGGCGGAGTAGCGATATATTTCTCCATTGTAATGTTTTCACCGGAACCTTTGTACGACACCAAGTCCTTCACAGCTCGTTCAGGGATTAGAAAAAACTAAATATTTCTATAGATTGTTCGGGAATTACAGCAAAGACCCTGTCCTAAAACTAATTATTTTTTTACAGGTTTTCTTATGAACGACTCCTTTTTGTTATCGCTACTCTCGAAGAGGTTCGAAAAGAGTTCGAATTCAATCAAAAATAAATAATTCCCGGAGTTGCTCTACAATGGACATGATTTTAGTCACGTTCTGATTGAACTGTAGTCATCCAAATGAATTGCAGAATATTTACTCGGCGTATTCGGCCGGTATGGCAACTGATGCAGTAGGTTACGGACCGGATGCACAGTGGGCCAGAATCGAAAAAACCTGATCAAAAATGTTCAAATGTGTTGGTTTAAATGATTTTGTATTAAAAGTGTTCCTACAACTATTCTGATAAGAATAACCTGCTTTAATCAATACGATATGGGTTTTAAGTACGGTCGAAATCACCATCGAGTAACTCACGCTACGCAGAGCACCTATTGCAAATTCACTCCGCTTGAAGTGCATGTAACTTTTTTTCAAAGTGATTGTCCAGGTGATAACAAAAACACTCACCATCTTGTATTCACATTTTTTTTTACAAAAAATTCAATTTCAGATTATTGATTGGCAAAAACCCAAGTACTTGGAGAAAAATCACTTTTTTGGGGAAGTCATTCCTCATGTTGGATCAGCCATTTTGGTTTTTAACAAATTGATAGCGGATATGTCATTAGCGTCCTCGAAAACCCCCATATACCTACCAAATTTCTTGAAGATTGGACATCAACTTCTATTTATGATCATGTTTTTCCGATTCTGGCCCACTGTGGGACGGTTAAAACAAATTACTCTAGTTAGTAGTTACTAAAGTTTTTTTTATCAAAATTTAGCGAAATATACAAACATTGATTAAATTAATGGGAAAAACAGCTGATTAAATTTATGAGAAATTCATCTAATGATTAGAAGTTTATCGCACCCACACTTTAATTAGTTAAATCCGTCGATTAGTCCACAAGGTTTTTAATGTAAAATTGTAGTTTACTTAAGACTTTGTTTACACAACTGTGTTTATTAGTCAGAATATTTCAGAAATTTCTCTTTGATTCGCTCAAATCGAGTCTGAATCCACTGCAAAGGAATATGCATCGTGCGAGAAAATATTAACTAGCTTTCGTTGAATAGATGTGAAAGAAATTGCTTTAAAACTCGCTTATTGAGTTTCTTTTTTTTAATTTTTATATTCACTTCCGAAGCTAGACCGAGCAAATTCGAGCAATATACGTTGGGAAAACAATTTTATATCTTTCAGCATCTGAAACGTTTTCTTATATCTTAATTAGTTTATATTTAAAATAACTTTAGCTGCCCTCGACAATATTTGCTTTTTTACAAAATTAGTTTTTCTTAGTTCCTTAAAGATTTGTTTGTGATTCTGATAGTATTTAATGAAGGTACTATACCTAAAAAATAAAATGCAAGATCATGGAAGCAATACAGAACATTGAGTCTATTGTGTTATGCATCAAAAATAGTCACCAGAATTATTATGAAGAGAATAGAAAAACAAATTGATGAAAACCTATCTGATGATCAATTTGGGTTTAGGAAAGGAGTCGGAACAAGAAAGGCAATCTTGGCATTGAGGCAAGTGATAGAGAAGCAGATGAAGAAAGCCGAACCTACTTTCTTAGCGTTTGTAGACCTTGAGAAGGCGTTTGACAATGTGAACTGGAATGTTCTATTCAGCATTCTTCATCAAACAGGTATCAACTTTAGAGAAAGAAGACTCATCTATAATATCTATAAGCAAGAAACTGGAATAGTTAGTTGTGGTAGAAAGGAAGAAATAGCAAACATCAGAAAGGGTGTACGGCAGGGTTGTTCCCTTTCCCCATACCTATTCAATATATGTGTACAAAAGGCGATCGACCGAACAAGAGAAGAATTTGTCACAAGAGTAAATATTCATGGAGTTAAGGTTGACATTATAAGGTTTGCTGATGACATAGCGCTAATTATAGAAAATCAAGAAGACTTACAAAAGATCCTGAGCAAGATGGACAAAATAATGGAAGAACAATTTAATATGAGAATATATACAAACAAAACAAAAATTTTGGTCTGCAGTGGAAATGACGAAAACCAGACAGCAGTAGACTTACGAAATGAAATGAAACAAGAAGTAAACTAGTTTAATTATTTGGGAAGTAAAATAACGAATGATGGAAGAAGCAGCTGAGAGATATTAAGTAGGATTGCCCAAGCCAAGAACGCTTTCTATAAAAAGAAGAACCTATTTACTGCAAAGAACATAAGTCTTGATGTGAGAAAACAAATGTTGAAGACCTATGAATGGAGCGTCGCGCTATATGGCAGCGAATCTTGGACAGTATGAGAGAGAGAAAGGAAAGGGGTTCTAGCATTTGAAACCGGGTGCTATAGAAGGATTATGAAAATCAGCTAGAAAGAAATGATCACAAATCAGGAAGTATTTAGAAGTGTGGGAGAGAGAGGATGCTTCCTTAAATATTTAAAAAGAAGACAATCACCTCGTGGGTCACATACTGTGACACCAGGGACTGCTGAAGCTTATAATTGAGGGAACAGTAGACGACAAGAATTATAGAGGAAGACCCAGACTGGAATATATGAGTCAAATACTGGAAGATATGAGTTGTGGCTCATGCTGTGAACTGAAGAGGAAGGCGGAGAGACGGGAAGAATGGCGAGCTGCTGCCAACCAGCCTCAAGGCTGTTAATTATAAACAAAGTATATATTTCATTGTAAGTATAGGAAACTCTTTTTCAATGATGTAGAGATATGTAATTGATTGCTGGACTTTCTCATTTCATCAGTTATCCAAAGGTTGGCATTAATCTATACTCTTTTAATTGGGAATGCTTTAAAGAAATGAAATTCTAGTGTATTTATAAATGCCAGCTATTTTTCGCATAGATGTCTTCACACGTTTTTTTTTCTTGAGAGCTTTCGAGAAAAGTGTTTTATTCTCAATACTGAATTTTCTTTTAAAGATATAACTTCGCTTGGATGATTTAATTTAAACGGTACTCATGTTTATGTACTTGTGATGATCTTTAACACATATAGTGACCCCAGGGAATTCTTTCGATATACAAATATTATCTATCCTTGATCTCGATGTTGACGTGACTCTTGTATACTAACTAACTTGTTCTTGAAGTTCAAATGATAGTAGCAGCAAGTTCAATAGATTTGTCGTTTCTTTAGATGCTTCTGAAAAGTCAATATAGAAATCGCCGACTGGTATAAAATATGTTCTTTTAGAGTAGATATCTTCGAGTAATTGTTCTAGAGCTATTATGAAGATTGTTATACCCCAACAGGAGGTCTCTATATATTAATTATTGGAGTGAAGTAGCTTTTACATTTTCATCTTACTCCATAGATTTCTATATGTTTTTCCACTGATCTATTGTCGATCTTCAAATCTGATATGTCAGTAATGTTACCATCCTTTTGTGTTTTAGTCCACATGGCTACCAAACCTCCAGCATATACTTCTCTTGAGAATCGGATAATTTGTAGTTTTCAATATGAACTGTATCGCTGCATTCGTTCTGTAACCAAGTCGTTCTTTCTGTCAGGCATTTGAATTGTGGCTTGTACTTATCGTTTCTTTTTTGTCGAAGGATTAGTATATTGAAGTAAAACATCAGCATATTCGGAATGATTATATTTTCTTGAACTTGTTTTCTAGTATTAGTAAAAAAAAACGGTTAGGGCAGGCACTTCGTGGTCATAAACCTGGTTGCATTATTTTTTTGTCTTTCGTTGCGACCGTAACTTTACCGATTGTCGTATTTCTACTTTAGATATGGCCGGTTTAAGGCCGGTATATATATTAATATTAAAAATTTCATCTTACCTTAATTCTACAGAATATTGAAATGTTTTCTGAATGATATATGTTATATAATTCAATAGGTATTCGAATGTACAATAGAAGAAAAACTTATTTCAACGTAATTAGCTACCTGTTAATTTTAGTCTTTTAGTATTTCTTTTGTAGTAAAATAAAACGTAGGGATCTTTAATTTTTGTTTTCTCACCCGTGCATTTTAAATAATTTTATTGGATTTGTGAAGTCAAATTTAAATATTAATTTCATATAAGAGAAAATCTAATAAATTAAATTCAATGAATGGATTCAATTCATCGCATTTCGAATTCATAATAGAAGAAAAATCCATTCAGACGAAATTATTGCCGGGTGAAAATAATATATAAATCAAATCAATTTTGGTCCGTGCCCCCAACAAACCGACATTGTCCATCGCCATAAATAACCTCGTGGTGGTGCACTCTCTCGCGCGGTATAAATTATCCCCGGGGACGCTTTCTAAGGCCTCGACCGACTCTTGCAAACAAAAGTGCACTCGCCAAAAAAAAAAACATTATAATTACCCCCGGCCTTTTAGGATGATTGTATAGCCGAAAGGCTGGACATTTGTCTAACCATTGTAATTGAGAAAACAAAACTGGGATGTATAAAAAAGGAATAGAATTATACCCTACACAAATGGAATATTTAATTAATGGGTTTCGAAGTTGGGGAAAGTTTTTACGAGTTTTTTCTATAAAATTAGAACAAAGAAGGTTTTTTTGCAGATCCAGTTTGTTGTAATATTTATTACAATAAATAACCTTAGTTTTATTTTTAATTTAAAAATGTTTATAATTCAAAATTTGAAGATAGTTATTATAAATGAAGAAATAGTGAAATTGAATCTATAAAAGATAGAGTTGGGTTGGAAGTCACATTTACGTTCTCTTGATTTTTAGTGCCTATATTCTTGGTATAGCAAATGATAGTGTTTGTAATCGAGTTTAAAAATAACTAAATACTTTTTGACTTTATCATTACCCCTTGAGGAAATATTACTTTTCTGAGAAAAAAGAAAAGTGTGACTTTTAACCCTGTAACCCTGACATGGGTCAGGGATGGTTATCACATTGTCTAGGGTAGGTAGTCAGACAGAAAATCAATGGGAAAATATAAAAAAAAAACACATTTAAATCAAATGAGTATTTTGATAAGACTATAGAAAATAAGATGGTTGCAACCATCAGTATGGATTACGTGGTAATCCTTACACTAAATTTTTAAATTCACTATGTTTTACCCAAAGACATTTTTCTTTTAAATTCAAACAGATTTATCAGAACTCAAGTTAGCAATAAAGTTTTATAATACAACAATAGATTGCGTCTAATGTTGTTAATGAAAGGGAATAAAAAACTTTCAAAATTTCATACAAATTCGTATTCAATCATGCATCCTCTTCAATGATATTAGAAAAAATAATTTGTTAAAAAATCATCGCTTCTCCAAATAAACACCAAATGAAAAGCAACCACCTACAAGGTTTCTTGAAAAGACGTAATGCTGATGCTTTAAATTCATTAAAGAAGCAATACAAGAAACTAGGACATACTTTATGCCAAGGGTCAGTAAACTTTTGGTTGTCGTGCCACATTGCGGATGAAAATTTGACCGTGGACCGAATTAAAAAGTTTGAATAAATTTTTACAAAATCGACGAACCAACTGGTAAACAAAGAGAGAAACCTGTTGGTGAAACTATACTAACTATAGATAATGATATAAACTTAATAAAGGCGATATATAGCCTGAATATATAAATGAATATATTTAACATTAACTTGTTCGTAGCTCTATATGTTCCTAGCATTGTAATGTAGCTCTATAATAAATTACGTGTAATTCAATTTGTAATTTAAAACAGCAAAGCTGCACTGATGAGAGATACATATCGAAACTAGTCTGCAGATATCTATTCACTTAAGTTAAATCGAAATAAATGATTTTACTAATAATGTTATTTATCTAGTACTCGTTTAGTGCCACGACTCTGGACTGGAGCTAGTAATAACATGCAAATATCTGTTTTATAATTCAATATCCTGCATGGCATTAGCAAGGGAGTTAGTAGTTTTAACATGAGATTTGTTTTGTAGTCTTAATAAAACTCAATATTACACAGACACAAACAGGTGAAACACATAAATGAACCCATCATATCGAAAAGGGCACGAGTCACACTTTTGTGAAATATCACTTTTTTACGCCATTTTATTCATTGAAGCGTTTTATATATTCCTTGAGAAAAGAGCACATGTGTATACACCACAAGTCAACTTAAAATCAATGAAAAGGACACTGGACTTACGCCCCTGAGTCCTGGACCTATCAAGTGAAACAAAACGCATCTGTCAGTAATGACATAACATCACTTTATTAGTTACGGCAATGGAGCATCGTGAGCTTGCAGAAAATCCTTTTAGACCTAGAAAAAGATTCTCTGGTGGCAGCAATAGTGGTAACTATAAACATAATAAAATAAAAAAAAACAAAATTGTTGAAAATGATGATTAAATAACTAAAATATTTGAACTAATGTCTTTTTCAAAATGATCCCTTGATCATTTCGAAAAGGGCATAAGTCCAAAAATTTTAATTCAAAATATCTTGATGAAAATTGCTTCTTTTTAATTAAATAAATATTCCAAAAAGCGTGTATGTTTTTTATTTAACAACCTCTATATTCAGTTTCTTCAGCATCGATGACTTTTTTTACAAGAAACATATTTTTGTTGATTCTGAAAAGTTTTAATTCATTGACTCATGCCCTTTGCGAAATGACGGGTTCAAATGTATTCGGGCTATATTTCGCCTTTCATAAATTTATATGATTATCTATAATTAGTATGGTTTCACTAATATTAATTTATCATATAAATCAGTAACCTACTAAGTTCATGTCTATCTCCACAAACGTCAAATTAAAACCTAACCTCTAGTACGAAGTGTTTCAGTAGGTGTATTCCAATTTATTTTTCAAAACAGCAAAGCTGCACTGATGAGAGATAATTCTCGCGAAGCGTCTGCAGATGGCTATTCACTTAAGTTAAATAGAAAGATATGATCTTAAAAAACATTATATTTTTCTAGAACTCGTTTAGTGCCATGAAAGTGGACTGGGACTAGTAATAACATACAATCATATTGGTTGTATAATTCAATGCCTTCCGTGGTATTAGCAAGGGAAGTAGTTGTTTGAACATGAGATTTGTTTTGTAGTCGTTGTAAGACTTAATATTATAGAGCTACGAACAGGTTGAATATATTTATATAGTCAGACTATATTTCGCCTTTAATAAGTTTAAAGAGAGAAAATGTACTTATGTGATAAAAACGATGTATCTATTGTCGCCTAGTCCAAGGGTCGGCAACTGGTTTTAAGTAAAGAGCTTAAAACAAGTGAAAAATAACAAGTCTTACAGAAGAGCCGCAAGAGACTCGAACTTACGAATCTTATCACTTAGATATGTCTATTTAACTTAATATATCTATAAATAGTTTTGATTTATAAATCCATTTCATATATATTTTGTGTCGAACTACAAGTTTGCTATGATGCATTTGTATAAAGTTAATATTTAATTAAACAAATATACACATAATAATTAAGTTTAAAATAATTTCGTTAAGCCTGGTTTCACAAGCATCCAAAATTGTAACAGATATAATACTAAATACAATAGAAAATAATGTCAATGCTTTTCTAGGCATTGACCAGTTTGAGTTCAGAAAATGCAGTGGCACCCGTGAAGCAATTTTGGATTTAAGAATAATTCTAAAAAAGTTTAATAACATATATCGCTTTTATTGATGGGAAGAAAGCATTCGACAGTGTTAAATGGGGAAAACTGTTCTCTGTACTGAGCAGCAGGCATAAAATATAAAGATAGGAAAGTAATATGTAGATTGTTTGAAAATGAGAAGGCAAGGCATAGGCAATGAGAAGGCAATAAAATGCGGGGATCACTATCGGGAGGAAGCAAAGATAAACAAAGGCGTGAGACAAGGGTGTTATTTGTCACCAGTCATATTTAATGTATACATTGAAGCAGCATTAAATTTAATAAAGGAGAAAAATGACTTTGGGATAAAAATTCAAGGAGAGAAAATTTAAATGCTTGATGACATTGAAGTTCTGGAAGAGATCTCGAGAATGCGTTAAGAAGTATGGAAGACATATTGGGAAACGAACATAATTTGGAAATTAATTATGAAAAAACTAAAACTTTAGTCTGCAACAAGAAAAAAAGCATCCACACAAACATCAGCCTAAATGGATACACTTTAGATGAAGTTGTACAGTTCATTTATTTGGGAAGCAAAATTACAACTGACGGAAGAAGTAAAAGCGAACTTGTCAGTAGAATAAACGAAGCAAATATTGCATTTCTTAAATGGAAAAGCCTGTTCACAGCATTAGCCTTATGCTAAGGAAAAGGCTAATTAAAACTTTTGTGTGGAGTGTTGCATTCTATTAGTGTGAAACCTAGACCATAGGGACCCAAGAGAGAAGACGTCTGGACGCCCTAGATATGTGCTATTATAGGAGGATGCTAAAAATGGGCTGAGTTGACAGAGTGATAAATGAAGAAGTGTTAAGGGGAGCTGAGTAAAAAGGATGTATGTGGAGCAGCATTGTAAAGATACGAATACAAATTATTGACCATACACTGCGACATGATTGCTTGCTGAACACAATTATCGAAGGACACCTCGATGGCAAGAACTGCATAGGGAGACCATGGCAATACATACATTGACCAACTAATTCGAGATGCTGGATACACAACATATCAAGAAATGTAGCGGAAGGCTGAAGACAGAGCAGAGTGGAGAATTTCTGCAAACCAATCTTCGGATTGAAGACCATTGATGATGATGACACACAACAAATCATTTAATTAGTATATTTTTTATGCAATATAAAAGACTAAAACTTTGATTAAAATTCATCGTCTTATTCTGTCGAATGTATCTAACAAATAGTAAAACATCCAATTACAATACCCTTGTATGTCTTTTCTTATCTGCGCAGTCTTCTATGCCTCCCTGAAGATAATAATGATTCCGGGATGGAAGAACAATATCGCCAAGTGGACTAGGGGTTTAACGAATGAGAGCTCCGCAGCGTCTACACATATCTGGCTAGGCTTGTCTGTCTAGTCTTATCTGTCTATTCGTGCCTGTCTAGTCTTGTTTGTATAGTATTGTCTTTCAAGTCTTGTCTATATAGACGTGTCTTGCTGTTTAGACTTATCTGTTTAGAAGGGTACAATTAATATTTGAATGATAATATTGAATTAATATTATTTTGAGTAGGGTAAGGTTGCTCAAGTCGTACCAGCGCTTAAGTCGTAGCACATGCATTTTGAACAAACTATTGCGATTAAAATACATACTTCGGCTGCCAAATATACAACTGAGTCAACTAAATCGCGTGACGTTTTATTATCTGACGTAAACTAGCCACGTTGTAAATTTTCTCATCAAGTGAGTTTATTTCAATTTTATTATATTTTTTTGCATATGTTCGGTAGTTAATCTTGCAAGTAAATTATTGCGTAATAATTTGGATTTATTTTTTTTAAATTTACGTAATCATTTGATGTATAGGAATCGTATTAATTTTATTTTCAGTTAGGTTATGTCTAGTTTTACGTTTTAGTGTGCCGTGTCTTACCCGTCTTACAAGTCGTACCCGTTAGAGATTCCTAAATCGTACTGGTACGACTTAATAAATTGTTTTTACCTACTCTCAACATTGCTTGCGTTCTTCATTTTTGTGCCATAATTATGTCAGTGGAAGCGAATTTATAATGCATGGAAACAAGAGGATATGGACAATGCGCTAACCAAATTATCGCAAGGAGTTTTTGGATTCATTGGAGCTCATAGAAATATAATATCCCTAAACGGGCATTGCGCCGTCATTTTAAAAGGTTAAATATGAATGTAAAATTTGTTAGGACTAAGAAATGGAAAATTTTAAAGGATGCGAGTGAAAATATGGATGAGTTGCACACACATTCTCAATTTAGAGTCAAGCTTTTTTTTTGGCTTACTGCAACTGATCTATGAATATTTGCTATTCAGGTAGAGAAAAAATATAAATTACCTACCACACCGTTTCAATAAAGAAAAAGAAGTTGCTCGGTTGAAGGGTAGAAGTGTAATCCTTGTTTGTATTTGCGTCGTCCAAAGGCAACATTAAATTCCAGGGCCAGAGCTTTCAATAAAGAAGGTGTTTCTGATTCTTTGATAAATACTAATCCATATCAGATGAATATGCATTTTCAAGTTTCATCGTGTACGGTTCATACATTTCGTTCGTTAGCCATCATCAAATTCTAAGTAGAAATATTGGACAACACTTTAAAAGAAATGGACAACCTTTTCAGCAATATAGAAGAAAGTATGGTTGTCCTTTGTGGTAACTGTGATAAAGGTAAAAATGCGCACAAACCGTTTTTGGTGATACCGGAACAAGACCAATGTGCGAATCACCATCCTGCAATCAAACACAAATGCTGCAAACCACCAAATCTTACGTATCCAGAGTTAATTCCACAAGCGAGGCGTGAATATAATAGTCGTTATGATAACTTCTACAATAGCTACAATATTGACTGGCATGGTAGAGGGTGCTGGATTTTTATGGAGGATTCGTTGCATTTCATGTCATTAACATTTATTTCATTTAAATAAATAAATAAAAATACATAAAAGAATTACAGTACACTGCTAACAAGATATATAGTGTTGACGAAACAGAATTGTCCCCTGGTCACAAACCATCTAAAATAATTTATCCGAAAGGCAAACATAAAGTTGGTGCACTTACAAGTGGTAAAAAGGGTTTCACCACTTGTGAATGGAATGCGTTGTATGAATGCTGCAGGTGAATACATACCTCCTATGTTAATATTTAAAGGAGGAATACCATCGTTTACTATATTTGGTTGGTCCAAAAAGAATGGATAACGTCAGATATTTTTGTTCAATGGTTGGCACATTTCAAAGTACACGAAGTTGGAGACGAGAAACAGTAAGCAAGTACTCCTTCTTTTGGATGGACACACTAATTATATTCTTGGTTAAGAACAAATCCCGAAAAACACAATTAAACAAATCAAAAGGTTCCATGGATGCTCCACCTCGTCGGTCGAAATTACGAGGAATAAAGAAAACAAAAAATGCGAGAAATAAAAGAAATGCAGTGATTAATAAAAATAAATTGGAATCAAAAATTATCACGAAGAAAAGCAATTGGTTTTGTTTTGTTTGTCGAGAAGATCGGACGGAAATCACGATTAGATGCTTGAAATGCAAATCATGGGTGCACGCTCTATATATGCGCTGTAGTTGACAAGAGAACAAAAAGATTTGTATGAAATGATTGTTCTAATTAAATTGTGTATGTATCTGTAAACATATAATAAAAAACGACTAAGCGAGTGTCGGGCCATGCGTAATGTAGGGTTCCATAGATGTCATTCTTACTCTTATGATTTAAGAGTCAAATGATTACAAAATTTCATAACACTTGAATCTAACAAAAATTAGCACTTTAAAACTTAATATTTTACAAACGGATCTCTTAATCGAAATGTTATTTCCACAGAGCTGTAATATTTTTGAAAGACCTATCCAACGACACCCTACACCATGGGGTAGACGAGAAAAAAAAACTAACCACTTCTTTAGGGTAAAAGAGGTACCCTAAAAATTTTTTTGTAAGATTTTATTTTACCACTTTGTCGGCGTGACTAATCTGTATATCCATGCCAAATTGCAGCTTTATATTTCTAATATTCTATGAGCTAAACTGCGGACGGACGGACGGACGAACATATCGAAACTTCGTTGGTTCGTTGGGTTCGGGTTCGTTGTTGATAACAACGGAACCCTAAAAATACGTTAAAATTGTTATTGTTGCTTAATTGAATTCTTAGGTACAACCTAGGCTATAGGGGGTACGATATAGGAAACTGGTTGCTTTAGACGTACCGATGTAAGTTTATAAAGATTTTTTTTCTTTGCGTGAGAGCATATAGATCATGTAATTTCGTTATTATACATAGTAAAAATATTAACAAAGTGATAAATTTGATAAATCTTAAGTTTTATACGGTTCTTTTCGTAAAGGGTACGACTTAAATAACCTTACCCAATATTTTAATAGGCCTTATAGTGTAAGAATAATTTAAAAATGATGTTTAATAACATTTTAATTGTTTTAAACAATTTATTTTCAAATTTTGTAAAATAAATAATCAGGGCAAAAAAATTAATATAAAGTATATTTTAATAGACCTTATACTGTTGGAATATTATAAAAATAAAATTTAAAAACGTTTTAATTGTTTGATAATTTTTTTTTCACATATTCTTGTAAAATAAATAATCAAGGCAAACAATTTAATAAAAATGAATACAAAAAAGGGGGATGTTTTTAAAAGTGAATTGATGCACAAATTTGTTTTGTATCAGGTTACTAATTTGGAGTCTTTAGTTCTAAACTTTAAAGGCTTACGTTGTTGAACTGGGCTCATATTTTACGGATAATACTCTTATTTTAAGGATATTCATGTTGCTAAATAATCGCTCACAAATATAGAGATCCAAAAATTGACAAGAGTTACAATGCCACCAGCTTAAATGGATTACAACTTCTAGGAAAGTTATTCTATTTTTTTTTTCAAATATAAATTGATCTATTTTCTAGTTTAAATATAAATACATCTATTTTAAGTGTTACAGTTCTATTTATACAAATGCAAGTTTTTAAGACCAAGCACATTTTGATTTAAAATCTAAACTGAAGTTCAAATTCAGATCAATCAACCTTGTGAAACAGGTTAAGATTTATGTCGTTGTGACAGCAAATGGATGTCTTAAAAATGGTAGCGTGGTTTTTCCTTTCTGAATCTGTAAAGCGATAAGAAAAGAAATTCATTTTTGATAGCAAAAAATATGTAGTGTCAAGTTAACGCACACGTTCGAGTTAATTTGAACACGCTAAATGAGCCAAACAGTACACACTCGAGGTGGATGCTAAGATCGTAATGCTGTATCTAATCTCACAGTGGAAATTTAGATTTTAGATGCAAATTAATGGAAAAAATTTCATGATACAATTATAAAAAATCATGTAGAACAAAATCTGGAATATTACGACTAACGGAACGTCATTTTCTCAGTTTTGTTCCTTCAACAGCAAAAAAAAAACAAGTTCCCACAAGATATTGCGCTGTGCTGTGCTAGAAGGGATAACAAAAGAAAAGGGAAAAGACAATAGAGTCGTTATATATGTAATACTTGCAATGCTGGGCTGTATGCTGCACGTTGCTTCGAAATATATCATACAAAAGAAAATTATGAATATTTTTTTTAAGTGAATATTTTTTATTAAGTTTGGTGCAATGTGGATACCGGGTTATTAACTTCAACTACCCTTCAAACATTGCGATCAAGTTGCCAATTGTATTTTGCTTATATTTGTCTCTTTATAGGCCCAGAAACTTAGGTATTATTTAAATTGGCGTTAATTAATTATGCATTTGTCTTCTGGTACAAATGCAGCTGACGCTCGCTCCCGGATCGAACCCGGGGCCTCCAGATTTTTAGTTAATGCTCTAACTCTATAGACAACTATGTCGACCTAAATTAATATTAGTAATATTATTATTATTTTTTTCCGTTGAGAAAATACAAAATAAATATTTTTACCGATAAAAAAATGTTTTTTTTTGCGAAAAGAAAGATTAGAAAAGTCGTCGTACGTATACGTACGACGACTTTTCTAATCTTTCTTACACCGATTGCAACATTCTGCTCTTTTCTCTAATGTAGATTAAAGTTAGTTGTTTTGTATTTATTTTATAGTTTTGACGAAAAATGGGTTTTCTTAAATAAACAAATTAGTATTTGTCTTCGTCGATTTTTTTTCAAAAAAGTTAAAGGATCAATAACACTTTCTTACTCTCGATTGTTTAATAAATTGCTAAAATGAATTACATTTCCATTGTAGATATGCTGAATAAAAACGTAGATGATTGACTTTCGCGAAAGTACAATTTCTAAAAGTGAATGTACTATTGAATGTATTGCCCTGTCTTTGCAACTTTTTATTGACATTGCTAAGAGCCGTCAAATCATTAGCAAAATAGATTTTTTGTAACTAGCCGTCATCGTTTAACACCGGGTATTCGAAGCCCTTCGGTCATAATTTACGTCTTCTGTAGCAATAGCTATTACAGTAGAATCCGCTTATAATGACATGGAAGGGAATTGCCAAACACGTCATACTAAGCGGACGTCATAGAAAGCATAATCTTAGAAAATAAACAACTTCCTATTTTTGTTAGTTATTTAGTTTATTAGAGAGAGAACAACAAATTGTATATATCTATTAACAAAAAAAGAAAAAGAAATTTGACTTGACTCAAAATAAACATATTTATGTACATATTACATACATATGTGAATACAAAACAAAATAAAAATTGTAAATAATACATAACATATTTTGTAATTTTTTACATGAAAATCAATAATTTTGGTCTGCTTATGTATTTTCTTTGGATTGTAATAACAGTCTCTAACATAATTGTGTAAATAACATTGTCCTGATGTTTAAATTATCATTTTCGAAATTGTTATAAACAAATCGTGATAATAAGGTCCGCAGATTTTAAAGCCTCTTCTGCGGTAGGTATTGATTTTTCCTCGACTTCCTCCTCCTTATCGCTTTCGTTTTGCTGATTAGCTGTAATATTCTCTACGATATTTTCATCTGATGGATGTGAGCAGAGCGCTATCAATGTCAACATAATCCTCTCACATTCTCGGCGCTGTTAGCGAGTCTGAATTTAGGTTCCGTACCCACAAAGATAAAGGAACGTCATCTTCATCATAAAATCCATTTTCTGCTGTATTCGGAACAGGTAAACCAGCATGGTTTTCTATGAATCCTGTACGTTTGAAATAGTTGTAAATAGTACTTTGTTGCATTTTATTACAGGCATCACAAACTATTAGAATTGCACCTGGAACTGTTGTTTTAGTTGAAGAGCTATTTTTATTATATTCAAGGCTACCAGTCATTTTAATAACAAGGTTCTTTCTGCAATTGCTTTTGTGTAACCGTTGCTTGTATATTATTCCTTGATCCATTGGCTGCAAGACTAAAGTGACCAAACGTCCCGATTTTGGCGCGACAGTCCCGCTTTTTAGAGGACAGTCCCGCGTCCTGCAGATTTTTAAAAATGTCCCGCTTTTTAGAAAATGTCTGTGTTTCTAATTTTTAATGTACTGTAATATATAAAATATGATTTTTTCACATGGGAATATGTGAATATATGTAACATCTCCTTTTTTAAGTGTCACCCAATGAAATTTTTTAATATCCTCCAATCGAAATGTCCATTCTTCAAGATATTCCAAGCAGTTATTATAAATAATTCATTTTTAGAAAAATTGCGGATTTTTCTAAAAAAATCCGGTAGTTATAGGTTTAATTTATCTCTAATCAGTACAGCTTAGCTTTTATAAACAATTGATGCTGATGAGAGATAAATCTCGAAATGCGTGTACAGATGGCTATCCACTCAACGTACCGCAAAGACATGAACTTAAGAAACAATAAGCTATTTTTCTGGTTTTTGTTGAGTGCCATGAAGGTATAAACTCGCAGCTGCCTGTTATTGAGCTCCGAAAAGGTTGAATATATTTATATATTCAGGCTGTGTTCCGACTTTATTAAGCTTATCAAAATATTTTGAAAATGGTAGAACATGCGCTTTCCCTTCCAGGAACAAATGCAACAACAAAAACTGTTTTTTCTAGTATCAATAAAATATGGACAACTGAAAAAATGAAGTTGAACTTTAAACTTTAAAATTTATATTAAGCTTAAAAAGTAATTTGACCAATTCATGTGAGAAATTTTACGAGATTTTAATAAATGATCCGATTATCTCTCGGATCAAAAATTTGACCGTGAAAGAAAATAACATATTTTACATATTTTATTTACAATAACATATTTTTTTTAATATAAAATTTAAAATAATTAAAACTCATAATTTTCAAATTATTCTTTTTTACAAAAAAATTTATAGTTACCAATAATTAATAATAAATACTGAATTGGTAAAACCATTCAACATTATAGATAATAAGATAAACTTAATAAAGACGGAACAGAGCTTGAATATATAAATATACTTAACCTTTCCGGAGCTCTATAATACTAATGAGCCTTTTTAGGACTACTAAAAACAAATCTCGTTTGAAATTTGTCAGTTATTCCATAGCCTTCAGTCCACTTTCGTGGCACTCAACATAAACCATAAAAATAACATGTTTTTAAGATCATGTCTTTCCGATACCTTCAGCGGATAGCCATCTGTGGACGCGTTTCGAGATTTATGTGTGCTGTGCTGATGAGAGATAAATCTCGAAACGCATCCACTCAAGGTATCGGAAAGACATGATTTTAAAAACAATTTTATTTTTATGGTTTATGTTGAGTGCCACGAAGGTGGGCTGAAAGCTATAGAGTAACTGACAAATTTCATACAAGATTTGTTTTTGGTAGTCCTAAAAAGGCTCATTAGTGTTATAGAGCTCCAGAAAGGTTGAGTATTTTTATGTATTCAAGCTTTGTTCCGTAATTTGTAATAATAAATACATTTTTGTATATTTATAGACAAGTATATGAATGTATACAATAATAATAGTTTATGATACAAGTATGTAAAGAAGGGCTTTTATGCATGGGGTGCGAGTTTTTTGTAATCGCAATGAGTGCACGTCAAATTTATTTTCAATAGGTCTATGTTTTTTGTTTAGTGACGCAAGTTGTTGCCATAGTTTGTTTTTTTTTGTGCCATAGCAAGTTTTTGCCATGGCAAGTTGTTGCCATAGAAATCGTTTAATACAGAAACTCCATTTGCTTTACATTGGATTTTGACGCACAATTTGGTTACTTTTACACACAATTATAATAATCTCATTCTTCTCATACAATAATATATTAGAGCAGGCATGAGCAATCTCTTTTGTAACTACAAATTTAATTTACTACTAAATTACCATTATTTGTTCGAGTATAGGGGCTACACAAAGTAAGGCGGGTATATTGGTCCCGTTTATTAAAATTTGAGGCAGTAGCGTAGTTTTCACAGCGGAGGGAAGCCGGCAAAGGCACGGTATGCGGCCCGCGGGCCGCAGGTCTCTGAGCCCTGTATTAGAGTGTTCATTTTGGTGGGTGAGTAGATAAAATATATATTTTTTAATTATTGGTCTGCTTTCATAACTAAATTATAATTCTTATTTCATACCATTTATCTCGCTTTTTCTTAATGAACATTAGGTCACTTTATGTATATACTATACTAATGTATTTGGTGGAAGAGAGGTAAGGTGGAATAAAGGAAGTAAGGAAGTTATATGCTTTAAATCAGAAACTTTTGGATGCGCCGGGCAATTATCAACAAGCAATCAAATCTTTTTCTTCTTCACCAAATCGCGATACCAATCTCGAAGCTACTTTTCGAACGGTTCTGGCGTCATCCAAGTTTTACGGTTTTTTACATAATCGACTGGCAACGATTTAACACCGTTAAAACATCTTAGTTTCTTAGATTTTTTAATAACGACCAAATTTGTTACTTTGTGCCTCTCAGATTTGCTGCTACCATGACGGTTATTCTGTCTTTTGAGAATTTGTCACCACTACAATAATCTTCCTTAAATTTTAAAATTAGGTCCGGCATTAATTTGTAAAACAGACCAATTTCATCATTGAAAATTTCATCGTTAGAAAATTGTTTCCGTACATTTGGCCACACAGTGGTTAATCAGTTTTGATCAACAGACTAGGATTCACCGACAATTTTTCTCGCCACAATGTTATGTCTCACTTTAAAACTACTTATACAGGTGGCAGAACAATTATAGTTGATCCCATAAAACAGCAATTCCCCTATTCACGGTTTATTTAAACGATTTATCAGAAGATGCGCCTCTTAACAATATTACGGAAATGATCATTTATGATCAGGATATGTCTTATATTTATATGTAATATGATCAGTAAATATAACTGTAGTAGACATCGAATCCAACATTAAATCTACCATTAGTACATTAACATATTGGGTCAATGAAAATAGATTACTTTTAAATAAAGAAAGACGAAGTCAATATTGTTTAGAACCAAGAGAGACAAAAAAGGTACATCAATGAAATTGCACTGGAGCATAATACTTAAAAATACAACACGAAATAAAACCCCAGGGATTGTATATCAAAGACACGTTCGACTAGACATCTCACATTTCTAACTGAACTAAATAAGGTTGTGAATGACTTTAGAACCGTTAAACGATATTTAGATTGTGACTTTTTAAAAACGATCTATTTCACAAATCTCCAAAACCACCTGAGATTTGCTAAAAAGTTCTGGGGTCGCGACACTATAGTCAACGATTTGTTCAAGATCATAATTTACTGAATCATGTAGAGTTGTGTCTGACAAACTGTGTGTGAATATTTTGTTGATGCAAATAACGAACTGGAATGCATCCCATAAATATGCAATGTATTGAATTTGATTGTGTCAAGTCATAAATTTAAAAATGTTATTCACCGTCTTCAGGTGCCCATCAGTTAGAGTTTCGAAGCAAATAATGGAATGTACAATTTTCACTTATGATACTATCTTATAACTCATGAGCTGCGGAGCCTTGCATGGATGCCATAAACTCAAAAAACAATGAACTGTTGGAAAATTCTGAATAATAAGTCGCAATTGAAAATAATCAGCAAGAATGCTGACCTAATATCATTCTCTAAAAGGCAATAAAATCATAAGACAGTCTCTCGTTCGCTGTGCCGCCCAAAACTTCTTATATAGAGGGATGCAGAAGCAAGTATGTGTTAGCCTTTGAATTTATGGCGCGACATCCATAGTCGTAGGCTCCGTAGTAAGGCTCCGTAGCCCATGTGTTTTAAGATAGTATCATAAGTGAAAATTGTACATTCCATCATTTGCTTCGAAACTGATGGGCCCCTGAAGACGATGAATAACATTTTAAAAGTTGTGGCTTGACACAATCAAATTCGATACATTGCCCATTTATTGGATTCCTATGTGATACTATAGATTTTCCTTATAAAGTTTTACTGCTACATACAGAGCATAGAACTACATACAGTGGCTCTCGAAATTAAATTTTCTTTCGCTCGTTCGTGACGTCCTGCGCCTGAATGACCATTTATTCATCTCTTGAAACAAACTGAAACCTTTCTTCAAGTTCTGAATTTCAATTTCTTAACAAAGATAACTGATTTCTGTTGCTGAACATTCGAAGACTTGAAAGAAGCTAGAACTGTTGATCACAAAACTTAAAAACAGTTCGATTTTTGATCAGGTTTTTCCTAACTAACTTACATACTAGTTAGGTGTGTGGAAGATAGTTTAAAGCTTCCGTATCATTTTCCATCTGTTCTTCATCGAGTTGTTATAGTTTTGGATTTCACTTCACAATGTCCGAAACATCTTCGATTAGCTACTACATTCATTACCCTATCTTATCCTTAGAGTCACAGTATTTTTACTTCTTCTTCTTCCTTTTTGTAAGGGATCTGTTCCTTGTTCTCTAATTTCTTAGAGTTGTAGCAGGGATGATGATTCCAGCTTTCATACCAACGTATGGGTGGACGACGTGGTGGTCTCCTGGATCTTGGGAGACCATCCTTTGCAATTTTCGGCAATCTGTTGTCGTCCATCCGTTCAACATGATCTCTCCTTTCGCGACCTCTGTTTCGGGACCATCTCACTATGTCTTGGATATCGCAAAGTTCTCGGATGTCTTCGTTTCAGTTGTGGTCCCTTAGTGTGTAGCCTGCTATAGATCTTATGATCATCTCTGCTGTACGGATAATCCTTTTTATTGTGGAGTTTTCTGCACTTGTTTCTACAGCGTATGTCATAACGGGTCTCACACAGGTCTTATATATGCCAACTTTGCTTTCATTGGACATGTGCTTGTTTCGTCATATCATATCTCTAAGGAAACCTGATATTAAAGCTGCTTTGGTTGTTTGAGCCTTTACTTCTCCTTGGAGGTCTCTGCTGCTCGTGATGTTGACGCCGAGATATTTGAAACTCATAACCCGTTCTACTGGTTTATTGTATATAGCCAATTTACATCTTCTGAGCTCTTTTGAGATGGTTAACGCTTTTGATTTTGCTACCGATATCTCCATGTTGTATTTGGCAGCTGTCTTTTCGAACTGATAGAGAATTCTCTGTAGGTTGTCTTAGTCTTCTGAAACCAGCATGGCATCGACCGCGTAGCAAATTACTTTTAGTTCTTTGCTCCCTAGTGAGTATCCCTTTCCAACCTTTTTTACTTCCGTTATAAGTTCGTCCATAATCAAGTTGAAGAGAATGGGGCTTAGGCTATCGCCTTGTCTTATTCCAGTTTGCATGGATAGTCTGTATGTCTTCCTGCCTTCTACTTGTAATTGGGTCCAGTTGTTAGTATTTAACTCCGCAACAATGCTTGAAATATCTGGGTGCACTTTTTTCTATTTGAGAGGTTTCACAACGTCAGTGCGTCTTACGCGGTCAAATGCTTTTGTAAGATCTATAGAACATATATATGCTGTTTTGTTGTATTCTATAGCCTTTTCATCAATTTGCAGTATTATTACGACTTCGGTAATTCAATGCCTATGGAAATTGAATTAAGAACGTAAACGTTTACAGATAGTAGATTAGGAGTTTCTTAATTGTTTATGTAATTGAGAGCCGCGTTTTGACGTAATTCTTTTTCAATTAAAAACAATTATGCATTAATTAATCATCTTCCATTTTTGCTGCTACACTTAATATTATTTGGATGCTGGTTTGTTGTGCCGTGAAACAAATTCTCCTTGAGGTTCAATTAAATCCCCTAACATCTTAAGAGTAACGGACACGTATGTCTACAAATCGTAAATATTTTTTTACAAGAACAAAATTTCGAGGAATATACATTTCATGCCTGAGGTATATCCAAAATAAAAATATTAATTACAAAAAGCCGTTACAAAAGCTAACGATGT
Organism: Phosphuga atrata; assembly: GCA_944588485.1. Lineage (NCBI taxonomy): Eukaryota > Metazoa > Arthropoda > Insecta > Coleoptera > Silphidae > Phosphuga > Phosphuga atrata. Next base: position 19,049,285 of record OX155894.1, on the reverse strand, counting down.
CAGAAAATATCCCCTACACAGCAATATTGATTTATTCAACAGATTTCCCTCATATTTTAAACAAATTAAAAAAATAATTTCCTTAAGAAAGAGCTTTAACGCGACCTCATAACCATAAAACCATATTTTCCCCAAGAATTCTTCACGCGAATAAAATCCTGTGCAGAATAACAAGTAATTAGGACACATTTAATTTAATATTTTAGAATGTTACAACTTTATCATATTCATATTATACTGTGTTTAGATGACTAAATTTTTTTTTAATTAATATAATGAATGTGTAGGTTAATTGAATTAACGACATTCAATGTAATATGATATCTATTATTCAGTATTGAAAAGAACTGCTAAAAGTTATACTCTACTTTTTATATTTTTCTCGAGCTACATTTGCTTTGTCCATTAATTAAAAATATAGTTAATTTGTTTTGAAACTAAATTAATTTGCTTTTATACAAAAGAAAGACATGTTTTTAATTAATGAAGCAACTATGAACTTAAACAAGTTTCTTTTATATCTTACCTTTAAACTTAAAATGCACATAAATCAAATGAAACACTAGTTCTTTTTTTATTAAAACTAATCTATCCAATTTTAGAATATTAACCCTATCTGAATCAGATGGCTGAGTTACCCTCTGATCGATAGTCTAATTAATGTATTCTCTATATATGTAATCTCTATTAGGGATATTTAGCACTAGATAGAATAATCTCTCGTTTGTTATTTTGGTAAACATATTCTAGCTTCATAGTCGAATGTATTTAAAATCAATGTACTTAATTAATCACATATACATCATCACGATATATTTAATGATTGCTTCCGGTTAATTATTTTAATAAGTATTTCATAACAGTATTTAAATTTGAAAATTAAACACAATTTGAATGTACATTGTAGTGAATAGACAAAGTCCCTGATTCATTAGATTTCAATAACTGAAGCCGCTTATTCGAAGATTAAATATTAGTTTTCCTTAATTCAATTAGTTAGAACGTCGTCGCATTTAGGTTACTCATTCCTTAGTTTTATGTAGAAAAATAATCTAATAAGCAAATAGATGCCTTAATTTATGTATTTTCAGTACAATTGTTTAAGAAATTCGCCAAGAAACTTTTAAATATTTATAATAAATGTATTATGAATGAATTGAAATAAACTTTTACGTGTACACATTGTGCTATAATACAGTGTGTAATGTGATGAGGTTTTCTATAGTGAAAACTCTTAATATGAGTTTTTGGAGAAAATCTTGTTCTTTATAGAAAAAATTGCTTTTGTCAAAACCCCTTATACTCAAATAAAAATCCAGTAATTACTTAAGAAAAGATTAAAAACTTAAAATTATGTCGAGTTGTTGATTTTAAATATGACTTTCTGTTTGTAAACAAGGATGGCAAGAAATTCATTCATCTTATTATTTCCTGACCAAAAAAAAAATACTTTTTAGTACAATAATTTAATTTTACTATTTTACATAGTCCTCAAGATCCAGCGCAATCTTGAACTCTTTTCCGAAATTGTTTCTAAGCGTTATTTAGCATTTCACCATAATTTCTAGAAGAGGATCCGCAATCCGCATTTTTAGAAAATATACATGGTTTTCCATTGGTTTCCTGTTAACTTCTGTGTTAAGTCCGGAGTTAGGTCCGGTGATCGAGCTGGCGAATATATTGGTTCATGTCGTCCAATCCATCTACCAAGAAAATGTAAATTCAGGAATTTTCGTACCATCAATACCATGAGATGGACACCCATCTTGTTGGAAGTAGATGCGTCGCAATTTCCTCCTGCTCAAGTAATAGCAATAAAAAAATTTAAAGCATTTCCAACAAATTATATTGTTTTAAATTTCCATTAAAAAAAATTGGGCACACTTATTTTGTTAAACAGCATTCCGCACCAAACATTGAATTTTTGATATCGCTGCTTCCAAACGCTAATTTTAAAATATGGATTATCCTTTGACCAATATCTACAATTTTGTGAGGAAACAGTTCCATTCGCCGATGAGATAAAGACAGTTTGCTGAGAATCATTTGTTAAGTTTCTCCAGAAGCATATTGGCTCGATGTGGGTTGTCAGTGTCAGTATGTTCATAGACGGATAAAGCTGGCTTTGCGTGCATATAGTGTGCAGTGATGTTCATTTATGAAGCTAGCCAGGTCTGAAATATATAGTAGAAAATGTACTGGAGCAAGCACACTTCCTTGAGGAACAACCATATTTGTAAATTTAACTACCATTCTGAAACCAGCATGGCATCGACCGCGTAGCAAATTACGTTTAGTTCTTGACTACCGTTCCCGATTTGAGTTGAACAAGTTGCTGGGGATTTCCGAGGAAGGACTTGAGCCATCTGGCGGATTTGCCTCTTATCCCATAATTGAAGATCTTGTCCAGAAGAAGAGTCTGAGATACACAGTCGAATGCGTTCGATAGATCGCAGAATATCCCAATCGCACAATTGGTGATTTGATTTTTTTGTTGCTCATAGCTTATGCTGCTCATAAGCTCATAATATATAAGTTTTATAACAAAACTATTTTTTTTTCGTAGTAATTAAAAAGTAACAAAGGTAAATAACAAATTGAAAATATATTCTTAAACTCGGTACCGAAAATGCGATGTGACGTAAGAAGGTTAATTTCTACCTGCGTATGAAATTTTTGACACAGTAGTTGTAATAGAATTGTTCTACTATTCTGAATTTCCATGACTGTATTTGTGGCTGGGATTAAAGGTATGAAACTCAACCGAGCGGCGGCGGGTGTGGCGTGAACAGATCAAGAACATGGGACCACAGACCCTGTAATGGCTCCTTAATATGTTTAAAGTATGTGTCACGCAACTGAAGATCCCCAAAGAATGGAGAAAGGCTCGTGTGGTCGCGTTGCTGAAACCTGGCAAGGAACCGACTGACCCTAAGAACTTCAGGCCCGTTTTCCTTCTGTACCAACTGTTCAAATTGCTGGAACGACTGATTCTAAACCAAACAGCGGAGATTTTGGATGCTAAGATTATCGAACAGCAAGCCGGCTTTCGTCCAGGGAAATCATTCTGTGGCCAAATCCTCAACCTAACTCAGCACATAGAGGATGGCTTTGAGAGAAGGAAGATTACTGGAGTGACGTTCATCGATTTGACAGCCGCTTATGACACTGGCAACCACAGGAGGCTCTTAAGAAAGCTTTATGAGACAACAAAAGACTATAGGCTCACTATGGTCATCGGTCTATTACTCCAGAACCGGAGATTTTATGTTTCACTCCAAAACAAGAATAGCAAATGGAGGGTCCACTCTTGTACAACGTGCACACGAACGACCAGCCTATTCCTGACAATATAAGGCAATTGATGTATGCCGATGATACAGCTTTGGCAGCCCAGGGCACCGAGTTTACCGAGGCGGAGGAGAGGTTGGAGGTCGCCCTTAAGGAAGTGGCAATTTATTACCAGAAAAAACACATAAAGCCGAATCTCAGCAAGACTCAAGTCTGCGCCTTCCACCTGAAAAACAAAGAAGCACGACGGGAGCTCGAGATACATTGGTGAGGCGAACGAGTGGAGCACTGCCCGACGCCGAGATACACTGCATCAATACTAAAGACAGCATGGGGAGCTCAACCAGAAACGCTCAGAAGCTCGGCTTTGGCCTCAGAAGCTCGGCACCGGTTTGGGCAGCTTCAGCTCACGCGAAACATGTGGACGCCGCTATCAACGAGACAGCAAGAATCGTGATAGGCTGCCTAAAGCGAACTCCAGTTAATAATTTGTACTCACTTATAGGCGTGGCACCCCATCTATGCGAAGTTCCGTCGCTATGGATGCTGAAAGGACGATACAGTGCCATCCTCTGCACCAACACGAGCCAGTCGATCGACGCCTAAGACCAAGGAAGAGCTTCATGGCAAGATCACACACTCGAGGCGTCCATAGAAAATAACCGTATCACCAGGTGGACCCAACAGCTAATTATTCGGGAACCCCCAAGAGAAGAAATGGCCGCAGGCAAACACCTCCCTTTCGCGGTATGGAAATCCCTAAATCGGCTCAGGACAGGAGTGGCAAGGTGCAAGACAAATGTGTGCGTGTTGTCAGCCCCAGGATATGAGACACATGCCCATAACTGGAAGAACGACAAGGCTATTGCATCCGTTATTTTTTGGGAAGATGTCCTATGAGCCGAATACGGAAAATTATAAAATAAAAGTAGAATTATCTAATATGTCAAATATTAAGTCAAATATTAAAGGTTATCGTGATTGTTTCGTACTATCGTGTTGGAGTGCTACAAATAGAACTCCTCAAAAAATGTTTTTAAATATCCCACATTGTTAAACGTCGAAACCAATGGTTTTAAACAGTGCGCCGAAAAAATCCTAAAACGACGATTTTATAAAGAATGTTTATGTTTGAATGTTAGAATGAGGTTGTCACTTACAGCGTCACAAACAAATTATGGCACGTTTGGAGTCACCTGATTATTTTCAAAAATTTCAGAATCACTTTTAAATTGTTTATAATTAATTGGAAAACGCTTTTTTATCTTTTTCGCATCGCACATACGAATTATTTATAATAAGGTTTTAAAAAACATAAAACACGATTTTAAAACCCAATTGCCCTTATCTACCTCAGCTATGATAATGTTCTATGATTGTGTTGAGCTAGTGCGGTCATGGTAGATTTTCATTTGCAAAATCTATGATGTTGCTTCAGAATAAATTGAAATTTTTCAACAAATGGGACATGCCTAATTCGCATAGAGTATTCCAGAATCTTAGCTAATACTGATATTAGGACTATTGGTCGGTAATTGTTACCTTTTTTTTGTTTCCCTTTATGTGAACATTATTAATAGTGGATATCTTCAGGTTTTCTGGGAATTGTTCAGCAGCGAAGGAACCGCTCACTATATTAGTTATTCTATCAGCTAGCAAATGTCTGAATTCTTTAAAGATGTCGGCAGGAAGCGAGCTAGGTCCACATGTTTTAGTGCTTTTTAAGGACCCCATAATTTGTAGAATCTCGTACGACGACAATTCCTCCAGGAACATAGTTTTTCCGTTGAAATTAAAGTGGCTGTTAGAGATTTCCGTTGGTTCCGCCTGCCTGACTGACTTTGACGCCTCATCCGAATTGTCGCTGAAAATTCTCGCTATTTGCTTCGGTTCAGTGACAAGCATGGAATTTTTCCCAATTTCGATCTTTTCAGAATGATTAGTTTTATTGGTTTGCTCCTTTTATCGCCCTCCAAAAAGCTCTCTGTTTATCCGGTGCTTGAATTAAACTTTTGCAAGGAAATTTTTTTTACAGGTTGGTTTAAATTGTCGTGCTTCATTTTTTGATACAGATACTTTTAATTAACGCTGGATACTGTATGGTAAGAATAAACATGTCCCTTGGCTTAGTAGCCCATTTTATTACCTCCTTTCTAATCCAAGACTTGATGATTGATGATTGGCGTTGATTTTCGATATGGGGAAGCAGAAAAAGAAGTGATGGTAGAGGTAGAGGGTCTTGATGAATGGAAGCCTTGCCGTAGCAGTCTGGATTATTGTAAATCCCCGCCCATCGTTCGCTCTGAAGTTGTTCAGCGAAACGTTTTTTGTTAGAAGTACACAAGTTTCTGGCGAGGAGGTATTCTTTTCTATACTGTGTCTTGAGGCTGCTGCTTAACCTAATTACCGGGTGGTCTGACATCGGTGTATCTTCCACTGACGTAAATAAAAGATTTCATGGTATGGCAAAGATGTTATCAATTTTTGATCTTGCAAAATAACGTCATTATGGTGTGCTGGTGTACATATTCCATCATTCCATAAGCCTCAAATAAATTAGTAAGGTGGCTTTGGTCCTTAGAATTCCCGGATAAGTTGACATTAACGTTACCAACTAGAAATATATCTTTAGATTTATTGGAATACTTATGGAGAATACCATCTAATATTGTCAAAAATGTGAGTAAACAGCCCGCCGGTGGTCTGTAGATATTTAGAATATTTGTATAGAAGCCATTCATTTTCCATTCAATACCGCAGATTTCGATGACTTTCTCAATTAAGTTTACATCAACATCTAGTCTTCCCACACCCACGTCGCTATGATGCAATGAGGACCTGGCCCTTCTGCTGTAGTAGGTGATTAGCTTATAGTTGTGGATATGGAAATATATATAAATCGGTCAAATAATTATAGACATCATAAATCGATTCTGTTTATTTCTGTAGATTGTTTTAGTTCCAAATTTCTACTGCAAGAAAAATACACAATTTTTGACCTATTTCCTAAAATAACATTTTTTTTAATAAATCAATCTAATGGCAGATAAATTGGTATTTATTTGGAAAACTAGAATTACGCAGCACGTGTTATGTTGCGAAAGGTTTGCTGGAATGTCTAAATCCGAGTATGTATATCATTCGGAATGTTGGACCACATCAATAAAAATATTATCAAGCGTCTCGTCTCCATATTTGAATTTTTATTTATTATGCATTTCTACATGAGGATTTTGAAAAAAATACAATTAAATGGATTTTGGAAAAGTGTGATACAAGGCAATTTTATAATATTAATAATTTCAACATTCAACATTTGTGGCTGATTGTAATCAAAGGATTTTCATTTTCACAAGGAAAAAGCTTTTCCTAGAACTAGAATAGCCTTTCTTAGAAAATAAAGTTATTTCCTTTGGCTCATATTGATGGAAAATCGTTTTTGATATATAAATAATATTTGAAACGTTTTCTTTGTAAACGCTTCACTATTCTGTCTTACTTTATATTTGCAAAGTAACCGAACCAGTTCTTATACCGCCCTAAACATAAAGCGACAACAATCGACAAATGATTTTTTGTCGGAAAAAAATTCTCGACAGCGTTATTTAAGAACTCCCTTCCTTGTTAAATCATAATTTAATTTTCCTGAAATATTTATCATTTTTTAAATGAGAATACTGTTGTTCTATTTTAATCGTTTTACGTGTTATTTTACAACAATTTTGCGACGTATTTAATGCTTATTAAATTTTTAATATAACATGCAAAATTTATCAACAACTTCCTTTTAAAACGACGACGAAGGAAATTACTAAAATACTTTTATTTCATATTATCCTTTTATTTTTATGCGAAAATGTACCTGTAATAAAAGTTCTATGTTTTTATTATCACAAACTTTTTTTTAGTAATTTGCATGGATTACCATAAGTAGTTTCAATATCAACTCAAAATCAAACTTTTAATGAATCATCTTAAACATGAGATCTATCAGGTGGTCATTTTTAATGTTTTCTTTTTAAGATTGTGCAGATATATCTAGTCTTACCAACTCTTCTTATTTATATAACCTTGATGGTTTAAGTTCTGTAGTACAGTCGATCCCGCTTAATTGGAACACATCGGGAGCAGAACACTTTGGCCCAATTAAGCAGCTGCGCTAATTTAGCCAAATCCACATCAAATTAAACAATCAAACAAAAATATAACTTACAAGAAAGTAATAAAAAAATATGAACTTGAATGAAAAATATTTCTTAATTGACTTATAAATTCAAAATGCAAGTGCAGTTTGTCGTTTGTTTTTCAGAAGATCTACAAAATCAGAACAGATATTCAGGGTGGAATTCTCTCTTGATTACTTTCCTGCATAAAATAACACTGTAGCCCGTTTTTTTTTCTCGTGATTAATCACAGGCTTAATCACAGGTAGATAGATCATTTTCTTCAATTGTTTCAACTTAATAAATCCAATCAATTGTATGCTAACAGTCTTCATTTTCATCGAAATGTAGTAAATTGTTATCTATTGCAGAAAATGTTTCTGCTACTGTCGCAATGAAGGCTTTATATTAAGTATTAGTTTTCTGCATTAGTTAGTTTGGTTGCTGCTCCAATTAACCGTAGGTCTAATTAAGTTTAATTGTCTGTATATGTTATTAATTAATTTCAAGAATGTTTCTATACCAATAACTCAACTGTATTATTTCTCTTAATAATATTTTCAAAATAATATCATTCGCTTGCGGCATCGTAAAGACTCTTTTTCATAAGTTTAGGTCTGATATATTTCTCAAGCAGGAATAGCTCGCAGCGTTGAGTAAGAAACAAGTCTTGACTGACACGTATACAGACATGAACGTGTAAAAACTCCCCTAATGCTTTATTTGCCCTTCCTATCTGCAAACAACACGCTCAATTTTTGCCCTATTCGGAAAATACAAAACAGCTTTGTTTGGGGGTTGCTGAATCGTGAAATAATTTTAAAACAGAAATAATGTAACTAAATTATTTTCTATAAAATATGTTTTAGGCATATTTCATTTTTACATTTATTAGCATATTTATAAAATTCCAGATGATGAAAGAATATTTAGGTAATAATTTATATTCTATGACATCTACTGAATAGCCTAACAGGGAAGAGAATTCCTTAAAATTGAATGTAAAAATTTCAATAGCACATTTTTCTTACAGTGTGAAATCTAATTAACTTGTTCACCGAAAATATTCATTAACAATTTGAATTTTTATTCAAGAGTCTTGACTTGTTTTATAATTGCTTCTATCTTGTTTTGACATATTCGTATAATTGCTAAAAATTCAAATTCAAAATTGTTTATTTCATTATTTAAGTAAATATAGTAAGTAGGTTTAATACATTATAAATACATTCTAAATGAAATGTGCCGCGGGTAGTAATAGGAGGTATAACTTGATTCTATAATATAACACCTTCGAAAAGAACTCTTCTACTTCGTATGGTTCTACGCTATTTAGTTCAGTGAGTTGGAATGGGCGTTTCTTGAAGCTCTTTATGTTTTCCATTTGTTTGATTTCTCATGACAGAGCATTGAATAATTTGATGCTATATATTATATTATATTTCATGCATTGAATAGTTGCATGCCATATATTTCACCTATACTGGGAATTTCTTTCGGTCAACCCGACAACATGCTTAGGTAGCTGTTAAAGCTCTTTGTTAAATCTTGTTAGCCGTTCAGAAGGTTTATCACGATCTTATCACGAGGTTATCACGATAAAGAGTTGTTTGTGTTTCTTGAGGAACACATTGTTCCCATAGATATACGTGGCTGTGGATGCTAATGTCCGCCTTGCGGTAATGTCCTCTGCAGGATTTACAATAGTTTAAATTTAAGAGTATTCGCAGTGATTGTTTCTGTATCTTGAAGACAAACTTGTAGTGTATGTTATTTCCTCAGACCATGATTCCAAATCTAAGGAGGCTGTGGATGATGGCGAAATATACCATCCTCGGGATGTCGGTCTCAACATATCGCTTTAGGGATCTCATAGCGAATATTGGCTTGTTGAGTTTCCTTGTCACGTTGATGATATATGAAGCCCAGTCCAGAGATTGGTCTATGTGAAGTCCGAGAAGTCTTAAAGAGTTACTTACTGGTATAACTGCGTCCCCGATATTCATTAGGGCATATTGACGTATTCCGCTTCGTTTTGAAGATTATTACTTGAGTTTCTTATTTGTTTAGTTTAAGTCTATTAGTCTCAAACCAGATTTTCTCTCTCTGTTTGCATTAGTTGTAATATCGTTGATTCGACTATTTAATATCAATAGGGATGTGTCATACGCATAGTTGATCTTAATGTGAGGTGAGTTGATAGGGGTTGTATGAAGGTCATTTATAAACAGAGCAAAAAGTAGAGGTCCCATTGTGCTACCTTGTGGAATACCCGTCTTAATTGTTCTCGGAGGAGAATATATAAATCCCTGAGGAATGGAGAGCCTGGTAATTTCCGTCCGATTAGTTATGAATGATGTAATCAATTCAAACGACTCTCCTTATACCTTATTTAACAGTTTTTCAACTAATAGATTATAGTCAACTAAATCGTATGCCATCGAGAGATCCATTAGCATTCCAATTGGAATTTTACGTGACTCGATTACGATTTTCATTAATACCTTTTACAAATTAGAAGCATGCCGTTTCGATCGATTTCCCTTTTACAATGCCATGATGGTGAAGGCTAATTAAGCTATACTTATCTAAAAAAATTAAATTCTGGAGCAAATAATCCTTTCAAAAATTTTAGAGAAAATCGAAATAATGCTTATGGGCCTGTAGTCTTCAATCATAAACTTATGCCCTGTTATATGTATAGGAATGATAATCGCTGTTTTAAGATTTGCCGTAAATTTTCCCATCACTAATGCATTGTTTATAAAGTATTGTAACGGATTTAATATTGCAGGGAGCACATTTTTTAAAGCTATGGAAGACCCACACTTTTAGTATTTTTAAGGTTTCTAACAATGTCAGCAAGCTCAACCTGACAGACCGGCATAAAATATAGCGATTTGTTACCAACACTATGTTATCTTTATACTGTATAACAGGCTGTGAATCTACTAGAACTTTAGCTTTGTTAATGAAAAAGTTATTTATATTTGTAGCACTAGGAATAGGCTCCTCATCTAGATTGCAGTATGTGTCCGTTTTCTTTCTAATCTCGGTTAAGCGTCTCACTATTCTATATTCCAAGTTGCTTTCTGCCTGTTGGATGCTGTTCCAATTTCCTTTCTGAAAACTCTTGGCTTGTTGTCTTTTAATAACTTAATAAAATTTCTGCGTAGGTTATTATAAGGATTCTTGAATGATGAATCATATTTTGACAAAGCCAGGAGCAATTTAAGGAACATTTCCATTTTCTTCAAATACAGGTTACTGAAGATGCATTTAGATGTTTAATTGTTCAATTGGATAAATTTCAAGGCATCCTTGAAATTTATCCAAAAAATATCCATTAAAACGATCCATTTGACTATCAATATCGTAATTCCCAATTCTAAAAATCTCATCCCATGTTACCTTTTCCATTAGTTGCCTAAGGTACTCCATATTTTCTTCAATAAATGGTATAACATTACAGTTGAACATTGTCTATTTCTGATTCTATTTATATTCTAGTCTATCTTCCTATCGAAATATCTATTTTCTTTTACTTCTTTGCAATAACAGAAATGGTTTTTATAGAAATATACAAGAAAATATCAATAACATTATCAATCGTAAAATAACAGTCCGAGAAAATGCGGTCCGTGAAAAGGGGTTTAAAATAATTGTATCAAGGCATCCTTGAAATTTATCCAAAAAATATCCATTAAAACGATCCATTTGACTATCAATATCGTAATTCCCAATTCTAAAAATCTCATCCCATGTTACCTTTTCCATTAGTTGCCTAAGGTACTCCATATTTTCTTCAATAAATGGTATAACATTACAGTTGAACATTGTCTATTTCTGATTCTATTTATATTCTAGTCTATCTTCCTATCGAAATATCTATTTTCTTTTACTTCTTTGCAATAACAGAAATGGTTTTTATAGAAATATACAAGAAAATATCAATAACATTATCAATCGTAAAATAACAGTCCGAGAAAATGCGGTCCGTGAAAAGGGGTTTAAAATAATTGTATCAAGATCCACGCGAGGGACAGATTGTTTTTTATCTGCCCAGTTATCATAAATTCCTAAGATATTGTTATTTTTATATTCGGTGCTTTAGGCCTACTGAAACCTTTTAAACCCGATTTTGAGCGCGGCGGTTTTTCTTAAAAAAAAGAGATTGGAGGGATGAAGTGCGTTCCGAAATGATTTTACCATAAAATCCCGATTTGATTTAAGTTGCGCCGCAATTTTCTCAGTTAATATCTATCCGTCATTGTTATTTTTATTGTATCTCTCATAACCATTTTTTTTGTTACTAATACTTAATGAAATGACGCACGCGAAGGATACAAGAAACGTGTTTAATATACTCCGAATTCCTTGTTGGAGAGAAATTGTTGGAATTGCGGCATGAGAAATCCCAATTTTCTACGTTAATCGTGAATTTATTTTTTTCGCAGGTTTGTTAACTAATGGTTATACGGAAACGATAAGAGTGAGTTTAAATGTATGATTAATCGAGCATCAAGTAGATTAGGGTACTTTGCGCGTTTGGTAGGTGATTTATCGATCCAAGGGAATACATTTTCGAATATCCAAATTATTACTTATTATAATGTATATATTACACAATTCTTGAAAAAAAAAACAGGTACCAAATAATACAAAAAATAATAATACTAATAATTAACAAAATTATATTTAGAATTCGAGTCTTCTACAAAGAGTCTACAAAACATACACAAATAATTTATTTATTATAAGATTAATATTGTGACATGATTAATAAATAAAATGAATTGAAATTATTTTAGTTTCGTATAGTTTTTTTTTGTCGTTGGATTATACGAATTAATTATTAAAATGTATAATTGAACTATAAAATATTCTGTGTTGTGGAAACCCTTTTATGGGGAAGTGTGTAATTATCCAAAATTTAACACCCTTTCAAGGGCCCTAGTTGAAAACTTTCTTACTTTATCATAATCTCCGCATCGCGATCCCAAAATACTTCTAAAATCAATTAAACTGACTAGTTTAAGGTCACATGAAATGCTTATTTACAGTTTGGGTAGGCTTGTGCTAAAAGGATCTTTCATGCTAAACCTTATTATCCCGTTCGGGCATCCATAAATATTTTCCATTAGTTTTCAGAAAAAAGGTATATATTAATCTATAGATTAAAGTTAAATTTAGTTTTTAGTTATATACAGATGAAGCAGCGCTTGTTTATTACAATATAATCAAAATATAGACTTTATTCAAGTGAATAATGTTTAATACAATTATTTATAATTCCAGTAAATAAAATGTCTATAAAGGTGCAAAACATATGTACATAGAACTGGAATAATCGATAATATAATGTAAAGAACATACAAAATACTGATTAGGGTAGTTTGACTCAAGTGTTTGGACAATTTTTTTTCAAGTATTTTTATTAAAATTAAGCCAACGTTTCGACCTGTATTCGGTCTTTCTCAAGGCTACAAAAGAAAAAACAAAATGTCAATGGCCTAAGTAAGATTTATTGCAATTTAATTAAAAAAGTTTAAACTGTTTTCTAGTTTATATTTGACTAAATTAATTTTAATTCATTATTTAATCAAATAATTTCCCATCATAAAATAAATTCAAATTTTAATTTCTTATTCAAAAAAATTTATACGCAATCTGACAAAGAATTTGAGTTTTTTGGTCTTGTTTTTTAAGTTAATTTTTTGAACTTTTACGATAAAACGCCAAATTAATCACAATTTATTTCATTTCATGCTTTTTGATATGTGATGATTTCTATTTTAACTTCAATTTATTTATTTTTGTTTATTTTCATTTACTATTATAGTAATGTCGGGGAAACCAATTACTAACAAAAAATGAATATAAATTTCAAATTAAAAAATAATGTCAAAATCATATAATTTTAAAAAAAAATAGGTGAGAACAAATGGTTTTTAATTTATCCTATTACAAAATCTTTTATCTAATCATAAAAAAAAAATTATTATTGTAAATTGTTGTAATTTATATACGTATTTAAGAATTTTTATAATTATGTTATTTTCTAATTTGTAATTTTGTTTTTTCTTTTGTAGCCTTGAGAAAGACCGAATACAGGTCGAAACGTTGGCTTAATTTTAATAAAAATACTTGAAAAAAAAATTGTCCAAACACCTGAGTCAAACTACCCTAATTATTAACTAATAATTAAAACAAGATGGACGTTATATCAAAAAAATAATACAAAATACTACATAATTGGTGAAAATAAAAACAAATAATTAATAATGCTTACAAAAAAATGAAGCAATAAAATTAAATATGTAGTGCATTTTAAAACGGATTTGTTTTAAGTATATAAATATATATCAATTAGTTGTACTATTACACTCCAACAAGATTCCAAAATCTAGCTTTAACTACAATATTCTTAAATTATTCGCTAATAGATTATAATATATTATCTACTCGCACACCAATGTGTTCATTACATGAATAAGTAAATGCACACAAACCCTTCTTCACACACTAGTATCATAAGAGTAGTTTATGATAGAAGTATGTGAAGATGGGTTTTGAAGCATAAGTTGCAAAGCTTTAAGAAGGAGCCGAAAGCGACTGCACAAATGGCTTTCACACACGTGTATCTCATACATTCATTTATCTACGAACCATGTTAAAATGCTGTTGAATCTACAAAAAAAATAATTGTTTCTTAATATTGACCGATAATATTGAAAAATTGGAATTTTGACAGACGAAATACTTCAAATCCCATAAGGTTAGAAAGTTTAGATTTAATCTAAATTACGTTATCGTTAGATTAAGTTATAATAACGCCAAATAAATCCAGATTGAGTGACTCGATTCAAAATTACAAAAATTAATTATACTTTAATATATATCTTGATAAGGATCAAGCAAACCAGTGGTGTTTATTCTCTAGTGAAATAATAATTTTATTTCACTAGTGAAATAAAAGTATCCATGAAATGCATCAAAACAACTCACTTATGGGCACCGTAAACATAACCCTAAATTCTTCTTTTTTTGATTGCCCTTCACAAAACTTATTATATATTTTTTGTACAAGGTGGCCCAAAATTATCGATGAGGTTTGAATTCCCAATAACTTTTTGATTATATATTTTTTTTAATTTCTTTCAGTATTTTGTAAAGAAGACTTGGGAATTTAAAACGGAACCTACTCAAAAATCAAAAATAATAACATCCACCTTGGGACAGCTTAACTAATTAAATCAAGCATGGAACTCGGAAACTTTGGAAAGGCTCTCACAATGCTTCTCGGGCGCTGTGTGCTAAAGAGTAACAGAAGATTTTCGTGTTCCTCCCTTGATTTAATTAGTTAAGCTATCCCAAGGTGGATGTTATTATTTTTTATTTTTGAGTATCCTTCGCCTATGTGACTATCGTTTACTAAGTCGTTTGTCAATTTGATCATTAAAATGGAACAGTACATAATTCAACAACGTGCCCAAATCGTTGAACTATATTTCTCAAAACAACGGTTCATTGTTTTGACTCAGCGTGCATATCGTCGTTATTATAATGTGCGGGTTGGACCCTCAGAGTCAACAATAATTATAACAAATAACAAATTTTCGACAACAAAGGGCACTAAGGAACCTTCCTGGTGCCGGAAGACGACAAACAGTGCAAAGGGATGACAATATTGAACGGGTATAGTAGAAAGTATTCGGGAAGATGTAGAAACATCAACCAGGAGACGTTCAACACAACTTAGCCTTTCACGAGGGTCGCTGCAGAGAATTTTGCATACAATAAGAATGTTTCCATACAAAATTCAGCTTGTCCAAGAATTGAAACCGACAGATTACCAGCAACGACTTGATTATGCAATTTATTTCCGGCAAAAATCAGAAGAAAATCATGATTTTATTCATAATTTAATTATGAGCTACGAAGCCCATTTCCAATTAATTGGGTTCGTTAATAAGTTAAACTGCAGGATATGGGCTACGGAAAATCCAAGAGTAGTTCAACAGCGACAATTACAACCATTTAAGTGTACTGTTTGGTGCGGTGTTTCGTCGGAAATGATAATTGGCCCATATTTTTTTGAAAATGAACCCGGTGTCGCAGTTTCCATCACTGGTGATCGATATAGGACAATGTTGGAATTTTTTTAAGGCCAGTTGTTGAAAGCCATCCGCAAGTATGGTTCCAACAGGATGGAGCCACTGCGCATACTGCGAGGGGCACAATGGCTCTTTTACGCGACATCTTTGGTGAACGAATTATTTCGCGTAAAAGCGATTTTAATCGGCCTCCGTGTTCACCGGATTTAACCGCTCCAGACTGTTACCTTCGGGGCTATTTGAAAGGAAAAGTCTATATTAATAAGCCTAGAACCAACCAGCAATTAAAAAACAATATACGCGACGAAATCATTTTTTCCATCATTTTCACAATTAAATTAAAAATATTCTCCTTTAATGTACTGTATTTAAAAAAAAAATAATAATTATGTATTAAATAAGAAGTTATAATGAACTCAAACCCCTTCGGTAATTTTGAGCCACCCTGTATAAATCTCCTGATTTATGCGGAAGTAATCTTTCAGCAATTGCGTCACCATCTGACAATAATTCTTCGGATGTATCCATTTATGATTAATGAAACACAAATTAATTAAACATAATGCTCCAAACAGAATGTTGACGTACGGATCAACAATTTTATCGTTGTCCTGACACACAGTCATGGCCGGACGATAATGCTTCTCGTAAAAAAACAGAAACTATAATTTTTTTGTAATTTAGTTTAAATCCAAAGCAAAATTGAATAAAAGTTTGTATTACACTCGCGGATAAAATTAACGTTTAACTGGTGGAATTAAATTATTTAACAATAATCCTTTAGTTAAAGCTTAATTTTGTCGACTTGTACGTGTAATTTTGCATGTTTATTGCATAAAGTTTTGTTAGTCTTAGGAAGTAGTACAAGTCTAGCTCTAGTTCTGTCGTGCCTATCAAAAAATAACCTTTCACAAGCTTTATAGTAGTAAGTTACAGAATTAGCAATAAAAGTAGTTTTAATATTAAGATGTGTAGAAACATCAATATTTTCATTAATTACATTTGATAGTTTATTTTATAGTTAAAGTAACAATTTGACCATATTGTTATATGCACTACCCCAAATAATACATCCAAAATTAATATAAAACACTTTCAAAATGTGCATGGTAAATAGATCTAATACGCAGTTTCTGATATAAATCACATTTGGTTTCAGAATATTACTTAAGTTATAAAATGCAAATGTAAAATATATAATCTCTTTAAACAATTCGTTAACATGGATATCTCATCTCATAAAACTGTCAAAATTTAAGTATTAGTCAAAATTTTACATTTTTTAGTTCCTTGTTACTGCTAAATAATTTACATTCTAATGGTACACTGTCACTGTAACTGCCAAAAGTAATGAAGGCAAATTTGTCAATTTTCAATAAGAGCTGATATGTTTGAGCCAAATATCTACGTTTTTTAACCAAAAACCTCGATACCCGGATTTTGAGAAACACAAAACCACTCACCAGCATCAGCATACGAAATTATTGCATTTTCTGGTATGAGTTAAAATGTATCACTCAAGTAAATTATACAGAATAATGAGCCTAGAATGGTTCCTTGAGAATCATACACTTTTTGCATCATTCATACAATTACTTATCTTATCATATTGCATTCTATTCCTGAAATAACTCTGAATGAGATGAAACCGAATACCTCTTATTGCATACTTCCATAGTTTTGTTAGTAAAATTTTATGATTAACAGTTTCAAAAGCATTGACACGATCGAGGAAAGCTAAAGCTGGAGGCGTATTTTATCGATGTTCTAATATACAGGGTGTTTCAAAAAGAATATACGTATTTCGCATGCATATATTTTTTAAACTTTAATACATACTAATATGAAACTTTTCTCACATATTTACAAACCTCTCAAGTTTAGTTTACTGATGTTAAATATGTCCTCCATCAGCGACACGAACAATATCACACCGATACTAAAATTCCTCCCAGACTCGGGCAAGCATGTCCAGCGTCACTATGTTATGGCAGTCGGAACCGGTTCTTCAACTGATCCATGTTCTGTGGGAGAGGTGGTACATAAACGTTGTCTTCAACGAAACCGCACAGGAAGAAGTCAGAGTGTGTAAAAAAATCCGGTGACCGCGGAGAACAGCTGAGACATGCAAGTCGTCAGCTCCTTGACGATCAATCATCAAAATAAATTCAACGGTTTGGTAGAGATTCATTCGGATATTACGCACTTGGCGAATCCAGTGAGGCGATGCCCCGTCCTTTTGAAAAATGAAGTACCTCGGAAATAACCAGTTTTGTAACATAGCGAGAACCTGCTGACCGTTAACCATGTTTCCATCAAAGAAGAATGGGCCGTAAACAGATGATCGGAATATCGCACAAAACACATTGACTTTGGGCAAATCTCATACATGTTCAATGACTGCATGTGGGTTCCCTAGGCCCCAAATTTGAACATTGTAATTGTTTACCTGACCACTAACATGGAAAATCGCTTCATCACTGAACACGATGCGTTTTGCGAAAGTGTTATCATTGCCAATAGCATTGCCATGCAATAGCATCATGAATCTCGTGATAAAATGCCACACGTTTACGTTTGTCATCAGGTCGTAGAGCTTGTAACAGCTGTTGAACATGCTAACAAACTTGTGCGGCTTCATAACCAACCGACGTCCCAAAACATGCCAATTTTTGTAGGCAGTTTTAACTCCCGACTGGCACGACGAGTTCATTTTGAAGGACTACGTTGGAAAGCAGTTTGAATTCGTGCAACATTTTCTTTAGAAACTCGAGGGCCAGGACTCTTCCCTTTACATACACATCCTGTATTTACGAACTTTCGATACCATGTTCCACCCATTTTGAGGATCAATTGGGAACCTCAACCTGAAACGTCTTTGCACTGTAATCACGGAATTGCACTTGAGCAAACTCGAGAACACAAAATGATTTCTGCTGCGGAATGGCCATGGTAAACATGTGACGGTTACCAAGCAAAACAGAAACAACTGGCATCTAGGAGCCATTAACTTAAACTAGACTATGTATTCATTTCTCCAATAGCCGCGCCGAAACACTGGGATATAGTTTGGACAAAATAATACTTTGTAATACGTATATTATTTTTGAAATACCCTGTATATACAGGGAGGACCGACCATTTCAAGTGACCACCCCAAATATCTCCTTTGCCTTTAGAGCTATGAAAAAAATGTTACAAAGTAATTTGTTTTATTTCTCAAAGTCATCAATGGTTTTTCCAATTGGAACATGTTATTTTATGTTATTCTTAAGTAATTATAACTGGCATTCAGACGAATCCTAGGATACATTATAGTATGACCTTGAAATAATTTTATAGGTGTATCCTTTCAAAGGAACATGTAATAACCGCATCGAAAATGGTATTGTACAGTCAAGCAGAGAAAGTGGAAATGATTCTAATTTATGGTGGGACCGGCAGAAACTCTTTGAAAGCGCAGGAACTTTATGCCCAACGTTATCCTGGTAGAAATCAGCAGCGCCAATCCATTCAAAAGAAAACGTCGAATGACTTAAAGAAATGAATGAACATAGATTGCCGTTCTGGCTGCAGTAGTTAATGATCCGCAATTAAGTAGTGAGCAAAATGAAGACTAAATATGTAAAGGGGGCTACACACGATCCGGCAGGCCTGTCAGTTCGAACTGAGCAGTCCGCCCGAAGGCCGGTCGCCAGATGGACTGACGACCCTCCAATTGTGCATCACCGTCCTTGGAGTCTTTATCTTTGGTGTGGCATAATTGAGTACCGGATTATAGGACAATTTTTCATAGATGAAAATGAATATACGTCGATTTTTGAACAACGCTTTGGGGGAATTGCTACATCATTTTTCGTTAGCTCATCGATGCCGAAATAGATATCAACATGATAGCTGTCCAGCTCATTGAGCAGTTATAACCTGCAAAGTGTTAAACCAAAAATTTTCGGACGCCGGGTTGGGATAGGTGCAGTAATCCGTTGCCCTGCTCGTTCGCCGGATTTAACGCGACTTGATTTCGGCATCTTGATTAACATGATATTCCAACGACTTCGGCGAACATGCGAGAAAAAATTACTAGAGCCTGTCCCGCTATTACGCCATTCGAATTATTCATTCGAAGTCTTCAATAAGATGTAGGGTTTGATAGCCATCAGTGCAAACATTTGTTACAATAATTTCTGATATTCTTTTTGTCAATACAATCAAGATTAACCGCTTTTTTTGCGTATTTTAGTTAAAAATCATTTCTAAATCACGATATTATAGGTCGTTGGATTCGTCTGAATATCAGCTCCTAAATGTGGCTACACCTCAGGTCTGCCAATTCGAACAGAACAGTCTACCTGAAAACCGGTCGCCGGTTGGACTGACGACCCTCCAAACGTTCAGGCGATTCTGAAATATTTGTCAGTTAATATTATTGCTTCCACAGACTAGTTGCTTGTTTGGGCAAAAAAAAACCCAAAAAGAAACATACGGCGTAGTGTAAAAATTGGTTGAAAAAAGGCGCGTATTTTTCTATTTTTTTCCGGCTGTCTAAACAGTCTTAAGTGACAGATCGACCGGAATATATACACGTCTAGGTGACCGGCTTTCAGGCGGGCTATTCAGTTCGAACTAGAACTCGCCTGCCGGAGCGTCTGTAGCCGCCATTAGGCCTCTGAATGTCAGGACATCTTAATGAAAAAACAAGTTTCGATTTGCAAACCTATTAAAGATCTTGAGAACGCAAAATGTAAAAACCCTTGAAAAAAAAAAGTCACCACTGTATTGGCCCTTCAAAATCAATTAAAGGACTTCGTGGCATTTTTTGCATCAGTCTAAAGGCAACAGCGGCCAATGGAGGTTTGTGGTGGCCATGTTAAATGGTCCACCATTGGTCTATAATTTGTAGTGAGGTCTTTGGAACTCGTAATTTGAAAAGGTCTATTATCGACACATTTTATTTCATTCTTATTGCTAAATAATTTAAAATCTAATGGTATACTGTCACAGTAACTGCCAAATAAATGTAATGAAGTTAAATTTGGCCATAAAACTTTACTAATACATATATTGAAAATGTGTTCGAGAGGCATGCTAACTAATATCACTAGGAAGATGGTTTAGGAACGTTGCTTTTAATTTCATCAACGCCAACAGACTTATCTTTCAGGTTAAGTATTATATTTTTGAATTTCAAAACTATTCGTGGGATTTAAAAGTATACTTTTTCAACCATGATTTACTGTAGATTTTTTATAAAAATTAGCAATAGAAGCAGTTTCAATAGGGAATTTGCAAGTGATTTAAATTTAATTGATTTGTTTACCCCGTTATTTTATGATCTTAACATTACACCTACACCATTATTATCTCATTTAGTTTGTATTTAATGCCATAAAACTTAAATAATAACTTTTCACGGTCGCATCATTGGTCGTATGGTATGTGACGTGCACGTTGACATTTATCGGTGTCGATTAGGTAGGGTGGACTATACACCTCGATTGGGACTTTGTCAAACATTTTACCTGGTGTACTTATAATAGTGTTTTTGCATTCCGGTACTATAAAATGGTTTTTCATTATCGAAATAGCAAATTCAAAGTGAAAATCCTCAACTGTCTATGCAACACTGAATGTCAAGTGGTATGCGACGTCATCCAAAGTGCGCAATAAATAAGACTGTTCAAACAGGTCAAACTTAGTCGGTATTTTATACATTATTTTAAAAATTAATTGAAACACTTTCAACAGTATTTATATTTTTTACTATATTAAGACGAAGTAAAAAGTGAATTAGGCATATAAAAAAATGATGCATATTCCCTATTGTTAATAGTCAAGTCTTGTCCAACATCAACGAAAAAGTGACGAAACAATCAGATACTAATTGACTATCAGACAAAACTAGATCACCCTTAACAATGAAATATGGAGCACAAAACTTGGATACTTTGTTATTTTATTTATAATTAACATATTGCCATATTTTTTTTTTAATGTGGATAATTAATTGACTTTATTCTTTGCATAGTTATTTTTAGCTTTTTCAATTAATGTCTTTAATAGTTTACAATACGCTTTGTATTCATTTGAAAGGATTATACTGTTTTTATCCAGTTTTAAAAAATTATACAATAATTCTTTAGTTCTTCAAGATTTAACAAGTCCTTTAGTGATTCAATTACTACGAGGTTCTTCATTTGTTATACTTCTTTATTCTAAGCTTATTGTTAGACTTGTTAATTAAAGATGTTTTAAGAATAAATTGAAAAAAACTATCTCGATCTTGTATTTCGAGTAATGAATCCCAGTCAGCAGAGTTCTTAATTAGACAAATCGTTATAATCATGAGATAATAATTATCAGTACACGCTTTAACGGATTTCTGTAAATTAAGAGAAACAAGAATAGATTAATGTCTAGTAAAAACATTAGGATAAATTCAAGTATAATATTTAATAAGATTAGCAAGCATGTAAAATATTTAATTTCTATTAATATTGGTTGTGAATTTAAGATTAAATTATAAACATGATATTGTAATTTAGAGAATTCTCCAAGCGTCCTTAATATTTGATATTTTGCTGTATCTTCTAGTAGTATGTTTTAATGTAAAATCAAACTGCCGATTTAGTTGAATTCTAATTAAGCTTCCGCTGTATGTAAATTAGAGATAGCTCTCGGAATTAATTTATGAGAAAGTCATACCAATCTTAACATCCTTTAATTATCTTGAAAATTATTGAAATTCAATTAATCAATCTTCGCTTTCTCTGCTTTGAGCGTATTCATTAAATTTCCATTTAGGAAGAAATTTTATAAAAATTCATTTTAATTGATTACATTTTTCGACATACTTATTAATTTACTACTAAATTAATTTACAAACACAAGGATATAAATGAATCCTGTAAAATGGTTGATTAAATTAATGAAATAAATGAATTATTGCTAGAGCTTCATTAAAGTCGGAAAAATATTATTATATTGAAAATCAATACATTAATAACTTAATAAATTACTGGAAAATAACACAAAGGATATGTAAATCAATCAAACTGTACACACATTTGTGGAGTTCACAATCTCAAACTAAAATAACAATTTAATATATTCATAATGTAATTTTAGGAAAATAAATATTTAAATTAAACATATCGCGTATTATAACAAAGGCACACCATCACCGAGCTTACGCTTAGCTAATTAATTTGCTACTAAAAACCTTTTATTTTTTTTACTATCAAATATTCATTTCCCTGTATAGTCGGGTCTTTAAACCAGGGATTCCTCTTAAAGTCTATAATTCCTAACTGTGTCATCAACTATAATGAGATAGATGAAAACTTGAAGGTATGTCGATAAACGATAAGTGTTCAAAAGTTGATCGTTTAAATGAGAAATATGTTGTATTATTATATTTAACGATTTGTATCATTAAATTCATTTATTATAAGTTTCGTATTCCCTAGATTTTCGAATATTTTGAGAAGCTAACGAGTTATAAATTGTAATACGGATCTTATGTACTGGCCGTTGTAGATAATTAGGAATTAAAAACAAATTTTTGTTGCGGCTGAAATAGGTCAAAATGTTAGTCCTTCATAAATTACTCTTCCAACTAAGTAAAATCTATATTTAATAATGTTTCTATAATACAGGGTGTTAGGTAAACCTGCGGCAAAAATTCAAGTTATTTCTTGGTCTATTCTAAGAATATTTTGTTGTATAATGATTCCTGAAAAAGCTTCTTTATCGTTTTTATAAATATAGATTCATATTCAAATAATATTTTAATTATGATAACTCTGGCCGTACAGGTGCCCGCTCTCGAGGATTCTTTGTTTGTACCGAAGCCTTAAGAGATGGTACCACCCGTATTGTTCCGTGATTTATTTAAATACAAACTTTTTTTTCTTATGGTATTTTTTTGTTTCCAGTCTTATCAAAATTTAAAACTGGCGTATATAATTTTCACACATATTGTAAGATATGGATTCGTTGTAAAATATTTATACGACGCAGTTGAAAAATATATATTCGTGTGTGAATTTGGCATGGCAAGTTACGACCTTTCCATTCTTACACAATTTTAAAAATAGAAAAACATCTATGAATTCTGGACAATATATAAGTGTCATACACCACGGTGTCCAAGGACGAATTTTCTTCTGGGAAATCGCGGGATTCAACATTCATCTCCTGTTTAAAGAAACCCAGCTGGCTCAAACACGTGGTGGAACCTTCGATCTCTGCAGGTCCAGGTATACAACAGATTGTGGAAGTGGTGAGTGGGTCCCTTGTACACAGGTGTTTTCATTTGTTTGATTTTCCGCATGGAATTTACAAATATTTTTTTCGCATAATCGTACGCAAGTACACATGGTAATGGCTATTTACACGCCACACCAAACCCCTTTGTTTTAAGGATAGAGGGTGAAAAAAATTGCGCCAAACATATTCGATATTTGACAGTAAGAATGGTACAACTGAAACAGAATGTGCTGGATATGATAGAGGAAGATCGAAGTACTTTTATGCGAAAAATTTCCGATAGTTTGAAAGAAAGTGATTGGATAGTCTGGAAAATAATGAAGGGTAAAAGTAAGGGTAAAATACTTCGTACTTCAACGTATTGCCTTATGTCAATTGCTTTTGCAAATATTAGTTCTAATCTCTCAATTCCGGATACATACTCTTCAACCTCACCGATGAAGCCTGTTTGAAATGCAATAAGGAATTTTCATAAAAACCATGTATGAGCAGATGAAATTCCTCATGAGGTATGTGAAGATCGATTTCAACCACAATACTCCTTGAATGTTTGGGCTGGAATTGTGGGTGACTGTCTAATTGGACCGGTATTTCTACCAGCAAGACTTTCTGGCGAGATGTATCGCAACTTTTTTGAAGAAACACTGTTCGAGGTTCTGTTCTCCGAAGATATACTATTGGCAATAATATGGTTTATGCACGATGGTGCACCACCACATTCTAGCTTGTTTGCTCGCAATTTTTTAACAGCAACATACGGAGATCGCTGGGTCTGTCGAGGTAGGCCAAACATATGACCTGCTCGATTCCCAGATTTAGCCCCCCTGGATTATTTCTTATTGGGCTATCTGAAGTCATTAGTTTACGCTACTCCAGTGGAGAGAGAAGAAAATGAGAAAAGTAAATTGAAAATAGGAACTTGGAATGTCAGAAGTTTACTAAAAGAGAAAAAGGTTTAAAATCCACGACGAGAAATGATTTAAAACGATGGGAAAGGGCAGAGTGAGGAAAACTGTGATGTTGCAAAATTCTGTTTCAGCGGTGAGAAAAGAGGGGTAGGATCAGCGGGGTAGGATTGTTTGTGAGTAAGGAACTCTCCAGGTGTGTAATCCAAGTGATTTATGGCTGTGATATAGTGATAGCTTTAAAGCTCAACGCGGTGCCATAGGATATACTACTCATTCAAGTATACATGCCAACTACAGACCATAAGCACGAGGAGGTAGAAGATGTCCATTCAAAGATAGAGGATATAATGGAGGTGGCAGGAGGCAATTTTTATAAAATCCTAATAGGGGATTCGAATGCTGTTGTAGGTGTTGGAAGAGGAGGAGGAATGGTTGGCAAGTACGGAACTGGAAAGAGGAACGAGAGAAGCGACCTAACAACCCATAGTTACCCGTAGTTGAAAAATCATAAAAGAAGACTGTACACTTGGATATAGCCTGGAGATCGGTACAGAAGTCAAATTGATTTGATCCTAGTAGAAGAAAGATAAAAAAACGGAGTGAATCGAGCTTGGGGATTACCAGTTGTGGATATATACAGTGAACATGTTCTGCTTATGGCGAAAATTAGATTTAGGCTTAAACAGGTGAAATGAGGACGGACGGAAAGAAAATAGAACTTAGATAAGTTAAAAAGTATGGACAAAGAAGAGGTGGGAAAGTCGATGGATGAAGAGATAATGAATCTTAAGCCGTTACAAGATGAGGAAAATGTTGAGGGAAAATTGAAAAGAATTAAAATGGGAGTAATAAAAAAATAAAAGCAGCTGAAGAGAATATTGGTTATAAGAAAGGAACAATATCAAAAAGCATTGGATAAATCAGGTAATGATAGCAAAGATGGACGAGAGAAGAAGGTACAAAAACATCTGTACATATGAAGGAAGGAGAATATATCGAAAACTAAAGTTAAGAAAATAAACTGATTAACCGAGGAGAAAGTATCTGGAATACCTCTGTAATGAAATGGAAGAACTAGAAAGATTAGGGAGACATGACATTGTTTACAATAAAATAAAAGAGATTACCTGGTATAGAACAACAAGACCAGTTTGTGGCAATGAAGTAGAACACCACAAAAGAAACGAAGAATTTCGCGATATCCAAGACATAGTGAGATGGTCCAGAAACAGACGCTGCGAATGCAAAGATCATGTTGAACGGATGGACGACAACAGATTGCCGAAAATTTCAAGGGATGGTCTCCCATGATCCACGAGATCACCAGGACGTCCACCCATACGTTGGTATGAAAGCTGGAATTCATCACCCCAGCTACAACTCTAAGAAATTAGAGAACAAGGCAGATGCCTTACAAAAAAGAAGAAGAAGAAGAAGACAATAAAAGAAAATTGTTGTTAATAGATGAGAAGAATACATGAAAGACCTGTCTAAAACGGATAGAAAGCCAAGGGTACTAGAATTGGAAAGAGAAGACTCAATAGTATTAGACTCAATAGTATTGAACCCACGATATGCAAGTGATTGTGAAAAGTGAAGTGCTTAAAGAGGTTGACAACTATAAATATCTAGGTACCACTACTAGGTACCTACTGTGGAGGATGTAGGGAATAGAGGTAGAACAAGAGTAAAAATGGTAGACGATCTAAAAGAAGGAAAAGGATACATGGATATGAAGAGAAAGGCTATGGATAGAGTTGAGTGGTGGAGGCAGAATGGAACCTGTACATAGCAGAACACCAATGATGATGAGTGGAGAATTTGGACTAATTGAGAAATCGGCCTGTTCAGACAATATGGGATCCGGCATTATGATCGCAGAAGTAGAAAGATCAATGATGGCTATGAAAGCAGGCAAAGCTGCTGGGGTCGATGGAATTCCAATAGAGATATTGAGGCGTCTTCAGGAAAGAGGAATGACTGAATTAACATCTTAATGTATGTAATGATATATAATGATTAGATCAGAAAATGATAGGCACAAAGCACTGCGGTGAGCACAGAACCATCAGCCTAGTAGGAGATGCGGCGAAAATATTATTGCGAGTGTTATATAGAAGTGTTAAATAGAAATTGGATGTATAAGAACGATAGGTGAAAGATACATTGAAAAAGATCTAAGTTTGTATTTTGTCGACCTGGTAAAAGCATTTGATTTTGTCCTGTGGAAAAAATTAATGGAGATTCTGAAAGGAAAAGGGGCAAACTGGAAGGACAGAAGGTTGATAAGCGAGTTGTATTTAGGACAACAGGTAGCTTTAAGAGTCGGTGGCAATCTTACGGATTGGTTTAATCTGAGTCAGGGTGTGAGACTGGGATGTCCTTTATCCACCACCTTGTTCAATATTTACGCAGAATTCATAGTGTCAGAGTGTTCGAAAGGTAATAAAGGCGTAAATATTGGAGAGAAGGAGAGCGACACTCTCATGTTCGCAGATAATACAGAATATCTTACTATAGCCAAACTGGTCAAACTAGTACTAGTAAATCAACTCGATGATATGGAAGGAGAATACGGATCAGCGATATATCATAAAAAGACCAAAGTTATAAGGATCTGGAAAGCTGAAGATATCGTGAGTTCAATACTATAACTAGGTAACTCATTTTTTTTTAAATTTGAGTTGTCTAGTCCTTCAGTAAGTTGTAGTGTTGGACTTTCTAATTGTAAAAGTAGATATCTATGAGCCTACCCAATTGAACCCTAGCGGTGCATTTTCAAACTAGGCAAGTAGGAAACGACCGTTCTGTTCAATGTAATAACTAGATATCTAAAGTTATCTAGCTTTTTACAATTGATATTCTTGTTTTCATCAGAGCAAAAACTGGATAACTCGAAGCTACGAGAAGGCATAAAAGTCCACATTGAATCTTTTCCCGTCGTGTCATCGCATTCCGCTCGATCAGACACGGAACGGCAATACCTAGCTCCAGAGCATTCAGGTCATGTATCGACTCTATATTAAATATTGTGAAAAAAAATTCGATTTGTAAGGAATCTGCATATAGGAATATTTTTAATAATGATTATAACTTAGGTTTTTACCAACCTAAGAAGAATCAATGCTGTTTGTGTGTTGCGTTTGAGAAAAGCGATATCCCTGCATCAGAACACGAAGAGCACTTAATGAAAAAAAAGAATAGCACGGGAAGAAAGAAAAAAAGATAAAGAAATCGCAGAATTCTCGGAGGGTAAAGTAGTATCTATAAACTTTGACCTACAGAAAGTACGGATAGTGCCCAATGATCCAACTAGGAACGCGCTTTTTTATAAACGTAGGTTGGCCACCTACAACTTTACGGTATACGATTTGATTTCCAAAGAAGGATCTTGCTTCATGTGGCATGAGAGTGAAGGGGGCAGGGGGAGTTGCGATATCGCATCCTGCTTGTACAAGTATTTCAAAGGTCTTTCACAAAAAGGTGTTGAAAGTGTATGCCATTTCAGTGATCGTTATGGAGGATTTATTGCATGTATGTGTATGCATGCCGTTGTTAATCTTCAATTAAAAACAATCGAGCTGAAATTTCTCACATCAGGGATTTCAGAAATGGATGTGATTCAATACACACAGCTATTGGCACTGAGTTCAAGCGTGTAGGAAAGGCATATTGGCCAGGGGACAGGAAAACCATTGCCCTTAGTGCCCGCAAGAAAGGAGATACACCGTACAGAGTGATAGGTTCTGGCATAGTATAGATTTCTTTGACTGGAAAATGTTTGCTCAAACAAACTTCATAATTCGTAAAAAAAATGAAAGTGGCCATCTTGTTCACTGGCAAAAAAATGTGTGCTATCAAGTTTGAAGAGAATCCCTCCAAATTTAAGTATAAGGAGAGTTTTAGTGATTCTGAGTACCATGTAGTGGACTGCACAACATATACTAGGAGGTCATCATACCAAACTTAGCAATCCCTTTATGACACACCTAGATCCGTAACAAAGAGCAAGTATAATGACTTATTGTCTCTGTTCACAACAAAAACCACCTGCAATAAACAGGGACTACTACAATTTCTATGCAAATCTGTTAACGTCGCCAAGTGCAGTTGATGACGAGTAAATTTTATTGTAATTTTTAATATACCTATTCCTAATTTACTAAAATTATTTTATAAATTTATTTCTTAACATTTAAAAAATTTTCAGTTTTAAGTGTACTTTTATTTTAAGCTAAACATGCAGCTATTTATCAAAGCTTGGTTTTGATCAATGCTATAACTAGATATCTCAGGTTTTAATTAATTAAATTAATTATTATAATTATTTAACATAAAATGTGAGTTACCAGACATTAAGCTAAATCTCTTTAGCTTGATGAAATGAAAATATCGAAAATAAATGTAAGTTTGCAGATAATGTGCAGATATAGATAAAACATTAGAGGCCAAATATAAATTTACGTTTTGCTCAAAATATTACTTTTAGAGTTACCTAGTTATAGTATTGAACCCACGATATGCAAGTGATTGTGAAAGGTGAAGTGCTGAAACAGGTTGACAACTATAAATATCAAGGTACCACTACTAGGTACCTACTGTGGAGAATGTAGGGAATAGAGGTAGAACAAGAGTGAAAATGGTAGGCGATCTAAAAGAAGGAAAAGGATACATGGATATGAAGAGAAAGGCTATGGATAAAGTTGAGTGGTGGAGGCAGAATGGAACCTGTACATAGCAGAACACCAATGACGATGAGTGAAGAATTTGGACTAATAGAGAAATCCGATTATTGGTGGGTGTAACTCAATCAGAAACAACCCTGGTGTGTTTAAAAGAGTTCTGCACTCAATGACGAGAAGATTGAATGCTCGTATCTAGGCTGGAGGAAGTCATTTCGAATATTTATTGTAGATTGAGCAACTTTATATGTACTTTTTTTAATAGATTTTTGTTACTGTCGCATATTTTGCTCACCCTCTATTTTCGAAACAAAGGGTTTTTCAGAAATCAGCATACGACAAAATATTCTTAGAATAGATCAAGGGATATCCCCTTGAATTTTTGCTGCATGTTTACCTAACATCCTGTATATAAATTATGCTATACGTCGGCACGGTTGAAAATCTGTGATTTAGACTATATACCTACTATACTTTATCTGTATATCCAGTAGATTTATTTTATTTCATTTTTATTCTTATTAAGTAGGGGATGAATAATAGGAATGCTGATCGTATAAAAACGGAATAAAATTGATAGACAAACCTTTTATTTTTACTGAATAACATGCATAATTCCAGGGTGCATCGAGAGTTGAAAGTATTATATACTCTCATATATAGTGACTCAATTGCGTTTCTCTTTATATTGGACTCAGCGTTCGCTCCAAAACTAAATTCGATTCCCTCGAGTTCCAATATATGAATAAAATTATCCCACAGAGAAAAAAGAGAAAACAAAAATTTAACCGAGATAAAAAAACTTTTTTTATATATAGTTTTTTACATTAATTCATAAAGTTTTGATACCAATAAATCTTTTATACCGTGAAATTTCTTATAAATCGAATTTTCATGTTTCATTATTTAGATCTAAAATATATTTAGAATAACTTTTAGATTAACCATGAATAAAAGTCACATTTGTGTCATAATTGTGTTAATAAATTCTACATTTATATAATTTATTTTCACCAAAAAAAAAAACAGTTTATTTTGAATAATGTTATTACATATTTTTATCTTGACTCTACTTAGATTTAATTTTCCCCTTTCATTTCTATAAATATTTTTCCCTTTGTTGTTTGTAATTTCGTTAAGTTCAGTCGTGTTTTGCAAAAAGCGTTTTGCTTGTAAGGAACAAATACTAAATGGCATTTAAAAGACGCACATATAAAAACGTAAATCAATTTAAAAATTATAATGGAACAATTTAAATTCCGCCTTCATCATACGCTTCTGTTTGTCCTTTTTAATTATTCTTTCTTTCTATAATTGCAAAACTTTCTTTTCAAGGCGAACAGAATGAGAAAAAAAATTGTTGAAGAAAGGAATCCTTTTTTTGCCAGAATTTGCATAAAACCATTTAAGAAATAATTGATAATTATAGTCTTTTTAAATGAAATGGAAAATAAGTTTCAAGGTTTTTGTTATTAAGAAATATATTTCGTGCGGTATAAAAGGCGTCCATTATATTTAGATAAAAATGTAAATTTATTAATTATTTAATACTTAAATTGCTATTATACATAATTCCGATATTTATAACTTAGTTAACTTAGTAATTCAGATATTCACAATTCTTGGCACTTTAGTGTCGGCTTATCACGTTCGTCGCCCAACGCAATTCGAAGTTTATTGCGCGGCCCAAATTCTACTGTCGACGCACCAGAAAGTAAACATGGAGAGAGAGACAGGGTGATAAGCGGGAATAGCAAAGACGCAACTTAAGGCCGTGCGTTTTCACTATAAAAGATTCTGTAATCAGTTGTAAAACGGAGAAAGAATAAACTTTTCGATTAGATGTCTGCGAAGGATCTCACAGCAATTATGTCAGATCGTTCATTCAGTCCAGAAGCAAATGGGACTAACCACATGATGTCATATACCCCACTGATAGGGAAAGCATCAAGTAGTATCGGAAGTTAGCCCTACATTTGCTCTTGGAAGCAACTGTAGTAAATGCTCATATCCGGTACAAGTGAGCCAAATAATAAACAAATAGAGAAATAGAAAGAAGAAAATTTCGAGAACTTTTTATTTCCGAATTGTTTTCCGAATAATAAAAACAAATCAAAGAAAGAAATATGTCATTTGGAGATTCGCAATTATCGGCAGGTTAAGCCTATAAGATGAACGTGTGTCCTATTTCACCAGAAGAATAAGCAAACTGTCGAACGCAAGAAGCCAGGAAAAATTTTAAAAACTATATTTTTTATATTTCAATGCTTATTCCATTAAATTTATTTTAAAAATTCAATTAAAAATCCAATTAAACTTTAAACTGAACACAGAAGAGTGTTACTCATATTTGTGTGACGGGACCCCCACGGAATGCATGTTTTTTTTTCACAGCAACAAGCAGTTCAGTTTTTTTTTCATTCACAGCAGCAAGCATTAGTTATAAAACTAGACTCTTATTGGTAATATTATCTATTTCTTCTTCTTCTTCTTTCGAATTGGCCTACTTTGAACCACGCTTGTTCAACTGTTGGGCTTTGATTTTTGCCCAGTATTGTCGCATCTTCTGTCGGTGTAACTCCTTTCTCTCTACTGTCCGGGGGGTACCTTTCCTTCGGGTTTTTTCCTGAAATCCACAGACTTCCTTCAGGGTGCGTTTCACAAACAGTCTGTTTTGGAGATCTGTTATTCCCAGTTCTTTAATATCCTTCTCGGTTTCTGTCAACCAAGTGGTACGAAGCTTCTTGTTTTGACAGAAGATGAACAGACGGTTGGTTAGTCGGTTTGGAGGCAGTCTTGCAACGTGGCCATAAAAAGCTACCCTTCTTTTCCTTGCACAGACAGAGATGATCTCAATTTGTTCGTGGAGCTCAGAGTTATGTCGCCTAATTCCCCATCTTCCTTTACCGGCCTAGGATCTTCCTGAGCATTATCATCTCTCTGATTTCCAATTTCTTTACCAGACCTATTCGGTTCAAGGAAAGATCCTCCATGGCATATAGGGCTTCTGGTCGTAAGACTGATTTGTAGTGCTTAAGTTTCAGGTTGCGTGACAGACATTTCTTGTTGTAAGTGTTCTTAGTCAGTCGATAGGCTAGTTCTAACTTGTTGACTCTCTTGGATAATGATGTTCCTTCTGATAAGTTGGGTTCAATCCAGTCGCCGAGATACTTAAATTTGTCAGTCCTGTTGATGTTTCACTGCTCTAGTAACATCTCTCTTTATCTTTGCTTCTCTGATGTTGGTGAAGAATTCTGTTTTCTCCAGCTCTTCTGTACTCTCATAACCTTTTCAAGGACAAAGTTTAAGAGAAGTATGAAAAGCCTATCTCCTTGTCCCAATCCAGTTTTTATTTCGAAGCTTTCTGAAATCTCGCCTCTAAATTTAATCGAGGAATGGGTGTTGGTCAAAGTTTCTAGGATGAGTCTGCGGGTTTTGTTGTCTAGCCCTAGTTCCTGTAGAACTTTGTTAAGCGTTTCTCTATCATTGGAATTGTAGGCCTTCCTAAACTCAACAAGGGTGGCGACCACCTTGCGGTTTCTCATCTTGGAATATGCAAGTACAATTTTAAGATTGAGGATCTGTTCAACACAGTATCGGGTCTTAGTATTATCTATTTATTAATTACTAATGGAAATACTTGTTTTCTTCATTTGTTTTGTAATTGGGAACGGGATATTTTGGTGTGGGCAAACCAATTTTTGGGTATTGGACTAGGACTTATTATAGTTTCTACTTTTCCTGGTATGGTAACATCCGTGTAGTTATATAAATATTGTTTTGTGTAAATGATATTAATAGATCTTTTCATAGTTTAAATTTTTTTTGTGGGCATCTGTCAATTTTCGGCATGTTTTTCGGGCACTTTTTGACATATGCACAGAGCACTACGGCCCATGTAGAGCCTTGGCTACTTCGACAACCACCTTCCATCTTTCTCTATTTAGAGCTGTTGTAGTACAGTTCTGTATTCTCAGTACTTTCTGGTCTTCTAGTACATTATTTTTTCATCTTGACCGAGGCCGTCCTCTAGGTATCTTGCCATTTCGTTTATTACCTCAAATAATGCGCCGGGTCGATAAAGGCTTAATATGTTCCATGATCCGAAAATGCAGTCCGTTTTCTGTTGCATAGGTCGTTTTCGTAAAATCCGTCCATCGTTCCGAGACTGTTGTCTAGTTTTCGTAACAAAGGTTTTTACGGCATGTTAGGCAACATGCCAGCCCTCCTCCTTTACCTGGGCTTGGGACGCCGAAATACCACATCCTGGCGGAGTTACTTTCTGACGTATAACCAGTGAAAATAACAAAATGTGCCCGAAACTTTTATATTCCCGCCTTTTAAATATAGCGGACGTGCATGCGCTTTACTAACCGTAAAAAGGTCTATTGGAGCTATTTGCTTTATTAGGTCTTGAATTTTTTTTT
This sequence comes from Phosphuga atrata, assembly GCA_944588485.1. NCBI lineage: Eukaryota > Metazoa > Arthropoda > Insecta > Coleoptera > Silphidae > Phosphuga > Phosphuga atrata. Next base: position 19,015,429 of record OX155894.1, on the reverse strand, counting down.
TGTTATTCTTTTTTGATATCGTTGAATTTACGGTTATATATTTTTTCAATTTCATTTTTTAATTAGAAAATTCTTCACATTACTGCATTAATTATTAGGTAGCGTCATTTGTAGTTCGGAGTGTTCATGTTCATTTCGTAGATTATATATTTTCTAATTCGTAATTTTGATTACGATATTGAGAATAGTCTTTCTAAATCGTCTGAGATCCTTATATAGTATGTGTTGATAAGGATATTCTTTTAGTTCTAATGAGTACATTTGGTGAATATTATTAACTATATGTTTGAGGAAAACCTGTGAATCCTATTTAATAAGGAAGACATTTTATGTAGATATTTTCCGTGACGTCGTATCAATGTTTTCTTGGTGTTACCACAAACTGCTGTAATCGTTGGTATTAATCCACCCGGCTGTACTAAATGTTGGTTCTTATCATCCCTAGTATTCATTATTTGTTTTACAAACTTATTTAAGCGAAATATAGCTTGAATATTTAATAATATTCAACCTGTTCGTAACTCTATTATATTACGTCTTATTAGGACTATGAACAAATCTCATGTTGAAACAACTAGAGATTTGCATGCTATTCCTATAACCACTTCATTTTCATGGTACTAACGGAGCTAGAGAAATAACATTGTTTTTAAATTCATTTCTTTTTATTTAAATTTCGTGAATAGCCATCTGCAGACGCGTTACGAGATATATCTCTCATCAATTCAGCTTAGCTCTTTTGAATTGAATATACTACATTAGTCTGAACACCATGTACCGGATTGTCGCGGTAAGTTTTTGGTTTGACAAGTGTGTAGAAAGGCACGAATTTAGTTTTATTGATTTAAAGTTTACAGTTATTGATTTAAATGATAATTGGGGTGTCCATAATTATTATAGATACAATCACACAAACTTAGTAAATTAAAATATTGCTTGAATATATAAATACATCCAACCTGTTCGTAGCTCTATAACATTAAGTCTTATTAGGACTATGAACAAATCTCATGTTGATGGACAAGTCTCATGTCTAGTGGTTTCAACATGAGATTTGTTCATAGTCCGAATAAGACTTAATATTATAGAGCTCTATTGTTTTGTTATTGTGAAATGTTATATCACAATAATCGCAAACCAATTTTTGGACCTAGGGCCATCATGGCTCATACTAAGTTTATATTTTTTGCAATTTATATCCCATTCCCACTAACAACACAAATGATGAATACTTGGGATGATAAGGACCAACATTTGTTTTCTTCGTGTTAATATACAAACCGGGTCTAATATCTACTCTCTTGAATTTGTATCTACCTTGCAGTATATAATATCTTTTAGAAAAGAGAAAATTCTTAACTGTTTGACAAACTCTCTTCTGTTGAAGAATTTGTTTCTTTTATTTACTCGCCATGCACCAAAATGATACCGCCTTCTATATCGCCATATAATTGTTTTTTTTTGTTGATTCTTGGTGTCAATAATAAAGATTTTGTTTTAATTTTCTTTTCTTATAAATGCGAAAATGACTGGGAAAGAAAACGAAATTTTGAAAAATATTTAGTTATTAATTATTGAAGCCAATTGTGTCAAGTTGGTCAATACTCAACTTTCAAAGAAAGTCATTTTTAACTTGTAAATGACCTTTAACAGTCGAAACTAGAGTCGTGATAAGTGTCTAAATTTATATACTTAACTGCGAGTAACAGTTTTGTGATATTTTTACATATTATAATTGTGATTAGAACATAGTGAATTTATCAATTTAGTGCATTATTTTAGTATCACATTTTTCTGGTGTCGAAAATTCCCAAATAAAACAGAAACTGAACAAAATTCTGAAAATTTTTTAGAAGACAATTTGTAGAAAATTAAATATCTTATAGGAAATATTATTCTTGTATTATCTTACAGCTTATTTCCTGTCTGTTAAGTTGGTAGTAATTTACCTTCACACAAAGTGAAAACCTTCTTATTTTACATGTTTCTTATTTCAAACTTGGCTACGAAAGCAAACTTTTTTTAAAGATACTAGTACATACGGATGGAATAGTTGAATAGAGTGTAAAAGAGTTGATGAGAGTGGAACAATTGAAAGTGTAAATGGAATACTTTTCAGGGCTAAATAGTATGTAGTAGAATCTTGAGGATTTATGAAATAAATATTTAAAAATTCAAAATATGAACTTCATTAAAAAAAAATCCTTTCTCAAGGCTATCGACTGGGAAGCTACCAAAATATTAACTTCAATAATAAAATCAACGATATATGCAGAACTGATGATGAATTTTTCATATATCTCTCTCAAATTTCTAGGATGAGCTGTTTCTAGGATGAATTTTTTGCGATCAGTTCCGCTTTGATTTTGTGAGACTGTTGCCACCAATTGATAACACATTTTGCAAAACTGATACTGTGATTTCATCGTCTGATCCTTTCTCTACAAATGTGTACAACTTTATTGTTCCACCTGGAGTGGAACGATTAAGACGATTATTCTAGTGAATTGTGCACAAAAATTGCAAAAAAATGTATTAACGCTTGAAGAATTGTAACGATTTTTTTACTGAATATAGGTGTACATAAGAAGTAATCCTTGAGAACATTTGAATGCACTCCCTTCGCTGGAGACGCCATGAGAAATATTTCTTCCTTCAAAGGTTTTCTGCAAATATCTCGTCAATGCTTTAAAATTGAGACTTGATCCACTATATGTAGGACTATGTACCTACAAAAAAGTATTCATTGAAAATTTTGCTCAAAATCATTCGGTTTAGTCACAAAAGTGAAAAATTTGGAATTAGAATTTGACCCCTTCCTTGAAATTGGTTCACGCTTCACGTTTCCGAAAATGGAACTTGGTTTATGCGTACGTCCTCAATTTGCACATGTTTACAATGAAAGGAGGAACGAATTCACTCGCCTTATCGAAACGGCCGAATCATGAAATATATAAAAATTATCTATTGATATATAATTGATTTATTGACGTATGTTCTTAATCAGAATTGGTCAAAAAATTGGTAATTGGTTTCAACTGACTGACGGTTGGGCAAACGTTTGTGTTCGCGGCATGCCAGTAGCGCCGGTGTGTTTTCTTATTGAATTCTCGGCACAGAAGATGCTGGAAAAAAATTCGGAAATTCGAATCGTTTAGCGACGGGATTTGCAGAGGCAAGAAAAATTCGATTTCGATGAAACCGAAATTTAAGGAATTTTGGAAAATTCCCCGCCACCGAACCGCAGCCCGAAGCCCGAATTTTTTTTTAGCAGAAATTTACAACTCTTGCAGAAAATAGTTTGAATTTGCGAAATGCGGCGGTAAAAGTTGCTAAAGTTGAAAAACGGGTGAAATATGTTATATGACGCGCGAGAAATAGTCGAGGATTCGCAGGGCTCTAGGGGACACACCGCAGAAGCGAAACCTGTAAACTTGATTTGGGAATGTCGGCATTTACCAGCGAAAGAACATCGTGCCAAAAGTTATGTAATATTAAGAACCACCTCCCAACTTTCTTTTCTTTCTTTCTTTTCAATAACTTTTCCAGTTGCGAACTTATATATCCTATGACACGTTATGGCCTTTTTTTTAACTGCCATTGTAGAACAGGAAGTTGTGTCATTTGTACTTTTGTATATCTTAAATGCGCGTTGACATCGTACCGGTTTCCTTTTATCGGCCGTGCAAAACTCGTGGTTTCTACAAATCGGCATACCGTACGCAAGATACGGTCGACCGCCATCGAACGGTAAAGAGCAAAATGCAAAATGTCAGGTTTTGCGAAAATATCTACCGCTCGGCCATATTTGGGCCCTTCGAAAATCCAGAGAGGAAGAACCTACGAAACCGGTTCCGCAAATCGAAAGCTGTTCCGTTCGGCACGCAATAGAACGTCAAAAAATATAGTTTTTGCTTGTTTTTCGGTTTTTCGCATTAATTTCTAAATTTTCAGCGACGGCTCGAAAATTCGAGAGGACAGTTTTGTGCGGACAAAATTTGGTGCTTGCAATTTTATTACTGTCTTCGTGATCGGTCCAAATACGGCACTGTAATTTTGTTTTCGCTCGGCACCTCTGCCGTCCCCGTCGGCATCACAATATCTCAAACATTAGTCAATTCTATGGAGTTTTCAAAACATGTTACTACTTTTGTTCGGCAAAATTCCTTTCGAAAATCAGTCAAAACGTCTGTATTAATTCTCAAAATTGATGTTTTGATATTGGTAAAACCATACTACATTATAGATATTCGTATAAACTTACGAAATTCGGAACACAGTCTGCATATATAAATATATTCAACCTTTCCGGAGCTCTATAATATTTTTGATTCTTTTAGGACTACCAAAACAAATCTCATGTGAAATTTGCCAGCTATTTACTAGTTTTCAGTCCATCTTCGTGGCACTCAACGAAGAGTGAAGAAAAAACGAGAAAAATATCATTGTTTTTTAAGATCATGTCTTTCTATTAACTTAAGTGCACCAGAAATTATTTCACTAGCACCGTTGTTACTTGGTGGTTCCCAAGAAATAGTAGCACTCTTACTTGCTACATTACTTGTAAATTATCTTACATCTTACTTGTAAATTAATTGCAGGTGATGGTGGTGCTAAATAAATGTATTTATTAGTAGATATAAATATATAGCAAATACATTTCAGAGCAAAGCGGGGATAAAGGCTAACTTACTCAAGTAATCAATTTTAGCAGGTGGGAAAATGACGAGCAAGCAATATAGAATTTCTTCAGTTTTAGCAAAGTGATAATTAATTCCTAGAGCGAAGAAAGAGCAATATAATATATTGCTCTTTTTTATATATATATTTTATATATTGCGCGTTTATAATATTCTTATGAACGCGCTAGTTGTATTAATAAACTTACTTATTCTGGAGCCTACTACGATCGTTTCTGCTGGAATGTACGGTGTACTTACACCTACCGAATCCCTAGCTGTAATTCTAAAGTTGTAGCCATAACCCTTTTGAAAGTAGTTTACAGCGATGTCAGTGATGTCGCCTTTGCTAGCACCAATTTTCTTGAATTCTGTTGTTTTTGATTCCCTCATTTCCACAATGTATTCAATAATGACCGAGCCTCCGTTCGACAAGGATGGTTGCCATTGTAATGTGAAGGAAGTAACGCTCATTGCCGAAATTTCTAAAGCTCTCCTGGGCAGTGACGGCCTTTCTTCAATAACCAATTTAGTTGATGTGCTTATATCTTCTGCTACACAAGTGTACTCTCTTTCGTCTTCATGTGTACATCTCTTGATAATCAACTTTCTTATGAAACCTATACTCTGTAGGCGCATTTCCAGAATTATCATTGCAGCTTTGCTCTAATGAATAATTATTTATAAACCACTTACTTGAAACCCACGTGGATGACTAAATAAACTGGCATATGGTAAATAACTGGCAAATTTCACATGAGATTTCTTTTGGTAGTCCTAGACTCAATAATGTTATAGAGCTCAGGAAAGGTTGAATATATTTATATATTCAGGCTGTGTTCCGGCTTTATTAAGTTTAAGGATTTGACGTATTGTTTACGATACTCTTTTAGTATATGTTATAAATTTGTTTCGGATAATTTTCCATAAATCTATCTTAAAAGCATACTCCAAGTGGTCATACTCACACTCGTCAGCAAAATTTCCACAATGCTAAATTTCAGAATACAACATTAAAGGAGATTTTCTGGATGATTATATTATAGACCAATACGCAATTACCAACTCATAATTTCATACCCGTTACAATTATCTTGTAACAGTCTCTATCAATTTATTCCCGCTCATTTCACTAATCTAGTAAGAAATTCTTTGTTCTACAAACATAAATCCAAACGGTTAATAATTTCAGGAACGTAATTTTGCTGCCGCTGGCATTATTAAATAAGACGTTAACTTGTTTCGAAGGTAACCAGGAAATTGATTGATGGAGCAATTATTACAATTAATAACTCCATGAATAAAGCAGCCATTGTTATTATTATTAATTTCAATGTTATATTGCTTCCATGTTCGGTAGCGCAGCACTGGAAGTTCTATTATTATCGATTTCTCATGTATTTGATTATTTTATGTAGGATAATATTATTTCTCAAACTGTGAAGTTTTCCCGACAAAAAACCATCCATATAATGGATAAGAAATGAAGAATTTATACTTGATGCTTACTGCATCAAATATCTTTAATTAGCTTGGGTCATTAATCAGCTTTAATCATAATTAAATAATAAAATTATGATAGATCATAAACCGTATATAGAATAACTTGCATTCTATTGCTATCTTATTTTATGGTAGTGTATAATTGCACAGACTGTGCCATCTTCTCTAAATAGGGAAGATATCGATATAGATATCGAAATGATTAAAACTAGTTATTTTACTGCTAGATATCAGCAATACTATATCTGATACCCCTGTATTAAATATATTTATTGGTGTATTCTTGACGTGAAACATCTTTGAAAAATGATTTCGCTTTTCGAATAATATACTGTTCTCAAGAATTTAGGATATTTGTTAGAAAATAAGGTTGAGGTGGTAATAAAACAGCTGAAAAAAACAAATATATTGTATTCATTAGAAAAAGTATAGATCTTAACAAACTTCTCAATTCCGCTTGGTATTGCAAGATTTATTCAAAAAAAGTTGAGGAAAATATTTTACTTAGTCCTCCCTTACCGAAAACTTTAAGAAGAATACTCCCCAGAAGTTAAAATATAATTATCTTTAAGAGCTTAATAAAAATCTATTATTAATCGACTTAAGCAGAAAACATTAGCAGCTTTTTAAATTTATGTTGCCATTTATAAACACTAAGCTGATGAGAAGAGATTTCTCTTATAATATCTTTATTAAAAATAAGTAGATTTAAAACTTGAGTAAAATATAATGTGTTTTTATCCAAACTCAATATAATTTACAGGTTGATATCTCAAAGTAATAAAAAAATGTTTCTGCAATTTAAAATTACAAATAGAACATATAGTACAGAAAAAATTACTTGTTAGTCTCAGTATTAAAAAAAAAAATATTTGAGTACTTTGTAAACTATATTAGTGGCTCTACCTTCGGGTGCTAGGATCACAAGAGAGTTAGGAGAGCTTGCTCAGGTACAGGCCACGTAAAATTGTTCATGCGAGAAACAGTCTTCCCTTAGGTAAATCCCCACTACGACCAAAGTCGACTCCTGAGGTTTTAAAAGAATCAACAAAATGTTTCCTGAAATAGGTACGATCATCGCACTGCTATTTTTATTAAAGTCTTTAAAATATTTTTTGTGCAATTTGTAATGCTTATGTTATTTTCTAATTTAGATAGAGAAAAGTTATTTATTGTACTGCAGAAAATGATTATATGTTAGTATATAAAGTATTACTACATTTTTACTATTAGTGCTAATGGTTAATTCTTTTATGGCAAGTTTTATTTCCTCTGCACTTTTCTTTTATTAATGGTATATAACATTCTAAGTATTTATAAAATAAAAATTATAATTATAGTTTCAAATTACTTTGAGTAGTTTAACTTTCAAAATTTAATTAATTTAACACAAATATCATTCTCCATTAATAAAATAATTAGATGATAAAACATAGGAGTAGTTTATATGAATATTTTCTGTTATTTTCAAGTTGTAATTAAAATCCTTCTTCCTTCATACAAAATCATAATATTTTTTAATTATACTTGCAATTGCATTTAAACATTGAAACTTCTATTCCAATATTCATCAAATTGCTTTAGTGAAAACATAGATTATCTCAAGAATTGGTAAAACCGTCTAACGTTATAGATAACAAGTTTGTATGATTATCTCAAGATTTTCATTTTCATTTCATTTTCCGTTGTTCTCAAGTTTAGCTCAAAATCTTACAAGAAATCTAATATATCTATCTTCCTTAAATGAAAATCTGAATATTCTATATTTCTCTAAATAATTGTATCAGTCACTATAGGAATAGTTATAAATATTTACAGACGATGTCTAATGTTTTAATTTCAAATTATCGATAAATAAAGAAATGATGACAGAATTATAATAAATATTGCTTTTATAAAATTTGAATTTAGTTTATCTACCCGCACATCAAAATTAAGTAAATAATTAAGTAAATTGAGCACAATAATAAGTAAATTCTTGCATGTGAAGGATCTCAGTATTATAATCGTGTGTAACAGTATCCAAAACCTGCTTAAAAGTCCAATGTAAATCAAATGAAGGTTCATTTTTAAACGTTTTCTGTTTTTTGTTACTATGGCAACAACTCGCGTCACTAAAGAAAAAACATAGACGTAGTGAAAATAGATTTTCTGACGTATAAAATTGGATTGCTATTCCTCGCAGTCTGGATTTATCTGGCTCTAATATAACTTAAACTAACCATAACATAATCTAGGTTAAATCTAGGTTAACCTAGATTACATCGACGACGACCAAATACTGTTCCCGTCACTGTGCAAGTTAGTTAGCAATTTTTGTCTCGGACTCGCTGAACGTTCTAACCATATTGTGTAAGTGAATATGAAGTATTTATTATGTCTGTCAAAATTACAATTTTTCAATATTATCGGTAACGAACAATTATTTTTTGTAGATTTAAGAGTATTTTAACGAGCTTCTTAGATAAAATAATGTATGATGCACGTGTGTGAAACGTTTTTGTGCACCCATTGCGATTAAACTTCGCGACTCATGCACAAAAGCTTCACACACTTGTATCATAAACTACTATTATTAAAGTTCGACCTACAAAAAGCAGTCATGCCTACACATAATTATAAAATTAATTACTTTTTGACAACCAGAGTGAATACCAACTTAAAACAATTGGAACACAGCCTGAATATGTAAATATATTCAACCTTTCCGGAGCTCTATAACAATTACTGAGTCGTTTTAGGACTACCGAAACAAATCTCATGTGAAATTTGTCAGTTATTTAATACCACTTACTTGACTTACAAATTGTTGTTCATGAAGCAAAGCTTTGATGATGAGAGATAAATCTCGAAACGCTTCCACAGATGCGTATCCACTTAAAGTATCGGAAAGACATGATTTTAAAAACAATTTTATTTTTATGGTTGTTGTTGAGTGCCACGAAGGTGGACTGAAAGCTATTAAATAACTGACAAATTTCACATGAGATTTGTTTTGGTAGTCCTAAAAAGACTCAGTAATTGTTATAGAGCTCCGGAAAGGTTCAATATATTAACATATTCAGGCTGTGTTCCGATTGTTTTAAGTTTGTATGATTATCTATACCGTAGGATGTTTTTTACCAATTCTAGAATGAATACGATTAAATTGTAAATGTATTTTGGAAGCATCTATATATAAGTTATTACTTTACTAAACCAGATAGCTTAAATAACGAATGTGTAGAAAACAAAGAACTCGAAATTTATGTTACTTTAATTAAGTTACTTTAATTAAACTTTGAAGTTGCGTTAATTTAATACAATAATTTAATTATGTTATATAGATTTGAGTTTGAAGATTTGAAAAATATGAAATGAAACACGGAATATTTGCTTAAAAAATATATTTCAGAACTTAGATGTATACATTTTGTTAACAAAGTAATCATTAGTATAACTCAGATGTATTGAAGATGTTAGCTTTGAGAACCAAATACAAACATCTTTATTATAAAATCTAACTTTTGGAAAAATTAAAAGTGTTTCAATTTACATCTAATTATGTTAATTTAATTGTGTGACTTTAATTCATATTACACACGCTAGAACAAAATGATTTCTTTGGATAACCCAAATAGAACTTAAAGGGAATAACCCAAAGGGAACAATACTATACTATTAATAATTTTTCTGAACTTCACTATTCAATGAATCAATTATCGTGACCCGTAAACCTATATCGAGCATAAAAATCATAAAGTTCACATTATTATTAATATTATATTGCATGACATAAATTTTTAATTAACCAATCATTTCACTGGTCAATTTTTATTGTCACCAAAAGAAACAAATGCAAAACAAAAAACTGCCAGGGAATCAAATTCTTAATACCTATATATATATATATATATATATATATATATATATATATATAGATATATATATGGTCAAGATAGCCAATCCAATGGTCAATCTCGCCTGCCCGAGTGGTGACTATGTCATGCGGTTGAAGAACTGATGAGGCTCTGACGATCGAGTCATAGCGGAATAACCGTTCAACCTAGAAATGAAGGAAATGTCGTTCTAGCTTCTCACTTGACTTCCCTATCAACCCGCATTGGCCAGAGTGATAGGTGAAGGCTAAACAACCTCAAACCGAGATGGAAAGCAAAATCCAGGATGCCCAAGACCGAGCAAGATGGTCTAGGTTAAGAGAGGCTTATGCCAGCAGTAGATGAGACAAGCTGCTATATGATGACGTTCTAAATAAAAAAAATTATGATGTGCTGGGGGATGATTAGATGTCGTATTCGTTATGGACGTCATATATTGATTCGTATAGGGTTTTTTTGGGATGTTTGCGAGTACGGTGCCGTAGGTCGCGCTTGATGCAGAGTGAGTCGATGATTGATGGATTGTCCGATATGAGTATGTCTTTAAATTTGGTTAGTAGTAGTCCGTATCTGTCTGAGATATTTGGATATTAATATATTTTATTAAGAGGAAATTACTCTCCAGAAGCGTGTTTTGAGAGTAATTTTTAGGAATTAATTCTGCGAAATCTATCAAACCTACAGTGTCGGGATTTTTCACTCATATTAAGATATGTTTAAACTAACAATACAAATTTTATTGAATTACTTTATCGAAATGTATATTATATTATAAGTTATGCGCTGTTATGCATGTCGCGGCGTGAGACACCCGTCCAATCGTCTGATGATGCTAATCGTTTGAATAAAAAAAAAATATTTTTTTTTCAATCTATATGAGTGTAGTTATTGTCCGAATTAGAACTAAACAAGTACACATACTTTTATGGAAACGGCAGCTGTTTAAAAATCAAAGTTCAATTTTTCAGAAAAAAATTTAACCAAAACATCAGGTTGAAAGTGAATGAATGTATTTATTAGTAGACATAAATATATAGCAAATACATTTCAAAGCAAAGCGGGGATAAAAGCTAACTTACTCAAGTAATCAATTTTAGCAGGTGGGAAAATGACGAGCAAGCAATATAGAATTTCTTCAGTTTTAGCAAAGTGATAATTAATTCCTAGAGCGAAGAAAGAGCAATATAATATATTGCTCTTTTATATATATATATATTTTATATTTTATATATTGCGCGTTTATAATATTCTTATAAACGCGCTAGTTGTATTAATAAACTTACTTATTCTGGAGCCTACTACGATGGTTTCTGCTGGAATGTACGGATTACTTACACCTACCGAATCCCTAGCTGTAATTCTAAAGTTGTAGCCATAACCCTTTTGAAAGTAGTTTACAACGATGTCAGTGATGTCGCCTTTGCTAGCACCAATTTTCTTGAATTCTGTTGTTTTTGATTCCCTCATTTCCACAATGTCAATAATGACCGAGCCTCCGTTCGACAAGGATGGTTGCCATTGTAATGTGAAGGAAGTAACGCTCATTGCCGAAATTTCTAAAGCTCTCCTGGGCGGTGACGGCCTTTCTTCAATAAGCAATTTAGTTGATGTGCTTATATCTTCTGCTACACAAGTGTACTCTCTTTCGTCTTCATGTGTACATCTCTTGATAATCAACTTTCTTATGAAACCTATACTCTGTAGGCACTATACAAGCCATCAATATCATGCTATTTCCATCCATGAGTGAAGGTTCCTTCAATATGTGTGCCAAACCGCAAGTCAATCGGTTTAATAGTTTTTGAGAAAAACGTGCGCCCGTCTTGAAAAATGTTCCGAGAAAAACGCGTTCATAGTTTGCCATACATTTACTATTGATACAGCTGAACTTACGGTGGATAACAACTGATTTGAGTAAATTATCCTTAATCAGCTGTGCCGGGACCATAGGGACCACCTTCCTCAGCTTCGAAAAAATCATTTTGAGCCGCACTCGACAGACGCCCGTATGTTAGACAATTCTATACGCTGGTTGTCTCTGCGTATTGTTTTGGGCTGGGGCCGATTTTGATTCCTATCACATCCATGATTTTTAGGATTGGCCGGAATCCTTCGTTGAAAATGACAACGGCTAAATAATTAGCAATGTCTACGGTGCGTTTGCCACAGTGCAAATGTTTCGGGGCAAACATCCATATGGTCGAGTTCAATCTTTCGTTGTTGTTCTGTGTGAAGGATTCGAGACATCGCTACAATAAATCATTCGATGTCAAGTCCTCATAAATGGGTCTGATGGCTTCTAAAACTGCATTGCTCAGCAGTGGATTATGTGCGAAACTGTCCAACGTTTCTGCAGCTTCTGCTCGATGCCATGCGCAACAGCTCTCGGGGCCTTCGGGGCAGCCTTCAAGGTGTGAATCACTATCGGTCGATCGTTTGTGGTGGCCTCTATAGCTGGCCATATAGCCATATAGAAAATGTGGCCCATATAGCTTTTCTCATCTCTGGTACTGAATCTGCATTTATGCGTATTGCTAATGCGTAATACGTAGTGAGTTCGTAGATGACTTTATCTGTCAATTTTCCAGATCCTTTCCCGCCGATGTTCTCGTTCTTTTTCTTCGCATTAAGTAATCTCGTCCCCATACGTTTTTCCACATGGCCTACGCATTCTTTTTTTTCAATGATAAAGTCGTCGTCCCCAGTATCTTAAAATTTTTTCGCTGACGTACTAGTATACTGAGTAATATGAACAGTAATAAACTGAGATACTCAGTAATCAGCTTCGAAAGTGTGTCGATTTATTCGAAATGGTCTTTTTTTGTTTTTTCGATCCATTTTTAGAATACGCACGTCTATTTCGTTCAAAACTCAACAGTATACTGATCATTTGTCCTTGGATCTTGGACTGCAAGAGGGGACCATAAAGGAGGAAATTCCCCAAGCCGGTATACTGGGTAAACAATAGACAACTGGTCGAGGTATAACGGTCGACGTTATAAGTGCCGCGTCTCAACGAGCCGCAGCCTAAGCTTCTGTAACTATGGGAGTTCTACGAATTTCAAATTAATATTTTCGAGACACACCCTCAGGACCCCAGACTATAATAAAATGCAAAAAAAATTGAATTGTCTAAAGAGTAATTCCCCCTTAAGAAAAAAAAAATATTTAGAAATTTAATGTTAAATATTCTAAGTGTTTATTGAAATTTTATTATTTGTGTATTTTAGTTTTCATATTATTGTTCAATTTTTTTTATATATAATATAGTAGGGGTGGCCAACCGTGCGCCTTATCCCGATAAATTAAAATAATTTTTATATTTTATATTCAATCAATTTTATGATCCAGCGTTTAAACAGAATTTGATTGAAATAATTTATTATTTATTTCTTAATTGAAATTTTCAAGTACTTATTTAATCACATAAGTTTTCAAAAATTATGTTTTGTTGCAACAACTTCATTAATTATCAACACTTTCATAAATCATCTTCATTAAAACTTACGGAACAACAGCAATGATCGGTAGAAATAAAGAAAGAAGGTCGATTAATCTGATTAAGGTCGATTAATAAGAGAAGACCTTAAAGCCCGTTTAGAAGACTACAAGAATATGCATCTTCTCCAACGGTTTGCTACTCCATTTGTTTAAAAAAAAAATGATAATGAAGCTAGTGAATCTGGCTTAGAAAATGAACTAATTGGACTCGAAGCTAAAGCCTTGTTCAAAAATATAAACCTCAGTGAATTTTGGAGCAATCAAAATATTGCCACTAAATATCCGACACTCAATAGAAGCATACTTGCATTCCAGACTTCATATATGGTTGTAGCTGGTTTTAGTCACCCGAACGCAATTTTTCCAAAGCATAGGAACAGAATTAACTTGGAAAACTATGATGATTTGAGACTAAAACTTAAATTAGATATGAAAGAGAGACTAAAATTAAATTCGAAATAGTTACCAGTTATATGAAGGAAGCAATAAACGACAATAGCACCAATTATTTCTTTGAGTGGCTACGAAAAGAATTAAACTGCCAATCATAAAAATACTCACAACCATAGGTGTACTGCCAAAAGTGACTAACTAGACATTTACACTTTTAACTATTGAGATTTTTATGTAAAACATCTGGTTATTTTAGCCCATGTTAGAAGAACTGAATGCAGACTTGTACGGCTCGTTTTTAGGGATATTATTCTCCACCTCTATTTTTGTACAAAGCAAATAATTATTTGTTAAAAATATTTTTTCTTAACCCTTTCAGGCCTGATTTAAATCCTATTGGCAAAAAAATATTTTTTGTATTTTATTATTCAAGAGGCCTACAAAAACACGTTTTCTGTAAAAACAAAAAAAAACAGTTTATTTCTTAGAAAAAAAAATGTACATGTGTATGTACATTTGATCTCAAGTGATTATTTATCTATATTAATTTCCATGTCTATGGAATAATGCAAAACAATTTCTTCCTCTAAGTAAACACAGATGAACTTTGCATTTGTGGCAATATACATGGCGCCGGCCCTTGCAAGCTGGATTTTTGCAACGCGTTGCTTCCTTGTTATCGCCAAATTTTGGGATATGATCTACATTGTCTTTTTGAATTTCAGCTAGGGGTCGTCGTTCTCCAAATAATCTTTTTCCTACCGGAATAGACGATTAAAGAGAAATTGGTCGGCCACGTTGTACTTTGGCGACTGGATTACCCATATTAATTAAACTTTCTGCAACTTTTGTCCTAAACACCAGCAAGTCCATCCTTCCTTTCTTTGGCGCTTGACATCTAGCATGTGCATTATTACGCGGAGAGTCCATATTTTTGGATCGAATAAATATGCGATAGTAGCTAATCATTTGGTCCATAAAGCCCACACCACCCATTCCATGATTGTAATCTTTTATAATTTCTGGTCTTTTGACATCGATGTATTTAGATTATTTTTTGTCCCATCTTTTTACTGTCTTCAGTTCCTATACCAATATAATTAGAAGCTAGAGAAACTGTTTTGTTATCTAGCCATTTAACTACTACAATATTATTTTCCTCATTCACAACTTCCTCTAAATAACCTCTATCTTGTTTATGCATTTCCTTATGCGGCATTAGATTTGGTTTACAAAATCTATTTGTTCTAATAGTCTGGCACTATTAGAGCAAATATATTTTTGTTTCTTAAAAATTTTAATAGTTCATATGAAGAAAAATAGTTATCATAATAAAGTTTGTGACCTTCTGTGTTTCCTTTTTTTCTGTCTTTTAGTTAAATGAAGGACTACTGATGCCCCTTGACCAAATTCTTTTAAATTGTTTTCATCTAGTTCAGCGGTCTTTCCTTGGTAAAAAATAAAGTCATATGCTTGACCAGTTTTTCCACATAGAACAAATATTTTTAAACCCCATGGACAAGGGTTGCCTTTCATATATTGTTTGATTGATAAATTCCCTTTGAAAGGAATCATTTGTTCGTCTACACAAAAGTCTTGTTCAAGATCTAGGTGCAAACATCTATTTCTGACACTATCAATCAAAGGACGAATTTTATATAATTAATCAATGCAATCTTTCGACCTTTCCAAATTGTTTACAAGATGTAAGCAGGCTCTTAATTGAAAAAAGCGATCTCTTGACATATTTTATTGAAACATTCCAATACAAAGACTTTTCTCCCAATACATTCTGATTTTGGGAAATTTATTTAGATTCCTCATCATGATGTGTACAGCAAAAAGACCTTCATCTCACGAGTATTTTAATGTTTTTATTCGTCGTTTTAAATGTTCTTTCTTGTTGCAATGCACATTCGTGTAACTTACCATACTCTCAAACAGATCTTCTGGAATATATCGCTAAAAATATTCAATAGCATACAGTGGCTGTTCGATATTAGCATTTGTTGGAGAAGTCCATTCAATTTTTGGCTAGTTTAGTGGTTCCTTCTTACAACTCACATCACGTTTGTTTTGTTTAGATTTTCTTTTTTGTTTCATAGGCTTTACTGGTTTCGTTGACCTTTTTCGCTTATTATTTTTTTGTGGTAATTTCTTCATCTTCGAACATGTAATTTTTTTCCAGCTTCCAGCTTTTTTCCAGAGTTCTCGTTGTTCTCGCTATCTTCATTTTTACTGACATTTTCTTTTTCTGATATAATGATTTCTTCCTGAGAGTTTTCAATATCATCATCTTTGCTACTTTTCTCTAAAATATCAATTTCACGTCTATTCACACAATCTGCACCTGGTCGTCTAAATAAATCACTTTGAAAAGTATCCAGCTGCTCTTCATTTGAACTCCTACATCATCAATTTCGGACAGATCAATAGATTCTAACATATCTAATAATTCTTAATTTCTTATTAATTACTTTCTTAGTTTTAATTCTTATTAATAATTTTTTTATTTTCCAAATCGTAACTTTTTCTATATTTGTTCATTTTCAAATCTGTATATAAAGAATTGTTATAATAAAACATTATAAATTCATTTAGACCATATGTACATCCCTATGTACAACTAAAACGTCATGAATTAAGGATCAAAATATCATGAACTAAGAATTACTTATGATTGAATTTTATTATCTTACCTATTTTTAGTAAATCTTCAAAGATTTATAAATATTGTTTACAAATTAGAATTAGAATTTATAATATAGTGTCAATGCAATTCGCTGTAATAATTTTAGGTTAGACAGCATATTTTAAAGAGTTGTCACTTTAACAAAACGGCCACAGATGGAACCTTATGTTCAAGATACTATTTACACATGAGTTCATTTTGATATTAAAATAGTCAAACTTACAAATCAAATATATGCTATTGGTTAAAAAACTTATTAAAGACATTGTACATACACATGTACACAGGGTTTGAAAGGGTTAATATTCTATTTTTATTTAATTTTTATTATTATTCAAGATGTTTGACATAGTCAGTGAAACAATAAAATTGTTTTTGAAGAATGGCAACCACCAAGGTCACCACAATTTTCTATTATTACTAGCCGGTATCGAAAGTAAGTGTCCTGACTGAATGAATGACTTATCAACGCAAAACCCAAGCTGTAAAACTTACGATTGAAGTCTAGCCCACAAAACGCATTTGAAAATGACTGAAATTCGTTTGATCAATTTACCCACTATTTATTTTTAATTCATTTTTTTAAGAGTTGTCCTTCAAACTCGAATTTTATGCTTTCATTTTTTCATCATATGACGTTTTTCTAGCATTTATTGTTTTCCATACATCTAAACTATTATAGAGGGCATAATAAAATGTACCTATTCCTCGACGATTTTCTATCAAATGTAAAATAAGCGATCCTTTATAAATAATGGAATAATATTTCACACATGCAAAAATAGTTTTTGACATCTGCCCATCCTTAGAAAAATGTTTTACGTGCATAAGGGATGAGAAATTGAGTTTTTAGATTTAGGAAAGAGGTGATTTAGTAGAGGCAAAGTATTATTTTATTTCTTTGTTTGATTACTGAAATAAAAGAATTTCTTAATCAAAATATTATAACGAGCTTGAAGATCTTAATTGACTGCATATTTTTGAACTACGAAGTAAAATTAAAGATCTGATAGATATTGTAAATGCTATTAAATCACTAGCGCTTGGGAGAAAATATTCTTTCACGCATTTTCCACACATTATTTTTAGAAAATGATTTATTTTCTCGACCGTATGTTGATTATCTACATAATTAAATAATGAGTTTAATGAAAGATTAATCAATTTGATAACTTGGAATCGATTTTATTTTTCTTTCAGAATCCCATTATTAATGAATAATTCATTGAATTAAGAAATGGAAATTTAAAAGTTATTAACACATATATACCACTATACCACATTATATACCAGTAAATAACCGATATTGGAAAATTGTGCACTGAGGAGAAAATCTTTTTTAGGATCGGCTGACTTAAGTGAAATCACATTTTCTTCAGTGCAATTTATCAAAAATAAGTTTAGATCACGTCTAACGGATGAAAATTTTGATAATTTGAGTTTAAAAGTAGCAGCATAAATTTACTGTCCTGATTTTGATAAATTATGTCAAGAAACGCAGTCTCAATCTTCTCATAAACGAATAATATTTTTTCATGCATCATGTAATAAATTGCGTTCAGTAAAATTGTTATTACATAGTTTTATTATTATTTTAACCTATAAAATACAAACAAAAAGAATGACAAAAATTGAATGAAGAAAAATCGGAAAAAATGAAAATCAAAAAATAAGTATAATTAAGAAATAAACAAAAAACTTGTAACACATGTATGTGTAAACAAAATTTGGCGAAACAAAATTTAATGTCACATATATGTGACATTAAATTTTGTTGCGCCTGCAACGTTTTTGAAAATTGGGAAGAGCTCCCTTATTCCAAAAAGGTTGGCCACCCCTGCTTTATAGTGTTAACGTTAGTTTGTATCGTTTTCAGCGACTAATAATAATAAGAACAATCTTTACCAAAAGAGAACAAATGGCTATCGACCATTAGGTCTTTCTGCGAGATAATACAATGCTTTAGGTATAAACTATTTGGAAAAAGAAATAGGTATGAGGTGCTGTGGGATGATTAGTCGTCGTATTCGTCATGGGTGTCATATAATGATTCGGATAGGATCTTAGGTAGTATATTCGTATAGGTTGGATGTCTGCGAATACGGTGCCTTAGGTCGCGCTTGATGCAGAATTGAATTGATTGAGTCGATGATTGTTCGATGTATGTTTCTGTCTTTAAATTTGGTTAGTAGTTGTCCGTGTGTGTCTGATATATTTGGAAATTGGGTCACGGAATACAGGAGATCATTGGTTGGGTTATGGAGGATGTTGTTATGATGTCTTAATTTCGTTATTACGCGCAACAATAATTTAGGCTACTCTGAGTATGTCGGTTGTTCTTTTGTATGTATTACACATTATTATATGTCCATAGTCAAATATAGGCCTGCATATTGATTTGTAAATTTTTGTAGCAGTTTTTATTGAGATTCCGTTCTTGCTTGAAGACAACGGAAATATCTGCTTCTTTTCACTGCCTTTTTTCCGTATTGTCTGCGTCTATAGTCAAAAGTCAATCCTAGGTATTTAATAAGTGGTGTCGGGGTTATATCCATGGTGGTGGGGACGAGAGTTAGTGGATATTCTATGGTTAGGTATAAGGAATTGGCATTTGGAGGGGTAAGCAGAAAGTCTCCGTCGATTAAACCACAAAAGAGTTTTGTCTTAGAGGGTTTGGCGTTGGGCAATGGTCTTTTGGAGGTTATTGTGGTGGAATATTAGTGCGGTATCGTCCGCGTATTGTAGGACATATGACGAAAGGTTAATTTGGGTTTTATTTTCAAGGTTGAAATTATAGCTGTCTTGGCAAAATATGTTACATAGTAAGTTGGAGAGGCGAAAGCCTTGTTGGAGGGCTTGAAGAGGTGTGAATTCAGGAGAATAGGAATGATTATTTCTGATACTAAGGGATCTACTTTGGAGGAAACTCTTTAATATATGGAGTAGGTAAGGAGGGGGTCGGTTATGGAAGATGGAATAAGTTGTATGGGCAATCAACACGCTAAGGACTAAAAAATCGACGAAATACAAAGCAAAATACTGAAACAGAAAAGCTAGCATGCTACCTACACAATCTCGTAATGGAAATATGGAAGAAGGAACAGATCCTGCAAGAATGGATCGAGATCATAATATGCCCGATATACAAGAAAGGCGATAGGATGACATGCTTAAACCACAGAAGAGTATCACTGGTGTGCAATGGATACAAAATATTTACGACCATAATTAACAACAGACTCAAGCGTTTTGCTTCAAATATAGTACAGAGTACCAAGCACGTTTTAGACGTGGAACATCGACAATATAAATAATAATATACAATACAATAGGAGAGTACCAAGCAGGTTTTATTACAATACAATAGGAGAGTACCAAGCAGGAGAATTTGTTCTAAAATTTTACCAAGGACCGCGATAAATGTGGTGGGGCGATAACTCTTTGGGAAGGTGTGGTCTTGTCTGGATTTAATGATGTTTATTTTAATACCTCTTTTCCAGCAGTTTGGAAAATTTATTTTTCCGGGGCAGAGGTTATAGGATTGGATATTGGCTGGGGGATTTCTTATAAGGTTTATCTAAGAAAAAGCTATTGTACCAGGTTGTGACTTTGTCGAAGTTGTTTTGGTCGAGAGAAACGGGGCTAGAAAGAGTGAACGATTTGTGGAAGTGTCTGAGAAGCTTGTGGTTGTGTAGCGACTATTTATCATAATTTCAAAATTAATCGACACGATTGTTTAGTTTGCTAAAACAGAAACAGTTTTATCTTGCTTCACTATGAACTGATTCTTGGAATCCATTCATACAAATTCTGATGAATAAGATAAAAATAAATACAATACTTACCAGAGCTATCAAATGACCTCTATAGACACATAAAAACATAAAAAATATATATGTCAACGATTTCGCTTTTCCTGAACTTTTATATACTTTTTCCACAATATTTAGGTAGATATTACAAAAAAAGTCGTGCAGTAAAGTTCTGGTAAAGGGAAACCCTTGTTTTGTTTAATTCCGTAATGCATTATTTAATACTTATCCGCGCTGGTACGTTTGGTATTAAGGTGTTTGTTTCAATGAAATATCATTTATGTATACTATTTAAACAACAAATTTTTATATCAATTCAAATTAGACGGAAAACCCGGCTATACTTAATTAATAAATTGATTATATATGAGTACCTATATTGACAGCATAATCATAGAGAATATTGCTCGAGGTTTAATAATATCATGAATACTAAAATCTGAGCATTCTCTAAAAATTCTCCCATTTATTTGAACATTTTTTTTTAATTCCGTGAGTTTTCTATTAAATACGATTTTATTAAATTTCATCATTCCATATTATTATTAAAAATCACTTCAAAATAAATAATAATGGATTTTGCAAAGCAAGTGAGCAATTTTCCAGTATTTTAAGTACTGAAAATTTTTTGGGTAAATTGATCACGAATATATTTTTTATTGATTTATTACTTTTATTGTATTAGTTAAAATAAATTGCAAGTTTTTAGCATTGAAACTATATAATAGAATATTATTGTGAGATGAACTTTATTAACACATATTTGATAATTTAAATTTTAAATATTTATGTTTAATTTAAATTTTGACGTTGACATTTCACTTTCAAGATATATTCATGAAATATTTTTGTGATAGGAGAAAAAGGACATATCTACCTACATTCTTACTTCTTATGCATTTGGTGCTGTTATCGAAAGTCTAAACTTACTTTTAAGTTAAACTTTGAACAAGCAATTTCAACCTTTAAGTTATTGATTCCCTTCGGGAAAACTACTTTACCGTATACTACATATTTTTGTCAGCAAATTGGGACGCCTTAATGAGCAAAATGAATATTCTATTAAAATTTAATCAGTTTTTCATGCAAAACCAAACTTATACACACTTAAAAAATAATTCTCCCTCACCATATTATTATGGTGGAGCAATATAATTTCAGCTCCCATATATTAAATAAAAGAACAGATACAATTGCTAATATTTATACAGATTAATTAAAACAGCTATTAGTTTCCACATATTTCTTGAAAAATTCATATTTTTTTTATAAAGTAAACAGGAATTTTTCATGTAAAACTAACTAACTTCTCCTACAATAAATTCCTTCATACCATAAATCATTCCCGGCTCCTGCACCATATTTTTAAGTTCGTCCAATATAATTACAGATTCTATATATTCTGTTTAAGCTCAGAATACAATAGTTAATATTTATATTTTTTTAATAAAACAAAGTATTATATACCTATATTTGTTCAAAAAAAAAAAACATTATTTGTTTAACCATACAAGATAGAATTCTCGAGTCCTGGATTAATTAATTTATCAAAAAGGCTATTTGATAACCTGATGCTACATCTTTCAAAACGTGAGTTCACTTTAATAGCGATTCATAAATGAATTTTACTCCTAGCTAAAAACCTATATTCCTCATTATAGAGCTTCTAAACCATTTTTTTTTTTAACAAGTGTGCACTGGTGTATGCATGTTTATCTATCTCTATATTGACAATTTGCCCAAACTTTCTATTGGTAAAACCTAATAAAGTCAGAAAACAGTCTGAATATAAAAAATATTCAACCTTTACGGAGCTTTATGATATTATTGAGTCTTTGGACTACCAAAACAAATGTGATGTGTAATTTTCCAGTTATTTTCTGGGTCTCAGTCCACTCTCGTGGCACTAAACGAGAAACAAAAAAATAACTTTGTTTTTGAGATAATTTTTTCTATTAATTTAAGTGAATAGCCATCTGGAGACGAATTTCGAGATTTATCTCTCATGAGTGCTGCTTTGCAAGCCTCGCGGTCATTGATAACTAAATGTTAGATTTTGTAGTATGGCATGTCGTTAGATAGACATGAACTTAGCAGGTTATTGATGTAAATGATAATTTACTATTGGTAAAATCAATAGGTTTTACCAATAGTAAATTATCATTTAAACCAATTGGTTTCACCAATAGTCATTTTGGACATTTTTAGTCATTTTGGCCATTATTAATTATCATTTAAATCAATAACCTGCTAATTTTATGTCACTCGTTTTCGAAAAAATCTAACCTCAACTCATCCGTGACCACGATGTTTTCAAGTAACTGCTTGTCAAATTATAATTAATAACAACAAAGCTGCACTGATGAGAGTTAAATCTCGAAACGCGTCTGCAGAGACTATTCACTTAAGTTAATAGAAAGATATGATCCTTAAAACAAAGTTATTTTTCTGTTTATCAACGTTATTAAGTTTCCCAAACTTATTTATATTATAAACAGTTTATATATAGATATAGATATTTTAAACAGTTTATATTGCTTGACCATCGATTTCAATTATATTGAACCCAATCGCATGAATTTGCTGTTTCCGGAGAAAGAAAACGTATTTGTTGTGTCTAAATTGTAGTAATTGAACATTCATTTTTAAAAATAATTTTTAGGGCTATTATCAAATAATAACACGACTACAAGACATACCCGGCTGTTAGATGCGGTGTTGCCAGATGTAATTCTTGCAAATAAATACCGAAGTCATTTAATAATCATTTATTTTTTTAGTAATTATATAAGTAACATTAGCGGACTGTAAATAACATGCTTATGGTCTAAGTATTTTAAAAATAAAATACATTTTATTATGACTCACTACGTTTGCGATAACAGCCTGAAGGTGCATATTAAGTTGTAAAACCGTGTGGCGAATCGGTCTGAGTTTGAACGGACAAGTGCACAAGCATATCAATCCGTTTTATTACCAGCAAATTCCGGACAGTAAAATTCCGGATTACGGACAGTAAAATTCAATGTTGTGCGGCCTTAATATAATAGCTAACCTGCAGTAATAGTTGAGATTTGAAAAATTACAGTGAACAGAATTCATTTAAAATCGATGACACAATCATTCGATCTATACTCAGTCATTTTGGAGTTAAACAGTAATATAAATAGTACCTTTGAATACATATATGTAAATAATCCTTTAATGCATTAATTGAAACTCGATATTTTAATTAGTGCTCGAAACTTTTTCCATTAAGCATGTATTCAAATGTACAGGCATATTCGATTTCAAAACTAAAATCCAATAGAGTTCCCAACTGACATTTTAAAATATGATTCAGCAAAATTGCAACTTATCAAATAAAATCCATGTTTAAAAATAAAACAAAATTATTTATAAAATTGCATGAATAGAATATTTAAAAAAAAATATATTAAAAAAAATTATAATTTTATAAAAACTAATATAAAAAACGGATATCGAAAAGTTTTTACAGCGATTAACATCTAGTAGCAGTTCTTAATGTTAAAATACTTTTATAAATTAAGGTTAAATTAAAAATATATGCATTCTAAATATAGATTAGTTTGACAAAAAGTGTTGAAACTAGAATTCACTGGTTCTCCAACTTTTTAGTTTTTGTTGTATCTCATTCCAATTTGTTTTTTCTCATGTACCCCTTATATGTTTCTGTATATAATCACTGCGTTAGATATATTCAGCCTATATAAACAGTCATAACTCTAACTAACTATAACTAAAATTATATTAATTATTTTAAGTAAATAATAATAAATTGAATCTGTAACATATATGTGTCTATTATTATGTGATAAGTATATCACACTCCACAAAAGAATTAGCGGGTCACTTACTTGTGTTTCCATAAAACTCAAACGGGAAATTCCATGCAAATAAAACTAAGACCATCAATTAATTCATTCAATCTCCATTCTCTTCTAATTTCCCAATCTCCTTTTATTATTCCACTTTTACTCATGGTTTCTTCTATTCCATTTCTCCATGATATTCTTAGCCATCTTCCATCATCCATCCAACCATCTTCCTTCTGTTAGCTGGGATGTAAGAGATCATTCTTCTTGGCCATCTTTCACTCCTCATTTTCATCGCATATACCATATCACACGTACCATATTGTACCTTTTTCTACATGCGCCCTTTGCCTGATATCGTCATTTCGGATATGATCTAAGCTGGATATTCTACACGATCGGCGTAAAAAGCCCATCTGTGCTGCTTTTAGCTGGTTCCTTATTTTTGAAGTTAATTGCCAGCACCCTGCTACAGTTGTTGTTAATAATTCCGCGATAGTACGGTATAACTAAACTTTTGTATTCATGTGAAGTTTCGAAGACAAAAGAATTGAGTTCAAGTTCTGAATTAACGTTTTTCCTTGATCAATCCTGTTTTTAATATCTTTTCGCGTCGAACCTTCAGAAGATATGTATATTCCCAAATACTTGAATTCATTCGTGCTTTTTATAATATCGTTGTTGACTTGAATATCATTGAGATTATCTCCGATAACTATGTATTCGGTTTTATTGATATTGATGTTGTGCATCCATTTGCAGTATTTCTCATTCAGCTTTCATGTCATATATCTAATGTCTTCTTCGTCGTTTGCTATCAGTACTTGATCATCCGCAAACAGTAGTATATATAAACAGGTATTTCCAACTTCAATTCCCATTCTATTTCATTTGTTCATCCAGGTGATATACTTTGAAAATAGTCGGAGATAGACTATATCTTTGTTTTAATTCCTTGTTAACTTTAAATGGAGCAGATATGTTATTACTTAATTTGATGGCAAATTATGAGTTCTTATATAGTGTTTTTATCGCTCTGATGTAGTATTTATTAATGTTAGTCTCATGTAGTACTTCGAACGTTTTATTAATGGGCACTTTATCGTAGACCTTTTCTAAATCAATGAACAATGAACAAGTGTGTGTACTCAAATTCCTTTCTGGTATTTTCTCTATTAATTGCTGTAGAGGACTGATATTGTCTAGGCATGATCTACCCGCCATAAAACCACACTGTTCTACAATTTCTTCAAAGTAGTGTTCACTCTTGTCTTCTGCCGTTTTCACGGATTCGGCCGTACATTCTTCCTACATAAATGGTAACCGTTATGCATCTATAGTTAGAGCATATATTTTTATTGCCTTTTTATATATGGAGCTGAGATATCCTATTTTACAATCATTTGGAATATCATACCCTTCCAAGAGGCATTTGTTATATACTTCCACAAGTTTCTCTAGCAGTATGTCCGGTTTATGCTTCACATAATCTGTAGGAACATCTCGGTAGATTTGGGTGATGAAGGGGGTCCAGCACCTTACACATTCTTCATGTATTTTAGGGCTTCTTTAGTTCCGCGACATAGGTTTCTTCTAAATTATCTAAGATGTTTTACTCCTCTGCTATTGGTGTCGTCATAAATTGTGGCCAGTCTTCTTACAGTAATGATTGGTAACAGTTTTCCATTCGTTTATTTGTACTAGTGTCATGTTGTTACTGATTTTGTTATCTTTTCTCAGTTCACTTTTTGTTTTCTGATTTGTTTCTTTAAGATTTTTTTATAGTTGGAGAAGCTCTATTTAATTGTTTTAATTGACACATAGGGAATTATAAGCATCACATACTTCCGGAGTATGCGTAATAAATAACAAGAACTAACAAAAACTAAAGTAAAATAATGTATCCCAAATTTGATCCAAAGAGCTGGGAAGGCCTTGTTCAGATCAATATGCAGACGAAAATGTTTGCAGCTGACAGTTTGACTTAAGTTAAGTGAAAATGAGGCATTTCAACAAAATGGAAGTTGCTCGTGTTACATTTATTGAAAATGGCGAAAGCCTTCGAGAAATTTCAAGGTATTATATATATATATATATATATATATATATATATATATATATATATATATATAGAGAGAGAGAGAGAGAGAGAGAGAGGGAGAGAGAGAGCGAGAGAACTCAATTTAAAAATGTGAAAATGTTAAATTCTTCTGCCTTAGTGCGTTTCTTCTCCCCAGAATTTTTCATCTTGAATGTAAATTCTTTTTATTGGCCGTGAAAATATTATTTTTTCCTTCCAATGATATGTTTATTGCGTCAAGTTTATCAAATATGTCACACAAATATGCTACATTGGATAGACATAAGTGTAGTCGGAAATCATAAAATCAATATATAGTTCTTTTTTTTCCTAGTTGATTTATCCTGAGCCTCGCTCTTAGGTGCGTTTATAAATGCTAACACTTCACAACTTATATCAACATATATCCTTGTTAATACCTTTTTTGTGTTCAACCAACGTACATCTGTACAAAATAGTAGAGAGTGATACTACACATTCAATCGTAATAACTATAAGCATATACTATAAGCAATATCCGTGCGGGTCAACCGTTAGACGCATACTAGTATGCGTCTAACGGTTGACCCGCACGGACGCATATATCTCTTGAGAGAAAATAATACAACACAGGTATCTATCCGCGAAAGCATCAAATACAACATAAATATATATATATATATATATATATATACATATATTTATATATATATATATATACATACATACATATATATATATATATATATATATATATATATATATATATATATATATATATATATTATTTTAGAGCAAGTTCTTGTCATTTTTTGTGTTAATAATTTACAGAAAATTGATAAACATATGCCAATTTATAATAGAAGTTATATGTACTCCTTTAGGCCACTGAACTATTTAAGTAAAGATTGTCTGCGGAGCACTGCTCCGCATATGTACCTTGGGGCCCACTGCTTGAATGTAGATGTGCTGTACTCCTTGCATCCCGCCCAGATCCTGAATTTCTGAAGAGGGTGGGGTACAATAGATCTACAAAGGTCGCAGTACAAGTCGTCACCACCATATCTACAATCTACAATTAATTAAAGACTAAAAAAATCTATAATTTTCCTAGCGACAAAGTTATCAGAAATTACAAAAAGTACTGAATATATACTAAGTATGTATAAAGATATTGAATGTATAAAATATGTGTATGTGAATTTGTATGAATGTATGTATGTTTATGTGTATAATGTGTATACATATATATATATATATATATATATATATATATATATATATATATATATATATATATGTTGTATATATGTTGTATTATTTTCTCGGGGATTCCGCGTTGATGCTGAGGGTTGGCTCTGAAAAGAACCGGATTCTCGTCGTTTCGGCGAACTAACATTCGCCCAAGAGATATATGCGTCCGTGCGGGTTAACCGTTAGGTTATATATATATATATATATATATATATATATATATATATATATATATATATATATATTCATGTATGTAATTATATATGTATGTATAATGGACTTTCCCAGTTTAATAAGGGGGATTGATATAACTGTTAATATAATATTAAAGAGACAAGGTCAAAGAGATAATTGTGGGTAGTCTAGCATAGTGTTCCTCAAACTACAAAACTGGATCGCATTAAAAATGTATTGGGTCGAGAAGCGGAAACATTTTAATTAATTTGCAATGAAAGATAAAAAATATAACAAAAATATCTCTTACACTAATTTCTAATAATTCCACAAGTTTACAAAATCGGGTCAGCTTTTAGACCCGAGCAGATGAGAACGATTCTTAACGTAATTTGATGCCCTGAACTCAGATCTTCAATCCGTGTGTCAAGATTGGTTCTAGTTTTCGAGTTCGCTCATTGTGGCAGAACTCTTATAACGGCTATCAGCTGATCACGTTACATCGAACATCTTTTGGAACTTGTTTTTATTGTTTAAACTTGTTTAAACCTTGCCGACTTGACTAAATGTGTTTTTGTTACGTTTGTGGATGTAATATGCTCGGAAAACGTGGAAAAATCATGACAAATGCACACAAAGATGCGTATTTGCAGTACTTTGGTTTTGCTGAAGTAAACCCTGACAAGCCATGGGAACCGAAATTGTTTTGTAACGCGTGTAGTACAAAGCTGTACAAGTGGACACTTGGTGAAAATATGTACTTTTCATTTTCTGTGCAAACGTTATGAAGAGAGCAAAAAAATCAAATAGATGATTGCTACTTTTGCTCAAGGAATGCCGTTTGTATAAATACAAAAAAAAACTAGCACGGTAGAAATATCCCGTCGTATCATCAGTGTGGAAGCCAGTTCCACATACGAACAGTGTTCCATTGCCAATTTCTCCAGGAATGCTTGCAAAAAATGTCCTAAAACTTCGTCTTGATCACTGGCGAGCAACTAAAGCGATTTCGTTTTGGAAGAAAAACATTTAATTTCGCAAAGTGAACTGAGGAATTTGATTCGCGATTTGAATTCATCGAAACAAAAAGCAGAGTTGCTTGTATCACGGTTGCAAGAATGTAAACATGTTGACCCTAAAACACACGTCACTATATACAGAAATAGAAATCACACGATTTTACCTGTCTTTTAAAAAAAAATCACGTGTGTTTCTGCAATGATATCAAAGGTTATTTGGTGTGATGCATACAGCATATGATCAAAATGAATGTCGTTTGTTCATAGATGGCTCTAAGTACAGTTAGAAGACGGCTCTACTCCACATTGGTAATAAAAAAATATCGATTCCGATTGCTCACGCAGCACAAACAAAGGAATGCTACGACACACGACATAGATCAAATTCAATGAGCATCAATGGAAAATCTGAGGCGATCTAAAGGTTGAGAAATAAAATTATTGTAATTAAATTCGAAATAGATATTAATCGATTTACATATTCATTGTTGGTCTATTGGTTGGGATGCAATCTGGATTCACGAAATTTTTCTGTTTTTGTGGGACAGCTGTGCAGTTGATCATCATTATATGAGAATGGTGTGTCAAGTCGCATCCATTATAAGCCATGGCAACAAAACGTGTCCTCTATACCACTTGTGAACCCACAGGACGTAAAATTGCTACATCTTCATATTAAACTTAGCCTTATTAAGAATTTTGTCAAAGCGCTCAATCGCAAAGGATCGGCTTCCCAATACTTAATCAAGTCAACTTAACATAACTGTCTTACGCAAAAATCAACGAAGGAATATTTGTCGAACCTGATATTCGAAAACTAATGGCAGATGCAAAGTTTACAAAATGGTTAACGCCTTATCAGCAGCACCCTGGGCATCTTTAAAAAGTGTTGTTCACAACTTTCTCGGTAACCACAAATTACCGGATTACAAACAAGTAATCGACAATTTTTTGCAAAATTACCACAAGATTGGAGATCGAATGTCTCTCATCTCTCAAGATACAATTCAAGCATTCACATCTTGATTTTTTTCCCCGAAACTTATTGTTAGTCGAGAAGAGCGACGAGCAAGGTGAGCGGCTACATCAAGCGAAATCAAGCGGCTACATTTTCGATATAGCTAAACTAGAAAGGCGACACCAAAGATTTTGGGACGAAGGCATGATGAACCACTACTGTTGGACCCTAATGCGTGAAACAGATCCCAAGCAGTCAGTGCCGGATTCAACCTTAGCGACGCCCCTGGGCAAATGAAAAATGCCGCCCCATTATCCGAATTAAGGTGAATTTGGTTCTATCATTTTCTCATTGCAATATGCGTGGAAATGCACAAATCAATCATCCAATGAAGACTCGAGGTCTGAGCAACATATCTTAAACGTTTACTTCGTTTAGAAATTTCTTTATTATCCAACTTACCAAATTCTATGATAACTGAGAATTTTTCCTGAATCATTTCATATGCTATATATCTTTTTAGCAATTCAGAATCCAGTATTGTCAAGAATGACGTAAAAAGTATTAAAATATCTAAAATGTTCCCGGCTCGACAGTTGAACGTCTCCATCTCGTGATTAATCAGCGTGTAGTTTTCTCTTTCTCTTTCTGGAAACAGTCTTCTCGGAAATTTCTAAAGCTTTATTTTTATAGATTTTCATCCATCACGTCAGCAATGCTACAATCAACCTTTTGCAATTTTTGGCTGACAACATTGAATCTTGTGAGTAAAAAATGCCAAAAATTTGCATAAATCCTATTTCAAGTCGCTCCAATCGAATTCGAATGCCTTTAGCTTTTTGTCTCATAATTTCATTTTAGTTGATATTTTCTGACGACTAATCAAAGTCTCAATTATTTCGCCGAAGCGTCGTTTCAGTACTTGTACTGCGTCGTGATGAGCGGTCCATCTGGTTGCAGCTAGAGATTTCAACGCAATTTGTTTCCCAGTATGTAATTGTAGAACTTTACAGCGGTGTGTCGATGCAGTAATAAAAATATAGAAAGCTGTGTTAAAACTATGATGAAAACTGTGTTAAAGAATGATGCTGCTCCTGGCGTGCGCTTTACCGCGTGAACTACAACTAAATTCACGGAATGAGCAGCATAAGGACCATGTTCTGCCAGACCATTAACTTCTTACCTTTAATCCTATTAATCTTTACCTTTTTTCCTGATAACCTGTATAAATTCCTGATACATTATTTGCGTTATCGTACGATAGACTTCGACAACTTACGATAATAAGATAAAAAACTTGAGTGCAGATAACAAAGCAACTAATAAACGAGTGCTCCCCATTTCGATATGTTCCGCCATATCTGAGGACAAAAGAAAATCGAACGACATGGGATATATCAGGTGTGGAATCTACTATAATGGCTTAAAACTTTGTTGAGTTGACTTCTTGAACTGTAATAGAGGATTTTTTTGCCAAAAGCTGTATAAATTTTTCGTATATAGTTTTGGATAAGTAGCTCGAACTAACAGATCCTTTGTTTCCAAATTTTCTAATAATGAGCCGAATGAAGCAAGAAATTCAATAAGCAACAGAAAATTGTCATTATTTGGCAAGCCACATTTCTAATCACTTGCTCGAATTGGAAGTCCTTATGGAGCTACGGCTTTAGTAGCAGCGGCTACTCTTCTCAAAACATTTCTCCAATACGACATTTCTGTCTCTATTTGATCGACTAATTCATGGCCTATTCTATTGTTAGTATCTAATCCTTGCTTGAGATTCAACATACATTTTTCATGCACATTAACACTAACGCCTGCATGTTTCCAATCATTAAATCAGGTCCAGGCAATCCTGCCATTAAACGAACAGTCTGCATCGAAAAGAAAGTTTGCTTTCTTGTACAGAAAGCTTGCACAGAATACACACCCTTTACCAACTGAGTAAATGAGCCACAGACGTGGAACCTTGAAGAACCACCCTTGAAGAACCACTAAGAAGTTTTCTGACAAATAATGATCCTGATTTTTATTTTGTTTGCTTCCATGAGTCTCTGGTAAAGTCGTTTATAACCTATTCTCCCCGATTATCACTTATTACATTCTCTTTAGACGCAACCGCTTCATATTCATATTCTCCATTGGAATTGAAGCTTGAAGCTCACCTTCCAGATTAAATCCGAATATTGCCGACCCTTAAAATTTGCCGCCCTGGGTACTAGCCCCGAGTGCTCATCATGTAAATCCAGCGCTGTAAGCAGCATAAGAGACTCAGTTCAACCTCTGCTCATTTCTGATTTATACTTTTCAATTCAATAAATGGCCGTTAATGGTCAGAAATAGTAAAATAATGAATTTATTGAATATTTCGAAAACTAGCACCAATTTAAAAGAACGGGCTGCTGATTTGGATTTAGCCCCCAAAATTACCTTATAAACAGCTTTTGGTTGCTCAGGTCCATAATCGTGCATACTTGTGTTATTATTCGATTTTTAATTATGGCTGGTAGCTAACATATATCTAGGTAACATATATCTAATAACATATGTCTAGGGTAGCGGGTTTAAAAAAAGATTTCAGAATTTCAAAATTTCAGAAAGAATGATACGGATTATGTATACCAGATTATACAAATTGGGCAACTTTGCAGAACACTAGACTACAAAATACTAGGCAACGTAATATACTGATTAAGAGAAGATCTAGTTTTGTCGGGTATTGCCTGGTCTTGTCTGGTTTAGTATGGTCTCGTATGGTCTTGTCTGGCCCTGTCTCGTTTTGTCTGGTCTTGTCTGGTATTGTCTGGTCTTGTCTGGTCTTATCTATTCTTGTCTGGTCTTGTCTGATCTTGTCTGGTCTTCTCCGGTCTTGTCCGGTCTTGCTTGATCTTGTTTCAGAACTTTCGGTACCTAATATTATGTTATTAGACTTGTTTAGCCTTAGCAAACCTTGTCCAGATTTAAGGATTAATTAAAACTAAATCGATTAAAAGCATAATATAATCATTCTATTTAAATTTTATGGTAATAATAAGACAAATATAATTCGAATTATGACAAGTAAAACATACACAATATGCAGTATATAGGTAGAGACATAATGATAATATTATTCCTTTTTATTCCTTATCCTATTCGAGCTACATGTTATAAATTAGTTTTATGTACGTGTAGTACACGTTGCCCATTTTATTAAAACATTATGTTTTTCGTCCAGTTTTGCCTAGTTAAGAGCATCCACTGCAACGAAACGACGACAAATAATACAGAAACAGAAAAAAATATAATAATAAAAATGAGAAACAATGTAAACGTGTTTATATTGTTGGAGTTATTTTAATAATGGTCTTGTACACCAAATATGAATCTTTCTTGATTTTTAATTCAAATATTGTGCAATCTATTGTATTATCTGTAATATTCATGATTTTATGTATTTTTATAATTTGGGGAAATAATAACAAAAATGTTGGTTAAAACATATAATGTTGTTGCTTTGAATTAAAATCTTACGAAACTAATTATAATTATTAAGAAAAAAACTCATCAAACTCAAGTATATAAACATTACAGATTGTAGATTGTAGATATGGTGGTGACGACTTGTACTGCGACCTTTATAGATCTATTGTACCCCACCCTGTTCCCCTAAGCGTTGGTATACTTGCCCATTTAGAGCGCCTCCTCCATTCCTTTAGGAATTTCAGGATCTGGGTGGGTTACAACATTAAAGATTACTTTTTCTCAAAATTTATAATTAAATGTATTATTTTATATAATGTATGTAATGATAACAAATTGCAGAAAAACAAAAGAGTTTACTGTCTTGAAAGTTTGTTTTTATTCAATTTGAATTACAGATTTTTTTAATATTTGAAAATACGTTCCTTTTGTAGATTGTTGTCACAAATTAAGACACAATTGAACAGTTTCCGATAAACAAATATACAATTTTATACATGCTTTTCTTTAGATTTAGCCAGTCTCCTGATATATTTATTTCCATTCGAAAAATATTTTGCTTTTCTCTCTAGATCGTTGCTTAAAATAACAAATCCTGTTTATTGTATGACTGTCCTCTTGGAATACATTTCTGTTTATGCTACAGTTTATCCTTGCAACGCTGAATTGGGTTTGTCTTTGATATTTGCGTTATCCTTGAGGTTTAGATACCAATCCTCCGTTTCCCTAACTCAATTTCCCTCGAAACACATACATATACAAGTACCAATTTTCAAGTACCAATAATACAATACCAAATTAAAATTAATTTCTTTCATTATTTAAGTATCAATATAAAAATAGGTCTAAATGATATAAACAAAACGAATAGTATTAAGGTAATTTTTACATACGAGTAACTAAAATAACCAAATAAAAAGTGTTGAAATAATTGTCCATTTATTTATGATAACGCAAAAGAATACTATAATTATAGGAACCCCACGATATTAAAAAAACTATTAAAACATATTCAAAACACGGATAAACAAGCTTGAAAGATAGATGAAGAGGAATCATTAATCTAAGCTGACATACTAAACTGCTATGCAAATACTTTTGCCAAAAACAAAATAATCTCTAAACAAAGCAAAACCTGAATAATGTAGTCTCTCAAAACATAAACTAGATGATGATGATTTAGAATATATAGAGATTATTCTACATCTGGGATAGATAACCTCCTTTAATCAAAGAGTCAATTATAATAATCGAAAATAATGATCGAATATAACTATATGTCTGAATATATCTATATGTTTGAATATAACAATACTCGTCACGCAAGAGTAGATAGATTTAAAAGGTTAGATGAACCTTACTGATAAGAGAATTATAAATGGAAATAATTACGCCGTCAAAGCTTGATGGATAGACAAAGCTAGACGTGCAAGACTTCAGGGACAAAACTATACAGACTAGACAGACTAAACCACACCAACAAGAAATTAAGCTTTACAGCACACATGGGCAGCCTTTTCTGGATACAGTGCCAAATTAACATTCTCTCTCGGAGTCAAAGATCAAACTAGGGTAGGGAAGTATTTGGTCCCTTAAATTGGAAAGGGGGGTTGTTTTGAAGCTAGAACACATAGTTGAGGTTTAGGTTAGTTCCAATTCGTTTAAAATTTAAATTGATTTTGTAATAGCTAAAAACAGTTAACTAAAAATAATTAATAGTTAAATAGTTAACATTTGAGCTCACTAGTTTTACACTTCAAAATTTAGATTAACTAAATAGTTCCCTAATAATTCTTATATGGAATATTTTAGTAGACATACATCTATACTACTATAGTTAGATAGAGCCATTGATTATATGTCATATTAGTTTATTCTATATAAATGTGAAATAGACGACAAGGCTAAAGTTAGAATTATAACACTAGTTAAACAAGTCCGTTACAAGATGATGTTACACCATACAATTACAATACATTTACAACTAAAATGATATAATACTAATCAGACTGGAAATAGACAGAGTAAACTAGATAAATGGGACTAAATAAATAAGACCAGCAGGACAAGACCGAACAAAACAAACTAGAGAAAAAGACAATATCAGATAGACCAAACTAGAGAGATAATAAGAAAAAGACTAGACAAATAAGGTTATACAGACAAGAATATAAATAAATCTTTGTGACTAGATATACTAAACTACACATCTAAGATTAAACAGTACAATGTAGACAACATTTGAAAGACGATAGTAGACAGACTCCAGCTTAGTACTATCTACTTCTCCCTTCCGCACTAGGCGCTATTAGGGGTTCGATTTCTAACTTTTGTTTCATCGTTTTTCTTTTCGGTGATTATTGTTTCAACTATTTGGTGTATATTGTTCCAGCCTTTCGGATTTTAGAAGTTTGGCCATAATATTTTGGAGATTTAGTGTGTTGTTTCAGAGCATCCCTCACGATTTGTCCCATCTCGGACAATCAATGACTGTGCTTGTAACACTGACGATCAACCCGCAGTATACGCAGTCTGGATCAGATGCTCTCCCGATGCTGTGGAGAAAATCTCGGAAACATCCATAGCTGGACCTGGGTTAGGTAATAAGTTATTTCACCGTGTCGTCGCCTATTCTAGGTGTTGCTGTCCGGCATAACAATCCTCGTCCAGTGGCCTTTTGTTAAGTTGTTCCACGCTTTCTGCCATACCTTAGTCATATTGGTATGAGCCATCTTCTTAAGGATTTGGTTTTTGGAGCTGCCTCGTGGCAATCCTTCCTATGCTTAGCCTGTATTTAGATGGGTAGGATTGTAGATTTGTAGATTTCGGTGGTGATTTGTACTGCGCAATTCAAAAAAACTATTGTACCCCATCCTCCTCCTCTAATCGTTGGTATATAAGTCTAGTGTTTGAAGTATTCTTGTAGTCTACTATAGTTAAATAGAACTATTTTAAATATCAGTTTTAGTATTAGTTTATCTATATTTGTTAGTTCAAAAAAAAATTAAAATCGAAATTTTATTCACCCCTAAGATAAAAATAAAAACAATTCTGGGAAATGTAAAAAGAAAGTTTCAGTATCTTACTCCTTGAATAAGTGTAGTGCTTATTCTATTAAATGCTCTTTCAATTGTTTTTTGAAGCATTGGTATTTAAATTCGTCTTTAAGATATTTTGGTAGCCTATTGAATATCTATATCCCCAATTGGTGCGGCCCTTTGCAGACATTTACCTTTGGAGGGTATAGATTTGTATGCCCCCCTGTGAAGTAGGAGATGTTATTGCCTATGTATGAAACATGCCATTTCTAGTAGATAGGGTGACGGTAATGTTAAGGTTTTTAATGAATGAAAGTGGTATTTGCAGGACTCTGATGCCATTTCCCTTAATAGCTCTTACTACCCGTTTCTGGGCAATAAATAGTTGTTTAGTGTATCTTGATGAACCCCATAATAAGATTCCATGCTTTAAGATTGATTGGACTTCTACTTAATATACCGTTAAAATAGCTGACAAGTTAACAACTTATCGTATTAATCTTATTATATAAGCTTTCTTGTTATTTTTTTTATAATGTAATCTATGTGATTTGTCCACCCCAAAAAATCTTATATTCGTATATTCTTAAAAATTTAACTTGGTTTGCTAGTCTTAACTCAATATTTTCTATTTTTAATGATATTGCCTCACAAGGTCTCTTCTGTGGTCTCAAG
The DNA here is from genome assembly GCA_944588485.1 of Phosphuga atrata. NCBI lineage: Eukaryota > Metazoa > Arthropoda > Insecta > Coleoptera > Silphidae > Phosphuga > Phosphuga atrata. The sequence goes on along the minus strand of OX155894.1, from coordinate 18,978,496 downwards.
ATCATATAATTTGTTTTCGAGCTGTTTAAGCTGTTAAGTTATTTGCGGTAAACCCTTTATTTACGGATTCCAGCAGTATATTTGCGTGTACCTCATTATCTTCCTGATCACCGTTAGAGATAATTAAGCTCGAATCATCTGCGTATCTCGGAATATGACTGCCCTCTGGCAGTGATATTTCGCCTATATACTTGTTTATATCTGTTAAGTCACAAGGAAAAAATAAATTAAAATAAAATAATAACCACTAAAAATTTATAAGAAACTTCCCAAAATCCAACAAAATTCGTTTTGCTAACCAGTTTTAAGCAAGGGCGTTTGTAATAACAAAAACAGTAAAGGCAAGGATTTTGCTTCAGGGGTTACATGGGTTACACAGCTTCAAAATATCGATCTTTTTATTATCTTATTAATTTCTACAACATCTCGAGAATATTATCCTAAATTTTCAAGTCGATCCGAATAAAAGTTTTGAAGATACAACCCTGGGAAGGGGCGTGCTGCAAGTGAAGTAGGCTCAGCTGTATCGGAGCAGCTGCTCGACTATTGTTTGTCTGTCTTTATTGTACATTGCTTCACTTTCTAAGGGCAACTAGTTTTAAATACTTTAGTTGGTGATTAATTCTTCATTTGTTTTATTTGAAGTTATCTAAAGTGTCTGTTGTAAAATTTATTAAACAATTCTTAAAGTTTCGAGAACTTGGAATGAAAGACGCTATATGGGATACGTATTATCACTACAGCTCTAGAGATAAAAATCCTCAGCACGGAAATTGCCCGAAAGGTCCAGACTCCTGATGCGCTTGGCAGCGAGCATCAGCTACGAACACTCTTTCATCGTCCACTCTTTCATACTCCATTACCAAATGATGTTTTCGCTGCAATGAAACCTATCTATGAAGATCTCAGTAAAGATGAGCTGCTGGAGCGGTGTGTTGGTGGTTTCACACAAAATAATAATGGAAGCTTGAACCAGTTAATCTGGAAGGTTACTCCAAAAATACTTCCTGCTGGTTCAAAGATCGTTAATATTGCTGCATTGGTCGTTGCTTGCACTTTTAATGAAGCAACATCAGCCTTATTTTTATTTATGCACGGTATGGATTTAAAACTTGGCCGAAATTCGCAGGAATATGCCCGAATTTCAGATGAAAACCGTGTGAGCACAGCTGGAAAAAGAATCAGCGAGCGAGACTCGCGATGCCAGGATTCGTCATAGACAGAAGCAAAATGATGCCCTGGACATTGCAGCTGCTGCAGGTTCTTTACTTTATGACCCAGGAATCGATGATTCAATATAAGTTACAAAAAAAAATCCTTTTATTGTTACTCAAAACTTTAAACGCGTTTTTCTCGAAACTGTGTTTTCAAAGACGGTTGTCAAAAGTTCTCGAAAACTGCTCAACCGATCTTGATGAAATTTTACACATGTTTTCGAGATACAATTCACGAGGACTTGGACGAAGGTTTTTTTTTCAATTGCAACTATTTAAAAAAAACGTTGAGCAAATTTTACCAAAATTTGAATTTTTTTTTTAAAAAGTCTGCCAAAAATCCAATTTTCACTTTTTTTTTTCCTTCGTCCAAGTTCTAGTTTATGGTCTTAACTAAAAGGCGACTAAATTTTTTTTTTCACTTGAGATGATCCTGTCATGAGTTCTACTGTCAACGCGGAAGCACCTTTTTTCGGAGGGGTCACGGAAATGAGTCACAATGGCGGAGTTTTGAAAATTTCAGAAATTCCTTTTCAAATATAAATCTTTATGACAATAAAAAGTTTGAATAAAATATTTTGTTTTTTATATAAAAAAAAATTGTTAAAAATAGACCTTCTTCCTCCGAGTAAAGCCATGAACCCCTTCATTAAAGTAGTTCAATCCTCTCAAATTTTCCTATGATAAAAGTCAATGTAGATAGGAAAATAAGGGCTACAGAGAATATACAAATCTCAGCAGCTAAACTAAAAGACATATTTTTGCTGCAAAAAAGTATCCAGTTTAAAGGAACTAATATTTAAAACAAAAAAACGAACTAATCACAAATTAATTACAGTAAAAAAATATAAAAGTTTCAACTTGAAGACAATCAAAGCAGCAAACAAGTCGCAAGCCATTTGGAACATCATCAATGAACAAGAAATAAATTGAAAATATCCGGACTCACACAAATAATGGAAAATAATGTACTGATCACTGAACCAAGGAAAACGCAGATATATTTATTAGCCACCTTGAACAAGCTCCACAATCAATTGCAAGAGATATTAATCCGACAACTATTTCTAACTATCATATAAAGTTCAATCCAAGATCAATATACATACAGAATTTTACAGAAAGTGAAGTTCTGACTATTATCGCATCATTAAAAAGCAAAACAACAAGTGGAACAGATGGAATCCCGTGCAACATCGTAAAAGAATTCATGAGCATATAGCATCAATTACTCATATAATTAATGCTAGTCTAGCTGAGGAGAAATTTCCAGAAGTGCTAAAAATATCAAAAATCATACCAGTGCACAAGAAAGAAGCAACCACGGATACTCAAAACTACAGACCAGTTTCCCTCATATCGGTATTAACGAAAATTATAGAATAATGCATGCAAACTAGAATAACTGCATTTATCGAAAGATATAATCTGATTCCTACTCAACAATATAGTTCTTGCATAGGCAAATCCACCTCCACAGCTTTGATAAAATTCCACAACAAAATATTTCAAGTTTGATATAGGCAATCACCCCATAGAAATATTCTGCGACCTAACAAAATCTTTTGACTATATTTTTCATAGTATTCTATTAAACAAACTAAACAGTTGGGGCATCAGGGGAAAAGCGGGTTGTTGGATACAATCCTACCTGGAAAACAGGAAACAGTATGTATTCGTAAATATTGGAAATTACAGACAATATGTACTGACTAGTATAGTGGTACCACAAGGAAGCGTATTGGCACCAACATTATTTTTACTATGCACGGCAGACTTAATTAACTACATAAGGAGACGAAATTGTACTCTATGTGCGGATCACACAAGCTTCTTTGTGACTAGGAACGAAAAAAGTAATAATGTTGAGGAAGCAAACAGACTCTTACAGTTATATACAGATACAGTTAATAAATGGTTCTCAGCAAATCAACCCCATTTTAATATGAACAAAACGGAATATATAATTTTCCTGTCGACAAGAAATATCCACGACGTAAATTACATTGTTATTAAAAATCACCAATTGAAAAGGGCTGAAGACATAAAATTTCTAGGCAGACATGTAGAGTAACATCTAAGATCAACAACCCAAAAACAAATCATCAACTCTATACTGCCGAAGAAGGCGTTTTTAATCAAGCATATACATAAACTGTTAAACAAGGAAGATCTTCGGAGTTGATATTTTGCTGAGGTACAAAGCGTATTAACATATGGAATAAACGTATGGGGTGCTTCTTTGCAAATGGAAGTAATACTGATAGCACAAAAGAGAATTATCAGACACCTATTAGGTTTACAAATTACGGTGCCTTGCAAAAAACACTTCCAGAACCTAATAGTCTTAACAGTTGTTAGTTTGTATGCTCCAGAAACGACTGCCTATTTAGATAAGGTTAAACAAAATTTCCAGTAAAGTAAGGACAACCATAACTATAATACGAGAGAAATCTTTTATACCCCTCAAAAACGAATCTATGTTTAGCAAAGGATTGGAAAACCAAGTAGTGGAGCTATATATCAACCTACCTAATAGCCTGCACGATGAAACATCATATAAGAATTTCAAATCAAAAACTAAACAGTTTCATCTATCATCCCTTTGATCAAAAATGAAAAAAATTCTATTACTACAAATTCCCTTCTTCTTCTTCTTCTTCTTTCGAATAGGCCTACTTTGGACCACGCTTGTTCAACTGCTGACCTTTGCCCAGTATTGTCGCATCTTCTGCCGGTGTAACTCCTTTCTCTCTTCAGTCCAGGGGGTACCTTTCCTTCGAGGGTTTTCCTGAAATCCACGGACTTCCTTCAGGGTGCGTCTCACGACTGTCTGTTTTTGAGATCTGTTATTCCCAGTTCTTTAATATCCTTCTAGGTTTCTGTCAACCAAGTGGTACGAAGCTTCTTGTTTTGCCAGAAGGTGAACACAAATTCCCTTCTATAATATAATTAATTTTTTTAAATGTAAATTTCAAAACTAATAGCTTCAAGTATTTATTGTAAGTTAACCTATAGATATTGTTGTATCTCAAAAAGTAATTAAAGAATTAACTATTTGTAAGTATAATGAAAAGAGTAGCGGATAGAGTACACTCCCTTGTAGTAGTTCAATGCGGGTGCTGAGGGGTGGAGATTGTGCACTTTTGCTTCCCTTTGATATCTTTACTCTTTGTGTTCTGTCCTTAAGGAATAATTGTATCCAGTTACCTGCCTTGCCCCTAATACCATGAATGTGAAGTTTGCTAATGAATTGACTATGTGGAACAAACTCAAATGCCTTGTTGAGGATATGTGGATATGTTTTAGTATGTATAGTTAATACTAGATATGAATTACGAAATACATGGAGTCGACTGTTTAACCTGTTAACCGGGGAATTCAATTTTGTTCAGCTCGTTTCAAATAGCGCATTCGGAAAAAAATCACTTATCACTTGTTGATTGTGACAAAATATTTTATGATTTTAAGGAAACACGTAAATCAAGTATTTGCAACGATTTAATTAAACAAACTTATATTTATTTAAAATTATTTCGAAATATGATATTTTTTTTTAATGATTTCTCTTATATTTCGACAACCCTGATTTAAGATTAACATTAACTACGACTAATATTGTTCTCTTTTAAATTATAATAATTACTGGCGGGATTTAAGCAGATCCATAAATTACTTTAAATCTCAATTATTTTTCCAACTCCTGCTCTAAATATAAACAAAAGAAGGGCTGGCTGGAATACATTTATAAAATGTAGTTAAATAACAACTTTACAAATTTCAGAAAACGTAATATCCAGGTATTTCAAAAATCTGTTTATTTTATTTCCTTTGTAGTTTTGACAAGGCATTTACATATCGTTTTATTTCCGTAGAATTTTATTTATTTACTTTTCTTCTCCTTTCCTCTCTCTTTCTACGTTCCACTTTTCTGTTTTACGATTTTATCCAAGATTTTTTTATTGTTTGTTAACATTTACATGGCTCGGAGAATAAAATAAAAATGTTACTTTTTATTTACAGTAAAGTGTATATTCAAGTGAAGAAAATTTTACTGATACATATTTGATTCTAATTTTAATAGCACTTATTGTTAGTGTATATACAATTTAGTATATAATAACTAATAAGTTAATTAGAAGGTTCTTGAATTATCTTTGTTAATAACTAATTATGTGTATATATATATATATATATATATATATATATATATATATATATATATATATCTGTTAATATCTATTTAAAATATATAATATACTATAAATAGAGCAAAATTATTTAAATTAAATTTTTACTAAACAATTAAAAGTGTACTTAATAATATTGCTTAAGTATTAAACAATTGGTTTATTGTTACTTGAAACTTCATTTTCAATAATAAAATTAAAATCAAAGATTTTTATGTAGAATAGTAGGTTATTGATTCAGATGATAATTCTTTTTGAACTTGATTAGATCTTTGAAAAAATAGCTACGATCATTAAAAACCAACTTGCAAAATTGCTTTCAAAACCAACATTTCCACACAAAATCACATTTATATTCATAATCTATATATGTCTACCAACTTTGTGGCTTCAAGAGGTAACGAGATACAAATCAATTTAACAAACCTTCTACTTAAAGACTACTATACAAGTTGAAGAGATATTGTAGATTTAGATTCAGTAGGACAATATTGTATCAAATTGGAATCTAAGTGGTCATTCAAAATAATACCTTTTTTATTAAATTTGTTCATCTCTTAACTTTCTAATAAATTTATTTTTATATTTTTCACCCTACATGTAATACTTCAAATTTACTATTGAAGTTTTTATTGTAATCTAACCAATGGTTAGCAAAAGTAGACAGAAAGTACTTTTCTTTTAGAGATGTAGTTTCTTTCATTTTCATGGATTCTGATTTCGAATGATCTCCCTGTTTGTCCGTCCTATGTTGACTTTACAAAAATATTTACAGGTTAACTTATAAAACCCCGAGTTCGACCTTGTCTGTTTCTCGTTTTCTCTGTCTGTATCTGTTTTGTCCTTATTATTTTTAATGTGGTATTGGTGAAACCATCCTACGTTATAGATAATCATACAAACTTAAAACAAACGGAACACAGTCTGAATATATAAATATATTCAGACTTTCCGGAGCTCTTTAACAATTATTGAGACTTTTTAGGACTACCAAAATAAATCTCACATGAAATTTGTTAGTTATTTTACAGCTTTTAGTCCATCTTCGTGACACTCAACAAAATCCATAAAAATAACATTGTTTTTAAGATCATGTCTTTCCGATACCTTAAGTGGATGGCCATCTGTGGACGCATTTCGAGATTTATCTCTCATCAGCACAACTTTGCTTCCATTAACAAATTTTTTTCTAAACTACTCACTTGAAAACCCATGTGATGTTTTTAGGGTGTTTATAATTTTGACATTTTGTGAAAGAGACATGAACTTGCCAGGTTATTGATTTAACTGATAAGCTAAAATTGGTAAACCCATCATACGTTATAGATAATCATACAAACTTAAAACAAACGGAACACAGACTGAATATATAAATATATTCAGCCTTTCCGGACCTCAATAACAATTATTGAGTCGTTTTACGACTACCAAAACAAATCTTACACGAAATTTTAGTACTGCAAGTACCGAAAGTTATTTTACTGCTTTCAGTCCACCTTCGTTGCACTCAACAAAAACCATAAAATTAACATTGTTTTGGGTTTTCAGGTGAGTAGTTTACTAGAAATTTCGTTAATGGAAACAAAGTTGTGCTGATGAGAGATAAATCTTAAAACGCGTCCACAGATAGCTATCCACTTAAGGTATCGGAAAGACATGATATTAAAAACAATGTTATTTTTATGGTTTTTGTTGAGTTCCACGAAGGTGGACTGAAAGCTGTAAAATAACTTACAAATTTTATTTGAGATTTGTTTTGGTAGTCCTTAAAAGACTCCATAACTGTTATGGACCTCCGTAAAGGCTGAATATATTTATATATTCAGGCTGTGTTCCGTTTGTTTTAAGTTTGTATTTCGAATGTGATTTTGTGTGAAGATGTTGGTTCTGAAAGCAATATATTGTTTTTTCGATTTTTTAATGATCGTACCTACTTTTCAGAGATAATGCCAACGTAAGTGATAGTGTAATAAATGTTGCAGATTGTAATGGAAGGGAGTATTTTTGACTTTTTCATTTTGTTAAAATTTCAGGTATCATGTTTGTTGAATACCCATTATTTGAGGTTTTCATTGGCGTATTTGTAATCATATCACTGGTGTATTAATATTACTCATTAGGCTATTAATTAATCTAGAAACCATGAGTTGGTATGCCGCTAGTTTTTGTGTTATAAGCTCAAAAAAGCTTGCATGTATTATAGTGTTCGTATGTGTGGGTTTGTTATTTATTGTTAATATTGTGTGATATAGTAAGGAGAAGGAAATTCCTGGATTTGTTTATTTCTATTTAAATCGTGAATATTATTGATTTAATTATCTATCCAAACCTACCATACATCTGTAATAATCAATCTACACTTATATGCACACCCCCACTTCAACTTTTGTAGTATTTTACTATTGACGAAACGATACTAATTATAGATAATCATATAAACTTATTACAGTCGAAATTTAGCTTGAATATATTTATATTAATTTTCTAACTCTATAATATTAAGTCTTCTTAGGACTATAAAACATATCTCATGTTGAAACAACTACTTCCCTTGCTAATACCAAGAAGTCCACTGAATTGGATTTTAAAAGTGAACGGGTATTTGCATATTATTACACGCCCCCGTCTTGTTTTGTGGTACTAAACAAGTAATAGATAAATAACGTTGTTTTTAAGAGCATATCTTTCTATTCAATAACGCGTTTCGAGATTTATCTCTCATCAATGCTGCTTTGCTGTTTTAAATTATAAATTGGAATACACTTATTTGAATACCTCGTGCATGACTGGCGAGGTTGGGTTGTAATTTGACGTTTGTGGAGAAAGACATGAACTTAGTATGTTATTGGTTTACATGATAATTTACTACTACTATACTACTACTATCCTATAATATTACTTTACAACTACTATCCTTTAATTTTACTGTACTACTAGTTATATATAGAATATACTTTTATAGGATATTTTACAGAACTATATAGAATTTATAGAACTTTTATAGAACTATATAGAACATAATTTTTCTATACTGTCACTACTTTATGTCACGAATTATGTTACTACTAGTGAATTATTAAAATAATTTTGAGATGTTGTGATTATTATTAAAGAATGTGATAGAAAAATGGATGACTGTGATGTAAGAAAACACAAGAGAGAGAGAGAAAAAGAGAGCTGAGATTGTAGGTGATACAAAAGGATTTGGTCCAGAATACCAGTTTTTTTTTTTAACTTACGGAGTGTTGCGGAGTTTTAACCTGATGTAACTCTTGTTAATCGTCTTTGGTGCTGTTTAAATAAGATCGGAAAGCAAAAATGAAGCTTCTACGTTGCCTGGTTCAATTCGTGTTTTTGTTGTCCTAAAAATTGACTTTAGACGCAACTGACAAAATTTCTGGCCATGACAAAATTGTGCGCATGCAATCATCTCGGCGTTGCCACTTTAACATCTCTTATTACAAGAAACCGAAAAATGTGTTGCGGAATTAGTTGCAAGTTTACATAATAACATATATGAGGTATGGATATTTTGATATGCATATGGGGTAATATTTTTCTTAAAAAAAATAAACGTGGCAACGTCGAGGTAGTTGTGAGCGCATCCATCATCTCTTACGTTGAAAATGTCAATTTTTAGGACAACAAAAACACGAATATTTATTGAACCAGGCAGCGTAGTAGCTTCATTTCTGCTTTCCGATCTTATTTAAACAGTACGAACGACGATTGACAATAGTTACACCAGGTAAAAAGTTCGCAACACTAAGTTTAAAAACAAACCGTATTCTGGACCTAACCCGATATAAAATATAGTTAATAATGATTGTGGTTGCTCAGTCTAAATATTTTATTGATTCCCGGGACATGAGACTAGGCATTTCCGAGAATTCTCGCGAAGCGAGAAATCGGAAAGATTTTGTAAAAAATAATAAAAATGAAATATATTATTTCTTTATCCATGTATTTATTCCTTGTTATATTTCACATAGCACGGAATACAAAGTAAACTAGTATAGTCTGAACAATAAATAATTTAACAAAATTCAATGTAATAAGTAGTAAAGAAAACATTTAGTCAATAGGCATCAAAAGCATAATAGATAATATATGAATCTATATTTTGGAAATTACAAAATAATTCAGATTTTAAAAATATACTTTTAAATATGCGATTGCATTTAAGAACTCGTCTGTGAAAGTTTATTTCTTACTTTTGTAGAAAACTTTCCTGCTAAGGAAAATATCCTCCCACATCCAGCACTTGCTGGTTATACGGAAAGGAGTGAATATAGATCTAAATTATCTTTCCAGTACCTTCAAAATATTTATTCCCTTTTGTAGTAGATTGAATAGTTTGCATTTCCTTCAAAGCTGCATTAGGTTCACCTGCCATATTTGTAGTGGCTTTTGTAGACAATAGTGATGTAAGAAATATTCATATTTTCATTCGCGAATATTCGCATATTTCTTGATATTCGCATTCGTAAAACTAATGCGAATATTTTGCGAACATGAACATCAGAAAAAATACATATGCGTAAATAATTGGGTACATGTTTTACATAGGTAAATAACAAAAAACAAAAAATTTATTATATTTTTTTCTTTCTTATATTTATTAGAAAATCTTCTTGGACATGTATAGAACATTTAATAAGGAAAGACCTTTTTTCATGTGTGTGCCTCCATCCCGAACTACACATTTCACTTTCTCTTTAGGTATTTCCCATGACGGTGACATACCTTCAAGTTTACGTGTATTGTTTTCTCCGGTATGGCGGCTGTCATTGAACACCTTATCACTACCATATTTCTTTCGAATTCTTCTGTAGTCCCATGGCAAGTAAGACTAAGCAGTGCAACGCCAGAACAAGAATATTTTTCAAATTAAATTTGAAAAATATTCAAATTATATATTAAGAATATTTTTCAATTTATTTTGAAAAAAACCTTAGTAATTCGTGGTTTTTCTGGTTTACTTCGTCATATAATTCATAGCAGATAAAAGAAGTAATATACTAACCAGACTTTAAATTATATGATAAACATAGGTGCTTCATAGACAGTTTTACGAATCTAACAGATTCCACGAAACTAAAGCGAAAGTCTGTCAACGCAATCATTCCACTTATAGATTTATCAACTGCCTAGGACCTCACAGATTTATTATCCCACTGTTTTGTTTTTTAGATACATTCTTTAAGTGACATCTGTTTAGTGTCAGATTTAGTACTTTCGTGGGAAGATGATGATGTCAAATGTAAGTCTATGAATTGCATTCTGTTTACTTTTTCCCATTTTTGCAATTTAGGAAACTTGGTTTTATGCATTGACATCAAATGATTTCTCATAGCTGTTGTCTTTCTTCCTTCTAGAGAATATTTATTGCTACAGAGCTTGCATCTAGCTCGTTCAGCATCGCAAAGCATGAAATGAATCCATATTTCTGTTACAGTAGAACTGTTACTCATTTTACTCATTTTAACAAATCACTCATCACACTATAACCTCAAAATGAATTTAACTGAATATTCGCATTCGCGAATATCCGCGGCAGATATTTGCATTCGCACCTGCGTTCGCGAATGTTGAAAAAATTGACATTCGTTACATCACTTTGAATTAAAAAAAGAACATATTTTGGATAGTGTTTAAAAGAACATATTTTTAGTGCCATTTGTCTCGAATGATAATTCGCGGATGTCGAGACTGAATATTTAAAATGCTTTGAAGTTGAACGTTCAAAGTAATACATGACGAGAATTTCTCTTCTCATCCTCCAATAATTTTCCACTAATGCTTTCTCTAATTGACTTTTATATATTTTTATTGCTTGCAGTTAAAATGTTTGTAAAATAATAACGACGGTGGCGTTTTTGAAAGCGCTATTTAGCCCAATGAAATATTCATGGTTTCTGGAGTGCACCAGCATGCGGAGAAATTAAAATAAATAACTTATCGAGATACCTACCTATTATAAAAACATTGCCATTATAATAATTATTCAGTTGAATGTTTAAATTCAAAACATAAAAAATATTCTTTCTAAAAAATTCATACATGGAAATAGTATTGACGCCCATCAAAGCGAATTATTGACGGGAATAAATTCGACTGCGCACAAATTGCATCTGCCTCCAAATTTCCAAATAATTTGAAATATTTTATAAGCAATATTTTCCATATATTCCAGGAAACAATTTCTACAATAATAGTTATACAAATTTATGTTTACTCTGAATTAAAAAATTCACTATGTTTTCACCGTTAATTTTGTAGAAAGCTTGTGAAGTTAAATAAATCTAAACACTGGTAAAGGCCATTTTAAAGTATGACGAAAAGTTTATTTTGTTCTGGTTTGCAGTTTGTTGAAAATGCGTCACCTTGAATTTTATATCTCAAATACAAAAATTCGCCATTTTTTTAATAATTTATAAAACTTATTTACAAAATTTCTTCTCTGCCCAAAATCCATCGACTGAATTCTGAACTTGAGTTTCGGTAAAATGGTTTTGTTCCTATTTTTTGCGGTAAACATGGTATGGATTGATAGGAATTTTCTTCAATTTTGTTCCTTACTTGTAAATTATTTTATCTACGACCACTATTGTAATTGCCCAATATTGTACAGTTCGTGGATTATGTAAATACATCAAACAACACACGTATGTAACAGTCCGCGATTAATGTTATTTAATGAGTCAATAACACACTAGTGTGCTTGGTTTACGATTCGTTGATTGGTTGAGAGCTACTACTATCGTTTAATATAGGCAACACAAAGATTTCCTTTATTTATCAAACAATTATTAAACGTGTAACTAATCTAATCTAAATACTATATTTTTTTTCAATTAAAACAATTTCAATTAAAATAATGTCCAGTGAAAGTAAAAAAGAAAATAGCACTCCGCACGAAATTGTTGAAAAAGTGAAACAAGCTGCCCATAATTTGCTACGGATTAAATCTCGGCATCGATAGAAGGATGCATATAGAAAATTTATAGACCGGAGAACGAAGCATAAAGGCTCCTTCACATCGGCGCGGAGCGTATAATGCGCGAAATTTCCGCAACGAAAAATTCGCTAGCGACGCGGCAGCGAAATGACACTGCCTACATCAAAACGCGATTTTTACGAGCAAACAGTAGTCATGATGTCCTCAGAGCAAGAAGCTATGCTATTTTAAGCATTGATTGCATAAGATGAAATATGTTATTTTGAATTTATTTTGAATTTATAAAACACATAATAGTAGTATATAATACAAGTGTGTGAAGAAGGGCTTTTGTGCATGAATTGCGAAGTTTAAAGCACGAACCGAAGGCGATTGGTTTAATTGCAATGAGTGCCTTTCACGCACGAAAATACTGTTGAATCTACAAAAAAAATGTTTCTTACCGATAATATTGCAAAAATTGTAATTTTGACAGACAACATACTTCAAATCACTGACCAATAACTCCAATAAGCTTAGAACGTTCAGCGCCTCTGTGGAATAAATTGCTAACTAGTAAAAGCGCACAGTAACGGGAACACTATTTGGTCGTTGTCGATGAGTAGGGAAAGATTTCTCCTTCTAGGCCCCCACCTCTACTGATTTTGACCTTGACACTTCGGGTTTCGATTTTGAATTTTACCGCCTGCGCCGAATTTTGAATTTTCCCGCGCACAGTGCAGGAACCGGAAGTGGAGCGGCCGGATGTAGAAAACAGGAAAGGGAAAAAGCGGAAGTAAGAAACCGGAAACGGAAGTCGAAACCAGAGCTCGCACCCAGCGTGTGGTTACATAGACCTCACACGTGGGACTACATAGACCTCACACCCAGCGTGGGGTTACATAGACCTGGCGCGTGTTGCTATATAGACCTTACACTCCCATGTGTGAAAAACGTGAAGTGGGAAACCGGCACCGGAAGTGTAAAGGTTAATGGAGGTGAAGGGCATAGAAGGAACCATCTACTTCGATGTAATCTAGGTTAACCTAGATAATTAACCATAATCCGATAATTATGGTATTTTATTGTTACCCATAATCCGAATATTTTATATAAAGATGGTTAACCATAATTTACATTAGATTATGGTTAGGTTGTCATAGTAACAACAAACAGAAATCATTTAATAATGAAACTCCATTTGATTTACATTGGACTTTTACGCACGAATTGGATACTTTTACACAAGACTATAATAATGGCATCCTTCGCATTCAATAATGTATTTATTAATGTGTTCAATATGGTGTGTGAGTAGATAAAGCTCATTTCAGAATTAAACATGGGTTCATAAAATCAATGTGATTACAGAATATCATCATTTTAATACACAGCGGCAGTGAAACTAACCGCGCATGCAGCGCCCTTGTCGTGCAACGCTGCAGTACCGCGACTACGACGGAAATCGCGCTTTTTGATCTGAACATGTACGCCTTGCCGCCTTGTCAGTAACATAAGCCGCCTTGTCAGTCAGTCCGCCGCGATATCGCACCGGTTGCGGCAGCGAAGCTTCCGCTCCGGTCTGTGAGCACCTTAAAGTTAAAACGTTTTCAGAAAATGTTGAATTACCATACTTTGATTAATTATCGCAATCAATGAAACCATCTTCACTTAGGGCAATTTATTCATTGGTTCGGACAACAATTGAACCCATCATTTTGAAAAGGGCACGAGTCACACTTTTTGGAAATACCACTTTTTTACGCCATTTTATTCATTGAAGCGTTTGCGTTTTACATATTCCATGCGAAGAAAGCACATGTGTATACACCACAAGTCAACTTAAAAAGCAATTAAAAGGGCACGAGTCCTGGACTTATGCCCTTTTCAAGTGAAACGAAACGCATCTGTCAGATATGACATAATATCACTTTATCGTGAGCTTGCCAAAAATGCTTTCAAACCTACGAAAATAGTCTCTGGTGGCAGGAATAGTGAAAACTATAAGCATAATAAAATAAAAATAGGCAAAATTGCTGGAAAATGATGATTAACTAACCAAAATTTTCGTCATTTCGAAAAAGGCATAGGTCCAAAAATTTTAATTCAAAATATCTTGATGAAAATCGTTCTTTTTTAATAAATAAATATTCCAAAAAGCGTGTATGTTTTTTATTTAACAATCTCTATATTCAGTTTGTTCAGCATCAATTACTTTTTTAACAAAAAACGTATTTTTGTTGATTCTGAAAAGTTTTAATTCATGGACTCATTCCCTTTTCGAAATGACGGGTTCAATTAATATGAATCACGATATCGACATTTAAAAACATTCAAAGTTAATAGCTTAACTAAAGAGAAAATCTGACGGATTTAAAAGCAAGAAATCAAAAATTTTCACCAATCAAGAAATTAACAGTTTCCTCAAAAATTTTCCGGATAACAAATATTTGTTGATGAAGGTATTCATTACTTTTTCTCTTATAATGCCCTCTAATGGGCATAACGACATTTTTTTTTATATAATTTAAGGTTATTCTTATCATTGGCATTAGTAGTGCTTGCAGAAAACAAGAACTACGAAATATCAAACCCTGGTTTATAGAAGATACCGGAACATATCTGATCGTTAAAATTCCTGATTCTAAAACAAAAACTCAAAAACCTTTTGTGGTAGGTACCTAAAGAATTTTACCAAATCTGCCTTTTTTTCTAAATTATCAAAATGAGAAATGCACAAAGCAATGTGTTGCAATAAATAAAATTGGCTCTATTCCAAAACAAAGTTAATTATCTTCATTTTCCGGAAGAAAATCCTTATACAGGACATTGTTTCAGACGTTCGTCAACCACCATTCTTGTGGATTCCGGTGGTGATTTATTGTCACTAACAAGCCATGGTGGCTTTTTCACTAAAAAGGCATTTATTGTTACTGTGGATGCAGTAGCAGAAGGCTGTATAGACTGCTCCATGAAAAATCAAAATGATATTGCTTCAAAAATGTCTACTACGATAAACAATAATTTCGCTTCTACAAATGCAAGTACATCATGGAACACGACTTTAAGTACTCATTACCCTGCTTGACCCTGCTGAGGGTAGGTAAAGTAAAGACTAGCACAGAAAACACTAAAAAACACAAATTTTATTTTGCTTAACACATAAGTCTCATCGGATAACTTTTCGCAAATTCCTCAATGACTTCGTTAGGATGTAGATTAGCAGAGATATCTCGGTGAATAATCATGGGAGCCAAAGTGGTTAACCTGTCTTGTATCATTGTCGTGCAGAGGTAATCAATCCTACGTTTGCACGATTTTATTAGTTTATGCGAAGAGAAGCTGCGCTCCACACTACGAGTGGTTACTGGTAATGTAGCGAGAATTTGTAACGAAATTTTCATATTTGGAAAAATTTGTCTCTTGATGCGCTTCAGTTGCAGTTTGTGGGAGATGTTGTCTACCACTCCATAGCTCCTTCCTAAGAGATATTTCTCCCGATAACGAGTGAGAATGAGGTAAATTGTCACTGTTACCGCGTGCAGCTGCTACTATCGAGGTCAGATTATCTGTGTCAACGATAGCACTTGGCAGAAGATGGAACAGATCGAGAATCGAAGAGTGCTCTGCTCTCGAAAAGAGACTCGTCTCGTTCTTGCT
This sequence comes from Phosphuga atrata, assembly GCA_944588485.1. Classification (NCBI taxonomy): domain Eukaryota; kingdom Metazoa; phylum Arthropoda; class Insecta; order Coleoptera; family Silphidae; genus Phosphuga; species Phosphuga atrata. Next base: position 18,962,492 of record OX155894.1, on the reverse strand, counting down.
ACACTTTCTACCATCTCATAACAAAATTTAAGATACGATCTTTGGGTGTTTTTTAAGGATAGCTTTTTTGAAAAGTTCCAATCTTTTTGCTTTCTTGCAAAACTGTTAACATTATTTAGTATAGCCAAGATACTGCGAACACTAGGCAAGGTTTAGTTTATGGGCGCAGAGTGTCCTCTGTCCCACTGTCCTCTTATGCATGACTTTGGCAAAATCATCACAGCAATTTGCCGAGAATACGTCCCTCAAATGTGGCTCACCACCTACGTTAAAAAACGTGAGGGCCCCCCTACGCCTGTGTCGAAGACCTAGACACCAAACACAAGAATACATAAAGCGAGGAGACCTAGGTTACAGTTAAGGTGTTGCTCCAAAAAGAAGAAGAACTATGAAAATATATTTTCCGATGAGTTCACTTTGATTTGCCACGGAAGAACTCTGATACTTTGGGGTGGGGGTGGGGGGTGTGGGGTGTTTTGAGCTCCTTAGCACCCGCTGGATCCGCCACTGATGCTTCTTACAACTCCCATTACGTAATATACTATATTGCTATTCTAGCAGTTTATTTTCTCGGTGCAAGTTTAGTATCTTTTAGAGTTATCTTTAAGAGAACCTATTCGGACGATATTTTTCGACCCATCTTGAAATTGTCCTGCAATTTGGCCGCGCTGGAAAATTGAACTGTTGTCGGAATTAACTGTGAATTGGAATAATTCTTTCAGTTCTTTCTAATAAAATGCTCTACACGAGCAATTCTTTGTTCAATTCAAATACATTTTCAAAAGAACTTGAAAGTTCTCCGAATATTAGTCAGTTAAATAAGTCATTAATTCTTTTTGTTGTTATTAAGAAAAAGCAGGACACTCTTAATTTGCCACCCTCTATTGTAAAGCGTATTAAATTAATATATTTTAAATTGCCGCACAGTATGACAAATTAATTTGATTATATATATTTGGAACAAAACCAAGGTTGTTGTAAATAAAATGTATATAAGTTTACTTCAATACCTTTTCTATTATACGACTTGAGTAATGCTTTACAAATTTGATTAAATTGAAATAAAATGAACGAAATATCGCTTAATTATCGCTTAATTAAGTTTTTAATTATTTATATTTTTGTACAATTTTCAGCTATAATTATAATAATTATAAAGTTAAATGCATGCTAATTCTACGAAGAATTATAAATTTTATAATGGAGCATATTTTCCCTGGATTACATTTGGTTACTTAATGGAAATATGCCGCATTAAATGTATCAAAAAGGTGTTACCAAGTAGAGCAAAATGAATTAGTTAGATGAATTTTTTAAAAGCTACTTTCATTTCAATTTCGTAACGAGTGACTGATTATTATTTAAAAGCGTTTCCATTTAAAATACTGTTTCCGCAAATTGTTTCTAATTAACGTCAAAAAATAAATTATACCTTTCTGTTCGTGATTTTTTATTACCCCAGTCCAGCAATATGACAAAAAGACTAGAGACTAGACATTTTTCTCTTGTTTCTGTAGCCTTCTACAGAAAGACTGAAGAGACTAAACAAGGGTATATTTACAAGCTGAAACAGACTATATTTACAAGATGAGTAGACAAAACAAACTAAACAAAAAATACTAGAAAAATATAAGGACTAAATAAATTTATTGTAAGATTTGTATAGATAAGATTTTAAAAAGACAATACTAAACTGATAAATAAAAAAACTGTTCAGACAGAGAGTATTTGAAAACTCATTTACAATATCCAAGTAAACTACTTCTGTAGTAGTCTAATATAAATCATACATTGAATTCTCTAAACTACATACTACACAGTAGTTTTTATGAATCATTACTTGTTTTAGATTACCTATATCGATCGGTTCAGTTTATGAGCAGAAAATAGTGCTGTATGTGTCAACTAATATATGATTTTGTAAAATCGATACAAAATTTCTATCTACTTGACTAATAATAAGTCAGCGAATTGCTGTCCTATATGACGCGATACTGATTAGCATATTCAAACAATAAACATTCAACACTTGCGATCGATATCTTTATATGCTAGCCTAATGTCGCACGTTAATGCTTAATTCCAAATTATTTAATACAACTGCTTTAAACTAATTACTGAATGAGTTCATTAAATCGATTCGGAATTAGAGCCTCGAGCATAAAAAGGCAGAATCAGTTAGTTAAATCGGTGCGAAAATGTGTAGTACATTCAATTTAGTTCCTCTATTATACCTCCTATTTCTTTTACTTTAATCTGTCACGTATTGTGCGTAAACATTTTGGGCGAACCGAGTGCATAATTGACATGTGTACTAGGCATTGTATCCAGAAATCGGTCTTTATGGACGTGCAGCTGTTGCCATCCTAGAATGATTGATTTCCATTTACTTTGACAACCACAGTCGAATATTAAATAAGAAAATTGTACTTTAACTATGTTTTATTCACAATGAAAGTGTTACTAAAGTGGTCATTATTTATGTATTAGGTTTCAAGTAAATTGAGTTTTATTTTTCCATTTACTCTTTATATTGCGGTGGAGATTTATTTGGACAAGTTGTTTAGTGAGTCAGTGATTTAAATATAAGGGCTGCAATTAATTTGCCCCTATATAAACAACCTTTTTTTTTGGGTGTACCATTTAGATCCGTTTATGTCGACTGGCCTAATCATATTTATTTATCTGTATTTATCTAACTGGGTCCATTAAGTCACTAATTTCATTGTTGTTTGTTCCAAATTGCTTTTCCTCGATATTTGAATATCACTGAAAATAGATTATTAATTAAATAATATTTTTTTATAGTAGAACCTATTTGATAAATCATTAGAATAGGTAGGTCCGGAAGAGATTTTGTGTGTGTCCTTTTATAATTTTAAAAGTCAATCTGCTTAAAATTTAAATCTATTTAATAGATTTATGTATTTGTTAACTTATTGTAAATGATTAGGTTGAAATGACTGTTATATAAAATAAGTTAACTATAACTTTCTGATAACCTTTACCAATTAACTTATTAATGGTTATTTACAAACGTTACTGCCGTATTCACACAATTCCAGAAATTGATGACACTGACATGTTACTGATATGTTATCTTGATTTTTAATTTACTGATCTCCACTCATCCGGTACAGTGTCTGTCGTATTTTGGTTTTTACTGGGTGCGTCATGGGAAACTAACTTTTCACAAATGAGCGGTACTCCACTATTTTCGGATTTAAATTTTGTTTATTGCCAGAAATAAATATGGACCATGTACGGACCATGAAGTTTGAGTTACCTATGAACAAAAAATAATATCATTAATAACCGGTGTGAAACTGGCAATAACTTTCAGCAATAAAAATTTTGCGTAAAATTTCTATTTCAAAAGGCTATAACTTTCTCATTGATAGGGATTTTTCAAAATTTTCTTCACAGAACTGTTGCACAGTAAGTCACCTCATAAAATATTCCAACATAATTTGATTTTCCTTTTACACATAGGCATAATAATCATATTAAAGATCAACAAATATTCACATTTACTCACTTCTTAAACGCGGAACGTCAAAGTGTATTATTTTCTAAAATTTTCCAACATAATTTCCACCATCTATTAGGCCACAGTATTACCTTCATTTCTCAAGCAGGAATTTTTCCAAAATTCCTAACAATAAGCGCACAGCGATTATTTAAAAAAGTGCATTCCACGCAGTTGCCGTTTAATAGAAAAATCCAAAGAGGTAGTAAGTTTCAACATTTCTCAATTTTTCTTTCAAATATCACTAGAGAATGAATGTACCTAACAACGAAATAAAACATTTTTCGAAATATAAAAAAATAATTAAATTACGACCAAACTTAAAATGTAGCTGCTCCACGTAGCACCGTTTCATAGCCAGAACGTCAAATTGCAGTAAATTTTAACTTTTCTCAAATTTCTTTAACACATCACTAGTGAATAAATGTACCTAGACATGTGTAAAAGCTTTTGCAAAAATTCGCAAAAGTAAATGTATTCCACCCCACTTTCGTTCGCCGGGCACTGTTTTATTGCAATAGGGGTAAATAAAAGTAAATTTTACATTTTCTCACATTTTCTTTCAATTCCCACTACGGGATAAATTTATCTACTTATCTATCGAAGCATTAAAAAAAAATCGTACAAATAATAAAATTTCACCAAGACTTAAAATACACCAGCTAACGCAGCACTGTTTTATTGCTCGACCGTAAAATTGCTCAAAATTTTAACTTTTCTAACATTTTCTTTCATTTCCTACTAGGGTATAAATATATCTACTTAACTATCTAAGCATTTAAAAAAATTCGCAAGAATAACTGCATTTGACGATGACTAAAATGCACTCACTCGACACAGCACTGTTTTATTGCTCGACCGTCAAATTGCTCTAAATTTTAACTTTTCTAACATTTTCTCTGATTTCCTACTAGCGGATGAATATATCTACTTAACTGTCTAAGCAATTAAAAAAATTCGCAACAATAATAGCATTTGACGATGACTTAAAATGCACTTACTTAAAACTACTTAAACTTACTTAAAATGCATGTCACTCGCCGCAGCACTGTTTTATTGCTCGACCTTTAAATTGCTCTAAATTTTAACTATTCTCACATTTTCTCTCTTTTCCTACTAGGGGATGAATATATCTACTTAACTATTTAAGCATTTAAAAAAATTCGCAAAAATAATTGCATTTGACGATGACTTAAAATGTACTCACTCAACGCAGCACTGTTTTATTGCTGGACCGACAAATTGCAGTAAATTTTAATTCTTCTTAAATTTTCTTTCACATGTCACGAGAGAATGAATCTACAGAAGCATGTATGAAAGATTTTTGCAAAATCGTAAAAGTGCACTTTTAATTTTCCTCAGTTTTACCTCATTTCTTGTATTTTCAAAAAAATAATTCTGTGTCATCAAAGGTAAAGCCTTTTTATCATTTTTTAAATGCTTAGACTGTTAAGTAGATATATTCATACCCTAATAGGAAATGAAAGAAAATGTTAGAAATGTTAAAATTTAGAGCAATTTGACATTTTAAGTCACCGTCAAATGGAATTATTTTTGCAATTTTTTTTTTAATGCTTAGACAGTTATGTAGATATATTCATCCCCTAGTAGGAAATGAAAGAAATAATGAAAAAAGTTAAAATTTAGAGCAATTTGACGGTCGAGCAATAACACAGTGCTGCACCCACTCGACAGTGCATTTTAAGTCTTGGTGAAATTTTATTATTTGCACGATTTTTTTTAATGCCTCGATAGATAAGTAGATAAATTTATCCCCTAATGGAAATTGAAAGAAAATGTGAGACAATTTAAAATTTACTTCTATTTACCCCTGTTGCAATAAAACAGTGCCCGGTGAGCGAAAGTGGGGTGGAATACATTTACTTTTGCGAATTTTTGCAAAATGTTTTACACATCTCTAGGTACATTTAATCACTAGTGATGTATGAAAGAAAATTTGAGAAAAGTTAAAATTTACTGCAATTTGACGTTCTGGCTATGAAACGGTGCTACGTGGAGCAGCTGCATTTTAAGTTTGGTCGTTATTTAATTACTTTTTTATATTTCGAAAATGTGGCAAAATGGCTATTAAATGGCAACTGCGTGGAATGCACTTTTTTAAATAATCGCTGTGCGCTTATTATTAGGAATTTTTGAAAAAGTCCTGCTTGAGAAATGAAGGTAATACTGTGGCCTAATAGATGGTGGAAATTATGTTGGAAAATTTTGGAAAATAATACACTTTGACGTTCCGCGTTTAAGAAGTGAGTAAATGTGAATATTTGTTGATCTTTAATATGATTATTATGCCTATGTGTAAAAACAAAATTAAATTTTGTTAGAATATTTTATGAGGTGACTTACTATGCAACAGTTCTGTGAAGAAAATTTTGAAAAAGCCCTATCAATAAGAAAGTTATAGCCTTTTGAAATAGAAATTTTACGCAAAATTTTTATTGCTGAAAGTTATTGCCAGTTTCACACCGGTTCATTAATATGGTGTCCATTTTCTCGCAGACCAATGTAGAGGTACTTTCAGAGCTTCCACTCTCTCCAATAGTTGACGATCGATCTGAGCGATGTTTTGCTCTTCCGCTTGTCGCAGTTTGATCAGTGTATGAGTTTTGGTTTTGAGATACCCCCACAAGAAAATGACACATTGAAAGTCTGGAGAGTGAGGGGGTCAATGCAAATCACCGAATCTGCAGATAATGCGACTAGGGAACAGTTGTCTTACAGCATCCATCGACACTCGGGCAGTATGGGTCGTAGCTCCATCCTGTTGGAACCAAACATTTCGCAAATTGATTCGTCATCCTCGCAGCTCGTTTCAAAAGAAATTGTTTACCATATTCACATATCGACAAGAGTCACAGTCAGAAAGAAACACTTTCCCGTTTCGTCAAAAAATAGAGACCTATGACACTTCACGATGTCGTGCAACACCGTAACTTTGAGACTGTGTAGTGGTGCTTCATGTAGAGTTTGTGGATTTTCAGAGGCCCAATATCGGAAGTTTTGACGATTCACAACACCATTAAGATGAAAATGAGCCTCGTCGCTCATTAACAAAATCGCATTAGGATCTTCCAAAAGTTGGAGAATCGCTTCAGCAAAAATGGATAGTCGACCTCCTTCAACTGGTCCACAACTGCCATTTTATAGGGGTGAAAACGTAAATCTTGGTAGAGAATTCGCTGTGATAAAGTGTTGGATATTCCTAGTGTAGCAGAATGCTGACGAGCTAAACGCCTTGGGCTCCATAACATATCCTGCTTTACACGTTCCACGTTCTCCGGAGTTCGAACTGTGCGACGTGGTCCGAGTGACTACTTTTTCATTAAACTGCCTCTACCACGAAGGGCATCTACCATGAAGTCATTCCAAAATGGTGTTCCGGATCGGTATGTCTCCATAGCGAGGAACGTTCAACCTTCGACGAAAGGGACGTTGAACTTCCGTGACTGATTCGCTGCTCCTCACAAAATTGTCATACACCAAAACGCGATGCTCTAGCGTCCACAGCGGCATAATTGCAACTAAACGATAACCATTCGCACATTACAAGCTCAGGGGAGGGCGCCGATGACCTCAACTCTCCACTCCGACCTTTTCCGGTTTAGTACTACCTATCTAGAGGATTTCTCAGAAAATGAATTATTATATATTTTAGATAAATATCTAAAAAATAAACATAAACATAAACTCATACGTTATATAAGGAGAACGATTTAAGGAGAACGTTTTATACGTTATTAAGGAATTATTTAAGGAGAACTTAAAATACTTGGCAAAACCGCTCTCTAATCTAATAAACTCTTCTTTTGATAAAGAAGAATTTCCTTCCATTTTAAAGGTAGCCATGATCGTACCTATCCACAAAAAGGGATACAAGAGGATACTTAACAACTACAGAACTATTACCTTAATTTCTTTGCTTTCCAAAATCTTAGAGTATTGCTTCTTACACATACTCAAAGCATTTATTACGAAGCACAAAATGGTCCCTAGAACAACATGGCTTCTAATGTGGAAAATACACCAATACGGTGATCCTAGGCTTGTACAATAAAATCCTTAGTGAAACAGATAGAGGAAATTATCCAATAGAAAGTTTTTTCTACCTCAGCAAAGCCTTTGACAGCGTAAATCACAAACTACTGCTTGACAAGTTATATAGGTACGGCTTAAGAGGGAAATGGGGAAACCGGCTGGCATCATTTTTTAATAATCGATCCCAATTCGTAAGAATACCGTCGCATAAGAGAAACGGAGTGTCAATAGAAATAGTGACACAATTTTATGAATAGGATGGTTGCGACAGTTACTACGTGGTAATCCATACTTACATTGAATTGAAAAATTCACTTTGTTTTTTACCACACTTATATTATGTAAAAATATTATATAACTTATTATTCACAGTTATATAAATTTCTACACATATCAGTCGTGATATGTGTAGAAATTTATATAACTGTGAATAATAAGTTATATAATATTTTTACATAATATAAGTGTGGTAAAAAACAAAGTGAATTTTTCAATTCAATGTTAGTGACACAATTAGTGGTACCCCAAGGAAGTATTCTTTCACCGACACTATTCATTCTATTCCTGGCAGATTTTGTAGCGTATACACAAGCTTGTAGCTGTATGCTATATGCCGATGATGCCAGTTACTTAATAACGCAGAATACAGTGCAAGCCTCTCAATTAGAGGCAAAGAGTGTAATGAAACACATTTCTAAACGTTTTACGCTAATAAGCTGTTTTTTAACTTGCAAAAAACAAAATTCATGGTATTCATGATATTCCAAACCAGCAGGAACGAGTATGCTGCAAACATATCTATACAAGTACAAAATGTTGAAATAAATAGAATGCAAACATCGAAATTTCTGGGTCTTGTAATCATCTGTTATGGCATAACACTTTAGAAAACCTAGGCAAATCGATTAATAAAAGAACCTATTTTATTCGCTACCTACGAAAATTTCTGACACCTGAAGAGCTAATTATTATTTTGCGGAAATTCAGTCGCTGCTCGCGTATGGAATAATAGCTTGGAGACATCTCTAGAACTACCAAGAATCCTGAAAGCTCAGAACAGAGTTATTCGTGCTTTTTTTTCAGCATGAAAATAACTAATGTGCAAAATGTGCAGCACTTGGGAATACCTATATACGCCTATATATTATTGTAGTTATGCAGAACCCATTTCAAACAGCTAAATATACTAACGGTATTTGGTTTGTATTTACTAGAACTAACATACTATATACACAAAACAAAATATCTCACACGTGGACACAGGAATCTATATACCCCAAAAACAAGTCTTGTTATGTGCAGCAAGGCACCAGATGTTTATGGAATCAATATATAATAAGCTCCCAATAAGTATCACGCAAGAAACTTCTTATAAGCGCTTTAGAAAAAATATGAGAAATCTCCTAATTTCAATATGTCCATATAATTATCAAGAGTTTGTTGATTATATCTATATCTTATAACGACGTACCCATATATATCTTTTTTATATATCTAGTGGTTAATAAATTAATTTGATGGCGCACCTATATATTAGTAGCTATAGACCGCGGATTTGATCTCGTGGATTTTTATATCGGTCAACAACATTCAGGTTAGATATTTTTAGCAAATATTGGGGGGCACGGAAGGAGCCTCCACGCGTGAATTTTCTCCTGTAATTGCAAAACATGCCGGCGCCCACTGGTAACACTCCCACCAGACAGTGGCTAATCCTTCCACCACCGTCATCAATCCTTCTCAACATTCTACTTAGTCTTATTGCTTGAAACAATATTAATAAATTACGCTTCAATCTTCTAACAATTTCTTAAGCTATCAGAAAATCTATAACTAATTCCGCTACTCTTATTCCTTTTAAAGATATCGCTGCAAATATAACTAGGTCTTTCAGGTGTCTAATTTTTTAAGATATCCTGTATTATTGTAAACTAAATTGGTTAATGATTTATATTAGCGTGAACTGTATAAACTTCTGCGCCTTTCGTTCTACAAGTAAAAATAAGAGAAGTGTTCAAAATCAGAACGTCTTAAATGAATCGTGAATTTTGGAATGTCATGGATATTGAGCAAAGATGTAAAGAAGAGGAGGAATTACAAGAGAAAGGCGATATATTCAACCTACACAGAAAAATCTAAGAAATTACAGGACCATGCAAAGGGGGAAAGCCGACCACAAATGATCAAAAAAATCACAAATGACTAAAACGAAGAAATAACTAATGACATGGATAAATGCAATCCATGGCGGGCAAAAAGCTCTTCGATGATGACAGGACTCCACAGGGCCAAGCATTCTAAGAACCTATTAGTTCACGCCATTAAGGTTGAAAAGAACAACAAAACACTAGGTCCATACTATATCCACGCAGAATATTTCAAGCTGTTACAGGAGGAAAACATAAACATAATTTTAAAACTATACAACAATAATATACTTCCAAAGGAATGACTTAAAATCCACGTGCATAATGCTTCCCAAAAAGCAAACAGCAACAAGATGCAAAGATCACAGGCCAACCTAGCTAATGAGTCACACATTAAAAATATTCCTACACATCATATTTCTTCTTATTAGCCTTCATACTTCCATTGTTGGATATAGTCCTCTTTCATTTTTTTACATGCTTCTTTGTCATTTCCTGTTCTCATCCACTGTTTTCCAGCTATCGTCTTTATGGCGTCGATCCATGTCGTTTGGGGTCTTTTCGTGCTTCTATTTGTTTCCCGGGGTCTTGAGAAAGTAATCTTGGGGCTCAATTCTTCAGCTTTCTTTCTGGCCACGTGTCCTGCCCATTACCATTTGAGATCCGCTGCTCTCCATGACATCTATTATTTTTGTTTTTGTCCGGATATCTGCATTCTCAGAGTTATTTCCAGCATCGCACGTTCCATTGATTTTTAAGTCAAGTTTTGCTGCTGATTTTTTAGTGATAGCCATTTTTTCCTGGCCATAGGTGGCAACGGAGAGGATGCAGCTGTTGTAAACCTTACATTTTGGGTAAATTGATACGTCTTAGTTTTTTAGTATATGGCTGAGATTTCCAAAGCGGCCCATGTTAGTTGGATTCTGCATTTGATTTCGGCAGTTTGATTTTCTTTGCCAATTTTAATTGTATGCCCCAGATATGTATATTGCTCTACTTTTTCTATTATGATGTTATCAATCGACATTTCCTGAGGGCTACTAGTTATAATTTTTGTTTTGCTTAGAATCATTTTTTACCCTATTTGCTTGAACAGGTTGTTTATTTCTTCTACCATTGTTTTTATATCTTCGATATTAGTGCTTGTTAGAATTATGTCGTCCGTAAATCTTCAGTGTCATGTCCAGTTTAGATATGTCCCGTCGATCTTCATGTCTTTCTCGTCGCAGTTTAATTGTTTGAAAACCTTTTCTATGGCTGCGGTGAATAATTTGGGGGATATCGGGTCCCCTTGCCGTACGCCTTTGTTTAGATTTATTTTCCCCGTCTGTAGGTCGTCGTTTATTTTTACGTGAAAGGTAGCCTCTTTATAAATGTCCTCCATTAGAGCGCTATATCTCGTCTATTTTTGCGTCGTTCATTGCCGACAAGAAAGCCCATGTCGGGGTGTATGGGGTCACGCTGTACAGTTAGCACCCTTTATCAATAGCGGTCACATCAAATAATCAAGACAGGAGATGGCTAGCGATAACTGGTCCTCGCAGAGTACCCAGCTCTTACTTATGGCTCCAAGCTGCCACACCCCGGTAAACTGTATTGACCTACAGGCCAAACTAAGTGAGGGTAGCCAGATATGGCAAACACGCAGCGTCTGAACCCAGAGGTGCAGCTGCAAACGGCGTCTGCATCCTGAGGATCGGCCGAAATCCAAAACTCGTCAACACGCAGAGCAAGCGCGACGTTTTAACAGCCAAAACCTTTCAAAGTACAATATGAAATGTCGAAATACAAAACAAAAATACCCCAGGCGGGTAGAATACAAAATTCTGAATCCCACTCCCACAGAAAATCGAACAGCCTCACGGATTCTGGTGGAGGCAATAAATCGACCATCTTTACACAATATAAACGAAAATATACACACAAAATCTACATAGCAACACATCATACACACCAGGGTATATAAACTTAAACTAAAAGGGCTAAGCGGAGACACTCCGTTCGGATTTAAGAGCGGCTCCGGTACACGAGAAGCAACATTTTGCCTAAAGACATTGGTACAAAACTGTTATAATTAAAGAATATAACCAAAGAGAGGACATCTTATTGTGTTTCATCGACTATGAAAAGGCGTCCGATAGTATCAACAACCAACGTCTCATCGAATATCTAAAAAGAACCAGCTCTTTTTAGATAAATGAAAAACACGAAAGAATAATCCTAAACCTGTACTGACAACAGTCGGCCAACGTCAGAATTAACAATTAACGACAGAAGAAATCGATATAAGAAGAGGGATTAAAAGAGAGACGTGGAACAAATATTCTCAGAGCCTTCGATATTCTAGAAATCGTAATAAAAGTTAACGGTACCACAATAAACAATATAAGATACGCAGACGACACAGTGATCATAGTAAGCAAGCAGCAAGACGTACAGCTACCAATAAACAATATAAACAGAAAGGGATCAGAGGCCGGACTAATAATGAACAGATAACATTTAACCAAAAAAATTTCATTGCTATAAGCCTTAATAATCAGGCAGTAGAGTGGGAAACAATCGAAAGAACTAAGACCACGAAATACCTTGGCAAATTAGTAAACTATAGAGGGGACCAACTAAAAGACATCAAGAGTAGGGTAGATTAAGCCAGACAGGCATTCAACAATCTACCTCCCTTGCTATGCGATAAAAACATAAATTTAGAAATCCGCCACAGAATGGTCAAATGCTACGTTTTGCCAGTCCTACTGTATAGAGCACAAACCTGGACGATAAAAGTAGCATCCATTAACAAGATCGAGGCGTTCGAGATGTGAACACTCACAAGAATGCTCCATATCTCATGGGTGGACCAGATTACCAACGAAGAAGTGCTGAGAAGGGCAGTAGTGAACAGATTACTTTCAATACCATAAAGCAGCGCAAGATCGGGTGTTTGGGTCACATACTAAGGGGGACAGAATATCGAATTCCCCAGCTCGTACTCGAAGGAGAGATAGAAGGCAGAATGGGCATCGGACATATACATCTATCATGGCTTAGGAATCTCAGGAACTGGACTGGAATCAAAAAGTTTGATGACATGCCAACACACTTAGGTGTATGGCAACAGAAGAAGAAGGATATTTCATATTATACATCACAAGACGCGAAATATAACAAAGATCTTTTTCTGTTGTTGTGAAAAGTAAGCCTGAAATTAGCGATTATAAAAAAGCACAAAATAGCGTATTTTAAGATTTTTGCCCGAGTTTTTCCAAAATAATTTAATTTGTCTAAATCTTGTTGTAAATTATTCAAAATGAAATGCAGTTTAAATCTAGCTTTAATACATGCAGTTGCAAGGAGAAGAAACATCTAAAAGTTTCTATAAAACTATTGCCTTAATTTTAAAAACTTTGATCCCTATTTTCTTCGGCCCGCGGACCGGATCCGCCCATCAACTTGAATTCATCCGACCCTTTTAACAATTTCCAGATATTCTTAAACCTGGCCGAATTTGTAGACTTTATCTTCTAGGTTCAGTAGGTTAAGCAGTTTCAGCTTTGATATATGCAACGGCACTCACGTATTGTTAGCATCCCAATCATTAAAGATTGAGAATTCATCCGAGTTTTAAAAACTATCAACTATTTGTTCATGTACTTCTTTATCTACATTTTGACTTCCACACATAACGTAAGATACGTATGTGGAATTATCAAACCATTTACATTTCCATTTTCAATTTGCCTTTAAAATTGCAATCATAAACTATTACTCAAATGTCAGCTGTCAACTGTCAGATCAGCACACAATTATTATTTTTTTTTAATAATGCTTGTCTGCCTCTTTTAACTGGATTATTAAAAAATAATAGCGGACTCATTTTTTTTTAAATGAATTCATATACCAATTTTCACATCTCTAATATCTCCAGTTTTTGAGATATAAATAGTCCGCATTTACAGTCCCCCCCAAAAAACCATACCCGTTTTTCTCTATTTTTTAAAAGGAATCTAACTGCCCATATTTACTATTCTGACATATTCGGTTTGAAATATATAAGTTATAAAAATATTCAAACCCAAAGCCCCAAGAAAAAGTGAGTATCTTTTAAAACGAACCTTTATACCAAATTTCATATCTTTAACATTTCCGTTTCTAAGACATATACTTCCTAACAAAAAACTTTGGGGTCCCTTTTCACCCCCTTAGAAACGAAATTTCGAACAATATTTCCTGATTGGGTGTTTGAACGTCGTAGAAGCAAAGTTCCTTCCAAATTTTACGTTCGTAGGTTAAACGGTATGGCCTGTGCGTTGATGAGTCAGTCAATCAGTCAGTCAAGAATGACATTTTCTTATATAGATATGACATGACTGATAGATATGACATGACATTTCATGAGCAGATATGGCACAAAATTACGTACAAAACTAGACAGGTACTGATGCCACTGACGTGTGTAAATAGACCTACTAACCCACATTCAGAGTCAAATATACAACGTGAAAATTCTACTGCTATCCGGCGTTTGATGTACACTTAAGCTCCGTGTTTTCGCTCGAAAGAGTTTTCACGTGTTCATCAACGTGATACGAATTCATTCACGAAATCAGTTTGTGCTAATTCCGAGTCTCTTATAAGTTATAAGACACTATGAATGAATCACGTTGTAACAGGTAACACAGCTGTAAAATAAACGGTTTTATAAAGTGAATTTGAAAACTCATAATTTTTAGCAATTTTAAAAAACTTGTTACATGAAAATGATTTAATAGAGTTCTCTAATGTAAAATATTTATGATTGTGTTTGTAAAATGACAAGTCGTTAATACTTCGAGTTAATAATCAAATACAAAATAAAAAATATGATATATCACTGAGAAATTAGATTAGTTTGTTTTGTATGTTCGCGAAGTGATTTATCGAACGGCCATAATAAATCAGCGAAAATTCAAACACTCAAATCTTAAAATAAAACATATCAAACATTTCAATACAAAATCTACGTATTTTTAAATCTTATTTAATGTTCAACGATGAATCATCTTTATCATACAATCCTTTATTCAAATCGATATGTTCAAATTTTCAGATCCGTTTGGAAAAAATGTATTAATGTAATGCAAGCTAGTATATATTCAAATGAAATGTAATAAATCAGTTGCCTTCATTGATGTAATATTAGCTCCCCCTGCGTGGAAAATTTACGGCATGTAATGCTAATTCTGGCATGAAGCTGTTTTCTGCTTTATGTTCGAAGCTTTTATACATGGAAAATACAACGTTAAACTGATGCGATTAATCCTTACAGTAATATGTTATAATTAAGAGTTGGCAGTACAAGTGTTTATAATAATTGTTATAATTTAAACTAAAAATAAGGGTCGAGGATAGCGAAGGTATAACATCTGTTCCCATTCATATTTATGATATAATAGTTATTTTGTTTTTATTTTAATGATGGATTTTTTTTCCGGATTTTTGCTGAGGTTTTTATTCTCGGGAATGAATTTGTGTGGGAAAGAGAATTCAGTTTATGTCACGATTCTTCCTACCGGAAAAACTTAAACGTTGTGTAAGCTATTATTTTGAATAGAGTTTATATTTTCTGCTATCAATAGGTAATATTTAAAACCGAATAATATTCATTCACTGCAAAATTAAAAATGACTAAGTTGCAATAAAATACCTAATCCAATAAAATAATTCAAAACTCATAGAAGACACTTTTCTTTTAAATATTATTAAATACGAACTTCTACAATTATAATAACATTGATTGAAATTCCTATTTGAATCTTCATCATAGTTACAATATCTGAATAGTAGTTTGTGATACAAGTGTGTGAAGAAGGGCTTTTGTGTATGAGATGCAAAGTTTAAAGCAAGAGACGAAAGCGAGTGGTTTAATCGCAATGAGTGCACAAAAGCCTTTCACACACGTGTGTGATACATTATTTTGTTTACGAATCATGTTAAAATACTGTAGAATCTACAAAAAAAATAGTGTTTCTTACCGGTAATATTGTAAATCTTGTAATTTTGACAGACAACATACTTCAAATCACTGACACAATAAGGTTAGTACGTTCAGCGTCTCCGCGGTGTAAAAACCTAGTAAAAACACAATGCCGAGAACAAAATTTGGTCGTTGTCGGTGTAATCTAAATAAATTTAGATTTAAACTAGATTAGAGTATGATTAGGTTAAGTTATATTAGAGCCAGATAAATCCAGACTGAGAGGCCGACACTTCTTGATTCAAAATAACAAATATTAATTTAATTTTATTATACATCAGAAAATTAATTTTTGTTTTTTAGTTTAGTGACGCAAGTTGTTGCCAAAGTAACAACAAACAGAAATCTTCTAATAAATTTAAAACCGAATAATTCTTTAATTCACGCACGATTTGAATACTTTTACACACGATTATAATAATGGCATCCTTCAAATATAACAATGTATTTATTAATGTGTTCATTTTAATGTGTTAGTAGATAAAATCTACTATATCAGTGATGGTGTATACATATAGGATAAAAGAAAATAATAGGAGTCACTTAAGCGGAAATTAAAATAAAAGCTTATTTTACAATAAAATCTTTATTGCAACCGCCAGAAATATAAAATTACTTATTTAGCAACTAACAATTGAGATCTGTTTTAATCCCTTTGCAATCAACTTTGGGCTTAATGATTGTTACAAAAAATATATAGATTTGACCTCTATTGCATCGTGATGGAGGCAATGGTTGTCACCTTGGAGGCAATCAGAGTTTAAAAAAGCCTAGCATATATCGGAGGCTTAATTTTCTGCTGAGTGTCAACCATTGCAGTCCGCCTGAGCTTATAGCCCACGTAAAGTACATCTGATCTGTTCCACAACTCATTATTGCTGCGAAATTCCGGCATTTTCCGTTTCATTATCCTCATTATCTAGCCCCAGATCTGGAGGGGCAAGCCGGGGCCCACGCCCTGGGCGGAAAATTCAGAGGGCGGCAAATTTAAACTTGGCAGACAAATACAATGTTTTGCCTACGCCTACATACTAATTTGTCTCGATAACTTCTCAATAGTTTTCAAGATATTTTAATTATCATCTTATTTTTTATAAAAAAAAAAATTTCGCGGCCAATCAAAATAAATCAATTTTTTTTCTTTAAACTAAAAACTTAAAACTACTTAAAACTGTGCTATCCTGTGGTGTCCCAAATAATATATATGTCCTATACGTCCATGTACGTATGTATTTTTGAAAAAAAAAATAGGCTTAACACAGAATGAGCAACGCTAGATAGGTTTTTGTGGCGTTGTTTCCGGGAGGCATATGTCCATCAGTGGGCGTCTGATGGTTTAAATGATGATGATAAAGGTAAAAATATAGGCCGGCAGGGGCGGCGTTTTTCAGTTTTTTCCCCGCCACGAAAAAATTGAAGATCCGGGGCTGTCATTATCTTGGCATAATTCATCAGTACCTACATCTAGAGTACGTATTATTTGACTTTTGGAGAATTTGTTTCTTTGCCCTTTCAGGGCCCTGCTTCTGAAACTTAGATTTTTTTCGTTGGCCCTTTCCACCTTTTATTTTCTTTTTGTTCTCCTTGACCTTGTTGAGATTTTTTATTTTTCTTATTTTCTGTTTCCACCAAATCTTTTTTTTATTGCTATTCAAGTTAAATTTGTAGCGTACTGTTTCTTTCGGCCCTATCTTGTATTAAGGATAGGTGATATTTATTGTAACTTAATTAATCGGTGTTTCTATTTCAGAAGCCCATGGCGTGAATCATTTTTAAAATTTTTTATGAATAAATTACACAGCATTTAGATTGTAAAAGAAGCAAAGGGAGCTTGAGATATATGCATCAGATTCTTGCGAACAAATTAAAGAAAATTGTCGCGTATTAGGGGTGAGATGGATGGCGAGGTAGTTTAAAACAGTTTCGGCTGTCTAGTAGGTTTATTCATCTCCATGTACGCACCTATTAATTATTATGTTACAAATCACTACCTTATTGTTATAAACTCTATAAATTTGTATAGTTTTCATTTTTTTCCAAGAAAATACATAACCTAGAAATATCACACAGGGAGGGCTGTGGTGGCTCTCCCTAAAGAATGTGCCAGCGTTCTAGTACTTATTTTTTTACGAATACACCACTGAATATTGTGTGCTATTCCACGTAAATAGTCGATGACCTTGAAATTCGAATATAGATACCATAGGAGACGTCTCCTCCACCTGCTTGTAGTGGCTCGGGGAATCGTAGACGTTGTTTGTTGTTGCAGGCGTCCTCATAGACGGTTGAAGACGTCATCGTAGTCGCTGTTGCAGCGTTTGTTCGTAGGCGTCTGGTAGACGGTTGAATTCGTTACCGTAGACGTTGTTTGTTGTTGCAGGCGTCCTGGTAGACGGTTGAAAACGTCATCGTAGACGTCGTTTGTTGTTGCAGGTGTCCTCGTAGACGGTTTAGTGCGGCATCGTAGACCTTGTTGGTGCAAGTTTGTTGCATGGAGTCTTCGCAGACGTCGTTTATTGATAGGTAATTTCCTATGCAAAGCCGGCTTGCACCTATCAGTATGATTCGATCCGGAAAATTTACAAGTCGATTGTGGCCTCTTAGACGGTAGAAGGCGTCGTAGTAGACGTTGTTGTTGCTGGTGTGCTCGTAGATGGTTGAAGGCGTCATCGTAGAATTCTTATCATCGTAGTTTCTCTAATCGTAGTTTCTTGACGTGCGGTATTCAGTTTAGCGTGTAAGGTTACCTGGGCACAAATTCAGGGAGTGCTTGAACAATGCGGCAGATTTCAGGTGCATTTGGTTCCATATTTGAGAGTGTAGATTCCCCTTTTCGGTAACGTCGGGGTCACCAACTTGTGGGTGCTATGCGTTAGAAAAAATATATCACTCACGGGTTGCAGAGGAATTTATTTACAATCATATAAAATACAAACATACAAAAGATACAAACACTGTATCAAGGGAATGGCAGAGCTGCGCTGAATTCGGATATAACTTGAACAAACTATAAGTATTAACTTGGGAGGAACTGATGTCTCGGAGGCGTTCGGACTCGGACTGTGACTTTGACTTACCGTTTATTCGGGGGTCCCAGTATTTATATTGCGTCCAGGTACTGTTCTCTCTTCTGGGGGATTATTTTGCTTTCTTCGGTTATATCGTCGCTTTTTGGATTACCAATTCGGGAGAAAAATATTCTGTCGTAATCTTCCGACAGAACACCCGCTGGCAAATTCTTAGTTTTGCTTTATTCGAGTGTTTTAGTGATGTTTTGTTATCTGCCCGAGGTTTACAACTCGACTCTCATAAAATATTTTCCGAAATTTGTCCAGAAGTATTCGGGTAATTATTGTAATACCCTCGTAAAACTAAAAATAAAAATGTTTCATGATCTGCTCGAGGATTATTACACTATCAACACTCACAAATTATTTTCGGAATTTTGTCCAAAAGTATTCGGGTAATTACTGTATGGGCCCTTATAAAACTAAGTAGGTTTGACCGGGCCCGTTGTGACTACAAATCCGTGGTAATCTAACCAAGTATCTTCCAAGCAGAGGTCCCTATTGCATGTAACTCTGCTTGATGATGATGCATAATTTAACCTCAATGTTTAACCTAAATGTGCACAATTTAACCTCGATAGGAACAATTTCAAAAAATATTGATATCCTGTAAGAGAGGGACAGTCATTAAGGCCATTAGCTCATACACCATTAGATGCAAACTGGTATGGGTCTGTGTGGGGAAAGCTAAACAAGCTCGGCAGAGAAAATAAAGTAAAGCTATACTGGGTACCAGGACACACTGGTATAGACTGAAACGAAGAAGCCGATCACCTAGCAAACAAGGGATCCAGTAATACCTTAATAGGTACGGAACCTTTTTGCGGTATGAGTATGAACACCCTTCACAAAATTTTAGATGAAGGAATAAGAGAACAATGGACGAAAACCTGGAAAGAACTTTTAGGGCTAAGACAATCCAAAGCAATGCTGGGATATCTTAACCAGAAAAGAACATATCGAATGTAAAACATATCGAATCGAGAATGCGAAAAGACTAAAACAAACTAGCTGCGAAACACATTTTTGAATGCGCAGCAACAGAATCACATTTTAATACATACAAGTTTATAATTATCGAAATATATAGATCTTCTTTAATTGCACGAAAATATGTTGGACATTTGGCAAACGGAAAATATCCCCTCAGATTGGAAGTCAGCTATAATCTATCCCATACACAAAAAAAGGAAATAAAACTGAACCAAACAATTATCGAGGTATATATCCCTTCTTCAGGTCACATACAAAATTCTTTTAAAAGTGTTACTAAACCGTGCAGAGCTGCAAGTAGATAATCAAATCGATGAATATCAAGGTAGATTTAGGAAGGCACGGTCATGTGCAGAGCAAATTTGGGATGTGAAAAACGTCATACAATATCTTCGCAACACAACTAACAAAAAATATGTTATAACGTTTGTGGATTTCCCGAAAGCATATGATAGTATAGATCGCGTATCACTTTAATGTTTTAACAGAATTTGGACTTGACCAAAAAACAAGACAAAACTTACGTAGACAAAGGCTAAAGTAAAATTTATGGCTGGATTAAGTGAACAGTTTGAAATAAATACAGGCGTCCGTCAAGGTGATAGAATTTCCCCATTACTTTTCAATTGTGGCCTGGAAACAGTTGTTAGGGAATGGAGAAAAGCAGGGGCACCATCTCACCGACTAGGGCCAAAGATTTAGGGTATTCAAATAGACTGCCAAGCATTTGTTGATGATATGGCACTAATAGCTAAAGACATCACTGCACAGAAGCAGCAAAAATAGGGACTTCTAGAGGAAAGGACTTCTGATATATTTATTTTATATTTTTATCTAGCTGCAACTTAATGTAAGCTTAATTTCTTGGGCGGAGTGGTCCGATATGTGATATTGCATGGATTTAGTTTTATATTCCAATTTCGTATATATTATTATATTATCTAGACATGTGCCCGATTGTGGATGGCTTATTTCTTTTAATGTTATAGTTGCGTTGAAGGATTCTAGCAGAGACACGAATTCTAGTCGGACATTACTTTTCTTTCGAATATATATGTTGAAATCTCCAGCTATTATGAATTGTACTGATTCCGCACTTAGCTTTATTAGCAGATTATGTAATTTGTTGAAGAATAATGATTTGTTCGTCAAAGGAGTCCTTCTTCTTCTAGTGGATGGATCACTTAGTACCACGGCTCAATATAATCAACGTATATTGAGCCTTCCTTCTTGCCCGATAGCTTTTCATTTTCATGGATTGTTGTAGTTTCTGTTCCTCCGACCATGCACGTCGTGTTGGTTTCTTCTGATTTACCTCACATTTCTATTCATCAGATCTGGCCATTCCATCTCCACTAGGTCCCTCTCCACTTGTTTGTACCACTTTGGTCTTGTACGTTTGTTATGTAGAAATTTGTGGATTCGGTAATTAAGCCTCGTATGATTCATTCTCCCAAATAATCCAAAAATTGAATTCGTGGTATTCTCATTCTCATGGTATCGGTAAGTTTCGAAATTTTTCTATATATTTAAGAATTGGGTTTAGGGATAGTGTATGCCGTTTTTAATTCTGGGCCCTAAGATCTTTCTCATAATTTTCCTTTAATTGTTCCTTTAATGTCTTAATTTGTAAATTGAGCGTTTCTGAATCATAGAGAGCTTCCGGTTTAATCACTGTTCAGTAATGGCGAATTTTACTACTCCATGACAGGCATTGCTTGTTATAAACATTTTTGGTGTATTGAAAACCAACCTCCATTTTTTGGATTCTTGATGTTACAGATTTATTCTCATTGCCATTTTCTGTAACCCATTCGCCTAAGTATTTAAATTCCTTAACTCTAGAAATTTTGTTAACGTTAATATAAATTTCATGTGGCGCATTTTTTATATTAGTCATAAATTTATTTTTTCGTAAGAGATATGAAGCACTATTTTTGCTGCTTGTTCTGTTACAATGAAGAAAATATGAGACTCTTTAGAGAACAACTAATGATAGAAACGTGGAAAGAAATTTACGAAATTGAAGAGAGTGAAGTAGACAGTCAATGGTCAGAATTTATAAGATTATTCCAGTATTACTTTAATGAATGTTTTCCACGAAAAAGAATTAAATGCGGATCTGTAGTACGACGTATTCATTCCAATCCGCAAATAACGAAAATAGTGAAAGAAGGATACTTCAAATAATTTCACGCTATCAGCATAAGTTCAAAAAGACATATAACAACCTATGTAGGAAGCTTAAAAATATATTAAAAGAAAAGAAAAAAGAGCGATTCCAAAAACAACTGAAATGAACAGAAAACCTTCAAAAAACAACGTGGGGCATAATAAGGCAGACAGCGGACTTAAAAAAACCACAGTCTATATTCAAAAATCGTAGTGAGGATCCATATCAAAAAGCCTCTGATGTTAACAACTACTTCGCAGACAGGGCACACGCACTACAAGAGACAATGTCACATATAAACTATTATGATACCAAACATATTATGAAACAAACAGCAACTCCATATTCCTTCGCCCAATTACATCTGAAGAAATTTATACAGTTATCCATAGTTTGAAAAATAAAAAAAGTACTGGCAAAAACGAAATTCCAGTGGCAGTGTTAAAAAATGCGTGCGATTTTATTTTACAACCTCTAGAACCAATCTTAAGTAACTCGATATTTCACCGCATATTTTCAGATATGCTGAAATGGTCAACAATAACACCGATTTACAGCAAATTCGGAAACTATAGACCGATTTGTATTTTATCAAGTTTCTCCAATCTGTTCGAAAGAATTTGCGTTAATAGACTAGATACAATATCTTAAACAATAATCAGCATGGATTTATCAAGGGAGAAATACGGATACCGCTCAATACGTCTTCATTAAAAAAGTTATTGAAAGCTTAGAGAGGCGCTTAATCCCTGGAATTCTCTTAGATCTGTCAATAGCATATGATCTGGTCGATCATAACATATTGCTCCAAAAGCTTAAAAAATATGGAGTACGAGGAACAGCACTACACTGGATATCATCTTTTCTTACTAACAGGAAACAGATCACAAAAATAGAAACCACTCAAGGACACATAAACTCCAACACAAGAATAATTAATGTAGTAATCCCATAAGGCAGTGTTTTGGGACCATTATTATTCACCTCATACATAAACGATCTACCGAAAATACAGATTGATATTGAAAATGAATTAATTCAGTTCGCAGATGATACAAGCCTGCAGTTATTAAATCGCTCTGTGGAGGAAATTTGCCCAAACTTTAATAATGCAATGGTATAATTATTACATTGGTTCTGTAGAAATAAACTTATGGTCCACAATACTAAAACACATATTATTCTGTTCAAAACTAAACGAAGCACAATAGATTATCCTCTCCGTAATAAAATAGGAAATGACGTTTTAGAAACACAATAGTCGGTTAGATTCCTAGAATTGCACATAGATAGTACCTTGGATTGGTCAGATCATATAATGAAATTGTCATCTAAGTTAAATAAAAAGGTATATGCCATGAGATTATTGAAACCAAATATAGATTCCGAAACCTTAATATTGGTATATGCTGCAAATTTACAAAGTCGCCTCCGATTCGGATTCCAGTTCTGGGGCAGTGGTTCACACATAAAACATAATTTTAGAATCCAATAACAAGCAATTCGATTAATACAGGTTAAGTCACAGAGATTCCTGCACGGGAAAGTTCAAATAAGCCTATATACTTACAACCACAGGAACGTATGTATACGAGAGCCTAATATTTTTCTTCAAACACAGAAATTTATTGAATGATTTCCAAAAACTTAATGAGAAGGATACTAGATATAACAAACACCAATACAATTTTCCCAAACACCAGTTAACTGTAACAGAGAAGAACCACCATATAGTATCATAAAACTATATAACCTTCTACTAAAAGTATAAAGTAATAAATAATAATATCTCTGAAAACCAATTATTTAATTTTATCAACAATAATGAACCATATGATATGGATGAATATAGAACAGCAGCAAGAGAACAATAATGGAGAACTTAAAAAAAAATTAACTGAATATTGTATTTGTGTTTAAGTTTTACCATTTTAGATTAACATTTTTGGTTTTACTTTTATAAATCAAATTTTCTTTCTAAAAATCGTAAGTTCAAGTTAATTACCGTCTAAGTATGTTAAAGTTTAAGCAATTGTTTTGTGTATTTATGAAATCAATTCATTGTATGAATATGTTTTTCTTTTATGAAAAATTTCATTTAGTCCTATTTGGCATATGTTTTGTATCCGAGAGAACTTTAATAATAAAATAAAGTATTTTGACTTGATTTGAACAAAAACTTGCATGAAACTAAACAGGAACAAGCTTAGAATTCTGACAGGAGTCCTGAAGGAGACACCTGAACACCTGAAGGAGAAGAAGACACTGCAGACTTAGAAAACACCTCAAGGCCATTGGCTTAGAGAAAGATAAGAGATGCAGATTATGCGGCTCAGCTAAGGAGACTCCCATACATCTGCTCAAACAATTACATTAACTGCAGAGCACTGTTGCGCAAGAGACAAATTTACCTTGGTGCCCATTGCTTGAACTCAGAGGATTTGCAGTCCTTGAATCTCATCCATATCCTGAAATTCCTAAAGGAATCGGACTAGAGGAGGCGCTCTAAATGGTTAAGTAAAGCAACGATCAGAGGAGGAGGGTGGGGTAGAATAGATCTATGATGGTCGCAGTACAAGTCACCACGGAAATATCAAAATCTACAATCTACAATTGTCTAAATACAAATCTACAATCTAGCTTCTGTGTTCAAATATATTTTTATTATCTAGACCAGTAGCTCAATTAAGATTTGATCAAAATTTTGATCAACTGTTTATATTTTAGTGTGATTCCAAAAACGTTCATGAACAGGGGGGCATTCCTAAAACGTAAATAAATATATTGAATTAAAACTAATTTCCAAGTTTTCTGGTATTTTCAGTGAACTCTCTAAAAAACAAGTAGTTTTGTTAGAAATGACAACAAACAACTTTAAAACCAAAATTCAAAAAATATATTTTGATTTTTTTATTTGGCTGTGTAATCTAATCTTAAGAATATATAGCTTTGTGAATTATAAGTTATAGTTTTTGTAAAGTCTTATGTGTCTAGTCTGCAGGCGTTTCTATGTAATCTAATCTTTCTGGGCATATCCACCAGTTTTGTCTCTATTATCTCATTTTATCTGACTGTCCTGTCTTATCCCAAGATATTTCTCCTAATTATTGAAAATTTACATATTTTAGAATGTTCCTTAGACTTTTTTTTTTGATTGTTAGTAAAATGTAAATTTGAAAATCATATTTATTATGCATTCTTTTGTTTCAGACTTTTCCAACATTATTTAAATTTTTGGTAGTGCAGAATAATTATATACATTTTAGAAAGTTTATTTTAGTTTAGTTTCCACAATATTTTATTTAAATTATTATCGATCCAATGGGATAATATCATATTTTCGTGAAATATTTATTAACGTTTAGTTTTAAACACGACATTTATTTAACACATAAATTTTATAATAAAAAAAATGTTGACAAGGTTTATGTACAATACTTTAATTTAATAAGTTAAATTTCTTATAAATTTCTTTAAAAAGCAAATGGAAAATTGAATTTAATAATAATTGCATAATACATTTAATAATAATTTTCCAGATAATAAATTTAATAATAATTTTTCACAAAAATTTTCGGACAAACCAAGAGAAAATTTATGAAAGAACAGTTAAAGTACATCGAGGAAAACTTCATGAACTATAACATAAGATACTTCTACTTAACATTCGTAAGTAAAATCAAAGGCTACACACCACAAAACGTATGTTTCAGAAGTAAAACAGGAGACAAGAAAACTGCAGAGAACTAGCTAGATATTTTTCTAATATATTTACAGGTTGACTGCCACGCACTCCGTTCGGAGTGGTTCGGTGTCTAAAAAAACCAAAAATATTGGTGGCAGTCAACCTGTTTAACTGCCAAGAACCAACCTCAAGATTCCCCAGAGAAAAAAAAATAGCAGAAAGACACTCGGATTCACCACCACCCACACAAGAAAAAATCGATAGGCACATTCAAAGGCTCAACAACAACAGAACATCCGGAGAAGATGCAATCATTGCGGAATTACTGAAAAATCTAGGACCAAACTCACTATGAGAATTCACACAAATCATCCAAGACATTTGGCAAACCGAAAAATTACCAGAAAACTGGAAATGCGCACTCATACATCCACTGCATAAAAAGACAGAGCGAAAGAGACAGAGAGAAAAGGACAGAGCTGATGTGAACAACTACAGAGTTATCTCCCTATTACAAGTCGCCTACAAGTTCATGTCCATGTGCCTCCTCCAAAAATTAAAGGAACAACTAAAACACAAAATAGGGGAATCAGGGCTTCAGATCAGGTCGATCCTGCGCAGAGCAGATCTTCACACTAAAAACAACAACTCAAGCACAAAAGTATCAGAAACTTGCTAGTTATATGCACCATTGTGGACTTCAAAAAGGCATATGATTCCATAGACAGGCAATCACTTTTAGAAATCCTGGAAGACCAAAGACTGAACTCCAAAACACTAGGACTCATTAAACAAACTCTGTCAGACATCAAAAGTATAGTTCAAGGGAGAATTTTCCGAACCATTTCTGATAAAAACAGGTGTCAGACAAAGAGATGCCCTGACCCCACTACTCTTCAATGTGGCTTTAGACGAAGTGATGAAAGAATGGGAAAAAGAGTTAAAAGCACAAAAGCACTGGAAACTCACACAATTAGGAAGGCCCAAAGGCAAAGTAGAAATCTTATGTCTAGCTTTTGCAGACGGTATAGCAATACTTGCGGATAATGAAGCGACAGCAATTAATTAGACAGAAGTCTTCAAAGAATTTGAGTCTCCTTTTCCTGATGTCTGAAGCGAATTTTTTTTGTTGCTTTCCTGGAGTGTAATATATATGCTTCTTCTGTTTGTTTTTTGCCTTAAATTTTTCTCACCATTTTCCTTTCTTCTTTTGGAAGATTTTCGAGATCACTTTACGAAAAACTTAGTCTACAAATCTCCTTCACAAAAACAGAATTCATTTGCACAAAAATCAACATAAAAATTGAATAGGAAATACAGTGAAATCAGAAGGGTATCCCATTTCTAGTACCTTGGAGAAATTTTAGAACCGACAGGAGGAGAAAATAGCACAACAAACTAGACAAAAAAAATTATGAGGGTCTTCTTCAATACACACGACATCTAGAATACTGGTACTACACACAAAAGTTATATACGACAACACTGTAGTGAAACCATTAGCACTGTATGCGAGTGAGACGCTTACACACCATACAAAAAGTGATCTCGAAAATCTTCCAAAAGAAGAAAGGAAAATCGTGAGAAAAATTTAAGGCCCAAAACAAACAGAAGAAGAACACAGATTACACTCTAGGAAAACAACAAGAAAAATATCCAACCTCGCTTCAGACATCAGGAAAAGGAGACTCAAATTTTATGGACACCTCCACAGACTACCCGAAACCAGGATCGCCAAGCGAGTCCTCACATACATACAGGGAGTCAAGACGACAACTCAATGGATAGTAGAAGTAAGAAAAGATCTGAAAGAAGCACAAATAAACATTTCAGAAATAGAAAATAGAGAGACGTACAGATAAAAGGATTACAAATGGGAAGTGATCTCAGAGAATGAGAAGCCCAAGAAGTCCGGGTCGAAGTGGACGGAAAAAAGGAAGATACACGGATACAAGGATACACGGAGATAAAATGAGGAAAGCGTGGGAAAATAGAAAAAGCATCACAAAATGAAGTCAAGTTTGCTTAGCGTGATCCCATAGGGTTCAAACGCTAATTAAAATAATAATTTTTCATAATAAATTTAATAATAATTGTTGTAGTTAATTTTTTTAATATGTCAAACTATGTTTGGTAATACGTTAAAATATGTTATATTCTATATCCTTAGAGTAATGCGTTCATTTTCCTCTGTATTATAGAGAAAAATAGTCAAAACTATTTCAATTAATTTAAAATTACAAAGTTGGAGAACAATCAAGCAATAAAAATACACATTTATAATCGATTGATTTACTTAATACATTTTTATTCCATAATAAAATTTAAAAGTTTTATTATAAATGACTTCACAAATGATTATAGTTTTAAACACAAAACACTATCGTTTATTATATAAAATGTTCTAATGGTTCTAGAAATTTTATTTTTCAAAAAATTCACATTAGTAATTTATAATTCTAAGAAGCTTAAAGTTCCATTAGTGAATCTAAATGGCTATCGATTTCAATTTTCTGTGAATGAGGATCCTTATCAACGTGATCGTCTCATATTGCAATCGGATTGCCGGTTATGGGATTATTTTGACGAAAACTGAGATTAGTTTTTTTCTGCTGCAACATTCAGTCTACTTATATCAACTTTCTACATGTGGATTTATTTTTAGTGTAATAAAAGCGGAATAAATTGGAAATGAGAAAAAAATAATGGTATGAAAGCAAATATATGAACATAATAAGAAGAGGGGTATATTTAGTTAATGAAGCAATAAAAACGAGATTAAGTAAGAATTTTGGCTCAAAACATTTCATTAGTTTAGTATGTCTGTTTCACATTTAATACAAACAACTTACTAAAAAAGCTTTTTTATCATGTTGTAACAAAGTCACTAGTATATAATAAATTGCAAATATCTATATTACTGTATCTTCAGATATTGTCCTTTTTTTAATTATATTTTATTTAGTTCTTGGGTAAAAGGATTTAATAAATGTTAATAAAATTCTGATATATTGCCAACGTTTCGGTCTTTTTTAATTTCTGACCTTCTTCAGGGCTTATATCTAAATATTATATATTAATTAACTTTAACATAATAAACATGAATATAAATTATTAAGATTAGAATTTAAATATGAATATTGTATATAAAATGACAAATATTAGAAACTAATTAGTTTTAAATTAATTTTTTTTTACTATTAGTTTTTAATATTTGTCATTTTATATACAATATTCATATTTAAATTTTAATCTTAATAATTTATATTCATGTTTATTATGTTAAAGTTAATTAATATATAATATTTAGATATAAGCCCTGAAGAAGGTCAGAAATTAAAAAAGACCGAAACGTTGGCAATATATCAGAATTTTATTAACATTTATTAAATCCTTTTTATTAAATATTTTTATTTATTTTTTTCTTTTACCCAAGAACTAAATAAAATATATCTATATTACATTTTTTCAGGTTGTGCTGATTATGTACTGTTTTCTATAGATTTTTGGTGAAGTTCATTAATTTCTCTCTTCCTTCCTTTTACTGTTGCTACTGACCTAAGCAGTCCTAAGGTGTCTTAATCTTACAAAAGTATAGGGAGCCTTAACAGTTTTTAACGTAGATGGCGAGCCACTATTAGGGCAGGTTTTTGAGGCAGCTTTTTACTGTGATAACTTTGCCAGAATCGAGAACGGTGACAAAACATTGCCAGCAAGAAAACGGTGGCTTAATTTGCCCTATTTTTTTTCCTGATTTGAACCGGAGACCGCTTGGTAGTCTGATAACTACTTGGTCATTGCCGTCAGACAGTCCCGTCTTAAATTTTCTTCTTCAATGATAGACGTGTGAGTAGAAGCACGTCGGCTTGATTTTGCTTGGTTTCAACCAAAACTCCATGGGTAGTTTTTGAAAAATATGTTCTTGGACAAATAAGTGGTCAAAATTCAACACTGTGAGCCATCAGACTAATGTAGAGTTTAAACAAACAAAATCTTTAAATGTGTTGCAGTATATAAAATCTTTCCAAAGAGTCGGAACTCCTATTCAGGTTCAGAGGAATACGTTTCGCGGACTATAATTTGGGAAACTCTGCCCTAGATCATAGCATCTTAGACCCTAGAGATTGCAAAGAGTTCAAGATCATTTATAACTTTATAAATGTTTTCTACTACCATTTTTATTTATGTTATGTTTTTATTCTATATACTATTATTTATTATGCTAGTTATTTTAATGATTTAAAAATGGTATTGTGCATTTATAAAGAAAATGTTTATTGTTCTTTATAAATGCACAATACCATTTTTAAATTATAAATATAACGAGCGATATATTTTTACCAACATTTGTTGTAACGTATATGCCTAAGAGATCATGGAAGCAGAAATTAAGTCTCAAGAACGTCGTAAAATGCTTAGAGTTGAGATGGGGTCCGCGTAAAAATGCTGTTCAAGAGGGAGTCCGCAAAATGTATGTTGTTCAGGAGAGGGCCCACGGACTATATAAGTTTAAGAAACCCTTGCGCTAGATGATTATCTACTCTGTATTGTTCTCTATTTCTCGTTGTCCTCTTTGATGTCAGCAGATAATTGGTTTTCTCTTGATTTATTGATAGCCCTACCTCCTTTATTTCTTTTTCACGGCTTCTGAATGTGTCGCTTATTGCATTTTGCGTGCGGCTCGTGATCACTATATCATCTACATAGGCCTTCTCTGTTCTTGTTTGTTTAGTTTCCTATTACGTTTATCTTATCTACACATTCAGATTTTTAGACTTTCCACATGTAGAATAGCCGTGTTGAATAACAGTGGTGATAGTGCATCTCCTTGTCTAACTTAATATTGAAGGTTTATATTTCCAGGTTTTGGATCTCTACTGCCATTTTTCGTTTCACGTTGTTACTTTTTCACTTATCACTGATATCAGAACTATCAAAATAGGTTTTATAAAAATAGTTTACAATACAGCATGAAGATAAGACAATTTCTTGACAGAAACATTGCTTCCATAGAAAAATGTAATAACCTATCAAGGGGCGGACAAGGGGGTGTATAATGCCCCGGACGCCACTAACAGAAGGCGCAAAATGATCTTCAAGACAAACAAGCTTTTCCGGAAAATTATTAATACATTTCAAATTAATTCTATTATTATATGTATTATATTCTTAATACGAGTAAATTATATTACTACATGTGTTTCAAGAGCAGGCAGGCAATAAAATGTCTTGCCCACGGTGCCAATTATGTTCGCTACGCCACTCGAGAAATGTCGCAACAACAAAAATTGTAGAATTTTATAAGGAATTTAAAAAAAAAGTTGATGAAGAAAAATCTCGAGGCGGAATTATATGTGACTTGTCAAAAGCAATTGACTGTATATCACATGATTCAAATTCAACATCAGTAGAAATGGTATATCTCCTGAAACCAAAAACAGAATCTGTGTACCACAATTTAATGTTTAATCACCACTTCTTTAAGCTAATCTCGTACACAAATAGAACTTTCTGCACTCGTTACGCAGACGACTCTAACTTCATTATTTCGGAAGTATAGGCGATTAAAAGCGAAGGTAGATATTACTTATAAGCGGCCGAGAGTTTCAGCTTTTGGAATTAAATTGGTACATGCGCAGTAAAATTGTAAAGCAGTGGTAATAAAGCAGTTTTTAAAATATGAGTTTGTTGTCTCTTACAACGATATGGGCAGCGCATTAAAATTGTGAAAATTGATTTAAATTTAAAATGCATGTTAAGAAACATTATAAAATTTATAAAATGTTACAAAATGGTGTACTTTCAGTAACGGGTCATTCCACATCAACTCAACACAGGTTCCAAGCCTCACGATCTCAGATTTTCTTTTGAAATTTAACACATGTGTACTATTAGTATAGACTTGGAAAAATATGAAATTTTAATTAGATGTGTCAACTCGGTTTTGAATTACAGAGCTGTAAATTTCTCATAAATGGACCCAAAAACAGGGAACAACAACTTTTTGAATTGCTGTAGAATCTTTCCTAATTGAGCTAGAGACCTAGAATTTGTGGCATTTTACAATATTTTTGCTGTCCTTTCTTATGATTTACAACACTATATAGGTTAAGTTAAGAAAAAAATTCTTAAAACCCATTTTAAAATTTCAATTATTTTTTTTCACAGAAAGTACATATTTTAAAATTTTCAAATTAATTTCATGACTAGCTAGTATTGTTATAAACCACAGGTCAAAATATAAATTTGGGCAATGGATGGCTTCGTTGTTAAGAAAATTGAAGACTGAACTTTCATTTCCATTAATTCAACTCTATTCATAATCCAATATTGCTATATTGGCATATTAATGAAAATAAACAAAAGTTACTATAATTACTGTTAATAAAAGTTACACTATTAAAAAATGCAACAACTGAAGCCTTCTCAAACTTAAAATGCTCAAACAGGTCGATCATTTTCAGTTTGAAAAGGCTTCATTTGTCTGACTCATATTACGTTCGTATAGAAAATAGGTTTTTCCAGTGGCAGTTAGAGTATTCACTTGCATGAGGACATCCATTACTGGACCAGTAATGGATATCTGCACTTAGGAGACTTACTCAGTAGACCCACAGAATATCAGCATTTCTTGGATATGAGAAGGATGTAATGGGTCTAGCTGGACGAAGAAAAGTTATTTTTGCTTCATGAAGTTCTTCATTCTTATGTAAAACATATCCAAGCCACCAGTTTCTTTCATAAAGAACTTTTATGTAATCTGATATGTCTGTTATAAAATCTTCGTCATTGTCCGAGAATGTTTCTGAGTGCGATAATTTTCAACATTTTTGTCACTTAGGACCTGTGCATTTTTTAACATAGTAATTTCCTTCCTACATCTATCACAAATTTTTGAGCCAGTGACTATTTGAGAATACAATTCAGGCATCCATGCTGTGATTACAATACTGAATTATTAGTGTATTAGTTTCTATTTTGAAATCTAACCTAACTTATTGGTGAAACAATACACATAAACAATATAAATAATTACAATGAAGCCATTGCGCAAATTTACATTTTGTACTAATACTAAGTATTCATGGAATTAATTTGAAAATTTTAAAATATGTACTTTCTGAAAAAATTAAAATTTCTAATTAGGTTTTGTGATTTATTTTTCATATATTAACCTATATAGTGTGGTATATCATAGAAAAAGGGCGTGAAAAATGCTGTACAGTGACACCAATTCCTGGTATCTAGCTCGATTAAAAAGATTGCTGCAGCGTTTCAAAAAATTGGTGTTCCCTGTTTTTACACCCATTTATGGGAACTTTACAGCACTATAATCCTAAGACGCGTGGACACATTTTAGTAAAATTTCAACACATTTTAGTAAATGTTTTAGGACACATTTTAGTAAAATTTTTCCAAGTCAATACCAATAGTACATATGTGCCAAATTTCAAGACAATCTGAGATGGTAAGGATAAAAATGTTATTTTTCTGTTGAATTGACCTGGAATGACCCTAACTGTAAATCATAATTATTAGTTAATTTTCTTTTACAAATAAACCATGTATTTCGACATGTTTTACTTATAAACTCTATATGTTATTTTTTTACATATAAACTGTTTGTTTTTTTACATTAAACTATGATTCAAATTTTGTAAAACCATATAGTGGAGATTTAAATGGTCCCAGCTCAAGAATATTACCTATTTTATTTAACGAATTTTAACTTTTTTTAACAAACTTGGTTTATGTCTAGGTCTAGGGCACACGAGACTAGACGAGACGAGAGTTCTTCTCGCTTTTACGAGACGAGACGAGCCGAGAAAAATATCGTTCTCGTCTGAAGCCCTATATGCCAATTTATGTTAAAGAATTCTTTGACTATTTAATAAATTTTCTTAGGCAATCCATATGCTTAGAGTTGAACTGATACAGAGAAGATGAAGATGGCCCCTGTGCAAGAATCTGATATTCATTATTAATAAATATTGATATTTTTTTTAATAAACTTGAATTTATGCCGGGATACTTCATGACATTTTATTATATTTAGAACATAATTAAAACTAAATATACTAAAATAATAAATACATATATATACTAAAATTGGAATGATAAAGAAAAGCATGGCCCCTGCAAAAGTAAGTGATACAATTTTATTTCATTATTTAAGAGAGTAAATACATATAGGTAATTAAATACACATACATCCTAAATGAAATATGTCAAACAGTATATAGTTTTTTGAGATGGCATTAGTTTACTAATAACCTTCAAGCACTAGTAACTTTCGAACAAAACTCTTCTAAATTATAAGGTTCAATAGTAACTAAAAGTTCGAGTAAATCCCCTAAAATTCACTCTAGTACCATTCACCAAAATGAGGAAAATTGATGGTCTAAGGCCGCAAATTTTTTACAATGAGCGTCTGAAGATAAGTGAGGAAGTAAAGTATTTAGTTATAATCCTGGATCCCAAGCTGACTTGGAATCAACACCTTACCACATACAAGTGTAAAATGGCATTAATGATGAATAAAAGAACAATTGGTGGAATAAAACCGAGCATGGTATTCTGGTTGTATAAAAGCAGCAGTTAAACCTATTCTAACATGTGGACCAAATAATGGGGACGAAATACCTCCACTGTATGGTGGGCCAAACTGAAGCAAAAACAGGCTATAAGGGAACTATCTAATGATAAAAGACTGGCAAGCTTAGCAATTACGGGATCGTTAAGTTCCGCGCCAACTGCAATTGCTCTAGAGGTTAAGGCATGCCTGCCTCTCCTAGATATCTTCATCATAGGTGAGGTAAGAATAAGAGTTCCAATGCAGGTGTAATGGCACTCGGGAGGTTTTGGCGAGTTCAGGGCACACCATGATAAAGTATGTAATATCAGAGCCAATTATCAATATTGAGGGAGACTCAATGCCGAAAATGCTATAATTCGAACTACCTTTCAAAACACAAGTACGTTTGACAGAAGGCAAGAAAACAGTCACATGTCAAAATGGGCTCGCCTGATATACAGATAGCAAAAAGTACAGTGGAAATGGCGCAAGATTCTACGGACCGTCCCTGAAGTACAGCTTATCTGTGCCCCTAGGATCACATACCACAGCATTCCAAGTGGAAATACACGCCATCGCGATCTGTTCCCGTGAGAATCTATCCATCGCGATCTGTGCACGTGAAAATGGACTACAAAAGTAGAAACATCCGCATTTTCACGGACAGTCAGTCTGCTATAAATGCCTTAACGTGTCATGAAATTAAATATAAAACAACTTGGAACTGCCTTCAGATCCTCAAGGCTCTGACAAGACACAACAAGATCAACTTGCTTGGATACGGCACCGTAGGGGACTGGTAAAAAACGAAGTGGCGGTCAAGTTTGTAAAGGATGGTGCTAACAATGCACACATCAAAGCTAGCAGGGATTCCTATATTACCAAAATCATACCCCGTATCAAAATCTGTAAGTAGCATGCTACAAAGCACCGGCTACAGTGGGATGAAACAAATGGTCAGATGCATGACAAACTCCTGCAACTGACAAAGAAGCAGATCACAATTGTGGCCGGCCCACTTACAAGTCACTGCCTTCTACGAGAACTTCTGCACAAAATGGGGATCTGGAGAGGTGATCCACTGTGCAAACTATGCTATGAAGAGAATGAAACTACCTCCATATAATCTTTCATTGTGAAGCAATTGCATGTAGGAGATTATAAACTGTTTGGTTCTTTACATTAAACTATGATCATTATATAAGCATTAGAGCATATGTATCCCGTATGTGAAGAACATAGTACATAGACTCCTAGGCCTAATACAGGGGCTGGATCTATTTGCATGAATGGAACATTGTGGGGAAATACAATAGGTCACAAGGCCGCAGGCCATCGCGATCTGATTTTATACGGCTCTCCCCTGAACCCACCAATGTGGGTTCAGAGGAGAGCGTTTAAGAGTGTTTAAAAAAAACAAAAGTAGCTGCTTTTTAATTTTTTTTAAATTATTTATTTGCTTAATATCCCTTGGCAGAGTGTTGAATATTTTCATCATAATATATGAGGGGCTTCTCTCAGTAAGTGTTAGGACTTGCTTTGGTAAATGAAACACTTTTTCATAAAATCTCGTTAGACGTTCGGTGAGCTTGATGAAATCACTAAACAGGTAATTATATTTCCGGAGAAATACGACGTTTTCATACATTTATATGACCGATAATGTCAGGATATTGGTCATGCTAAAGCTATCTACAGGATTCATGGGCCTCTAGTTCGTTAAATATACGGACTTTTGAATCCTTTTTGAATCCTGAAACAGTTTTCTGAAATTCCCCAAAACATAACACCATATCTAAGAATAATGTAGAACTAATGTCGAAATACACTTTTCGCAAGACTCGTTGTCTATATATCGGAAGACCTCATAGCGAAAACTGCCTTATTTAGCTTCTCTGTCAGAAAAGTTATATGTGGTATAGTTATATGTCTAAGGATTGGTCCAGATGATTACCTAGTAGTTTTTTTTTTTAGTAGTAGTAGTATGTATATTTATTACCTTTACAGGTTTATAAATGAATTCCAAATTTTATACAATTCCACATAAAATAATACATATATTAATAAAACTAATATACTATATAAATAAAAAAACGTATACGGTCAGGGGACCCCCGTCAGGAACGAAGGAAGTGCCTCGCGCATTTAACAGAATCGAACAACCTCTCTTTCAATATTTGAAAATGTAAAATTCTTATAAGAAATGAAGATAGGCACTTACCGTCGCCAGCAATGTCATGATGCAACAAGACATTTGAACATTCATAATGTTCCTCGTATAAAGCTTGGAATGATTGAGAACTTGGACTAATTACTTGCTGAGCTTCATCATTAACTGATGATTGAATTTGATTACTCAGAAAGTGACTAAATATTATTTTTTCAGTTTCTTCATTACTTTCATTTAATATGGTTGTTTTTTCAACCATATTAATTCAGGTTCAACAAGTTTCTCCTTTAATTGAAATTTATCTCTGTATATTTTAACGCCTTCAGCATGTTCTAAATCTGTATTTTGTAAAATTTCTTTTTTCTCTGTCGATACTCTTTTTGATATTGAGCTTGTGATTTCACTATTGTCTCTCGATAATGTATATTTCGTAGTCATATAGTTAAATCTATCAGGTTGTGTAAAACTGAGTTATTGCATGATCTGCCGACAGTTGTACATGTATTCTATTTAAAATACTCGATATGACTAGCCAGTCCGTGAAACCATCTCAAATATGTTTATTTATTTATCTCTTTATTAATAGGTCTTCTAATTAAAACAAGTTGCTTTATACTATCAGATGACAGGCACTTTGGGATTTTTTGAAACATAGAATCGGAAAGTAGGTAAGATAGTGAGTGTAAATCCCAGTTAAACAAGTGCCTCATAAAATTGGCGATTTCATGAGCTACACGAATTAGATGAACTACTCGAACTGCCGACAGATCATGCAATGGCTTAGTTTTGAACAATCTGACTTATTTTTCACTATACACTACAACATACATATATAAATATAGTAAATATCAATCACTCGAATTACATGTACGATAAACATGTGTAAACAGTTAGCAATTGCTTCAAATTATACAGTTTTTTTTATTAACTTAATTTTTTCAGTATTTTGTATATTTTATTGTGTTTCCTCAATACCATTTCTCGAATCCTAAATCAAATAATGAATATAATATTTATAAACAATATAGCTCTCGTATGATTTAAAACAACCAAAAACAAATACGTTTGAACAAATTTATTTCCTTGTTTATTTTCTTGTTTAGATTTAAGGTTATACGCTCACCTGTCACTCTGCGAAAGAAAGCGAGAGAACGCGCGGTATAGAAATATACACTGAGAGAAAGAGAAAGAAACTTACGTAACGAAAAAAAGGAACGTACGTGGTCTGTTAGAAAAGTATCCTACCTTTAGCCGGTAAAAAAACTGACATACATGGAGCGTTGCAAACCTAATCACCCTCAGAGTAGTCTCCTTGGGCCTCCACACACTTCTCCCAGCGGTGCCGCCATTATTGGAAGCATTCCGAAAAAGCGTCTTTCCGAATCGACTTTAGCTCGGCTGTCGTTGCAGCCATAATGTCCTCTCTTGTCTGAAATCGCGTTCCTCTCAATGGCCTCTTGACTTTGGGGAATAGCCAGAATTCGCAGGGGGCCATATCAGGAGAGTAAGGAGCCTGTCGAAACAGCAGAGTCTGATTTCTCGCCAAAAAATTGTGAACGTGATGGAGTCGCCAATTTCCTGATGACCACAACTCCAGTTGCTTGCGCTGCACAGCATTACGTAGGCGACGTAGGACATCCCTCATTTCACTTGTCGTCATTTTACTTGCATTGAAAACCCGACTAGAGCATTACACACTACGCCACTCGAACACTGCTCGACAGCAACTGAGGCTATCTGCAGGCGGGCAAAAATTCACGCATGCGTACGAAGGTTCAAGGTCGGCTCATGCAAGCGCGCTTTATTCAAATCCATCAAGTTTTCAAAATAAAAAAAAGGTTGGATACTTTTCTAACAGACCACGTATAAGAAAAGAGTGAGCGTGCGGTATAGAAATGTACACTAAGGGAAAGAGAAAGAAACTAACGCGACGTATACGTTTTCTGCCGAATCACTCATACCGAGACCTCCCTAAAGGTACTTCGTTCCAAAAAAAGTGTCCACTAATAAAACTAAATAAATCACTGATTCCTATCCCTAAACCGATTAGCAAGTTCCCGACCCACATTTTGTTCTTCTTCTCCCCTCAACTTTCTTCATCCATTCGATCCCTCTTCCATCCTCGTTTAAAATCTCTTTTCTACACTCATCTCTCTCTCTTTCTCTCTCACTCATTTCTACACATTCGTTTAACAAGTGCTCTATCGTTTCCTTGTTTTCTCGCACATCCTGCATACTCTATTCCTATCTTCCATTCAATATTTATTTTCTCTCTCTCTCTCTTCATTTTCACATCTGAATCTTGCCATTCTCACTCTCTCTTCCTAGGTACTTTGGCAGTTCTTCGGTTATTATTTTTTCATATTTCCCATTGTACCTAGACTCCTTTTCTCCTTCTACCATCTCCAGATTACCTAGTAGTTTTACACACCTATGAACTGCAAGCTGATCGCTGTCTATTGCCAATGTCTCCGGATATAATAATCATGATTTATTACGATTAGTTTTAAAAATTATTGTTTGCATTTTTGCTTGGTTAAGTCTTAGCCCATTTGTCACAAACCATGTCTTTAAAGATTTGATGACTTTAATTGCATTAGCTGCGAAATCTTCAATGGTCTTATTAATTAGCAAGATGCATGTGTCATCCGCATTGTTTATAATTGCGTGGGATGGGTCCATATGTATTAAATGTGAATCTTTTATAAATAATGAGAATAATAGCGGTCCTATGGTGCTACTTTGTAGAATACCCATGTTAATCATACACGGCGGGCAATGCAAAAATCCGTGCAGAGTTTGGATTTTAGTGACTTTTGTCTTATTAGTTAAGAAAGATTTTATTAACTCCAGCGAAACTCCTTTTATCCCGTATTCAATGGTCTTATTAATTAACAAGAGAAATGCGTCATCCGGATAGTTTATGATTGTGTGGGGTGGGTCGATATGTATTAAATGTAAATCATTTAAAAATAATGAAAATAATAACGGTCCTATGATGCTACCTTGTGGAGTACCCATGTAAATCATACACGGCGGGCAATGCACAAATCCGTGCAGAGTTTGGATTCTAGTGATTTTTATCCTATTAGTTAAGAAAGATTTTATTATCTCCAGCGCGACTTCTCTTGCCCCGTATTAAGTAAGTTTTATAAGCAATAGATTTTGGTTTACTAAATCATAGGTCTTGATAAGCCCATAAGCAGTATTACCGGAATCAAATGCTGCTTTAATAAACTAAAAACACGCAGTTTTAATGACTCTACACTTTACAAAGCCATGCTGTAGAGGACTTATTATTTTATATTTATCTAAAATCATTTTTAGACAAAATTCTTAACCAAATGATTTTGTGACCAGAAATGACCAGAAAAATTTTCGAGATCTTCCGATAGAACGCTCATTAACGCATATAGTTTTCTGTTGGCCATTTATCACCATCCTTGTGTATAGGTGTTTTAACTTTTAACTTTTAAGGTTTTTGTTTAAAACCAATTTTAACTTTTCCGGGAATTTACCCGTTTCTAACGCATTGTTTAAAATACTTATCTGTAATTGGGTTAAGATAGTCTATGCCCGCACTTTTGGTGTATTTTTAGTAGTATTTTTACAAAGCTCTTCCCTGCTGATTGGCATAAAAGTGTTATTATTACCTCGATATTGTTCCTCTACCGCACAACAGTTTGAGATTCTTTTCCGATTTTAGGTCTGTTTGCAAATAAACTATTTATATTAGTAGCACTAACTATAGGTTGTCACCCTGACTGACGTATTTATCCCTTTTCTAACTATAACTTGTAAGATAACTCATCTAACTATATGCCAAGTTGTTTTTGCCGATTGGACGGTATTTTTATTTCCTTCTAAACCCGATTCCCTTTTCGTCTCTTAATAGCATGCTGTAATTTTTGGATTGGTTATACAGATTCTTAAATATGGAATTATATCGTGACATTATCTAGAGTAGCTTAAGGTCCATTTCCATTTGCTTTAGGTTATTAAAAGGGCGCTGGGATGTTTTATAACTGTGAACGAGGACTTTAGGAAAGGCTTCATTGAAGTTGAATAATAAGACGAAATATGCTCATGAAGGCATTCCATTGCTCCTGGATATTGTCTATTCCCGCTTCAAAAACCATATCCTACCTTGCATTATTCAATAATTCCCTGTGGTTTTCCATATTTTGTTTGTTAAAAAGACTATTTTACTTTTATGGGAGACCTCGTGTAAGTTCTCTATTGTAAGTATTTGAACACAGTGATCAGAAACGTGATGATCTCTTGTTGTGATGCTATATCCCATTGTAAGATTAACCATCAAGTTGTCAATAAATGTTCCAGTCTCAGGATAGTTAACTTCAATTGTACCGAGAGCCGCATTGAACGATTCCAGCAAGGATATTAATTGTGGGCTTTTGTTAGTGTCTTTAACGCTGTCTACATTGAAGTTACTCGCTATTATATATTGGCTATTACCCTTGGCTAGTACTGACAAGAGAGCATGCAGCTTCCGTAGGAATAATATAAAACTTGTTAATTGGGCCCTAAGTTGCCAATAATTATTATTAGTTTAACCTTTATAACTGTTTAAATTGTCGAAGACTCAAATACATGCATTTCTGGCAATTTGTTTAAATCTTGTCTAGTCGCATTGTTTTAAAATCCTAACGTTTTCGTCAATTTTATTCAATTTATTCCAGTTTTTAAAAGTTAAATAAAATTTCTACAGTTCAAGATTTGCATAAAAATTTAAATTATTTTATGTGCGAGTGATTTCAATGGCAAATTCGCAATCTAAAAATTATAGATCCATTTTATTTATAACTGTGCAACTAGGTGTTTTAACAAAAACTAATGAAGGTTAGATATCTCAACAGTCGTTTTTTTTTTAGTTTTATGTTTATTGTATGTTTTAAATTTTCTGTCCCACTAGTTTAAAAAAAAATTACACTGGCGCTAGAGTCTAAGGTCGCTTATACGAAAACAACCAGTATGAAACAGCAACAAATTGTCTTCTGCAAAAGTTGCATAAACGGTTGTCGGCAAATATGTTATATATTAACGCAGATAAGACATGCTATGTCAACACTAAGCCGGCAATATTCAGAAGACCTTATTCTTAAAACAAGAAATAAATATGTAAATAGAGGAAACGAGATCAAATTCCTAGGTACTAATTTGGTAAATGCGTTGTCGTGAAATAAACATGTAGAACATATTGTGAAACAAATTAATTTCACGGCGTTCCCCCTGACAAGCTTAAGAAATGCCATTTTAACTTATTCCAGGAGTAATATGTAGCTTTGAATTCTATTTGTTAAATATCCTAACTAAAGAAATATTATTTCTTAAAGATTTATTTTATACGATTAAAATTGAAATCACAATAATAGATTTATATTCCATGAATATTCTATTATATTCCATTAATATTTTTAATTAGGACAAACAAATATAAAATGATTTATTCAGCAAATTTATATATTTTTCTCTAAAATAACAACGTACAAGTAATATGATAGAAATCAATTATTGTGTTTCTAATAAAAGGTCGTGTAGTTGAAATGTGTACACAGATACTTATTTTTTCTTTGTTACAAATATTTGTTTAAGTGAAAACGATGTATTAATATTTAGTGTCTCACGTGTTCCGTCCTCATGACCATATGGTTGACAATCCATTACCTGCATCCACCCTCGTCATTCACCCACCTATGGACAAAATGAATTATTAGACACTATACGACACAATGTATTACACACTTAGAAACCAGATCATTATTTAACTAAATATCATTAAATAATAGATAAATATATAGTATATACATTTATGCTGTAGCTTTAGTTTTATGAAAACATTTATTTATGTATAAATATACATATAGATTTGTATTTCTATACAGAAAGAATTATTGCAATTTTCCTCTAAACTCCGAGTCTAT
This sequence comes from Phosphuga atrata, assembly GCA_944588485.1. NCBI lineage: Eukaryota > Metazoa > Arthropoda > Insecta > Coleoptera > Silphidae > Phosphuga > Phosphuga atrata. Next base: position 18,920,144 of record OX155894.1, on the reverse strand, counting down.
TATCAAATTTAATTGATAATTATATATTTATAAATCAATTTAGATTTCCATCTACGTTCGACTTTTTTTTATTTGTAAGAATTGTAAACGTTTATTTGTGTGTCCGCCTTACTTATTTAAGGTAGCTTTTACGTAACTGGAACGAAACGTCCCTTTTTGTGGTTTTTCTTGTCGAAATGAACTAACTAGAACGACGTAAATTTACAAGAGGGTGCAATTCCATTCAGACATCACTTACACAAGCCTCCATCTCACTTAATATTAATTTTGTGTGAGAAACGAAATGAAGAAAACTCATCACAAAAAGAAAAAACATTACAATGTTATTAACCCGTAACTTCTTAGCATATAATTCTGCTACATATCCTCTGACGTGCGGTCTGACAGACCGCTCACTGTTTTGCATGCATTTGTATTGAAATTTAAATTTAATTTAAATAATATAAACAAATACTACTATGTTATATATAAAATATATATTTCATTCTTTAAAAATTCTGGGGAACATTCTAAACAATTCGTATTATAATAGGACGTGACGCAACCATTCATAGTTTTTCTTTTTTTATCGTCCCATATGGTAGATTTTATTATTACCCTATTTACCCTATATATATTACCCTATGTGACTATCCAAGAAATGGTTACAGATTTTGTAGATTTGGTCCTAAAATCTACAAAGTTTGTGACTAAAATATTTCGAAGTTTAGTCTTTTATTTCCATTAATCAGCGGTCTCTCCTACATCTTATTTGTTCATTCGACTCTTTGTCGCCAGCGCACCACTACCAGGAGACTATGCTGGTACATAATAATTATTACATACCAATTAATAAATCTGCATAAATAACAATAATAATAATATATCTGCATAATATAAAAAAGGCAAAAAAGGCAAATATATACAATAATCTAATTTAAAAAACATATATTAGTATGTAGTAATGACCTGGTCGTGATCGAATCTTTTTAGTTTTTTTTGAACATTCATAAAAAATCTGCCACCATATCTTGTTTTTTTCGGCTTCCCGTATCATTCTCGTCCTCATTTCGTGCCCAGGAGCATCCTGCCTGAGACATGCTTAGATATGTATGTTGTCTCCACTCTAAGATAATAGAGCAATAAAAAATACATATGAGGCTATGTCTTCTTCACCACACTGGCATAGTTGCGATGTTCTTTTGCCAAAACAATGCAGATATGACTGAAAATAATCATGGCCAGGTAATCAGTTGGACCGCGTTGTGCGAGAGACAGATCTTCAAATTAATCCACTTGGCAATTGACGAAATAAAGTTTTTAGTCCAAAGACCAGTTCTTGACGCATCCCATCGCTGTTGCCACTCCCTGTTAAGGTAGGCGTTAATCCCGTATTTTATAACCTGGCCTGGCAGTTTCTTTAAAGTTACTGCCCCATTGTGATGTACTGAGTGTGCCCTTACCAATTTGTTAAGGGCACACGTCGCTTAGTTTAGCTTTTTGTGAGAGCTCCTTATATAGCTGCCACGTTTTGAACGTTTTGAAACGTCTTTCGGTTGGCGAGGCCATGTTTTGAAGGCCATCAAGAGCAGATCTGCTATCGGAGAGAATCGAACATTCGTCCAGTACGTCTGGCTTCGATAGAATATATGCTTACACCCGGTTAATAGCAATTACCTCTGCTTGAAATATTGAGTAGTACTCGGCCAAACGAAATGTTTCAAAATTAATCTTCTTCGTTGTAAGCTACAAAAGCAGATCCAACTCAAGCGCCTGATTTTGAGACGTCTGTGAATATTTTTATCCGGTAGCAGTAAGTGGGTGAAATAACGTAGACGAGGGAACGAAAATAGGCGAAATGGATAAGGTGCTCTAGATTGATTTTAGATTAGACAAGGTCGGTGGATACGCTAAGGCCAGTTACTTTTCTTAGGGTCTGGTTTTCTAGGAAATGTCTGGTTTGGTACAATGAAATCTCTTTTAATCGGAGGTCAGAAGGTATAAGTCTTGATTGTGACCCCCAGGTATTTTAAATGATCCTGAAACTTGATCTGATTACCTGCTAGTGTAAATGTCGTCTAAATAGTGTCTACGCTGCCTAAGATTTTTGCCCAAGAATAAAGCCTTGGTCTTGTTAAAGATTAGCCTGTGTAACTCAGCTCAAGCTAGTAAAACTGCTAGTGCTTGATAAGTTTTTTCCTTTGGGCCCCTTATGGTACTACAAGAAGTAACGAGCATAGTATCATCCGCGTAAGAAACAATATCACAACCTTTTGGAAGATCACACTCGAAGATTGTATCGCGTAGTATTTTCCAGTAGGTAAGGTCAAATTTCGACCCTTGTGGGCAACCTTTGTTAACTGACCTCTACTCGCATTAGTCTGGTTCAGAGATTATGGCTTTGCAATTGCTGAAGCAATCTTTGCTTAAGCTGATAAGGGTATTTGGTATTGTTTACTTACAGTTCTATTATGGACCGCCACCAGGCTTTGTCGAAGGCACCACTTATGTCAAGGGCAATAATTGTGACAACAAATTGAATCCATACATATTTGATATTGCCATTTGAACAAATTTTTTTGTCATCTAATGAGTTCCGTAAAGAGCGCAACAAATAATAATTCCAAATTTGTCAAATGTAGTGGATACGATAGCTTATTTCATCTACGCTCTAATAGGTTCTGGTCATAGAAGGTCTATCCATAACGAAGTTTGATGTCTGAGATTAGATTTTATCATGTAAAACACTAGATACCTTCGTCTATTTTATTCTGGCCTCTTTTGTTCAATAGAAATCTGCATCTTGATCGCTTGAAAACTTATAATTTTAACATTCGTCAGCTTTGATCCGTTACAAACTGGATAATTTCTTTATGTATCAACAGTAAATTACAAATGTAAATTAGTGGAGTTTGTGGAGTTCTTATGGCGAAGTGTATACGTAGCGCTCGCAAATGATGAGGTAGCCGCATAGCCTCTCCTAACCAATTCTGAATCTCACCTTCACGTATGGTAAACTATCGAACGACTGACGAACGACTCCCAAGATGCGTTGAAAACCCTTATTAAAGAAGGAGGAAGTCAAGGCTAACGATAACGGGAGATATGGTTAGAAAAAGCTTTTGAATGGAAAAGCTTCGAAAAGGAGTTACGAAGTCAAAACAATGCCCATGTAGGTATATCGAATTGAATTAAACGGTTGCCACCACTGCAAAGAATTTAGAACGCAGATGTGACTTTCAGCACATAAAAAGTTAGAACCCTCCACGAAGCGGGAGTTCTCGATGAACTTAAAAGAGAAACGGCAAGGAATAATGTCGACGCAAAAGCAATACAAGAAGCAAGAGAGCCAAAAATGGGTATGCAAACTGGTAAGAGATATGCAAGATGTCTCATTCTTCTAGACTAAATACCGCCCCAAACACAAACTTGGAAGAAGGTTCCTGGTTAAAAAGAAAAACAGGCAACACATAATCGGCTTGCGACCCATAGATAATAGAATACCAGTTCTGAGAATGAGTCATAAATTACATGACACTATTTTAATCAATGCCTGAGAACCGGATAAAAAATATGATAAACATTAGAAGGACCGATTTTATACAAACATGGAAAGAGTACACTGGATCAAGATTAAAGTAAGCATGTCAGGTGGCGTAAACTTAGTAGTGAGCAGTACTATGTTTTCCCAAAAATATCTACAAACAGACTTGAACATTACCGGGAGAAACGGCTTGCAATCAGATCGATAATCAGACTAATAACTGCAAGATATGGATCTTCAAAACTGAATCTAAGGAGTTATAGGGAGCATAAATAAGATCGAGTCACTATTCGGTAAAGGCCAGATTTAGAAGGCGGGATCAAGTTGCTCAAGTGTTTGGAATTAGTCAAATACCCAAAAAGTGTTGGGAGTTTAATGCACCAGTGTAGCAACTGTAAGTAAAGGATGGGCCATCTAATTTTTTTAATTTGAATCGGCGATAACAAAAAACTAATGAATATTTAAAAAAAATTATGAGTTTATTAGAAATATTGGACATTTTACTTTAAGAATGTACCACAACATCATTCAAATGACTGCCACGGCTTAACAGTACCCCATCCAATCAACCCAAGTTTTTTTTCAGTATATTTTCAATTATTTGGGCTCGCATGCATGACAACTTCGATTACGTGTTCCAAAGCATGAATCGTCTCTGAATAGTTGGCATAACGCCTATCCTTAAGGGCTCCCCACAAAAAAAAAATCCAACGGGGTCAAATCACAGCTCCTAGGCGGCCAATTGACGGATTTTGAGAGATTATGCGATTTCCAAGAACAGGGCGCAAAATATCGATGGTTACGTTTGCTGTGTGATAAGTGCCTCGTCCTATTGAAACCAAATCTCATCCATGTCATTATCTTCAATATTTGGAAACCATAATTCGTTCAGCATGGCACAGTAACGTTCGCTATTGACGGTAACGACGGCTCCTTGCTCATTTTCGAAGAAAATGGAACAATGATGCCACCGGACCAAAAACCACAACAAACAGTTACTCGTTGTGGATTCATAGGCTTCACAGTAGTGATTTCTGGATTCGCTAATCCCCAAATACGACAATTTTGGAAACCTTCATGGAAAAAACACGAAAAATGAAAACCAAACTTCGTTTGGTCGCAGAAAATTTCGATTTCTTGTTCCAAGGCATCAATCGTTTCTGGATGGTTGGCGTAACACTTATCCTTATAGGCTCCCCACAAAAAAAAAACCAACGGGGTCAAATCACAGCTCCTAGGCGGCCAATTGACATCAAGTCGGATTTCGGCAGATTATGCGATTTCCAAGAACAGTGCGCAAAATATCGATGGTTACGTTTGCTGTGTGATAATTAGCCCCGTCCTGTTGGAACCAAATCTCATCCATGTCATACTATTTAATACTTGGAAACCAAAATTCGTTTAGCATGGCACAGTAACGTTCGCTATTGACGGTAACGGCGGCTCCTTGCTCATTTTCGAAGAAATGGCCCAATGATGCCGCCGGACCAAAAACCACAACAAACAGTTACTCGTTGTGGACTCATACGCTTCTCAATAGTGATTTGTGTAATCCCCAAATGCAACAATTTTGGAAAGCTTCATAGAAAAACACGAAAAATGCTCTTCTTCGGCCAAACAATCTTTAGCCCATTGGGCGAACTAAAAACGCATGGGATGGTCAAGATGCTTAATTTCCTGAGCTAAATGAACATTGTAGACCTTTGTAGAACCGAGGTCTTTATGCAAAACTTTCTTCATAGAAGTGCGAGAAATGTTGAGTTCTTGCGATGGATGACGAGTTGATGTTGATGCAAGTTCAATCACACTCTGAACAACAACATCAATCTTTTCGGTTGAGCGCACTGGACAAGAACGTGATCGTGTTGTTTTATCAACTAACGATCCAGTATCGCGAACTCGCTAAACAAATTTGTCAACAAACTGCGTTGAAGGCACTTCTTTTCTATCGAATTTGTTTCGTAAATTTCTTATCGTTAGAGTAGAAGACTCACCACTTTGAAAGTAAGTTTTCAATATTTCCCAACTTTGTTCAAGTGTAAATCGTCCCATTTCGTAAATGTTAAACATCAAACTAAATTTCTGTCAACTCATGAATCTCATTATAATTTGCAAAATCAAAATAAATGGTAGTTCAAATTCCAAACGTCAGATAACACACCCTTTATATTTTAAACAGGCATACAACTTTATCGTGCGAAGAAGCCCTAGTGTACCAGTGTGATAATGGTATGCCCTACTATATTTAGGCATTCCGCCGAAGCCTCGGAGAATAATACAGATTACCCGATTACCCGAAATACCAACAGCCCGGTAAGAATGACTAACAGTATCTCAAACATTTAACAAAACATAAAGGGATTGTTAGAAGAAGATAATCCTTAATCTGTCACTACAATAGGAAAAAGTTACAAAAGTCCTACCGCCGCTTAAGTAGTACTTTTTAAATATTAAATGTTAATTATTTATTACTCCAGGAGCGCCTCTTTCTACAAAACGATTTATTCCCTAGTCAATCATACTATTTCACATTGTGCTCGTTTTCCGCCGATAACGAGCAAAGAAAATCTCACAACGATTAACCTTATTGAAACTGTCATATAATTTTTACTGCCTATTTATTAGTTTATCTTAAGTACATTGTTCATAAAATCATGCTTCATATTTTTAGATCATGTAGTAACATTTAAGTAGTTGTTTACTTCTAACATAAACGTATTACCTTTATTCAATGTTTAGTTTTGTCGATTAAAATTATAAATTAGGCCCTGCCTACTCGAACCTATGACATTCCAAAAATTGTAGCGGTACGATTTTGTGACCCAGTCGTGTACCCAGCGAGTTGTCAAGAAAATAAAAAGAAATCTTAGTGATCATTGTTGTAATTAATTGTATAAATAAATAGATTGAGGAAAAGAAAGTTTTATTATCTTATTTTAAACGTATGTACGACTTAAGCTATAGTTATTACGATTTATAGTTCATTTTTTTAAGAATGCAGTAGAGGGAAGATAGGGCTTATTTGACCTTGTTCTCTGATTGGCTTAAATCGAGGAGAAGTTCACACCGACGATATTTACTTCCCCATCTCCAAACTCTTTTCTCTCTTTCTTTTCGCATACATTTGCAGCTGTTAGTTGTCAATGGCTGCCCTGTCACTTCAAAATTATCATCTGATCTGTTTGTTTCATTTAGATTTTTTGCGTTTTTCTCCATTTATTTGTTAGTATTGTATAAGTTATTCAATAATATTAATATATTCAATCAAACCATTAATAAATTACCAATTTTATATTCAAGTAACCATATTTGAATTTAGCGCCAAATTTCGTATCTAGATTGAACATTTATCATAGTGTTAATCAGGTTTCTAGTTACTGCATTCTTTAAAAAAATGGACTATAGTTGTATATGTACTATAGTGTGTATGTAGTTTTGTATATGTACTATAGTGTTGACTATAGTAGTATATGTTTACGTATATTTAGTTCGTGTTCATCCATTTTATTAATTTATTAATCTTAGAAAAGATAATAAACAGTATGGAATTTTATTGTAATAAATATCAGCAAGGCAACACAAAATATTATTACCACAAATATTTTTTTTCATAAATCTTACGATTAGCGTATTTCTTCTTAGGGGGACGACTTGCGCAAGCTTACCCTATGTAATACGGAGAAGCGGGTTAGAAACAATAGGAAATCTACTAAGAAAATCCCAACAACTTATACAGGGATAAATATGTTCAAGTAAAATATATCGGCGGTACAGAGAATGTTCAACCAGTTGAACGAAGAATAAACCAAAATGGGGCTGAAAGTAAACGAGAAAAAAAGAAAACAATAATTACAGTTAGGGCAATAAAGCCACAAGTTTTGATTATCAAGGGAATTCATTTTGAGACAGCAGACACCTTCAAATATCTAGGGATCAACTTTGAAAATTAAAATAAAACAACAGCAGAAATAGCACATAAATATTTGAGCCTTTCTTCCTCAAGTCAAGTCCAGCTTACTACGTATAAACCCCAAGCTAAAACTTTTTAGAATCATAGTGGGTTCAGTCATAACATGCGGGTGGTGATGCTGGACACTTACACAACACCAAGAGCAGAAGCTATTTCAAATAGAAAGAAGGATACATCAGAACAGCGGATGGATATAGGACAAGGATGAAGTCTGAGCTTGTGGAGCTTTCAGGAAAGAAACAATAATAGGTCATAATCTTAGTGGGTTCAGTCATAACATACGGGTGCTGATGCTGGATACTTACACAAGACCAAGAGCAGAAGCTACTTCAAATAGAAAGAAGGATACATCAGGAAAGCGGATGGATATAGGGTAAGGATGAAGTCTGAGCTTGTGGAGCTAGCAGGGAAGAAAGAATAATAGGTCATATAAAAGTTTTGCGTCTAGCGTATAAGGTGGTTGACATGTTCTGCCGTGAAAGAAAAGCAGCAACCTCAAACAAATCCTACATTGGAGACCTCCGGGAAAAAGACCTGTGAAGAGACCAAATTTAAGGTGAACTGGCAACTGGCAACCAGCTCTAAGAGACAATAATGAATTTAAGAGGATCATTGACATAAAAATCTCTGGGACGTACGTAAGACCAAACAGAAGAAAGGTACGTGTGGAACACAAATATCGAACTCCGTAACAAAATCAAGACGTGTTACATGTTCATGAACGGTCGCATTGTATAAACTCAATCTTAATAATTTCTCATGTTATCATTCAGCGATTCAGTTACATTAAATCGAAATTTAACAAAGCAGTTTTGGCACTAGGTTTTTATTATTTTAAATCTTTGCTATATAGTTCATGTAATTTTTTCCACCTTGAACAGGACTTTTTTGATAAAGAAAAATCCTTTTTCTTTCGTGTTGACCAATGCTAATGTATAAATAAATAATTAATTGTAACAAAAAGTATAAAATTTGTATTTACATTTTGGAGTGGATAATCTAATCAATCATTTAATTATTTTGTGTTTAATAAACAGAATTAAGAAAAGAAAGTAATATTGACATGTTTAGAGTTTTCTATATTTGTCGGTGATAAAAACAAATATATTATTTTATCGAAGGTATATAACATATTTTTTTATTGAGGTTATTGTGATTGCCTTTCTGGTAAAAGAGTAATATGAAAGCAAATAAACTTTATGTTTGTATAGATTTAAGTCGAAAACCCCGATAATACAAGTAATAATCCAATAGGATTAAGACCACCCTGGCAATATAAAATGACCACCAGCAGATGTATTTACATAATAAAGTAACGTCATAATGTGTCTTTATGTGCGGCCCCTGCAAGAGTGGGTGAGTTCAGTGCATTTGTTATTCAACCCCAAAAACATAAATAGCCGCGGGGTGTCTTTATATGTTTGGGTTAACCATTGTCCCCCCGTTCGCACTTCTTATTATACTGAAATGAATGAATGTGTTTGCCGACGCCTGCCGACGTCCGCAATTCTAACAGCAGCAGTAAATTTCTCGAAAGCGTGGCTGAAACGCAATGAAACAATTAAAAAAAACGGGAGGACCTTTCCGCGAAAAAGTAAATTTCCAAAAATAAAATAGAACAAAGGGTTAAACTAAAAAAGGGGATGTTGAAATAAAATCAAAGTTCCACTTTTGTTTTCTTTTGCTAAAAGGGAAAACAATAGGATTTTATTCAGCAATCTCACCTAACGAGCTAGATCTAGTAACAATTCTACTTCCCATTCTGCTAAAAAACATAAAGAAAAAAACATTTATGATCTATCTCATTTTTGTAGAGATACAAATTTATATCGCTGGAAGCAATAAGTATTTAATATATAAAATGTGTTTGTTTGCTATCTCAAAATATCTACGGAATCCATTTTCCTCGCGTTTTCAATTACAAATATTTACTGGATTCTTCCAACAATACAATATCAAGTTACTCCTTTTTTAATTAAATTATCTATTGTATTAAGAATTTTTTTAGGAAAACAATAAAGTTTTGGTTCTCGACAGAAATTGGTATTAGCGGAATTGATTGGTGAGGATAATCAGGAGGTTCTTAGTAAATATATGTGTAAGACAAGTTTGCGTTCTCCCAACATTCCGAAGCTCACATATGGTATCGTATATTAAACGAGCTTTTCTAGTTTAAGATATGTTCGTGTATTAGCAGGAAATTGGCAAATATACTATTCAAAATTATTACTTGTCTATCCTTAGCGGAAATTCGGACGAGAAATAATTACGAAATTTTAAAGAAAATTGTCTCATAAATCCCAACTCAAATATATCTTTTTAAATAATGATTTTCCTTGGAAAGTTACTTTTTGTTCAAATCCAGCACATTGAGATAATAAAGATGATATATTTTTATAAAACTAAGTAAAATTAAATCTGGAAATTGGTAAAACTTGTACTATTATATTTCGATTCGTTCAGTTTCTCTTCAAAAAAGAAATCTCGTTATAATAAAATATATTAAAAAACTCCTTTAAACACTTAATATGTTTTATTTATTATTTATAATAATAATAATAAAGAGCTTTAATCGTAAAAAACAAAAACAATAAAATATACAATTCGTTGGGCGAGGTTCAGTTTGCCCTGTTAACAATAAAAGTAAATTATTTAGGTCAGTTGTACGGACGCACAGTGGGCTGGATTGCCGAAAATGTGGACAAAAATAGAATACCTCCTCTATATATTTGAAATTTTGGTTACAGGGTTTTTTTACGCCGTTAAACACGAATCTGTTTTCATTATGTTCAACAACAAAATGGCGCATCCAATATGGCGGACATTTTTGCGACAACTTATCCAATTTTTACAAAAGTTTGTGCTTATGGGTTCTTTTAGGTCGTGGATTACGAATAAGTTATCAGCATTTTAATAAACAAAATGGCGGATCTAATGTGTCGGATAATTTACAATACAATTGCCCAATATGTCGGACAATTGTGCATTAGCAGTTCTTTAAACCTCTGATTATGAATTTCCCATCGAAATTTTAGAAAACGGAATGGTTCACTATTGCAAATATATGATATTGTATATGAAAATAACTGGACAGTTTTGAGTGCAGCTTAAAGTAGTTGTGAATATCTGATTCTTTAATCAGAATCTTCGCTAAGATTAGACGATTCGATCAGATTATTTGAATTACTAGTATACTTTCATTCAGACATGCACAGAGGCTTTATCTAGAAGATAATACATGTAATTTTTTTTTTTTTAATTTAATTTTTTTTCATTTTTGTCCACTTGTTCGACAATCCAGCCCACTCTGGGACGTCTTGTTCAACTAACCCATTAATTAAACTAAAAATAACCAAAATGAAAATAAAAGTAATATGAATTGAAAACATAACCAAAACAAAAACAATGTAACAAAAAGAGAAAATTAAGAAAAATTGTATTATACAATGAAAGGAAACGTAGTTTTTAATGAAAGAAAATGCTAACCAAACCAAATTATTATTACAACTTTTTGAATATTAAAAAAACCATGATCATTTAGTTATCCACACAATTCTTATAAATGAGTTGCTTTAAGCTAAGTCCGGAAAAACTAAGAATATTATTAAAGAATTTATAAACATATTAGCAATGCTGTACGTGAAAGAGCGCTGAAATTTATGCATTTATGCGTTTTAATAAAAACTCGTTTTTAGTTAGTTTTGTCTCTGGGGCTCGCTCTCGATTCTGCGTATTAAATAAATAATACTAAGATATTAAAATATTGCATTCAGTCATCCAGTAGCCCAGTTCAAAAATCGAACAAAATTCGAAACAAAATTCCATCCATCAAACAAGAACCGGACAAGACAACGGACAAGGGAATAAATAAGAAATCGAGTTAATAAAGGTGGTCAAACTTATAATTGCCAATGCAATTTTCGTGAGTTGAAAATAAAGTGTTATAAATACTAAGTGTACCTATAAATCGTCAATCTTCTTTCATCATCATTACGTCCACTGCAAGACGTAAACCGGTAACAACGTACATCCCCCGCTATCCCGTGCTGCTCTCATCCAATTGGGATGGATACGCTTAAGATCGTCTGACCATCGAGTGGGCGGTCTTCCTCTACTTCGGAATGCATCGTTACGCGGTCTCCACTCCGTCACCCTTCTCGACCATCTGTCATCACTGACTGTGGCTAGTTGTCCCGTCCAATTCCATTTCAGCTTGGCAATTCTTTTGATGGCGCCGGTTACTCCACTTTTTCCCCTCACAGTTGTGTTAAGAACCTTGTCTCTTAGAGACAGACCCAGCATTGCTCTCTCCATTGCTCTCTGTGCTACTCTGATTTTGTTAGCTGTGCGTTCTGTTGGGGTTAATGTTTCGGCTTCATATGTTAGTACACGTAAGACGCACTGATGGAAGAATCTCTTTTTAAGGCAGATGGAAATGTCGGATTTTAGAATAGCCCAGCTTTCCGAAGGCTGACCAAGCTTAATCAAATTCTTCTTGACAACTCACAAGTTTTGGTTGTTTCTGCTTAAGCGAATCCCGTGGCCCAAGTACTTGCACGAGTATACTTGTTCTATTTTTGACTTGTTGAGAGTTAGATTTGTGCTTGCAATTAAATTAGTCATAACCATAATTTTGCTGGCGTTGATACTCAGCCCCACCTTCTTGGAGGCTAACTCTAGCTCATATAGCTTCGTTTGTGCCTCACCAAGGTAATTTGTTATTAATAGTATGTCATCAGCGAAGCGTAGATAGAAAATTTTCGCTTTTGATGTTGATTTCGAAGTTTTCGATGATAAATCTTCTAAACATTTGTTCTAGGATGGTTGTAAATAACTTTGTGGAAATAATATCTTCCTATCGCACGCCTCGCCCTATCTTGATGTCAGGAGTGTCTTCATGTATCCTTATGCAGGCGTTTGCATGTTTATACACCTGTTTAATGATGTTTGTATATCGGTAGTCAACTCTGCAGTTAGCGAGAGCTTTAAACATTGCACTGTGGTTGATCGTGTCGAAGACCTCGTAGTTGATGAAGAGCAGAACCAGAGGCTTGTTGTACTCTATGCACCTTTCGATGAGAATCTTGATGGTATGAAGGTGGTCATTAGCAACGTAGCTGGCATAAAAGCCCGCTTGCTCGCGAATTCGGTACAGATCCATCTTCGCTGTTTCTTTGTTCTAATTCTCCTTGTTATAAATCTCATAAACAATTTGTACATCTGATAAAGCAGACTGATCGGTATATAATTTTGGATCTGCGCTATGTCTCCCTTTTTATGGATTAGTACAATATTACTCAGTCATGCATTAAATAGTGTACATAATATTTGTAAAAGTTTTTCTTCTCCATTTTAATGTGTTCGATGATGATAGCATCGTGTCCGGGCGACTTGGTATATTTCATATCTTTTATACTGTTGTGAATTTCGTCCGTGGTTATATCCGGGATGTCATCAGATCTTGGTGATCAGTTTTGTCATCAGCTGTTCATCAGGATGTCATCAGTTTTTAATCTTGGGGATCTGCTGGTCTTTATATAAGGTTTCATCATTTTTATATAGTTCTACATAAAATTATCTGATTATGTTTAAGATTTCCTGTCTATTAGTTGTTGGTTTCCCATTTTTGCCGTTGATCTTTCCTATTTATTTCTTCCCATATGACAGTTGTTTCCTCAGTACCTTTATTCCTCTGCTCTCTTCTATAATTATAGTTATTTCTTATGTCGCGTCGGATGGCTTTAGATATTTCTTTATTGAGTTCTCTTAACTGCCTTGCTTTTATCAAGTGCTTATCCTTCAAGTTTCTTCTTTTCTCCATTAGCTGCTTAGTGCTCTCGCTCAAATACTCCTTTCTAGCCCCCTCTTGTTGACACTCGTTTTCTGCTCTCTCTATTACCTATTATTATTTGGCTATTCATTATGTCAATCTCCACATTTTATTCTTGTACATTTTCTAGGGCTGTTAGATTTGATTCGAGGAGTTGTCTGTACTGGTCTCCATCCTGGGGTGTTATTGGTTTTCTTTCTGCTGTATTTCGCAACTTCGACCTTTCTCTTTCTAGGTTTGAAGTGATTTTTGCTTGAACTGCTCTGTGGTCACTTCCTATGGAGAATCTATTCAATACAGTGACGTCTTAGAGAATATATTTCTTATTGGAAATTATTAAGTCAATTTCGTTTTTTGTGACTCCATCAGGGCTAGCCCACGTTCATTTTCTCTGGGGGACTTCTCAAAAAAGGTGTTCATTGCGTACAAATTTTCTGGTTGCAGAAAGTTTAGCAGTATTTTGCCTTTCTCATTTCTCTGGCCGTATCCTTGACTTTCGATCGGAATTTTACTATCATCATCCTCCTTGCATCAAAACTTGGCGTTCAAGTCTTCCATTAGTATGGTAAAACGGGAAGGTGACTGTTGTAATGCCGTGTTGGTATCGTCATAGAATCTATCCACGTTTTGGTCAACATGGGTGAACCTGGGTGCATAAGTATTATTTTCAACGAGTACCTAGTGTTAATATTGAGGATGATATATGCCACTCTGGGGACTATGCCGATGACTCGAACTGGACGACACTGGTTACATGAGCTTTGTTTATCAGGAAACCTACTCCTCCTTGATTTATATTATCCTTTCCTATGTAGTACAGTAGATGACCCGACGGTAGTGTTATTTGCTGCTCTTCTTTCCTTTTGTGCTCACCGATACCCAATATATCAGATTTCAAGTGTTTTAACTCTTCTTCTAACCCCTGTAGTGTATAGTCCAAGGACAGAGTTCTCATCTTGTAGGTGATAATTTGCAGTGATCGTCTTCCGTGGTAGCCTGGTCCACTCCGGGGATTCCTAGCACCCTCTACTCTTCTTTAATGCGTAAATAAATTGAATAATAATTCTTACTCGGAAGTCTCGGATACGTGGTAATGACAAAATGGTATGGTCAGAAAAACACATAGTTCACTGCATATTATTCCATTTTTAGCAAGAGCACATATTATGTAAGATATGTTAGTATTTGAACACCAATCAATAAATAACGGGTACCTTGAGGCATTTATTTCTTCTTCTTCTTCTTCTTTCGATTAGGCCTACTTTAGACCACGCTTGTTCAACTGTTGGGCTTTGACCTTTGCCCAGTATTGTCGCATCTTCTGCCGGTGTAACTCCTTTCTCTCTTCTGTCCAGGGGTACCTTTCCTTCGAGGTATTTATTTATTATTTCAAAAACTTGGTCTAAGCAAAAATAATTAAATAGAAATAACAGAAATTTATTTTGTATTTTTATTAAAATATTAAAAAATAAACTTTGGACTTTCACTATTTTTTTTTAAACTATTTATGAGATGAAGCAAAGAAATATGCTAGTTGAAAGACAATTTAATGATTTTGATTCGAGTTTAAATTTACCAAGAATGTTTATCAATATTAGGTGTAGCAACCGGTAAAAAAAACGAACGTATTTATGTAGTGTTTATAACGAGAATAACAAACTTGTGAAAGGTTGCACTTATTGCCTTTGCAATTAAAATTTGCAAATTATTCTTTTTTTATAATTTGATAAGTTTTTCATAATTTGATTAGATTTCATTGGTATACAATTGAAAGTTGCACATTATTCTTCTTCTTTCGAATAGGCCTACTTTGGACCACGCTTGGTCAACTGTTTGGCTTTGACCTTTGCCCAATAATGTCGCATCTTCTGCCGGTGTAAATCCTTTCTCTCTTCTGTCCAGGGGGTACCTTTCCTACGGGGTATTTCCTGAAATCCACGCACTTGCTTCAAGGTGCGTCTCACAGACTGTCTGTTTTGGAAATCTGTTATTCCCAGTTCTTTAATATCCTTCTCGGTTTCTGTCAACCAAGTGTCACCTTCTTGTTTTGCCAGAAGGTGAACAGACGGTTGGTGAGTCGGTTTGGAGGCAATCATGCAACGTAGCCATAGAAAGCTACCCTTCTTTTCCTTGCACAGTCAATTGCACATAATTTGACTCGTTTTAAAAAGCCTTAGTTAAACCGTACTACAAATCAAAAAGCCGCCGAACTATTTGTTTTAATCGAAAATGGACTTAGCAAGCGAGCTGTTGCTCGATAACTGGATATGACAAGCGCCGCGGTTCGAAAAGTGTTCCAACGTTATGGGGAGACTTGGTCCTTTCATAGACAACCCGTTGCAGACAGAAGAAGGTTTACAACGGCTCGGGATGACCATTTTATTGTGTGAACATAATTAAGAAATCGTCACCTTAATGCTCTTCAACTGCAACAACAGCTCTGTGTACGAAGAGTGGTTATTAGTCAGTGGACAGTAAGCCAAAGACTGCAGGAAAGTAACTAGATCACTAAGACACCTACAGTTTATTAAAAACTTACCACAGCTTATAGTCAAGCACGCCTGCGTTTTGCAAGATATCATTTAAATTTGACATTGAGAGAATGTGGACCTGTTCTGCTCTCAGATGAGACCAGAATATGCCTATAGTAGCGACTGAAGAAGAAAAGTATACCGGAAACCAATAGAGCGATTTTCAGAATTCCAGCATGATCTGGAGTTGCAATTTCTGTGGAAGCACGAACCGACCGTGCTTTCATCATTAGGGGCGCTCATGGTCACGGGAGGTTTAGCGGCTGCTAGGTACATCGAGGAAATTTTAGCAGTTCATGCGGTATTTAGCTTTTTGCCTGACAATGCGAAGCCGCACACCGCAAGAATCTTGCAAGATTGCATTACAAAAATTGATTTTCGGGTTATGGAGTGGCCAGCATGCGGTTACAACTTAAATCCGATAAAACATTTATGGGGTGAGCTTAAACGAAGAGTTCGAGCACGAAGCTTCGTGCCCCAACCTCGAGCCCAGAGCTCATTGTTGCAGTAAAAGAAGCGTGGCTTAACATCCTACAAAAAGAACATGATTAGATTTATGCCTAATCGTATGAAAGATGTTATTAGTGCAAGAGTTGGTCATAGCTATTATTAAAAATTAAGTGTTAATTCAGATAATTGTCAATAAACATATTTTTATTAGCAATAAAAACAATTAATTTGGTTCATGAGTTAATTTATTTATGAGTTCAAATCTATATTATTCACAAGAAACCAAAATACATTTAAATAAACCAACTCATATTAAAGCATATTAAATTGTCTTTCGAACGGCATATTTCTATATTTCATCTCATAAATAGTTTCAAATAAAACAATTGTTAAAATCACAAGTTTAAAGTGGGTCGATTTCTATGACGTAAGCTAAATTTGATGATTTAATATTTTTATTTTCGTTGATTTGAACCAAATTCATAATTTTACTAAGTAAATTTTAGCAAAACATTTTATAGACTATGTATCCATGGAATATACACTTTTGGCGATAGAAATATTATTTTGATTTTTTTTTAATAATTGGTATTCAGTTTTTCATAAATAAAAAAATGGTTTTTCAATCTAAAAAAAAATGGTAATAAATTGTTAGAAATATTAGGTGTACCAGTAAGTCGGCAAACTTCGTTAATGTGCAAATAAGTTAAGTTATTCTATAAAGCTATATGCAGACCTATTCTAGACCGTGGACATATACTTAGGACAAACACACGTAACCCGACACACTCAAAGTAGCTGAACTGCATCGTTACGTGTAATCAGGACCCCAATAAGATCCTCCATAATCCACTCAAGGAGCTCTTATACACCCTGACCATAATTCCAAATATCTCAGACAGACATATACAACTCTTAAGATTTACATGCATCGAATAAACATTCAATCACTTTCACAACATCCTTGTACTGTATACAAAACACTATATTACTACCATGACGAATATGAAGAATCCCATATTACCTATAAATAAATATATATATATATATATATATATATATATATATATATATATATATATATATATATATATATACATTATGTTTGCTATAAACGGATTGTACTCCCTAGCAGAAAAACCTTGTGGTCTATATCCACGTTAATCCTGATTTAAGTTTCTGATAAGTGCTTTTAATCAAATACCAAGAATACGCCCAGAAAAACACATTTGTGCATTGTATGCTGTTTCGTTTTCAACAACTTGTAGAATCTAATATATCTTTGTATTTTAACACAGTACTCGGCCCTGATGTATTAATACGTTTTTCTCATTTAAAATCTCATAGCCTTTGACGTAGTAGTCGTTTTTATCCGAAATAAAGGCGCCGTCATCATAGGAGTATAATACCTTATTTTTTTGCAAGATCTAGTCGCCGTTGACGTAGCAGTACGTTTTCTGTTTTGATTGTCAGTGTCATAGTAAATATCTTAAACATACCTTATAACAAAAAGTTTACAAGTTAGGTTATATTCTGGTTGTTGTAATGTTCTGTAATAATCAACTAATTATTTAATTCATTCATTAATTTAATTGTTTACCTTATGTTATTTTGGAAGAAGGAGACATTGAGTTAATTAATATATGTAATGAGGTATGTGCCGATATAATATTAATTTACTTACATATCTGGGGAAGCTAATAGTTGCCCAATAATAAGCTTCCACAGATTATAAAATGTAGATTGTAGAGATTGTAGATATGGTGGTGACGACTTGTACTGTGACCTTTATAGATCAATTGTAACCCACCCTCCTCCTCCAAGCGTTGGTGTGCTTATCCATTTAGAGCGCCTCCGCTAATCCTGATTCATTTAGGAATTTCAGGATCTGGGTGGGATTCAAGGCCTGCAGCTCCTCTGTGTTCAAGCAGTGATCCCCGAAGTACATCTGTCTCTTGCGGAGTAGTGCTCCGCAGTCTTTGAGCAGATGTATGGGGGTTTCCTCTGCTGAACCTCAGAATCTGCATCCGTCATCTTCCTCTAGGCCTAGGGCCTTGAGATGTTTCCTAAGTCTGCAGTATCCCGTCAGGACTCCTGTCAGAATTCTAAGCTTGTTCCTGCTTAATTTCAGGCAAGCTCTTGTTCCTTTCTGGTTGAAAGATCCCAGCATCACTTTGGACTGCCTAAGCCCTGGAAGTTCTTTCCAGGTTTTCATCCATTGTTCTCTTGTTTCTTCATCTAAACTTTTGTGGATGGTGTTCACACTCATGCCGCAAAAGGGTTCCGGACATATAAAGGGACTACTGGATCCCTTGTTTGCTAGGTGAGCGGCTTCTTCGTTTCCGTCTATACCAGTGTATCCTGGTACCCAGTTTAGCGTTACTTTATTGTTTTTGCCAAGCTTATTTAGCTTTCCCACACAGTCCCATACCAGTTTGGATCTGATGGTGTTTATAAAATGTAGAAAACAAAAGTATTTATTGTTAGTACATATTATTAATACAAGATATTATATGTATACAAACATACATTTATACATACATATAGTTAAAACACATTAACATTATCTAGAACAAAGTGGTAAATAATGGAAATAGTGACAAAAAAAAAAGAATAAGTAAACAAAATAAACAAGATGTGATTAATTCAGTTAACATTAATCTGTCTTTTAAGCTGGTTTAAGCTAAAGAAGTCGAAATGCCGAAAATGATTACTATAAGTTGTCATTAATCTCATTAAGTGAGAATTACCATATAAGTTAGACTTAATAGGAGGAATGTAAAACAAATTTATTTCTAGTAGTTCTCCTTGTAACAAACAAATCCAGGTTTGTAAGAATTAATACACTTTTTATGAGATTATTCAGTACTTGATTGTACAGTACAAAAAAATCATATCTCCATTTGTTCTTGTCTGTTCAAGAGTTAGGAAACTGAAATTTCGTAAAATACCGACATAGTTAGTGTGGTATATTATAGTGTGGTATATTATTTGGGAATTTTATATTAAAATTTTATTTAAAATATTTTTAGTTATTTAATTTATTATTTAATTTGTTATGGTATATTAAATTTAACGCAGAGCATAGTGAAATTTTTTTTCTTAATATATTCAATTCTAGACTTATGTTTGGAATATTGCGGATTCCATATAGTGGTAGGGTATTCTAGTTGTGTACGAACGATAGAGTTGTATAACATTACTGCTGTTTCAATAATATTGAAAGCTTTAATAGCTCTCATCACAAAACCTAATAATGTATACGCTTTTTTAGTTATACTATCTATTTGGCCAGTTAAAAGTAGTTTAGGGTCGAAAACAATACCTAAATCGCGAATACTGCTGTTCCTAGTTAGAGCTATGTTGTTCATATTATAACGGTAAGTAATTATGTTTATATTTCTGCTAAACCTAACAACCTTACAACATGTCTGGGGCTGAAAAGTGAAAGCGATGATTCAGACTCCCTTTTAGTTTTATCAATTATAAGTGAATCTGAAAGCAGCGATTCCAAAATGATGAACAAAACTATTCATCATATTGGTCCAAACATGATAACGATATTATTATACATTCGTTGTTGGGTAATTTTGATGTTAAAATGTTTCCAAGAAATGCAGAAAATATTTCAGAAATGGTGGATTTGTTCATAGGTTAATTATTTTTTCAATTATTACTACCAGAGACTAATAGATACTATATGCAAAACATGCATAAATATAAAAGTAGAAAAACACGAAGCGCAAGATAAAACGACAACCGAAGTCAAAAAATTTCTAGCTTTGAATATACACTCCGCAAAAAAATATCGCATCACTAATATTTTACCTTCTAAATTTGTAATAATTATATTTTGATATTTACATGTACATTATGGTACAATATAAAATATTATGGTACAATATAAGAAGGGCAATTTAGCATTACAAAATAAATAATAAAGCTACCACACTGTGTAGACAGAAAGTAAACACTAACCCTACAAATACAGATGCCTGAAATTAATTATTATTCAATTAATAGTGGCTATTGCTACCTCTACTTTTCAAAACAGCTTGCATTCTCCTTGGAAGTGACTCGAAATTAATTCTAATATAGTCTTGATCTATTGCGTTCCATTCTTCAATAACTGCGTTTCGTAAATCATTTAGGCTAGTTAATGGTATGGTATTGGTTTGTAGATTCCAATCGATGCGATCCCAGACATGTTCAATGATGTTTAAGTCACGACTTTATGATGTTTAAGTCAGGCAAATTCAAAATTCGCAAATATTCCTCATTCGTGTACTCTTGCACTATATGTGCAGTGTGCGAGCGGGCATTATCATGCATTAGCACGAAATTATGACCGATGAATTGAGCATATGGTACTACATGTGCTTCTAAGACATCCCGTATATATCGATCAGAGGTCATAGAACTATTATCTCTGACCACCAATTCTGTGCGAGCCTCTGAAGAAATGCTACCTCAGAATCCTCCATCACAATTTGTGATGTTTCTAAAATTGCACTGGCTGTAGCGTTCGCCGTCTCTTCTATACACAGGTATATAAACAAAACGTTTGCCCAGTCATTGAAATTCCATTCTGAATGTGTTTTATAAAATGCGAGCCTTGCCACTCGGTGTTCTTTAGTTAGTATGGGAACTTTTTGCTGGTACTCTCGCACGTGTTGATGCTACGTTTGTGTATGTTCCTACATCTCGGAGTCGATTCCTAATTGCCTGACTACTAACTCGCACATTTAGAGCATTGTACACTTTAGCCTGTAACTGTCTTGAGGTACAATGTCTGATAGGCATTGCATTTAAACGTATTAATCGGTCACCTGTTGCTGTTGTTGCCCTCCTACGACCTTGTCCTGCTCTTCATGTGTGTTCCCCAGTTGCTCTGAATCTTCTTATTATTCTTGAACCCGTGGACTGCTGAATTCCCGATGCTGTAGCAACATATCTTTGATCTCGACCATCCTCAACTAAAGATACGACATGAAAGATTTTGTCTCTTGTGAAATTTCTACAATTACGTGCAGGAGCTTCAACGTTCATTTTGAAATCAAAACTACTAGAAATTTCATATAAATAACAGTTTAAATTTTTTTTAAAAATTACATAAAATTACTCTTACCACAAATTCAAGAAAATTGAAGGAATATTCGTTGTGTTGCATTGTTATGTTTATTATTCATAGAAACAGCTATATCATCATAATAAACAAATGTTCTAACAGGAAGAACGTATGTGATGCCATACTTTTTTTGCGGAGTGTATTAATGGGACAAGTCTGGAAAAATAATGTGAATGATTACGGGACTACTGATCCGCACATAGAAACACCAATTTATGGGGAAATTATGAGCAAAAATAGATTCAAGCAAATACTCCAATTATTACATTTTTGTGATAATAATGCTATGCCGAACGCAAGTCTACTTTTCAAAGTAGAATCAATAATACAATATTCTTTAGACAAAGTCTATAAACTAAAGCAAAATCTTTCGTTGCATGAAGCCGACTTCCGTAGAAAAGGTGAAGTTCTAATACATACATGGAAAGATATAAGAGACGTAAGAATAATTTCCACTCGAATGATAGAAACCCATAATATAAATCGAAAAACTGGCGAGCTGATACAAAAACCGGAAAGTATTTTGGACTATAATATATACATAAAGGGGGTTGATTTATACTATAAATAATTACTAAATCTAAGACTATAAATAATTAAGTTTTTTAAGTATTTTTTATTGATTAAATACATATACATACATATAGATATCCTGGAGCTCTACAATTAATGCTAAAAGATTGTAAATAACGACAAACCTCGTATTTTGATTCTATAATTAGCATTTCATGTAGATAAAAATGAACGCATTCTACATTATCTATTTCTAAGCATGTATGTAGCCGTAAAATTACATTCACACTTCTAAGGGGTACATAAATCTTACAATAAAAAGCTTGCATAATGCTAACAATGGCACACGTTTCAGAGAGTTTTGTTATAAATTAACTAAGTTTGGAATTCAGCAATCGACTTTATCAGTACCAAATTTGAAACCACGCCTATTAGAATACCCAAGCACTATATAGGTGGTTATTAGAATGCCCAAGAGGCTGGAAACTCCTGCGGGTTGGAAACCCCTGAATTGATTAGTGAGATTTTTTTAAATAATTTCGTTAAATCGCAAAAATACCGCCAAAAAATGCTTTCCATTTATATACCCGAATATTAATGTTGGGAATCTCTGTTGGTAAATTTGTTAGTAAGATTTTGTAACATAATTTTGCTAAATTAAAAAAAATCTCCAACATATAAAATTTTCCATTTTATACACGTTTTTAATATTAATGGAATTAAAGAGTTAAATGAGATTTTTAATTTGCTTGACATAAATTTATATTAATTAAAAAGTAGTTTAGTCTTTCACAGAATATTTCATTTCAGCTTTTCTACAGAAAGTATTTTATGAAAGTTATAAAGTGTTGTTTCTAGTATGAAATATTTAGTTATGAGAGACGGTCATTTCTATAAAAACCGAGCTGGCATGATGTCTGCGGAATCTTAAGCGACTCAAAAAAGAAGAGACAAAAAGAGTTGAAGTAGCATCAAGATATCCAGAAAAACACAGCCAGATGGTCACTAACTATGTTCCATTCGCATATTTTTCCTGTCGGAAAATTCATTTATAAAACCCAACCAACAAAATAAAAACGTAATTGTCTGCGCTCTGTAACTATTTTCCTTTTTCCGGCGGAAACCGCGTGGGCATCGACCGGATATATTGCGCTCCATGAAATTACAATAACTCTCTAAAACCGAGTTATGTAGAAAATTCTGAAATTGTTGCACGAGATCCTATGTGCAACTAATTATTTCGCAATGAGGACAAGAATGATCCAATTCCATTACCATTATAATGGAGAAATAATTGCGAGTTACTATTACCGATGCTGTGTTTTGTCCTGAATTTTCCGATGCTTAATTAATGACTGCCATTTATCAATAGAACTAGGATTGTCTATTTAAGTGACAACTTAATGTTTAATTCTAATTATTGAGGAAATGATGCTGTCATTCTTGCTTTATATCCATTGCTATATAATGTTAATTTAGCGCCTATTTCAAAAACATGAATATATCATGCATTATAAACACTTTTTTATTGTCGTCATTACTTTTTCATATCTTAACTGATTTTATAAACATATGTATTGCATTACATGCACTTTTTATTTCATTTTTATAGGAAAACTAAGAAAAACTTAATTGTCAGTAATTAATAAAATGAGAAATGTATTTAATTTCAGTCTAGTTAGTTATGTGTTGCACGATAAAATGCCAATTGAGCGTGACTAGCCTACAGTAATAAAAATATTCCTACCGAACTACAATAATTAAAGTACAATAATTATTTGGTTTTAATTAAAATTTGAGAAATATGAATTAAAAAGGATTTCCTTACAATTTGAAATGAGATTTCCAGATAATGTTAGATAACTTTGGATATATTCTATTCAATTTTAAAAGTAATTTATAAAACATTTCCTACGATTTAAATGAATGTAATTGAACTAGATAAAATATTACTGCTTTGGTGCAGGTAGACCGAGGTCTAAACCATAAAACCAGAGTAGACGCCAAGAACCTAACACATTTTACTAAAGCCACATTGCAGTGCACAAGACTGTGGATAACTAAATTTTGTATGTCTACTTTTACAACACTCGCAGGAATACATGAAAGTATAAATGTAGGAAATCTTGTTTGAGTAAATCAGACAGATTTTACTGAATAAATTCGTTTTTTTACACTGACTAAATAATGTATGGTTTCGATAGCTTTAGATGAAAATAAAGATATTTAGTAATAGTTTTACAAACTCTATTTAATTAATAATCTATATTCTACACAATTAGCTGAAAAATTAATTTACAAAAGACTGCTATTTAGAATACACTAAATAAATAATTGCAATAGAAAAACATTTTTCATTTTCCTGCTTTTCCAGTCGTTCCCGTTTCATTCTTGTCACGCTTGCACCAGCGTCGACGTTATTAATTAATAATAATTAACTTTTTTTGAGCTAAAAAGTAATAACGAAATTCCCCAAGCATTTAATAATGTGTGCACAACTAATTCGAAATTGTAAAAAAATGAATTAAAACGTATTTAATATTTTTTATCGCACTTTCTGCATCTAATATACAATATTTCAAATAAACTATTTTTAAAACTACTTTCACCTTTTTTATTCAACTTGTCATACATCCTGTCTTTTTGCAATTTTGTTCCATGTATAACCCTAAGAATTTTTGGAATTACATAAATTTTTTTTTTAGTTTTGTTTTCCAGAAAAAAATATGAAATTAAATAGAAATCAAAATTTGGGATCGATAAATATTTTTGTAAATGAAGATGTAGGGTGTAATGCGCCGCGCCGCCAGGCGCAAAGTGTAATATATGTGTGTGAACACAGGCTACGTGTAAAACCAACTAAATAATTAAATCTGCCAATCAGTGTCAACGTTATCAACGGAACGAATCATTGTGTGCGCCGTTGGCTTGCACCGTCGCGACATGCAAATGCAAATTGCCGAAACCGTTTAACTCCATCTTAGCAATCCAAATAAAATTTCGCTATAGCAAAAGTTTCGGTCGGGAAAATTACCGCAACAACCGCCGAATTTCCAAACGCCTTTAGATGTGAGCCAAGAAACATCCCGTTTACCCATGTACCACAAATAATTAATTTAATAACAGCTTCGGTAGTTTCTGGCTCCCTTTTGATACACTTACAGACTTTTTAAATGTCTCTCTTCTAACTAGATTAAATATTTTATAACCGCCGAGAATAAAAACTTTGAATTGGGAGTAGCTACGATATTTTAAGCTTTCATGAAGTTGTTTCATGTCAGCAAATGCATCTGTTTCTTATAACTAAAATCGATTTATTAAAATTTAATTTGTCTGTTCCATTTTCAAATATTTCTTAGCAGTTGTTTTCTATTACCTTATATTTTCATTTACCCTTTGTCAAGTGATTTACAACTGTAGACCACAGTGTTGAGGCGATTTCGAACGAACTGGTACCAATGACAAATGGTTTATTGGACCATCGATCTCTCTGAACGATTATAACAATTACCGGGTGTTGTACGACCTCAACATTAACTACTAATTTAACTCGTGTTATCCTAGCCTCGGTCTTCGATCTTGTGAACAATGCCGGTTTTCCAATCAGGTAGCTTTACGAATATCTATAACTCAACACGAGTAGCTTGCAGTGACATTCAGAGTAGTTGCAACTTCTTACAGATGAATATTTTTGTTCAATCGAGCTTGGTTAGCACTTATGTTAAGTTTACGCAACGCATTCATTTTTAATTTTAAGTTATCTAGTTAAATTAACGGTTATTTAAAATTAGCTAGTTAATTATTTCTTTCAATATGACTATTTGTTCATATTTGTTCCTTGTTTCATTGACACTAAATTAATATATTTGTTGCAATTTCATCACACATAGGATTTCTGATTATCCGCGCATATTCAAAACGGCGGTTTCCGGTTTTTGAAAATTATTTAAGAACTTTTGGTGGTAGTGTCTGATATTTAAACGAGATCTTAGTTTTGTACAAAAGTTGGCGTTTAGGGAAAGTAATCTTTCGTGGTAGGTGGAAGTAGCTTTAATTGTAGAGAGTGCTAGAAGCAAAATATTTAATCTTTTTGTTCTCTCGGAAGTTATATTTAGCAAATTTCAAACGAAAATAATTTACAAATTTTCTGACCATTTGAAAATTACTTTTAATTTCAGCATCTTTTTCGACGTAACATTATCCATATTTTTCTATATGCGATTCTTCAGGAAATAAATCTTCATCTTGACTGCTGCAGCTGTTTACTACTTGAGATGATTTCTTGTAAAAACTGTCACATGCAGCGAGATGAATTGTATGGTTAATGCAATTTTTTGGTTCAGCAGGGCAATTTGTACCATTTTTTTAATTACCCGGGCATCGTTATGTGTAGTATCTTACTCCATAATAATCCCACTGCAATAAATCCCAGGCTCAATCAAACTTTGAGGTTTTGGCGACCCGAAATTGAAAACCGCGTTGAAATCGCTCGATAACTAACGCCGCGACGGCCCATCAAAGTTAGATCTATCGAGGATTGGTTTCATTTGTTTTTTCGCAATTTCGCAGCTGCCGCAACAAATTCGACGTTTTGTTAGAGCAAAACGTGGTCGGAAAGCGAGACTGATAATACTGATCTTTGACAGCGGCGTCGCGACGCCACCGTAAAGTTCAATTTACTAATGCTGCTGCTGTTTTTTCCGCCGTAGTTTTCGTAATTTTCAAGATAGCGTAACAAGTTTGACATTTTTTTGAAGAGAAAAGCTTGTCAGGAAGCGATAGTGAAAACCGCGTTGCAAAATCTTTATCAGCGGTGTCGCAACGTCGCCGCAAAGTTCAACTTGCTAATCTAGGTCGAATTTCGTGAACTCGCGGTGGTTTTTCCGCTGTAGTTTTTGCAATTTTGCAGATAGCGAAACAAATTTGATGTTTTACCGAAAGGAAAGCTTGTGGTAAAGCGCTTATCTAAAGACGACATCTCCGTGAACTTCAACCTTCTAATCCAAATTATCCACAATAACATTTCTAAAACTGATACTAAATGACAGAACAAGTTTCAATTGCAGAACAAGTTTCTTCAATTCGCAGAAAGCCTAAATTGCAATAAAAATTGTTTTCTCCAAGAATATTAATTTTTAAGTATTTTTGGCGTCTCAAACTATTTTTTTGTCGATTTGCTTTTAATTCTTGAAACTTTAAAATCATTTCCTTCTTTCTTTCTTCCTATTCCTTTTGAATTAAGGTCATAACACCTTAAGAATGTTTTGGTAAGATTTGGTTGGAAAACCGGCCAGCTATTGCTTTCCGAGTAAATGCAGATTTTGAAATTGCTCGAACACATGATATCAATACCATCGATGGTTGCCATTTTTACAACAAAAGTTTTAAATGTTATATTATATTATTTATTTTATTAATTAATATTTTATTTTTATTTATCTTTAGATAAACCCAAAAACCACGTTTTTTTATGACGGTTATGCGGTTTCGGTTGTTGCACAGAATACCGCGGTTTTGCGGTTCAGATATATCCGAACCAGAAACCCTAATCACACAGTTTTACAGTTACAGTTACAGTTTTAAATCACCCATTATATTTTATCGGTTCTAGGAATTTTGTTCCACAACAAGTAATCGGTAGACTTTTCAATGGGTGATTTAACATTATTTTGATTTAATCATAACTTGTAGAGGTTTTCATTTGTTCTAACCACAATTTATAACATTTTATTAAATAATACATTTATTTTCATGACGCTCTTAAAAGTCAAATATGTTTTTCAGTTAATCAAATGTATGGATGCAATAGTATATTTTGTGACTACGAGTCCTAGATAACAAACTGCTATGGAGAAGACGCGCTGAAGAAGTGATAGGTAAATCCAAACACGTTCTAATCAAGTGGTATATCAAGTGCTATCAAGTGGTGTACAGATAGTTCGAAGACGAAGGAAAGCATAGATGGAGTTCCAATCAGAGTTATACGCAATCGAAAGTTATGCATAATTTAACCTCGTCTGTAATTATCACAGAAAAACGAATTGCTATCCAGGCAAGCGGCCATGAAGCCTATTAGCTCATTCAAGCTAGTATGGGACTTTCATACTGCTAAAACCACACTACTTCTATTAACTCAAGTGAATATCCATCTGCCGACGCGTCTCGAGATTAAGTTCTCATCAGTACAGCTTTGCTTTTATGAATAATATTTTGAAAAACACTTATTTGAAAAAGTGCAAAGCTGCACCGATGAGAGATAAATCTCGAAACGCGACTGTAGATGGCTATTCACTGAAGTTAATAGAAATACATGATCTTAAAAAACAATGTTATTTTTCTGGTTTTCGTCGAGTTCCACGAAGGTGGACTGAAAGCTAGTAAATAACTGACAAATTTCACATGAGATTTGTTTTGATAGTCCTAAAACACTCAGTAATGTTATAGCGTTCCTGAAAGGTTGAATATATTTATATATTCAGGCTGTGTTCCAACTTTATCAGGTTTATAGTATGATAGATAAAGAAACAGTATATTTAGTAGTAGGAATAAAGAAAGAGTATATTTGGTACCAGGACGTACTGGTATAGAAGAAAATGAAGAAGCCGATTACCTAACAAATGTGCAATCTAGCAATACCTTTACGGACCCGGAACTCTTTTGCAGTAGGAGTATGAACAGCATCCAACATAGCTTAAAGGAGGAACAAGGAAACAATGTATAAAAACCTGAAAGGAACTTCCAGAGTTAAGACAATCTAAGGTAATGCTGAGATTTTCTCACCAGAAAAGTACAAAAACTTGCCTAAACCTTAACAGGAACAAGTTAGAATTCTGGAAGGAATACTAACGGGACACTGCAGATTTAAAATACACCTCTAAGCCTTAGGTCTAGAGCAGGGGTTCCCAAAGTGCGGCCCGCGGGACAATTGCGGCCCGCGAAGCCTCTGAATTCGGCCCGCGATATCAATACGATATTTTTTTTTATTAAAAAATAAATAAGTAAATAGTAAAGTTAATAATAAATATTACAAATAAGATACAATCAAATATTTTAATATTAAAAAAAAATTATACAAAGCTTTAACCATAAGCGTTTGTATTAATAAAATATTGTTTAGTTTTAGTTTAAAAAAATATTTTAGTATGTCTGGTCTAGTTATTACACATTTGTACAGAAATATAATATAGTAGTTTAAAATAGATACAGAACTATTAATCATTTAAGACATGCAATTTAAATTGATAAAATTACAGGAAAATATCGATGCTAAGAATTCTTATCGGAACTATCGATATCATCTATTTCATTATTTGGGAGCATTTATATTTGCGAAAAAACTTTTTCAAATATGAGCATAAATAAGACGAAATTAAGATCAAAATTGAGTGATAATCATTTACAAGCAGGGCCGTCTTTAACCTATTGGAGGCACTGAGCACATTAGAATAAAGGGGCCCCTATGACCTTGACTTTGAGAAGACCTTGAGAATATACCAAGAAAGTAACAAGTTACAAAAGTAACTCTTTTAGCCCTCACAGGTTAGCGCCTAAAAATGTATATCGAGTGAAGTACTCTTCTAGATTTGAGATGGACAAAATCGTTAATCACCTTCAAAATCTACGTTTTTGAGCTACAAACTGGGTAATCTTTCTTGAAGATTTTAATTTTTTCACTATTGGAGTAGGAGCGTTCCACATTGCACTTAGCTACCATCATGCTTAAAAAGATTATCAATGCGATTTCTACATTTGGAAATGAGTCTTCAGTTATGTTTTCTTTAAAAAGATGATATATTTCTAAAATACCTTCATAGTTAGTATGAACAAATTTCAAGTATTCTATTAAATGGAGACATTCCATTTCCAACTCTTTCTCGTTAACGTCTTCATAATAGATTTCAGCAAATTCCTTGCAACGTTGTCTCAATTCTCCTCGGAATTCAGAATTTTCAAGCTATAAAATCAACCAAAACGTTAACTAATGTTCTTATACGAACATAGTCGCTGTTTTAGATGGACGTACGTGGTATCAATTATGGGACGAAAAACTCTATTTTCAATTTCTCTTTTCGCTCAGCAAAGCCATCAAAAAAATCTCTGGCGTGAGCTTCTAGGTCTTGTTTTTTGAGATAAGTCCTTGTAGTCACATTCATTCAAGATGTCTTTCTTTGGTGTACGATTTGAAGTAATTACATTTATCTCAGAAGCTGCCAATATCCAGTGTTATTGTCTTGTCTAAAGATAATTAATTGTTTTGTTTATTCTTTCTTGCATAGCGCTGTAAATTCCATTAGTGCAGTGTCTAGTTTCTGTGCCAGTTCTGTATATTTTGCGATGGACAAAGCTTCCATAATTTGTTTATGACCTTCATGCAAGGAGCTTACTGCAGCAGCTCGGGCTGACCATCTGCTTTGTGAAAGACTTTTAACAACTTTTCTTGAACCTAAATGTTCTCTCAATATATTCCCTCGATGGGTAGAACCCAAAAAAAAGTTTTACACTTTCTCTCAAGTCGTTGTTATTGTTTTAATTTTATTCCGTTTTTTTTGGCCCGCCAAAGAAAATAGTAAAATTAAATTGGCCCGCCTAAGAAAAACATTGGGAACCCCTGGTCTAGAGGATGGCAAAACATATTCTGCATCTCTGCAGAGGAAACTCCTTCACATGTGCTGAGGTGCTACGGAACACTGATCACTAGTTGAAAGAAAAGGAATTGAATTCCAAAAACCCCACCCAGATAGCGATTTTCCTAAACGAATCAGGTCTAGAGGACGCACTCTAAATGGGTAAATAAGCTATTGATGACAGGAAAAGGGTGAGGCACAATTTATCTATAATATAAAGGTCGCAGTACAAGTCAGCAAGAGCTTTACAATTATCAAATTATCTTGAGAGCGTGATTAAATTTATTCCAATTTATATTGAATAATATATTACGATTTAAAAGCTTACGAATAAATGTCCCAACAAATAAATATGCATACCATTCCAGCGATTTTAATGTAAATACAAAAATTGTTTAGATTTCATATTTTAATTACAAGAGTAAAATGAAAATGTTATTTTGTAGTTATGAGAGTATATTTATGATTAATTTTAAATATATTATAATGGAATTTATTTATGCGTTAAACTTCATCGACGTGCGTTGCAGATAAAGCCGATTTGGAACATATAAACTGTTTTAAAACAAATGAAACATATTATTTGTAAACGGAAGTGCAAATTGTTTTTAAATGTAATGTTATAATTTAAACATTGATGTTTTTAATTATTATCAAATTATTTCTGTGGGAGTAATCTTTCCGCAATAGCGTTACCATCTTACAATAAATCTTCGGACGTATCCATTTATAATTGATAAAGCACAAATTAATTACTCAAACACATTATTTTATACAAAATTTTGACGCACGAACAAACAATTTCATCATGGCAACAACACAATCATGGTTGGACGAGATGTTTCTCGTAAAAAAAAAAACACGGAAAATGAAACTTTTCTTTGAATTTAACTTTTTAAATCAATAGCAAATTTGAATAAAAGATTATATTACACTTGCGGATAAAATTAAGATTTAACTCGCGAATTTAATTCCTTTTACAACCCACTCGATAAACTTTAATGTTAACCGTTTGTATAATAAATAACTATTATCATTTGTTTTAAACAGTTTGGATATTCGAAATCAGTTTTATCTGCAACCCATGTTGATGAAGTTTAACAGACAGATAAATTCAATTATAATATATTTAAAATTATTAATAAATATACTCTTATAACTACAATATAACATTTTGATTTTCGCTTGCAATTGAAACTTGAAATCTAAACAATTTTTGTATTTATATTAAAATGGATGGAAATATGTGTGTGTGTGTCAGATTTATGTATTATGGATATTTATTTGTTGGTACATTTATTCGTAAGCTTTTTAATCGTAATATATTATTCAATATTTATCGGAATAAATTGAATCATGCTCACAAGACAATTTTACAGCTTTTGGTGACTGTACAACAAGTCCTTTATTTAATATTTTTTATTACTTTGTGGAATAAACAATGATCATTAGACAGTTACCACACCTGCATATTCTCAAACTGTTTCTTTATAGAGACCAGCTTCATTCTACTTTCCCACGCAACTACGGAAACATAAAATGTTGAAAATTCAGATGAGATCGTGAAGTATTAAACAAAAAGTTAAGGTAAGGTAGGTTAAAGATGGTAAACTAAATTTTAAATGATATATACGTTTGAATAAATGTTTTTGTTGTTTTTCATTTGGAGTGAATGTACTCAATAGTTTACAACAAATTCGATTCAAGATTTATTGTAATGAATGTACTTTCGGGTAAAATGCATTCTAAAATTATTTAATAAATCTTTCTATTTTATTTTCAAATTCAAAATTCAAATTCAAATTTAGGTTTATTTCTCGAATAATGTTGACAAGACATGTGAGAAACGTCTAAAAAAAAACAAAAAAGAAGATAATAAATTACAAAGATTAATAACATAATACAACAATTAATGCATTTAGTGCAGGCTAAAATATTATCAATTATTTTCAAGAAACTCACTAACACTATGATATCATTTATCTATTAAAGACAATTTCAAGCTTCTTCTGAAGGCGGTATAGTTGCATTGATCTTTAATTTCCTTGGGTATGTGATTATATATCTGTATACCTATCCGATTGGGAGCTCCTTTGGGAATGGACAGGTTGCTTTTAACCGTTTTTAGATTATGACAATTTCGTGTTTTGTGGCCATGATGAGTTTCGCTAGTGCCAACTATATGTCTATTTTTAAATTTGCGACAGGCTACTTCCCAAATGTATATACATGGTACAGAAAGAATTTTTAACATTATAAAGTAGGGCCTGCAGGATGCTCTTGTTCGAATGCCTGTTAATGCCCGAAGTAACCTATTTGTGCAAGAAAAACTCCTTGAGTTTTTGACACATCCCCACAGTAATATGCCATACGCCAAGATAGAATGGATTTCTGCATGATACACATTAAGAAGACTATCTTCTCCCAATGTTTGTGGCACTTGTCTCAACAAAAACGGTTTACTATGTATATTTTTAATTATTTCTTCAATAGTAGTGTTCCATTTTAGTTGTTCTTCTACATACATTCCCAGAAATTTGACTTTCTTCTGCCGTTCTAGTCCGCAGTCACCAATTTTTAGTAAAATATCACTTGATGTGATTCTCCGATTACACTGAAATACTACATAGTTTGTTTTGCTGATATTAAGAAATATATTATTTGCGCAGAACCATTTGTAAAGCTTCTCTAATATGGCATTAGCTTGTTTGGTGGTTTCGGCCAATGATCCCTCCGCGAATATAAGGCTCGTGTCTTCGGCGTAAAGGGTGGTGCACTGCTTTTATACAATAATAATAATAATAATAAAATTTATTTGCTGCAGTATTGTTACTAGTACACACAAATGATGAAACAGGACAAAACAGTAAAGTGTTTAGTGTTCAGATTAGTGAGTGATTACAAAAATACAAACATACATATGCCGCAAAGAGGGAGTGAAGTCAGCTGTACAGCTGTTTTTCATTCATACCCTTTAGTCTGCTGTATATTAACTAAGTAAATCTTCAATTCTTTTTTAAAATTAATAACGGACATGCTCTTAAACCTAGGTGGTAAGTGATTATATGCTGTGCATTTATACGTGAATGAACTCTTAAATTTTTCCCTGTAATGCTTGGGAATTTCTATCTGATCTGTATGTCTCGTCTGCAAATTATGTATACAATGGCGAAATCTGATTTTATTATGCAGGTAGGCCGGTGAATGATAGTGTAAGTGCAAACTGTATTCTACTACTTATATTTAACCATTCAGACTTAGCTACATACGGGGATACATGTTCCCTTCTACCGAGGTTGTAACAATATCTAATACAACAGTTTTGTATCTTTTGTAACTTATACACATCTCCTTTATTTATACAAGATCTTTATGCTGAGATGCAGTAGTTGATTAATGATAAGACTAGTGCTTCACATAACTTAAGTTTCAAGGCTGTTGGTTGAAGATTTTTATGCGGGTAGATACATCTTAAACTAAAGTAACATTTTTGACATATAAGTGATACATGTTTGGAAAAAGACAGCTCGGTATCCATTGTTACACTTAAGTTCTTAACTGATTGTTTTACTTCTAATTTATTACCACTAATGTTAATGTTTTTTACAGTTACCATTATTTCTTCACAGGTTTTCTTGGGTCCACATAATAGTACCGCTGACTTAGCTGCATTTTGTCGTAGTCGCTGATTTTGGCACTATAGTGAAATAGAACTTAGATTAGCGTTTAACAACTGCACTTGGGTTTCAACATTATTTTTATCCACTGGCACATATAGTTGTGTGTCGTCAGCTTAGCAGTGCGTGGAGACATTCGTGAGACACGTTGATATATCACTGGTATAAATTAGAAACAAGATGGGTCCTAGTATGGAGCCCTGTGGCCCGACATTTATTAATTAACGAAAGTTAGAGACACAAGTACCTTGATCACTGTATATTTGCACTCTTTGCTGTCGTCCGGTTATGTAGCTGTTGATCCAGTTGGTGGCATTGGTGGAAAAGCCGAAGTAACCCAACTTTGAGGCCAGTATGCGATGGCTAATGGTATCAAACGCCCTGGATAGGTCGAGCAGAACTAAAATGGTTCCCTGACCGTTGTCATGGTGTCTCAGAATGTCGTCTGTTACATTCCATATTGCTGTCGAGGTACTGTGGTTTGTTCTAAACCCTGATTGAAATTCGGGTAATATGTTTTCTTTGTTCAAATACTCCACAATTTGTTTACAAATAACTTTCTCTAAGATTTTTGATAGTGCTGGTAGCAAGCATATTGGTCTGAGGTCCTTGATGTCGTTAGGGCTAGGGACTTTTGGCAGAGGAATTACGCTGCTTTTTTCCATAGCTCCGGGAATGTGCACTGGTCAATGGAAGAGTTGATGATGTCTACCAATACATCCACTATGTGTTCAAAGATCATATTGATCATCGCAACTGAGATGTTATCAGGGCCTACCGCATTCGTTTTCATAGCTTTTAAGGCGTTTTCTACTGTGTCCCGAGGCACGTGTGTAAAGGAAAATCTCGCTTCAAGTTGTTTGTAGCAGTGATGGTTATAATACTGCAGGACATCTGCTTCGTTGCTTGGTGGGAGCGTTGCCGACGTGACGAAAAAATCATTTATTTCGTTTGGTCTGATTAGGGCATCTGTAATCACAGTTTTTTGTTTGTTGTTTATTCCCAGCGCGTTTATCCCGTTCCATATTTTCTGCGAGTCCCCTTTGGCAGTTCGTTGTGTGTACGCTGCATATGTTATCTTTTCTTATCTAATGGACTTCGTGAGGTAATTTCTTATTTCTACGTAATGTTTCCATGCGCCCTGACTTTTTTTATTTCTCAAAGCTTTGGTTTTTGACTTTACCATTTCTTTAAGGTTGTAGGTGAACCATTCGGGTACCGGCTTTACTATTTTTACAGGTTTGAGCGGGGCGTGCTTATTAAATAATTGTGTTATCAGTGTGCTTAGTTCTTCAACTTTTTTGGAAACTTCGTCAATATTATAGATTGCATTTCACGCCATTAAAACTGCATCATAGAGTAAACAGTCCATATCAACATCTTTCAAATTTCTGCAAAGTTTACTTTGGGGGATATATTTCGGAACGTCAATGTTAAATGTACATGTAATGAGGCTATGGTCGGTCAGAGTTTTGGTGTCGTCGATAGTAATTTCATTCATCCGCTCAAGGGTAGAATCAATCAGAAGGTCAGTATTGCTAATATATAGATGGTCTATCAGACTGGCACTGGTGTGGCATAGCCTGGTGGGTGTGGTAATGATTTGAGTTAAGTCAAAAGGTTCTACCATTTTGTATAAATATTCTGACTCCGGAGACGGTCCTTGCAGGAGATCAATAATGAAGTCACCTGTTACCATTATTCCATTGACTTCCGCCGAAAAACTTGACAGCTGTTCTTCAATTGTTCTTAGGATTTTGTAACTTATGTCCGGCGGTCGGTAGATGACACCTAGGCCAAGTTTATATGTGGGTTTGGTGGTCACGATGCACCATAGCTGTTCGATTTGTGAGTTTTCAGCCTGTTCTAAAGTTTCAAACTTATACATTGATTTCAGGTAGATGGCTACGCCACCACCACGTCTTTTGTTGGAGGTACAATATATGTAATCGTATCCGCTGTGAAAAGAGAAAATAACAACGGGGCTAAAATACTTCCTTGAGGTACACCCAAGTACACTACCGTGGCATTAGACATGCCAATCATCTCCGCTGAATCGATTTTGATTTGTTGTTTCCTGTTGTCCAGATAAGACTTGAATCAATTTCCTGTTTTCCCTCTAATGCCATATGATTCTAGCTTCTGTAATAGTGCATAGTCAGGGACGCAGTCTGACAGGCGGCAGAAGACACCCACAGGAAATTTACCTTAGTCAATCTCGCTAACGATTTTATTGTACACATCGTTTATTGCCGTAGAGGTGGATTTGTTCTTACAGAATCCGTGTTGTCCTTTTGGTATGAGGTTGTGCTTTGCAATAAGAGGCACTAGTCTATATTCCATAGAGTATTCTAAGATCTTCGCCAGTACTAACACCAAAGATAGTGGTCTGTAGTTGTTTATATCCGAATATCCTTTTTTGAAGACTGGAATGACAGTGGAAGTTTTTGAAATTTCCTGCACCTTTTCCATAGCAAGCGAGCAGTTAATAATATGCGTAATAGGTTTGATCAATTCATATTGGAATTCCTTAATAATATTGCCAGGAAGTGAATCTGGGCCACACGTTGATTTATTTTTTAGTTTTGAATAGTAGTATAATAGAAAATAAACAAATATTGAGAATTTAAAAACATTATCAATTATTTATTTATGTATAATAAATATAATAATTATTATTATCTTTATTGTCACCAGAAGGAAACAGATGTCTATCGACCTTAAGGTTTTTCTGCCAGGTAATACAATACTTTAGATATACACTATTTGAACAAAAAAAAGTATCAGGTGCTGTGGGAAGATTAGTCGTCGTATTCGTCATGGACGTCATTAATGATTCGTATGGGGTCTTTGTGGAATGTCTGTGAGTTAGGTGCCTTAGTTCGCGCTTGATGCAGAGTGAGTCGATGATTGTCCAATGTATGTCTCTGCCTATTCATCTATATTTTGCATATTACAAGAAAAAAAAATGCAAAGCTTATTCCCAATTTATATGATTTTCCTGCTACCTCTTTTACATATTCATTAAATAAGTTTCATACAGCCTATTACAATTTAATAACACGAACTAGTAAATAATATAAAAGACATGTTACAAAAATA
Source organism: Phosphuga atrata (assembly GCA_944588485.1). Lineage (NCBI taxonomy): Eukaryota > Metazoa > Arthropoda > Insecta > Coleoptera > Silphidae > Phosphuga > Phosphuga atrata. Next base: position 18,882,796 of record OX155894.1, on the reverse strand, counting down.
TACAAAATGGTGTAAAATTACACTAACTATATAAATTAAACTAACAATTTAAATTTGAAAACATAAAGAGCCTAACCGAGCGTTAATAATCTATTAATTTCCTATCTGACGATATTATCGAGCAGCCAGACTCGCTTTGATAAAAAATCTACGAAAACAAAAATTAAAAATTAGCTTTTGTTCTGATTTATTTTTATCTCTCCCGTTTTTTATATAGGTAATAACCTAACCTAACATTATTTATGCTAAGCCGAAAATTAATTGAAAAATATTAATCTAGATATTCTGTTATAAACGAAAATCTTGCTGTTAACTGGAACAAAAACTATTCTAATATGTTTTGAAAAATAAACTATTTATTAGATGGAAAATAAAGAAAATGTTATTTTAAGCTTAAATTAGCATTTTAATAATATTTGAACCAATTTATTCATGTACTTAATTAAATGAGAATGTGATTTAGTCCATCGTAGATTTTCTTTGTGGGTGAAATTTTGTAGAAAACTGTTTGCGGTATCGCCAAGAAAGGTTTTGGACACAAATTTCCGGTATCACTTTGCGCACAAAGGGAATTTACGGTCGGCGATGTTTCCCGTTTACGTGGACTTTGAATAACGTGGAATGCACTTTTCTTGTCCGAATATTGAGGGTAAAAATAAGGTGTCCCACCTGAGAAGAAAACTGTCTGGAAATATTAATTCTCCCTGGACGGATGTTTGCGCGAAATGATACCGAATATAATTATACAGTCACTTATGAATATTCAGTAACTTATTCTTGTTTACCTAAAGCCGGAACATATTTTAAGTTAATTACGAAAGCCAAGATTTACGCGAAGTTTAAGTTTACTTAAAGGGTGCCGTGCAGCCATCATTATATACACACCGCGTATATTAACCATTTGCGATTGCCTTTCCTCTGCTTTTTATATCCTTTTGCTCATCTTCTTTTTGGAAAACTGTATAATTTAATCGGAACAAGAGCAGCCACACAACCAACTCTAACCCCTTTCAGAATTCATTACGACCGTCGCAATTCTAATTAATGGACTACCAACAAAGCACTGAATATATTTCCCTTAATTATTTCATTTTTGTTTTATTTTTTCACACAGATTTTACAAATACTTAACAGAATACAGAGATATTAATTGAATAATTTCAAAATGCATAAACATTTTACCCGAAACTAAATACATTAAAACAAATTTTGAATCGACTTTGTTGTAAATTATCTAGATCTAGAGAATCTTAAACATAGGACCTTCTTGAATACATTCGCACTAACTGAACAACAAACACATTTATTGACACATATACACCTTTCACAATTTATTTTATCCTTTCTTTTTATTTAATACTTCACGATCACATCTCGAGTTTCCTAACACTTTATGTTTCCTGTCGTTTAATTTTATCAAAACTATATTTCGCTTTATGATTCGCGTTTAAATCAATTTATGTTTTAATATTAAACGGCGCACAAGTAACTGTTTTATGGACTCAACTTCGATTTAAAATATTAATTGTGACTTTTAATAGCAATTAAAATATCCAGACTTCATAAACTATGAGTAATCTTTGAATAATTCAAAACACAACCATTAAAACTTCAACGAGAAAAAATGTCAATCATTATATATAATATCATATATATAAATCTCCACTAACCACCCACAAACTCCAATTACATAACAAACAAACAACGGTCTATTCAATAGATATTTATTCTATATGGTAACTTAATATTCTATTTTACCTGATTTTTTTTCTGTGTATTGTCTGATATTAATGGAATATATCAAGCAAAGAAATATCCATTGGGGTTTCAAAAGGGCTTTAGTAGAAGTACAAGAGGAACTATAAGGGGTGCGTCGGGTGTTTACGTTTGTAGGGGATGTTATTATAATGCAAAATTAAGGGTTGAATAGATCTAAGCCGAGAGGGTTGTCCCTAAGGCCACATTTTTTATCAACATTTGATTTATCATTCATTTAATAATACACTTGGCACCTTTTTCTTATTATTTATATTACGAAAAAACTTAACTAGGGAAACCTTATTTACTAAACTCGAAGGGAGTAATCTAGGTTATTTAGAAATACTATAACCATATTTTAGTTGTAGTGGGGTGGTAAGTAGTCAAGTTCTTCAATTGACTGACTTTACAAAATAGCTAAATTTGTACAATAATAAATATAAAGTGAAATTTTTATCCAAATTTTAAAAAAAATGTTAAATAATATGAAACAAATTATATTGTTTTTTAATAAAACTTTATTTAATATTGTTCATTTATTATATACTTTGTACCTAATTATCAAGTTTGTTGTTTTAATATCAACAAGGACTTAAAATGTACACTTTTTTATCATGTAATAAATTTGTAAATGTATAAAATTAACAATAAGCTTGAATGCTTAAAGCATTCAAACTTATTTCAGTTTTCAGTTCAGTTATTTTATTCTCAATTATTTATTACAAATTTTTTAAATAATAAAATTGTTTCAACATTTGTGTTTAAATTAAAAGAGCTTTTAAGAGAGAGCTTTTGAAAGCTTTATATGTATTAAAATTTAATATACACTGTTCACTAATTTGTGCCTCCATAATGTTCTAACGGGAGATAAAATTAAGGACATCTAAGAGACGCTCTCTTTAAATGGTTTTATTGACACATAGGGAATTATCAGAATCGCATACTTCCGGAGTGTCCGTAATAATTAACAAGAACTACCAAAACTAAAGTGAAATAATGTATCCCAAATTTGATTCAAATAGCTAGGAAGGCCTTGTTCAGATCAATATACAGACGAAAATGTTTACAACTGACAGTTTGACTTAAGTGAAAATGAAAACTATAACATCAAATGGAAATGAAAGCCTTCGACAAGTTTGACGAAAACAAGTACTTGATACAGGTCAATATACGAGGCGCGTTGACCAAAATCGCAAACAACAACAACAATCGCAACAGAAAAACAACCCAAAATCAAGACCGATTTTTATTAATTTCGAGGCTTCGCTATATAGTTTCTACGGCGAAAAACCTCTTAATTTTCGTCAGGACGACGCATTAAGTCAGTGTATTAGACCTGACAATTAGGAATGTGTCGAGGATTGATCAAATTTGAGGGTAACTCGACTCGTCCGAAAACCTTTTTTGACATGACGCCGCAGAATAGCAAGTATGAAATTTGATCGTGAACAAGTCGCATGGCTACTTCGAAAATGGAAGTCTGTGTTCTTCACGGATGAATCAAGAATACGTATTACTCGTTGCGATGATCGAGTACGTGTTTAGAGACGCCCAGGAGAGCGCTACGCAGCTGTTACTGTCCAGTAAATCGAAAGATATGAGGTAGTTCAGAGGTGGTTCAGTTATGGTTCGGGGTGGGATTAGTATCGACAGTCAATGAGACAAACAGACAATCCTAACGCTGATGTCTATGTTGACATTGTGTTAGGAGATGTTGTCCCGGTGGCATAGAATAGATCAAATTTTTTTGTTAATGCAGAATAAACCTACTGCGCGAATCACTTTAGATTTCCTACAAGAACTGGAAATTCAAACAATGGTGTGGCCTTCGTTAAGTCTTGATTTAAAGTGGTGCGCAATCCGTGGGTCGCGACCTCCAGAGGGGTCTATAGAGAATCTTTTTGGTTCGTCGAATTCATAATAGAATTAAGACCGTTCGTGTGTATCCATTGGATAGCAATAAAATAGTGAAGAGTTAACATAAATGTATTTGAAAACGTCTACTTTCTGTCCAGGGTTCGCCATAAAATGTCTAAAGTCTATGTGATAAACCGTTTAAATGTTACGACATCGTGAAATCTGCCCAAAATGCAAGAAAATGTATCAATGGAAAATTTCAAAGGGTGTCTGAAAGTGTTTTCTCTGCTGGTTGTAAACATATAAATTGCATTTTGCTAACTACTTCCGTTTGCAAGATCTAAGTGTCGATATTATTAACAAAATAGGACGAAATTTCGCGAAATTTTGTCGTGCCAACTGAGATTTGGCAAACTAATTAATATTTTTAAGGAAACCTTATGTTCAACCGCAGGCAAATGATATCGTAAAATGATGCCGCTATCCGTTGTTAATTATCTGCAACCGTTCTCAATATATAGACTTATGAAGACGAAATTCTGGAAAATTGTAATTCAGAATTTTGGTATCGCAATTTCGAGCAAAATCGAGCGAAATTTCGCAAAGTTCGGTCGCCCGAGTTGATAACTGGGAACTTTTCATGGAAATTTAATATTTTCATGGAAATCAAAGTGTACCCGTAGATAAATGATGTTTTGGAAACGATGTCGTTTCCGAATCCGTTTTTAATTATCTGCAACCGTTTTTGATATATAGAATTGAAATTCGAAATTCTGAAAAATTTGAATTAAGATTTTCGCAATAAAAATTGGAATCTTTTGAAACAACTTACACATTTTTGCTTGTATTGTCGTTTAATTTCAGTGTGCCAAAAATGATTTCCCTGGGATTTCTAGTTTCAGAGAGGTTCCTTAAAAACCGAAAATGCACATTTTCCTGTTCAAAACGAGGTATTTTTTTGGCGATGTTTTGGGGAAATTTTAGGGCCTTGTTTTCAGTATAACTGAGGGAAATGGAATTGCTGAACACGATTATCGAGTTTATTTCATTTAATTTCCCAAGATGTCCAAGATATAGACTATTTTCCAAGTTTTAGCCATTTTCTCTAACGTATTGGATGTTTTTCCTCCAGAATAACTTAGCCATTTTCCTTACTCATCTTTCGTGACTAAATTTGTGAAAATCGGTTGACAATTACCCGAGAAATGAATTAAAATGTGGTATGAGCAGTGGTGCGTAAACCCTAGTCGCGTCTTGATTGGTTGAATTAAAAAAAAATCAGAATTTTCGTGTGTAAGTATCAGGTAGCAGTAAAATATCGAAATGTCGTTATTAACTAATTTTTTCTACTGTTATATGTGAAAATGACAATTTTTCCACGGCTTACGCTACATGGAAGTGACATTTTTTCATTCTAGAGATGAAAATATTTTCACATCTAGAGACGAAAATGACCATTTTAAATTTATGATTTTCTCGATTAAAACACTAAACTAACCAAATTTGCATGGACTTTCTTATTATATACATCAATTTCAATGAAATATTCTATGTACAAACGTAAAACGAGCCTGAAACTATTTAAAAAACCGAAATAAAATTAGGACATTTGACTTGAAAAGTATCACCTTCTATAAGAATGAAAACCAACAATTAAATTTGTTTTGACTGTTCTGACAGTTCGCTCCGAATTGGATTTACTAAAGTCAAATTATGGATTCTACAACCGAAATCAGTAGAAAAAATTGCATTTACTACTCGAGATGATAGTGTTTTTTTTTTGTTCGGTGTGATTGCTAACTCGCTGGCGCTCGTGAGCAAACTCCCTCCTCACCAAAAAAAACGCCTATAAAAACGCCTATACTATTAAAAACCTGTACTTTCATATACAGGGGTCACGAAAAATTATAAACAAAATGTTGAGTCGTAAATGAGAACAGTTTGCGCACCACTGCTGTATAGTATATTTGGGACATATTAGACAGACATGTCCGTTGTCGCATCCTCCTCCATCCAGCAGCTAAGGGCGGCTCTTATGGAAGAATGGACTCAATACCACAAGAAGACTTTCGAAGACTTTTGCCAAGCTTATGCTAAGACGGTGTAATGCCGTTATTCGTGCTATGGGAGCACAAACTCGTTATTAAGTTATTACTTTATGTACGAAACTTTACATTAACAATTAACTTAAATTCGTTTTGCACTTTGGCTTTGGTAGTTGTTGTTAATTATTACGGGTATTTTAAAGGTACGTGATGCTGACACTTCCATATGTGTCAACAAAACAATTAGATAGAGCTTCTTTCAGATTTTCTTAATTTTCCGTTTGAATTTTATGGAGGCACAAATTATTGACCCGCTAATTGTTTTGAGCAGTGTTTTTAATATTTTTTTCAAATACATGTAGACTATACTAAACCTAACATTATATTTAAATATCTGTAAGAGATCATTATTATTTAAGTATTTATGTATGAATTGTAATAATTATAAATTTAATAAACAGTAGATGAATTTTATAAACTTAATAAAAGCGAAATATAGCCTGAATATATAAATATATTCAACCTGTTCGTAGCTCTATAACATTAAGTCTTATTAAGCCTACAAAATCTATTGAAACAACTACTTCTCCTGATAATACCACGCAGGAAATTAAATGCAACAGAGATTTGTATGTCATTACATTCAAATCAATAACCTGCTAAGTTTGTGTCTTTCTACGCAAACGTCAAATTAAAACATAACCTCGTCAGTCATGCCCACAAGACGTATATTACAATTTATAATTCAAAACTTAAAGCTGCACTCATGAGAAATAAATCTTGTAACGCGTCTGCAGATGACTATTCACTTAAGTTGAATAGAAGGATATGATCTTTAAAACAATGTTATTTATCTAGTACTCGTTTAGTGACACGAAAGTGGACTGGAGTCATAACAAACAAATATCTGTTGTATCAAGTCAATATCCTGCGTGGTATTAGCAAGGGAAGTAGTTGTTGCAACATGAGATTTGTTTTGTTGATATTGATTAGTCTTAATTAGGGCTTCACAAGAGACGAGATAGGGCGAGAGTTTCAAAAATTTCGTCTCGCTCTCGTTTGTTGTGTGAAAAATTACTCTCGTCTCAGTCGCGCTCTCGCTCTAGGAACCGTTAGTCTCGTCTCGCGCCCGCTCTCGTAACCGTTAGTCTCGTATCGCTCTCGCTCTCGTAACCGTTAGACTCGTCTCGCTCTCGCTCTCGTAACCGTTTGTCTCGTCTCGTCTAATCTAGCCAAATATCGTTCTTGCTAGAACTTATTGTTAAGATAGTCCAACACGAGGTAATCAATCATTTTATTAATTTTATTGTTTTATTTAATTGTTTTTATTGTCTAATTTCGTTTTGTTCCATCCACATGAAAATGTAGCGATAACACACCATAAATGTCTGTTTATATAAACCTTCTATTTTGTTGACGATTTAAAATTAATAATAAAAACGAACATAATTTGAAATTGTCTACGACATCTATTTCATATTACGAAAAATACTCTTTTAATTGTTAGATATTGAAATGTAACTTGCCCGAGCCCGTAGTTCAAATTTATGCAAGAAAATATTACGGCTGCCCGTATTAAAATCAAAGATTGCAGAAGAAGTATGACCGGGATCAGAAACGAGACTCTCGTGTCTCGCGAGAACGAGACCACATGCGCTCTAGCTCTCGCGAGAGCGAGACCACATACGTTCTCGCTCTCGCGAGAGCGAGACCACATACATTCTCGCTTTCGCGAGAGTGAGACCACATGCGGTCTCGTCTCGTTCTCGTCTCGCTTTTACGAGACGAGACGAGAAAAATATCGTTCTCGTGTGAAGCCCTAGTCTTAAGAAGACTTGATATTATAGAGCTACGAACAGGTTGAATATATTAATATATTCAGGCTATACTTTGCTTTTATTGAGTTTATAAGATTTTCTATAATTAGTATGCTTTCACCAATAGTAGATAAATTTTGTTATGTGAAGTATCAACTGTTCCAAATAATTTATAGACAGATTTTATTAGCTTAAATAATTGTCAAATATTTACAAAATATTTTAATTTGCTATAAGTTTTATTTATTCAAAATAATTGTTTTATACAGGGAGTTTGAAAAAGAACTCCCTCGTTTTGTTCTGTCATAGAAACTGTTCAAAGTGATACACACTATTAAAGTTTGCGGTGTTTGATTTATCAACTGTCCAAGATTTGCTCCCCTGCAGCTGGCACGCTGCTTGACCTTGAGACGGCGCCAAGGATCAGTTCACTTAATTCAGTTCAGTCGTGCAATGCAGTGCAATGGCTACTCCGCAACAAAAAGCGCAGAGTGTTATTTGGCGTGTGCAAACTGAATCTGTTATAACAGGGCAACGTAATTTTGTACGTCAGTGTGGTGTTGAACTTGCTGCAGCAAAAACTATCTGTCATTGGCTACATTGCATTTCTGTTCCACAAAGCTTTCATAAAATAATATTACCATCAGATATTAATATAAGTAAAGATGAATTTTGTTCCTCGGAAAGAAATATGTATTTCACAAACAACAACTCTTATAGTTAGTTATGTTTGGTTACATGGTTATATGTTTGTTATGTTACAAAAAAAGATTTAAAATTAAATATAGGTTGAAACTAAACTAATTAAAGATATAATCATACCAACTTATTACAGCGGAACTATAAATATATTCAACCTTTCAGAATCTCTATAATATTCTTAAGTCTTTATAAGACTATAAAACAAATCTCATGTTGAAAGACGACAGATATTTGTGTTATTCTTTCAACATGATATTTGTTTTACAGTCTTAAAAAGACTTAAGAATATTATAGAGATTCGGAAAGGTTGAATATATACAATTATATATATATATATATATATATATATATATATATATATATATATATATATATATATATATATATATATATATACATATCTCTTTAGTTTTTCTGTCAATCAGGTAAGAATTATTTAACTTTGAAATAAAGTCAAAACATGTTATTTTAATGTTTTAACCAACCTATTACATCGGAACACAGCTTGAATATATAAGCTTTGTTCCGATGTAATAGGTTGATTAAAGCATTAAAATAACATGTTTCGACTTTATTTCAAAGTTAAATAATTCTAACCTGATTGACAGAAAAACTAAAGATAACAAGATATCCTAAAAGAAATATAATTATCTACCTGTTTTATTTTAAAATTTCGCTATCTATTTTAAAATTTCGCTTAGTTTCCGCATTTCTTAGACAGGAAAAATATTTAGAAAATATCTAAGAGAATATTTTAGAACAATCTCTTGGTTCAAGGTTGATTACTTCGAAACTAACTCATTATAAATCACTCTGTAATGTGGTTTCTTATACGAAATTTAAATTTTTACAAGTTTTGTTTGAAATATTTTTGAAAATTTCGCTTAGTTTGCGTGTTATTTGCGAATTTCTGTAAAAAAAATGTTCTGGCGTTGTTCAAGATTGATTATTGCTGATCAATTTTACAAGCAAATAATCACTAAGTTTACGAAGATCACGAAGTACTAAGTGTTCTTTGTTTCCTTTTTTTTCGAAGTTGCTTATTACCAACTTGACAGACACAAGATCACTAAATAACAAAGCCTCTTATAGAAACTTAAATTCTTTAAGAATTTTATTCAAAACATTTTAAAAAGTTGCCTCGTTTTTAATTTTGAAAAACTTATGGAAAATATATAATTGTGCAAATACGACATTATTTATCTAGGCAAGCTGACACTTTTCATTTACCAACCTGCTTTTTATCAAATCAATATTGCATTATTTTTATCAAATCTTCTTTATTAAGGTGTTCCATGATTTTCACAATGGATTTGGTTCCTCAAATTCGCCGTGTAGTTTATAATTTATGTGTAAAATGAAGGATTTGATACAAAATAATGCATTTAGCTCTATTTATAATGTATAGTCGATATATCTTGTTTTTATTGACTTTTTTATTTGCATTAAAATCATCACTAATCGACATCTTCGCTCATATTTGTTTGCCTAATTGATTTTTCAATAATTTTCTCTAATAACAAAATCCGTTATTAAGGAACTATTATGGTACTCAGCTAAGCAGTTTAGTAATTTCTTTTGAAATCATAAGATACGATGCATATTCGAATCATTGTCGAGGAAATGCTTTTCCAACCATCTTCAGCCCATCAGTTAATGCCTTATGCGTGAGTCAGAATCTACCAATTCGTCCTCAGATAAAACACTTTCCAATACTAATTGCAGTTCATAAAAACATTTTTTTATTCATCTATAAGAAAAATTTAATTTTGCTTAAAATTCTATAATTATTAGAAAGCTGTACCATACCAAAATTGTCCAAATCTAGTTTAGCATAAATCGGGGGATTGGGTACTTATTTCATTGAAAATAAAATAATTTTTTATTTTCAACTTGTGGTCAGATTAAAAGTAAAAGTTTAATTTTCTAATTGAAAGAACCCTAACCTGTTTGATAGTTTCAACAAATTAACGCAAATTGTAGAAATACTAAATCCATAATTGAATTCGGCTTATCAGCTTGATGGGTCACTTTCTTAAAATTTTCCTAAAGATCATCTACAAGAGAATATATGCAAGATGCGAGCCCTTTATCAGCGAATCTCAGTTCGGTTTTCGAAAGGGATTCGGCACATGGCCTCTCTCTTTAGTGTCCATGTGTTGGTTCAGAGGTGTAGGGACGTCTTTGTTCCTATTTATGCCTGTTTCATTGACTACGAAAAGGCTTTTGACAGAGTGCAGCATGAAAAGCTTATGAAAATCCCTAAAGGCATGAGCCTGGACGATAGAGACCTCAAAATAATTGAAAATCTTTATTGGAACTAAACTGCACAAATTAAGGTAGATCAACAAATGTCAGGCGAAGACTAAAATAAAATATTCGAATAACCCTGGAAAACTGGCATGAAGGATTTTCCATTAATAGCGTAAACGTAAATAACCTTAGGTAAGCTGACGACACCGTTACAATCACGGACTCCTTGGAGGGTCCTTAGATTTTACTTGACCAGGTGGCAACCAATAGTGCAGAATTTGGATTAAATTTAAACACAAAAAAAAAACCAAATGGATAGTCATTAATAAGAATCAGGTTGGAGGAGGTATTCTACAGGTACAGAACCTACAAATCGAACGCGTTCAGTCATACAAACATTTCGGATGTCAGGGCAACGAAAACTAAGATAATATGCAGGAGGTCCGTGCCCGAATTGAACAAGCCAGAGCACCATTTGTAAAAATGAAGTACGTGTTGTGTTGCCGAAGTCTGTCACTCCCCGTTCACACTAGAGTACTATGTCGTTGTTGTTACGTTGTTACTTCAGTGTTCTCTTTTATGGAATTGAGGCGTGGACTCTAACAGACCATGTGTAAAAACCATGTGTAAAAAGCTGGAAGTTTTCGAAATGTGGTCGTATAGACAGATGTTGAGAATAACGTGGATGGACGGAGCGCGAATTTGTAGATTTGCTTACAAGAATGTCAAAAGATCTCGAAGTCATGCGCACTTAAAAGACGAAAGCTGGAATACTTTGGACACATTCTCAGAAACTAAAATTCTTCTCAAATTAATAATAGAAGGAGATATCGAAGGCAGAAGAAGACACGGTCGTTCAAGAATATCGTGGCTGAAGAATTTTCTACAATACTATAGTGAGACTACGACAAGTCTCTTTGAAAATCGTTCTACAAAGCACAGGTAGCGCTAATGATTGCCAACGTTCGAATAGGACAGGGCACTTAAAGAAGGAGATAATTGAATCTGTAATTTTATACTCCAAAATTAAAAAAAAGGGAAAATTTTAAGATCATTTTATAATTTGAAATAGTTTTTAACTAATTACAATTTTAGATTTAAAACTTCAAATTTTATTCTAATTCTAGTCTAGTCTAATTTAGTCTAGTCTTATTTATTTATAAAAGGAAAACTTATTTGATAGTCCGAAATATGAAAAGTACATGAATGAAAACGGGTCTAGATAAAAATGTAACAAAGCTGTTATGTTTGTTCAGTAATAAATCTAAATAAATTATAAGCCGCATCTGTTTATATTAAGAGTACTAACTCATGAAAACATTATATTCTCATCTCTGAGCAGAAATAAAAAAAACTAAAAAATAAATGGTTCAATTAAAGCGGTCTATGGTAGAGCAGCAACTGCGGTCTTTTCTTCCTCGCTATAAATTCAGGAATATTTATATTACCACTTTCGGCCATTCTTCGCCGTCCGCAGTGAAGGGTTTCGCACATATTTCGCTGCCTAAACAAATATTGGTCCTTTTTCAGTTGCCTCAGCGACGCGTTATAACTTTTTCCGTGTCGATGTGAAAGAGAAGGAGAAAAAAATACCGGAAATAATCGGAAAGGCCGGAAAAAATATATTTTATTGCAGCTGGGGAGATTAAACGAAATGACGTATTGGACGTGATGAGAAAATTCGCAGATACCCTAGTACGCATAGCTGTTATTAATACTAAACACGTTCATTTTAAAAAGGGATAAATTTATGATATTTTTCTTTTGCACAAATTTACGTTTACTGATCTAATATTTTCCCTAAAATTTATAACATATTTTATGTATTAACAAATGTATAATATACCTATTTACATAGAATTATTACAAAATTAAATCATTTGAATTTTTACTCACAAAACGTAATAATATAAATTTTAATATTTTCCAAAGAGCTAAATATAACTAAAAAAATTAATCTAGAGAATTTAAAATAACATAAAAGAATATAAAATATTTAAAATTTTTTAATTATCTTCAAAACACATTTTATGAATGTTAACCTGTTATTTTATAATTAAATTTAATATCAAATTTCTGCATTTTATATAAAACTGTAATATTTGAAGAATATTTTCACAATCTTGCCTTATATCAGTTCAAATGTACAGCCAGCTGTCACAAGACAAGTGTAGAAATGTATAAATGGTGGATGCGCCCGGCTGACAACATTTCAAAATTAGATATATCCGAGATTTCTCTAAGTAGAAAATTGCACGTCTCGCAAATTCTTTCTTACATTCTAAGCTATTAAATACATGCTCCAAATTTACAATAAATAGCACGGAAAATAGAATATCATGTTAATTAAATTATACATAAAAATCATATTTTCAATTAATTAAAAAATAATTCTAACCAAACATACATTTCAATTTACTTAACAACGAATTATTATGTAAAGTAATATTCAAGAAATTTTTTCATAATTGATTCATATTCTAAAAATACAAATTTCACGTAAATATTACATTGTTAATAATAATAACAATAAAAATATATTTATTAACATTTTTCCACATAACAATATATAAATAAATAGACACTAAAAATAAATAATTGGATATAAATATCATACTGTGGAGAGATGTGGATGTGTGTGGATGGTGAAAGTTACGTTCTTATTACGTTAATTATAATACTACAACTCACATAATTTTTGCTTGATAATTATTTTCTTACAATGTGTGCACTTAAAATTAATAACTAGCCAATACTCGAATGAATAAATTATATAAGTTGCTACTTATATTAGTTCATTCTGCATAAGGAATGAACGCTTGGCAATAATTAGTATCTACTGCACGTAATTATAAATGACGTTAAATCAAAAGTAGTATTAGTATTCTAGATAACACTTCAATTCTAACTGCACCAAGCGATATAAACTATGCGCTGCACTTTTATTGCGAATATAAATTTTCGGAATTTAATAATTCATTGCGATTATTTATGTCCTGCAATATTAATACCTCATTATACAATTACAAAAATAATACGTGAACTGAAATCTAGCAAATACAGCTACAATAAATAATATTAATCTATTAAACACACTCATTTTTAAACATAATTTAATTTATCTAGACTAGATTAAAATTCGATAGGATTATATAATATTTATCAAACTCGTTAAAAACCGGCAAGCACACAGGTAAAATATGTAATTTTTATTATTTAATAACATACCAGATATCTAGGGCATAGATTAAATAGACAAGGCTTGACAGGCAAGACTAGTCAAGCAAGACTAAACAGACAAGGCTAGCCAGACAAGACTAGACAGATGAATTAGACAGACAAGACCAGGCAGATGAAACTAGAGAGGCAAGACTAGACAGACAAGACTAGACATACAAGACTAGACAGACAAGACTAGACAGACAAGACTAGACAGACAAGACTAGACAGACAAGACTAGACAGACAAGACTAGACAGACAAGACTAGACAGACAAGACTAGACAGACAAGACTAGACAGACTAGACTAGACAGACAGGACTAGACAGACAAGACTAGACAGACAAGACTAGACAGACAAGACTAGACAGACAAGACTAGACAGACAAGACTAGACAGACAAGACTAGACAGACAAGACTAGACAGACAAGACTAGACAGACAAGACTAGACAGACAAGACTAGACAGACAAGACTAGACAGACAAGACTAGACAGACAAGACTAGACAGACAAGACTAGACAGACAAGACTAGACAGACAAGACTAGACAGACAAGACTAGACAGACAAGACTAGACAGACAAGACTAGACAGACAAGACTAGACAGACAAGACTAGACAGACAAGACTAGACAGACAAGACTAGACAGACAAGACTAGACAGACAAGACTAGACAGACAAGACTAGACAGACAAGACTAGACAGACAAGACTAGACAGACAAGACTAGACAGACAAGACTAGACAGACAAGACTAGACAGACAAGACTAGACAGACAAGACTAGACAGACAAGACTAGACAGACAAGACTAGACAGACAAGACTAGACAGACAAGACTAGACAGACAAGACTAGACAGACAAGACTAGACAGACATGACTAGACAGACAAGACTAGACAGACAAGACTAGACAGACAAGACTAGACAGACAAGACTAGACAGACAAGACTAGACAGACAAGACTAGACAGACAAGACTAGACAGACAAGACTAGACAGACAAGACTAGACAGACAAGACTAGACAGACAAGACTAGACAGACAAGACTAGACAGACAAGACTAGACAGACAAGACTAGACAGACAAGACTAGACAGACAAGACTAGACAGACAAGACTAGACAGACAAGACTAGACAGACAAGACTAGACGGAGAAGACTAGACAGACAATACTAGACAGACAAGACTAGACAGACAAGACTAGACAGACAAGACTAGACAGAGAAGACTAGACAGACAAGACTAGACAGACAAGACTAGACAGACAAGACTAGACAGACAAGCCTAGACAGACAAGACTAGACAGACAAGACTAGACAGACAAGACTAGACAGACAAGACTAGACAGACAAGACTAGACAGACAAGACTAGACAGACAAGACTAGACAGACAAGACTAGACAGACAAGACTAGACAGACAAGACTAGACAGACAAGACTAGACAGACAAGACTAGACAGACAAGACTAGACAGACAAGAATAGACAGACAAGACTAGACAGACAAGACTAGACAGACAAGACTAGACAGACAAGACTAGACAGACAAGACTAGACAGACAAGACTAGACAGACAATACTAGACAGACAAGACTAGACAGACAAGACTAGACAGACAAGACTAGACAGACAAGACTAGACAGACAAGACTAGACAGACAAGACTAGACAGACAAGACTAGACAGACAAGACTAGACAGACAAGACTAGACAGACAAGACTAGACAGACAAGACTAGACAGACAAGACTAGACAGACAAGACTAGACAGACAAGACTAGACAGACAAGACTAGACAGACAAGACTAGACAGACAAGACTAGACAGACAAGACTAGACAGACAAGACTAGACAGACAAGACTAGACAGACAAGACCAGACAGACAAGACTAGACAGACAAGACTAGACAGACAAGACTAGACAGACAAGACTAGACAGACAAGACTAGACAGACAAGACTAGACAGACAAGACTAGACAGACAAGACTAGACAGACAAGACTAGACAGACAAGACTACACAGACAAGACTAGACAGACAAGACTAGACAGACAAGACTAGACAGACAAGACTAGACAGACAAGACTAGACAGACAAGACTAGACAGACAAGACTAGACAGACAAGACTAGACAGACAAGACTACACAGACAAGACTAGACAGACAAGACTAGACAGACAAGACTAGACAGACAAGACTAGACAGACAAGACTAGACAGACAAGACTAGACAGACAAGACTAGACAGACAAGACTAGACAGACAAGACTAGACAGACAAGACTAGACAGACAAGACTAGACAGACAAGACTAGACAGACAAGACTAGACAGACAAGACAAGACAGTACTCACGAGGCAGCGAACGCGAGTGGTTGTGCGCGAGAGTACCGCAGAGAGAAATATTAATTTATATTAATTTTATTATTAACGTGATAAACATATAACAAGAAGAAAAAAAAAATAATGTCGAAAAGGGAATTACGATCAAACATCTCAGCTGAAAAATCTTATGATCCAGTCATTGATTACTTGAATAGTGCTGCATTTGAAGAAATCATTAGTCGCATAATAAAGAAGGAAGTTGAACCTCTGAAAAAACAGATTCGTGATCTAACTGACGAAGTGCAACGGTTTAAATCCAAAAATGAGAAGGTAAATGATATAATAAACAAAACACAATTAAACATCGTAGAGCCGAATGTAGTTATTTTAGAAGAAGAATCTCTACGTGCGGAGAACGTTGCTAAACCCGTTGTAGATAAACAATTATCGCGGAGCGATAAGTCAACTCGCACAGAGCATAAAAACCCAAAACAAAACCAAGGACCTTCCGATAATGCCGATCCAATTCAAAACAAAGCAAATGTAGAGAATTGGCAAATTCAAAATAAGTACAAGAGAAGATCAACACGCAATAACAATATTATAATCGGTTCAAACTCTGAAAACTTAAATATTAGAGCTGTAACTAGATATGCACATTTACATGTTTCAAAGTTGGAACCACAAATAACCGAAGATGAATTAAGGGATTATCTACAAAGTAAAAACTTCTCATCTGTTTTTTGTAAGAAATTAACATCAAATCGGCCGGAGGAGTATGCTTCGTTTAAAGTATCTGTCCCAATAGATAAGCTAGAGGAAGTAAAGAATCCCGAATTATGGCCAGAAAATACTTATATAAATCGTTTTTTTCTTCATCTGGAGAAGACCAAAATGAACAAATAAATATTAACCCAGTAACAACGAAGTATGCACGAAATTCAGATAAGTTTTTATTATATATTAATATACAAAGCGTTAAATCAAAACTCCTTCAGCTTGAATTATTATTGAAGGATCACGAGCCATATTTCCTATGTTTAGCTGAAACATGGTTATCAGCAGACACTATACAACTGATTAGTGTTCCCAAATATAAACTTATTTCATCGTACAGCAGAGCTAAATCTAGTGGCGGTGGAGTAGCAATTTGGGTGAAAGATGTATTCCGTAATTGCTGCAATCCTATTGACTTCGCTAGTAAATCTATAGAAAAACATATCGAAATTTGTGGTACTATATGGAAGTCTGGACCTGACATCAAAGCCATAATTACATTATATAGACCACCTTTAGGCTGTATAACTACATTTATGTTAATCCTTGAAGAAATACTAATATTGGCATTCGATAAATTTGAAGAAATCATCCTGTTAGGTGATTTTAACATACATTTTGAAAAAGAATCGAAAGGGAAAAGTGATTTAATAAATCTTCTACGGGCATATGGACTGGATTATAGAATAAAAGTTCCAACTAGAGTCACTAAAAAGTCTAAAAGCATCATTGATAACGTCTTTATGAGTCTTAGCAACTCAGCTTCAATTACGGTTGATGAAAATCCAATCTCCGACCATAGCTTCATATTAGTTGGTACCGAGGTAAATTGTGCTAAGAACGATAACAATTATTACTTTGCTAGAAACTACTGCACTGCCAACAAAGCTGCTCTACTACAGGCTCTTCAGCAAGAAACGTGGACAGAAGTCTATACAGAGGTTGATTGCGAACGCAAGACAACAGCTTTCATACAGCTGCTACAATTCTACGTTTTTAATTTTTTTCCGATAAAAAAGATAAAGATTAATGCAACTTCATGGATCTCGGAGGAAGTTAAAAGTTCAAGCAGAAACTTAAAGGACCTATTTATAATTCAAAAGAAACATCCAGTCTTAAAGGATTTATACCTAACTATGAAGAAGAAACATATAAATTTACTTATAACAACAAGAAGAAATTTTTATAAAAACAAAATCGAGAACTCTACAAACAAACAAAAGGCATTGTGGAAAACAGTTGGGGAATTATCAAATAAAGTAAACCATAAGCCAGATCTTCATATTAAGGAGGAAGAGTCAACCATGGTAAGAGATCCAGATAGAGTGGCGTCGTTATTCAATGCATTCTTCAAAACGGCTCCAGAGGGAGTAACTTCGAAAATTCCATATACTCATTTAGACAATGTCCACATACCCACGAATCCTAAAACGATGTATTTGGAAGAATTCAGCCCTAATGAAATGTCGGTCATCCTAAATAAATTAAAAAGTAAGTCCAGTTACGGTCCAGACTTAATTCCATTCAACATAATAAAAGAATTTC
The DNA here is from genome assembly GCA_944588485.1 of Phosphuga atrata. Lineage (NCBI taxonomy): Eukaryota > Metazoa > Arthropoda > Insecta > Coleoptera > Silphidae > Phosphuga > Phosphuga atrata. Next base: position 18,864,501 of record OX155894.1, on the reverse strand, counting down.
AAAATGAACTTCTTGAACCCATCACAGATATTATTAACTGCTCCTTTTCCTCAGAAACAGTACCAAATATATTAAAAATTTCTACAGTAGTTCCAATATTTAAGAAAGGTGATTGCACAGATTTGAACAACTATAGACCAATAGCTTTGGTTTCAGTAATGGCAAAGATCCTGGAATATAGTATGGAATATCGCCTGATGCCGTTCATTTCGAGAAACCATTTGATTCCTAAAGAACAACATGGTTTTCGTAAATGTAAATCAACCACTACTGCAATAAATGAATTCCACAACAAAGTCATCAACGAGGTAGATAAAGGCAAATGTCCGGTGGGTATTTTTTGTGATCTATCTAAGGCTTTTGACTGTGTCTCGCACGAAATACTCTTAAACAAATTATACCTATATGGAATTAGAGGAAAAACTGGGCGGTGGTTCCTATCTTACTTGAGCAACAGACGACAATACGTTAAAATTGAAAATAACAAAAGGACTGGAATGTCATCGACCACAGTGGTAAAAATAGGTGTTCCCCAAGGTAGTGTACTGGCCCCGATTCTTTTTTCGCTATACACAGCAGACTTGGTTAACTTTATAGGGCAAAAACACTGTACCATGTATGCTGATGATACAAGTATTATAATATCGGAGGATTCCCTGGTGGAAAACGAAATCAAAGCAAATGTTATCCTAGACAGACTTTATACATGGTTTTGTGCAAATAAATTGTTCTTAAATCCAGAAAAAACTAACTACATAATTTTTCAATGTAGTCGAAGGAAACCCTCTGAAGATCTTCTTTTGCAAATCGGAAACTACCAATTACATCGAAAACAAGTGGTTAAATTTTTAGGAATATTTTTAGAAGAACACCTAACGTGGAAACTTACAACAGACTACATCGTACGCAAACTAAACAGCAAAGCATACCTTTTGAGAAAGGTCCGGGATACAGTTGGCAAAGATGCCCTTTTAAATGTGTACCATGCCGAGATCCACTCGGTTTTATCGTATGGCATTCTGCTATGGGGAATTTCCTCACATACAAATACAGTCCTTTTAGCTCAAAAGAGGATTATAAGAGCAATAACTGGTATAACAATTACCACATCATGTAGGCCATTTTTTCGGAAACTGGAAATTCTAACTGTGACGTCCGTCTATATATGGGAAATAGCATGCTATGTGTTTAAAAACATACAATTATTTGATATCGGGGAGGATCGCCATACTTACGACACAAGAAATCGTCAAAAACTACGATCCATAAGAAGTAATCTCAATCTATGCCAAGGGACGCCAAATAGAATAGGTATACACATTTTCAATCAAATACCTTTGGATATCAAGAATCACGGAACTTACAAATCTTTTAGGAAACAACTAAAAAGGCATTTGATAGAAAAGTGTTATTACACGTTAAGTGAATTTTTTGAAAATGAACAATAACAATATTTTCACATGTATTTATATTTTATACTTTTGTTCATCTATATGTTTGCATTAATCTAAATCAATTGTTTTTTCTTTGTTTTTCTTTCTTTCTTTATGACTTGTCTAATATGTAATGTATTTATATCTAGAGATAAATAAAATTTTTGATTTTGATTTTGATTTTGACTAGACAGACAAGACTAGACAGACAAGACTAGACAGACAAGACTAGACAGACAAGACTAGACAGACAAGACTAGACAGACAAGACTAGACAGACAAGACTAGACAGACAAGACTAGACAGACAAGACTAGACAGACAAGACTAGACAGACAAGACTAGACAGACAAGACTAGACAGACAAGACTAGACAGACAAGACTAGATAGACAAGACTAGACAGACAAGACTAGACAGACAAGACTAGACAGACAAGACTAGACAGACAAGACTAGACAGACAAGACTAGACAGACAAGACTAGACAGACAAGACTAGACAGACAAGACTAGACAGACAAGACTAGACAGACAAGACTAGACAGACAAGACTAGACAGACAAGACTAGACAGACAAGACTAGACAGACAAGACTAGACAGACAAGACTAGACAGACAAGACTAGACAGACAAGACTAGACAGACAAGACTAGACTGACAAGACTAGACAGACAAGACTAGGCAGACAAGACTAGACAGACAAGACTAGACAGACAAGACTAGACAGACAAGACTAGACAGACAAGACTAGACAGACAAGACTAGACAGACAAGACTAGACAGACAAGACTAGACAGACAAGACTAGACAGACAAGACTAGACAGACAAGACTAGACAGACAAGACTAGACAGACAAGACTAGACAGACAAGACTAGACAGACAAGACTAGACAGACAAGACTAGACAGACAAGACTAGACAGACAAGACTAGACAGACAAGACTAGACAGACAAGACTAGACAGACAAGACTAGACAGACAAGACTAGACAGACAAGACTAGACAGACAAGACTAGACAGACAAGACTAGACAGACAAGACTAGACAGACAAGACTAGACAGACAAGACTAGACAGACAAGACTAGACAGACAAGACTAGACAGACAAGACTAGACAGACAAGACTAGACAGACAAGACTAGACAGACAAGACTAGACAGACAAGACTAGACAGACAAGACTAGACAGACAAGACTAGACAGACAAGACTAGACAGACAAGACTAGACAGACAAGACTAGACAGACAAGACTAGACAGACAAGACTAGACAGACAAGACTAGACAGACAAGACTAGACAGACAAGACTAGACAGACAAGACTAGACAGACAAGACTAGACAGACAAGACTAGACAGACAAGACTAGACAGACAAGACTAGACAGACAAGACTAGACAGACAAGACTAGACAGACAAGACTAGACAGACAAGACTAGACAGACAAGACTAGACAGACAAGACTAGACAGACAAGACTAGACAGACAAGACTAGACAGACAAGACTAGACAGACAAGACTAGACATACAAGACTAGACAGACAAGACTAGACAGACAAGACTAGACAGACAAGACTAGACAGACAAGACTAGACAGACAAGACTAGACAAACAAGACTAGACAGACAAGACTAGACAGACAAGACTAGACAGACAAGACTAGACAGACAAGACTAGACAGACAAGACTAGACACACAAGACTAGACAGACAAGGCTAGACAGACAAGACTAGACAGACAAGACTAGACAGACAAGACTAGACAGACAAGACTAGACAGACAAGACTAGACAGCCAAGACTAGACAGACAAGACTAGACAGACAAGACTAAACAGACAAGACTAGACAGACAAGACTAGACAGACAAGACTAGACAGATAAGACTAGATAGACAAGACTAGACAGACAAGACTAGACAGACAAGACTAGACAGACAAGACTAGACAGACAAGACTAGACAGACAAGACTAGACAGACAAGACTAGACAGACAAGACTAGACAGACAAGACTAGACAGACAAGACTAGACAGACAAGACTAGACAGACAAGACTAGACAGACAAGACTAGACAGACAAGACTAGACAGACAAGACTAGACAGACAAGACTAGACAGACAAGACTAGACAGACAAGACTAGACAGACAAGACTAGACAGACAAGACTAGACAGACAAGACTAGACAGACAAGACTAGACAGACAAGACTAGACAGACAAGACTAGACAGACAAGACTAGACAGACAAGACTAGACAGACAAGACTAGACAGACAAGACTAGACAGACAAGACTAGACAGACAAGACTAGACAGACAAGACTAGACAGACAAGACTAGACAGACAAGACTAGACAGACAAGACTAGACAGACAAGACTAGACAGACAAGACTAGACAGACAAGACTAGACAGACAAGACTAGACAGACAAGACTAGACAGACAAGACTAGACAGACAAGACTAGACAGACAAGACTAGACAGACAAGACTAGACAGACAAGACTAGACAGACAAGACTAGACAGACAAGACTAGACAGACAAGACTAGACAGACAAGACTAGACAGACAAGACTAGACAGACAAGACTAGACAGACAAGACTAGACAGACTAGACAGACAAGACTAGACAGACAAGACTAGACAGACAAGACTAGACAGACAAGACTAGACAGACAAGACTAGACAGACAAGACTAGACAGACAAGACTAGACAGACAAGACTAGACAGACAAGACTAGACAGACAAGACTAGACAGACAAGACTGGGATGTTTACCTAGTAACGGTAACGACAGGATCGTTTTCAAAAGCTCTCCGAAATATAGTGGAAAGGGGTGGAATTGGTGAAGGTGTTAAGTAGAAAACAGTGGAAGGCCTAAGACGGAGCAGTGGAGATAGTGTGCTTGTGAAAATTTGCACCAGTAAGAACATATTTGTGCGAGTATTTTGAATTGAATTTTGAAAATTTTTGACGTTTGAGAACCGCCAAAATCTCAGAGATACCGTGATAGGCGACAAAGTTTGAAATTTCTTGTTCAGTGGGAAACCCTGTGATTTAGTTGAACGTTGAACTTTTTAAGTTGTTGTTATTGGTCGTTTGTGTGATTGTGTTTAATTGAACGTTAATTTAATTGTTGACTTTCCAAGTTATTTGTTTATATATAGACATATATTTTTCTTTTAAACATTCTCTAAAATAAAACATTTTGTGGTTGGTGAAAGTTGAAATGGGTTCTGCGTAAACGGGTGTGGACAGGTGGCTTGTATAAGAAATACAAGGGAGGCTAAACCATGCGGGAACGCGCCACACGAGGAAGTATTGGCAGGTCATCCACGAGGATAGCCACGCACGCAAGCAGGGGCGCAAAACCTAGCGATGCAGAAGGCAAGATAGCTAAGGATAAGGTTGAAAACAAAGAAAACAAAAAACAGGTGGAGAAAAACAGTACAGTTCGAGCGAGAGGAAATCTTTCAGAGCTGGAAACAGAGGAATCGAAGGTGGTGATCAAGCTGAAGGACAATCTGTCGGCTATTGGCGAGGTATTGGATAAATACCGTAACGTGCACGCTACTATTAGAGAACCAGCGAAAGAAGCCATAGTGCACTTCGAACACCTGATGGAGCTTAGAACGACGCTAGCCGAGGCCAGGTATGTACATGATCTGGAAAAATCAGCGACAGAAACTGAGAGCAGTTGCAACGGCAAATATGCAGCAGTCGCAAAAAGCTGCATAATCGAACTGCAGGGACTGGGTGAAATTATCTCGCAAGAAGAAGTGGTCTCCGAAGCGGTCCAGGAAGAGGTCCCAATGAGGAATCAAGTGGATGAAACACCAAGTACATCCAGAAAGGAAGGAAGACTCGCAACTTCGCCTCCCCAGACGAAGACACCGGAGAAGAAAGGAAAGAACGATCAAACAAAAGAAGTGGAGAAACACATCGGTACCAGCGGGCAAAATACACATGATCCTAATGAGCAAGGACCGGACTGGGAAGAGGTGTCGCGAAAAAAAAAACAAGCGCACCACAAGCGGAGGAAAGCCTGAGGAAAAAGGGATACCAAGAAGGCGGCCGGAAGCTATTGCTGTAAAGATAAACGGGGAGACTTCATACGCGGATGTCCTCCGGAAAATCAAGACCGACGTGAGGCCAGAAGACTGCGGAGCAAAGATCGTCGGGATAAGGCGAACCCGTGGCGGCGAAATTCTTGTCGAGATCCAGAGGAGCAACGAAGGTACCGAAAAACTGCGAAAGGCGGTCGCGGATGCAGTCGCTGAGCAGGGAACGGTACGCACGATGGGACATAGCTGCAACATAGAAATCCGAGACCTAGATGAAGCCACGGAGGAGAAAGATGTACTCGAAGCAATATTAGCAGCAATCGAAAACGCAACAGAGGACGTCATCAAGGTAAGGCCTCTGAGAAAAGGGTATGGAGGCATGCAAACCGCAGTGGTAACGGTACCGAGGGAAACTGCGGAAAAACTGCTAGAAGCGGGTAAGCTGAAGGTAGGCTGGGTTCGCTGCCGTGTAAGGCTCAGGGCCGAAGTTTTGAGGTGCTTCCGTTGCCAAGGTTTCGGACACGTTGCACAAAAATGCAAGGGACCAGATAGATCAAAACTCTGTCGACTCTGTGGGCAAGAAAACCATTTGGCGAAAGAATGCAAGAGGGAACCCTTCTGCGTAATTTGTAATGAAGCCTCTGAACAGGGTGACGCAAAGCACATCCCTGGGAGTACAAGGTGTCCCTCCTTTCAGAAGGCAATGAGGAAAGGCAGAAATGGCTAGATTTCTTCAGGTAAACCTGGGTAGAGGACGGGAGGCTCAGGACCTCCTCATGCAAGCAGCTGCAGAGAAAAAAGCCGATGTTCTAATTATTAGCGAACCGTACCGGAAGCCTGATATTGGTCTATGGTTCCAAGATACGACAGGAAGAGCAGCCATAACTGTTACAGGCAAGAACACGAGGGTTAGAGCTGTCGGCGAGTCGACAGCGGACTTCGTGTGGGCTGAAATAGAAGATATGAGAATTTATAGCTGCTATTTCTCACCAAACCTGGACGATGACGAATTTTTGATTCAGCTTGACAACCTCGAAGATAGCCTTCGAACTGTTACCGGAGAAGTGCTTGTAGCTGGCGATTTCAACAGCAAGTCACCAGAATGGGGATCCCGGAGACTCGATCGGAGAGGAGAGGCAGTATCGGAGCTGATTGCTAGACTCGACCTCATTGTCATAAATGAGGGAAGTGAGTTTACGTTCCGCAGGGGACAAACAGGATCAGTTATCGATATAACGCTTGCATCATCGGGAATAGCTGCAAGAACATTTGGATGGAAAGTGCTCGAAGACGCCACACTCAGTGACCATCAATATTTGCTTTTCAGCATATATAAAGAGCCAGGGGTACACCAGAACTCACCGGAAAGCGAGAGGGCTGAAGAAGCTGGTTGGAAACTGTGGAAGTTAGATAGACTCCGGTTGGCAGAGGCACTCGAAACCGAAAAACAACTGGGGCGGTTCCAAGATCTAGCGGAAGTTCGAAATCCTAACTTGATTGTTAATTACGTCATCGAGATCATCACTGCAGCATGCGACGCGGCGATGCCAAGGCGGGGAAATGCTCAAGGCAGGAGAAAGATGGTGTACTGGTGGAATCCCGAAATAAAAGATCTGCGTGATAAATGCAAGGCAGCACGTAGGGCAGCTCAACGGAAAAGAAGAAGAGGGGACGCACGAATATATGAGTGTCTACAAACAGCCTTCAAAACAGCAAGGAAAAAACTACGCCTTGCTATTAAAAGCAGTAAAAGGAGAAGTTGGGAGCTGCTCCTACGCTTAATCGAAACCGACCCGTGGGGGTTGCCATACCGCATAGTTACCAAGAAACTAGGAGGTAGACAGCCCATCCCAGGACTATCACATCCAGTGAGGATGAGAGAGATAGTTGCTACCCTGTTCCCTACTCAACAGCGAAGGGAAATTCAACCCATACAGATCCAGGAAGCCATCGAAGATTTTACAATGGGAGAGCTACAAGAGGGGAAAAAACGGCTCCAGTCCGGGAAGGCACCAGGACCGGATAACATCCCAAATGAGGTCCTGACGGCGGTGATAGAGACATGGCCGGAACTCTTGCTAACGGCCTTCAATACATGCCTCAACAAAGGGGTGTTCCATGAACGATGGAAAAGACAGAAACTGGTCCTCTTACGAAAAGGGAATAAGCCTCTGGAGGAACCATCCTCATACAGACCGATCTGCCTCCTTGACAACATGGGGAAGTTACTAGAGAGACTGTTGCTCCACAGGCTAGAAAAACATATCGGCGAAAACGGGGGCATGTACCAGCGGCAATACGGTTTTAGGAAAGGGAAGTCAACGGTCGACGCTATTGCGAGTGTGATTGAGACGGCCAGGAAGGTCAAACAGGGGACCTGGAAGACAAAAGGCTTTTGTGCACTTGTGACGCTCGACATCAAGAATGCCTTCAACTCGGCGCAGTGGGATGCGATCCTAAACGCCTTAGAGCAGAGACGAGTACCGGAGTACCTAAGGAAAATAATAAGCAGTTACTTGAGTAACAGAATCCTTGTCTACGACACGGAAGACGGCCAAGTTGAGTATGAGGTGACTGCAGGTGTTCCGCAGGGATCGGTCCTTGGGCCCTTTCTGTGGAACATCATGTATGACGGTCTACTGAACCTGAGACTACCAAAAGACGCGACCTTCGTTGGCTTCGCCGATGACGTGGCAGTAGTAGTAACAGCGAGAATTCCTACCACACTCGAGGCAGTTACAAATGAGTGTCTCCGACGTGCCAGCAACTGGATGAAGGAAAACGGACTGCAACTAGCAGTACATAAGACGGAAGCAGTACTGATAACAGATAAGAGGATGTTTGTTCCACCGATTCTCACTCTGGAAGGGCAGGAAGTACCATGGGCAAAGGCGGTGAGATACCTCGGAGTACAGATTGACAGCGGACTTCGGTATGTAGAACATGTCACCAAGATAACTGAGAAGGCAGCAGCAACAGCGGCAAGCCTTGCAAAGCTCATGCCAAACGTTGGAGGGCCTCGTGAGGCAAAAAGAAGACTGCTAAATAGCGTGATACACGCACAGATACTCTACGGCGCGGAAATATGGGCAGCGGCGGTTGAAAAGATCGGGGCAAAGCGGAGGCTTGCCTCGGTACAGCGGCGCAGTGTATTAAGAGTAATTTCTGGGTACAGAACCGTATCTGAGGCAGCCGCACTCGTTCTAGCGAGTACACCGCCAATTGATCTACTGATTCGAGAGAGAAAGGAGATCTACGACGAACTAAGTCAGTACGCCAGGAAAGAAGAAAAGGAGCAGGCCAAAGATGGTGCCAAGGTTAGAGCGCGCCAACGACTCATGGACAGATGGCAGACCCAGTGGGAGACAGATACGTCAGGACGATGGACCCATAGGCTCATCCCTCACGTAGCGCCTTGGTACGACCGCACCCACGGGCAAATGGGATACCATATTACCCAAGCGCTCACGGGCCATGGATGCTTCAATTCCTACCTAGAGAGGTTCAAAAGGAGGAACAATCTAGAGTGCTTTTTATGTGGCCAAAGTCCGGATGACGCAGAGCACACTATTTTCCATTGTCCAGCCACGGAAAACGAGAGGTCCACTGTTCAGGTGAAACTCGGTGGCATAGTGCTTGAGGTAGGAAATCTAACACAAGTCATGCTGCGAAATGAAGACGACTGGGAGGCGATAAAAGCATATACCATAGAAATAATGACGAGGAAAGAAGAGGCCGAAAGAGCGTGGAAAGCGCAGCTTGCGGCAAACATCGAAGTCGATGCAGAACCAAACCTCTAACCTAGGGAAAAGAACGATAGACGGGAGTCTTAGTAGAAGGACTAGTTCGCTCAAATTGAGCGAAGATAATAAATAGATAACTCTCATCAAACTAGGGCGGCACTAACCGTCCGGGCTGCCCACCCTGAAGGCATGCGCAAGCGATACCGGGGTGGAGCATAGAGAAGCCAAGTGGAAAGGGGGTTTAGTGAGTGAGAGCCTCACACTCTGGCTGGTAGAGCTTCCCCCAAACCACAATAAAAAAAAAAAAAAAAAAAAGACAGACAAGACTAGACAGACAAGACTAGACAGACAAGACTAGACAGACAAGACTAGACAGACAAGACTAGACAGACAAGACTAGACAGACAAGACTAGACAGACAAGACTAGACAGACAAGACTAGACAGACAAGACTAGACAGACAAGACTAGACAGACAAGACTAGACAGACAAGACTAGTCAGACAAGACTAGACAGACAAGACTAGACAGACAAGACTAGACAGACAAGACTAGACAGACAAGACTAGACAGACAAGACTAGACAGACAAGACTAGACAGACAAGACTAGACAGACAAGACTAGACAGACAAGACTAGACAGACAAGACTAGACAGACAAGACTAGACAGACAAGACTAGACAGACAAGACTAGACAGACAAGACTAGACAGACAAGACTAGACAGACAAGACTAGACAGACAAGACTAGACAGACAAGACTAGACAGACAAGACTAGACTGACAAGACTAGACAGACAAGACTAGACAGACATGACTAGACAGACAAGACTAGACAGACAAGACTAGACAGACAAGACTAGACAGACAAGACTAGACAGACAAGACTAGACAGACAAGACTAGACAGACAAGACTAGACAGACAAGACTAGACAGACAAGACTAGACAGACAAGACTAGACAGACAAGACTAGACAGACAAGACTAGACAGACAAGACTAGACAGACAAGACTAGACAGACAAGACTAGACAGACAAGACTAGACAGACAAGACTAGACAGAGAAGACTAGACAGACAAGACTAGACAGACAAGACTAGACAGACAAGACTAGACAGACAAGACTAGACAGACAAGACTAGACAGACAAGACTAGACAGGCAAGACTAGACACACAAGACTAGACAGACAAGACTAGACAGACAAGACTAGACAGACAAGACTAGACAGACAAGACTAGACAGACAAGACTAGACAGACAAGACTAGACAGACAAGACTAGACAGACAAGACTAGACAGACAAGACTAGACAGACAAGACTAGACAGACAAGACTAGACAGACAAGACTAGACAGACAAGACTAGACAGACAAGACTAGACAGACAAGACTAGACAGACAAGACTAGACAGACAAGACTAGACAGACAAGACTAGACAGACAAGACTAGACAGACAAGACTAGACAGACAAGACTAGACAGACAAGACTAGACAGACAAGACTAGACAGACAAGACTAGACAGACAAGACTAGACAGACAAGACTAGACAGACAAGACTAGACAGACAAGACTAGACAGACAAGACTAGACAGACAAGACTAGACAGACAAGACTAGACAGACAAGACTAGACAGACAAGACTAGACAGACAAGACTAGACAGACAAGACTAGACAGACAAGACTAGACAGACAAGACTAGACAGACAAGACTAGACAGACAAGACTAGACAGACAAGACTAGACAGACAAGACTAGACAGACAAGACTAGACAGACAAGACTAGACAGACAAGACTAGACAGACAAGACTAGACAGACAAGACTAGACAGACAAGACTAGACAGACAAGACTAGACAGACAAGACTAGACAGACAAGACTAGACAGACAAGACTAGACAGACAAGACTAGACAGACAAGACTAGACAGACAAGACTAGACAGACAAGACTAGACAGACAAGACTAGACAGACAAGACTAGACAGACAAGACTAGACAGACAAGACTAGACAGACAAGACTAGACAGACAAGACTAGACAGACAAGACTAGACAGACAAGACTAGACAGACAAGACTAGACAGACAAGACTAGACAGACAAGACTAGACAGACAAGACTAGACAGACAAGACTAGACAGACAAGACTAGACAGACAAGACTAGACAGACAAGACTAGACAGACAAGACTAGACAGACAAGACTAGACAGACAAGACTAGACAGACAAGACTAGACAGACAAGACTAGACAGACAAGACTAGACAGACAAGACTAGACAGACAAGACTAGACAGACAAGACTAGACAGACAAGACTAGACAGACAAGACTAGACAGACAAGACTAGACAGACAAGACTAGACAGACAAGACTAGACAGACAAGACTAGACAGACAAGACTAGACAGACAAGACTAGACAGACAAGACTGGACAGACAAGACTAGACAGACAAGACTAGACAGACAAGACTAGACAGTCAAGACTAGACAGACAAGACTAGACAGACAAGACTAGACAGACAAGACTAGACAGACAAGACTAGACAGACAAGACTAGACAGGCAAGACTAGACAGACAAGACTAGACAGACAAGACTAGACAGGCAAGACTAGACAGACAAGACTAGACAGACAAGACTAGACAGACAAGACTAGACAGACAAGACTAGACAGACAAGACTAGACAGACAAGACTAGACAGACAAGAGTAGACAGACAAGAGTAGACAGACAAGACTAGACAGACAAGACTAGACAGACAAGACTAGACAGACAAGACTAGACAGACAAGACTAGACAGACAAGACTAGACAGACAAGACTAGACAGACAAGACTAGACAGACAAGACTAGACAGACAAGACTAGACAGACAAGACTAGACAGACAAGACTAGACAGACAAGACTAGACAGACAAGACTAGACAGACAAGACTAGACAGACAAGACTAGACAGACAAGACTAGACAGACAAGACTAGACAGACAAGACTAGACAGACAAGACTAGACAGACAAGACTAGACAGACAAGACTAGACAGACAAGACTAGACAGACAAGACTAGACAGACAAGACTAGACAGACAAGACTAGACAGACAAGACTAGACAGACAAGACTAGACAGACAAGACTAGACAGACAAGACTAGACAGACAAGACTAGACAGACAAGACTAGACAGACAAGGCTAGACAGACAAGGCTAGACAGACAAGGCTAGACAGACAAGACTAGACAGACAAGACTAGACAGACAAGACTAGACAGACAAGACTAGACAGACAAGACTAGACAGACAAGACTAAACAGACAAGACTAGACAGACAAGACTAGACAGACAAGACTAGACAGATAAGACTAGATAGACAAGACTAGACAGACAAGACTAGACAGACAAGACTAGACAGATAAGACTAGACAGACAAGACTAGACAGACAAGACTAGACAGACAAGACTAGACAGACAAGACTAGACAGACAAGACTAGACAGACAAGACTAGACAGACAAGACTAGACAGACAAGACTAGACAGACAAGACTAGACAGACAAGACTAGACAGACAAGACTAGACAGACAAGACTAGACAGACAAGACTAGACAGACAAGACTAGACAGACAAGACTAGACAGACAAGACTAGACAGACAAGACTAGACAGACAAGACTAGACAGACAAGACTAGACAGACAAGACTAGACAGACAAGACTAGACAGACAAGACTAGACAGACAAGACTAGACAGACAAGACTAGACAGACAAGACTAGACAGACAAGACTAGACAGACAAGACTAGACAGACAAGACTAGACAGACAAGACTAGACAGACAAGACTAGACAGACAAGACTAGACAGACAAGACTAGACAGACAAGACTAGACAGACAAGACTAGACAGACAAGACTAGACAGACAAGACTAGACAGACAAGACTAGACAGACAAGACTAGACAGACAAGACTAGACAGACAAGACTAGACAGACAAGACTAGACAGACAAGACTAGACAGACAAGACTAGACAGACAAGACTAGACAGACAAGACTAGACAGACAAGACTAGACAGACAAGACTAGACAGACAAGACTAGACAGACAAGACTAGACAGACAAGACTAGACAGACAAGACTAGACAGACAAGACTAGACAGACAAGACTAGACAGACAAGACTAGACAGACAAGACTAGACAGACAAGACTAGACAGACAAGACTAGACAGACTAGACAGACAAGACTAGACAGACAAGACTAGACAGACAAGACTAGACAGACAAGACTAGACAGACAAGACTAGACAGACAAGACTAGACAGACAAGACTAGACAGACAAGACTAGACAGACAAGACTAGACAGACAAGACTAGACAGACAAGACTAGACAGACAAGACTAGACAGACAAGACTAGACAGACAAGACTAGACAGACAAGACTAGACAGACAAGACTAGACAGACAAGACTAGACAGACAAGACTAGACAGACAAGACTAGACAGACAAGACTAGACAGACAAGACTAGACAGACAAGACTAGACAGACAAGACTAGACAGACAAGACTAGACAGACAAGACTAGACAGACAAGACTAGACAGACAAGACTAGACAGACAAGACTAGACAGACAAGACTAGACAGACAAGACTAGACAGACAAGACTAGACAGACAAGACTAGACAGACAAGACTAGACAGACAAGACTAGACAGACAAGACTAGACAGACAAGACTAGACAGACAAGACTAGACAGACAAGACTAGACAGACAAGACTAGACAGGCAAGACTAGACTGGCAAGACTAGACTGGCAAGACTAGACTGGCAAGACTACACAGAGAAGACTAGATAGACAAGACTAGACGGACAAGAATAAGCACACAAGATTAGACAGACAAGACAAGATATACAAGACTAGATAGACAAGACTAGACAGTTAAGACTTTTTTTGAGGGACGTAGCTGGCGGTTATACACCTAACTAGACAAGTGTCCCCCCTGAAAACACTGCCGTGAACTCTGGTACTGCTAGTCGCATTGCCTCGGAGTTACGAGTGACTTATTTTATTTTAATTTCTCTTTATCTTTTGTTCTTTCGTTCCATCTGTTGTTTTGGATTCCATAATATAATGAATATATTGTTGTGTCTTAATCCAGTTTTCTTTTGCTTTGAGCATATGTCCAATTATCGTTCTCGGGTTGATTGGTACTTCTAAATTGGTTGTAATTTCATGTCTTTCCATTTCCCATCGAGAACAGTCAAAGATTGTATGGCTCACAGTATCGATTTCTCCGCAGTATATGCACTGGTTGTCTGAGGCTCTGCCAATTTGATGCAGATAGTCCTTAAAACAGCCGTGTCCGGACAATACTTGGGTGAGATAGTAGCTATTTTCACCATGCTCTCTGTCTATCCAGGGTTGAAGTTCAGGGATGAGAAGTCTGGTCCACTCTCCTTTAATGCCTTGCACCCACTTTTGATGTCATTCTTCAACTAATTGTTTCCTGACCATTTTTTTTTTAATTCTTTTTAAGACAGTTAAGACTAGACAGACAGCTCTAGGCAACAGACAATACTAGACAGAAAATACTAGCCAGACAAGACTAGACATGCAATACTAGATAGACAAGACCAAACACACAATACTATATGAAGAAGACAAGACAGATAAGACTTTTTGAAAGTGGTTTGTGGGAAGTGGTTTCTCTACCGTAGTTAACTCTTCCTCATTGTCGGGCCAGGTCAGTCCATACCGTTGCATTTTTGTATCTAAGGATCGTATTCATATTGCTGTATCTGGACAGGAGAATGACTTGTGCCCGTTGTCGTTTTCCCCATACTCGCAGAAGATTCACGCAGCGGATTCTTGTTTCCCCAAATTTATGGAGATACGACTTGAAGTTACCGTGGCACGTCATAATTTGAATTGCATGGTAGGATAGACTGATGTTTAAGCTGCCTCAAGCCTTTATTGATGGTGTAAACAGCTTAGTCGGCAAGTTTTAGCTGCATTCCATCTGTCCTGCCAGAGTTTTTGGAAATGTCCCATGGAACCAGATTTCAGCGCTCGTTTAGGCAATTTGTCATATGCAATTGGTAGATGACCATCGATTACTGTGAGTTTTGCGAGAAAATCAAGTGTGGGCTTCAATCCAATGCTATTGGATCAAATTTTTACTTGAAACTAGCTGTCGTCCACGTCTCCATCAACAGTTCAGTGGCTCCTTTCATACTTTTCAGAGCATCGAGGACATATCGCCTGCCTCATATTATCGAACAGGGACTATTGCTGTTTTAACATATTGTAAGGCATGTGGTATAGCGATGAGCTCTGCCTTGAATATTGAGCAGAAATGTACCTAACCTAATCTAATGAGTTTGTAGTGAACCTCTTCGCCGTTCTAATAGGCAACGAATGTGGCTCCTGTGCTCGATTTCGAACCGTCCGTGTAGACCCGAAGTTAGAAAAGATTTGACAGTGTACAATGGTACCCAACCACTGACAATTTTGAAGGGTGAATGTGTTCTTGTATGTTAACGTTCAGTTCGATATTATTCCTAAAGAAATCAGGACTAGAGGAGACGCTCTAAATGGATAAGTATACCAACGTTTAGAGGAAGAGGGTGGGGTACAATAGATCTAGGAAGGTCGCAGTACTAGTCGTCACCACAAAAACTACAATCTACAATCGATATTATTTCAAATCGATATTGAGTGTTTGGTAAGTCTATGAGGTCTTTAATTGATGTATCGGTAACAAATTGGTGTGAGCTATAGAGGCCTAGTTTCTTGAAGCGGATGTAGACTGGAAGGAGACCTGTAATCACTCAAGCTGAGGATACTGTGTGATAGGTTTTCGGAGCGCGGATGATGCTGAGGCGCTGTACAACAACTTGAGGTTTCCTTTCAGGCCACATGACTTCTAGCAGATCGGACCCCCATATAAAAATGCGGGTGCTATCGCGCCGCGATAGATTTCGAACAGCTCTAATCTTCCAAGACTCCATTCTTTTTTTTGCAGCGATACCTAAGTTTATACTCAGTTATTTCATTTTACCACAAGCCTGCTTTATGTGTTCTTTAAAGTTCAGGAATCTTTCTATAGTGACACCTAGATACCGGAGATGCTGTTGGAAATTATTTTTTTCGTTTCCTAGAGTGAAACGAATGGACTCCTTCGACTTGAAAATCTATTGAAGAAGAGGGCTTCAGGCTTTTGAACATTGGAACTGAAACATTGAGTTTGAACACAACAGTTGAAGTTTTGCTAGAGCACGATCAGTGGTCTCTTTTAGTCCAACAATAGTTCGGTTTTACAAATCATAAGACGGCATAAGCTATTTCTCTCCAGGCAGATTTCTTTCAAAAATGGTTCCATACAGAATATTCCAAAAACCTGGACCTGATTTAGAACCCTGTGGACATCCACTGCTAATTATTTTCTGGTATAAACCTGGCTCGCTGATGTGCTTTGCGTTATGAAAAGTAGCTCCTGGCTAATTTGATCGGGACAACTCTTTAGCTTGTAGATAATGAGCAGCCACCAGGCGTTATCGAATGTCTAGGGTCCACTAATATCTAAGGCTACCACACAACAATAACACTTACCGATCTTATCGACTCACGTATAAACCTGACCGCCTCAGAAATGATCAGAACTGTTCCAGCCCCTTTTCTAAAGCCAAATTGATTTTGGTTTAACAGTTTGTGCCGGTAAAAGTGATGAATAATTCTCGAGATCAGTAAAGAATTTAGCACCTTTCCGGCATCAGGAAGTAAACTTATGGTTCTGAAGTCCTTCGTGGATAGTGCCGATTTTTTTGTGTTTGGCGATGATCTTGATGAGTTTCTGTTTCCAATAAGATGGGAAAATAGATTTTTTTAGACACTCGCTGTACAGAGTAATGAATGTGTTTGTTACCGGATAAAAGGTAGCCAAGCCAATATGTCCGATGGTTTGCCGTCCAAACCAGGCGCATTCTTCAGGTTTATTCCGCGTATGGCGCATTCTATTTCAAAAAAGGCGTGTCATCAGGTTAGGTTAGTGGCAAGAGAGTATAAGTAGTAGAGAGAGTACCACCTTTTTCGAATTCCGCCTGTGCTGTGACCAGAGTGTGTAATTCCAGAGTAGACCAGAGTTGAGTTCATCATCCTCTGGAACGAATGTCGCAAGGAGTTGTCAAGAGATATCAGAAATATCCAAGGATCTATTCTCAACCTTAAGGCTACTCAGGCAGCTTGTAGAGATTTTTTTCCTCTTAGTATTTTGACGGGGTGAATCCATGGGGTGATTTCTAATTGAAGACTGTGTACAGACTCCACTTTAGTTTCTTCGATTCCAAAATTGCATTCTAATACTCTCTTGCTCTACTCTCTTGTTGTAGACTATTTTATTAGATAAACTAAGTTCACCTTTACTTTTTTGGTATTTTCGCCGTGGTCTGTTAGACTCCTTGCGCAGGGCAATAAGCTCTGGCGTCGACCAGGGGACAGAATTTATTTCACCAGAGGACAGAATTAACCTTGCTTGAAAAGTGTCATGCGCATCAATCACCATAGCCCGGTTCAATCTAGTAGCAAATGATGAAATATGCTCGGTTGTGAAAAATTCGTGTACCTGCGGAGTAATGTATTGTAAATAGAGAAGGAATTTATTGCTAAATTCTGCCAATCCCCCTTTCTGGTACCAGAAATCAGATAGGAACTTCCGGAAACTCGGTTTCATTTCCAATAGAACAACTGATATAGTATTCGATGATCTGACAAACTACTGTCATCTGGAAGGTGCCAATCAAAAATCATCCTGCTCAAGGCGGAGGTGGCAAGGGTAAGATCGATTACACTCTGTCTATTGTGTCCGATGAAGGTAGGTTCCAATGTTCAGTATGGTCAGGTTATTTTCAGAAAATAACTTTTCGAGAGATCCGCCCATTTTTGTCCTCCAAGGCGGTACCCCACGAAAAGGATCTTGCATTGAAGTCACCGGGGAGTAATAACTCAGACTTGGAACTAACCTAAAAAAATACTTTATTGAGGGTGTGTAGGTTATCTTTGAATCTATCCTGAATCTATCCTGTTCCTGGCCTTATTTGTGGAGGTAGGTTGACAGAGATAACGTGTAAATTCATCAAGAAAACACTAGAGAGAGAAGATTAGACTGGCAAGAATGTACAGGCAAGACTCGAGAGAGAAGGCTAGACAGACTAAACAGATCAAACTAGACAAAAAAAAACAGTTTTGTTGGAGGAGACTTTATTGCGAAATCTCCATATTGGGGATGTCCAGTAATGAACAACCGTGGTGATATCGTCATGGACTGGGCGGCTGAATTTGATCTGCATGTATCGAATAAAGGGGATACACCCACTTTCAAACGTGGCAGAACTCTTTCTATTCTAGACATCACCCTAACTACGGGAGAACTACGGGAAAACAGGGAAAATTAGAAACGGAAGTCTTGGACCGTAAATTGCTAAGCGAACATAAATATATCTATATCGTGCTGGAGGAAAACCAACGCGATCTGCTCCTTCAGCGCCAGAGCTGCCAGGAATGGTCAACAAGGAAGATAGATGAGCATACATTTGCCAACAAGATGGAAAATTGTATAGCAATATAAATGCAAAAACGCCCGAGGAACTGATAAAGGAGCTTACAATAACTTGTAATGTCACCCTGTCACGTACCTAAGGAAAAAGCACCAAGGTAAAAAAGCTGTACTGGTGGAAGAATAAAATTGTCAGCATTAGAGTGGACTGCACAACCACAAGGCGCAAATACCAGAGACAGTGTTAAAAAAAGCTGACATCGACAACTTAACACTTCTGGAAAGCATATATGCCGACTCAAAAAAGCGCTGCGGAGAAAAATAAATAAATCCAAAAGAAAACACTAGCGCTAGCTTTGTGAGAAGCTGGACCAAAATGTTTGGGGGATGCATATGCGATTGCCACTAGTCACCTGAAAATAAAACATCCGTACCTTAAACTCAGCATGGAAAAAGCCAAGGAGGTAGTAGAAGAACTTTTCCCCATCCACGAAGAACCGAGATGGGAACAACCGCTAGTAAACCAGATTAGTGATTTTTTCCCCATGGAAGAACTTATAAGGGCCAGTATGCGTATTCGAAGTGGCAAAGCCCTTGGTCCAGACGGACTGCCACCAGAAGCCATCAAAATAGCTGTCAAAAGATGCCTTGAATATATTCTAAATGTCATGAACAACATTTTGGCGGATAGAAATTTTCCGAACATCTGGAAGAGAACTAGGCTAGTCCTACTAAGAAAAGAGGACAAGCCCATAGAAAACCCATCGTCCTATCGAACATTGTGCCTCGATGTTGCTGGGAAACTGCTTGAACAGTTAGTTCTACATAGGATAAAGATTGAGCTCAGTTAAGGGAAACGTATCCGAAAAACAGCATGAATTCAGGGAGGGAAGGTCAACAGTCGACGCTATTATGCGAACCCTGGATGTGGTAGAGAAAGCCTCAGCTGGTACGAGGGCAACAAGAAAAATTAATGTGCTCATTACTTTAGACGTTAAGAATGCTGTCAATACAGCAGCATTGGACGATATTATGAATGAGGTTAGTGAGAGAGGCTTCCCGCTATACCTGTTGAGACTAGTGCGCAGTTATCTACATGATCGTAAGATCATAATCGAAGCAGACGGTGAAGTCGTGAAACGAGAAGTGCACAGCGGTGTTCCACAGGGCTCAGTAATGGGTCCTACAATGTGAAAGATCCTGTACGATGGGGCACTTAGGCTAAAGCTATCAGAAGGTGTGGAGATAATCGATTTTGCTGACGATATAGCTCTGGTAGTAGCAGGAAAAGACGAGGAGAGAGTATTGTAACGTGCAAATATAGCGATTGCACATGTTGATAAATGGATGAAGAAAAAGCGCTTAAGGCTGGCACCTGAAAAAACATAAGCTATTCTACTGACCGGAATGACGCATATTGGGCCGATAGTATTTAAGGTCAGAGACGTAACTATAACGCCCAAGGAGGCAGTAAAATATCTTGGTGTGATTATTGATAAGAAGCTATGTTTAACACCACCTATCATGCGAGCAGCGACTAAAGCCCTCAAAGTAACAGCAGCACTAGAAAAGACGATGCCCAATGTCGTCGAACCAAAAAGTAGCAAGAGAAATATTCTAGGCTTAGTCGCTCAATCGGCAATGCTCTATGGTGCCCCTGTCTGGGCAAACGCAGTCGAGAAAAAGACCATTAAAAATAACCAGGTCACAGTGCAGAGAAAACTAGCACTACGTGTGTGCAGTGCTTATAAGACAGCCTCAACAGATGCAGTGCTCGTATTGACTGGCATAGCACCTATAGAACTCTTGATAAAACAAAGAAAAAAACTGTACAAAAAGCGGAACAGCGGGCAGAAGAGAGAACTTGGCAAAATTGCCGAACAACATCTTTTCCAGTTGTGGCAAAAGCACTGGACATGTTGTACAAACCGACAGTGGACAAAATTATTAATCCCAAAAGCGGGAATTTGGGTAGAACGAAAATATGGTGAGATGAACTACTACCTCACCCAAGCGTTCAGCGGGCACGGATGCGTCAGAGGGTACCTGCACCATATCGGCAGGGGCTCTGAAAATTTGCGTGTGTACTGTGGACAAACGGACAGTACGGCGCACACGGTCTTCGAATATGAAAGGTGGATTCCGGAGAGGGACGACTGGACAGCAAGACAAAATCAGAACTGGGTATAAAGACATTGTTGGAGGTCATGTTAAAGCCCAAAGACAGCTGGACAGCAGCAGATGATATGATAAAAAGCATTATGAGCATGAAAGAGACAGACGATCGTGCCAGACAGAAAGCCAGGAATGAACCTAACTAAGAAAATGCCTGAACACCTAAGCACATGATGTGAAATGTGGGGAGAAAGGCATTACAAAGACATCGGCATCCTGACGACATGCGAAAAGCGGTATCGTGAATTCCAATGGGGCCACTTGACAACTTAACGCTAGTGTTTGGCTACGTCCCCCATAAAAAAAGTAAAAACTAGGCAATAAAGACTAGACAGGCAAAACTAGACAGACTTGAGACAAGACTTGACAGATTAAATTAAACGAGTCTAATCTTCTCCATCTAGTATAGTTTTATCCGTAAATTTTTTCTTTAATGGTCAAAAATCTGAACTTGTTTGTTATTGTTTCTCAAATTTCTTGCTTTTTGAGCTAAGACATATGTATTTTGGAGATAATTCGATAAATTAGATCGATATTATTAAACTTAAAATTAACTATTTAATATATTTGAATACCAGTACAATGTATTGGATTCAATGTATGGGATTTGTATTCGACTGTTCTTCGATTACATCCATCATGTAATCAATATTTGTAAATATTAATATTTATGTATTCAATTTATTCTTTAAATCAACAAACATAACCATAGCTTTTATACATTCTATCGGTTGAGCTTTGTAAATTGGGTAAATATATATTTAGAAATAATCTTCAATTTAAATATCTACGTTTTTAAAGGAATTTCCTTTTATTAGAGTTGTTTATGGTTATAATTACCGGAAATATGTTGTATATAATATAAACAATATTGTATATAATATAATATGATGAATAATGTTGTATAGATATATATATATATATATATATATATATATATATATATATATATATATATATATATATATATATATATATATATATATATATATATATATATATATATAATATAATTTACAGTAAATAAAAGTAACAATTACATCGTTTTATTTTGTCGCATAATCTGAAGATAAAAATTGTAATGATGAGACAATTAATTCGAAAAAAACTGCCGCAACAAAAAAGCGAGTTAAAAATAAAACGAAATTGGTGGCAAGGAATATTCGTCGCAGGTATAATCATGCAATCTAGAATTACAATTTAACTTTAACGAAACTGTCAAAGAGACAACGTTATTTTTTAATCTCTAACATTCTGTCTGTGTTAAAAGCAAAGTTTGCCTCGTGAAACACGTGAAACTTTTGGTTGCATTTGTATGTCGAATTAATTGTGGTTCGGTGACGCCTCGTTCACATTAACCGATTCAATTTGGCGAGTTCAAAAGTTGCGACAGAAATTTGGGGAAAAACACACACACGCATTCACACACAGGGTGGAAAAAAAATTAACAGGCCGGCACCAAGCGACTAGGTCGATTTAACCCCGATAATTCCCCCAATTTCCACTCGACCGATCGCATTCTCACAACCAAATCGAGGATAAATCTAACGTTAAATACATTTTGAATGCACAATGTGCACAGTATAGATTTTTTGAGTTGAGATAATAAAAACTTTTTTGCATGGCTAGTATTTTAACTCTTTTTTATTTCCAAAATCTACCCTCGAATATGAACAATGAGTTGGGGAGAAGGATTAACATGTAGTATAGACTATTCACATTATATAATATTAGTTGATTAGTGGATTATTATGGACGAATTGTTACGCGATTAAATGGGGCTCTATCTCAAGTTTAAATTTACAACAAAAATAATTATATTTTGTCTCCGACTGAACTCATTGAATATCTATTAGCAATTTGAATATCTACAGTCTCATTCATTGTGGATTAAAAGATGGTATTATAAGATACATTTATTGTTACATTACAAAATATTAAAGTAATAAGCCTATCAAACCCATCGTAACTTATTTATCTTAAATTATGCTATCTATTATGGATTATCTATTATGTATAAGTCTAACTATAAACTATATTTAAATTATCTATTAAGTATAACTGTGAAAATGATAATTTAAATAGTTGACAACAACAGTTCAAATTGAATTTACAAGTAACATTAACTATAATCATTATCATGCAATTTAACACGTACTGGTATAGTTTAGTTTAGTTGAAATTATGTAACTAGTTTGATTATTTTATTATATAACGACTACTTAGGTAGTGTAAAGTACTTTCACGAAATTAAAATAAACAACACGAAGTGTTTAGCCAGCTTCATTAATAAACAAGTTCTAAAGTACAATATTTACAAACATTTTTGACCATCAAAACCATCAAAACATGCTTTGATTTGATGATTTTAAAAGCAACACATATTGAATATAATGACAAACTCAGGTATCGAGATGTGATAATTACCATTATTTTCAAAAACAATTAACGGAAACATTCTTAAGATTCATTGATATCATTACTTTATTATCCTTATCACATAGGTTACCGCTAGTATTCATTGAAGACAGTATGAGAACACACTAATATTTCATCGATTTTTTTCCTCAAAACACTTACTATGTTCTATCTTAAAACTCTACAAGATGTGATTTTTCAGCAATATAATGGCAAACCACAAACACTTCTTGAAACTTATAGATAAAGAGTTTTGACTACGAAGATAAGTTATCCAGGTTTATCACCAATAGCACATGTGTCGAATACCATACATTAAACTCTTTAGCGATTGCTTCACCCACCAACAACACTAGTCCAACTTCGAACGTGTTCACGGGAAGCCCGAGACCGCTAGCGATAAGATGACGTGATATATTGTACGAATCTCGTAGCATATAAATAAATAAATAAATATTTGTAATACTTCTTGGTGATCATATTCACATGTTCGATATTTTAAAGAAAATAACAAAAATATCTTGCTAAACGAAAATAGTATATATTTTTACGACCTTTTTAAAACCTTTTCAATAAAAAAGCAATTTATTTTATAATTACCAACACCGTCAATGAACTTATTTCCCGCCTTTCTTAAAAATCTGTTAAAAACAAATTGTGTTAGCGAAATCATGTCAAGAAAGAATCGAAAAAGTTTGAAATCTTCTAATCATTCGAGCGTTTCTGAAAAGCTGACTTTTGCAGAAACTCATCTATGTCCTTTTCAACATTGTCAACATTATAGAGAAATATAAATGTTTATGTATGTACTGAAAACACATCATTTGGGAGACAAACTTGAACTAGCTGACGTCGATCAAACTTAACTTTTATTTGATCAAATAAACTTAGGATTAGCATTTTTATTATTACTAGGGACACCATCTCAGATTGCAATAAAAATAAAATTCTTAGTTATTTTTTACGTCTACATTAAACATTTTGTTGCTTTAAGTTTTACTTTTTATTTGATATATTTTAATTTATCTTCTTATCTTGATATTGTGGAATTCAAAAATCTTCACAAAGATTTCATACAGATACCATATGTTTACTCTAGTATCGTCTGTCCAGTGTTATTTGCATTGTCATATCAATTATTAATCTTGCAGAATTGATTACTTGCCTTAAAGCATTAATTTTATTCATATTGAATAATTTAGTCATTTATTAAATGTCTTGAATTTACTAATATTAGACAATTGCGTCCTTAAAAAAACACCTTAAAATTAGGATTTCCATATTTATATAACTAATTACTAAAATTGTTTGGAATACTGTAGAAAACTAAACAAGACTAGTCAAGACTAGACGAGGCAAAAAGGAATACACATGCATGCAACTGACTACAGTCTAGACAAGGCTAGACAGTACTATACAAAACTAGGAAAAATATAGAACGACCCAAATACAACTACTTAACTGGACAAGATAAGACAATTTTACATAAGAAACGACTATATAGAAATAGAAATGATTAGACCACAACGAAATATATGACTAGACATATTGCCTAGACTGTCTAGTCTTGACTATCTAATCTGAACTGTATAGTCTTTGCTTTCTAGGCTAGAATATCTTGTTTTATCTATCTAGTCTTGTCTGGTTTATTCTGGACTATCTAGCTTTGTCTGTCTAGCCTTGTCTGTCTAGTCTTGTCTGTCTAGTCTTGTGTGTCTTGTCTATCTAGTTTTATCTATCTAGACTAGTCTGTCTAGTCTTGTCTGTCAAGACGTATATGTCTAGTCTTGTCTGTCTTGTCTTGTCCGTCTAGATTTGTCTGTCTAGTCTTGCCTATCAAGTCTTGTCTTGGGATGGAACCACCTCCCTAGAGTAAGATGCATAACCGACAGAAGACAATGACAGTGGCAATCACAAATAAAAATGAAGATAAAGTTTCCAGAAATTTAACTATAGAATTAAACAAGACTCAAGCCCACACCGCCGACATACTAATAGCAGCAGTAAGAAAAGCATTGCGAAACTCCTACGCCTGGAAGAAGCAAAGACCATAGGAGGAAAAGCGTATATTGGTGGAATGAGACCATCGCAACTAAAAGGAAAACCTGCATAGCGACAAAAAGAAAGTATCGCTTTGCCCGGAAGACAGAATAATTTGAAAGCCTAGAGGAGATAAAACAACTATAATACAAAGCTAAAAATTAACTATGTTAGGGAAAACCTCTCAAAAAAAAAAAAATACACAGGGAAAAGCTCAGCAATAACATTAATGAAGACACTTGGAGAGATGCTTACAAAATAGCAATGAGGAACCTGCGCATCCGGCAGACAAACCAACAACTACCAATGAATACCATCCTCGAGATAGCCAAGAAATTATTCCCTGGCCATCCTAAACCATTCTGGGAGCAACCGAAGTCATAAAAATTCCGCTATTCACCGAGGAGGAACTAATCGCGGCAAGCAAGCGCCTAAAACACAAAACAGCGCCTGGTCCAGATGGTCTGTTCCCCGAAGCCGTTAAACTATTGTTAGAAACCTCCACAGAACTAGTACTGAAAGTCTTGAATGAAAACCTACTAACTAGCACGTTTCCAGCCACATTTCTCATTAAGAAGGGAACAACCCAATAGGCGAACCTTCTTCCTATCGCCCTTTGTGTGTACTAGACGTAGCTGGTAAACTACTAGAACAACTGCTTGTAAGTCGGCTTAAAAAATAATTGAAGATTGGATTAAACCTCTCAGAGAACCAATTCGGCTTCCGGGAAGGCAAATCAACTATAGACGCCATAAAAAAGGTCATAGATATCGCCAAAAAGGCCAAAGTAGGCAACAAAATATCTAGGAAAATATGTGCGCTAGTTACGATTGATATTCGCAACGCTTTTATCTCCGCTATTTGGCAATACATCTTGGAAGAACTAACAAGAAGAAATATATCTCCGTACCTACTGCGGATGGTTCGCCGCTACTTCGAAGGCCGCAGAGTCATATTTCAAGCCGAACAAGAAGCATAATAATATGAATATATATATAAATAAAATATATATGAAAAATAATAATGAAATAAAATAAGCTACCCTACAACGTCTATAGTGGTGCCCCCAGGGCTCTGTATTAGGACCGACACTCTGCAACGCACTCTACGATGTAGTACTTCGGCTGGAACTACCTGAAGGGACTAACCCAACAGGCTACGCTGACGATCTTGCACTAACCATCGTCAGAAAAACAGAAAAGGGTATCATGCTAAGGGCCAATCAAGCAATCAAACAAATTGTCTGCTGGATGGAGTCAAAATCACTGCGCAAGCATCTAGCAACACTATTCAAAAACTAGCAGTTTATCAGAGAAAACTGGCTCTTCGGGTATGTAATGCCTATTGCAAAGTATCCAGAGATGCAGCGTTCGTTATCTCAGGCATTCCGCCAATCCGACCTGCAAATCAGGCTAAGGAAATACTTACATTATCCTTCCAAAGACGACATAACAAGAAACAAGGCAAACGATAATCTCTTAAGGGAATGGCAGGAAGCGTGGATTATAGACACTCATCCCCAATATAGAGACTTGGTACCGACGAAAATATGGGGAAATAAACTACCACCTATCCCAAATACTCACGGGCCATAGGTGCTCTAAGAAATTCCTTCACAACATCGGGAGGGCATCCGATCCAGACTGAATATACTGCGGACAACTAGACAACGTAATCCATATGCTATACGAACGCCTGAATGCAAGGATGTAAACAACCTAAATCCAAAGAATACAATTGAACAAATGCTACAATCACAACAAGACTGGGACACTATAAACGGAATGATCAACAAGATCCTATCCCAAAAAGAAGCTAAACAGCCACTAATCTCCGTTACCATGTACTGCAATAGAAGACACAAACATATTTAACATATTTTATTGTGAATTAATTTTATTTTATTTAAATGTAATGACAACTGACACGCTGAATGTAAATGATGCAAGCGGTCCCAGGGTGCTCAGGGTTAAAATAAAAGAGAAAAAGAAGGCTGTCTAATCTAGTCTGTCTAGACTTCTCTGTCTAGACTTGTCTGTCTTGTCTTGTCGGTCTAGTCTTGTCTGTCTAGTCTTGTCTTTCAAGTCTTGTCTGTCTAGTCTTGTATGTCTAGTCTTGCCTGTCTAGCCTTGTCTGTCTAGTCTCATCTGTCTAATCTCATCTGTCTACTCTTGTCTGTCTAGTCTTGTCTGTCTAGTTTTGTCTGTCTAGTCTCATGTGTCTAGTCTTGTCTGTCTATTCTTGTCTGCCTATTCTTGTCTGTCTAGTCTTGTCTATTGTCTAGTCTTGACTGTCTAATCTAGTCTGTCTAGTCCTGTATGTCTTGTCTTGTCTCTTTAGTCTTGTCTGTCAAATTGTGTCCATCTAGTCTTGTCTGTTTAGTCTTATCTGTCTAGCCTTGTCTGTCTCCTCTTGTGTGTCTAGTCCTGTCTATTTATATCTCACTACTTAACAAGAATGATAAGAAACTATATTTGTTGCACGAGTCTGATTTGTTGCAGGAGACTGCAATCTGGAGGGCAAACTGAACTGCGTGAAGTTAATAGGGGTGTTCCACAGGGATTGTTACTGGGCCCTACCCTGGGAACAATTATATAACTGGGTGTTAAGAATGAAACTTCCTCTGGGAGCAATGACTTTTGGATTCGCTGACGTCCTAGCTCTGGTGGTAACATATAAAACAGAACAGGGGCTGTTGGTTATGGCTAATGGCTTAGTCTAAAATCTTATGTTTAGCTCCAGAGACAACGGAGGCACTTCTCCTCATCAGCCTCAGGAAGAACAGCGCAATAAGATTTTCGTTAGAAAATACAATAATATTCCCAAAAGAGCAGATTAAGTACCTGGGAATATTAATAGACATAAGGCTCTCTTTCTCAGCACACATAGTAGAAGCAGCAGCGAAGGATGTGAAAACGATGGCAGCTATGCAAAAATTAATGGCCAACGTGTGGTGGGAGCTAAGATTGGTAAAAGGAGGTTGCTGAGCTTGGTGATCAGTTGCGGAATTGCTAGCTTGGTGATCAGTAGCCGCTCTGGTCATTGTCAGCATCCTCCCAATCGACCTAGTGACGAAGAAGCGGAGAAAGCTTCACGAGGCTGGCCACAAGAGACTTGGAAAAAGACGGGTCAGAGAATACCTGCTACAATAATAGCATGAAGAATGGAAGTCCAATGGACACAACTCTTAATCCCAGACGTAGCCACATGGGTAACCAGAAAGCAAGGCGAAAAGAGTTACCACCTAACCCAAGTTCTAACAAGTCACGGCTGTTTCAGAAACTACCTTTACAATCCGGACCAAGCATCTGACGATATGTGCGTGTATTGCGGAGAACCAAATAGTGAAAGACACAATGTTTGCGACTTCTGCCGTTGGCGGGATGAAAGAAAAACTGTTGAAATGCATACGATAAACCCTTCGGCTCAAGAGCCTAGTACAGCAAATGTTGGAAAATAAAGACAATTAAGGCAAAATCCATGAGTACATTTGTAAAATTTTGAGCAACAGTCTAGTTTTGTCTGTCGAGTCTAAACTGTACTGTCTTGTGTGTCTAGTCTTATCTGTCGAGCCTTGTTTGTTTAGTCTAGTCTGTCTAGTCTCCTCTGTCTTGTCTCGTCTCTCTAGTCTCGTTTCTGTTGTCTACCTAATTTTGTGTGTCTAGGTTTGTCTTATTTTGTGTGCATCGTAATTGAGCTCCTTTAACTAGCTCATCAAGGTGTAGTCTTGTCAATCTAGTATTAATGGTCTAGCATTTTTTGTTTAGTTCAATCAATCTGGTCTGGCGAATATTCGTCTCATCATCATCATCATCAATCAGCTCTTGAAATCGTCCACCGCTGGACATAAGCCTCCCGTAATAAATTCCATTCTTCTCTGTTCTGTGCTGCAGCAATACTGTTGGTTTGTTTGGACAGTCCGGCTTTCAGGTTGTCTGTCCCCAGCGAGGGCAAAAACGTCCCGCTTTCGCGGTTAGGTCTCTACTAGGTAGGGTGTAAACACCATACTACTTGCCTGATCGTGCACTCGCAAGTCTCGCAACTCTGCAACTCTTGCACTCTGCAACTCGTCGTAACGTGTAACCGAAGGAGCGGGCGACGAGAGACAAAGATAGGGAGAGAGAGAGAGAGAGCAGATGACGCGTGAAAGCGGCATAGATGCTGTACTCACTCAGTGAACAACCAAACGCAGTGCTTTGTTCTGTAGTGCACTGAAGTCCGATTCAGTGCTTTAAGTTCACACCGGAGTGAGTGTGCGATTGTACCACAACAAAAATGCCTGTGTATGTACCTTTAAAATTATTTTACAAAACAAGTATCCGTTTATAAAACAAAGGAGTGGTACATCTTCGGCAAACGTTTGTCATGGTGAACATGGGAAACATTTAAAATCGGAAAAACACAAGCTTTCAGATAAAGGTGCGGCGTCAAGCTCGTCAACGCTTACGTTATTTAAAAGAACCGAATTGCTAACTTCTAAAGATTTAGATATAGCTGAAGCGGAGGGTGCGTGGGCGTTTCATACGGTGCAAGACAATCACAGCTTTCGCTCAAATGACTGAATGAATGCGTTAATTCAAACATGTTTTGAGCAAAAATTTAAATGTGCTCGTACAAAATCTCACGCTCTAGTTGTAAATGGGTTGGCCTCTAGGGCAACCTATGAATTGTAAGAGTAACTTTGCGAAGCCCACTCCATAACTTAATTAAGGGATGCTTCAAACTATGGCTCGATTAAATTATTCCTATTGTTAATCCGCAATTTTTACCTTACGAAGGCGTCAAAGTCAAGGTTTCAGAGATTTGAGAATATCAAGGTAAAACATCGGATATAATTGTTGATGATTGGAAGGAAGTATTGTCTTGCAATAATTTGAATAAGCAATTTTAGAGGAAAATAGAAACGAGATTAATAATGTTTACGCAAAATTAAACAAATCATACGGAAGACAGCTCATCGGGATTGGATGTGGAGCCCACATAGTTGACATCGCGATCAAAACATCCGCAGATTGTCTCCCTGCAGACTTCGAGTGCGTCATTGTGCAAATTTATTCTTTTCCTACACCTACTGCGTACGAATAGAAGCTTTGAAATAGTTTTGATTCAACTGACACAGAGTATCACAAACTGCTGGGCTATAGTAAAACAAGGCAACTTGCGTTAATGCCCGCGCTTGAGGGAGTTCTGAAAATATTCCAGACTTTGAAAAGCTATCTATGATGACGCATCAAAAAATGCATCGGCTCTGAAGAAAAAACTAAATGGTCACGTTAGTTTAGTACCGATATACTCGGCCCCGGGCAATTTGTTGTTTTGTTGATGTTTTTTAGGCTATGCTACATTTCGTCTACGGTGTGTCGGGATTTCCTCTGAGTCCCCATTTCTAATATGTAGGATTTCGGTGTTCTCCAGCGTCTCGTTCCTTCTGCATAGTTGTTCATAGAATTCTCCGTCTATGGTCACAATTTCTTGCTTGCTTGTTGTTGTCTGACCGTGTATGTTGTTATTTTTTGTGATTCGTTTCATCCCCTCCGCTAAACGTCTCCGCAAAGTTGGTGTTTAGTCTTGCCAGGCATTTATTTTTGAACATATTTTGTTGGCATAGCGCATATCGTTTGTTTAGTCTTATTAGAAATAGCACAGTTAACAAATGAAATTGTAGAAGTTCTCGGTTTATAAAACACACCTTACACTTTATAAATTAAATTATCGTAATATGGACAAAATAATAATTTTATGTGTCCACAAAATCAATTGTTATACATCGCAGTTGCTTAATAAAACCAAGAATTAGTGAAATGACCTATATGTATATTGTTTATCTACGCTATTACTGTATTTATCTATGGTTTGTTTCTCTATATAGGGGAAGTAATTTCGTTAGTAGGGTGCAGATCATTGGGACAATTTATTTATGGTTATGATTTAGTAACGGTTTGGGTGATTAGTATGGGGAAAAACACGATAAAGGAAAAACATTATTTTGGGTGGGAAGTCACGTGTCCGGTTTTTTTTGTTATAGCAAATATGTCGGAAACAGAAACCGATATCCTCTTGCATAAAAAGGGCAAACAGAAATACAAATAAAAAGAAATGGTTGTATAGTGTTTGCGTTTTTTTATTGGGGTTGGAATTATTTATATAATCTTCGTTACGGCGGTACAATTATGATTTTCTCTGCTGTGGATTTTTCACACAGACCCTTGACAATAGTTGCATTTCTATTATAATGAAAGAACTTTTTTACAAAAATTTATAAACCGTGACTTGTTGGTAGCGGCCACTATACTCAACCACATGCATAACAACAATAAAATATTAAGACCACAAACTCGTGACAATATTACTCTCGGATTTCCACAGTAAAATGAAAAAATTCAACAACATTATAATTACATTATGAGCAAAAATCAACTCTATTGTGTTCTTATTTTATTTTTTGGTTGTTTGTTCTCTGTTAGTTTCATAAATCTTTTATATCAACTTTTCTATGAGAAGCCTCTGGAGATACTTTCAACAAAAACTATCGGAAACTTCTAAATGAAATTTTATATTACATTAAAAACGTAAAATTATATCTAAGGTATTATCAAGTTGACCTTCTCTATTAAAACTTAGTAAACCAACATACTTTGTTAATTAGGTAGGGAACACGGTTGATGAAATAGTCAGCTTCTTAAAACATTCAGTAAGTTTTAAAAAAGTTTTCAGACGGATGGCGCTGGGGCTTTCATAAATTATTCTAAATGCTTACTCCACGTTCTATTAGTACACAAATTATAGACTAAGTTTATATACCGATTTTGTATATCTAGTTTTGCTCACTACTTGAAAAACTTTCCCAACAAAAATAATTAATAACAATTTTATTTATTATCAAAACAAGTATATTGTTACTTAATATGGTTACAGTTTTTATTATACGATGTCGGAAATAATCTTAAAAATATAATCAGGTTCATGTAGTTGGTTTTATCTCGATTGTTTTATGCTAAATATAAAATTTTCTTTAACGAACAATCTGAAAGTTCAACAAGGTCTACCAACGGTCGATGAAATTCCAGCAATCTGTTCAAGCATTTGCGTTTTAATAAGTAATTAGTAAAATACGTTTAGTGATTTAAATAATTCGCTTTATCTCACTTCCACTAAATATTATTCCTAATGAACGACTTACAGGAAAGTAGATTTTAATACAAATAACGGAATTTGTTTTTTAGGTAATACTTAAATATAATTAGGGCGAGTGTGTAAATATTTAAAGGTTTAATTTTAAATTATGATTTTAAGTGTCCGGGGAAATTCGGAGAGAGAAAAAACGCGTGGAATTATTTAAAAGCTTTGCAAATATAAAGTATATTTTAAAAAACAAGTTCGCTTAATAAATAAAATTTAAATTCTGAAATGGAAACTTAAATTTGATATGGAAATGGTAATTGTAATTGTATAACATTAAAATTGAGTTAAAAATTATAGGCACTCCGTTTAGATCAAAGTTTTCTTTAATTTCTTTATGTGGAAGTAAAATGGACATCGTAAAAGTCGGTTTTTACTTGCAAATTTAATATTTTACTACTTCCCAAGTTTTGTGCAAAGAATCCTTAATCATCTCCGTTTTCTTTTTATTATTATTTCTTTTTAACTCTACTTTTTATCTTCAAATTTCCACACTATGCTGCATATTAATTTATACAAAATATATTTTAATATCTACGCTAAATACTTTGAAAAGTTTTATATCTATTCTAATATATTAACTGTCTAAAACTTATAATATTATTTTCTATAATATAGAACTTTTATATTAAATATCTCAGACACAAAGAATCTTATATAAAAGCTGCACAATATCTTTCAAATATTTATGTATATATTTATGCAGTTTTTGGAATATAGAAAAAACATCCCACCATGCAAATATATCTGAAAAAAAATATATAAAAAAAACTTTTTAAAAACGAGGTACAACACTATACGTACAAAGGTGTACAAAAGTGAAGATAACCAGAAGCCGACCTCTTTTTTGTAAGAATTAATAAAAGCTTGTTTGTTACAATTATTATTGTGAATAGATACATAATTAAAAAAATATAACAATGCATGATATGCAACATATGTAAATTTTCCGGTTCAAAATACAGCTAAGGGCTAGTTTTTTTCGAAGGCAATTTTCTAAATTCCTGTTTTTCCGAGGGTCTTTTCGACGAATTTTCTGTTCCTCTGGTCAGGATGCGTCAACAGTTTCCAAACAGAAATTTCCCTCCTATTTTCGTGATTTACCTTCCAAAACGCCTGGGAAATAACGACATTTTTTGGAAAATTCTTCAGTTCTGCAAGGCTCGTTCCAAGATCCTAGCTGTTCTTTTACAAAAAAAGGTATTACGAAATTCTTCTTCTTCAAAAATTCAAGCAACACTTTTTCGGAAAATCGAGAGGAAACTCATCTAACAACTTTTTCAATTTCCGAAAGTGTAGTCAATAATCCTTAATCAAACCATCAAAATCTAGTAAAAACTTCGCTCTTTGTTCGTTTGACTCAATGAAGGCAAAACTTTTCCAATAACCTGTTCTAATGTTCCTCATGGTCTGATTCAAACTGTAAGTATAGATTTTTTCGAAAATCTTCAAACCCCATCAGTTCCTCATGGTCTGGACCAAAGTCCTAATAACAGATTGCCCGAAAATCGAGGAAAATTTTGGGATTTTCTAAGATGGTAATTATGATGGGAAAAATAAAAAACTTTTCAAAATAAAAATCTCTCAAAGTCCCAGGAAACCAAATCGATTTTCCATTTCCTTTTCTTCTAACCAACCTAGGAGGCAGCTGAAAACACACCTAAAGTCCTTTCGTCCGCTGTCTTCCAAAGAAAGAAAGGTTTAAAATGAACAAAAATAGTACTAGTACGGCAACGGTTTCCATACTTTTGATGCTGTTTTCGATTCGTTGTTACCATGAGGCCTAGACGGGCAGTACGGCGGCATCTTAATCACCGTTGCTTACTTAGCATCACCTGGGGGACACGTATAGGGTAATTTAAGGTTATACCTACGGACGTGAAGCAACGCTTGACCCTTCAAGACCTTTCTTTCTACAAGAAGTTAAAGGTTTACCCTCCCTACAAAGTGGAAAAGTAGCTGGAATAGATGGGATGTATCCAGAACTATTAAAGAACTGCGGACCTGCTACAAAACAATGGCTGGCGTAGTTCGTCAGCTGTATACTGGAATCTGGAAAGTTACCCGCATTATTCAAGAGGACCATAATCATTGCACTCTTAAAGAATGGTAAAGATCCAAACTTGCCTCAAAGTTATCTACCAATAGCCTTGCTTTCTGTTACTTACAAGCTTCTATTTAAGATATTATGGGATTGAATACTATAAGATTGATCATGAATGGAATAGCACCTGCAATTGAAGCGATAATTCCAATTGAACAACAGGTTTCCGCGCTGGTCGTGATTGTAGCGATCATGTCCTTTCCCTGACTACCTTCGTGGAAGCTGGTTTTGAGAGGAAGTTGATGAGCGTCTCAGTATTTCTAGATCTATCAGCAGCTTGCGACACAGTTTGGAAAAAGGTCTATTATTGAAACTGTTGAAGGTTGCTCCTTGAATAAAGATTAACACATTGATAAACAATATGCTAAGTAACAGACTGTTTCAAGGGTACTCCGAGAACAATAGAAGCCGATTCCAAAAATGAATAATGTATTACCCCAAGGTTCCTTTCTCTCGCCTGCTCTTTTTAATTTGTACACCCATGATCTGCCTATAACTGTGGCCCGGTAATTCATATACGCAGATGATATAAACCTCACTGTTCAGCAAAATGACTTTCAAGAAACAGAGGATGTGCTCACCTTAGACCTTGCAGTTTTAGATGATTACTTCAGAAAATTGCAATTGCAACCCAACCCTCAGAATAACCCGTGTCAGTAACTGCCGTTACAGTGAAGTAACTGCCGTTGGAGTGAAGTAACCTGGAGAATAAGACTGCAAACTATAGCCCAAATGTCAATTTTGGTAATAGGGTTTTCAGTACACTACCCATAAATACCTGGGAATAACTTGAGACAGATCTCTAACATATAGAGCTCATTTTCGTAAATCAGCTGTAAAACTGAAGAGCCATAACAACCTCCTACAGCGTCAAGCCGAACATTATAAGTTGCTGATGCCAACACATTAAGAACAACTGCTCAAGCACTTGTCTATTCTTCGGCTGAGTACTGCTCTGCGGTGTGGCTTAATAGCTGCCATACTCAGCTTGTGGATGTTCAGCTTCATCACAACATGCTTTATAGGAACATTGCTCCCTACTCCAATCCAGTGGCTTCCGGCTGAGTAACATTCCACCACCTTAGATCAGAACAGAAACAAATTTTGTTCATTTATGATCAAGAATATGTGGCTTCCATTAAACGAAGAAGTCAGACAACTAGAAACATCTAGATTGAAGTCTCGCAAACCAGCCTGCAAAACTGCCTTGAAAATGATAAATGATAACTTCAATCTCAAAGACATATCGCAGAATGAGTGAAAACTATTTATACCGCAAGGAATTCTGACAGTTGAGAATCCCACATTAAAACTCCCTGGCTTCAATCTACCTAGGTTAAAGTGACCACATTTTCATTGAGACAAAGCGGGACAAATGGGATAAAATGAGAATTATTATTTAGTTGTGAAAACAGACCAATAATTTAAAAAAATATATTTTATCTACTCACTCGCCAAAATGAACACATTAATAAATATATTATTATATGTTCCAAATCGTGCGTAAAAGTCCAATGTAAATCAAATGGAGTTTCATTATTAAACGATTTCTGTTTGTTGTTACTATGGCAACAACTTGCGTCACTACACAAAAATCATGGACGTAGTGAAAATAAATTATCTGACACACACCTATTAGAATTGAATTAATTTTTCTTATTTTGAATCAAGAATTCTCGGCCTCTCAATCTGGATTTATCTGGTTCTAATATAACATAACCTAACCATAACCTAATCTACATTAAATCTACTCATTGCGATTAAACCACTCGCCTTCGGCTCGTGCTTAACTCGCAACTCTTGCACAAAAGCCCTTCTTCACACACTTGTATCATAAACTACTATTATTGTTTACATTCATATACTTATCTATAAATATACAAAAATGTATTCACATACATTTAAAATAAGAAATGCAGATATTTTCTGAAAAGCGGGATATTTTTAAAAATCGGCGGGACGCGGGACTGTTGTCCTCCAAAAAGCGGGACTGTCCCGCCAAAATCGGGACGTGTGGTCACTTTCACCTAGGTGTGCTTGGAGTCGGCTTAATCGCATCAGATGTGGCGTGAGAAGAACAGCATTAGTTCTCCAAAAATGGAGTTGGACAATCAGCACATACTGTGACTGTACTAACATTCCTGAAACAATGGCTCTTGTAGTGTTGGATTGTCCCCTTCGTGCCTTCCCTGGAAGTCTGGAGGAGGAAGTCTGAACACAGCTACTCCTGACTCAGTGGAATGAATGAACAGCTTGGATTTAAAAATTTAAGCACTTAGTTGTGTTTGAACAATGCTATTTGTATTGTTCCGAATTTATGGACCTGTATTATTAATATTACTTTTGCGTTTATATGTTGTACAACATCATACGCCAAATAAATACTACTTTTGATGAACAATTATTGGACGTGTTACTACGTCCTCGGCTTCAAAATTTCAAATAAGCAAAGCGTATTAATACGGCAATGAACTGCAATATGTTAAAATGCACTAAAAAGGAGAGAATAATATTTTGAAATGTTGACTATAAATAAAAGTGCGGAGCGGCCATAAAGATATACAGTTTAGCGCTCCACGTGCTCCATGTTATTGAGTCAACGCAAAAAAATTAAATATCAATTAAACGTTGTTTTAAAAAAGTGGTTGTTTATATATTTTAGCATCTGCTTCTTAGTTATATTTAAAACACTAAGTTTCTACACTAAGTATTAAAATATTGCATTGTCGTACATTTCTGAACTGTGTTTAAAGTTTCTAGATCACCGACAAGTATGTTCAAAATCAAATGGAAAATTTTTGATACATCCAACATATGAAACACCCAAGTATTGGATATATTATCTGCAAAAAAAACACAAGAAAAGTTTTAAGATTTGAGAGTATCTTAGATTGGAAGGGAAACGGAGGAAACCTTAGGATTAGAAGGAACCAAGAAATGATATTAAGGATTGTGAGAATAAATAATGAAAGGAAAAAGAGGTTTTATGAAAGTTGTGGTTGATCGTGTAAAGAAGTAGAAAGCAATACGCTTTAGAGTTCTGGCTCTGGGTTTATAGGGCCCAGATGCAAAACTTGTTAAGGCGCCCTTTGATTAATTTATTTGTAATAAGAAAAAGTGAGTGCTTATATTATATTATATATTATTTTTAAGTGCAAATTGTTTAAATAAACAATAATATATGTATACTTATATTAATTCAGTCTTAAAAAATAACAAAGGGTGATTATAATAAATTTATTTTTCTTGCTTTCACTGCAATTTTTTCCAATTGATATTATTGCAACCCCAACTGATCTTGAGACAGATTAGATCTTAAATAAGACTTAATTAATTTCGAAAAAGATCGTTCTCCAATTGAAGCTGACACTGGAAAGATCAGTTTTTATTGCTATCGTTAAATTTACAAAAACTGTTTCCAAATTATTGCTGTGAATGAATTGAATAATTTCAATGGTTCATTGAACTTAATGAATAATTTCAATAAGTTCAATGGTTCTAAATTATCACTTTTCTTACGGATGTCTTTGAACATATTAATTTCATTAACTAATTTTATTGCACAAACGTCTTTTCCTTCGTCGTCAGGGAAAAATATTTCAATGTAATAACAATATTTTCTTAACGTTTCTCATCCACATCATACATTTCCTTAAAATCAGGAAAAAAATTAATTGAGTTTTTGTGCCGGATAATAGATCAAATCTTTCAGTTAATGAATTAATGACAATGTCTATTATTGGGAAATAAAAACCAATTTTGTATTTATATTCTGGATTAGTTGGCATTTCATCTTCATATTTATAATAATATTCTCTAATAGGATTTTCTTATGTAGTATATTTAATTTTTTTTGTTAATATTCAATTCTTTTGATAACTCTGTTTCAGATTCCAAAATTGCATTGAAATTGACATCCGAAAGTTTTTCTTGAAAATGAGCAATTAAATTTCGTACAGAATCTTCAGAATCATGAATGTCTAGAGTAGGATTTTACTTACAACATTTACTCTATTCATAATCACAAACCAAATTATAATCGAACAAAGAAATTCATAATTTTTATATCCATTGAATTTGCTCCAAGTTTTGTGTTATTGTCATTATCAGTCTTTTTAAATATTACAAGCAATGCATAATAAGTTTCTCCGAAAATGTATCTAAGTGTGCTAAATGATTTACTTCTTGATTTCTATCTTGTGGTTGACAATTTTTTTAATGCTAGTTTATTTGTGCATTTTTAATACAGCCCAACTTTTCGGTGAAATACTAAAAGACATACTGTTCTTGAATAATACTGAAAACCGGGGCAAAGAAAAATGCACAGGGGTTTACATTTAAAATATGTCTCTGACCGTTCTTCTTTTTCTTGCCTCGCATTGCCTTCGCTCCATTGTCGTAGCCCTGTCCTCACAGATTTTTGTAGTTTTTTTTTGCTGAAATTTTTTAACGCATCTAAAAGATATTGCGATAGACCTTTAACGGTGGAATCTGACACTTAACTGACAAAATATTCTAAGAAATGTAAATTCTCCTTTCCGTTATTCTCCTAATGTACAAAGCTAATTACCAGTGTCATTTCTATAACCTATATCAGAAGTATAATCACCTGGATTATGGAAAAATATTTAGCATTTTGAACCATCTGGACAATTTATTCTAAAATTTCTTTCGATAAAAAAAAATAATCTCATTGTGTATATTTTTGCCTATAATGTTATATATTTATTTATTTAATGCCTATATATTTATATAACTGTTTACAATTCTTTATTTTGTATCCGTTCTAGATGAACCAAGAATGTCAAATAAAATTTTACAAACCAGTTCGATGAGGTTTTTAAAAATGCCCATTCACTTTTTTTAAATACAGTACAATCTTGATAATCCGATGGTTTGTTAATCCGGCACGGTCAGTAATCCGGCGCTCTGGGGAAACACGTGTCTTTTCTTTCCGATGTCTCGCGTCGGATATAAATCTCGCGCACAGATGAAATAAAGTCAAAAACGACACCATCCAGTGTTCTTGGAAAAAGGTCTGGGCGACTCACCATGCTTTTAACTCTGAATTTTTTTAACTCTTGACTGATGATTCTGACCAAGCTAACTCCACTCTACAATTGTCTTACTATTAGTTCTAAGTTTGCACATATTTCTTTGTATGTACACATTTACCTATACTTATAGATAAAATAATATTTTATTGTTTCTGAAATACAATTGTGCCTAAAATATGTAAAATTGTTATTGTTTTGTTTTTATCCTGATAATCCGGAATTTTTTGATGATCTGGTGGTTGTCTGGTCCCATATGTGTCGGATTATCAAGATTATTCTGTATATGACATAAGTACAGCCTGCCAATGTTTTTTTCTATTTTATAGCACTTTTCAAATTCGAAGTCTATTGTAGTAAATTCTTTTAATTGTGTTTGTAGCTTCATTCACTTAAAGGGGGAAACCACATTAGGATGTTCAAAAAATCCGATTTTTTTATTGCATAAATCGTTAGCCATCCAAGTTAACTATCCAAGAACACGCTGTCAAGATTAGATTTTATGAGCATAGAACCGAGTGCACATCAGCTACAGGCTAAAGGGTCGAGCGGAGCATTACCTCGTTTATCTCGAAATGACTTTTTTCACATTTGCGTGCAATCTAACTCAAAAAGTGTGGAACCGATCATTATGAAAATTAATAGTATGATTCTTTATAAAATCTCGAATTATATGAACCAACTTGTGAGTTGATATAATTTTAAGGGTATTTTTCCTTGCATAATTTGACAAAAAAATCGTGAAAATCGAAAAAAAATTGTTCAAACACCTGCAAAATTTTTAATTTTCATTTTTTTTTCGCCTGCATTGAGGTTCATATTCTTAGAAAATAAGTTATTAATGTAAAATCAAAACCTTTTTGATTTCAAATGAAAATCGGAATGGCTACACTGCACGCAATTCGAAAACTATACTTACAACCTTCGGCGGACATCATACCGTAATTTTTTTATTTTTGGCTGAAATTATTCAAAAAATTCACAGAAATTGTTCGAAAGATGAATGAAATGATGTCAATTTGATTAAATTCTAGTTAATTCTTCCCACCCAAAAAAATAACCGAAAAATCAGTATCAAACAGCCTCCTAATGTGGCTTCCCCCCTTAAGTATAAGCTGTTAGCAAAATACTGCAACACTTCTACTCTTAGTAGTAACTTTGGCCTTTTGAGGTCCGATGCTACTAGAGAAAAGACAAAAAATTGATCGCTTGCAAAGTGTGAAATGTACCCAAAATATAAGCTATTAAGCCTTTTCGGAGCTCTATAACAATTACTGAGTCTTTTTAGGACTAACACAACAAATCTCATGTGAAATTGGTTTACAAATGCAAGTAAGTGGTTTACAAATTGTTGCACAGTGGTTCACAAATTGTTCATTTCACAAATTGTTGAAGCAAAGCTGTGCTGATGAGAGGTAAATCTCGCAACGCGTCCACAGATGGGCTATCCAATTAAGGCATCGGAAAGACATGATCTTAAAAAGAATGTTATTTTTATGGTTTTTGTTGAGTGCCACGAAGGTGGACTAAAATCTATAGAATAACGGACAAATTTCATAAAAAATTTAATTTTCAGTTTTATAGAGCTCCGAAGCTGAATATATTTATATATTCAGGCTGTGTTCCGTTTGTTTTAAGTGTGTATGATTATCTATAACGAAGAATGGTTTCACCAATTCTATCTTCTATTCTTTAAGCTATTAACATAATTATTTATATGGGATGTACTATTTTCGTAATTTTTTAGCGTTTTAGACAAATTTTACCAACTCGGAAGATAATTGATTCACTTCTTTAAAAATTTTACAAAAAACAAAACACACGTTTAACTTACTTTGAACACACAAGCCATGGGCGTGGTACAATTTCTTTATTAATGGCTTTGGGCGAATAATATATATTAGTTTAGCAACGGACGCATTTATCACGCGGATATAGTCATTACATTTACTTTGCTGAGGACCATATTCTACAATGATTTTAAATAGCTGGTCATTAATAATCACAGGCCAAGTTGGTAGATCGCTTAGATCGTAATTAGTAACATTATTTGTAATGTCGATGTCTCGAATGCGGAGGCCTGGCTTCGTGTAGAATTGGGAGAAACTGTCCTGACAAAGGTTCTTTCGAAATCGGGGTTCCTAACAAATTTTCTCTAGGACAGAATAATCCATTTGATGTACGTTCGTATTTCCTTCGCTACCTTTATTTTCAGCAATTTTTTAAAATTATTTATTCATTTGTCCTCGATGTTTCTCCATTTCTACCTCCTTCGCTGCCTTTCGTTTTCGATTTTTTTCTGGGATTCCATTGCTGTATTTATGTATTTTGTAAGTAGTGTGAAACAGATAAGCAAACATAGTAGTAACCTTTTCTGAAGCTGGTACTTTTTAGAAAATATAGACTTCCAATGCCTGAACACAACTTAAATAATTTATATATCTCGTAGCGATTTCTATAATAAAAACTAAAATTCAAGGACATGGTGCAATCTTTGTTCACTTTGATGTATCCTCACCACCCCTCAAGCGCATGATTAAAAAAAAAAGCAGCAAGTTTTAACTCGAACAAACCAGGCGATTTTTTTTTAGGTCAAATGCGTTCCACTCGCCCAAGAAATCGTTAGTTTTGTCTATATCAAATGACACTCTATACTCTCTATTTTTATAAAAACAGATTCGTGGTGTGACACCAAATACACGCATAACACGCGTATGGCGCCTGGATGTGTGTACGCATCCTTTGATAATGAAATGTCAAGAAATTGGTACAAATACAAGCAAGTTTTCGACATAGAAGCAGATAGAATCAGGAAATACATTTTTATTCCATCTAAATATTCTTGATTAGGATTTCTTGATTGATCAAATCCATTTAGCCAAATAGACATTTTGAACTTCAAATTCCAACCAATCCTATCAAATTTCATCCGAAATATACCAAAATCCGAGTATTCAATGCAATAACAATTAAATTTAAGCTAGTCACTTATAATAGTTACAATAAATACTTTAGTGGTGACTATATCAAACTTGATTGATCAAATCCATTTAGCCAAATAGACATTTTGAACTTCAAATTCCAACCAATCCTATCAAATTTCATCCGAAATATACCAAAATCCGAGTATTCAACGCAATAACAATTAAATTTAAGCTAGTCACTTATAATAGTTACAATAAATACTTTAGTGATGACTATATCAAAATTTGAAAAGTGATTTATGATTTTGCAGTAGCTATTTTTCAAATAGCTTAAGTTTTAATAAAGTGTCAGTAAATAAAAAGTACAAAGGAGAAAGAGACAATAATGCAAAATAAGACTATAAAACAATTTGATGTTATAATTTTGGATAACGGTTATTTAATCTCTGTGAAATCTTGAGATTACTATAAGAACTGAATTTTCCATATAAGACGTCAAGATTATTTTAATAATCCGGTCGGTATTAAACCGAACATTCAATAAGAACACAGGATGAATACATTTCTGCAATATATTTATTTTA
Organism: Phosphuga atrata; assembly: GCA_944588485.1. Taxonomy (NCBI): domain Eukaryota; kingdom Metazoa; phylum Arthropoda; class Insecta; order Coleoptera; family Silphidae; genus Phosphuga; species Phosphuga atrata. The sequence goes on along the minus strand of OX155894.1, from coordinate 18,821,258 downwards.
AAAGGAAAAAAAAATCTGGAATCGATATAATGCAAATATTATTTATCTTTGAAAGGAAAAAATCGCGATTGTTACATTTCCATATAGAAAATTCTTGTTATACCCCCGGCAGTGTTTCGAGCAAAGGTATTTTTGTTATTTTATTATTATTATCCTGCTATACAAAATAGCAAAATCTTACTGCTCGATATTCAAAATTGATTGATCCCTCTGCCATCCACATATAAGTTACAATAAATAATAGAATGTTATTTATCGGTCATAAATCAAAACCTGTGTTTGTAAGAAATATGTCAGGTAAAGAAGGACTCTGAGATTAGAGAATATAATAAGTACAACAATAAATATAAAATTAAATGTTTAAATGTCTGTAATATTAAATTTCTTATATTTCTGAATTTTCAAACATTTTGATTAAGAAAATTATTGTTAAAATGGTCGAAAGTTTTATTCAACTTCGGAACGGAAGCCGGATGAACGGAATGGAAAAGAACAAAATTGTCCACCATAAATAATGAATTTAAAAATGTATCTAATTCAATTTAATCTATATGTGACCGTTGAGACCTGAATCTTGCAGAAACTAATTAAATCTTGATAGAAAACTGTTAATGATACTACGTTATACGATCGAATGATTCTTTATTTACATTATTATTCGATTTTTAACACAACGTTGACAACTTTATTTTTAATTCAAGAAAAAAAATATTTATTTCTGTAAGGACAACTTTGAGTCCCTTAAAAGGAAACATGCGAGCAAAAAATAGTTGTCCATCAATTTATTTATTTTATTTATTTACATTTCAGGGGAAGCTAACGGTTGCCCAATAATAAGCTTCTAGGTATCAACAATGGTTTATAAAATGTAGAAAATGAAAGTACTCAGTACAGATTATTAATACAAGATAATATATGTATGCATATATACATAATATAGAGAAAAACACATTACCTTTATCGAGGTCAAAGTCGTAATATATTGGAAATAGTGACACAAAAAAAATAAGTAAGCAAAAAAAACAAGATGTGATTAATTCAGTTAAAATTAAGCCTTTTTTAAGCTGGTTTAAACTTAAATTAAAGAAGTCGAAATGCTGAAAATGATTTGTGTGTGATGTCATTAATCTTATTAACGTAGAATGGCCATATAAGTTAGACTTATTAGAAGGAATGTAAACAAATTATTATTTCTTGTATTTCTTCTTATGAAAAAATCCAGGCTGGCAATAAATAAATCACTATTAATAAGATTGTTCAGTACTGTATGAGGAAAAATCATATCTGTATTTGTTATGTTATATTTGAGTTTTTCAGTTATTATTTTAACTAATGACTTGGTAAACCAACGGGTGTAATTAGAAGATGTGCGAGTTTTAATTGGTACAAATTTATCAATCAAACTATATAATATGAAACAATCAACGTTCTTATCGAGGTCAGCATAGTTAAGTCATGCCAACCAATTAATGTAAGCAAGTTTAAAAATTAACTCATCATAATCAGTCATCATTTTATTAAAATCGTAATAAGATGAGATATTTTGTAAGAGTTCATCGTGCTTTTTCAAATAAAAAAAATTATAATGTGATATGAATTGATTTTACTTATTGGAGTGAGAGATGAGTCAATTTTAATTACTTTTGTACGAAACACCAGATCTAATATCGTTTTCATGTGATTACATATATACCGTTATATTGATTGATGTTACACAGAGCTGTTGTATTAGTAACTTCTAAATGAGTGTCCAGTCTTTTGCAGAATGAGGGATTTAACTTGTCATAAACAAACCCAATCAATTTCTGGGGTATAGGTTGTAATCACCCACTACTATGAACTCATCATTATTATGATACTTCTTTGGCAGATTGATAAGTTTGTTGCAATGATTCTGGTAAGTTTGTAAGTCACTAAAGGCTGGTTCGGACTAGGCTAGTAATGTAGTAGAGTAGCGAGTAATTTAGTGGCTAAACTACTCGCTACTGCACATAAATTGTTCGCATTATGGTCCAATACAGTACACAAGCATTTTGCAAGATAAACGGGCTGCAACGCAATAGAGTAAATAAACTGATTAAGTTAATCGTAATGGCTATTTTAGTAGAGGTGGATGAGGAAATTTATGTGATTAAGAAAAATAAATGGATCGATAGAAGAGATAAAATAGGAGCTACAAATTGTCTTCTGAAGGAATTAGCATTGGAAGATCCCAAAGAATACTTCGATAGTTTGAGAATGTCCGAAAGTTGTGTGAATTTTCTGTTAGTGAAATATACTCTCAAATTCAGCGTAAAGATTTTGAGAAATTTTTTTCAGCATCCTTTTGAAAAGTGCGATTCCTGCAATTACAAGCACTTCTATACTTTCTTGCTACTGGATGTACTTTAAGGACACTAACACATATATTTAGACTCGGAAAATCAACTATTTCCGAATTCATCATCGAGGTTTGTGAAGCAATCTACGCGTATACGAGCACGGACGCGAGGAGGGAGGCGCTACTCGCCCGATAAATATAAATTTTTTGTGGTTCGCACACATTTAGCCACTATATTACTCGCTACTCTACTAAATTAAGGGATGGAAAGTAGACGCAGCACAAGTGAATTTTTTAATATGTATCTAAGCACTTAATGTTACTCAAACATCTTCAGCCGATGAGAACCAGTTTAATTTTAACTTAGAGACGAATTTCTTGGAAACCAACATCAACACACCACCACCTTGCGAATTATTATGATTGTTACGGCCACGTCTAAAAACACAAAATTTATTTAGATCACAGATCTTCAGAATCAGGAACTGAGCTATTTAGCCATGTTTCAGCAAGAAATATAGCAACCAGATCACAAGATGATGACTCGTTATGAAAGTTAGATAACGAGTAACGGATATAGAATCAAACTAATTTTGTTTCAATGCCTTTCTAGCAAGGCTACTACAATTTCGCAACCAAACACATTTAAAACCATTATCTTGCGCCGCGAGTTCTGCGTCGCGCAGTAATAATTTATTGTCCGGACTGAGATGGTCATTAGAATGCCACGTCAACCTTTTTCGAGTGGATCTACACCACACAGCGCTTGCATACTCTCCTACGGAGAAGCATAGAGATAACGCAGACACTCTGAGGGTATGGGCATTTGCTCCCCAGTTTGATCCTATAAGTTTTTTCAGTAAACTGTTCCTTGCAATAATTTTTGATGTTATATTTTCACAGTGCTTTTTATATGTAAGGGATCTGTCTAGGGTAACTCCTAGATATTTAGGATAAGGTGTGTGTTCGATTTCGACACCTTTCCATGTAATATTCAATTTTTGATTGGCTAGCCTATTATGGAGATGGAAAGCGCAGACTTGTGTCTTTGAGGGGTTTGGTCTCAGATAATTTGAGTCGTAGTAATCACCTACTAGCTGTAATGAACTTTCGAGTGCTTTCTCAACCACCTCAAAATTTTCATCTTGGGCTGCCCAGGCTCTTCAGGCTGTGTCATCGGCATAAATAAAATGTCTGATGCCTAAGGAGAATAGTATAGGCTGGTCGTTAGTGTATATCCTCCACCTACTATTTTTTTCCCCAAGTGTTACAAAATATCGCCTGTTTCGGAGTATAATTTCTATTATCTTAACTAGTTTGCTATCTGAGGTTAATTTTTGTAGTTTTGATAATAGTATGTTATGATTGATTGTATCGTATGCCGCAGACAAGTCGATAAAAGTAACACCATTGATCTTTTTTTCTTCAAACCCGTTTTCAATGTGTTGTGTAAGGTCTAGAACTTGTCCAGTACAAGATCTACCTGGTCTAAATCGACCTTGATCCCTAATAAGCTTATCATCAATATAGACTTTTAGTCGATTGAGTATCAATCTCTCGAAGAGTTTATAGAGGTGACAGAGAAGGGAAATTGGGCGGAAATTTTTTGGGTCGTCTGGGGACTTTCCTGGTTTCAATAGTGCGATAATTTTAGTTCTTTTCCAAATTTTGGGTATCAAGTGCGTAAGTAAAATAGCATTGAATAGATCTAGGATCCATTTTTTGGTTTGTCGTCCAAAATTCTTAATTTGTTCAGAATATATGTGATCCAGTCCTGCGGCTTTCTGGTTTTTAAGTTCTACAATGGCTTTTTGGAGTTTGAATGGCGTGTTGGAGTGATGTACTGAGAAATTTTCTTTCAATATTCCCTGTTCTGATTCCCTATCTTTGTCTCCACACTTTAGTCTTTGAATCTTAGCTTTATTTTTTGTGATTTTCCCATTTAAAAGTAATTGGTGTGCCACCTGATTTGCTGTTACAGGTCCCAGCACTTTTGGTATTAATGGATCACAATCAAGTTTTTTAATTAATCCCTAGGCTTTCTTACTGCTATGTTTCATGTCGGTGGAGCTTATAAGAGAGTGCCAGTATGTTCTCTTAGTGTTTGATATTTCTTCCATCAACAGGTCTCCTTTTTAAATTGTTTTTTCAATAAATGGGTCATCATTATATAGTTCTGTGTATTTTTTAAATTGTTCAGACAGTTCTGGGGTTAGACCTGTGATGTGTCTTATTCTGCAGTCTCTGGGAATAAATTTCCTCGACGTTTGCTTTACTATTTCTACAAACTTTCCGTAATTTTCTGCAGTTGCTCCCAAGGTCTTCACTTTGGTGTCTACTTCTTCCGAGAATTTGAGCCAGTTTCCTTTTTGGAAATTAAATCTCCTTTGAAAGGGTACGTTGTTGTATCTTATCCTCGACATAGTTTCACATAGTATAGGGCGATGTTGTGATCGTGGTATGTGGTTGCAAATTTGCTTGAAGGTCTGTTGTTTTATGTTTTCACTTACAAAAATTAGGTCCGGGTTGTATCCTTTACTCCATCCGCCACTATTAAAGGAATAAGTTTTGGGTCATGAATGACTTCTAACCCTTTAGCTTCTGCCCATTTTTCCACTCTGTCACCATCATCATTATTTTCTTTGTAGCCCCATGTAGTGCTATGACTATTAAAGTCACCCACAATAATTTTTGTTTTTTGATTGTCAAAATTTGTAGGATCTTGGACGATGAATGGTTTCGCAGGGGGCTTATAAATGGAAGTGATTGTGCAATTCTTCAGTTCAATAGTTAGAATTTCTATGTCGGACTGTTCCGTGTGATCTGATGATAAGATTTTTATATTTGGTTTCGCAAATATGGCGCTACCGTATTTCTCATGTGGTCTACTGTTATTGCCTGCCCGGTGGGTTTCCTGTATGCAGAGTATATCGCATGCGGTGGTCTTACACAGGTCTGATAATAGTTCTTCTTTCGATTCTGATAATCCCTCAATGTTTATTGCGATTGTTTTTAACGTCTTGGCATTTGACTCGGAAGAGGGCATTTGACTCTAAAGAGGGTGCACGGTAAATTTGACATTTGTCAAAACAAAAACAAAAAAACTTTTCTAAATGAAAAAATTCAATTGCCATTATTCAAGTTCATTCGCTTTTAATACACGAATTAAAAGAACTGCAATGTGTAAATGGTTTTGATAACTTAGTAATGACTAAATATAATTGCTTAGAAACTGATATATCGGATGAATTTTATATTTTTACTAGCTCGCCACAGAATCTATAATCATTAAAAAATATCTTATTAGCTGAATAAAAGTCAGTCAAATGTTATGCGTATCGATATCTGGTAACAAAATAGTACACGATTATATAATAGATCGGAATATAATCGTGTCTCTCCTCTCCCTCCTAAAAATGCCCAAACCTCAAAAGTCGAATTGCTCGTTCACTCAATCAATAGTAATTTATGTGATTAACAATAATGTTCGGGAACACTTTGTTGATGGGCTCGTCCTTAGTTAAGACGAAATTGCAAAATATGCGGAAACGAAATCAATCCATTCGTTTCGTCGACGGAAAGACGGCCATTACCGATTGACAACAATTGCTTGGAGAAATCTTCGGCAGTTGGAACGTTTAGCAATGCAACTCGCATCTTTGTCGTCAGCTGAAGTTTCTTAATATAGCGCCACAGAGTAGATGATTCATCGGCCGCGGTGGATCTTGGAATTACTGGTAGGGTTTGCCGGAAATCGCCAGACAGTAGAATCATTGCGCCTCCAAAACATCTTCAGCCATTGCTCAGATCTTTCGTGGTTCGATTTACTGCTTCCAATGAACGTTTGTGCGCCATTGCGCATTCATCCAGTATGATAATTTTACTTGCTTTAGCACTTAAAATTTTGGCCATTGTCGATTGTTTCGCAATGTTTCATGGGTGTTTCAGTCGTTTAAAGGTTCACCGGTAGTTTAAACGCTGATTGAACCGTACTGAGAGATATTGAGATGGATTGATCTGAGAGATATTGAGATATATTGTAACAGTTGCTTCTGTAGAAAGATCATTTACCAACTTAAAATTAATAAAATACTACAGAAGAAATTGTATGGGACAATCTCAGCTAACAATTAAGTAAGAACTTGTATGTTATAAATCTATCATCAATTAAAAGCAATTTCAAATTAAACTTTTGTAATTCCAAATTTACCTTTCTTAAACTCAAAATGACCAAAACCCATAATATTTTTTCGTCATAAATTAATATAAATTTGGGTGATGTAAGTTATTTTAATTATATTTATTTGAAGTCTTAATTTTCGAACAGAATTTGAAAAAAATTACAAACCTTTTATTCCTCTGAAAATTTGAGGTATTTGCATTGGGCTTGAAACTCACCTGGAACAAAGAAAAAGATAATTAAATCAGTTATTAATCAATGGAAATGTTGGTTTAGTTGTCGAGGTTTACAGATTATTGCAATTAATGTTTTTATGTTTTCTAGTTTAATAACCCGGCTTCACATATTCAGACTCATTTCAAAATCGAATTGAAGAAATAAATTTATTTTATTTTGTATAATAAGATTGCCGAAAATGATTTTTATTTTTACCTTGATATTTTAATTTTTTTGCTTTTCACATATTTTAAAATTATTATCGGAATCATTGTACCAAATGTGCTTAAGCCAAATGAAAACATAAAACATAAGGTTTTACGCAATTATGACAGGAACGGATGCACCATTTCCTATTAAGTTCGTGTGCTTTTTAAGCGTTTCTTTTTTAACGCGAGGTGGTAAGAACCGACGAGGAAGTCGCTTAGAAAAAGGATCTGGTGCATATATCTTTGCATTTGCATTATTTACAACATTTTACGTGTAGGTCCAAATTTTCTAGTTACGTCACTGGTTGGATATGAATGTAACTAAACTAAATGTAACTAAACTAAAAATTTTCATCTTTTGAAAGCAAAAATTAATTTGTATATAGAGTAGAATTTTACAATGGTTAATCAAAACTAAAAAATAATATTTGTTAAATAATGAAAAATCGACAAATCGCCCAGATTGTAGATTGTAGTATTGGTGGTGACGACTTGTACTGCGACCTTCGTAGATCTATTGTACCCCACCCTCTTCCTCTAAACGTTGGTATACCTACCCATTTAGAGCGCCACCTCTAGTCCTGATTTCTTTAGGAATTTCAGGATATGGGTGGGATTCAAGAACTGTAACTCCTATGCCTTCAAGCAGTGGGCCCCAAGATACATCTGTCTCTTGCGGAGCAGTGCTTCGCAGTCTTTGAGCAGGTGTATCGGGGTTTCCTCTGCCGAACCACAGAATATGTATCTGTCATCTTCATCTAGGCCTAGGGTCTTGAGTGTGCAGTGTCCTTTCAGGACTCCTGCCAGAATTTTAAGCTTGTTCCTGTTAAGTCTCAGGTAAGCTTCTGTTCCTTTCTGGTTAACAGATCCCAGCACTACTTTGGATTGTCTCAATGTCCCAAAGACTGCCGAGCACTGCTCTGCAAGAGACCATTGTATCTTAGGGCCCACTGCTTGAACACAGAGGAGTTTTAGTCGTTGAATCCCACCCAGATCCTGCAATTTCTAAAGGAATCAGGACTAGAGCAGACGCTATAAATGGGTAAGTATACTAAAGTTGAGTAACCGCCCATCATAGATATATTGTACCCCCAATAAATTTATGAAGGTCGCAGTACAAATCACTACAAAATCTACAATCTATATTATGTTTTTACAAGTGTAGTTAAAACATAGCGAATTTCTATAATTAGTGTAATTATGAATTACCAATTAGTAACGATAGCAACCATCATATTCAATAAATCTACTTTTAGAAGCTACCTAATCTTTAAAAGATTGAGGAATGTATACAAACCTTCAAATAGCTTTTTAACTGTTGTTTGTTACCTCGCTAACTATTGCAATTTTTGTTTAAAGTATAAAAGAAAAAATCATAAAAACTTTTGACGATTAAAGAAATAATTAAAGACAATTAGATTAGACAATTAAATTGGACAGTTAAAGAAATGTTATTTTTAATAGTCGAGATAAGAATATAAATGATTCCATGCCGAGATTTTTATGTATGCCTTTGTTTTCAAACGTTGAGATGTTGAAAAGTTGCGCAATAAATTCGCATTTGATCTCCTTACATAATTGCGCAACTCTTTTTCCGAGTTGAATTAAGCAATTTAAATGCAAAATAGTTTGCCGTCCCTTATTGTGCCCGAATAAAATCGTTGACTTGTTACAATAGGTCGATTTGGTCGATGCGGAAGGGCACTATTTTAACCATGCAAAAATAGCCCAATAATGCCTCCATCCCAGCGGAAAACAATTCCTCTCAAGCGCACGACTGCACCCCATTACCATCTAAGCGTATAACGAATTTTTAGAATTCTTTTTCGTGTCCTGCGGGTGCATCGATATTATTAAAATCATAATTAATATTGTTCTGAAGTTAGTTCTCGAGAGGTCTTGTTTCTATTACCCCCAAAATATTTACATATTCGCGTAGTACCCAAAACACTCTACTACATATTATATATAGGGGTGAGTTCAGAAATTAATATTCCAAACATATGTACACGGGGCAGCTCTAGGGTCGGGAATCATTTACATAAAATAATAGTTGCACACTCGAATAGTTTTTCAGTTTAATTTAGTTTCGGTTTTAAGGGAAAACTGAATTTATTTCATATTGAAATTTCGGTGTGTACTTAACGAGAGGAATATTAACACGGCTTGTTATAAATCGGTGAGAACGTGGCGATTATTACGAAATACTACAAAAATAACATCTACGCTTTCCTTCCAGTCTAAGTAAAGTTTGGCGTATATTTCCATGTAGTTTATATACATCGTGAATTTAATCTGCACATGATTTACTCTCTAGGTATAACTTTCTGTTGAGAAATATTTAAATATAAAAAGCCATTATTCACACTTTATTCACAAACTGAAACCACAACTTTCTTTTTGTTTCAACCACAATTATATTCTATAAATATTCAAATTTATCCACTCCTCATTTACATATAACTTTATTATTTAAAACTATATTTAAATATTATTATAAAACACAATACAACGAGCGATTGACTCTGCCAACAATTTTTGTTAGGCAGTTAATGAGAAGCTTTTGCGACGAAACCGTATTGCAGCGTAAATTACTTCGCGAATGATGTACATATTGTGTGTTGTAAGAGTGTAGTTATTACAACGAAATAAGATGAAAAGTTTGAACAACAGCGGATGTCCAATTTGCAAACCTGCTCATCTTGTTTCGTTTTAATAATCTCAGTCTTTTAGCACACATGACGTCTATTTCAAAATTATTCACAGAAGCGTAAGCATTAATTGCCGAGGAACGTAATTTCTTTTCACTACAGACTACAATCTTTCTCATTTTGATTAGTTTAGAATCTCATATTAGAGCTATTTAATTGGAGGTTAAGTATTTGGAGGACAAGCATTAATTGCCGAGGAGCGTAATTTCTTTGCACTATAATCTTTCTCAGTTGTTATTGATTTAGAAAATCAGATTAGAGCTATTTATTTATTTTATTTATTTATTTTATATTTATTATCAGGATATACAATATATACACACTTACATAATACATAACATAAAACACATATTTAAAAATTTGATATGATGGATGAATTGGACATATTTTCTATTAAAAAAATGATAATAAATTATATTTTTTCCCATTCTTTCTCGTGATCATGCAAATTGTCTGATTATGATTCGATAATCAAAATTGAATTTGTCTGCTTCATTCTACAATAAATTGTGACAATCCAATTCATTAAATACCTTCCAATTAAATAGCTCTTACCGGAGGGTCTTTAACCAACCAAAGTTTTTAAACTGAAAATAAATTGTGATTAGTACTGCTTGCTTTTATGATTAGGTCATAATTAACAACAACCTAGTCTTATCCCGATCTTCAGATTATAAATGCGTATTGCGAAATTTTAACCGTATTCGGAACAAACTTGTAAACAATGAAACAAATAAACTTTCTAAATTAGATTAAATTGAAATAGCTGTCGATTTAACACGAACATAACTCTTTTCTTAACTTCACCCGTGTCGATTAAATTATTACAAAACATTCCTAAATCGATTTTAATCCAAAAATAAAAACTGTAAACATAAAATAAAAATATAAAAATGCTCGTGATACTTCGTCATCACTCAATCGCTTATTGTTTTTAGATCAATTTTAGATTAAAGCTGCTTTCTCTCCAAGTCTATCCACTAACTCAAATCTTATTATGATGGATAGATGCCAATTCCCAAACACACCCTTCCATTCGCCTTAACACAGACAATATCAAGTGCATCCCGATCTCGCGAATTTACAAACACAACGATCTTCTAAGCAATTCTAGATATAACAATTCTAGATCCTGGGTTTATTTAAGCTTTGATCAAACTAAATTTCTCTTAAGATAAGACTCCAATTCATGTAATGTATTTAAAAAGCAAGAAAATATTTGTACTATTTGAAATTTTAAAAGTATATAAATTATCAAAAGAATTATGGAATTGATGAAACCATCCTACGTAATAGAAAATCATACAAACTTAAAACAAACGAAACACAGCCTGAATATATAAATATATTCAGCCTTTCCGGAGCTCTATAACAATTATTGAGTCTTTTTAGGACTACCAAAACAAATCTCACATGAAATTTATAAGTTATTTTATAGCTTTCAATCCACCTTCAATGCACTAGACAAAAACCATAAAAATAACATTGTTTTTAAGATCATGCCTTTCCGATACCTTAAGTGGATAGCCATATGTGGACGCGTTTCGAGATTTATCTCTCATCAGCACAGCTTTGCTTCCATGAACAATAATTTGTAAACCACTCACTTGAAAACCCAAGTGGTGTTTAGGGTTAGATCAGTGTTTCCCAACCTTTCTTGTGCCATGCCCCACCTAAGCCTTTCCAAAATTCTTATGCCCCCCTATGTAACATATACATAATTTCTAATATTAAAAAATTGAATTGTTCACTTAAGAAACTCAAATGATAGGTTTTAGGAAGAAATCACTAGGAAATTGTTATTGAAACAAAGTATGTAAATTTTCAAAACATATAATAAAAAACTAAAATTGAAATTCGAAATAATATTAATAGACTCTTCCATATTAATTTATAATTTTAATTTATTGAGATCCTTTCGCTTAATGCTTGCTGCACATAAATTTCAGATTAGGTTCCAATTTGATTCAAGTATCAAGTCTCCTCGTTGTGTTAAATCCAGACGGTTTCTTGTTTTTACCACTAAATCATTTACAACACTAAATCCACATTCAGCTCAAAATGAAGATGGAAACGGTAACAATAGTTTTCTTGCACATTTTGGTTGAATTTGGGTATTTGATTTCTGTTTCTTCACAAGGCCATGCCATCTCTCCTTTTATATTAAATAAAGTTTTAGCTAACTCATCATTTTGCTTTTCTGCGTGTTCTTCTTGATACTGCATATTTGATATATCAGACAAATCCATCAGACAAAGACTAACATTGGCTGCATCAAGTATGTTGAAATCAATTTGTTTTAAATCAGAAAATATTTCTTTTAAATCACCGATCATATTTTCAGATGATCGACAATAGCGGTGTAAGCATAGCGGTATCATTTACTTCACAATTTTGGAGCCAATGAAACTGTTCAAAGTTTCTGTTAATATATTTCTGTCATAACTCATTGAGGGTAATGAAATCAAATAGCTTCGCTTTCCATTGATAAGAGTTTTATTTAAAACAGTTCCATAAATCATCACATGATCTGCATTTTGTTCTTCACAAAATAGAATGAAGAGACCCTCCCATTTGGCATTAGCTTTAATAGCATTGATGCGCTTTACTACTGGATGTAATATCTTTGGAGGTTTGCTTTCTAATCTTTTACAGAACAACATTTCTTCAGCAAAATGCCCTTTATCAATATATTTTACGTAAGTTATCAATTGTGCCTTTAAAATTTTATTCATACATTTGCAATGAGAGTTTTTTTGTTTTCAGCTTTTGAACAAGTTGTTTTTCAATATCTTCACTCATTTCGTCAATTTCCTGCTAACTGAATTGTTATTGAGTGGCATAGCTTTTACATCTTTGTCATCTTTTTCAAGAACCGTTAAAAGAAATGCTGATATTGACGGTTTTACTAAATTCTCTCCTATAGTACGATTTTTCCCAGATTTAGCGATGAATAAAGAAATTTGATAACTAGCCTAAAGAACACGATTAAGAGTTGAAATGTCAGCAGTAAATACAGACTTTATTGTTGTTTTCTTTTCAAAATTTTTCTTCAAAGTAATTCAAATCTGAATTAATATGAGCACTATGTTTCACCTTCAAATGCGCCTCAAGACGACGTTGTGTCATTGATTCGTTGGTCAAGAATTGCTGGCATAAAATACAAAAAGGAAACCGCTCTTCGTGGGCGGCGAGTATGAACCCAAATTTAGTTTTGGCATGAACCCAAAACTGCGTTGTTTAGCGAGATTTTAGACGTTGTTTAGACACCAAAAACCCAGTTGATACTTTGGTCTCGTTTATAATATATATTGGCCGCAATTATTAAAGTTAAAATTTGCTCTTTTCTTTCAATTTTGGCTCCCAAAATTTTGGCTAGCTTGGCATTTAAATGGCCCGGAGCAAAACTTTAAATTCGTGTCGAGTCCATTTTCGAATTGCCCCCTTAACAATCAAATTGCCCTCCTGTCGGGCGTGGGCCCCACGTTGCGAAACACAGGGTTAGATGTTTATAATTTTGACATTTTGTGAGAGAGACATGAACTTAGCAGGTTATTGATTGAACTGATATAATGAGATAGAATTGGTGAAACCATCCTACGTTATAGAAAGTCATACAAACTTAAAATAAACGGAACACAGCCTGAATATAGAAATATATTCAGCCTTTCCGGAGATCTATAACCGTTATTGACTCTTTTTAGGACTATAAAAACAAATCTCATCCACATAATATTTATAAGTCATTTTATAGCTTTCAGTCCACCTTCATGGCAATCTTACAAATTTCATGTGAGATATCTTTTGGTAGTCCTAAAAAGACTCAATAATTGTTATAGAGCTCCGGAAATGCTGAATATATTTATTTATTCAGGCTGTGTTCCGTTTGTTTTAAAAAAAATTAATTATTAAAAAAAAAAAATTTCCGCGCAAACTTTCCTCAATTGGAACAGCGATAGACACAACTATAAAAACAAACCAGTTAAGAATTGGCAAATCGAATTAGTGAAAAAAGATGGCAAGGTAATGAGTAAGTCTCAACAGAAAAAGACATGCTCTACTTCCCTGAAAATGAAAATCATCACAGATACGGTGTCGCAATTATCGTTTCGGAAGATATTTAAGATATCTCCGACCGAGTCAGGCTCTTACAATTACAAACCAACGTAAGGAAACTAAACATAATACCAATATATGGTCCAACTTCAGACAAACCTATATAAGAAAACGATTTATTCAACTAAGTAATCAAGCAAACGTTGGAGTCACTAAAGTCAAGAAATTTCACTTTAATTCTTGAGAGCTTTAACGCCAAGGTCTGCGAAAGCAGATGTCACAAATACATAGACAAATATGGATTAGGCACAAGGAAATAAGCTTCCAAAACGAAAACTCTACATATGAAGGTTCCCTCGAGATGACAAACGAATAAGAAACCGATAATTACGTCCTAATAAGTCATCAACACGTCCTAATAAGTCATCAAATCATAAATTACAGACCCATCAGTGTTCAAATTTCTTTCGCAATCATAATAGAAAAAATAATTTATAGAAGAATTATGAGTTTCACAAAGAAGTACACTACCATAAATAATCACCAACACGGATTCTTAAAAGGACGGATCACGGATGCTGCTGCATGTTTTCAATTTCTTAAAGAGGCTATGCTACAAATCGAAGGAGACAATTTTCCATGTGCGAGTCTTTTAGATTTATCGAAAGCGTACGATACTGTAAACAATACAAATTTTAGAATAAAGCTGCAAAAATATGGAATTCGAGGGATAGCCTCGAAATTATTTCCTTGAGGTATTTTTCCACGTTGACAAGTAATTGTTCAGTTGTCACTGAAAAACCAGCCCGTGAGCTCTCATGAATCCAATTGCAGATTCGTGTTTCCTCTTCGGGAGTGAGGACTATAGCAGGTCCCATTTTTCGTTCCATAGGGGATTTTCCGTCCAATTTGTTTTTAAGAGTTTGCCTAGGAACACCAAATTTCATAGCGGCTTTACGGATGGAGATGTGATGCATGCGGACCTCTTCATGCCTCCACTGCTAGTGACATGGCTGTCTCTGTATAGTATCTATATCTCTGTATCTATATAATTCGAGGGATAGCCTCGAAATGAAGCTCCTCTTCCCTATCTAATAGGCAACAAGTAGTTGAAGTATACACAACTGAAGGCAGAACTAGATCGTGCACTATTACAACTAATATGATAATACCGCAAGACAGCATCATTGGACGGACCCCTTCTGTTCACCTTATATATCAATGATCTTCCAGAGGTACCCCTAAGCAATATAAATGAAATGGTCATATATGCTGACGACAGCAGCTTAATGTTAGTTAATAGGTCGGTGGAGGATATTATTCACAACATAATAATGACCGTCAGCACTCTAACAACGTGGTTCAATGGAATTAGGCAACTTCTAAATACAAAACAAGACTAATATAAGTTGATTGAAAACAAAAATAGATACCAAAAGTTACCCCTCCGAAATTGTATTGGAAAATTGCACTCTAAAAATACACATACAACAATTTAAAGCTGTCGAAAAAAACTAAGTAAGGCCTCAGAATGTATGCCTCGCTGTGTATGCCCTCAGATTTCTCAAACGATATTTTAGTCAAAACAATTTTAAAATGGTTTTACTGAGCAAATCTGCATAGCCATCTAAGATTTGGCATAATGTTCTGGGGCCGTGGCTCAAAAATCAATGACGTATTTAAGACTCAAGAAGCCGCTATCAGAATAATATTTAACTTACAATATTCTCAATCATGTAGAGCAGGCATGTCAAACAAGCTGCCCGCGGGCCGCATGCGGCCCGACAAAACAGAGATTGCGGCCCGCCGAGACATTTCAAATTATTTTTGATAAACGGCGGAAGTATTATGTCCAGAACAAATAAGTCGAGATACTGTAGCTAACAGACTTGATGAAATTGCCGAGATTTTGAAAAATCGGCATAACTAAATAATATCAACATTTTTAGCCTACTCTGTTGCAATTGATGACTTGATTGATGAATTTCGCATGCAAGTGAAATGAAGTGCAAGATATTGTTATAAGTTACAGATATTCGATGTATCGTTCAGCTGGCCGTTTTTATTCGCGGATGCGATGTTAATTTTAAATTAACTAAAGAACTTATGGAAGTCATAATACAACTACTGAAGCTGATATTTTTGTTACGCGTTTGGAAGTTTTGACGAAGCATAAGTTACCATTGTAAAAGTTGTTGCACCTGCAACTGATGGTGCACCTACCATGACCGGTATTACTAAAGCAGTTTTTGCGGGATTAAAAGAAGTATGTAAACACCGAGGTGATAATATTTTGAAAATTTTCATTGTATTATTCACCAGCAAGTCACCAAAATTATATTCGAGCACGTGGGCTTTATCATCGTCAATTTCTTTAATTTTTGGAAGATTAGAATGTGAATACACCGATCTAGCATATTATACGGAAGTACGATGGCTTTCTAGTCATAACGTGTTAAAACAATTCTTTAAATTGCTGGACGAAACCATAGTTTTCTTGAAAAAAAAAGAAGGAATGTGCTGAATTAAAAGATGGACAATGTATAAAGGACTTAGCTTCCTCCGTTGATATTACAACTCATCTTAATCAACTTAATTTTAAACTTCAGGGAAATAATCATTTTGTTACAATGCTATTTAATAATATTATCGCTTTCAAACTAAAAATATTAGCAAAAAAAAAACAATAGAAAATGATAACTGAATATTAGGGTGAAACAAAACTTATTATAGATAAAATCATACTAACTTATTAAAGCGGAATATATAAATATTTTCAACCTTACCGTAGCTCTATAATATGATTAAGTGTAAATAATTAAGTCTCTTCAAGACTTCAAAACAAATCTCATGTTGACAAACAACATATATTTGTATGCTATTTACTAGACCTCGGTCCACGTTCGTGGCACTAAACAAGAACTACATAAATAACATTCGAAACGCCTCTGCAGATGGCCATTCACTTGGGTTAAATAGAAAGATGTCATCTTAAAAACTATGTTATTATTTGGTCCTTGTTTAGTGCCACGATAGTGGACTGAGGACTAATAAATAGAAAAAAATTTCTGTGTTTCAACATTATTATTATAGAGCTACGGGAAGGTGAAGGTTGAATATATATATATATATATATATATAGATATTCAACCTTCACCTTCCCGTAGCTCTATAATACTATTAGATCTTTTAAAGATTACAAAACAAATCTTATGTTGAAACACAGATATTTTTTGCTATTATTTATTAGTCCTCAGTCCACTTTCGTATACTTTCGGATATATATATATATATATATATATATATATATATATATATATATATAAATATATATAAATATATATATATTCAAGCTATATTCCGCTTTAATAAGTTGGTAAATAGAAAAATAAAACTTATCTCACTTTGCAAGTTGTCAATATCTATTGCTTAAATCGCCGAAATTAAAATTTACAAGATATGCTCACCAAATAAATTATTAGAAATGGAATTTGATCCAAGATTTCTTGATTTGAAAAGCTGTAAAGTATAATTTCGTCTTTTTACTTCACCTCTATCTATCAATATTGAAATTGTACAGGAAAACTTACAAATAGAATTAATTGGTATTCAGTGTGATTCTTTGCTGATTTGAATTTATGGAAGTTGGAATTCCAGAATTGTATAAATATTTATCTGTAGATCGGTTTCCTAAAATATTATCATTTGTTACGCGTATACGGGCTATGTTCGGAAGCACTTATTTGTGCGAGCAACTATTTTCTTTATTGAAAAATAACAAAAATTCAGAAAAGTGAAGATTAACCGATCAACATATATAATCAAATTTAAAAATTGCAACAGTTATTGAACCAAATATTGATGACTTAGCAAAGCAAACGATGTCAAATATATTCTAAGAAGTAGTATTAAACTCATTTTGTTTATTATAACTTCTATTTTAGTTTTTTTTAAATATAGAATATTTATAGTTGCAGTGTAAAAAATAACATGATTAAATTAAGTACATAATATAATCATTCTAACAATCGTATTTTATTAATTTTTTGAACAGTAAAAACATGCGGCCCCCAACTTAGTACAAAATAAAAAATGTGGCCCGCAATATCAGATGAGTTTGACATGCCTGATGTAGAGGAACATTTAGAATTGCGAACATTCTAACGGTTACATACGAATCACTAATATATACGAATAGGATATATGCGAATCGCTAATTTTCTTATTTAAGAACAAACCCCTTTTCGACGGATATAAAGTCAATCACATTAGAGACACCAGAAATAATAATTTTATCTACAGAATTCCGGCACACAAGTTAACAAAGACAGAAAAGATCCCTCCATACAGTAACGTCGAGTAATTTAACAGCCTTCCACAGCATTTAAGACGAATTACTAATCTAAAGGACTTCAAGGAGCAACTCCATGCCATCCCCATAAATATGGAAGCTTATTCCCTACAAGAATTCTACAGCAAAATTATTTCGAACCATTACAAATAATAGTTCATAACATTTCATTTAACTTATCAAATACCACTAAATTTGTTTTTCTACTATGTCATTTGGTTATGTATAAATAATGAAATAAATTAACTTTGAGTAAAAAAGTCACGGCAATCAATCAAATCAAACGATTGATTGCCGTGACTTTTTCACTCAATTTTAGATTATATAGTCAAAGATTTGATAGATCTAATATTAATCTTGAACAGACTGAAATAATTAATCGATAAAAATATCTATTCTTAATCGAGCTGTGGAATTCAATATTATTGCCTTTATTTAAAATTATCTGATATCTATTTCCTCCGAAAAAAATCACACTTAAATCTCGATCGATCTGCAGTCAAATTGTAAATTTAAAATAGTCACAATCTAAATGAATCTACTCAACAAAATTTGAACTATCTTGTCTCAAGTCAAACTGAGTAGGTCTGTATTTCATGTAATGCATAATGGGTATATACAATATTCAAGTGTTGGATAGTTCTGTTTTGAATTGTAAAAGCTTGCAGCTAATCACATTATGCAAATTATTATATACTCCCTCCAATTATTAATATAGTTCCAAATTTTAATTCAAATTCCAAACCGAGATATATAAATACAATTTAGCTTTTCGAAAGCTTTCTAGCTTTTCAAAATAAATTTCACTTTTCTACTGATATATGTGAAAATGGCATTTTATATGTAAAGGTATAATAATAGGTAAAGTCGTGGAAAATTTGAAAGTGACATTTTTTCATTCTACAGATGAAAATATTTTCACATCTAGAGATGAGAATGAGCATTTTAAATTTATGATTTTAACGATAAAAACACTAAACTAACCAAATTTGCATGAACTTTCTTATTAATTACATCAATTTCATTGGAATATTTTATGTACAAACGTAAAACGAGCCTGAAACTATTAAAAAAACCGAAATAAAATTAAGACATTTGACTTGACAAGAATCACATTCGATGAGAATGCAACAATATTACCATGAAAACGAACAAACCAACGATTAAATTTGTATTGACAGTTCCGATAGTTCGCGTCGAATTGGTTTTATTAAAGTCGAATTATGGATTCTGCAACTGAACATCAGTAGAAAAAAATGCATTTACTACTCGAGATGAAAGCGTTTCTTTTGGTTCGGTGTGATTGCTAACTCGCTGGCGCTCGTGAGCAAATTCTCACCTCACCAAAAAACGCCACTTTCATCTCTCGTTGTAAAATATACTATTTTTTACCCAGGATTACATAATTGGGTGTAAAATTTGTTCATGACACATCTATAAATACATATATCTCTTAAGTTATGCGAACTCGATTTAAACGAGTCCATATATATGTACGCCGTTGATTTCACTTATGATATTCTTTTTCATTAAATACATTAATGAATAGTATTGCTCCTTAGATGATACTCTTTACCCTGCTTTTCTGACAATAAAACGAAGTTTTTTACATAGAAAACATCGACTTAAAACTGTTCTCCGTCTTGTAAGCCGATAAGTAAAGTAAGTGCTATTGGATATAATGAGATAGTTATTCTGCATTGTATCATAAATTAGGAGGATTATTAAGAACTTATTTTTAATATTTGTAACCCACACGGTTTTCAACAACACGGAATCTAAAAAAGTTATAAAAACTTTTTTTAACAAGCAACTAATTGTGTAATTAGAGAACTTCATAGATTTTATTCTTATTTTGTTGTATCACCGTCTTCATTCTCCGTTTTCCTGTATGCCTTTAGATATGTGTCTTAGAATCTTTCTTTCGAAACATCCCAAAATTCTTTCTTCCTCATTGGTTTGTGTCCAGGTATCGACCGCGTATATTAGTACAGGTCTTATTAAGCTCCTATAGATTTGGCATTTGGTTCTTCTGGATATAGTCTCGGGTATTAGATGTCGTACTAGTCCATAAAATGTCTTATTTGCAAGGTATAATCTTCTTTTTATCTCTTTGTCGCAGCTGTTAGTGTTCCCAATTTGGGAGCCCAGGTACATGAATTCCGATACGCCTTCGATGTTACGTGTCCCGATAGTTACGTTTTGTACTTGTGCTTCCCTCGTAGAAACAAACATGCATTTTGTCTTATCTGTGTTTATTACTAGACCCATTCTTTTCCCTGCTGCTTCAATGGGCGTGATTGTTTGGATCATCTTGTAGCTGTTCTGACTTGTTGATTGTTTGGGTCATCTAGTAGCTGTTCTGACTTGTTGATTATCATGCCTATTTTGTTTACTCCAGACTCCTTGATTACTTTTTCAAAGGCGATGTTAAATAAGTGATATGCCGAGTTCAATCATTGCTTTGAATAATGCTTTTCGATTGACAGTGTCATACGCACTTCTGAAATCAACAAATAGATGGTGCGTGTCAACGTTATATTCCCAAGTATTTTCTAGGATCTACCGTAGTGTGAATATCTGGTCGATTGTGGACCTATTTGGACAGAAGCCGCACTGGTAGTTGCCGATATCCATCTCTGTAGAAAGTCAGATGCGGTCGAATAAGATATTGGCTAGTACTTTGTAGGCAGTATTGAGGAGAGTTATGCCTCTGTAATTGTTGCAGTCTAGTTGGTCATCTCTTTTATGTATAGGAATGATTATTCCCGTGTTACACTCCTCTGGTATTTCCGTTCTTTGCTTTCTGGATGCGTGTGGTTAGTTCTTTACCTCTTTCCTTGATAAGCTCCGCAGCTATACCATCGTTGTCTGGTGCTTTGTTGTTCTTCAAGCTTTGAATGGCTTTCTTTATATCTATGATGGTTGGTTTTCGTATCGTTCTCTGTCATCTTGATTTGGGTTCATCCTGACTTGATCGATGTCTTCCCTGTTGTTTGTGTTAGGCGTTCTTCGAAATTATACGCCCACAACTTTGGTATTTCTTCTGTTTCACAGATAATTTTTCCTTGTCTGTCTCTGCACATAGTGATATTTTGGCTGAACTCTTTTCTACTGTCTTTAAATTTCTGTAAAATATTCGAGTTTGTGCCTATGAATTTAGATCTTCCATCTCCTGCAGTTGCTGCTTTAAGAATTCCTTCTTTTTTCGTTTGTGGATTGTTTTCTCTTTCTTTCTCAGTTCTTTATAGGTAGTTTCAGCTCCCCTTGTGTGATATGTGTGTTGTAGCTTTAGATATGCTTGATTTTTGTTTTTAGTTGCCTCTTTGCATTCCGCATCAAACCCCTTATCCTTTGGTCTGCGTCTATGGCTACTCAAGATTTATATAGTGCGGGTAAATGAACAGTCTGATTATTGGGAAACGAACAAATTAATGTTCAATTAATTTAAACTAATATCTCAAAATAATAAATTTAAATTTTATTTAATTAATTCTTCTATTCAAGAGATCTTCTACATTTAACGCAGAATTTAATTTAAACGAAAATTGAATGGATTGGATGATTGTAATTACAGAACTTCATAAATCAGCCGTTTGGTTCCACTGGAGGGCATAGGCCTCCCTTTGATTCTACCACTCTTCCCTTTCCTGCGCTACCTGCATCCAATTTTGGATCAGGCGCCTAATATCGTCGAAACATCATGTTGGATGATGTCCTCTGTTTCTAATGGCTCGCGTACAACTAAACCGCCAACGGCCGAAGTTTGCTCCGGCGACGACGGCGATTGAATCAAACACTTGTAAAAGAATGAGAGCGCGTACACAAACACGACTGTCATCGTCAAATGACTCCCGAAAACGGCCGATCATCACGACGATCCGTACTTTGGGATACGTTGGTATTTCCCGGCAGACTGTCGGCGTCTACAGTGCAAATTGAGTGTATTTATTGTTAAATTTTGTTGTTATCTACCTAAACGACTATGGATATTGAAAAATTAATAAGTTGAGTTTATAATAGGGGTTGGTCTATTTATAAACACAACTTATGTGGGATAAACATTCAAAAAATTACAATAATCGACAGAATAGCACTGTTGGTAACACTGTTGCAGTGTGAGCAAATACGCGTCCGATAATCTCGTCCGGGTAGTTCTGTCCGCCATTGGCCGACAAAATCGATTTTGGTGCACGCTTAGCATACGAGTCTGCTGCCTTGGTCATCATTCTAGAATCCGCTCCATCCATCTGCCATCTGTCCGTTCTTGCACTATGGCTTGCCCAGTTTCACTTCAATGGCGTTATAAGTTTTAGTGCGTCAGTGATTCCTGTTCTTCGACGGATTTTGTGGTTTGGAACTATGTCTGTGAGATGTTCGCCTAACATTACTCTATAGCCATTTGACAGACGCGTAACTTATTTGCTGCTTTCCGTATTAATGTATCGTTTCGTAAGGCATCATCGGCAGGACGCATGGGTAGTATACCTTACGCTTAAGGCAAATAGAAAGGTTAGATTTAAAATCTAACCTCAGCTTGCCAAAAGCAGCCGTGTCAGACCGATCCCTTAATAAATCTTGGTCGTTTGATTGTTGCCAAATATTTGTATTTCATGGCGATACCATTATTTGTCATATTCTCGCTTATAACGTGGTTGGTCATAAAATGGGTCTAAAATGGTAAAAAGCAGCTTGGAGCCCTTTCAACAATTTTCTAGCTTTGTCCGGCCGGTCCGCTATAAGAACAATGTCATCTGCAAACTTCACATTGTTCAGTTTCTTTTTGTTTATGTAAACCCCATTTTGCCGCAATCCACTTTTCTACTCATTAATTCTAAGAGAGCACTAAATAATTTTGTGGAGATCCGAGTCTCCTTGTCGCACTCCGCGCTAAATATTGAAGTTTTCTTCGTCGAGCCAAATGCTAGCAGTTGCATTTTCCTAGTTGCCTATTATTTGTGTTGAATGTCTGTGGTCTATTCTACGCTCGGCCAGAGCTTTGACCATTTTGTGCTGGTTTATAGTGTCGAACGCTTTTTCGAAGTCGACAAGCTTTAGAACAATAGATTTAATGTACTCAACACATCTTTCGATTGGTATCTTAATTTTATGTCAGTTTCAAATCATCCAATATCATATATAAACATATCATCTCAAATATATAAACTCATTTTTTTTAACAATCTATACATAAATTAAATCTGTCTTGTCTATATTTTAAATGTTTCAAATAAAATTGTTTGAAATCTAATTATATAATTTCTAATTCAGTCCGTTATTCTAGTTATTTAAGGGTAGATTTTAGTTTATAGTCTCTTGGTGTTTCACCCCCCTTCCTACTGCAATTACAATGACAGACGCGTCTTTTCCATCTTTTGATTTTTTTTTAATTGTTTCCTATGTTATCCTTCTTTTATGTAAATTTTTCAAAGATTTATTGCTGGAGAGCATTCCCACAAGAGCACTTACATTTAAATTAGTTTCATAAATTTCCAGAGAAAAAGATGAATAGAGAGACAAATTGGGTAGAATATTTTGTATATTTAGTTAAGTTACATGAGTCAACATTTACAAACAAAATTAATATTTCGCATCAAAATAATCTCGAATTAAAATTATGATTATGGCGTTAATAAAAATTGTTTTTTAAATTTATCATTAAGTGAATAAATCAAAAGCTTTTTTTATCGGACAATGAGTTAGTTTTCCAATCAAAAGTTAAGGTATTGTCGATTTGAAATGTCTATTATTGTGATTATAGGGGAGCATTTTATTTTATTATTTTTTTCCGTTTAGAAAATTTGTAATTTCCATTCGGTTGTTTGTTCAATTTCCGTACTTTTCTCCGTAATGACGTTGTAAAGCTAAGAAATTTGGCCCGTGTTGTGCATAATAACAAAAAAAAAGGAAAAAACTTTTCCATAACTTCCGGTTTTACTAACAAATCCCCAAAAAAAGGAAAAACTTTTTTCTCACTTGCCAGCGCACACAAAAAGAAAAAAGAAAAAGTCTCGAATCCCATTAAAGTAAAAACCTGAAAGCTACAATCAAAATATAAAACTTTCCAAATTAAGAAAAAGGGAAAACAAAGTAGTTAAAATAAGTAATTGCAAAATTAGCTGAAACTTATTTGCTTTAGGGAGTGGATTTTTTAAAATCGTTCAATACAATAATAATTTCAGATTTTATTTCACTAATATTTTGTAAAATTTTAAATGTCTTCCCAAAATATATTGTTTGGGTAAGTTTTGGTACTCTGTCTTCGAATAAATACAAACATTAACCCAAGTTTAGTTCAATTTGGTCTATCTATAATTTACTTGACGTATCTAGATCAATAATATATTCAGTTATACTAGTAACATACTAGTTTATTAGACAAGATATTAAATATTAAGATTATCTAATATTCTCAAAATTGATTGTATCATTGGACCTACCTCGAAGCTTTTGATGTCTCGCAAACACAAGAGTCAAATCAAGTTCTAAAAAAAAGTAAATTTTTAAATAAACTTGTTTGTTTCTCAACAAATTGAAATTTGAATTTCTGTACAAACCAAATATTCATTCAAATTACAGATGAATAAACAGACTAAGAATTTTAGTTTATCTCAATTTGTTCTTATCTTATCAACAAAACAAATTATAATTTCTGGACATTTTTTTTCATATTTTCAAATTACAGATTAACAAACTAACAGTAACTTTTGTAGTTTATCTCAGTGTGTTCTTGTTTCATCAGCAGATAAACTCATTTTTTTCTTCCTGTTTTATCAACTAATAAACTCAAATTTGAATATTTTGACAATCTAGTTAAATTTTTAAATTACAGACAGATAAACTTACAATCAAAACTCTTCTTCTTCTTTTTCAGACTTTATTCTTCCAATATTGGACATAGTCCTCCCTTTTAACTTTCCATTCTTCTCTTCCTCGCCAGACTTAACCATTTCCTTCCTGCTACTTCCCGGATATCGTCACTCCATCTTTAGGGGGGCGGCCTATGTTTCTCCTTCCGTATCTTGATCTCCATACCAGGATTCTGTGAGACCATCTGTCATCAGTTGTTCGTAGTACATGCCCAGCCCAACTCTATTTCTGTTGCGCCACTCTTTCCACCACGTCCGCAACACCTGTCTTCTTCCGCACCCATTCGTTCCTTTTCTTGTGGCGTAACGTTATGCCTAGCATTTTCCGTTCCATTGATCTTTGCGTAACGGCCAGCTTCTTGATGTTCTGTTGGGTAAATGTTGTGGTTTCTGCGCCATATGTGAGAACCGGTGCAACACTTGAATCAAATATTCTCGCTTTCAATTTTCTTGGGAACGTCTTGTGGGTTAGAATAAAATCTAGCTTCCCAAATGCTGCCCAGCCTAGTCCTATTCTTCTTCTGGTCTCCGCATCTTGGTATTCTTTGCCTATTTTTAGTCTATGTCCCAAGTAGATGTAGCTCTCTACTCTTTCCACCGTGACACCATCGATAACTATATCAGGCCGGTGTGGAACATCAGCTGTCATGTTTTTTGTCTTGCTCATATTCATGTGCAGACCAGTTGATTTGGAGATGTTGTTTAGCTGATTCAGCATTGTTTCAATATCAGACTCTTCAGTGGCCACTAAAACAATATCATCTGCAAAGCGCAAGTGTGTCCGCCTTTTGCCATCAACATTTACTCCTTTGTCCGCCCAGTCTAAGTTTTTAAAGATATTCTATAGACCTAGTGTAAATAATTTGAGGGACAAGGTATCTTCCTGGCGCACTCCACGTCTGATGGGTATTTTGTCGGATAAATCTTGTAGTTTCAGCGTCATAGTGGCAAAGTCTTAGATGATTTTAATTAGACCAGAATATCTCGAATCAATGCGACAGTCATCCAAAGCCTCCAAAATAGGCAACATCTCGATGGTATCGAAAGCCTTCTCATAATCAACGAATGCGAGGAAGAGTGGGATATTACATTCATTGCACTTTTCAATCAATGACTTCATGCATTGTAGATGTTCGTTGGTTCCATATCCTTTTCGGAAACCGGCTTGCTCGATGGGCTGATATGCATCTAATTTGCTGCTAAGTCTGTTAGATATTTCCCTTATAAATGTTTTGTAAAGGTGGGAGAATAGGCTTATTGTCCGATAGTTTTTAAGTTCACTTTTATCAAAACTCTAGTTCTTTTGCGATTTGTTCTTGTTTTATTAACAGACAAACTCACATTTGGACTTCTTAACAGACAAGTTTAACTAACAAACAGGCTAAGACTATCTTAGTTTAAGGGGTGTAAGAGCTAGTTCGCCTCCTCGTGGTGCACCCTGGGTAACGCTAAATGAACTAGCAGTCAGACAAACCAAGAAGGTTCTCCTGGCCGCAAGACACTTAAACAACCAGCAAAATCAGAGCCAAATCCATTATGCTACCAAAATTAAATAACAGCTCTTCTATGGGCTTACTTACCAGAAACCTCGGACCTTGTGTCCATATTTGCCATATAAACATAGAGAACATAACCTGCTCAAAATGCCAATATTTATCTAAGCTTTGAAAGAATGCCAATATTGATCTGGTTGCTATTCAGGAAACACACTGCCAATCAGAAGAACAACCACAAAAAGGGGCAAAATACCCGGATACGATCTACTCGGAGCAACTTATCACCAAGTCTACGGCGCAGTAACCTACGTCAGGCACAGCATCTAAAACGCTTGTTTGATAAACAGCTCTACTAAAAATGGAATTAATGTCGTCGTTACAAAAATCGGAGACATAGTATCCAGTATCTATAAATCACCCGCTACAGTCTGGCCAGACTCAGTTTTCCAAACTCAACTACACCCGCAATTTACGTGGGTGACTTCAGCAGCCACCACGAGCAGTGGATAAACAGAAACTGTGACGCTTATGGAGAGGCGTTACTAAGATGGGCTGAGGAAAAAACCTTAACCTCGTCTTCGATGCAAAAGACCGCTTCACATTCAAGTCCGCAGCATGGAGACGAGAATATAACTGACCTGTGCTTCACGTCAACCAGCAGCAATAACAATGCATTCCTTCCGGTCCAACGACAGGTTCTCTGCCATGTCCCACACAGCCAGCGTGGCCCAATCATAATAGAAACGGGAACCCAAATACCAATAATCACGTCCTTACCTCGACCAAGCTAGAACTTTGGGAATTCTAACTGGGACAAGTTTTCTGAAGATCTAGATAAATACCTATGCTGGATCTCACCACAGAATAAAAACTACACCAGATTCGTGGGAGCAATCATTGGCACCGCAAAAAAGTGTATCCCAAGAGGCTTTCGTAAGGAGTACATCCCTGGATGATCACAGAATTGCGCTGAGCTCTATCAAAACTTCCTCGAAATCGGTGATTAAGAAATGACGAACTCCTTCATAGTCTTTAGGCAGCAAGACAACAAAAGTGGACAGAAACCGTAGAGAGTTGAATTTCGAGAACTCAATCAGAAAAGCGTGGACACTCCTAGGAAAACTAGGAAGTGGATCACACATACAAAGATCAAAAGCATCTGTCTGGCCAAACGCAGTAGCATCTCATATAGTAGCAACCAGAGCGCCAAAGGACAAAGATCACACAATAAAAGTTAAACGAGAACTTAGACACCTTAAAACCTCAGCGAAAGAGACGGAACACTCCCGACCTTTCACAGCATGCGAAATCTCGGCAGCAATTGAAGATCTTAAGCCCGGAAAGGTTCCCGAATTCGATAACGTTCAGTTCTGAACTTGTAATATACGGCCGAAAATTTGCGATCAAATGGCTGGCCGAATTATTCACCGACATACTACGGACGGGAAATCTACCCAAGGAATTTAAAAGATCCAAAATCATACCTATCCTGAAACCAGGCAAACCGGTGGACTCATCCAAAAGCTATAGACCCATAGCACTGCTATCCGTGAGTTACAAACTGCTCGATCGCCTTGTATACAACCGAATAAGCCAAAAAATCTTCGACGACATCCCAATAGAACAGGCGGGTTTCAGACCGAAACGAAGCTGCGTTGACCAAGTTCTCGCTCACCACACACATCGAAGCAGGTTTCCAAAGAAAACCAAAAACGGTAGCCGCCTTCATCGACTTGTCGGCAGTTTACGACACGGTGTGGCGAGAGGGCATGATCTGTAAGTTTCTGCAAGAGATTCCGTGCAAGCTAACAGCCCGACTTCTTGACAACATGCTGAACGACAGAATTTTCCAAATCGTAAAGGGATCGGAAAAAAGCTGCCCAAAAATACCCAAGAACCTCCTACCTCAAGGAGCGGTGCTCGCACTTGTTTAGCTTATACATCTCCGACATCCCCTAAACTAGGTCAAAAAAACATGGATATGCCGACGACTGGGGACTTATTACAAGATGCGGCTCATTCGAGAAAGCAGAGGAAATTTTGACGGCTTATCTCAAGAAGTTGGGGAAATACTTGCGGAAATGGAGACTCCAACCAAACGCTAGCAAAACAGAAGTAACCAACTTTCACCTGAATAACAAACTCGCAAATAAGGAACTCAGTGTTCAGTTTGAAAAAACAACTGTCAAACATAACAAAAACCCAAAGTATCTAGGTGTGATAGTCGAGACAATACTTTCGTTTACGGAGCTTTTATCAAAAACAGCAGAGAAACTGAAAACAAGAAGCAATATAATACAAAAATTGTGCGGAACATCTTGGGGTGCTTCAGCTTCTACTGAACGCTTGTCAGCTCTGGGCCTCGTCTACGCAGCTGTAGAGTACTGTGCTCCGGTATGGCTCAACAGCCCACACGTCCAAAAAATAGACGCATAGCTCAACAATACAAATACGATGAATGCTGGCGTTATTAAATCGACTCGTACAGAATGGCTTCCAGTACTGAGTCACATCCCACCTCCAAGCCTGCGCCGCATAAACGCTCTGTACAGAGCATTTAACAAGATACTGGACAACAGAGATCTACCGACCCATACAGACTTCGAGGACGCTAACTACAACCGCTCGGATCTAGAAAACCACCAACCATGACCGCACTTAACGCAATAGAAGACGAATGCAGCATCACCGACGCTTGGTATCGGGAAAAACTTTAGGAACTTCTGCAAAAACATAGAATCCACTACGGTGTCAGCTAGATTGCACAAAGAACTAGCGAAGGATAGAGTGGAAATGACAACCACTCTCAAGAGACCGCATGGAGGCTTTACGGAGGAAGAAGAGCACTGAGCTCTCCTCCTACTAGAAACCCATTTTTCAGGATGTAGAAAATACAAAGGGACGGAGGGCTTGATGCAACCATGGCGAACAAGTCGAGCTGATTGGAGGAGGGCCGCGTCCATCTGTTCGGAAAACCGAATCAGATGGGCTATTGGCACTTTCCAGTCATTTAAGGCCACAGGTGTGGACTGACTAGTTCTTCTAAGAATCTTTAAAAGTAATTTAGCGCTTGGATACATACCGGAGCTATGGCGAAGGGCTATGTTGGTATTCATACCGAAGATGGGGAAGAAAGACACCACTGAACCAAAGTCATTTAGACCCATTAGTCTAACATCTTTTATGTTAAAGACAATGGAGAAGGTAATCGATAATTACCTTAGGACAATAGTGTTGGTAGATGCACCACTACACAACTGTCAGCATGAATACAGAGCAAGGAAATCCACAGAAACCCTCCTTCTATCAGCTGACAAATGAAATAGAAGCAGCACTAGAGACAAAGGAATTCGCGATATGTGACTTCTTGGATATAGAAGGACTCTTTGACAACACCTCACACGAGGCTGTCAAATCGGCCCTCGAAAGAAGGACTATCGACACCACTATCTCAAAGTGGATGGGAGAAATGCTGAGAACCAGAACGGCGGAGATACAAGTGGGTGATACAAGAGACAACATTAAGATCTCCACATCTCGAGGGTGCCCACAGGGAGGTACGCTATCACCACGAAAGTGGAGCCTGGTAGCTAATGAACTACTGGGTAGGCTGAACGACCTAGACATCAAATGTCAAGGTTACGCCGATGACATAGTCATAATAGACAGAGGGAAGTTTGAGGGAACCTCTGTGAAATCGTTCAGAGAGGCCTGAAAGTAACGAGTAAACGGTGTCAAACAGTGGGACTGAGACTCAACCCGAGCAAAACCACGGTCATACCATTTACTAGAAGGAGACAACTAAACTGCCTATAGCACATACTGTTAGATGGGAGGGCAGAAGAATACAAACAGGAGATAAGGTATCTGGGTAACACACTAGATAGCAAACTTTTATGGAATAGAAACGCTGAGGCAGCGGTGGGTAAAGCCAAACGCACTCTAATGGTGTGCAGAAATCGGGCAGGAAAAACGTGGGGTTGTAACTCAATAATCCTGCGATGGATGTACACCATGATAGTGAGACCTACGGTCACTTATGGGTCAGTTGCGTGGGGAAGTAGAACCAAGTTGGCCTCTATGAGGAAACAGCTTGAGAAGATTCAAAGACTGGCGTGTGTCTGCATCACGGGGGCGATGGTGTCGTATCCGGCAGCAGCAATGGAGCAGCTGCTGGATCTGACTCCGCTGCACCTTGTGGTGGAAAGGGCCGCTATATCGGCGATTGTAAGGTTCTGCAAGCAAGGAATAGGCAGAGGTAAAATAATCGGGAGCAGAGACCGAAACAGCCTTGCTGACAAGATCCTCTGGCTGAAAGCACCAAAAGACGAAATTGTATGCAAATACCACATCGAGAAAAACTACACAGCAATGTGTAGTAGTAAAGCCGATTGGAGCGACTAATTCTCAGCATACCACATAGAGCAATACGCTATCAAGTGGTATACAGATGGTTCGAAGACAAAGGAAGGCACTGATGCAGGAGTGTTTGGGCCTCGTACTAAATACTTCGAATCCATGGGAGCATTCCCAAATATCTTCCAAACAGAGGTACACGCAATTGAAATATGTGCACAGTTTAACCTCGACAGGAATTATCGCAAAAAAAACGAATTGCTATCCTGTCAGACAGACAAGCAGCCATCAAGGCCAGTAGCTCATACACCATCAGATCCAAACTGGTATGGGACTGCGTAGGAAAGCTAAACAACCTTGGCAAAAACAATAAATTAACGCTATACTGGTTACTAGGACACACTGGTATAGACGGAAATGAAGATGCCGATTACCTAGCAAAAAAGGGATCCAGTAGTCCCTTTATAGGTCCAGAACCCTTTTGAGGCATGACTGTGAACACCATCCAGAAAATTTTACATGCAGAAACAAGAGAACAATTGATGAAAACCTGGAAAGAACTTCCAGGGCTAAGACAGTCCAAAGTGATGCTTGGATCTTTTAACAAGAAAAGAACATAAGCTTGCCTGAAATTAAGCAGGAACAAACTTAGAATTCTGACAGGAGTCCTGACGGGACACTGCAGACTTAGGAAACATTTCAAGGCCCTAGGCCTAGAGGAGGACGCCGAACGCAGATTCTGTTGTTTGGCAGAGGAAACCCCCATACATCTGCTCAAAGACTGCGGAGCACTACTCCGCAAGAGGCAGATGTACCTCGGGGCTCACTGCTTGAACACAGAGGAGCTGGAGGCCTTGAATCCCACCCAGATCCTGAAATTCCTAGAGGAATCAGGATTGGAGGAGGCGCTCTAAATGGGTAAGTACACCGACGCTTGGAGGAGGAGGGTGGGGTACAATAGATCTATATAGGTCGCAGTACAAGTCGTCACCACCATATCTACAATCTACAATCTTGGTATCGGGAATGGACGTCGAAACAAAATCGTGATATGCCATGCGTAACTAACTCACCACCAGGCTTCGACTTATCCAGGAAAACCTGGTGCACGCTAAATAGAATCAGAACGCAGCATGGCAGATATACTTTACACAAATGGGGCAAGAGTCCAAGCCCCTCTTGCGAGTGCGGCGAAAACCTAACTGTTAAACATTTTTTGGAGAAATGCCCTGAAACGGCTTACAACGGCAGACCAGAAGATTTCCTAATAACGACTCCAGAATCAATAGATTATATAAATTTGTTAGTAGGTTTAGGGAACTTTTGTTGAATGTTTGTTTGTAATAATTGTGTTGTCATATATAGGCTTTGTGTCTTAATGCCATACGCTAAATAAATATCCTAGTTTATCCCATTTTTTTCTTATTTAACAACCGACAAACCTACATTTAATTTTTATAGACACAATTGAAAATTTGTTCAGTTCTGCAAAATTATCACCGTGACAGCAAACATTTTTTAATTAACTCTAGAAATGACCCTAAAATATTCTAATTGACCCACAGTGGCGCGAACGCCCCACGTTAGAAAGATTCCTAAATAATTAATTCTCTGAAATAATTAATAACAATCTCTGAAATACTTAATTTTAGAGTACCTACTTTCTGTATTTGAAAATTTAATTATCTTACGTTTTAGTTAATATATTCAAGGAAATTAAAATAATTATATCTATAATCCTTTATTAAGCTTGGCTTAAAATTTAAAAGAGCATTTAACAACGACCTATGTAAACCTTTTTTGAGCACAAAAGATTATTCATTGTGCGGATATCGTTAGATGTGTGTTCTGTTCGTTTGCGGTTAATTAAAGTAACGGGTAGTTATTCAGGCCGAAAGACAAACATCCGATTGGTTCGTCGAAAGATTTACGGGATGTTTGGGGCACGTTGACGCGGGGGATGCTACCGATCGGACGGAATCTATCAGGACGGACCGGAAACCGCTCGCTGAACGAGAAGATTGAAAGCCGATTGTGTAGAATATACACAACAAAAACCTTCTCGGAAAATATAGAAAATTTCATATAGCCAACACGGGATTTAATAAAATATACATGCTACAGCAAGCAAACCAAACAAGGAACATAAATATGCTAATCAAGCATGAAATAATTTAATTCGCTAAATTGTATTTGTAATAAAAGCTTAAAATCACTTTAGCTACTTTGCATATTAAACTATTTGCACTGCATGTGGTTATTAATTTTATAGTTGGATTAATATCTAAGAAATATTAATTATGCTTAGTACGTATTTATTACTTTATTCACTAAACATGTTTTTACATATTTTTCATAGGAAATTTTTCGTTTTCTTAGTAAGCACTTTGTCTAGTAAATTGATAGTTTTACTGACAGATTATATAACAATTTGTTCAATAAATAGATTTGATTAATTGTATAGATATTTTAAAATAAACGAATTAAATATATTAATATTTGTTCTCCTTGTTCTCTTAATTCTTAACTTAATTGTTTAACTCAAGTGTTTTTTCAACTAGAAACCATCTTGTAATATCTACATGACAAAATTATATGTAAATATTTGATTCTCCTTTGCAAATTTAATTTATTATATACTGTGAATATTTAGTATACACAATCATTTAAGAAAAGTAGTAAAAATGTTACTATTACTGTTACTATATAGTATACACATTCATTTAAGACTTAGACCATAATAAAAGCATTGTAAATTGTAAATGTACACGCTTACTAGGCATTGCATACGTTTGCTACAACCTAACCCGACTTGACCTTTTTTTTTTGAAGGAGAGGGGAAATGCACTATTGTACGCACATCTGTGTTGTGTGGGGCTCTGTGTCCAAGTTCTTAGTGGTCAGCATACCCACTAAAACTCCTACGCCTGCCTCCACTCGGTATCGTTTAACACATTCTTCAAGTGGGTCTTCCGTCATCATGCGCCTAAGTTACGTCTTCTTGGGCTGTTGGGAGTTCGGCCAATCTTGTGGAGGTAATTTCGGAAACAGCCATGTCCGCTGAGGACTTGAGTTAGCTGATAACTCAGCTCTCCGTACTTCCTCTCTACCCATTCTTCCAAGTCCATTATAAGCAACTTTGTCCCTTTGCCCCTTTTCACAGGCTTTCCACTTATTTTCCATGCCCGGAATAGATCCAACCTTCCTGTCTTCTTTATTTCATCTTTGCTTTTTATATGTTTAATCCATCTTGTACTAACAGGTGTTAGTACAGCTATGACAAGGACAGCTTCTCTGGAGACAGTTCTATAGCCACTGCTGGTTCTGAATGCCAGCATTCTTTATATCGCTCCAAGCATGCGTTTGTTTACATCTACGCTCATAGCCCTCGTTATTTCATAGCTTTCAGTCCACCTTCGTGGCACTAAACAAAACCAGAAAAATAACATTGTTTTTTTTAAGATTCTGTTTGTAAGATTATATCATAGAGCTCCGGAAAGGTTGAATATATTTATGTATTCAGGCTGTGCTCCGACTTTATTAAGTTAATAAAGTAAAACCTTAAAGCATAGAAAATGTAAGGAACCC
This sequence comes from Phosphuga atrata, assembly GCA_944588485.1. Taxonomy (NCBI): domain Eukaryota; kingdom Metazoa; phylum Arthropoda; class Insecta; order Coleoptera; family Silphidae; genus Phosphuga; species Phosphuga atrata. Next base: position 18,786,906 of record OX155894.1, on the reverse strand, counting down.
TTGTAAAGAATTGTATTATAATTTAATATTATGGTTGAAAATTACGCCACTCTACAAAATAAAATCTTCCTGCAGGGTCTATTTTATTATTATTTTTAAGAATTCTGCACCAAAATGATGGAAAATATCCATATCTTCTTAAACCTCGCTTTTGTTTTACATTCTTAACTCGTAAATGCGAAAATATTAAGAGAAATTAATTTTCTATTATAAAGGGGGAGCCTCCCCTAAAAGGGGGAGCGCAAGGAAGGAGTCTACACGCGTACATTTTCTCCTGTATATGCAAAACATGCCGGCGCCCCCTGATTACACTCTCCCATCAGACAGTGGCCAATCCTTCCGCCAATGGAAACCACCGGACACGAAAAAGTAAAGTAATTCTATTATAAATCTTGAAATTTAGTGATTGTTTGTCATAGTCTCGAAACTTCTAAAGAATTTAATTTTTTTAAAAGATCTTTGTATTTGTTAATATCTTATTTGTCAATTTGATAGTGAACAACCCAAACTCGGGCCGACGGGAAACTACAGCTGAACTGCACCGATGAATGAGGGGCAAGGGACGCGCTGAGGTACGCTCAGATTAATGCTCGAATTAAGCAATATGCGTCAGTTTTTCAATACGGAAAATTAAACACCAAGCACAATAAAATGGGGGTATGCGCAAGAAAATGCTAAACTCGTCAAGACGAGATGCATTCTCTCGCCGGCCCGTGTATAGAACAATATCAAAATATTATTTTATCTACTCGCACGCTAGGGCTTCACACGAGTTTCAATTTTTTTTCGTCTAATTTTGTCTCGTAAAAGCGGAGCCCTATCGCACACCAAAATGAACACATTAATAAATAAATAATTGCATGTGAAGGCTGCCATTATTATAATCGTGTGTAAAAGTATCCAAATCGTGCGTAAAAGTACATTGTATTTCAAATGGAGTTTAATTTTTAAACGATTCCTGTTTGTTGTTACTATGGCAACAACTCGCGTCACTATACAAAAACATAGACATATGGCGTATACTGAAATTGAATTAGTTTTTCTTATTTTGAGTCAAGAAGTCTCGACCTCTCAATCTGGATTTATCTGGCTCTAATATAACTTAACCTTACCATATTCTAATCTACATTAAATCGAGGTTAACCTAGATTAAATCGATAGGGACCAAATAGTGTTCCCGTCACAGTGCGTTTGTACTAGTTATCAATTTTGCCAATTTTAAGGCGCTGAACGTTCTAACTTTATTGTGTCAACGATTTGAAGTATTTTGTGTGTCAAAATTTAAAATAAAACGAACTTACCTTAAGTGAAGTTCGTTTGTAATTATGAGAGTCTAGTTTGAGATGATTACATTGTACTACCGCTACTTTCTAATAGATTCAACCACAAGTTCAAAGTTCCAAAATTTTCGAGCTCCCTGCTCACTGCATTACCGGCCACACTTCATAAAGCTTAAAGCTTATTTAAAAATTAAGGAATTTAGCTCGTATAAACAAGACTCTAGTGCCTCTTACGTGCAAAAGTCACGAGCCTTGTCCGCCCATCAATACCTTAACCTTTTAAATGAAAAGGAGGACATTTTTTCCCTGATAATGTGCAAAAGGCATTAGTCTCATATGCCCATCAAGACTCACGCGAGCAGAGTACATGATGTCGTGTAATTTAAAATTATATGAGATATCATTCAACCTTTTAATCTTGAATATCTGTTATATTTGTTGATTTGTGTATTTTATCGGCTAAGCCTTCAACCATTTTTAGGGTTCCATACCGAAAACGGAACCCATATAGGATCACTTTGTTGTCCGTATGTCTGTCTGTCGGTCCGTCTGTCTGTCTGTCTGTCTGTCCGTCTGGCCCTCCGTCCGTCTGTCTGTCTGTCAAGACCATTTTTCTCAGGAACGCGTAGAGGTAACAAGATGAAATTTGTATCAAATGTACAAGTTGAAATGTATCAAATACTCAGGTCTGCGGTCTGAGAGCTGTGAAAAAATCAAACTTGTAAGTCAACGCCATCAAAAGATATGACCGTTTATGTCGCATATTTTGTGATTTCGCAAGGGAAACAAAACCTATAGGGAACTTCCCGTTGACCTAGAATCATGAAATTTGGCAAGAAGCGGTGTCTTAGAGCACATGTAAAAGGAAAAGTCTGAAAACCGTAAATATGTAGTTTAATTACAAGAAAAATGCGAATTTACTATTAGATGAAAATACACTAATGTGTTGCGTGGTATTGTCAGGCACCAGAAGCATATGGGTTGCATACAGTTAGGTCCTCCTAAAGATACCTTACTTACAAGTTTGTACGGAATCCTTGGTGCGCGAGTCACAACTCGCCTTTTTTTTCTAATCTCCGCAGTATCTTATTAGTTTTTTCCTCTTCCCTGTCTCCCGTGTTTTACTCTTACAATTAGCCATTTACGCTACGAATTTTATGTGTTTTTTGCAATAATCTTAACATAAATCATTATTTTTGGGTTAACATGTGGTTAAGCACTCTCAAAAACATGTGGTTTCGTCTAGCACAAAGAACATTATGAACTGTGGCCGATAATGCAGGAAGCAGGGAGCCCGAAAAATTTGGAACTCTGAACTTGTGGTTGAATCTAGTAGAAAGTAGCGGGGTACTAAAATATAATCTCGAAGAACGAGACTCGAAATATCATTACAATTTATCAATATTGTCGATAAGAAACAATTATTTTTTTTAGATTCAAAAGTATTTTAACATATTTCGTCGATAAAATAACGTATGATACTCGTATGTGAAAGGCTTTTGTGCACACTTGTATCATAAACTTCTAGTTTTGTACATTTTTCTTGTCCCAAAAATCGTAAATAAAACAAAAACTAAATGAAATTTACAAAAAAAATGTTTCAAATAGAAATTATAGTGAATTAAGTGTCCTTTATCTTGTTATCTTACGACTTTCTGTCTTTAAAGCTGGTAATAAATAATCTTCAAACATGTTTGAAACCTCTTCTTATTTAATGTTGAAAGGTAATAATCAAAATTTTAATTTAATTGATCTGATTAGTTTAATGTCAAAAATTTGTAGGTCTATATACGGAATGACAAATGTATGCATTAATATGGCATTTCTGCAGGATTTCTATGAATTGTAAAATCAAATCGAATTGTAAACTACTTATTACATGTCTATAAATGAGAATCTACAATAAATAAAATATTCGTCGATAATATTTCGGTATATGGCTATATAGAAATATAAAATTTTAGAAATGTTGGATCATTGAAGTATTCTGATTTATCCAGACCGAGTATTAGGTCCTTCACGAATACCGATTTTGCTGAAGAGCCAGTGAGAGCTCCAGATTTATTTCCTAAGTTATTATATAAGTCTTATACCTGCATATTTCTCCACGCTGTAAAATTTAATCGGTAGGTAAAAATTGTTAAAAATTAGTTTGGTTTAAGTTGATGAAATTAAATGTTGTGCAGGGTGAAGCAGCAGCTAAAAACTACCAAAGGGGTGAAATTGCGTTTGATGCGGTTTGATGCAAGCGGTCTATTTTATTGAATCTTTGAATGAATATAAAATGGAGAGCCGTAAAATGAAACAATTAAAACAGAAACATAGATTATATTCACCTTTTTTGAAAAATTTATTAAATTAAAATAATCTAATAAAAATTTAATACAAATGAAAAACTTTGTGTTTGATAAAATATAGTGCTGCGATATATAAGCAAAAATTATTTGTCAACACAAATCACCCAAAATTCTATTTAAAATTTCTCTATAGAAAAACTTCTTTAAAACTTCTCTATTCTCTCCACTTTTCCCTTTTCTTTCCTATTTTTCTCAGTCAATTTTTTGTGAGGACTTCACACAATCGGCATTCAATCTTCCCTTTCGCGTAATACATTTTGCCATCCGTTCTGCTAGTCCATTCTACAAATACATTTATTTACTCCAGCAAATCCTTATATCGCTCATTGACAACTGCCAGCTAACTTTCCCTTATAATTAAAAAAAAAGGACAAAGAAATAAAAGAAAATTATGTAAAATGGAGAATCGATACTAGTTTATTGATTCTATGGTTTCATCTTCTTGTCAAATTTTGTCTAATATTAACTTGCTTTGAAAGTTTTATTAATCTTGTGGGTAAACCTAGATTGAAATTACAATTATTACAGGGTCCGACAGAGAGATATGATGTTTTTGAAATGACTGTCACACATTTAATTTCGAACCAATTTCAAAATTTATTATTTGTATACATAACTGATTCACTGCAATTTGCAAAAAATACATTTATTTTCGAAAAAATAATTAAATTCGAAAACTCACATTAGTTAAGTGGCGTCCATTTTTATCGAGGCAATCTTGTAAACGGGTGGTGAAACTATCCATACTCCTTTCAAGCATGGCACGTGGAATCCTTCGAATTTGTCGAATTGTGTTTGTGGAAAGCTCTTCAAGAGTACATGGTTTGTTAATGTAAACTTGAGATTTTATGCGACCCCATAAAAAGTAGTCACAAGTTGACCGGGGTGGCCACTCCAGATCTCCACGCAATAAAATTAGGCGCACTGGGAAATGTTGTCGTAAAAAAAGCCAATGTTACTCTTGATGTATGGCAAGTTGCCATCTTGTTGAAACCAAACTGTGTTGTGGTTGATGCGTCGTCTTCTTATTTCTGGCAAGAAATATTCACGCAACATGGTGACGTATCGATTTGTATTAACAGTCAATGTTCGTCCGTTTTCACGAAAAAAATTAGGCCCAATAATTAAAGTTCGAGATATGCCAGACCAAACAATTACTTTCTCACTGTTCTGAGGATTATGCTGCAGTTGTTGCGAGTTTTCACTTACCCAGTATCGAATGTTTCGTTTGTTTACCATCCCTTATAAATGAAAGTGGGCCCCGTTACTCGTGATCAAAATGATATCTTCTTCTTCTTCAACTGCCATCTCCTCTTAGAAGGTTGGCCATTATCATAGCTATTCTCACTTTTGATGTTGCATCTCTAAACAACTCAACGGAACTACAGTTGAACCATTTTCTTAGATTATTTAACCTGGAAATGTTTCTTCTGCCTCTGTTTATTTTTTCCTTTATCATTCCTTGCATAATATTCTGGAACAAAACATATTTCTCTCCCCTGATCACGTGACCCAGATACCGCAGCTTCCTTATTTTGATTGTGTTCAGACCCGGACTTAGAGACCCAGCGCCCCTAGGCACTTATTAAACCCCACCCCCCTATCATCTCGAAACAATTTTGGAAATTTAGTAAATTAAATGCACTAGTACAGAATATATAATTTTTAATCGACTTTAATGACTGATAAACATCAGAATAATAGAGTCTATGTTACTATACCTACGATATTCTATAAAATTTATAGAATCATACGACGAACTTTCTTCTGTGCAAAAGAACGAATGACGTCATCATAGTCAATTGACTGCATTATTTCAGACTCTATGTACATTACATAGAGTGAATTGAGCCTTTTCTATTCTATGTTAGATATTAAGTAATTCTTTACTCTCTTTAGCGCTGAAAACTACCGTTCTGCTGAGCAGTTTGACGCTGGTGTACACAACAGCATTCGGAGCGCAATTCCTATAAATGTCCAAAAAGCCTTTTTCCGATAAGTATTTGTATAGCTTCAGTGACGATAACTCCATAACTTCATCATTCGACACAAATGACAAATGAGCTTGCAGCTGCAGACACTCGTTTTTCAAAGTCCCATCCAAATCCCCGGGATAAAAAGTTATAAGGTTTCTGGCTCCTTCACGTATGTCTTCAGATTCCAAACGATGTAGTTTCGTAAGAAAGTCAAACTTTTACTTAACTCCTCATAAGCAGATCCGCGTCTTCGTAGTTCTGAAATTAGTCTATCCATAATGACGTTAAAAATGGTAACTCTGAATCTGTCCCTGTCAGAGAGTTCGGTCTCGTTTCCTTTTACTTCGTCGAACTGGGCGCTTACGTTTCCTCTGCATGTCATATGCAAAGCTATTTTCACCGAATTTCTCATTAACTTTCGACTCAAATAAATCAATTGGTACTGATCAATTGGTAATGATCAAAGGTACAGGTACTGCGTTTCCGTAAGTATTCTAGGTCTGTTACCAAAGACTAATACAGTTCAACGATCGTACCCAGGTCGATGTTAACAGATTGGAGAGATTTGCTTACTTTGTTGAATCTTTCCAAGATTTCAGTCCAGAGAAGTGACAAAAAGCAAGTTTCCATCGAGTCAAATGAATTCAGAAGACCTGAACCCTCAGAGCGCGTAGATGGTTTTTCATTTGAATCATTGGAAATTATCTGGAGAGCTGCCATGATCTCATCACAGGAGCAACATAGACTTTGCAGGCGTAACCTCACCATCTTGTCATCTTGTCTGAGAAATACTCTTAACGACTGTTGAATTTGACTTTAGTTTCGACACAAAAATTTCCCATCTGTCGATGCCGAATAAAATATATACAATGACTGCAAAATACCGAAGACAGCTTGACAAGACTCGGCACAGGATCCAACAAGATTCAGTGAGTGAGCCGAACTGGGAACGAAATTTATCAGAGGGTTCACTTGTTTTATTCTCACTTGAAGACCAGAATATACACCCGAGATATTGCTAGCGTTGTCGTAAGACTGACCCAAGCAATCGGAGATATCCAAGTCGTGATTTTTCAATGTCTGTAAGACGACTAGCCAGGTCTTCCGCTTTATGGCCATAATTTGGAATGAATTTCAAAAAACGTTCGACAGGACATCCGCCTTCAGACACATGTCTCATTATGAAAGAAAGTTGATCTACATGAGAAATGTCCGGAGTGGAGTCCACAGAGATAGAAAAATATTTAGCATGCTTTATTTCAGTCACAACTGTATTTATTACCTTTTCTGCCATGATATTGATCATTTCATCGCATATTTTTGAGGAAAGATATATGATGTTGTGCGACACCGTAACAAAGGAAGTGTTGTTACCGTGTCGTTTTATGTGCAAGTCCAGAAAACTCCAAGCCAAACAAGCCAAAAAAGAAAAGAAAAACCGGCCACGTGCGAGTTGTGACTCGCGCACCGAGGGTTCCGTACAAACTTGTAAGTAAGGTATCTTTAGGAGGACCTAACTGTATGCAACCGATATGCTTCAGGTGCCTTATATGCTTCTGGTACCACGCAACACATTAGTGTATTTTCATAAGTTTCCAATAGTAAATTCGCTTTTTTCTTGTAACTAAACTACATATTTACGGTTTTCAGATTTTCTCCTTTACATGTGCTGTCTGTCTTACATTTCTTGCCAAACTTCATGATTCTAGGTCAACGGGAAGTACCCTATAGGTTTTGATTCCCTTGTGAAATCGCAAAATATGCGACATAAACGGTCATATCTTTTGATCGCGTTGACTAATAAGTTTTATTTTTTCACAACTGAAAGAGACCACAGACCCGAGTATTTGATACAAATTTCAACTTGTTACCTCTACGCGTTTCTGAGAAAAATGGTCTTGACAGACAGACAGACGAACGGACGGACAGACGGACAGACAGACAGACTTTTCGGTACGGAACTCTAAAAAGAGCTCAGCCAAAAGTTCTTGGGTCACAACATAGTTCCCACTATTTCTTTAATCCAAATCTCTCATGGGAACCTCTAAACGGCAATCCGCGTGCAGAAAGTGACTTCACAACAGCCACATGGCGCCTCAAAACCTCATGCCAGTATTTTGCATCTTCTTCCGTTTGAAGAACAATACTTTTGTCAACTCTACCGCATTCTTCCTAGCTAATAGTGTCGCAAGTGCTGACCTGTGTTCCTCATTATTATCATGTTTCTTCATTCATTGAAGTGCGTTTTTTCCAGTCGTTGTACCCTTCATTAGCTAGCGACCCCAATTTTCCAAACATCTTACAAGGTTCTCAAAACAATGCACCCTTGGTCGTATTTCACTATTGCTTAATATTCGGCTAAAAAGTGACACCGATAGATACCTGCTTTTTTTAAAAGTCGGCATCAATGTTCTGTTTCGCGCCATTTTGGACAAGAGCCATGGTTTTAGGCTTATGTAAAGATTTCGCCACCGGGGCTAATAGGCTGGTAGAGCCCCTAGGCCCAGGCCTTGCAGGCCTAGGCCAAAATGCGGCACTAATTGTGTTCAATATTTCCCTTTCCTTTCTCATTCTTCCCAGTACTTCCTCATTTGTTACCATGTCTACCCAATTTATTCTTCTAAGATCCTTCTATATAACCACATCTCAAATGCTTCGAGTCGATCATTTATATCTTTCTTTATCGTCCAGGATTCCTTCGCATATAGCAACTGAGAAAACGTAGTAATTCAATAATCTGACTTTAAGTTGTAAGTTAAGGTCTCTATTGCATAGCACATTTCTCAATCTGTTAAATATAGTTCTACCTTGTTCAATTCTTGTTTTAATTTGTTCAGTGTACTCATTACTTTCCTTGATAGTTGTTCCTAATTATTTGTATTTACTGACCTTCTCTACTAATTCACCATTGATTCATATGTTTTCCAGTTGTTGTACTGATTTTGTAATGGTCATAAATTTGATCTTTAAGTCTTAAATAGTCATAAATTCATAGTCATAAAGTCATAAATTTAATCTTTTGATATTTAAGGTAAGTCCGTTCTCCTCTCTCCTCGATACTACTTGATCCACCAAGCTCTGTAAATTTTCTATTGTTTCGGCAATAACTATGGTGTCATCTGAATACCGGATATGGTTAATGGGTATTCCATTTACCTTTACTCCCATTGTCGTTTCTTCTAATGCTCTGTGAATGATTTCTTCCGTATAAAGATTAAATAATAGCGGCGACACCACGTTGTACTCTTACTTCCTCTGAAAGTTTATTATTCACTTTGATGGTTAGATGTTTTATTGTATTATAGATTATTTATTATTCGAATATCTTTCATGTCTATGTTTTTACTTTTGAGTAATTGAATAAAGTGATTATGGCGAACTTTATCAAATGCTTTGTTGTAGTCAAGAAAACAGGTATACATCAGTTGATTGATGTCCATGCATCTTTGAGTTAACATATTAAAGGCAAACAAGGCTTCCCTTGTTCCTATTTCATTCCTAAAACCAAATTGGGTTTCACTAATATCTTGTTCTAATTTCCTAAAGATTATTTGATGTTTTATCTTTTGGAATATTTTGAGAGCGTGACTCATTAGACTGATAGTTCGATGATCGCAGCATTCTTTTGCGTCAACCTTTTAATGTAATGAAGGTCGATCTAAGCCATCCACGGGGAATGGTTCCTTTGTTGTATATTGTATTATATAGTTCCACTAGTATACCTATTTGGTCTCCTGTGATTAGTTTAATTATTTCTGCTGGAATTTCGTCGGGTCCTGGAGATTTATTAGGTTTTGCTAATTTTACTGCGTGCATTACTTCTTCTTTTGTAATTATTGGGCCCAACTTTCTTTTTCTGTGTCCTCTTGACAACAAGAAATAGTGGATTTCTTGTTGTCTGTCATCGTCGAATAATTCTTGGATATATTCATTCCATCTTGTTAATTTACCTTCAGTTTCTGGGATTGTTTTGCCATCTCTGTCAAGCAAGATATTGCTTTGGTTTCATCTTGTTATACCAGCTAACTCCTTAACTTTTTCTGAAGGCTAAGATCATCGTGTTTTATCAGTAAATTCTCTAATTCTGTACTTTTTTCTTCGTACCATTTTTCTTTGGTTACACGTCCAAAATAATATCGTCCCTCAGCAATTCCAACATCGCCTTAGCGCACCCGAAGATTGTCTCATGAAGTCGTTTTGCAGCAGTTTTTGCACAATCATAATCTTATACGGATGGAACTGAAGGTGCAAGTGTAAGATTCTGCCAAATGGCCTGTCTGACATCTGAAGAGAGCGTAGGTGACGAACCGCCGAACAACGAGGGCTGCCTTCCACCGCATGTCACACTCTTTCAATATTTTCCGGGGTCCGTACATTTCGAAGGCGTCCCCGTGCAGTCCCTGGTCTCAAAGATCCTGTTTTTTCAAAACTATTCACCCACTTCATAAAGGTATTCCATTTAGGAACACGACCATGTCGACCGACATTAAAAAGGTTTCGAAATCGTTGCTGTGTGAGCACGACAGAACGACCCGTTTCAATGAAGGTATTGTAAATAAACACACGATGTGCTACACACCTAAGCTCCACTAAAATGGTTTCTTCATTGATACTCCATCAATACTCCATTGATATTGAAAAGGCTTCTGTTGACGAGTAGATAGCAACTGAACGCATACTGAAGCATACTGAACGAAATCACTTCAAACAGCGTCGCATCTCTATTTTATTTTAATTGGAAAATCAATTATAACTGCATGCATTTTAAGGCAATTAAAAAAATAGTGCAAACGTATTAAACAGTTTTAGTTGAAACAAACATTTTTATAACCGTATTAACGAGAGCTCCTAACTATTTGAATGAAATTAAAAATATTAAATTAATTATTTTCACAAACGGAAACCTTTGCCATTCCAAGTAGAATTAACTTCTGAATGACAAATATTTGTTTTCTTTATTTCGCTAAATATTGATCGTAAAATCTGTACAAGAGAATCTCACGTATATTATATAATTCAATTTTATGGTCACTATAGAGCTAACAAATTGGACGGGCACATAAAAATTTTCGCTAGAAAATTTCCCACCAACATTTGCTTTAAAATAAGACATAAACTTGCTTGTTTAGGACAGCGTGGCTTGCGGACTAGTTTATCTAAAATTGTTTAGTTAAAACTATAAAAATCTTAAACACGTCTTGTTCTAATGCCACAATGTTATCTTACTTTAAGTAAACGTTTTTTATTGTGATCTATTTAAATCTATCCAACCTTCTAAATATCTAAAAGGCGGTTATAAAGAAAATAATTTAAATAAATACTTAGCAAGGAACTTGTAGAAAATACATTGTTATAGAAATCACCAAATTGTATTTAAAAAAGTAAAAATATAATATGGAATACACAAATAATCACTTATCTATTAAAAACATGATTTTCAAAATTTCGAAAACCTTATTAAGTAAAGTGACCAGACCACTGACCACTGTGACCACTGCTTTAGCCAGTACAGTACTTCATTGAGATAGTCTGTACCATCCAGTTTTAAGGCACTGCATTTGTACTGCCTTTCTATAAGATGAACAGCTTGTACTGCTTTGCATAATATTGTAAAAATAAATAATTATAACTGTGATTTTATGCATGATCAAAGCAAACATTTTGCTCAAAATTCATTATTGCTAATAGTGGCAAAGCGGCAATAACAAAACATTGTAAAAGTGATAAATATAACACTCAGATTAACGAACCAGCTGCATCGTCAAATGTGACTGACTACTTGGAAAATATAATTTCGTAATCACTAAAAAAAAATAGCAATATCTAAAGGAACATTAGCATTTCATACAATATGACATAGTCATAGTCTCGGTAATATGGATTGTAGTTCAAATAAAGTGCGCAATCTCTTTGAAAAATAAATTTATTGGGCGAACAAGATGCGAAGCAATAGCAGTCAATGCACTCCAAAATTACGGATTCGAATTATTGAAACAAGATTAAGAAAATGCAAACTATCCTATTACAATTTTATCAGACGCCTCAAACTATAAAGAAATAAAAATGTATCCCATTTTAGTACTATACATTTCCTTCAAAACTGCAGTAAAAAATTGTTAAACTATTAAAATTAAAAATATAAATTAAATTTAAAAATTAAAAATTAGATTGTGTGAGAAGAAACATCAGCATTCCATTCCAAGCACATTCTGAAAATAACAACTTACCATAATTTGAAAGAAAAACTGATCGCACTATTCGCAGATAATACTAATACTAATTGTGGAGGACTCAAAAGGAAAGATGAAAATTATGTGCATTTAAAATTAATGCAATTATTAAATAAGAATATCATTGGAATTGGCTGCAACGCACATATTTTTTGCAATGCAATTAATACTGCTTCGAGTCAAATGAATATTCATGTTTTTTTCACAGATACACACACAGTTAGAGTCACCAATCTTAAAATTTTTTGCGAGGAAGCCGAAATAGAATACAAAAAAAATGTTGGAATATTCCACAACGAAATGGCTTGCGTTAACACCTGCAGCTGAACGCTTTATCAAAATGCTTGAGCTCTGCGCTTTTACTTCTTGAGTTTAGACCAGTGTCCCAAACTATTATTTTTTTTCGAAAACGCGATAACGAATTTGTTTCATTAAAGGTATCGCAGAAACTCGATACAATCGTCAAACCCTGGAAGCAAGGCGAAAACTATTAAAAAAATTAAATATTTTTATAAAAATTCATTTGAATATATAAAAAAATGGACGTATTGCTTCGAAGAGCTACACATTTTTGGATGGACATTATTAAAAAATTATATAAACTGGGAATAGATTTTGAAGACGGTTCATTATGTGAAAGAAAACCACAAAATTGTTATCGATGATAGTAGAAAAAGATGTCATGTTCTGGAACCTCCTCACTCCTCGCATATTACACTCTTATACATATGACCATATTCATACAACAAACTTGGAATTACTTATTGCATTTGCAATGTCTTTACCGTGTACTAATACGACAGTTGAACGAGTATTTTTAATCATTAATGATTTCTGGTGCAGTGCCAAATCAAGATTAAACATAGAAATCAGCAATGACCTCAATGAAGGTGAATCCCTAGTTTGCATGTCAGGAATTTTGTAATCTTAAAAAAATGATACATTATTAAAAAAAAATCATTCAAATTTTCTTTATCAATTTTTTTTGTAAAGCACATGCATAACCATTACCGTCTCATCCAATGTATTGCTTTCGCGTTTAAATAATTTGGAAATAGGTAAAGGTAAGTGGCCATTACAAATTAGAAAAAAATACGGAAGGGTTGTATATATAGGTTATAATTTACACTCAAAAGCTAATGCTTCATTAAAAGCTGTCATTTTTTCTTTCAAAATTAGGTAAACAGTGAACGCTAAATTTCAATTCTAGAACGTTTGACCTTGAAAGTTTTCAAAAATGTGCTTACTCCGCTATTTTAAAAGTCTCCATATCTCAAATAGCTTATGTACTGCTTTCGCGTTTAAAAACTCTGGTCACCTTATATTAAGAAACATTAAAAGGAATTAACAATGTCTATAGTAAAATTCTTTTAGTGTGGCATTTTCCGTACAAAACTGTCTAAAAATAAAAATTCGTAATCAGCCCCAACATTTTAAATTGTTTATATAGGGTCTTTCATTAAGCGCTTTCTATCTTTAAATTTAAATAACACAATGTGTGTATGAGATATCAACGAAATATTTTATTTGTTTAAAAGGCCTATTGATACTATTATGTATGGAATATAACATCCAGCAAATGTCCGCCGCGATGGACATGGATGGGCGGCGCCGCATTCGCATCCGAAATGTCCAATTTTCCATTACTGTAGCGCAGGGGTCTCCAAACTTTCCAGCCTTAGGGCCATACTGATTACTCCAGTAAGTTCCGAGGGCCAAAACCATATTATCAGTGTTGTGGGTGGTAAAAAGTGAAATAGTCCACTGATGAAAAAAAAGTCCGAAAAAGTACGCAACGTTTAAAAAAGGCTGCAAATCGGACTAACGTCCGCAAAACGGCAACACTGCATATTATTAATTTTCCTGTCATTATCTGTAATTTCTAGATTAGTTGTAGAGTACTAGCCATGAGGAGTAACGTGGCACGACATCTGGTAGACATCTGGCGGAAATAGGTGATACCTTCTATCGCTAACAGATGGCGCTAATAGCACGTACAGAATAATCTCGTTGGTTCGAGAAAGTTCTGGTGTCTTCCACTCACTTCTAGATGGCAGTAATTGGAATATATAAGAAGGCTAGTGGCGCAACCACAAGTCAGTTCCTATGACACTGTTGTGAAATAAAATAGTGCGTACCTCTTTAAAACGTGTTTGTGCGTGCTTAAGTTTAAGACATCTTTGTAACAGTATTTTGATTTGAATTGTTGCTTTTGTGTGTGATTTAGTAGTATGGAAAAGAAGCGAAAAATTGATAGTGAATGCAGAAAATTCAAAGATCAGTGGAACATTCAGCATTTCGTAATTGAGTCCAGTAACAAGGCGCTATGTTTGATTTGCAATGAAAACATAGCCGTTCTCAAGGAATATAACATTAAACGTCATTATGAAACAAAACATTTTCAAAATTACTCAAAATATACAGGAAGTTTGCGGACAGAAAAATTCGAAGCTATGAAGGGCGGATTGAAATCGCAGCAATCTTCATTTACAAAACTAAAAACTGAACAAGAGGCTGCAACTCGTGCCGGCTTTCGTGTGGCTCTTGAAATTGCAAAACGTGGTAAACCATTCACCGATGGAGAAATGATCAAAGAATGCATAATTGCAGTAGCCGAAGAAATGTGCCCTGAAAAGGTAAATTTATGAAAAACTGTCAGTATGTTAGCAAACACTGTGGCTCGAAGCGTAGAAAACATCGCTGAAAATATATCCTCTCAACTGTTCGACGAAAATGGACATGTTGAGTGGTTTTCTTTGGCCTTGGATGAGTCAACGGATGTGTCAGATACTGCTCAGGTGTTGATTTATATTCGAGGAGTAGATAAAAGCAATGAAGTGCATGAAGCACTTCTTGATATGTATAGTATTCATGGCTCAACTACTGGTACAGATATTTTTAAAGGAGTTGAAATGGCCATTAATCAAAAGAACCTTCGATGGAAACACTTGAAATGTATTACAACTGATGGAGGCAAAAACATGAGTGGGAAAGATAAAGGAGTGGTCGCTCTTGTGTCAAAGGCTGTAGCAAATGACGGTGGTTCAAAACCATTAGTCTTACATTGTATCATTCATCAACAGTCTTTGTGCGGAAAATGTTTGGATATGTCTGAAGTTCTGAAACCAGTCATATCAACTGTTAATTTTATCAGATCTTTTGGGTTGAATCACCGACAATTCCGACAATTTATTGAAGAGATTGGAGAAAATGACTTACCTTATCATACTGCCGTACGCTGGCTTAGTTGTGGGAAAGTCCTTCAGCGCTTTTTTGAACTTCGAGCAGTGATCGATTTTTTTTTTAATGAAAAGCATCGCCCTCTTACTGAATTACAAAACAACGC
Source organism: Phosphuga atrata (assembly GCA_944588485.1). Classification (NCBI taxonomy): domain Eukaryota; kingdom Metazoa; phylum Arthropoda; class Insecta; order Coleoptera; family Silphidae; genus Phosphuga; species Phosphuga atrata. The sequence goes on along the minus strand of OX155894.1, from coordinate 18,771,717 downwards.
ATGGCTGTGGAAGTTAGCATTCTATGTTGATTTGACAAAACATGTGAACGAACTGAATTTGAGATAGCAAGGAGAAAACCAGCATCTTCCTGATTTATATACTAATATCAAATCATTCCGGAAGAAATTGATACTGTTTCAATCACAACTACGAAGTAAATGTTTTTCACATTTTAAAACATGTGTAATATTCAGCCACACCACTGAGACTGAGTTTCCTATCGATTTTGCAATCGAAACTTTGAGTGCTTTGAAAATAAATTTTGAGACTCGTTTCTCGAACTTTGATGCCATTGCGAATCAAATTTAGAATCCTTTTGATACTGACATTGAAACCCTAGCCCCGGAACTTCAAATGAAAATGATTGATCTACAGTGCAGTGACATAATTAAGAACAAATATAAAAACTCATTTTTGTTGGAATTTTATAATCTTCCACTAACACAATTTCATAATTTGCATAAATTTGCTCGTGGGCTGTTTTCTGTTTTTGGTACTACTTATTTGTGTGAGAAGACCTCCTCCAAAATGAAGTACACAAAAAATGTTTACAGATCTAAATTAACTGATGAGCATCTTAAATCTCTTTTAATAATTGGTACAAGTAAAATTAGTCCACAACTACAAACTATTCTCAGTGGAAAATCTCAATTTCATAAATCTCATTAGTATTTCATATGTCATTATGCTTGTTATAAGTTATGTTTTTATTTAAATTGTATAAAATGTTAGTTGGATTCATTTCAATAATTTGTTAGTTAATATATACTGAAGTTAAATTTTCTGCATATTATACATGTCTTTACTCATTACAATTCTGTGTTTCTTTATCCAACTTATCACAAAAACAATAACAATAAGCCTACAACAATGTTATGAGTAGTTAGCCCATGACCATATCAATGTAGATGTCATATTAATAATTATTCAACATAAAATTAGAATACTTCAGTAAACTAAATTTAATTTGCTATAAAAATATGTTCTCTAAAAGGAGTTTTCAAGTATGCTAGCTCTCCGCGGGCCGAAGAAAATCTGTCCGCGGGCCGTATGTGGCCCTCGGGCCGTAGTTTGGAGACCCCTGCTCTAGCGCATAAGTCAGGCGAAATTTGACATTCGAAAGGAGTCCTGAAAATATTGATATTTTAAATAAAAAAATGTATAATAAGTGAAATGTGCTGAGTTTGACTATGTTGGATTTGAGGGCCGATGTGGTTTGTGGCTTATTCGCATACACATGCTACTTAAGAAAACCTTACAAGAAAATATCTAACGGAGTCAAATCGCAGATCTCGGTGGCCAGTTAACATCACCTTCACGTGAGATGACCATGCCCTCAAATCGCTCGTGCAGAATGTACAATGTGGCAAGAGCTATGTAGCATGTAGCACCGTCCTGTTGAAACTGCATGTCGTTGGTGTCCATATTATCCAATTCAGGCCAAAAGAAATTGGTAATCGGTATGACGGTGATGGCCTAGCCAACGTCGTTCTCAAAGAAACATGGACCGATGACACCGCCATCCCAAAATCCTCACCAAACAGTGATTTTCTCGGGATGTATTGGACGCTCTTGGATCGCATTTGGATTGGTGCCGTTCCAAATTCGACAATTTTTTTTTTTATTTACCCATTCATTCAAAAATGGCAAACAGACGTCGTTGTCTATAGTCGTTTATCTTCAGCTCCTGGGTCAGCTGAATTTTGTACGGGTGCAAGCGTCGGTTATGATTCAAAATTCGCCATGTTCTAGTCTGTGAAAGGCCGAGTTCTTGTGAGCGACGCGAAATCTACTGTCTCGGATGATCTCAAATTTATCCACCCCACTGCGAATAGTGCTCTCGGTAGGACGATTATGGCGACCGTAAAATGGACGCAGCGCGTGAAACGTTGCTCGAACAGATCACACATTTTGATAAAACAATTTTATCATTTGCAGGTGTTGTTGAACGCTATATCCGCCCATGGTGATTAGGCAAAACATACCATGAATATTTGACAGCCAATTCGACAGGTGTAGCTTTAATATTATGGCCGCCAAAAACTGTTAAAGTTCTGAAGTCCCTATTGGAGGACCCATAGACAACGATTTGATCAAATTTAATTGTCCAAATGTTAATAGTTTTAATTGTTCTCGAACGATTTGTTGACTTTTGGTTTTCACCATTCCATTCAGTATGTCCAAAGAAGTGTGACAATATGATATATAACTAAAATGCGCATAATTTCGAACATCTCCAGCCATCAAAATTGGCAGGACCTTTATTTATTTTTATAATCAATGGAAAAATTTTAATTGGAATTTCATAAATTTAGGGTTTACTGAAAAGAAGTTCTGAAAATATTTTATAAAAAATTAAATATAAAAATTATATAAAAATTTTAATAAAAAGTGAAACATCTATTGTGAAATTTGAGACAATTAAATTTCCTACTGCAATATGTGAAACCCGGTTCAAAGGAAAATTCTAAATGCATTGCACCATTGTTTTGTAACGTAACACATTTTCGCTTTTACACAATTGAAAATTTTAAACTAAGAAATAAATGTTGAAAATAAACTGTCGTCGGTGCGTCAAGAATTCATAAATCAGCTAGCTGCAATAAAGCAGCAAAACATCGCATAAAAATTGTATTTTCTGTAGCGACGGTTTAGGCGATCACATTATGAAACCATAGCTTATTCGCAAATGCATTTAATGGAATAAATAGTAACCATCTTCCTGTTTATAACAGATCCAATAAGAAAGCGTAGCTTGCTGCCACAATGTTTAATGAATGGTTTCATGAATGTTTTATCGCACACGCCAAAAATTTAATTGAAAAAGGACGGTCTTTTAAAAGGTCTTTTAAAGTGCTTTTGTTAATTAACAATGCACCGGGTCATCTTCAAGATCTAGAGTATGAGAATGTCCAAGTTATATATTTACCAAAAAATAGTTAATTATTACAGCTTTTATATCAGGGGATAAATTCGACTTTTAAGGCTCAGTACATTTAATTATTTCACGTATATTTTACAACGAATAGAAATGAAATTTTGAAGTAAAACTTGTTTGGGGCAATTTGAAAGTAACTAAAGATCTTTTCTCTTAATCAATCTATATCCAAAATGGACGTAAAATCTATATCAATCTACTTGCAATTTACGCTATTTAAAAACGTTGACTGACTAGAATTTTCTGAAGATCGGTAAATTTATGCACTTAGTGGTATATGTTTACTGAAAGGGCTAGTTTGGACCGTTTATGTATACATTTACAATTTGATAAGTAAATGTAGGTAAGTTCAGCTCCATATATTTTGTTTTTCCTGCAAATGTACACATTTTCCAACAAATATTTGCAAGACCGTAACTAGCTTGTTTGAACCTCCGCTGAATTTGCCTCTCCTACATTAAATTTTATGAATTAAATAAAGCTATTTATTTGCTTAAAATAATATTTCCAGCAAGTAGTGAAACAAAAAAATTCCGGCGTGTCCCAAGAAAAATGATGAAAGATGCACGTTTTTTTAAATTTATTACGAATTTTCTGAACCTTTCAGGGCCCCCTTCCGGCTGAGCCCAGGAGACGTACCCCTGTTGCACCTGCCTAGTTGCGGTCATGTATATTTGTAAATTTGTAAGGTGAAGGCATACTGGACCAATAAAAAGCAGAAGACCCTAGCGGAGAGTAAAGACGAGCCCGCTGGTCCCTAGTAGGCCAAAACGTAAAAAAAATAATTTAAAAAATTACGGTTAAAATGTGATTCAAATAATTTATACTATTATTCATTTTATTTAAGCTACCCTAATTGTATAGACTTGCACTTCAATGTATCATCTAGAGTAAATTTGTAATAATCTAGCCTGATTATGTAAACTAAACTTGGTCTTCAATGTTTCATATAGACTAGACTTCATATAGACTTCTTTAATAATTTAGTCTGATTGTATAGACTAGACTTAGTTTTCAAGATTTCATCTAAACTAAACTCTTAATAATCTATTCTGATTGTCTACTATAACTTTTCACTTTCGTTTTTTGTTTATAAAACGAAACAGCAAACTTATTAGAAGTTTAACAGTGGAATATGCTCTTGGTTTACTAATTGGAGGAGCGATTCTGTTTGGTAAACAGTAAATGGCAACGATTTGTAGCATTTTGTTGGTTTCATGACGTTGGCGGTGCAAAAAATGTAAACGTAGCGAGCGTAATTAGTAGAAATTAGCTGAGTCTGAATACGATTCCAAACGTCTTTTAGTGTTCGGCGTGCGATCGTGGGGTGTAAATGCATTTTCTTCTGAACAAAAATTGCGGAAATTCAGTGAAAATTGTGCTAAAAATTTGTGAGATTGTTGTAAAACATTTTGTGTGTGTGTAATTTTTGCTTTGGTGAGTGAGTTCTTGCATTTGTTTACTAAATACATTTAAGGAAACTTTGTTGAATTTCAGAAAAAATGTATTTTTAAATTTCCTTAAAATTTAGCGACAATTGAAGCCACAATGAATTAATTTTTATTATTATTATTTTTAATTAGCGGAAACTTGTGGAAAACTAACATCGGGAAATCAATCAAATTGATTTTATTTCAGATTTTATTATAGATTCAAGAAATGGAAAACAATTTCTCAAAACTAATGGTAAATTTAAGTAAAACGTTTACAAAGTTACATCAAATTTGTTGAAACTGTAAATAGAATAGCATACTAATATGATTGTGTATTAAACGCATGAAATATTTGGTAAATGTAAGTTGAACTGATACTAGTAAATATGTACATTTAGCTAACCACATACTTTTACCATAACATATATATGAATGCTTTAATTCATTCCTATTCTGTTTTTATAAAGTTTAATAATTATTATTATTTTATTCATAAATATTTTATTTGACAAATTTAATAAAATTTTATGGGTAAGACAGAATGAAATAATTAACAGAAATACATACAGAAATAAATAAACATAGCTAAATTTAATGTTCTTTAATGTTTATTTAAAATACATCTTTATATATCAACATATAAACACAGATATAAAGAATATAAAACATTGTTTATATAAAAAACCGTGCTCATTTAATTTAAAATGGCAAAATCGCAGGACTAGTTTACTCTTTTATAAATTATAAATTCTCTCTCTTATAAATCATAATAAACAAAAGAATCAAGGTCCAAGAGCTCTCACGGGGGCCGAAAGACTAAATGAAAAAGGTAAAAATTAGCAGTGAAAAACTCATCATATTTTCATATACAAATTGTAGTGAATTCGATATCCGACAACCGTCAAAAAGTTTTACTTCCCCCGTGCGTAAATATTACATGCACAATTTTATTCAAATTCGGAAAAAAAACAAATCTACAATCTTAGAATGTGTCAAGCAAATTGCCTTATCATATATCGCGGTTAAGCAATCAACGCTTAATGGCTATTGGAAGCCATTGAGCGTTGGAAGAACAACAGCCATTTCACCAATAAAGATTAATATTCTCAGATAGTACAATTGGTGCATTCAATGAGTGAATAGGATTTAGACGAATTTAACGAAGGAGATATTGCCAAACTAGTGGCTCATAAACATCTAATGAAAGATTCAATTAAGATGGTTTATGAAACTAGTGATAGTGACAATGGTCACAAAATTGGCAGCACAAATCATCCGCGAAGAACTCGAATTGGTAAGAAAATTGGGTAATCATTTTCTCCAAAATGGTGTTCTTCCATTCTAACGTGAAATTGGCTTAATATGATAAGGTCTATAAAGATCTAAAAAGCAACCAGAAGCAATTGTTAATAATGAATTTCATTACGTAATGTACTCGATGTAAATGTTTCTACTTCACACATAGGATCGGTACAAATAATTTCGACTGATGAAAGTGACATCGAACCAGTAACGTAAAAGATATTGACAGCGATTAATGATTGTGATGAATGATGATAACTGCCATAAACCCTTGCAATAATTTCCTTATGAATCGTTTAGGTTTTATTTTTTGTTCCTTTATATTTAATTAATAAAAGATTTAATATATTCTTTTGCTTATCTTCATTTTTGTTTGATATTTTATTTTTGTAAAAATTTCGGCAAAAAGTGTAAACTTTTTGGGTAGAAGCGAGCATAATCAGTACAAATAAGGTGAGCTTAAATACGATCCTAACGTCCTTTAGTTTTTGGCGTGCGGTTGTTGGGTGTAAATGCATCATTATCTTCTGAACAAAAATTGCGGAAATTCAGTGAAAATTGTGTTAAAATTTTGTAAGATTGTTGTACAACATTATGTAAACGCTTGTGAAATTTTTATTTAAATTTCTGCTTTGGTGAGTGAGTTCTTGCATTGATTCAATAACCAGATTTAAGTAAACTTTTTAATTTCAGAAAAAAATGTTTTTCAATTCTGTTAAGATTGTTAAAAATCTTGTAAAATTTAGCGACAATTGAAGAAACTTTTTAGACTATGTGGGAATATGTTACGATATAGCGACGATGAAAATAATTTCAAATTAGGGGAAATTTTTGGAAAAATATCGTGAATTAATGGAATTGATTTTATTTCTGATTTTATTATAAATAAAATATAACAGAAATCAAAACAATCTCTGAAAAGTAATGGTAGTAAATTTCAATACAACATAAAACACACAATGTCATATCAAATTTTTTCAAAATCTAAACAGATTAGGATTTTAATGAGATTGTGTATTGAACGCAGGAAATGTTTGGTAAATGTAAGTTGAACTGATACTAGCAAATGTGTACATGTACCTAATGTACCCCGTACTTGCACCATAACACATACATGAATGCTTGAAATTAGAAGACAGAATCAAAATCCATCAATATAAAACAACATATAATCACAAATATATAGAATGTAGAACATTATTTATATGAAAAACATAGCTCATTAAATTTAAAATAGCAGGATCGAAGGAATATTTATTTTACTCTTTCATTTATAAAATATAATAAACGAAAAATCAAGGCAAAATGGCTCTCACAAGATCAAATCTGTGGTATCAAAGGAAGAAATTAGCAGAGAAAAATTCAGCTTATTTTCAAATACTAATTCAATTCAATTTATATATGAAAATATAATTTTTACTAACTATTTTGACACTTACGTATTAACGCCATCGCAGAGAGAGGTCGCGCTTCCGCGCGATATGTGGCCTGGATTTATCTGCTCTAATATAACCTAATCTAACCCGTATCCAATATTTTTTCTTATTTCGGATCGAGCGGTCGCGCTACTGCGCGATATGTGGTCTGGATTTATCTGCTCCGTTATAACCCAATCGAACCATCCCTTTTGTTCAAATCAGTATCTGCGGTGGCATTAGTACGTAAGTACTACTATTTTTTTTCAACTTCGGATAAAATAACAAATCTACAATCTTAAAAAAAAAAATCTTAGAAAGTGTCAATCAAATTGCCTTATCATATATCGCGATAAAGCAATCAACGCTTAATGGCTGTTGGAAGTCATTGAGCGTTGGAAGAACAACAGCCATTTCACCATTAAAGATTAATATTCTCAGATAGTACAATTGGTGGATACGCTTTCGAGGAATTTAATGAAGGAGATATTGCAAAATTGCTGATATACATCTAAGTAAAGATCGTTTAATTAACATTTTATGAAACTAGTGACAGTGATCCTGATAAAGGAGAATTTACAGCAAAAATCATCTGCTAAGAACTCAAATTGCTAAGAAAATTGGGTAATTATTTTATCCAAAATGACTCAAATGTTGATGGTTTTTCTCTTCCATTCCAACGTGAAATTGGCTTAATAGGATGAGGTCGATAAAGATCTAAGATGAAATCAGAAGCAATTGTTAATAACGAATTTCATTACCTAATCTACTCGGTGTAATTCTACTTCACACATGGGATCGGCACACATAATTTCGACTGATGAAAGTGACATCGAACCAGTAACGTGGAAGAGGTTGACAGTGATTAATGAGAGTTATGAATGATGGTAACTGCCATCAACCCTTGCAATAATTTCTTTATGAATCGTTTAGGTTTTATTTTTTGTTCCTTTATATTTAATGAATAAATAAATTAATAGATTGCTTTGCTTTCAACATTTTTGTTCGATTTATGTCCATAATTAATAAACAACGAAATTTCAATTTCGTTTTTGCACATTTTCCGAGTTATTAGTGATTTTTCTCAATTAATCAAAAACTTGGTTACTGAAAAATTGGATAGTTGAAAAATTGATTGAAAATATTTATAGTTGAAAAACTTGGATTAGTTGAAAAATTTAACTAAAAATGTCAATGTATTTTGATGCATACAGTATAGTATCTAATACTTTTAGTGGAAGCGATTTTTTTTTATATTGGTTAATGGGTTTTTAACAAAGCTAAATGTGCAAAAATCATATAAACTTATAAAAGACGAAATATAGCTGAAATATATAAATATATTCAAGCTATTCGTAGCTCTATAATATTAAGTCTTATTAAGATTATGAACAAATCTCATGTTGAAACAGCTACTTCCTGGCTAATATCACACAGGATATTGAATTATACAACAGACATTTGCATGTTATTACTAGTCCAAGTATATTTTCATGCCACTAACAGCACTTTGCCACTAATAGACAAATCACATTGTTTTTAAAATCATTGCATTCCATATAAATTAAGTGAATAGCCATCTGCAACTAGTTGTTTCAACATGAGATTTGTTTCAACTAGTTGTTATCAATAACCGCAAATAAGTCTATGTCTTTCTACACAAAAGTTAAATCAAAACCCAACCTCAACCCTCCAGTCATACACGAGGTGTCCAAGCTTATATAAGTGTATTAATTTAAATAGAAAGAAATGATCTTAAAAATGTTATTTGACTAGTGCTGTTGTGGCATGTCTAGTGCTGTAGTGACATGAAAATGTACTGAGACTAGTAATAACATGGAAATATCTGTTGCAGAATTCAATATTCTTTGTGGTATTAGTCAGAAAGTGGTTGTTTAATCAATAGATTTGTTCATAGTTTTAATTAGAGCTACGAACAGGTTGAACAAAGTTATATAGTTAAGCTATATTGTCTTTAATAAGTTTGTATGATTGTATTTATAATTAGTATGGTTTCGCCAATATTAATTTAGCGCAAAAATCAAGTTATAGTATGGAATAAATTTGTGCATTTTTCAACTGCTTGTAAAATCCAGTTGGCTGGAGACGAAATAATTTTGTTATGGTTCTCTTCAAATTCTCGCGTCAAGTCGCGTCAAATTCCGCTCTAAAGAAGGGGGTCACGACTTTAAAAAGTTTTGCATAACCTGAACTATTAAACGGTGTGACTTAAGGACCTCTAGCGCTAGTTGAACGTTGAAACTTTACCCTAACCATTAGATCCTCAGCATATGAAAGTTTGCAAAACAAATACGTTTTTCCTGAAAATTATTTCAATTAACTAAACTAAAAATATAATATAATATATATAATATATTAATATTAATATAATATATAAATATATATTATATAAATATATAATATATAAATATATAATATATATAATATAATAACTAAATTTTATTTTAATTAACACATAATGCTCTGAAGCAGTCGGTTGGCGTCTAATGAACTATCACATTCGATTCTAATTCCTAATTGAAAGTCTTACTTCATAATTTACATAAGTACTTAATTATGGTTTTAATTAAAATTTATTTAATTGACAAATTAAGATATTTTAAATGCTTATTCTAAAGTTTTCACAGATCACTTTTCATTATTTTTAACAATATACACTGGAGCAATATTAATAAGAAGATGAGAGATACCATAATTTAGTAAAGTTAATTATGAGAAAGTTAATTAATGATAAAGTTAATTAATTACCAAAACCTAACAATGTTTAGTAGCAAAACAAACTGACAAGCAATATTGGAGATACAGGATCCTGTTGATGCGACTAATCTACCGATAAGTAATACCCAATTATTGATGGATAAAGCTCATTATAAAAAAGTAGTAAGAAAAAATATGCTGATGCTGGATCAAAAGTGGATAACGCCTGGTCTGGTTAGGTCTTGTAATACTATAGAGAAATTATATCGCGTGTGGCAGCTCAATAGATCAAATTGTCTTCTAAAAATTTAATATAAAAAGTAAAAAGGTTAAAATAAATTACAAAAATAGTAAATTGTTATTATAGCAATTTATCAACCAAGAGATTGGCATGAGTACTAGATGTAGTAATGAGATTGATCAGATAATCTGTGGCAACGACAATATTACTGAAAATGCAGATAATTGTGCAACCTTTTCTTAGTAGTATATGTGCTATCTTGGTCGCTAAAGTAAACCGAAATAACTTAAATAGATAAATAAAATAAGGAGAACTAAGAACATCTAATGAAGCCGCTACTAAATGTAATAAATTGATTCTTCAATACCGAAGAATTACTTGCAATTTTACAGGTGGCCACCAATCTACCTATCCATAAAAAGGCAGCCTATGCGGTATTTAATAATTAAAGACCAATTGCTTTAATCTTAGTGCTACCTAAAATATTAAGGCCGATTCTCATATACGCGACACATATACAATACAATACAACATATACAATCTACGCGACGTTGCACAATGAACTGTCGCGAACTGTCACGTCGCTGCTAGGTATTCTCATATATGCGACACTCAGCTACGCGATTATTTGCTGCAAATGTCAAATCTGTAGTTTCTCTACATTTCAAGTTGAGATTTTTAAAATGTCTAGTTCGTCAAGTTCCGATGATGGTTTTTTCGTCTTAGCCATGTGCTATGAAAATGAGAAATTAAAAGAAAAGAAAATATTGGGTGCATCGGCTCTTAACCCTTAACCACCTGCGAGACGTCTCAGGTGCAAAAATTACTGTTACTTTGGGTCTGAGAGACGTATGTCAGGTGGTTAGGTGTTAAGGACAAAACTAGTAGAAGGAAAATTCCAGACTCTATTCAAACAATTACAAGCGTCTATACTTACGAGTCTCATCTAATTTTAAAGAAATTTCTTTTCAAATTAGATCTACTAACTAGGGCATCCAAACCGGTTAAATGGAACCCGGTTAACCGGGTTTTCTGTTAAAATTTACAAAACCGTAAAACCGGGTTTTTTCGAAAAACCGAAAGTCGGTTTTATATATTTTATTTTTTTCTTCAAGTGGAAAACAATTTTATTTTTCTATGGTTATTCATGAAGTATTATATTGTAGATTTATTTATACTAAAATAAAACCTAAGGTGTCGTCCATTAATCACGTGATGTTTTTTAGCAACTTTTAATTCCAAAGTTTTAAGAACTTCGTACCAAGAAACTCTCCAACTTCTACTTGCGTCCTCTCTAGCTGACCAACTTGGCTTACCTTAGCTGACTTAGCTGACCAAGGGGTTTTAAAATTTACAATCTTTAGCGTTTCTCTTTCCCAATTTCAGTCATTAACTTTTGAAAGCGTTGTGTCGAATTTATAAAAATCTTACTCTTAAATATTCAACATTTTTCGCTAAAAAAGGATCGAATTCAGCTAACAGTTCCAAAATCATACAATAATTTCCGTTATTCGGATCACTGAACTTTTTATTTTTCCCTCTATAGCACACAACGAAAGAAAAATTAATCATATATGAAACTGCATGACTCAATCAACATAGGCGGCTTTTCTTTTCGGCGGCTTTTTAGTTTATATCGCCGCTCTATATCTGTCTCTCTGAGACTCGATTGCACTACGCGGCGTATGCCTCTAACAGCTCGGCCCCGTCGATCCTGCTTCGGACCAACCACTACTAGGCAAATTGTAGAAAACAATACGTGGTGAAATGTATTACATGTTGAATTGTGTGTGTGGACCTAATAACATTTACATTAAGGTATATAAAAATGAATCTTTTTAATTTCTGTACGACAAAAAAAATGTTGGCCCCAAATTTACCGCCCCTAAAATCTGCCGCCCTAGGCTCCAGCATACTCAGCCTGCTGATAATCGATAGTGATCGAAAAATTATTTAATGCACTGAAATCGATTCAACCCACCTTAACAGATAGCGAGAGTTTTCGGTCGGCGGTAATTTCTGTACAAAATTTTGATCGTCAATGAAATAGACCTCTTAGATGCGTTAATTTTCCTGAAATATTATTTTATTAAAAAACAATCTTTATAATTTGTGTTACTTTTTTATTATCATAAAATAAGAAAATTATGTCTTTTTTTATATACCTACTCTAATAAAAATTATTTTAAATCCAATTTGAATTTTTATATAAATATTGTGCCACTTTTTTATTCTTTACGTAAATATAACACTTTTTTTTATAAATATTAAATAATTATAAATGGTGAATAAATATTTATTTTATTTGATCTACAGCCGCAATTTATTTATTTTTATACTTAAAACCGGGTTTTAACCGGTTTTTTTACTTTACGAAAAACCGAAAACCGGTTTTTGAAATTTCATCGGTTTTTTGGATGCCCTACTACTAACCTGTGTTGCTTACTGTAATTTTTATTTTGTAAGTCATACAGTTCAACATAATCAGCCACAAGAGCGATCAATTCCTCTGCTTTCTCGTCGTTCATTCGATTCATTTTCAAAAACACGCCGTTTTTGACACAATCCGTCACTCGAATCACAAACAAACTTTCCAAACGTCATGCGATGTGCGACAAAACGTAAAAGAATGCTCACGAAATAATCCCAGCGACAGCGCGCTGAATTCCGACTTTTAGCAACTGTCGCGTAGCCATAGTGAGAACGTGCTCATTGAAAACAATGTAATCATTATTTGACAGGCGATTTCGTGTGACGTCGCGTAGCTGTGTGTCGCGTATATGAGAATCGGCCTTTATAATACTATTTCCTACAGAGACTTCGCCCTATCATTACGAATCAAAAAATCGCTTTCCGGAACAATATGGCTTTCAAAGCGCGAAATCTACTAGTACAGCTATCTTAAAACTTTATAATAAAATCTTTTCTGATGTAGACAAGGGCAAGGGTCATGTAGACAAGGGCCAAAAGGTATTTTCTGTGACCTAAGTAAAGCCTTTGACTGCGTATGTCACGATCAACTGCTAAATACGGCAGAGGAAAAGCAGGAAACTGGTTATGTTCCCTCCTAGACAACCGATCCCAATATGTAGAAATATACTCTCGAGACAAGGTAGGCATATCATAAACAATTGCGACGAAAACAGGGGTCCTCCAGGGTAGTGCTCTCACCAACACTCTTTATCATGTTTTTGGCGAATTTAGTGTCATATCTACACGAATGTGATTCCACGTTATATGCTGATGACGCCAGTTCTTTGATATCAGAAAACAATTTGCAATCCTCAATTCAAAAATTTAACACAATCATGGAATTTGTAAAGTTATGGTTTTCCTGGAATAAACTGTTTCTAGACATGGAGTAAAACTGAATTCATGGTGTTCCAAACCAGCAGAAGCAAATACATCGAAAATATCTTAATAAAAGCAGGAAACTTGGTATTGAATCGAACAAAATGCACAACATTTCTTGGAATAACATTGAAGAGCACTTAACTTAGCACACAACAACTCCGAGCATATGCAAAGTACTGAGTCAGAAAGCATATAAGAAATATTGTCAATCTTACCAAATTACTTAACTACTACTACTACGCTGAGATACAGTCAGTGCTTTCTTATAGTATTGTAGTTTGGGAATCGTCACCCGAAATATCTCAGATTTTAAAGGTTCAAAAAAGGATTATTCGTGCGTTAATCGGCATTCCCACATATGCTTCATGCAGGTCGTACTTCATAAACGTATATCTGCTAACATTTATCAGCCTTTCTATACTTAAAACTACGTGCTACATCCTAAAATTAAACTAGGAATTCCTAAGAACAGTGATGGTGCCTATATGCCAACCACAACCCCCCACTCCTCCCCGTGCCGGCTACTGCACTCGACGACACCTCAGCTGTACCCTACCTAAGTAAGGCTGGATATCTGTGGCAAAGCACTGGATACGCACTGTTACGTGTAGAATAAGCTCACAACGAGCCTCACTGTGGAGACCTCATATAAGAGGTTTTAGAAGCCTAATGAGATAATTACTTATTTTAAAGTGTCCCTACGACTACAATGAGTTTGTGAATTCTCTCAATTCTATATAGATCATCTTTTATATACACATTCGTTTCGCCCTCTAAGGAGCGCGTAGAACCATTACTTAACACTGGTCATCTTGTTCTTTTAATCTTTCCAATACTTCCTCATCCTTTCGCTCTGGGCCATGTTTTCTTTCTTGTCCATTTCGTTTTTTAGTTTCAAACTCTTACCTATTTGATGTGAAGTTATGTGAATTTATTTCCTGTCTGTATTTAGTTCGAGTAGTTGCCAATGGGTTTATATTGGGAGGTCATGTTGGATGTCTACCAGCCAGCGTACTTTGGACTGTCGGGTTCCATTGATAATGTGAAATATTTTGGTCAATCGAGAGTCTAATTCCATTCGTACTATAGGACCGTAGAATTTCAGACGTCTTTTCCGTGCAACTGAGGTGAATCGTTCTGTCAGGGAATACAGTTCTTGTGAGCTTTTACGCAACCAGATACCATCTTGCATCTTAGGTCCAAATATTTTTCTCAGTATCTGCCGTTCTACTTTCTCAATATCATTGATGTAGATGGTTTATGATGAAGTCTCAATTGCACAGAGTGCTTCTGGAAGAATGACTGTATTGTAGTGACCGAGTTTTGCTTTGGTAGAAAGTGATTTCTTGTTATACATAGCGCAAGTGATTGTACAGGATTTGAGTAACTTTTCTGCACGTGTTTTGTTAGCCATTCTTTCCTTACCAATGTTTCCAATTATTTCACCTAGGTATTTGAAGTGCTTAATTTGTATGCCGTTGTCATATTTGGTTGAAAGATGTGTCAAATTTAAGCTCTTGGAGTCTATGTATTGCATTTTCTCGTAAGAGATTTGAAGGCCGGTTCTGATGGCGATTTCATGAAGTTCCTCGATGGCGTGTTTAGCTTCTTCAGTAGTCCGGGTAAATATTGCAAGGTCATCAGCAAAAGCGAGGCACTTCATATTGCTTCGTGTGTCCTTTTAGATACTCCAGGTACTTCTTTCTCCCATATTTTGATCATCTTATCTAGTACTAGGTTGAAGAGGAGTGGTGACAATCCATCGTTCGGTTCGGAGATTTCACCCATGAATTTTACTTTAGATGTTGTGCCTGACAAAGTCTGTTCGATTAACATGGTTGTTTTACTATCCACACCGTATTCACGAAGTATATTAAACAGAGTTATGCGGTCAATCGAGTAATAGGCTTTCTTGAAAACTACGAAAGTGACAACTGCGCGGCTCGGCTGGCGATTGATTATTGGCTGACGTTGCAGATGTTGCTTCAGGTTCCAGATTTGTTCCGCGCTTGATTAATGCGGCCGTAAACCTTCTTGATATCCACGGATTAGATATTCTAACTGTTCTTCCAGTTTGCTGAGGAGGGCACGTGAGAGAACTTTGTAGGCAATTGATGGAAGGGAAATGCCCCGGCAATTGTTTGAAACAGTCTTGTCGCCTTTTTGGTGTAGTGGGTGAATCCAATGCTTGTGTAGTGAGTGAATCCGCTTTTCCAGGTATTTGCAATGATGACTTGCAGTCTGTCAATCAATAGTTCACCTCAGATCTTGAGCATTTCAGCGATTAAGCCGTCTTCCTCTGGTGCTTTGTTGTTTTCAAGTTGTAAAATGATGTTTCGTATTTCCTCATGTGTTGGTGGAACAGAGTCCTGGTTTGGGGCGGTCAAAGTACTGTTTCAGAATTTCACAGTTCGATTTTGTGTTCGTTTCAAGGGTTTCATTAGGCCGACAGAAGCAGAGGTTCGGTGGCTTGTAGTTCATCAGTTCTTCCCTAAAGGTTCTATAGAAGTTTCGCGTGTTATTTCTTTTGAACTCATTGTCAATTACCTCTAGTTTTTTTAAATGGTATGTCCGTTTTATGCGTCTGATCGTTTTGGATGTCTGCTTCTGCATTTTTTTTAAATTCTGCCAATTCTGCAATTTTTAAATTTGATGAATTATGTTGATCGGCTAATCTTGACCTCTCTGAATTTTTGTTATTGTTCATTAAAGAAAAAAGTTTTGTCTTGTGGCTGTGCCAAGTCTTCAACGCAAGCATACAGGACTCAAGGGCCTTGTCGCATTCCAATGTGCACCATCTGTGTTTTCGTTTTCGTGACAGTTGACCGAGTTTCCTTGCTGTTTGTGGGATTGTCTGAAGAAGTTCGTCCCATGTTTGTGTGTTGGTCTGTAGTGATTGTGCGAATTCCTCCGCGTATTTTGGATCTATACGCGGGAATTTCGATTTTCGACACATCCTTCTGTTAGGCAAGAAGCAGGTTTTATTTTGTGAAAGATAATGATCGGACTCCACGTAACCCTTGCGTACCCTCACGTTCATGATTTCTGCGGAGGATTTTCTGGTTATCGCTATGTGATCGATTTGATATTCCCCGATGTGGTTGATTGGTGATTTCCAGATTGTCATCTTGCCTGGTGGTTTCTTAAAATGAGTGGATATTAGTTGGATTTTAGCCATTCCTCATATGTTGATTAGGCTATGTCCATTGGCATTTGTCCATTTGTGTACCGAGAAATTCCCAGTGATGTGTTTGTGGTCCCTTTGTCAGCCGATTTGTGCATTAAAATCTCCGAGGAGGATCTGGATATGGTGTTGAGGGATCTTGGTAAGTGCCCGTTCTAGCTGTGACAAGAATTTCTCCACTTTGTTCTTGTCCGGGTCATTGTTAACAGGGGCATGTGCGTTAATCAGTCTGTAGACTTTGTTGGCGCATTTAATTGTGAGTAGGGAGATCCGTTCCGAAGGTGATGAGAAATCTATCACAGAATTCTGGATACTGTTATATACTAGAAATGCGGTTCCAAATATATGTAAATTTCTATTCCTTGACTGCAGGCTTTCCCTTGTATAGGGTATACGGTAAAGACCTAAATCAGAATGATCACATCTCGAATCGTGTTTCTTGTACTGCAAGTATGAGGATACTGAATTTATCGCAGGTATCCGTTAGAGGCTATAGTTTTTCTGTTTTGGTCAGCGTATGTACTATGAGAGTACCAATAAAGTGCTTACTCTTGGGTTTGAGGAGTTCTGGGAAGCTCCGACTCTTCCCTGCATGATGTTCTTCTTCTTGTCCGGCGCATATTCATTAATGGATGAGCGACCACATGTTCCATTTCTACACGATCCCTAGCTGCGTGGATCAAACTTTCTACAGTTCAGAGTCCCGTCCATTGCTCTATGTTCCGCAACTAAGACATCTTCTTCCTTTCCCTTTTCTTCGCCCTTTTTTCGTCAATTTTGCCTTTTTTATAGTTATTAATTGCAGTATGTGGTACTTTTGGTTCCGCATTATGTGACCCAGGTACGCAGTATTTCTTCTTTTTATTGTAATTAATAATTTTAATTAGCAGTATTTCTTCTTTTTATTGTAATAATCGCGGTCTTTGTTAATTCGTCTGAGCACTTCTTCCTTTGTGATTCTTGCTGTCCATTGGATCTTAAGTATTCTGCGGTACCGTAACCATACCGTAACCCCCGTACCGTAACCCCTTCCATACCGTAAAGGAGAGCCGACCATATATAACACGTGACGAGCCGCAGCTTGAGTTGATATCAAAGTTAGATTTAAATTTGGTCAACCGCACAATTGGTAACTCGTCAAATGTTAATCTGTTATTCCTCGTTGCGTCTGGGACTCTGCTACTTACCATAAATTTATATTTATTCATGTTGATGGAAATTTACTTTGAAAAAAATTAATCTGTTCGCGAGGTTCATAGAGCACTTCGTCCATTTTGCGGTCTACATAATCGGCCTAGTGAGCAAGCAATTTCTTCATTTATTGATCGTTTTCGCACTAATTTTACTCTTCTTGATAGAAAAACATCAACAAGATAAAGTAATGTGCGTACCGAAGAGAATATTGCTGCTGTAGCGCGAATCGTCGTTCTAAACTCGTCGCCGTTATCAACTTGTTGGCCCTTGTCCTTAGACTACGTGGAAAATTTTGACGTAAGGATCTTGGCTTACGTGCCAATAAAATACAGCTCTTGCAAAAATTATAACCAAATAACCATCGTTTACGTCGCATTTTTTGCTGACTGGGCTAATTTGGCCGAATATGAGCATTTTTACCCAAGAATTGTGTTTAGTGGTGAAGCTCATTTCTGGTTAATTGGCTTCGTCAATAAGCAATGTATGTTGCCGTATATGGAGCGAAGACGGAAGTAGGGAAAGATGATTCGTTCTCGATCCTTCACCTCCGTTTGATTAAAGCTGATTAAACCTGTAGCGTGGGGCTACATAGACCTCGCACTCTGTTTAGTGTGTAATTACATAGACCTCACACTATTGTAGTGCATTAAAGCTGATTAAAAGCTGATTCAAACTGTTCACAGCTGATTAAAAGCTAGTTAAAGCTGATTAATAGGTGATTAAAACCTGATTAAAGCTGATTAAAAAGTGGGGGACCGGAAGTGGAGGTATAGGGGCCAGAACGAATCATCTTGCCCTACTGACGGAGCTCAACCCTGTTATGCGGTTTGCATGCTGGTGGCATCATCGGTCCTTATTTCTTTCGAAATGAGGAAGCAGCTGCCGTTAAGGCGAATAGCGAGCGCCATGCTGATTGATTTTGATTTTAACGCCCCCCGATGAATTTGTATGGCTATGTTAAGTCATTGGTTTCTGTGGACAAACCAGCTCTAACTCTCAAAGCGTTGGAAGCCAACATTAAAGCCACCATTGGCGCCATACGACCAGATTTATTGGAAAAAGGAGTGAAAAATTGAACTGATCGAATGGACTATGTAACTCGTGGCAGCGGCAGACATATACCGGTAATAATATTTGAAAAATAAATGCCATGAAATTATCAACCAGATTATAATAATAAAAAATTCATTACAACCATATTTATGTCTTGTATTATTATTTAAAGTTGTCAAGATCTTAAAAAAACACCCTATATATATAAATATATATATATATATATATATTTATATATATATATATATATATTTATATATATATATAAATATATATATATATATATATATATATATATATATATATATATATATATATATATACATGGGCGTAGACAGGATTTTGTTTCGGAGGAGGTTATAAGACCAAGATTTATTTGGGGTGGGGTGGTTAAGAAAACACAGTAACAGAAATGCACCAATTTACTTTCTAAAACTGACACACAAGTGTCCCTCTTCTTCACATCTACCATGCTCTATTGAAGAGAGTCGTCTCTAATCGTCTCTTTATTTCAATATAACATTTATGTATAGTATATATTTTGCATATTTCGGGGGGGTTTGAACCCCCAAACCCCCTCCTGGCTACGCCCATGTATATATATATATATATATATATATATATATATATATATATATATATTTATTTTTATATATATATATATATATATATATATATATATATCACAAAATATTTTTAATATTCTACATAGTAATTCACTTTCCCACGCTTCATATATGGCTTAAAACTAATCAATCAATACTAAACATTAACTTTTGTGTTATATATTGAGGATATGAAAATTAAGAGAATTTACACCTGTAAATATATTGGAGTGTATCTGGTTGGCTTAATGAGATGGAACTACCACATAAAAGAAAATTTAAAAAAGATTAGATATTTGATCTTTGTCTTTTGTAAACTAAGTTGAATTCTAAAACCAAAAGCTTATAAGGTCATTTATTATGTCTTATTTGAACGTTTTGTAAACTGTAATAAAATAGTACACTTGCCTCGATCTAGAATAAACTGATTGTCATCCTCGGTGGTGTAGTTGACAACATACCCGCCTTTCAATGCGGGATACCCGGGTTCGAATCCTGGTCGGGGAGACAACAACTAGGTTTTTAAATAGGGATAGGGCGGATAAATAGGGATATGGCGGATTTCATTAACCGTCCAGCCCGGACGGTGCCCACCCTGAATGAATGCAAAATATGCGATACCGTGGTGGCGCATACTGAAAGCCAAAGTGGAGTACGGGGTTTAGTGAGAATAGACTGATTAGAAAAACCAGTGTGCAATATGGTTCTATGTAATGATAAAATCAATATAGCTGATACTGTGGTGTATTTTATTGATAACTGTAGAAGGATAAATATGATGCATACTGAGAAAATGATAAAGAAGTTGAAAACTTTGCCCAAAACTAAGAAGTCTATTAGCCAGAAAAATACGCGTTTTAATCTAATAAATATTTTAATAAATCACAGAATAATCTAAAAAAGTTATTAATAACAAAAAACCTATGAAAACAAATGTAATGATTTGGATTAAAACTTTGTAATTTTCAATAAGCTATTGTGTTGGAATTATATGTCGGACGCTAGAGCCATATGTACATATTGTTACTTAAATACGTTCCCAATATGTGGAATCCAGTTCATATGTACAGATGTGATCTATATCTCTATAGGAAGAAATAATGTATTTATTATTGTGTATATTGAATATTTTGCTGAATATGAATAAATAAATAAAATAATAAATAAATAAATAGAGGTTTTAATTAATTTTTATTTTAATAGAATCCAAGGAATTTCTTTGATATTCGAGTTTCTTAGTAAAATATTTTAATATGGAGAATTCTTGAGTTGTATTTAAGGCTCATAGATTAAAGTAGTTTATTTCGTTCGTTGTAGATTTAGCTTTGCTGTTGAATTAAATGGAGTAAAAGGCTTACAATTAATTTATCGTTCGGATATCTTGGGGTGGCAGAGGCGCGTAGCTTTCTGTGCCAGAATCGAATTCCGACTGGAGTTTTATTTAAACAAATTTAGGCTTTTAAGTCTCCAGAATTCGGTGACGAGTTTCTCTCCGATCCGCACGACAAGTAGATGTAGTAGCGACGCATTATAATTTTCCTTTTTTGCATATGCGTCCATTCAATCAGGTTCTCATTTTGTTTCAGAAATTGGATTCCGCCCAACGTAAATTGCTCTTCTACGGCACATAAAAGCCGTTCGATTTCTTCCTCCCTTCCTTTATCAAGACTACATAAAGGTAAGAAGTTATTAAATTATGTTATCTCGTCGTTTCTTCCTTCACTATACACTCAATACTTTAATCAAATATGGAGTCAAGAATACAATAAATTCATCAGTTGCTATTATAAGCAAACAAAAATGCTTTCATCGCATAAACAGAGCAAAAACATTAAATTTTTAATCGATCAAACATTTTGTGTAAGTTTTAATTTTCGGGATGAAAGCTGTGACTTGGGATTGATCGGTGGGTCGTGGGTGTTTCATAATAAAAGTTGCGAATTACGTAATAAATCGTCCTATTTGCGTGCATTAAGGGTGTGATATATTGTGCGGGATAGCGCAAAAACTCTTTCGACCCCCTCGATATATCGAAGGAGAGCTGAGCACGATGAAAACTTTAAACGACGCTCCTGTTGCATAATTTATGCAGCCCCTTTTTTACATTTGCGCATCAGATTTTTTTGCGCGAACTCTAATTACCGGCTATAGCTGTTATCAATTGCGGAAAATGTTTGAATAACTAAAATATTGCAATATTTATTTATCTGACGGAAACAAATTATTTTAGAGCAAAATAATAGTATATTACCAACAATTGGACTTATTTTATTCAAAGCTAGAATAGTAAAGTTGAAACTTTATAGATTATAAGTTATATCGCATAATAAATAATTCTTTCATCTTTAAAATTATATTTAGAAACTTTATGAAATGAAAATTGTATGTGTGTTAGAAAATTTGTTTCTGAAAATGAGTTATTTTATGACCTTTTTTATTTTTGCTCATATTTTTTAACAATGATAAAATGATGTCTAACCGGAAAGCGAAGTAAAATGTAAAAGGGCCCTAAAATATTTTATTGCAAATTATTTAGTCGTACAAAAATTAAAATACATGTTGCATGTTATTTATCATTTTACAAACTTAAAACAAACGTAACACAGCCTGAATATATAAATATACTCAGCCTTTACGGAGCTCTATATCAATTATTGAGTCTTTTTAGGACTACCAAAACAAATCTCACATGAAATTTGTAAGTTATTTTATAGCTTTCAGTCCACCTTCGTACCACTCAACAAAAACCACAAAAATAACATTGTTTTTAAGATCATGTATTTCCTATACCTTAAGTGGATAGCCATCTGAGGAAGCGTTTCGAGGCTGTCTGTTGAGTCAGTTCTAGCAAGTTATTATTAATTCAATTATTCCGAATATCACGCCAAATTTTATTCATTAAAATCAAATTTCATAGGTTTATATATTAAAAACATAAATATTTGTTGTGCTCAAACACATTATATATTAAAAACTAGTCGAATAATATAGTAGAATAATGGAAAATTTCAAACAAAAATATATTGTAATTCAATAAACATGTCTTTCTTTTGGTCGATATTTTACTAGAATATATGTAGTATAGAAGCAATTGTAAATAAATACCTGCATAGGGATGTAAAAAAAATGTTAATAGAAAAATACTGATTTATGTGATGTCGAGGAAATGTAAAGGTATATATCAATTGAAACGAAATGTAAAATAGATTCTCAAAAAAAGAAAATCTTTTCAAAGTGGGTATACACTTCATTCGGCCACAATAAATAAGATCGTTACAGGTCTCATAAATAACTATTTTTTTTTCTACCCCCTTTTCTTCATTTGTGTGGTGGAATCGGTGAATTCTTGGGTAATTAAAATGGTAATCTGAAATTGTAGTTTTGTTTATAGAATAAGGTTCTCGATTACTTTCTGCAGCGATGAAAAGTGAGCATACAGAGATATCCGCATCCGCCCTATCTCAGTTAACAACTTGAACCGGGTTTTCTCTGGCCGTTAAGCATCTGCCCTAATGTAGTTCGTTAGCGTCGGTGGCTCGGCGGTGCTTAAAAAGGACCCGAGTATCCTTTAGAGATCCGTCTCTGTGTTGAGAGAGAAACGGCAGGTTCATTTACATCGGTCGTCCTCTGGAGCACCAGCTTCACTGTACTAGATGTACATTTATATTTCTCTGTCTATGTGTATATATGTGTCGGTGAGCGGCCCACATTTTATGTACGCGCCTCCACTCCTAACTGAAAGCCATTTTAATAAACTCCCTCTCTACATGGATTTATTCCCACCACTTACAGCCGTCTATATGAAAATTGAAACGTTTCTAACGATCATTTACCCAGAAAATTAAATAATTTTCAAATATTTTAACCCACCGGTTTTAAATTTAAGTTTCATTATTAGACCGAGTTACAAAATTTATAATAAATTATTTGCCGAATTCCTACAGTTACAAGCCATATTACTCTCGTCAATTCCCAGATGAAGAACGGAATGTCCATCCCAAATGAAATGTCCATGTCGACTAACTAATATTTATTATACTATTTTATTTACGAAAAATATTTTACAAATTATACTTTATTACTAGCTATAGCCAGCGGCTTCACTTGCGTTTAGTTTTATATAAGTCAATTTTATTCACGTCAGCTTAGAGTTTGGGAATACCCGGTCTTTTTAGACTCGGTGAGTCCGAGTCGAGTCCGATATTTCGGGTCCGGGTCTAATCTGTCTCGCAATTTAAACAAAAACACGAAAGGATTTTGCATGTTCACGCATATTGTAATGTAAGCGATACTGTACGAACTTGCCGATTAAGTTAAGTGGGACTTAGATGTACAAGGGATTTTTAGAATGTTTTTTTGTAAATAGGTAAATAAAACAAAACTCCACAAGAGGCTAAGAGCGGAAGGCAAATGGATGAATTCCCTTCTAGATTGTCTAAAGTTAATTCAACTTGTCCGTATTCTTCGACATTATAGACGCTATCGTCAGAATAATAATTTTCATCTTGATCGTCATGAATACCATATAGACCATGGTCATCTTCATCTGGCAAGCCGGTAATATTTTTCTTTTTATATACTACATCACAAACAGTTAAGTGTATAGTGTAATTCAAACAGAAATTATAAAGACTAGAAGATTCTCGTCCAAATTTCATCTTTACACATGCACCGTCGCCGGTTGAACCAACTATATGAACCAACTATACTTTTTCGACTAATTGTATAGCAGTACATGAGTTAAAAATTCTCAATAAACCCAGATTATACACTTCAGAGTCAATTCCATGCAAATTAATATTTAGATATGTTCGAATTTTCATACTCGTCCATTCATCTTCTTCTTTCTCAACGCGGTTTACTATACAATGCCAAACATTCAAGACCCGAGACTCGTCGAGTCTTAGAACGGATCTTAGATCGTTGAGTCTTAGACAGGGTACCGGGTATTTACCATTGGACTCGTCGAGTCCGGGTCCAGATACTCTAAGCCGAGAAACCCAACGTTAGCTATGTTTTGCCAAATATAGATTATTTTGTAAGTAATATGAAGACTAATATTACCATAGATCGTAGGTAAGATTTGAAAATTGTTGAGAGCCGGATCAAGATAAATTAAAATAAATATTTGCATATCCAATAATTTCTTATGGATTTTATTCAAACTTTCCACACTTATTACTTTTGTATCAGGTTAAAAATATTAACAAGTTTCAATGCAATGGAATAGTTGGTTTTCAAGTTATTGCTTGTTACAGACAAATTTACTAAACTTCGACGTCGATTTTTCGAACAGTCTACCTAGTCTTATTCTTCGAAAACACATTAATAAATTAGAATTGTAAGACGTAAGCCTGGAATTAGTGATTATAAGAATAGATACTTACGTATTTTTGCCCGAAACTTTTTCAAAAATAATCTAAATTGACTGAAGTTTTTTGTTGATTATTCAAAATTAAATGCAGATACATCCTATGTATGATACTTGCCCTTGCAAGGAAAACAATTATTTCATATTTTCTATATAACCATTCGATCAATTTTTGAGACATGAACATTGACTCGAAGACTCGAGACATTGAGACTCGAAACTTTTATCTCTATTTCCTTGAGCCCTCGGGCCGGATCCATTCTTCAACTTGATTTTATCCGGCTCTCGTAACAATTTTCAAATCTTAAACCTGACCGAGTTTGTAGACTTTCTTCAAGGCTGTCAATACGTTAAACGGTTAGATTTGAAATATGCAACGGCAACGACATTCGCTTATTGTCACTATCACAATCATGGGACTTTATAAAGGATTTATCCCAATTTTCAACGCTATCAACTATTTTTTCGGGTCAAGGGTTCGCCAGTGAAACGGGAAGATTTCGTTAATAATTTTATTGTGAAAGACTTATTTTAAGACCTATACGTTTAATTAATTTGACATTTTATAAAACAAACTTACTAGAAATTATGAAAAAAAAGAAAAAAATCTAAAATAGATCTGGACCCAGTAATATAATAATATGTGCCCCTTAAACATCTTCGATAAACAATAGCCCAGAGCTTAGAACCAGGGAAGAGTGGGGTAGACAGGGCTCCTTAGCCGTAGTTTAGGCGACCTGTCTAGGGGTTACACCCGAATAATAAGCCAACCAAGCTAAAAACTTGAGTAGTATCTTGGACATTGGCTCGCTACTGTCCCACGAAGAATACTATTCAACTGAGCATGGAGAAAAATTTCGCTGAATGCACTACCCCAGGTGGTAACCAATCCACCTATGGTGACGTTAGCGAACCTTCGGATTCTGGTGAGTCCGCACCAACATGCTTTAAGGATGAGTCGAAGCATCCTGAAATCACCGGAGATAAACTCGGATCAAGACGGCAAAGCTTCTTCGCAACATTTAATGCTAACTCACTGCTAAAAGTGGGTAAACTGAAACATCTGACTGATACGACAATACATAATACTAAACACGAAAATACTAAAAAATAAAACTAACACGACATAACATAATACTGACAGCAGTACAGGAAACCAGATTTACCAACGTAGATGCCTCCGAGTCCCAATGCTACAGAATCTTCAAAGGAAAAGTGGGGCTGCGGGTTATGAAGAACGTACAACATCTAAGTACAGGATTTATAATCAGTCTCAGGACACTGGATTCAGTCACCGACTTTACCACCCCGAACAGTCGTGTATCCATCCTCTCTCTCAAATGTGCACAAAAGGGCTACAGTAAAGTCAATGTGGATGCCCCAATCAACCAGCACAACAGAGTCAACTGATAAACTCTAAGAAGACTTAGAACATATTATCTCTAAACTTCCAGAGAGGCACACCGTCATCCTGCTTGGTGACTTCAATGCTCAATTGTGAAGAGAGAGAAAATACAAAAACATTGTAGGCAATTATCCAGCGCGTAAGCGAAGCAACCGCAACGGAGAACGATTTGTAGATCTGTGTAAGACTTTTGGGTTGTCCCATAAAGTCTACAGCCTTCAAACACTTGCCAAGGAAGCTGAAGACTTGGATTTCACCTAATACCAACCTGGGCAAATTCCAGATAGACCATGTGGCAATTTCACGAATATCTCAAAAGGAAATACAAAGCGCGAAAATAATAAAAAGCGCGAATCTGGACTCAAACCACTATCTCTCAAAGACTAAAATAAGACTTTAGCCTAGAAACACTAGATTACACATCACCGCCAAAAAAATTGACGTAGAGCGACCTAATGACACTCAAGAAGTAAATCAGAGACTCAACAATACAGATCTAAGTAGCTGGGACCAACTGAAGGAGACTCTTATCAAGACGGTCAATGAACTCGCCCCCCTCGTTAGAAGAAAGAAGCATCCGTAGTAGACTAAATACTGTGGCAATGCAGTAGCCCAAAGACAGACAGCTTGCGTGAAGTGAAAATCCAAAAAGACCAAGGCAAATTGGCATAAATTTTTGGAACGAAGAAAGCTTACAGCCAAGATAATTCGAAGAACCAAACGGACCTTCACACAAAAGCAACTAACCCAAATCGAAGAGAGCTTTGGTAATAATAACTCCAGAGATTTCTTTGGAATCTTTAAACAGTTACTCAGAAAATACGCTCTGCCAAGCCTCCACAGGGACTCACAAGGCAAACTGGCTTTTAACCACAAGGACAACTGCCACCTTTTAGCTCAGTACTTTAAAATCTACTCAACTGATCAACTCTGATCCACCCAGCGAAGACTGCTACTATAAACAAACCACACGAAAGCCGGACATTCATTGGAAGAAGTTGGCCAAAACATTCCACTTCTTAAGAACAATGAGGCAGCTGAAGATGACTCTATCGTTGCTGAACTGTGGAAAGGTGCTGCTAGCAATGCCATGGTCGTCACTTTTGTTGATTTTAAGAAGGCCTACGATTCCATTGATAGAGAAATGCCTATAAAAGTACTACAGGAACTAGAGCTAAAGATCAAAGCCCAACAGTTGAACAAGCGTAGTTAAAAGTAGGCCTATTCGAAACACGAAGAAGAAGAAAGATTTATTTTTCTTAACAATTTTTTTAAAATAAAATATTAATGGAAAATACAAGAGTAGCCATTTATTTTACAATATTTTACACAACATCTGCCAAATGTCCTCCGATATCATTTAAACATTCTCGTCGTCGAGACTTCTCAGGATATTAAGACCCTTGTCAGCATATTAACAGATATTGCAGCAATCTTGTCGTGAATCCGTTGTTTCAGGCTGGGATTGTCCTTGGTGGATCGTTTTGGAGCACTTGTGTTTTCAGGCATTCACATAAAAAGAATTCGCGTACTGTTAGGTCGGGAGACAGAAGGGGGCAATGGTTATCCACGTTTCGAGAAATCAGACGCCCCAGGAACAAAACATTCACAACATTCATAGAGATTCATTGAGAAACATCGTGTATTCATTCACTCGAATGCGGACGAGTTGTGGTGTGAGGAAGTTCCGAATCATTGCTACGTATCGCTGTGAATTAACTCATCCTCGAAAATAACATGGACCGATAATTCCATTGGCCGATATCGCACACCATGCAGTAACTCTTGCCGAACATGGAAGGGTGTTTCATAAAGAAAACAAGGTTTCTTCTTAGCCCAGTATCTGAAATTTTGATTATTAACAAAACCGGAAAGGTTTAAGTGCGCTTCATCGCTTATCTACAAGTTGTTGAGTTTGTTGTCATTTCCCTACAGTCATATTATTGATAAGCACCCGGATTAAGAGATTGCACAACCTGCATGTTGTAAAGATCTCGATGGAGAATTTTTCTCGTCGTTGTTTCACTTATTCCAAGGCCTATGGCATGACGGTTGGCTGATCGATGCTGACTTCCTAACATCGCTTGTCGAACAACTCTAATATTGTCATGTGTTCGAACGGGTTTTCAACTACTGTAATTTTCATTAACTTATTTATTCACTTTTTAATAGCGTTGTCTGACGGAACAGGTTGGTTGGGCGGTATGTTGAAATATCGTCGATAGTCACGTCGGGTTTGCACTAAACTCTCGCCATTTTGATGATACGCTTTAACTGCGTAGCCTCGTTGTTCCAACGTCCAACGAATCATTGTAAACTAAATGGCAGACCATGCAGGTTATGACAGATCGGCAACTGATGTTTCCACTATTTCGCCACGAGCTGCTAATCCTATCTCAAATCTTCCCGTTCCACCGGCGGACCCTCTATTTCCTTATCTAGATTTCGATTTTCGCACATAACACAAGATAGAATCAGGAATAGGCGTGATCTAATGGCTACAATAGTACGACTGTATACGGAATCATCAAACCATTTACGTTTATATTTTTCTTTCTATTCAATTTGCCTTTTAAACTATTACTCAAATGTAAGCTGTCAACTGCCATATTTGCAAATAGACATTATTCTTTTAAATAATTTGTACCTCTTTTAACAAGATTTTAGGAAATGCTTATATACTCATTTCTTCATTTTAAAGAAGAATTTAAATACCAATTTTCACGTCTCTTACGTCTGCAGTTTTTAAGATCATTTCCCGCATTTGCAGTATCCCGCATTTGCAGACCCTTTAGCCGGAAAATGGTAAACATCGTTTTTCTGAATTTGTAAGGGAATCTAACAGACAATTTTTACTATTGTGGCATATTCGGTTTCACAGATATAAAATTAGTCTACCCCAATAATTGCCCCTTACTCGGATTTTAAAAAATATCATCAAAAATCAAAAAACACTTGTGTCTTATTAACTTATTAAAAGCCAAATATAGCCTGAATAATTAAATATATTCAACCTGTTCGTAGCTCTATAATATTAAGTCTTATTGAGACTACAAAACAAATCTAAGGTTGAAGCAATTACTTCCATTGTTAATACCACGCAAGATATTGAATTAAACAACAAATATTTGGATGTTATTAGTAGCACCACTACACTTTTGGGGCAATAAATGAGTACTAGATAAATAACATTGTTTTTTAAAATCATATCTTTCTATTTGACTAAAGTGAATTTCTCTACCCATGAATAACCATGAATATGAATAACTTTACCCGTCAGGGTAGAGTTTCTAGATTTATCTCTCATCAGTGCAGCTTTGCTGTTGTGAATTGTAAATTGGAATACACTTACTTGAACACCTCGTGCATGACTGGCGAGGTTACGTTTTAATTTGACGTTTGTGGAAAAAGACATGAACTTATTAGACACTGATGAGAGATAAACCTCGAAACGCGTCTGCACTTAAGTTAAATAGAAAGATATGATCTTAAAAACAATGTTGTTGTATAATATTTCTCTAATTGAGGACTACAAAATTTTGTCTTACATTTAGAGAAATATTTATACAAATCTTTTCACTATTATATACATAAAAATATTTTAATACCTACCTACCTACCATACCTACCTACCATAATAACTACCGCGTGTATATGTTAACGGAGAAGTATGTAATCCGTCGATATATACAATTCGTAGGAAATATGTACAATTCCTAAAATAGATAAGATAGGAAATCTATGATGAATTTTGAAATAGGTATACTAGGTAAAATGCTTATTCCTAGGAAATCTATACATTTCCTAAATATCAATCGGAATTGTATTACATTCGGGATATTTGTAAGTACAATGGGTTAGAGGAGCGAGGAGATAGTATTGCTTCATCCGATCCGGCATGATGCATCTTCCATTTAAAACAATGCAATTATTTTTTGCGGCAGGCGACATCACACGACGCCTCGTAGCTGAGTGTTGTGAATCGACGTTACCCCTTTGCGGACCTTAACCCTTAGTTGATACCAGTGACACCATACATTATACATTTATTTTCTTTGCTCCCGCAGAATATCACGGTGGAAATGACACGAGAATGAAGAGATAATCTAATAAACACAATTACGAAAATTCTAAGCAAAATTGAAAAGTTATAATAACATTCACTTTGGGACAGCTTTACTAATTAGATGATATCAGTTACCAGTTTCCTAGATGATACCAGTGACACTATACATTATACATTTATTTTCATTGCTCCCGCAGGTTTTGGTAGTATACCGATCCGTTTAGTGTATAGGTGGGTATAGGTCTTAAGGATGTTCTAGACCAGGGATGGCCAAATCTTTTCGCTCTAGGGCCACATTGCGGGTGAAAATTTAATCGTGGGCCTCATTAAAAAAAAATCTATTTTAATAGTTATTTTAATGTGCAGTATCTATGAAATCGTGGCAGGTATGACAGAAGGAGGTAATAGAGGAAGTAGAAACTACTTTGAACAACATGAAATCCAGTGAAGCAATTGGAATGAGAATATCACGGTGGAAATGACACAAGAATGAAGAGATAATCTAATAAACTAAATTACGAAAATTCTAAGCAAAATTGAAAAGTTTTAATAACATCCACTTTGGGACAGCTTTACTAATTAAATCTGTCCCAAAGTGTATGTTATTATAACTTTTCAATTTTGAGTAGGCATTGTCTATGTGACTGTATAAATCGTTGTCAATTTGAACATTCTAAGCAAATGCCTAAAGACGAGAAAAATACCAAAATAATGAAAAAACAGTAACGTGGTCCTAATCTACAAAAAAGGTGATAACAACAAGATAGAAAATTACATGCTGATCAGTCTAATGTCACATGTATACAAATTACTGACAAAAAATCATAAACAGACTAGAGAGAAAGTTCGACGAATACTAAAAAATAATGCAACGAATAAGCAGCCGCAACTTGAGTACGACAAGGTGACTCCTTATCTCCAAAATTCTTCACTTTAGTATCGGAAAAGATTTTTAAGAAAACCGACTTGAACAACAAATATATCAACATCAATGATACTCGATATACCATTCTAAGATATGCTGACGATATTATTATCTTGGCACATAGTAGAGAATATTTGAAGGGCACAACGGAAAAACCACGCTTATGTCCACCTAGATTCGTTTTGAGAAAAACGTGCTTTTTCCAGAATATGATACACTGGAACGTAAAGTACACTTCTAATACTAACATATAGCAGCAGTTTTATATTGCCAAAAAAATGGACTTGTTTTTCCCCTGCGCCCTTCATTTGTTAGATCAACAACAATTGCAGACCAACAAAGAGAAAAAATTGGGCAGAAAATGAATCTTTCAAAAACCCTGATAATGTATTTACGAGAAGAAGAACCAATAATACTAGGAGGACTGGAAGTTAAAAAAGTGGTAGAATACATGTAGTTAGGACAGAAACTTACACATCAACCAAACCAAACCGAAGGAAAAAATAGGAATGAGAATGAGGCTAGGATGGGTGGCTTTCGCCAACCTGCGAAATAATAAAATAGCTCAACACCCAAATCAAGAGCATTTTACCTGTGATGACATATAGCACTAGAAACTACACAAAGACCAATGAAGAGGTCAATAATGAGGACTACAAAAATGAACAGATAGCGAAATGAAAGAATACGAGCAATAACTAAAGTCACCAATATTGGGAGAGAAAATTGCAATCCTCAAATGAAGATGCCAAGTTACGTAGCAAGGAGTGATAAGCGGTCTAAGTTTCATTCACAATGTGGCCCGAAAGTCAAAAGATTTTCTCACCCCTGCACTAAACCGTTTAATATTTATTGCAAGTTGAAGTTCAACAGTTTTTTCACGGCGTCTTATGAGTACATTATAATACTAAAAATACTAATATTAAAGGCCTATGCCAAACGATGAAAAGAAAAAGATTGGAAGGTAGAAGGTAGTGGCAGTGAGCATAGACGACATGCTTTCGGCATTTTTTGTAGTTGTTTGTGTTTATGTTTATTTTGGAATATGATTTAAGATCATTTAGAGTACTATGTATATATAAAGTAATAAAAAAAATTGACACGACATGATCACGAAAGCAACCTACTTTTTTTGTAAACCAACTTGTTTATATTATACATAAATATTTTGTTTTCATTCATAATCTTGGCCTCATATGCCGTTAAGTGTTGAGGTTTTATACATTTCATTTAGATTACTTTCCTTGTTCATTCACTTTTTGTCTCCAGGTGTTCCTGTCTTCTGCCAGTACTTCCGCTTCTCTTGTGTTTAAGCCATTTCTCTTTTAGTAATTCCTCCAATTTTTCATCCCACTCTTTCCTAGGTCTTCCTCTTCGTCTATTGCCATACTTTCTTTACATTTCTTTGCTTCCCATACTTTCCTGACTTGCCGGTTCCTGTTTAGCCTTTTTAGATGCTCCCACCATCTCAATTGTGCCTTTTGTATGTATTTCCTCGCACTTTTTACTTTTAGGTCCTCCCCTATTCTTTCGTTTTTTATCTTGTCGAGTAGTGTGACATTTGTTGTTTTTCTCAGATATTTCATTACAGCTGCTTGTATTTATTATTTGCACTTATTTTCATCCCTTTTTCTTCTAATGCTTTTGCCCATGTTTCTATATTGTGTTGTAATACCCCTTCACTGTTTGCAATTACTACGATGTCGTTCGCAAATACACATTCGCTGATGTTTATAGATTGCATTCTGTTGTATCCTGCACTATTTTTCTGGTAACAGTGGACTGAGCACCCCTTCTTGTCTAACTCCCTGTGTGGTAATTATTTTAGCTGATTCTTCGTTTAATACTTTCACAATATTTGAACTATTTTTATACATTGATTTTATTACCCTGAATTAGGTTATCGTCTACTTCGTATTTCCCTAATGTTTTCCATATGTGATGTCGGGGAACTTTGTCAAACGCCTTTTCAAGGTCTATAAAACATAGGTATATTGCTTTGTCATACTTTAGGTACTTTTCTGTAAAATTTCTTATAGTGAATATGTGATCTTGCATACTATAGCCGGGCCGAAAACCGCTTTGGGCTTCATGTAGTTCTCTTTGCGTGGTCATTCTTAGTCTTTCTTCTAAATTTTTTTCATACACTTTCCACGCACTGCATAGGCAATATATCCCTCTGAAATTTCCACATTCCCTTCTGTCTCCTTTCTTATATATGGGTACTATTACTGAGCTCTTCCAGTCATATGGGATTTCTTCTTTTTCCAGGCCATTTCTATTATGTAGTGCAATTTCGGTTTTAATGTCGGCAAGCATTTCGGTTTTAATGTTGGCCAGGCCTGGCGCTTTTCCATTTTTAATGTTCTTATCCCTTCCTGTATTTCATGTAGTTGTATCCCATTATTTGTGCTTGCTGTTGCATGTCTTGTTTCTGTTTCAATTTCAATTCTTTCTTCGTTTGTTGACTCCAACATTTCCTTTCTCTCCATATTTTTATTATTTTCGATGTTTCTTCTAATATTTGGACATCTTTATCTTTTATCTGTTAAACTGTTTTCACTTTATCTCGTCTCATGTTCTTGAGTACTTTGTAGAAGAGTTTTTGGTTGTTCTTGCTATTATACTCATTTTTTTCTCCAAATTCTTCCCATTCCTTGTTTTTAGCTTATTTGACTTTTTCTTTTACATTCCTCCTTATTGCTTTGTATGCAGCGTATGTTTCTGCTGTTTTTCGGCTAAGGTATTCTTTCCAAGCTTTCTCTCTTGTCTTGACAATCTGTTTTAATTCCTTGTTCCACCAGCTTGTTCTTTTTTTGGATCCTCCTGTTATTGCAATTCCACAGGCTTTACTTGCAGAGTATTTTAGTATTTCTTTCAATATTTTCCATTTTTCTTCTAGAGTACCTTTTTGTATTTCGTCTTGTCTTTTATTTATCTCTTCTTCTATTATTTCGGAATATTGTTTCCTAGCGTCTATATTTTCTAATTTGTATATTCTGATAGTTTTTGTTACCTCACTTATTCTCCCTTTTGTCTGAAGTCTCCCTTCTTTCTCTTTCTTCTTTTTGAGTTTTGCGCTCACTAAATCGTGGTCTGTGGCTAGTTTTGCTCCTCTATTTACCCTTACATCCTTTATATCTTTCTTATTATATTATTTTAATTAAAGTAAATTATAAATGCTTCGTGGGCAGCATAAAATGTCCGCATGAGTCCGCATGTGGCCCGCGGGCCGCTAATTGTCCAGGCCTGTTTTAGACGTTGATGAAAATAGTGATAAAATTATTAAACATTTGCAGATAGTTAAGTATGTTGTCTTCAATTCGCTTCAATTCAATTCACTAAATCAGGCCTGGGCTAATTGGGACCTGCGTCCACATTGTATGCGGACATTACTGCCCGCGGTCTAATTTTCATCCACAATGTGGCCCAAAAGTAAAAAAATTTGGTTACCCCTGCATTAAACCGTTTAATATTTATTGCAAGTCGAAGTTCAACAGTTTTTTCAGGGCGTCTTATGAGTAC
This sequence comes from Phosphuga atrata, assembly GCA_944588485.1. Lineage (NCBI taxonomy): Eukaryota > Metazoa > Arthropoda > Insecta > Coleoptera > Silphidae > Phosphuga > Phosphuga atrata. The sequence goes on along the minus strand of OX155894.1, from coordinate 18,736,987 downwards.
ATTATAATACTCAGCAATACAAAAACAATGTCATTAAAAAAGGGTGGGAATTTTTTTTATAAAAAAGTATAAAAAGAGTGAAATTTACTAACGTGTTTTATTTATTTTATTCACAGAAAGCATTACTTTTTATATATTTCTTGATATAATCTCGGAATTGCAGATAATTCCTCGGAAATACATACATTTCACAGGAAATGTGTGTGTTAAAGCATCTTTGAAACAGTATTTTACACATTTCCTAAGTAAGCTCGGAATTTCATATATTTCCTAAGAATTGTGTGCAATTCATAAATTTCATACATTTCAAACACCATTTTTTAATTTATTTTTTACCACTTTTGCTCTCACTGTTACTCACTGTATGTGTTTATATTACCAATATACTGGGATTAATAAAAATAATTGCAATCGATTATTATTATTCAGGAGTATTTAATTATTTTCATTTAGTCATTTTTATATAACATTTGAAATCTGTTGATGGAAATTCGATAATTATAATTTGCTCATTAGGTCTGTGGTTCAATTGAGGTTGCCGTGCTTTCCGTCAGTCCTTTTATCAGTATCATCCGTATTTATTGAAGCATTTTGCTGTAACATGTAACCGAATGAAATCCTTCCATTCAATTTAAGAAGATATTAATTAAACTGTCAATCAATCCATTTATGTAAATAAAGAATTTGCTAGCGCGTGTTAAGAACAATGAAGTAATTCCATTTAATATGTCGCAAGGGATTGATTTACGAGTGAAACTATTAGAAATTTCGGGATTTAGCTAACTAACCTACGACAAATTTCATCAAGTAAGTTTTCCTTAGAAAACTATTTATCTTGCGGTTTCTCAAGAACTCCAAAACTATCCAACTTGATTTCAATGTTTTTAAATAGATCAAAGACATTAATTGCCGGAGGAAATATGTCGCATAGAATATAACTAAAATGAAATCGTTTCGTTACTTTAACTTTTCAGTTGGAGTAGTTGTAAGTAAAAAAGCATGAATTAGCGAAGATAAATCGTCCTCTAAATAATAAATACCCCTTTTAGCAACGCTTTCACCTCGAAAAACACAATTGCCCGTTGCATTTTGCATATAATTTTAGCGGCGTCGCAATTACAGCCCTTATCTTTTCGTTTTCGCATTTGTGTTAAAAAATGTGTTCTCCGGATAGGATATTGGTTTAATATCGAAAAGTTCACGTATTATCTAGATTACATTTTAATGAGATTTTAAAACGGAATGGCGGTGAAGTTTTAAGACGGGGTGTAATTCGTCACAAAGCTTTCCGCACCGACGAATAACAGTTTCATTTTTACCCGCATGCCATTCCGTGCTGAAAAATCAAAGACTTTGTCGGGACTATTGTGCTCCAGCTGTCTAAAGAAAAAAATTTCTTGTCACATGCAAATTGATGAAGGTGTAAAACCCCTGACGCCCACATACATACATATATATGTGTGTGCACCATATATGAAATCTCTATTTGTGATTACATTACAAAATTTCTCAGCAGCGTTCTTGTGTATGAATCGAGATAGAGTATAGATTTTGCTTGCTTTTTTTTCTCGTGCCTGTCGTTTGTGTTACGTATTTAGTGCGAACTTCATTTAGAGTTTTTTAATTAAATTTTAGTTTTAAACTTGATAGGTTTAAAATAGGACACCGCTGTTATTCTTTGTTAAGACTATAAAAAAGTTTTAAAATAACCTTTCTCAAACTTCCTCACAAGAATTGATTTAATAAACATTCTTCTATATAGTATATAAACTTGTTTTAACCTTCAACCTTTTTAACCTATATTCTTCTATATCTTGTATTATTTGCCTATATCTTGTATTATTTGCGTCTCTTTTGTGCAGATGTGTAAAGGTAATATAATTAAATTTTGAAATAAATAAATTTGCGTGATATTTAATCCGGGTCAAGGGTTAATGGTAAAAGCAGGAAACATCTTAGAGTATACAAAGTGGGCAGTAGCAAGACGAAGTCAGAGTGATGTCAGTATCCCATTAGATTTGGTGTCAGTCCAATAATGACTTTAACGTCTGCTTTACTAATACCATTCATTATATAATACGCGCATAAATGGCTCTTTCACATTAAAATCCCCATTGGCGGGATGAAAGCTCATATTTAGGATCGTCGACCATATTCAGGGTATTTCCGCAACTAGCAATTCCGAGCTCTGATTTGATACCTGCAATTAAAAAGTGGTCTAACTGTAAATGTACATACTGGCATCCTCACTGAAAGTTATATCATTTCCGACTGAATGAAAAATTATTTAGTGGAATGAAATTAGTTTACATGCTTGCTACCTGTAATCCGGAAATCTACTTTTTAACAAAAATATGAAATTCAATATTTTAACATTTCTATAATACCGTTGTTGTTTGTTTCTGTTGATTTTAAATTAATCCTACATATATTCATAAATTAAAATGTAATAATATTTTATATAGTAAATGCGATAATAATTTCTGCCAGAATATTAATGAAATTAAATTGAAAATAAATTCACGTATTTCAATTTGAGACTGAAACTAATTAAACTCTGTTTTATCTGAATTCTCAACGTTGTGGGAAAACTTACTAAACGTAGTCATATTTATAGGCGTGAGAAAATCAAGATTCAAGTACAGTAATGGTACCTGCGTTAACTGCTTGTATAACTACCCACTTATTATATTATTATCAGAATAAGCTATATTAAAGTACTTTTTGAATAAAGAATCTCTTAAACAAAGTAAAAGCTATTTAGAATGTTTAATAATATTTAATTATCAATATGTTTTGAAATTTGTTAATGTTTTGAAATATAATAGCAATGAAATCTATTATGTTCACAAGATATAACCTGCAGACATTGATAAATCAAGGGACGTTTTAATATTTTTCGAAACTTGATTAGAGTTATTCAAATTTAAGACATTTTTTTGTGAATTAAAAATGCTAGATACTTGAATTTCAGATAATCGTATTCCTGAAAATCAATTTATAATTATTCTTAACCAGATTCGAGATATCTTGATATCGCTTGTGAATTCGAACATCGCGAAAATATCTGTTTGATATTTGCTAATGCAAAAAATAATTTTGGTATTTGCCAATGAAAATTAGTTTTCTCCAACACTTTGTCAGTTTTAATATAATCTTTTGAATCTCCTGAATACCCTCTCGGGTATCGAAATAATTCTCTTTGCTTAATTATTCTTGTTAAAAGTTATTTATATCATCTTTCCTTTGTTTTCTATTTCTCGCTGTTTTTTTCTGCTTCTTGCCAGCTAATAACGTTCTTATATAATATGTTTGCTGTTGTTCTCCGATGCTTTTTGTAGTCTTCCTCTAGTATTCTTTTTTGTTGTTCTTGCCTTCCAAATCCTTTTTGTTTGACTATCTGCAAACAATCTCGTGAGGTGTCCGAACCTATCCAACTGTTTTTCTCTAAAGTAGTTTGTTTACCTTTTATTTGCAATCTTGTTTTGATCTGTTCGTTTCTTATTCTATCTACTCTCGTAACACCTTCCACTGTTTCCAATTATCTCATTTCTGCGGCTCGTATTCTGCTTTTTATTCTTTTGTTCGTAGTCCATTTCTCACATCCACATAATAGTATTGCTGTGCATATTGTTTTGTACAATGATAGTTTCGTTTTTTTTTTATTAATTGTTTGTTCTTGAATATTATTTTATTCATGACGTAGTAGCTTTTGTACTTGCCGCAGCTACCCCGTGGAGTGATCACTTGGCATGATCCAATTCGAGCGGTTGAGCGGAGCGGACGTGTTTTGTGAAGCGAGTTTTACGGATTGAGTTTTTTTTATTTTTTATTTGTGACGCGTAAAAACGGTGCGCGATAAGGAAGAAAAAAGAAAGAAAAAGAAAAAATGAAAAAAAGTGATAGTGAAAGCGACCGAGACGAGGATTATAAAAGGAAAAGAGAAAAGGGAAGAGAGTCAGAAGAATGGTTGAACCCCTTTCAAAAAAGTAAAAAACTGGAAAGATCACCGGCTAAAAAGGAAATGGGTGAGGAAATGAAGATGCTGAAAAAATTATGGAAGATATAGGGGAGATAAAGGAAGAGAATCGGAAGATGAGCCGGGAAATGGAATACTTGAAAAATATGATGCGTGAAAAGGAAGAAAAATGGGAAAGAGAAAAGACAGAACTAAATGAAAAAAATAAAAGACTGGAGGAGAAAATGGAAGAGAAGGAAAAAATAATGACAAAAAAGAAGATTGTTGTGACGGGACTGGACGAAGGGGAATGTGAGAACGAGAAGAATCTGGAAGAATGTATAAAGGCAGAATTAGAGGTAGAAGTGACGGTGAAAGAGATGTATAAAGTAAGTGGAGGGAAAATGTTAGTGGCGGAACTTGGGACCTGGGCTGAAAAGCGGAAAGTTATGGAAAATAAGAGGAAACTAAGAGAAAAAAGGGAAAAGAGAGTATACATAGAAGACGATCTGACAAAGAAGGAAAGAGAAATACAGAAGGAATTAAGAGCGATAGCCAAAGAAGAGCGACAAAAAGGACGGTGGGCGAAAGTCGGTTATAAAAAGATATGGATAGACGGAAAAGGCTTTAAGTGGGATGATGAAAAGGGGGAGTTAAACACAACAAATTTTTGAATAAGAGCACAAGGAAAAGACGACAGGACAGAAAACGGAAAACGAACATGGAGAGGAATAAGGAAGAAACGGAGCAGTTAAGAATAGTATACTGGAACACAGCGGGGATAAAAAACAAAGACAATGAGTTTTGGGAATATTTGGGAAAATTTGATGTAGTGGGACTGGTAGAAACGTGGGTGGAAGAGAAGGGGTGGGAAAAATTGGAAAAAATAATGCCGAAAGAGTTTAAGTGGAAGTGTCAATTTGCAGAGAGGGTAAGCAGGAAAGGGAGAGCTAAAGGGGGGATAATAATGGGAGTGAAAAAGGGTTTGGAAGAAGAAAACAGAACCGAAGCAAAAGAAGAAAGAGGCATTATGGAAAAAACGGTGAAAATTAGACAGAAAAAATGGAAAATTATAACAATATACAGCAGAAGTATGAAAGAAACGAAGAGAATGATAGAAGAGCGAGTAAAACAGCAAGACGAGGGAACTCTGGTGATTGGGGGGGACTTTAACGCAAGAATTGGAGAAAAAGGAATACGGCTAGAAGAAGAACAAACAACAATAGAAAGAAGACCAACAAAAGACACAACAGAAAACGCCGAAGGGAGACTACTGATAAGTCTAGTAGAAGAAAGAGGGTGGGACATACTTAATGGAAACAGTATAGGAGATGAGAAAGGAGAGTACACATATATCGGACCAAGAGGGGAGACAGTTATTGACTATGTTATGGTGAATGAAGAAGCATGGGATGAAATAGAACAATTCAAGGTGGGAGAAAGAGTCGAGTCGGATCATATGCCATTGGAAGTGAAGACAAAAGGAAGAGAGAAAAATAGAAGAAGTGAGAAGGATGTTAGAAGAAAAATTGTGAAGAATATCTGGACGGAAGAAGCAATAGAAAATTATAGAACAAGACTTAGGGAGGCTAGATACGAAGAGGAAGGGATAAACGAAAAAGTGAAAGAACTGGGTGATCACGTAAAAAATGCAACAGAAAAAAAAGTGATAGAGACAAGAGTGAAGGTGGGGGCTTGGAAAAACGAGTGGTGGGATAAAGAATGCAGGGAAGGGAAGCAATCAGTAAGAAAGAAATTAAGAAATTGGAAAAGAGGAAAAGCAAGTAATGAGGATTACAAGAGAGCACGCAAGAGGTACAAATTAGTATGCAAGGAGAAGAAGCAAAAGAAATGGATGGAAGAAGAACTAAAGATGAAAGGCATAAAGACGGAAGAAGAGGTATGGAAATACATAAATAGGGAAAGAAAGAAAAAAGTAGAAAAAGTGAGTAATAGAATTACTATGGAGGAATGGAGAAAGTACTTCAGTCAGCTGCTGGGTGGTGACGAAATCAGACAGGAAAAGAAAAAGAGTCAACACAGGGTGGGAGAAATAGAAGAGATAACAAGAGAAGAATTAGAACAACAACTGAGTAAACTGAAAAAGAAAAAGGCACCGGGGAGGGACGGTATACAGAATAATTCGTGGATATATGGAACTGAAAGGGAAGCTGACAGGCTGTTGGAGATAATGAATGGAGTGTGGAAGGGAGAGGGCTTCCCACAGGAGTGGAAAGAGGGGATAATATGCCCCATATATAAGAAAGGAGAAAGGGAAACAGCAAGCAATTACAGGGGGATCACCATGCTCAATACAGCATATAAGATATATGCAATGATTGTAGAAGAGAGATTGACGAAGGAATTGAAGGAGCGAGGTGTGATACCAGACGGACAGGCGGGATTTAGGAAAGGGAGAGGGACCATGGATAATGTATACATCTTGAATCACATAGTAGGGAATGAGATAAAAAAGAAGGGCGGCAGGATGTATGCATTATTTGTGGACCTGAAGGCGGCCTTTGATAATGTAGCAAGAGAGGCACTGTGGGAATGCCTGAGAAAGAAGAGGATAAAGGAACATCTGATAGCAAAATTAGAAGAGATTTATGAAGAAACAATAAGTAGAGTGAGAGTTGGGGAAAGGGTGAGCGAAGGTTTTAATACGCATAAGGGTGTGAGACAAGGCTGCCCACTAAGCCCCAGCCTGTTTGCAGCATTTATTGGAGATATAGAGGAGATGTTCAGCAAGGCGCAGACGGGTGGGGTCGTGGTGGGCAAAGAAAAAGTGTGGTCCCTAGCCTACGCGGATGATTTGGTGGTGCTAGCGAGAGACGAGAAAGGGATGAAAGAAATGATAAGAAACATGGAGAAATATATGAGGAGGAAAAAGCTGACAGTGAATGTGGAGAAGTCCAAGATGATGGTGTTTAGAAAAGGGGGTGGCAGGAGAAGAGTAATTGAGTGGAGATGGGAGAAGGAGAAAATTGAAGAAGTAAAAGAATTTAAATACCTAGGGTACGTGTTTAATGAGAGAAATACTGAAACAGCACACGTGAGAGAGTTAGTAAAGAAAGCCAATAAAATACTAGGAGTGGTATGGGGAATAGGAGAGAGAAAACTTGGACACGACTATAGAAGGAGGGTGATGATGTTTGATAGCCTGGTGAAAAGTGTGATGATGTATGGAGCGGAAATATGGGGGTGGAGAGAGCAAGAAGGACTGGAAAGGGTGCAAGAAAAATATTTGAAATGGGTGCTAGGACTAGGTAGAGAGACCCCGGGGTATATAGTGATGGAGGAAACAAAGAGAGATGGAATAAGAATAGAAGCAGGAAAGAGAGCAATAAGTTTTGAGGAGAGGGTGATAGAGAGAGGAGAGTGCAGAATTCTGCAAGAGTGCCTCAAAAAAAAAAGAAAAGAAATAGGAAAGGGGGTGTGGAAAGAGAGGGAAGCATATCTAGAAAGAAACGGGTATGCAGGAGCGGAGATAGAAAGAATGCGAGAGAGAGGTAGAGTAATGACAGAGGAATTGGTCCAGAGAGATAGAGATGTGCAACGGCAAGAAAGGAGAGCAAGAATTAGGGAGTCTAGGTACAACGGGAAATATGAAAAAATAATAACGGAAGAACTGCCAAAGTACCTAGGAAGAGAAAGTAGAAAAGAGAGAGTGACAATAGCAAGATTCAGATGTGGAAATGAAGAGAGAGATAATAAATTTTGGATGGAGGATAGGAATAGAGTATGCAGGATGTGTGGAGAAAACAAGGAGACAATAGAACACTGGCTGAACGAATGTTCAGAAATGAGAGAAAGGGACGAGGGTAGAGAAGAGGTTTTAAACGAGGATGGAAGAGGGATAGATTGGATGAAGAAAGTTGAGGAGAGAAGAAGAGCAATATGTGGAGAGGGAAGCCGACAATCCACCCAACAACGGAATTCATCACTATAAGAAACAATATCGGTCCCAGAACAGATCCATGGGGGAACTACAGAAAATGATCTCAAGAGCTGAATTGGAATAGAAAGTTTAGGTTTTTAGTGATTTATTTAGTTTTATTAGCATACGTTTCTTTTTGATTTATATACTATATTAGTTTTATTTATATATGTATTGTTTTATGTATAAAATTTTGGAATCCATTTATAAACCTGTAGAGGTAATAAATATACATAAGTAGTAATAAGTAGTGATCACTTGGCGTTCACGTGATAGTTCGTAGTGACTTTGCAAAAAGTTTGATTTACACTGCTTTGCCAAATTTTACTTAAAATTTTTTTATATTAATTATAAATAAGTTTTGAAAAAGACTGATTTATGGATAAAATGTAATCAATAATTTTAACTAATTGTAAGACAGAAACACTGAAAACTCGAGAGCACGTAGCATACAACCGGACTGGTCGCCTGGTTTAAAGTTTCGGCTGCAATATCTACGTCAAAAGCGTTTGCACTGTCCAATAGGTAAACATCCCCCGAAAATGACGTGAAGATCACGCAAGTTTATTTCTCCATCGGGTGGCTGCGGCAACTATAGTTGATGTCGATATTTTGTTAATAATCTCGAGTTCCAAGTTTCAATGATGTCTTAGGTTCATAATTCATCTTCTAATTCATATGTCTTAGATATACAGGGTGATTCGGGAGGAAATGGAAATATTTAAAGGTACTTGCGTATTAACGCCACCACCGCTATATGTAGGATCGAGAGTTCGCGCTGGCGCGCGTATGTTGTACTGATTTATGTATTATGTATGTTGTCCTAATGTAACCGGGGTTAAAAAAGAAACTATTTTAAGTTTTAAAATTTTTTAATTTTAAATAATATGTTTTATTTCATTATTTATCATACAAATTTTAGGTGTAGATTGGCGGCATTTAAAAATGTAGTGGTGGTGTTAATACGTAAGTACGTATTTAAAAGACATGTCCAGAAAGTAAAAATAAACAAAATAAGCTCATTTGTTCAACTGCGATTTTCATTTGTTTCATAGATATTTTGAACAATATTGATTTATAAATTAAAGGAAAATGTATTACTGAACTTACAAACAAACAAAAAGTAGTATTAATTCAAGTAAAATTTCTTAAAACTCCACTTCCTTACACTTATTTGCGCGTTTATAAATGGCCTGATAGCCAGTTTTAATGAACGATTATTCGCTCTAATTAACACCGCAGCATTAACAATGCGATCTAAAAGCGAGTTCTTGTGTCCACTTTCATACCATAAACTAACGACTTCATCCATCCCCAAAGACAAAAATCTAGGGGAGTGATATCCGATGATCTCGGTGGCCAAGGGTGAAGGCCTCCTCTGCCAATCCACCAAAATGTCTATTTAGAAAAATTCTCACAATATTTGCAAAACGATAAGGTGCTCCATCATGTTGGAAAATAATACGTCGTCGAATATTCAAAGGTATTTCGTCCAATATTTCCTCTAAATGGTCTTACAAAAAAGTTAAATAACCTTCCCCAGTAAGACGGCCATCCAATACAAAAAGACCAAACAATTGATCATTTAGAATGCCGCACCATACATTTTTACTAAACCTTTGTTAGAAATTGTGTTCTTACGCGGCATGGGGGTTTTCGCTCGTTCATCGATGATTATTATGCCATTTGTAAATTCCAGCTCGAGTAAAATGAGTTTCATCAATAAGTAAAATTCATTTGTGTAATTTTCTATTTTCACGAATCCATTGACAAAATTAGTAGTCTTAGATAATAATGGATAATCTGAAAAAATCTAGAAATGGAAAAATCTAAAATGGATAATCTGATAGAATAGTAGTAGATGGAATAATAGTATCAGATGGAATAGTAGGTCGGCTAGTCAGAAACCAGATTGATTATATTATTGTTAATAAAAGATTTAAAAATTCTATAAAATCGGCCAAAACATATCCTGGGGCAGATATACCAACCGATCATAATCTCCTGCTGGCAACAGTAAAAGTCAGACTGAAAAAATTGATACAACGAAAAGAGAAATTAAGAAAGACTTCAACACAGTAAATGTAGAACCTACAAAGTCACATATAATAACAGAGATAAACAATCAAAGAAAAAACGTGAAAATTAGAGACACAACAACGTCCGAAGAAAAATGGGGAAGCATTAAAACAATTCTAAAGAGTACTGTCGACAACTGCATACCAGAAGAGACAAGGCAAAAGAAACAAGCATGGATGACGGACAACATAATTGAATTAATGGAAGAAAGAAAAAAGCATCGAAATAAGGAAATGCAAAAATATAAGGAAATTCACCGAAAGATCAAATTGGAAATTAAGAAATCGAAAGAAGCAATGCTTAACAACAAATGTGACGAAATCGAAGAGCTGGAGAGGAAACGCGATACCTTTAACTTGCATAAAAAGATAAAAGAAGCAGCAGGAACACGAAAGCAGCAACATCGTGGAATCATAAAGGATGGGAATGGAAAAACAATAACAGACATAGGGGCTCAACTTGCGAGATGGAAGGAATATGTGGAAGAAATGTTAGACGAGGACCAACCAAGTAATCGATAGACCTTCAATCTCTGACTTGATTTTCTTGTTGTCGCCCCACAAGAAAATCAAGTCAGAGATTGAAGGTCTATCGATTACAAGGGATGATATTATTCATGCAAAGCAGCTAAAGAACAAGAAAGCAAACATGGAAGACGGTATACCAGCTGAGGTTATAAAACTCTTTGCTAATCAATACATTGACGACATACAAGACTTATTTAAAACTATTTGCAAGACAGAAGTAATGCCACATGACTGGTCGACATCTATTTTTATTCCGTTGCCAGAAAAGCCCAACTCAAAAAAATGCGAGGAATATGGAACCATTAGCTTAATGAGCCACCCTCTAAAACTATTCCTCCGGATAATTCATGGACGAATATATAATCAATTAGAAGAACATACAGGTGACACTCAATTCGGCTTTAAAAAGGGACTAGGTACAAAAGAAGCTCTTTTCGCTGTACAAGTACTTATTGAAAGATGCAGAGATTTCAATACAAATGTATACCTATGTTTCATAGCGTTTAGTAGAGCGTTTGACCTCGTGAACCACGACAAATTTGTTGATGTGCTGGCGTATGGGGGTGTAGAAGCTGCTGATCTTCGTATAATCTCAAACCTATATTGGAATCAAACTGCCAAAGTAAGAATAAAAAACAATACAACAGACAGTATCAATATAACAACAAGACAGGGTGCATTCTGTTACCTCTACTGTTAAATGTATATTCGGAGGAAATATTTAAAAAAGCACTGGAAGACGCAATAGATGGTGTTATTATCAACGGCGAATTTTTGAATAATCTGCGATACGCGGATGATACGGTGATCATGAGCAACAGCGAAGAAAGATTGCAGCGGCTAATGAAACGAGTAGTTGTCTGCGTAAAATATGGCATGAAAATTAATATAAATAAAACCAAAACAATGGTAATCAGTAAAAACCCAGATGCTAGCGCTGAAATAACTGTAAACGGGAACACCTTGGAAAGAGTGAGTAGAGGCTGCGTGCTCAATGATAGCTGGGATCATTCGGTTGAGATAAAGGCTAGAGTGGAAAAGGCAAGAGCATTATTTAACATCATGCGCACAGGGCCCTCGTTGTTGGTAGTATGGCTTGTCCAAGGAATTCTCAGCATCCTGCGGTAGCACCACCTTTCAAAGGTTTCACAGCACATTGTGCAATCTCAGGCTCAACCTAAAAACCAGGCTCCGTGTTCTGAGGTGTTATGTTTTTAGCACACTGTTTTATGGTGCGGAAACGTGGACACTAACAGAAACAACTCAAAGGAGAGTGGAGACCTTTGAAAGGTGGTGCTACCGCTGGATGCTGAGAATTCCTTGGACAAGCCATACTACCAACATCGTAGGCCCTCGATGTTGGAGAAATGGAGAAACCAACCGCATGGAGAAACAAACAGAAATAAAGAATACTGTCAAACCGAGAAAAACAAGCTACTTTGGACACATAATGAGAAGCGACAAATACAGAGCACAACTCACAATTGAAGGAAAAATAGACGGAAAAAGGGGGCCAGGCAGAAGAAGGATTTCATGGCTGAAAAACTTGAAATGGACGAATATGACTTTAAATTGAACTGTTCCAAGCTGCAGTAGATAAAGTGAGATGGGCTAATGTAATCTCCAACGTTCTGAGAGGATAAAGCACATCGAGAAGAAGAATGGATAATCGCTTTCTTGGAGATTTTGTACTTTCTGCAGATGAAAAGCGTTTAAACCTTGCCCTTTTAATGTTTTCCAAACTATCGTTTGCGAAATTTCAAATTGGATTGCAATTCACCTTGTACTTATCCCTAGATTATTTTCTACAACATCCAGAATATCTTCTTCAAGTTCCAAGCCGAACCCTTGCTGTTTTTCAGAAACAATACGTGCACTTGGGTAGATTCCAGTTTCGCTAGCACGTATAAAAACAGTTTGAAACTTACCTATTAGGAATTCTTTGATCGCAAAACGACGTCGGTAATCTTCTAAAGAATGAACAGAATTACCATTACAAAATCTATAAACAAACACCATATCTGCATATTTTCTGTGACTGAAAATTTGAGGCATTTTTATATTCTCGTAAAATAACTACAACTTTCACTTTTTATGACATTTACCTACTTATTATTTTGTTTCAAATTCACATTTAGGACAACGTTGTCATATTCAACTCGATTAACTTTTTAAAAAGAAAAACCTAATTATCTCTGAGACAAATGAAAATCGGACTTGTACATATGAGCTTATTTTGATAATTTTTGCTTCCTGGATATTTCTTTAAAAAAAATCCATATCCTCCCTAATCATCCTGTATAAATATTTGTACCTGTTCAATTTCTCTTCCAGTGATTTTTATATTCATTGCTACTTCTTTTATCGAGAACGCCATTGTTTTTGTTTTGGCTATGTTTATAGTCATATTATGCTTATTTAATGCCTCATCCAACAGGTTAACGTTTTTCAAATTTTCTTCATTTTCTGCTAATGCGCACTCTGCTTTTGTAATTCTTCTTAGGTTGTGGTGTTCTACTTCCATTTTCTAGGTTTTATCCATTTTCTAGGTCATTATGTTGTATCAAAAATTACAAGTAATAATTGACTTGATGGTTTTGTCATTGCCTTTTCATCTGTCTACTTTTCTTAGTTCATACGTAGTGGTGAATTCATTTGATGTTTCGTTTGCTGTTCTTATATAGTTGTATGTCTTTTTATGTTTTATATACTGTTTCTTGTCTCAATTAAATATTTGTTAATATATCTTTTCTGTAATATTTTCCACATCTTGTTCCGTGGTACCCTTCGAAGGCTTTTTCCAGGTTTAAAAATATTATGTGTAATTTTCGGCTTTGTTTTAGTACGTTTTCTGTAATTTGCCTTATGGCGAAGATATGATCTTGAGTTGTGCATTCTCCATTGTTGCATTTGTTACTCTTCTTAATTTGTTCTCTAATATTGCTTCGTAAGCTTTAGCTGTTGTGCACAGCAATGATATCCCCCTATAGTAACTGCAAATTCTATTATCTCCCTTCTAATGTATGAGGGAAATCACAGCTTTTTTTCCACACTTTTGGTATTTGTCTCTTTTCGTCTTTTCTCATATTGTTGTTAAGATCATTAGCAATATTTGCTCTTCTTAATTGTTCTGTCTTATTCTATCGAGTGAAACAGTTTATAAATTAAAATTATAATAAATTGTTTTTTTTTTAATAAATGGAAATGTAATTTGTAATTTATTTCAATATCAAAGCAATGACAAATGTAGAATAATACAATAAAAATGCTTTTAAAAGAAAGCAAACGCTCTGGTGCTTTACCGTTTTCTAAATTCTTGAGTACTGTCTTCATTTCTTTTTCCGTATATTTTGATTCACCCATTTCCATATTTATCTCTTCTCTGTTTTCCTTGTCGGTATCCGTGCCTTCTAATAGTTCTTAGAAATACTCTATCCATCTTTCCATTATTTTTTTGTCTTTCTTTATTCTGTTTACTTTTTTATCAAAGAGTTGCCTTAGTCCTGTTGCGTCCTGTTTACCTTGCATTTTTTTAGTGTTCTGTAGAATAATTTTTTGGAACGAATTTCCTTTAGGGAGGTCTCGCTATGAGTGATTCGGCAGAAAACGTTATACGCCGCGTTACGTTAATCGCCGTGTTACGTTAGTCGTCGTATTACGTTATACGCCTTTCTCTTTCTCTCAGTGTATATTTCTACACAGCGCGCTCTCTCCTTCTTGCTCTTTCTCTCAGTGTATATTTCTATAATGCGTGCTTTCTCTTTCTTTCGCAGAATCATAGACGAAGTCGGTTTATAACCTTAACCACGATAAAAATTTGTTCAACCGTATTGTTTTTTGTTTTAAATCGTAAGAGAGTTTATATATTATTTATATTATACTCATTATTTGAATTAGGTTTTAAGAAATGGAAACTCAAGAGAGTGTACAAAAGACTGAAAAAAGTAAGTTAACAAATATAATCCAATATATATTCATACATGACAAGATGTCACGTGTATCACATTATTATTTATATTCATTTAGAATGCATAAGTGACATAAGACGCGTAACAAAACCAAGTCGCGTCTGCAATGGTCAGCGTCTGTTCACTCAGTGTGTATGGCTGTAGCACAAGCTTCAGGAGCTGACAATCCCTGATTCTAACAACTCAGTGGGTGACCACTGGACACCAATGCTTACAAGCAATCATGACTCGTGCAAGTAATAACAGCAATACCCCAGGTGGTAACAAATACACCCGTCAGCAGGTTTTACCCGGCAACCGGGCAATCAGATTGTGGGTGACCCGGACTTCTACGACTAGAGAGAAAGTCGGAGTTCTCTGGCAAACTCCCACGCAAGACGCTAATGTACATAGGTACCTTCAACATCAACACTCTCATACAGCTTGGAAAGCTTCACAACGTAGTGACAGAACTTGAGGGGTAGAAGATACTGCTCCTCGAACTGCAAGAGACACGTATCACATACGAAGCCATCACAGACTACGGCAAGTACCGCATCTTTAAGAGCAAAACTGATAGGCGAGTTGCCATAGGCGCTCCACTGTTGGAGATGGCCTTCGTGGTCCATAAGACCATACTCGAATCCATCAGAGAAGTCGCACCAGTAAACAACCGACTGTGACCGTGCGCGTTCAATGCGCCAACAAGAAATACACACTGATCAACGCAGACGCCCCCACTAACCAGAGCAACAAGAAAGACCCACAGTCCACCGATAAATTCTAGTCGACCCTCGAGAAAGTATTATCCAAGTCCCCAAAGTTGACATCAAACTTCTACTGGGCGATTTCAATGCACAGATCGGCAGAGAAAAAATGCACAGGAAAACAGTAGGAAATTATACCGTGCAGGTACGCAGGGGAGCCAACGTTCACTCTGACCACTATCTTACACGCTTCAAAGTCAAACTCTCCACCAACAGAACTTTCTGTAAGAAAACTCCCCAACTGAAATTCGACACAAAAATGATCGCTGATTCTGAAGTGAAAGAAGCTTGGGAAAAAAAACATTCAAATGACAGGCAACATTTCCGCCAAAAAATCACAGAAAAAGCAAAAGCCCTCATTCCTCGGAAGAAGAACAAGTCCCCAGAAAATTTATAGGTGTTCAAGGTGTGAAATTATAGGTGTGAAATACCTAAAAGAAGAGCTGGACTCTATGGAGGACAACTTCCGCAACTACAACGCAAGAGACTTCTACAGGTACAAAAACCTCTGCTTCAAAAAAAGTGATGGAAAATTAGCACTGACCAATAAGGAGAACTGCAAGGTGCTGGCACAATACTTCTCTGAACTTCTCAACTGCCCAGAACCCACAGAAAGATTCCCAGACGAAGAACCTACAATAGACAAACAGACTCGCCACCCCCGACTCAAGAAGAAGCTCGCAGGTACATCCTCAATGATAACAGGACAATGATAACAATGATAACATGACTCAAAAATAACAGGACATCTGGCGAAGACGGCATAGTGGCCGAACTAATGAAAAACCTCAGACCGAACTCGGGGAACTCACACAGATCATCAAAGATATATGCACATCATAAAAGTTACCAGACGACTGGAAATGTGCACTGATCCACCCTCTGCACAAAGTGGGCGACCCAACAGATTCAAACGATTACATGGGCATCTAACCAATACATGTCACATACAAGATATTCTCAGCGTGCATACTCCAAAGGACACATCAATGAAAAGAATACGGTAAAAGTACATGCAAAGTGCACATACTCATAAGGAAGACCAGCATATACAGATACAAATAGCACAGTACATATGCCAACGGGTAAACAGCTACAAATGCCTAGGAATCACAGTAAACGGAAGCAACGACAGATGTATCGAAATTAGCGAAAGAGTAAACGCAGGAAAGATGGCTTTCTGGAAATACCATAAGCTACTTAAAGACAAAAGCCTCAGCACAAGCACGAAAATGAAAATCTACCAAACCTGCATAAGAACAGTAACAACATACGCAGCAGAGACAATGTGCTTGACCAAGAGACGAAGAAAGAATGAGAATACTGTAAAGAAGAATTATAAAAAGAACACTGGGCACAAAGAAAACACAAGGGCAAGAATATAGACCACTAAGAAACGAAGAAATAAAAAGTATCTTAGAAGAGGAAGATATAGTAATATTCTTAAAAGCACGGACTCTCAACTAGTATAGCCATATAAAAAGAAGAACCCATGTCTCCATAACGAAGAAAATTACAAACTGGAAACCACCACTCAGTGCACTAAGAGTTATAAGTAGTCACGAATAATTGTCACGGAATGGAAAAAGAAGGTGAAAGACACAACGAAATGGAAGAAAATAGTACAAAAAGCAAAACCACACAAGAACCGATGAATGGAAAATAGAAAACGAGGACTGATCTTCCGCACCAAAAGTAATAATGTCAATGGTATAATTAAATTTAATACTAAACCACTCAAAAAAATTTAAACATACATATAGGATAAATAGATTAAATTTATAAGTGAACTAATACATTATTCAATATAGGATGAAACTAAACTAATTATAGATATAATCATATCAACTTATTACAGCGGAACACAGCTTGAATATATAAATATATTTAACCTTTCCGAAGCTCTATAAAATCAATACGTATTTTTAAGACTATAAAAAAATATCATGTTGAAACAGATATTTGTGTTGTTCATTAGGACTCAGTTCACTTCAGTGACACTAAAACAAGACACTAGATAAATAACATTGTTTTTAAAGATCAGTTTTTTCTATTTAACCCAAAGTGAAAAGCTATTTGCAGACGCGTTTCGAGATCTATCACTCATCAGTGCAGCTTTGCTCTTTTGAATTATAAAATGGAATACACTTGCATTAGTTTGAAAACCGCTGGGCACATGGTTTTCACACATGGCATGGCACATATCCTCGACAGCCCAGTACATGGTTTTCAAACTAATGTAAGTGTATTCCATTTTATAATTCAAAAGAGCAAAGGTGCACTGGTAAGAGATAGATGTCGAAACGCGTCTGCAGATGACTATTCACTTTGGGTTAAATAGAAAGATCTGATCTTAAAAAAACAATGTTACTTATTGAATAATAATCAATGAATAATATAATAATAAATGAATCAATATATCAATGAGTAACACAAATATCTGTTGTCTTTCAACAAGAGATTTGTTTTATAGTCTTAAAAAGACTTAATAATATTATAGAGCTTCGGAAAGGTTGATCTGTAATAAGTTGATACTTTCGTTACCTAATATACTATTATATCATAATTGATCAGTAATGTATTTCGATTGAATGTGAATTGTTTAATGAATTATTGAATAATTATACCAAAGTAATCAAATATAATTAATACAATTAATATAGTTGTCGTTTGGTATCAAGCAATTCTGAACTATTTCAATCTAGCATAAGCTAAACCTGTCGAAAACAAATCTAACTAATCTTGTTTATGTCAAATAATCTTAAATGAACTATATTTCACCCTAACATAATTAGTCTTGTCCATTTAATCTCCACTATCCTGTCTTGTCACTTTAATAATATAGTTTTTCTGATCCTTTCTTGTCATGTAGTAAGAGCCGCCTAGCAGGGATACATCCCTAAAAACGTAACCCTTTACCCCAATCTTCAACCAATCCACAACTTTCTACTCACCCCATTCCCTGAAAGGGAAAGTCTGAAAGCATCTAGGTAACAAAAACCCATAATTTCAACACCATATTTCAGTAATTCATGAATAATAAACTACTGAAACTGAAACTGAAAACAATTATTTAAAATCATTGTTTTATTTAAAAACCTGATCATGCTAATAAATATATAACTAAGGAATAGAGAATTAATTTTAAATCAAAGTATAATTAGGCAACCTTTGAGGTTCATTTTGAAGATTAGATTAAAGGGGCGGTAGCAGAGCGAATATAGAATACATAGTTAGATTAGACGACAAACAAATATAGCAGATAGGCTAAGGCAAATTCGTCAAAGCAAACATGTTATAAATTGATAAAGTGAATTAGGAAAACAGTGTATTGCGAATTTAAAATCTAAAGCTAGTCCTTTACAACAACAGCCCCATTAAACTGATACATCTTACTAAACGAGGAAAGAGTAGTCTTTTTAATCGAGTATAAATTATTTTTAAAACTTAATTTATTTATTCATGCTTATGTGGTATTTTTTTGTGGTGTAAAATGCAATCTAGTCAAGTAAAAATGTATTTATATAATTTATATAAATGTATTTATATAATCGTATAAATGTATACGATTATTACACAATAGATTGCAGCACATAAAATAGATTTACTAACTATTTGTAGTATAAATTATTGCCTTAGTTGTCGTCTATTCCGTTGTCTCTACATCTCGGTGATTTTAGTCTGCTATAATATATCGTCTGTTTGTATTTTGTAATTGTATTTGTGGGTGGTCGTTTATCAATTTTAATATTAAAAACAAACCTTGCGGGCCATATTAAATTATCCCGCATAGTGTTTTAGAGCAAATATTTTATGAAATTCTAACGATAAAATTATTTATAGACGGTTATTAAGAGATCTAATCACAACTGAAATGTATACATTTTTTATGCTCTGCTTTGAAACAATTTGCATACTTACGTTTGCTTGTCTGCAAACCATTTTGGTTTTATCAAGCTATATTTATTATTGCTTTGACAATGAAATAAATTACAAATTATATTTCCATTTATTTAACAAAAAATATATAAAACGTAATTATACTTTTAATTTAGAAACTGTTTGAATTAAAATATCATTTTCACTATTAATGGTTTACAATTAGTCTAATCATATCTGTCTGCAATTGGCAGTTCGTCCACAGTTTTTGTGTACTCTATCTAGTCCTCTGTATCTAATTTTAGACTTCTAATCCTGTCAATTACAACTTATCTACCTAGTCTTCTCCGACAAATGAACTGAGACAATCTAGCATCATCTATCTATACAGCGTGTTCAACCTTTTAAACGCGCGATTCATATAATTTTATAGAAATGAGAGTTCACCCATAGATTTGGGTGGAAAACGGGACAACCATGAAAAACCTTCAACCCTTTTTAGACTTTTCTATTTATTTTTTGCTGCTATTTTTCCTTCCATTTTTATCAAAACAGTTCTCTTTGTCGATTCAATAAATGTTCAACGCGAACCATAGTTTTAAAATTGCTCTATTTTGTATAGTCCGTCTAGTCTGGCCCATTTATTTCGGATCAACTTTCGGATTTGCCTAATCTGGTCTTTCTACCTCAGTCTAGTTTATGTTTATAATGTCCTCTAGTCTCTCTAATCTGTATTAGCACATAGTCTACCTCTAAAGTAAACTATCTAGTCTTGACGATTTACTCTTGCCCATTTAGTTTGATCTGTTTAGACTGGTCTATTTAGGCTAGTCTGTCTGTCTACAATCTATATATTCTGGACTGCCTAGTCTAACTAGTTTGTTTTGGGTAGTCCGATCTATCTAGTCCAGTCTGTCTCGTCTGGTCAATAAAGTCTGGCCTATATAATCTTGTCTATTTAGTCCGGTCGGTATAATCTGATCTCTCTTATCTGGTCTGTCTAGCCTGATCTGTCTACAGCGGTATGTCTCATCTAATCCAACTATTCTGGACTATCTAGTCTGATATGCTTAATCTGATCTATCAATATTTTCCGTTTAGTCTGCTCTGGTCTGGTTTCATGGAATATAAAAGTAGTCTCGTCTGTTTAGTCTGGCCTAATCAAATAACCGTAACTTAGAATATTTAGTGCTGGGGTCTGTCTGGCCTGGCCTGTCTACCCTATGTATCTAGCGTTATCTATTTAGTCTCGTCCGGTATCTAGTCTGGTCTATTTAGTCTAATTTGTCTATCTATTCTAGTTTGTCTATCAGATCTAGATTAACTAGTCTGTTCTGGATAGTTTGATCTGCCTAGGCCAGACAGCCTTGTCTGCTCTATCTAGTCTGGTTTATATAGTCTAGGCTACCTAGTCTGGTCGGTATAACCTGGTCTGTCTCTCCGGTATTTTATATTTACTCTGGACTATCTAGAGTGGTCCATTTAATCTATCAATATTTTCCGTTTAGTCTGATCCATCTAGTCTGGTTTTATGGACTATAAAAATAGTCTCGTCTGTTTAGTCTGACCTAATCAAGTAACCCTGATTTAGAATATTTAGTGCTGTGGTCTGTCTAGCCTGGCCTGTCTAGTCTTTCTATCTAGCCTGGTCTGGTCTGGTATCTCTAGTCTGATGTTTTTAATCTAGTCTGACTAGTTATTCTAGTTTAACCATACTACACTATGTATCTAGTATATCTAGTATAAGCAGTTTCTTCTAGATAGTCCTATCAATTTAGTCCAGTATGCCTTATGTGCCCAATCGAGTCTAGCCTGTATAGTCTAGTCTATATAGTATGTCTAGTCCAGTCTTGGCTGTCTTGCTTTTTGTATTAGACCTCTGGCCAGTGTAGAGTGGTCTATCTAACCTGGTCTAACTAGTCTGATATGTCTAGAGCGGTGTGACTCGCCTATCCCATCTATTCATGACTGTCAAGTCTGATCAGCTTAATCTGACCTGTCTGTACTCTCCTTTTAGTCTGGTCTATCTCCACTGGTTTTATGGACAATAAGAGTAGTCTAGTCTATTTACTCTGGTCTATCTGGTCTTATCAGTCTAGAGCGGTGTGCCTCGTCTATCCTATCTATTCCTGACTGTCTAGTCTGATCAGCCTAATCTGATCTGCCAGTACTCTCCGTTTAGTCTGGTCTATCTCGTGTGGTTTTATGGACAATAAGAGTAGTCGAGTCTATTTACTCGAAGAAGTAGTCGACATACTCTTCCCCACACAGCAAGATCCAATATGGGAACAGCCAACCGTCAATAACATACAGCAGTTTACGCTGGACGAGCTAGAAACCACGAGAAGCCAAAGGCCGAATAAAAAACGGTAGGGCGCCAGGGCCCGATGTGATTGCGCCAAAAGTCATGAAAATCGTAGCAAGCAAGGCACCCGAGCAAGTATTAGAGTTCATGAATTGATGCCTCAAAAGGAGAATCCTCCCGAGAAGTGTAAGGTGGCAAAACTAGTGCTACTCAGCAAACACAAAAATCTGACGAATGAAGCAGATCGATTCAGAGCACTCTGTCTTCTGGACGTGGAAGGTAAACTCCTTGAACAATTGAATGACAAAAACAACAAAATGAATCTGCAGGAGAAACAGTTCGGTTTTAGACCAGGTATATCAACCATTGACGCCATAAGAAAGGTGGTGGAGGTAGCGGAGGCGGCCAAAACCGGAACACGCAGGACAAGGAAGATCTGTCTTCTAAGAACGCTCGACGTGAGAAATGCGTACAACTCCGCAGCGTGTCAGAACATCATGGACGAGGCGACAGAGACAAGGCTACCACCCTACCTTCTCCGTATAATCCGAAGCTACCTGAGAAACAGGAAAATTGTTATAGAGGCAGAAAATAGAAGAGTAGAGCACGAAATAAGCTGTACTGTCCCATAGGACGCAGTAATGGGCCCCACACTATGGAACATCCTCTATGATGGAGTGCTCAGGCTAAATCTTCCCAAAGGAAACAGTTTGGTTTGCCCAGGAGCGATATAATTTATTTTGCTGACGACCTGGCTATAATAATCAGCAAAAAAACTGAAAATATAGTTTCGTGGAAGGCTAACGAAGCAATGAAGCTGGTAGATGAGTGGCTGGAGGGCAAACGGCTGAAACTAGCCCCCCGAAAGGACTGAGGCTGTCGTAATTGCAGGCAAGAGACAGTTGTGTCCGATAGTACTAAAGATTAAGGATGTTACAATAACGCCCAAAAACGCGGTGAAGTACCTAGGAGTAATCATCGATAAAAGTCTGTCGTTCAGCGACCACGTCTCTAAAGCAGCGGAGAAAGCGCAGAAAACGACCCCTGCGCTGGAGCGGCTAATGCCGAACGTGGGGGTCCCACTGCGAGTAAAAGAAGGCTGCTGTGTTCGGTAAAGCCGACTCAGTGATATTATGAGCCCACTCAGTGATGCTCTACGGAGCGGCAGTATGTTGAAAAACCAGGAGGCAAACAATAAAGAACAAACTGGCAAAAGTACAACGGACACTGGCTCTAAGAGTCAGTAGCGCATACAGGACAGTATCAAGGGAAGCCATTCTCGTGATCTCTGGCATGCCGCCCATCGAATATCTGGTATATGGCAAAACTCGTAGGAACGATGTCAAAGAAAGAAGCTATAAACAGATCGACTGATACGGTGTATAAGACCTGGCAGGACGAATGGGACAATACAGAAAAAGAAAGTGAACAAGAAGCATAACCTAACCCAACCCAACCTAACCTAACCTAACCCAGAAAGAGAAGAACGAAAAGTCCCGCCAGAATAAAGAAAAGCAGGCGGGCAAATGTTGAAATAACAAAGATCTTAGCGGCTGACCCAATGAAGTTAAGCGAAGAGTAGCCCCGTTGGGTTCACACAACATGAGTGAGGTGTTTTAGTTGGTAGGCTCGGCCAAGAGGTCCTGAATCCAATACTACCTGGTGAGAGCAGGTCCCTTGAGGTTTCCCCTTCCTCCCGCAAAAAAAAGTCTATTTACTCTGGACTAACTCTAGTAAAGACTAACTCTAGTAAAAACTATCTAGTCTAGTAAAGACTCTACGGTATGTCTGGCCTGGCCTGTCTACTCCATCTATTTAGGCTGGTCTGTCTAGTTTGGTGTGGTATCCCTAATCGGATCTTTTTGGTCTAGTCTGTCTATCTAATCTAGTTTAACCATGTTATACTGTTTATCTACTAGATTAAGTCCAACTAGTCTATTCTGGATAGTTTGATCTGTCTAGTCTAGTCTGTCTTGTCTGGTCTATCTTGTCGGTCGGTAAAGTCCAGTCCATCTAGTCGGGTTAGTACAATCTAGTCTGTCTGGTCTGGTCTGAGCAGTCTTTTATGTTTACTCTTGCCTTTCTAGATTGGTCTATCTAATCTGGTCTATCTAATCAGATCTGAGCTAGAGCGGTATGTCTCGTTTAATCTATCAATTCTGCACTATCTAGTCCGATTTCCTTGATCATATCTGTCAGTATCTTCCGTTTAGTCTGGTCTACCTAGTCTGGTTTATGAAGATCTCCTTCTTGAGGAGCGCTCAGCAAGAGATATCTCACCATACCTACTACGTCTGGTACAAAGTTACCTACGTAACAGGGAAGTTGTTCTCCAAGAAGAATAAATTAGTGGAGCGTGATGTCTACAGTGGGGTGCCACAGTGCTCTGTTTTGGGACCGACATTATGGAATCTCCTTTACGACAGAGTTCTCAGACTAAAGCTACCGGAGGGTGTGGACATCGTGAACTTCGCTGATGAGTTCGCACTTGCAGTTTCGAGGAAGCCGGAAATGGAAACTATGTCGAGAATAAACAGGGCCATTAAACAGGTGGGCAACTGAATAAAACTCAAAAAACTGAAGCTGGAACCAGAAAAGACAGAAGCAGTATTGTTAACTGAACAAAGAAAAATGAAACCCATCAAATTCAGAATAAAAGTAGAAAAATAACACCAAAGGAATCGAACCGAAAGAAATCGACCAAAGGAATAACACCAAAAGAACCTATTCTTTAATCGCAATTTCCCGACAGTGGCAGCCAAAGCACTGAAAACTGCAGCAGCGTTAGATAAACTAATTCCCAACGTAGAAGGACCCCACAGTAGTAAGCGAAAACTTCTTTGCTCGGTGGTTCACTCAACGATACTCTACGCAGCCCCGATTTGGGTAAATGCTTTGAGAAAACAGGTGATTAGACAAAACTTGGTAACCGTTTAAAGGAAAATGGCGCTAAAAGTATGCAGTGCTTACCGGACTCTCTCTCTATGGATGCCGCTTTAGTGTTAGCCGGTTACCGTTACATACCACCCATGAACATAGAACTTATGGTAGAAGAAAGAGTAGAAGCCTACAATGGCATATCAAACGGTGATGTCACACAAAAAGGCACTAGCTAAGACCCGAATGTACCAGGCCTGGCAAAACTAGTGGAGTCTATCCACTAAGGGACCAGAATGGGACCAGAATCTTAATCCCTGATGTAGAGGTTTTTGCACCAAGAAAATACGTCGAAACAAATTTTTACGTCACCTTAGTTTTAAGCGGACATGGCTGTTTCAGGAACTTTTTCCATCATAGGGCCATAGATTTCCTCTGTATTTACTGTTGACTGACAGACAGCGCGGCGCATACGATTTTTGAGTCTGACAGGTCGATACCCGAAAGGGATAAATGGAAAAATAAGACCAGAAAAACACAAGACCCATCAACTCCGGTTGAACAAATGATCTCGTCGGAGGACTTATGGGCAGATATATCAAAGGTGATCCAAGACATCATGACAATAAAAATGCAAGATGAGCGGAAAGGGAAAGAAGCCGAAAGGATGAAAAATGTTAGTACCTGAACCCATAATCACTGCAAGTGGAAGGGGGATGTAAGGACGACACTATGCAGCAACATGTTGAAAGTTATGCGAAAATCGGTTCCAAGATGCTTGTGATATTTCAAAGGGTTCGCTTGCTTAGTTAACTCTGAGGTGCTTACTGCGTCCCCAACAAGGAAAAAAAAGGCTGGTTTATAGACTATAAAAGTAGTCTAGTCTGCTTACTCTAGCAAAATCAAGTAACCCTAATCTAGACAATCTAGTACTGCGGTCTGTATGGTTTAGCCTATCTACTCTATCTATCTAGCATGTCTACTCTATCTATCTAGCATGTCTAGTCTAACTATCTAGCATTTAGTCTATTGTATACTCTACACTGGCCCGTCTACTCTATCTATCTAGCTTGGTCTGTTTATTCTCGTCCGGTATCTATAGTCTGGTCTGTTTAGTCTATTTTTTCCATCTGTTTTAGTTTGCCTATCACATCTAGTTTAACTAGTCAGTTCTGAATAGTTTGATATGCCCAGTCCAGTCAGCCTTGTCTGGTCTATTTATTGTATAGTCTAGTCTGTAATAGTCGGTATAGTCTTTTCTGTCTGGTCTTATCTGTCTAGTCTTTTATGTTTACTCTGGACTGTCTAGCTAGTCCGATGTATCTAGAGCGATATGTCCGTCTAATCTATCTATTCTGAACTATCTAGTCTGATCATCTGGACTACCTAGTCTAATTATAAGGACTATTAGAGTAGTCCCGTCTGTTTACTCTGCCTTAATCAAATAACTCTAGTCTAGACAATCTAGTGCTGCGGTCTGTCTGGCTTGGCCTTGTCTACTCTATCTATATACCCTAGTAGCTCTAGTCTCGTATGATATACCTACACTGGTCTATTTTGTCTATCTATTCTAGTTTAACGATAATAAACTCTACGAAGTACATCTAGTTTCACTAGTCTGTTCTGGATATTCTGATTTCTCTAGTCCATTTTGTCTTGTCTGGTCTATCTAGACTGGCATGCATTGTCTCGTCTATTTCGTCTGGTCTATATAATCTGGTCTTATAGTCTTAAGGAGTACAAGGCCAGCCTTTTCTGTTTACTCTGGTGCAATCAAGTAACTCTAGTCTAGATTGTCTATTGCTGCGGTCTGTCTGGTCTGACCGGTTTACTCTATGTCTAGCCTGGTCTGTCTAGTCCGGCTTGCTATCTCTAGTCTAGTCTGTACAGGCTAATCTGTCTATCTATTCTAGTTTATTTAACCATACTAGTTATTTAACCATACTAGATATATTCTGGACTGTCTGATCTGTCTATTCCAATCTATATTATCTGATCTATTTAGTCTGTCCTGTATTGTCTAATCTATCTAGTTTGGTCTGTATAATCTGGTCTGTCTGGTCTAGTCTGTCTAGTCTTTTCTGTTTACTATGGCCAATGTACACTGTTCTATCTAGTCTGGTCTATCTTTTTTTTTTCCACACCTTGGCTTTAGTATGCGCCACCCTGGTATCGCATATTTTGCATTCATTCAGGGTGGGCAGCCCGGACGGTTTACTGAAAAACCGCCCTAGTTGTTGCCTCCCCGACCAGGAATCGAACCCGGGTCTCCCGCATTGAAAGGCGGGTATGTTGTCAACTACACCACCGAGGAGGACAGTCTGGTCTATCTAGTCTGATCTATCTAGTACGGTCTCTCTTGTTTGGTTTCCCTAGTCCGTTTTGTCTAGTTTGGATTGTCTAGTCGTCTGTCTAGTCCAGTGTGTAATAAGGTCTGTCTTGTCTGGTCTATCTAGTTTAATCTACATGCTTAGGTCGCTCTCGTTAAGTCTATATACCCTTGAATGTCTGTATAATTTGTTTTGTTTAGTTTTAACGATCTCAGTCTAGTCTTCTCGCATTTTCTAGTCTGATCTGTCTTGTTTGTCCTATCTAGTCTAATCTGTCGAGATTATCTTTAATGCACTTTTTTGTACCAGGTCTATTGAATCCTCTCTGCTTTTTTGTTGATAAGTTTTAAGTAATTATGGAATTATACATTTTTTGTTTATTCTTTATCTATGAAAATATCATAAAATAGCTGAATTTGTATTTTTTTCTAGATTAATTGGAATTCGTTACTAGTTAATTAAACTAAATATACTCTAAACAAAAAATACTTGATTAACTATAAATATTTACATCTAGCTAGGTATCCAATTTATTTGTCTATTTTTATGGCTGTGCACTAAATTCTTTGATGTTTTAATTGTGTTCTTGTTTTTTTTTTCTGTAATGAGAAGCAAATAACCTCATGTGGTTAATTCGGGTTTATTTGAAATCGTGTTGAGGGCAATTCCATTTGACGAATCGCAATAAAATTTATTTCTCCTCATTGAAACTAAACGAGATGATGCATGTGTTCTTTAATTGTTGCCCACATGTTGTTGAAAACTTGTGGCAGCGATTGAAAATTTCCGGCGTGGGCGTCACGCGTCCTACAAATCACCATTTAAATCCCGCCGGTCGACCGACCGACCGGTTTTCTTCCTATATTTTTTTACCCATCCAATATATTATTTTCCCCGCTGTAACGAATCCGCCAACACATGCAGGAAGTAAATGTTATTGACCATAAAGTTTGTATACAAACGTGTCTAGCGCAGCGGAGGGAAAAGTTTGTGATATCGTAGTTTTGGAAGGAGGAGAAACGCGTGTATATAACGTGGCAAAAGTTCGGAATGTCCTCTTTTAAAAGTTTAATTGTTCGCGGCGCTGTTCTCCGTATATTATTTTGCTTTATATTCGATCTGTGACTGCCGCTGCTGCTTACACTGCTGGTGCTACTGGCCGACGCAATCCGACTAATATCGCAAAGTTACTTTAGGAAAACCGAACAATACCAACAACGGAATTTATTGCTGCTACGAGTATGCACTCTTACTCGTTCTGCACTCCGCCACTAATACAACAAAGCTAAATAAGAATTATTTCTGGTTTTAACTCTACGAACCTATTTCATTCGCAAATGCAAACTGACAAAAATGTTCCAATTTTGCAAAATGTGTATAAATAACTTGATTTAGAGATTTGTTTTACTTTTTCAAGCTACTCATTAAATAAATACTAAAGTTGTTTGTGAAATATATCGTATATTTTGTACAAAGTTTAACAATGAATGTCTCGTTTACAATGTTTAGTGAAATAAATATCGGTTTTAATCATTTCCTTTACAATCATAGAATTTATGTTCAACGTCAATTTTGTAACTTTACTTTATTTGTCCAACAGAACAAACCCTAATGACAGAACTATAATAATATACAAAATAGAGCAAAATCCATACAAGTAACACAATTAGTAACTAATAATAAACAAAAGGGTACAAATAATCAAAAAGAAATAAATAAATAAACATTAGTATTAAAATATATCTTAATTTGTTTTTTCATCAGCTTTAAACTAAGAGCAATGAGCAGTCTATCTAACTCTGCAGGAGCTTAATTCTGCGCAGAAATACTTCTATTATCTTCTAGTGAAACCATAATATGTCTTATTAATAATTGTTGGAAACTTTTTTTAAATTAAAAAAACGACGATGGATTTTGTCTGAAGTTTGAAAGCGTGCGATGCCACTTCAGAATAGCATACTCAAGTTTGCAAAAGACATACGTATAAAAAAGTTACTTCATTAAATTAGTAATTGTGAAGTTGCGATTAACGCACATGACAAATCCCAAGGACCTTGATTCAGTAGATACGCTATCAAGGTGGTCGAGAAATGTTAGACGAGAATCAAATATTACACCAATATCTTTCATTATTTCCTTCTTGTTAGTTTGTATAGGAGAAAGAGCCCTTGAGTACGTGACATAACAACACTTGGAGATGTTAAGTTTTAATTTGTGTTTAACGCACCATCCTACAAATGGGTCAATGTTAGTAAGAGACACATATACTCACGGGACCAAATCGATTTATATAATTTGATGTCGTCAGCAAATGCTAAGGCGGAACAAAATAATGCAGACAGCAGGTTATTAATGAAGAATATTAATAATTAGGGGGGTAAGTTACAACCTTGGGGGCACACTATATTGCCAGTAATTCAGTTGACTCGAAGACATTAGTATACGTAACAAACTCTATTTTCTAAATAGGCCTTAAATAGTGCTGAGGCTTCCCAGTTTAGGCCTTGCTTAAAATGTTTTCTAAAAAAAGTTTGTGTTGTATCTTATCAAATGCTTTAGCTAAGTCTGTAGATAGGACTCTCTTTCTCCCCATTGGTTCTGCCTGGCCTTCAATCCCCTTTCGACTTTACTGACGAGAGAAAATATAGGCTACAAGATCTGGAGAAATGACAGAAGAATATCACATCTATTATATATCTATGACCTTAGGGCCTATGCTGACACAGTTACACAGTTGAATTCTTTAATTTCCATTGTAAAAAACTTCAGTATGGATATCAGCATAGCTCTCAACCTTGATAAGTACGCCATCTTTAATATTAAAAGAGGCAAGACGGAATATCTGGAGAGGCTGTAGAAAATATCGTCGAACTTGGGCGTGATAAGGTTTATAAATATCATGGGCTTCCTCAAAATATGAAAATTAACCACCAAAATCTAAAGAAAATGTTTACGGAAAAATACAAGAAATGACTTACTAAGATTTTGAACACCAAGTCCTTCGGAAAAAAAGTAATATCAGCTATAAACGCTTGGGAAATTTCTGTACTAACATATTCCTTTGGTTTAATAAAGTGAACTGAAACTGATCTGAACGATCTAGATAGGATGAGCAGAGGAACGCCTTCTAAATTCCGATGTGGATACCCAAGCTCCTCCGTCACACGGTTATATCTACCTCACAAAGAAGGAGGACGGGGGTTAATTAATCTCTTTAACTTGTGTAGAATCCAAGAGGAAAACATGCGGAATAAACTCTTACGCTCTGGCGGTGACCTCATCCAATCTGTAATGAGGGCTGACGATGGATATACTCCTCTAAATTTATCTTGTCATACCCAAACATTCCCCAAAAAAGATTTCAAGCCCTGGAAGTACAATATTCTCCACGGAAAATACCCAAGCCTCCTCAACACAGATCATATTGACGTAAATGTTTCCTTAAAAGGGCTGAGCGATAGATATCTCTATCCGGAGACTGGGAGATTCTGTACACTTTTTTTTCACATTTTTTTTTGTCGCTATAAAGCCATATTGAAATAATGCCATTTAAGTCGCCATAAGCACTAGAACATTTTTTTACGGTGTCATTAGGTAGCTTCGCGATTAAGATTCATTCGAGATTTTTAAAAGTATCCACGAAAACCAGTTTGTCGCCCACGTCCATTGTAATACCGAGCGGAGAAATATCCAAAATGTCCCCGTTATGGAGACGTTGGACATAGGATGGAGAGATTTTGGACACCCAAGCTATGATTGGGGAGATTTTGGACATACACACTTTAAAGAAATTTGAGACTTATAGACCTCATAGATTAGGTTTTATACTAATTTGAACTTCAAACATCTAACATGGTGTGAAGTTACTTTGTTGAATAAGACACGAATCAAGGCGTAGATAGACATTTATTAAAAGATAAGAAAAATAATGAAAATCCAAAAGATTACAACTAACAAATTTGCAAAAAGAATAATTAAAAATAGTGGCCTTATCCTCCTGTCTACTCATATTTTGAGAGGTCCAGAACAGTGTATATTTCTCGCCTTCTAGTGATTTGCTTTAGAGGTTCTAAATGACCTAAAACTGCAAACCATGGATAGAACATAATGTCTTCACGCTCAGGCCAATTCCATAGGAGTCCTGTTCTTTTCATCGCTTTAACTTTCAATCCGTCAGGGAACACTTCATCAATTAGACCGGGAAACACCTCTCCATCGTATTTTACTGCTATGTACTCTCTAAGTTTGCTTTCTAATAGGAACAACGGGGCTTTCTTCTTGGCCTTCACAAATATCTACATCAGAAGATGATAAAGTTGACATATCGCTATCTGAGTTTGGGTAAGACTCTGAGCTGTCTTTCTTCTTTACACTATTTTTAATTTTTCCCATTTCCTTTTTGAAAAACAGCCTTCGGCTGGAACCCTTTAGGGCAAGTTTCAGCCGCTCTCTTTCTTCCTTTTCGGGAGTATCTGCAACGATTATGCACTTGCCTCGCCTGCGATTGACTCCTTCTTTTCGGAGCTTCGCCTTTAGATAAGGCCATATTTATGCCGGAGCACATTGTCCTTGGTTTGAAGATGAAGCCGTTGCAGAAGCAGGCAATGTATTCGAATTCACATCAAGTAATTATTGTGAAATTGAAGCTGAAGTCAGGGATCTGGAGGAATCTGACCGTGCGTCAACTTACTCAACTGTAGGCTGCTTGTTCATCATATAGTCCGCGGAACACGCATCTGGAGCCTGAGATTATGGAATAGGGCGATCTGAGACGGCTGAACAGAGGAAGTCCTCTTCTTGAAATATGTTTCGGTTGAAGGGATAAGTACCGTATTTCTCTAAACCTGACATTATGTTGATACGACTTGCTCCAATAATCCAAGCGTCACAGGAAATTTTTGGCAAATAGATAGAGTAAATAGATAGAGTGGAGTTCGGATGATTTACTATCCATGACTGGCATTCCTGGGCGACAAACTTTTTAAATGGCCCATAAACAATCCCGTCAAGCGGTTGCAGCCGCTTGGCCGTGTGGGGCGGCAGTGTCAAGATTATT
Source organism: Phosphuga atrata (assembly GCA_944588485.1). Lineage (NCBI taxonomy): Eukaryota > Metazoa > Arthropoda > Insecta > Coleoptera > Silphidae > Phosphuga > Phosphuga atrata. Next base: position 18,705,322 of record OX155894.1, on the reverse strand, counting down.
ATTCCGTTATCCCGATATAAGTTAATAGTTTCCAGCGAAATATGCGATTCATGATTGTCCATGATCAAGAGAATCGAGAAAGATAATTTTCAAGAATAGGCATCAAACAATTCTTCAGGAACTCGAGAACTAAGTCGAAATTATTGGCATCTACCCGATTTATAGACCAGGGTCAGGCATCCTTTAGTTCCATTCTGTAGCATTTTTCTTTCATCAAGTCATTGTTGTGGAAACGCAAAGATAGGAAGGAGGGAGGGCATTTCCATCTGCAGATATTATTTCGACCATAGTAACTAATTCTCCTCGCTACTTGGATGGCAGGTCGGGGAGACTTTGGACACGTGACCAGGATCTCTCCAGGTGACTCGTATCGATAAAAAAATAACCTCACCTCGAACTAGTTTGCAAAACGCCTGTTGAAACACGATTAAATTCTAGCTTAAACACCAATCTTGTACCGTAGAAGACAGAAATAAATAATAAATACTTTTTTATTTATAGCTTACGCTCTAACCTTAAAACATTACATGAAATGCGCAAAAATCAATATTTTGGAATTTTCCTCGAATGTTTTTAGAGGATGTCGGCCATTTGTTATTTTCAATGGCCGTTGGATGTCGGCCATTTGCAATGTTTGCAATATTCATCGTAATGCCAACATGATAAAACTGTTTAAGCGCGGAAATGCAAAAGGGGGTCGGAGAAATCGTGCTGTCCATTGTCTCCCCGTGTCCAGTGTCTCCCCAGTCTCTCCTAACTACCAGATGCTTGATTTGATCTACTTGTTATAAAATTACATTATGTGCACAGACTTCGTCTTTATTGCTGAGGCATAAGTATGAATATGCCTCCAGATCACGAATTATTTTTTCCATCATTTCAGGGTAATTGGTGCCTGATATGCATTGCATATCATTGTGTGAAAGATGCATATCATTGAGTGAAAGAGGTCACTATATGGAACACAGTTGAGTATATCCTTAATATATAAAATAGAAAGGAGCGGACCCAGTACAGTTTCCTGAGGGACATGATATTTTATTTGCACATGAGCAGAAAATACATTTTTAAACTTAACCCTTTGTCGTCGGTTTTCTAAGTAAGACTTGAACCACTTCAGAACTTTCCCGCAGAGTCCATATCGATGTAATTTATATAAAAGCAACTCTCGGTTGGTGTTATCCAAAGCTCTCTTAAAGTTTAAAAATTACAATTTACTTTTTGCCATCTGCATTTATCCACTGGTCACATATATTTAAAACCGTCGACTCACAGGAATGATTTTCAACAAAACCCGAGTGGATGCTTATTATTATTGTTATTATCGTAATAATATAATAATAATAATTTTATTAAAATTTTGAGGAAACCAAAAAAAATAAATAAATAATTATATTTACAAAAGATGAAGTGGTTTCTTTTCCTGGTTCCGATTTGGTCACCAAATAGCTCCTAAGATACTTCTCTGAAGACATTCACTTCTTTATAATCAAAATTTCTTATATTCTTTATATTCAAACTTCTGCCTGCTAAACCGTTTCATTCCTAATTGCTGGAAAGCAGGCGCTATTATTAAAATCCCTAAACCAAGTCAAAACAAATCCATTCCAAGCAGTTACCAACCAATAACCTTTCTTCCTGTCCTTGGCAAAATCCTTGAACACATCCCTAAAACCAGATTATGGAATTCCGTATAAAACCACATCCCTAAACATCAAATGGGTTTTAAGACCTCCCATTCCACTATTCATCCCCAATTCATTCTAACCAACAACAACCTAGCATCATACCTATAAAATAAAAAAATCTGCAGCCCTCTTCCTGGACAATAACAAGGCTTTGGCAGTGTTTGTCATGCCGGCCTTCGATACAAATTCTTCTTCTGCAAATTCTTCAAAAGTTTCTTTTATAACAGATCCTTAACAGTAAAAATCAATACTTCCATATCTCCCAAATTTACCTCTCTGCAGGGTCTCCCTCCAGGCTCTCCCCAGCACTGGGTACTCTCCCCAACACTATATGGTATAACTTGTGCAGATTACCTCCAAACCCCTCCAAATTCTCGAAACCTTACCAAAAAAATTCTTAAATTCTCCTCACATCCACACAGGCATCCGCATAGACATACAACCTAATGTCTTTAACAGTTTTAATATTTTATTTTATTATCTAATGTCAATAATTTATTCTAACAATGTTAATGTTGGTAGGTAAGTTATAATTGTTTAAATTTTTCCAACATTTAAATTACTAGTTCTTTATTATTTTGTAGCCTGATGATGGCGAAATTGTACAAAACTAGTAGCTAGTATCAAAATCAATTAATTTTATTTTTTATTACTCATGCGCGAAAAGTACTTCTTGACGTACATTATTTAATACGTGAAATGTCACCTCTCGTTGTATTTCCATATAACCTTGGTAACGTACGCAAATATTCAAAATCGCCAGGTTACGTTAAAAAAATAAAAAATAAATAAAATTAAATTCAATCAAGACCTCGATATTAAAAAAGTGACGTGAATGTGTCAGATTTTTTTTTCATTACAAAGTACTTAATAATAAAAATTAAAGAAAATATTTAAAAATGTAAATTCTATGGTGATACCGGAGACTGGGGAGAGTTCGTATGAGGAATCCACACCACCGGAGACAATTGAAAAAGCAAATTCTTTATTTGTGACTCCATTTTTTTTTGGATGGCCCCTGGAACGCAAACTTGTAAGATACATCCCCTCGCATGAGTAATAAAAATTATTGTTTGCAACACGGACGGTATTGTCAATTGCCCTCTCAAGAAAAAGTGCGCACTCAGTTCGTTCGTGTGCCCAATTTCGCTCTCGACTCAAATTGACAACTTACCCCCTAGTTCAAGATATACTATTTTATTTGTCCCATCGTAACCAGTAATTTTTTCCAATCCGAATATAATTTATGAGAACATAAACTTCAGTAATTAACTAATTGTAAACATAAATTCATAATCGACGCGATATTACGTAAGTCCCAGATCATCAAATGCTGCAAACATTTTACAGCCTGAACGTATGGCAATCAGGATATTTCAACAAAGACCGCGCCAAAAATATATGAACCCATATGTAGACCAATACTTGACTACGGCCACTTACTAACCACTATTAACAAAGCAAGCAAACGAACCCTTGAGGTCGCTGAACGAACCGCATTACGACTCATCACCAAACTTAGACATATCAACAATCCTCTCCACAACCCCTCTAACGAATCCCTCTATAGAAAAACACAGGTCCCACCAATTTCAGACATGACAAACTCACAAAGAAATTTAAAGACAACCCCACGACGTATAACATCATATGACAAAATAGACATTTTTGTATTATAAGTGTAGTAATAAACATGTTTTACTAATATTATTATAAAAAGTTGTTATTTTATTTCAAAGCATTTTGAGTCTCAGACTTGTCAAATCAAGATTAAAATATATTTAAAATTAATAGAAGATTAAAATAATTAATTAGTGATTATGTGAAATAATTAAATAGTTCTCGATTATTCCATATATAAATCTTGAATTGGAATAAAATATCTGAAATTTGAAAATGAATATAACAAATAAATTGTGAATAAAAAGTTTGTTGTGTTATCAAATATTACCAAAATTTTACAATTTGCTAATAATTTTCCGTACATTAACAAATCTTATAATTTATTTATCTCTAAAATAATAAATCTAAGCCAGGCGAATCAATTTATAATAAAACAAAATTCACCATATTTGTAGATTCATTGAACTTTCAAAAATGTTTCAAACGTTTCACAAAGAAAAAAAAAACAAAGAAAAACTCAATTACAACTGTAATTAAATCCCTGCAATTAACCAAAACCATCCTCGCAGATATTTATATCAATTTAAACAACTTTCCATCAATTAATTAATAAACATTCTCGAGTTATGAAGTAATATTTCTATTTATATTACCAATTTATTTTCATTGCATTACACACTTCTTGAAATTGTTAAATATAATGCATATTAAAACACAAATTACTCATTTCTAAATTCAAATTTTAAACCATAATAAAATCGAAAATAACTATAAAATTGGCACACAAATATCTAATAACATTCCTAAATTTATTATTAATAAAACGAATAATAGCTATTAGTTTTGAATGTGGTAGTTAATTCATTTATTTCAATCATACCTATGCGTATAGTCATTTATTAATTATATTAGTAATGTATCAATCAATAGATGTAATAATAATTAGTCCTAATGTTTTATTGTATTTTGATGGAATTTACTAAAAGCAAAATAGTTCTTTGTCTTATCTAATGTATTTTAACATCAATTATTCATTTATTCAATAATCGAGTGTTTCCACTCAAATTACCAATTGTTTGGATGCTACACAATGCTATAAATATTTCAATGTCGTTGCATGTTAATTTTCTGTGGGCACAATTTGCATTTGTCTGATCTCGCGTCAAACCTATTGGTCAGGGTATTGATTATTAGCTGAATTTAATTGAAACTGGGCCCCGGGATGTCTATTGTTGTTATTCCTAAAGGAAATTATTACCGGAATGTGAAGTAGATTGGAGATTTTGTATTAATTTTTGAACACATTTTGACAAGGGTAGGTTTTATGTAGGTAGGTACATTTTGTCGAATACAGTAACAGTTTAATTTTTGCAATTTTCCCAATTGGTATACTTGATATTAACTCAATATTTGATCGAATTGGCTAACATTTTATTATTTTTATACATTAATACATATATAAATACAATATTATTAGTCTAAGTACTCGCGGCACCTACTTTGAGAACTCCCGGGTTCTCAAACTAGGTGCCGCGAGTGTATACCTGGAGTGCCGCAGCAATAATTAAGAAATTTAAAAAAAATATTCAATAAAAAATTATTCAAAAAGCCATTTTTTGTTGAGATTTTATTCTATTTTGTATCGATTCAATTTTATATTTTAGTAACGTATACAAACTATAGTAAGTAACGTATATATTTTCTTATCTATCCATAATGAATGACTTCAAAGAACATACAAAATCTGCCCATAATACTTCGGTTTGGTTTTACTTTTTATATAAGAAAACAAATATGCTAACACAATGTAAAACATGTTCGAGTATTTAATAGTATATTATGTAACGAGAATTGTAAGAAGCATATTACGCACGAGCGGAACAGTTACGCACGACCCTCGTAGCGGGCAGTGCGTATTTCCGCGAGTATGTAATTGCCTTACAACTCGAGTTATGTACTATACTTTATCTATGACCACACTAATTTGTTTCTGTTCAATATGGAAAAAATATGTTTGATGTAACAAATTTATTTCTTATTAGGTTATGTTTATTTAATTATTATTATTTAACATTATAATAAACACACAGTTGTATTTTCATATATAACTGTTAATCGACATTACATTGAATTGAAAAATTCACTCTGTTTTTTGCCACACTTATATTATGTAAAAATGTTATATAACTTATTATTCACAGTTATATAAATTTCTACACATATCGCGACTCGAGTTTCGACGTTTGACGGTCATTTTCAAGTTTTGTCGTTACTCGACATTATTAAACTTTAATGAACTGAAAAGAAATACATCCTTAATGGTTACATACCTTATTATTTAGTACTTATTTAGGTTAAACTGGAATAAAAGTACTCATAGACATAGGCAACCCAATGTAAGCAATGTCAATTTTCATTAGTTTGAATTGTGGCACGGGGGCGCTAAACGTATGAGCACGTAGTAGTAGCTCTCAACCAATCAACGAATCGTAAACCAAACGCACGTTTGTGTTATCAATCATAACTTCAATCATTAATCCCGGACTGTTACATATGTGTGTGTGTGTTATGATGTATTTACATATTCCACGAACTGTACAATAATGGGCATGGGCATGGGCATGGGCATGAGCACAATAGTGGTCGTAGATAAACAAGTTTTTGGAATAGCTACAAGCGGACTAAATTCACATTTAAAAACAAAAGATAGCATTGATTTATTGAAAAGAAGAATTCGAGACAAGTTTAACTAGTACAAATTCTAACTCGCCTAAAAATGATCTTATTATTAATATTTTATTATAACATTTGTTTGTTTATTTTATTTTTGTTCATAACAAATTGTTTATATTTTGATAATTATTAAATTTTTTGTATAGAACAAATATGGCAAAGAAACAGCTGTGTTTTTGGTGCCTTTCGCTGAAAAAGTCCAAATACCGGTAACAATACCGCTATTCCAGGATAACGTTTAAAAAATAGTGAATACCGTTTTGAATTTTTGATCCGGTATTGCAAACACTATCCATACTATATTATATGTATATTTAATAAAACTGTAAAAAGTATTACCTTTAAAATGAGATGTCATGGTTTGAACCAAATTAATAATAGAATTGAAATTAGGAGATTATCACTACGATATCTTCAAATCTGTCAGTAGCTGGAATTACACAGATATCTTCTGTTACTCTCTTAAGAAAAGATCAACATAGAGAAGGCACGTTCTACATTTAATCAAATGAAGAATGTTTTGTGTAACATGCGCTTGAACATCCATCTTCGAACACGCATACTTAGATGCTACGTCTTCTCTAAGCTTTTGTATGGAGTGGAGGCATGGACACTCTCCGAGGCAACTAGTAAGCGACTGGAGGCCTTCGAAGCATGGTGCTATCGTCGAATGCTTCGCGTTTCCTGGACCCACCATGTTAGCAACGAAACCATACTTCTACGCATGCAGAAGGACAGAGAACTGCTCACAACAGTCAAACACAGAAAACTGTCATACTTTGGCCATATCATGAGAAACAGCAACAGATATAGGCTACTTCAACTCATCATGCAGGGAAAAATCGAGGGGAAGAGGTCACAGGGAAGACGACGGATCTCCTGGTTGAAGAATCTGCGACAATGGACCGGAAGAACATCGGTTGACTTGTTCAGATCGGCTGTGGATCGAATCCGATGGGCCATATTGATCGCCAACGTCCACTGAGGATATGGCACAATAAGAAGAAGAAGAAGAAAATCTAAACCCAACTGAAACTTCATTTATTGTCAGTTTATACATAGCAAAATCTGGAAAGTCCCATACTTATGCCGAGAAACTGATTAAACCTTGTGTTTAGGATGTTGTAAGTTGCATACTAGGGACAGACATGGCCAAGAAGATTGATACTGTGCACAAATAGCACTACAAGCAAGCGAATTTACACAATTTCTTCAAACATTTTCCTAAAATTTTTGAGTACGTGGAGAACGAGCTTATAAGAAGGTTGAAAATTGGTATTTTTTTTTTTAGTTTACAGCTTGTGTTTAAAAGAACCTTTGATAAGTGAATTGCTTGAAACTTACACCACTGCCGACAAAATTTTCAAAGTTATCGACAAATATATACAGAAAAATGATTTGAAATTGAGCAAGTGTGTTGATATTTGTGTGTCGATGGAGCGACTGCAATGGTTGGAGTGTAGGGAGCCGTTTCTAGAATAAAGCAAGTAGCAGACAATGCCTGTTACGATAAAATTATTCATGTTAAGAGTCACCCGCTTCGAGCACGTCTTTTAAAACTTACCGCCGAATATCTGGGTATGGATCACGTCCACCTCTTGCTGCACACAATAGTGCGATGGCTGTCAAGGGTAAACATTTTAGCGAGACTATTTGAACTAAAAGATGCACAAGTAGTCGCATATATGGAAGAGCCTACAATTTACTGATGTGGATTGGCTGAACAAATTGGAATACCTTACCGACATCTTTGAAAAATTAAATGAAACCGCCACTTTTCTCCAACAGAAAGGACTACAATTAGACAAAATAAAATCCATGCGGAAAAGAATTTAAAGTATGTGTTGAGAGCAGAGATATCTTCAAATTTGCTCGTTTGCAGGAATTTGTCAAAACAAATAAGATCAACCTCCAAACCAACTTTCTCGAAATTGTTATTGCGCACTTTGGTTTCGAAACAAACACAAGGTTTGGAAAATAGCATACTTGATTATTTTGCCGACATTGACTCTGATTACATCTAGTGCTGTATGATGAACCCGTTTTCCTGCGACCCAAACATAAACCTACGGGAATGGCAAATTAAGATTTTCTAAATCTGCTTGAGATCAGCGAAGACAGCAACTTAAAATGGAAATACCATGAAAGAAGCCTACATGAGTTCCGGATGCAGGTGTATTTAGAAAACAATGCTGTTGGCAAGGTTGCAGTGAAAAGTACGTGTTCAACTTATCTCTGTGAATCTGCATTCTCATACGCTTACATTAAAAACAGGAACAGGAACATCTCTGTATCAAGTGATTCGAGGGCGAAATTAACCGAACTTCCGATAAACTTAAAGGAAATAATGAAAAAATCTTCTAAACAATTTCATTCATCCCATTAAAAATTTTCCTAAGTTAAAACCGTTAAAAACCGTTTTTAGGGTGGCTGTGCCGCGAAAATTTTGTAGCCCAAAAAAGGATCCACGAGATTTGTTTAGCTCGATGAAGGCGCTGCGGCAAAAAAATGTTTGAGAACCGCTGCTCTAACCAATTGGGGATGGAAACCGGTTTTATATAAAGAGTCATTTTCCTTAAAAAAATTACGAATTTTAGTCGCAGGGATGATGGTATGCACTGTAGATCAATTGTATTATCAATTTTTTGTATATTTAAAGATATTTAATAGTATATTACGTAATTGTATATTTTCGTACGGAGAGAGGCGGAGGGTTGAGGCGTAGGGCTAATAACCCCACCCCCGTAAAAAGACACCTATTATGAATCCTCAAGATTTGCCTCGGACTGGACGGATCCAACGGCAACGACACGGCAAACGAAATAAGGACAACGATTTAAGAATTTGTACATGGAACGTGCGAACCCTCTATAGAACTGGTGCACTGAAACTATTAACCGATACCCTTCAAGAATACCAAACCAATATAACTGCCATACAAGAAATAAGATGGCTTAAAAATGGAATCTTGCAGAAGCGCAGCACCGACGTGTATTACAGCTGTAGTAACAGTGAACACGCCTTTGGGTGTGGATTCGTAGTCAACGGAAAAGTTAGGCAACTATTCTTGGATTTCGCCCAATTGACAAAAGAATATGCCGGCTCAGGATTCGAGGAAGATTCTTCAACATAAGCCTCAAAAATGCACATGCCCCCACTTCAGACAAAGAAGACGACGAAAAGGATGACTTGTTAAAAATGACAAAGTTAAAACGAAATTGTGACCAATGCCCAGCAAACGACATCAAAATTGTCCTGGGCGACTTTAACGCAAAACTGGGTAGAGAAGCCATCTATAGGGATCATATAGGAAGGCACAGCCTACACGAGGACACGAGCCCAAATGGAGAGAGACTGGTGAACTTTGCATCTGCAAGAAATATGATAGTAATTAGCACAAGATTCGACCACAAAGATATTTATAAAAGAACCTGGCGTCACCAGATGGACAGACATCCAGATGGACAGACATGGATGGACAGATGGACAGACAGACAGACCACATCCTAATAGACGCCCGTCACATACAGGGCATGAGCAAAACTGAGAGCCAGAATATCAACGGTCAAGGAAAACAGAACCCAGCGCCAGCTGAAGTACAACATAGAGAAATTGAAGGAAGATACATGCAAGCAGGAGCTTTCCGAAAATATAAGCAACAAACTACAGCAACCAACAGAAAATAGAGAAATCGGGGCCGAAGAGCGATGGGAAAAGTGCAAAACAGCAATAAAATCATCCGCAAGCGAGATAATAGGCACGAGCACGGGAACCAAGGTAAATGGATGCTTTGACGAAGAATGCCGAGAGGCAACCGACTGGAAAAGTCAAGCCTATAAAGCAATGCAGCGAAGACATAACACAAGAAACGCAGCTGAACTATACAAACAACGGAGACGATAGGAAAAGCGGGTAAACAAAGCAAAAAAGCGCACGTTCGAAAACAAGAAAATTGAAGAAATAGAGGCCTCACGGAAACAGAATGAAACCAGGAAATTCTACCAGAAGGTAAACGAATCAAGGAGGGAGTTTATGCCCAGAATATCTAAGTACAAAGACAAGGAAGGAAAATTCCTAAATACAAAGCCTGAAATTCTTGAACGCTGGACGGAACATTTCCAAGAAATTTCCTGTTAAACGACGACGCAGAAGCTGGAAATGTAGCAACACAAGCAAGTCCGGCTGCACAAAATATATATATATGAGAATACACCCGCACCAACCTACGAAGAAGTCATATCCGCAATCAAAAAGCTGAACAACAATAAGTCGCCAGGAAGCGATGGAATCGCAGCAGAACTACTTAAAAGCGGAGGAGAAGCACCAGCAGACCATATCTATCAAATAATAATAGACGTATGGATCACCCAAACAAAAACGACCATTAAAAAAAATATATACAAGCAAACCAGAAGGGCGGAAAAAGCAGGAAAGACCCAGACTCAGATGTAACGACGGGATATACCAAGATGTACGAGCAATTGAGGTTGCCGGTTAAGACCGGTGGAGAAAAACAATAGAGGAGGCCAAGACTCAACCCGGGTTGTCGTGCCAATGATGATGATGATATTACGTACGAGCGGAACAGTTATGCCTCACGTAGCGGGGAGTGCGTAATTCCGCGAGTACATAATTGCCTTACAACTCGAGTTATGTACTATACTTTATCTACGACCACACTAATGTTTTTGTTTAATAAGAAAAATATGTTTGATGTAACAAATTTATTTCTTATTAGGTACATTATTTAACATTATAATAAAAAAACAGTTGTATTTTCATACATAACTTACTAGATTTTATTTAACTTGATAGAAATGAAAAGAAATACATTCGTAATGGTTGCATACCTTATTATTTAGTACTTATTTGTAGTTTTCGTTAGATTTAAACGTGAAAAAACGAAATGAATGACAGCTTCTGCGCCCCCCGTGCCACAATTCAAACTAACGAAAATTGACATAAAACGTACTGTGGCGAGTAAAAAACGTCACCGTAGCTACAAACTTGAACAAAATGGATGGTTAGATTAGGGTATATTAGGAACAGATAAATCCAGACCACATATCACGCGGTAGAGCGACCTATCGACCCGAAATAAGAAAAAATAAGAAAAAAGTTTAAACAATTTTTATATACCCCCTTTAAATTTATTGTCTCTACACCTATGTGTCTTGCATCCGCAAATGCGTAGATTGGGTTGCCTATATTTATGAGCACTCCAATTTAACCCTATATTTAACAGTAGTAGCTCTCAACCAATCCACGAATCGTAAACCAAACGCACGTGTGTGTTATATCAATCATAACTTATTTTAATTGCAAATTGTTACATACGTATGTGCTATGATGTATTTACATAGTCCACGAACTGTACAATAATGGGCATTTGCAATATTGGTCGTAGATAAATTATTTTATATAATTATTTTCATATATTGTAAAACAAATACCTCAATAAATATTAATCAAGGCAAGTAATTTTATTAAAAAAAAACCCAAACCATGAGTTTTTACGAGAGAATTGATGTAGAGATTTGTTTTGTCAGGTTCGTAATTTGAGGTTTTTAAATTTAAACAACTTTGAAGGCTAACGTCGTTGAGTTGCGGGACCCCCATTTTATATTTAGGATATGCATGTTGTTAAATAAAATTAATCTAACCTAACCTGACAATAATATATGGACCCGCAAATTGATAAGATTTCAAATGCAACCGGCTTAAATTAATTGTTAATTAACTTTCAATCTAATCCAAATATAATTTCATCTTTGAAGATAGATAATTGGCTTTCAAAAAAGTTAATCTCTAAAAGTGAATGAAAATTATTGCCTCGCCCTTCTCGTAACTTCTTATTGAGATTGTTAAGATGCACAGTCCGATTTCAGTAGCAAAATGGAATGTTTGTAACCAGTCGTGATGACGACAAAGGGCTTCGAATACTCTGGGTTAAACGATGGTTTAACACCAAGTATTCGAAGTCCTTTCACAACAAAAATGTGTCAATATGTTCCAATCATGAAATATTGAAGAGCATTTTCACAATGATTTAATGCTTTTGAAACAATTTGATTGACTATTTTTAATACTAAATCCATTATTACTTTTTTAATCTTGACAGGAAATGTTTGCGTATACAGCAACACCTCATTCACAGGGCAGCACATCAGCACCTCAATACGATGTATAATTCAATGATACATCAAGAGTACTTTTTTTCATGTAATTTAACCCTTGACTACCTAGCATACAAAAATATTCGCGGTTTTATATACGACACGATCTGTGAGACCTATGGCAGGTGGTTAAGGGTTAAACATATTGTATTTAATTTTATTTAATCTCCATTTTAATAAATGAAAGTTTGATTTGTTCCAATAAACTTAAAATATACGTTATGGACGATTTGAAGAGCCACACAACTTAAGTAAAAGAGTCACATGCGGATCGCGAGCCGCGTGTTGCTGACCCTTGGCGCTAGACAATCCAAAACATTACTTATTATTTTCAACAGTCGTGCTATGTTGATTAGTTTTTCAGTAGAAAAACCCGTCGCCAGCAAAAACAATAAACATCAAAAATTGTAAATTGCTTTTCGAATTATGTACATATTGTGTGTTATGATAGTGTAATTATTGTGTAATTATGTGTTATTCCAACAAAACAAGATCAGAAGGTGGAAATTCAAATTGGGACATAAGCCGATGTTGAATTTCCAAACCTACTCATCTTGTTTCGTTACAATAATCAGACTCTTATAACACATATGACATTTCATTTCAATTTCGAAATTTTTGACAGAAAGACCAACTTAAATTGCCGAGGAACCTAATTTCTTTGCCGTATAAGGGTATTTCTCCCATAATTTTACTTCTCGTGTCGCTGGCCTATAAAGAATTAGCCATATTAAGAAATTATTTATAGTTGCACTTATTGGATGGCAAACTATTAATTAAATCATTTAACGAAACATAATACGCCCCGTTTCCGAATAATTACAACTTGAACATGCTAACATTCCTGGCCGTCCCTATGTCGCAAACATGTTTTAAGATTAATCATTAAGAGTCAATGGTAAACTGAAACAAATAATTACAATCTAACTTATGCTTATATTTAAAAATATATGAATCTTTAATGGACAAAGATTTTTTTGTAATACTCATTCGATATCCTGCTTTTTATAATTATAAAGACAAATGTCGACAAATTCTTGTTCCTGACCGTCCACCGACACAATTAATGTAGTTAGAAGGCCACTGTAAAGAACGAGGCAGTAAAATTTGGTATTGAGACGTGCACATTTGTGAGTTAAGCTAAAAAAACATGTAACAGTACCCAATGTGTGCTTGTATAGTGGCGAATTCTGAAAATAAAGGTAATTGTGTGCGTATTTTAATTGTCTTCAAGAACGTCTCTAGCGTTATTAGACATTTTAATATTCTGTATTTAAGAGTAATTAGGGTAATTTCTTTTCCATATTGTCTGTTTACGAAATATATCACCCTACTTTTGAAAAACATTTTCCCTTTCCCGACCGTCCCTTTAAACAGGGACGGTCAGGAAAAGGCAAGGGCGGTCTGGAATAATTTTGCAGTCCCTAACTAACTAATACCTATGCTTTTTTTGCTTTATTTGTAGAAGATTGTATACTGTACGATTGACATGGCAGAAAAACAAATAAATTTAGATGATTTTAAAGAGAAACTTGTGTTGCAAAAGAAGCTGCCTAACAAACGGTCTTGTAGGATGCACGAAACGAGAGAAAAGTTAGGAAAAAATGAATATAACTAATAATAATGAAATATATGTATTAATGAATAATGAAAATAAATGTATATAACTAATAAATCCAGAGACAGTACAAAGGAAAATGAAAATTATACCAAGAAAAATGAAAATAGTTGTACAAACATTTACATTATTGATAATGTAATTTAAATTTAATTAACTCTGCCTGTGGTAATGTTGGGTGGATTGAGTAGCTCAGCAGTCACCGCAGCCGGTCCCAAGCCCGGATAAAAGAGGAGGGTTTAGGTATGAGGTTAGCAGCCTGTACCTTATAAAAAGAACCTAATGCTCAAAGAAACGCACTAAACGCCTCGGAAAACCGGAACACTGATGACGACAACGCAAGGAAACGGACTAGATTATGGAAAAATTACATGAAGAGGAGTGGGGTCAGAATTGCATGCTGGAACGTAACGTCATGGAGCAGCAAGGATAACGAAATTATATCTGAATTAAAAAGAGACAAAATAGATATTTGTGGACTAGCTGAAACAAAGAAAAAGGGCAAAGGTAACGCGGAAATCGATGATTATCTAATCTGTTTTAGTGGCAAAGAACATCATGAGAGGGCAACTTCTGGCGTTGGAGTTCTGGTACACAAAAGATATGTTTCGAATATCGAAGCAATACACTACATAAACCAGCGTATAAATCAGGTCATTCTGAAGTTTAACAACGACACGATACACATAATAAGCGTATATGCTCCTGATATAACCAAACCGAGAGAAGATCGAAAGGAATTCTTCGACAAACTCGAGGAAATCATTACTCACATCAGCAGACATGAGAAAATATTCATAATTGGCGATACTAACGCAAGGATAGGGATACCAGAAGTAATGCAACACTGGAATGAGGAAACAATTAATGAAAACATTGAAATACTAATAAACATGTGTGCACAACTAGAATTAAGAATTAATAACACCTTCTTTCAACACAAACCACAGCACAAATATACGTTCGAAAATACAAGAGCCCAAAGATCCGTAATAGACTTTATAATAACGAATAGAAGGGTTCACCAAGCAAGATCCTATATGTGAGAGCACTCACCTCAGCTAATTCAGGCACAGAACACAGCCTACTGTTATGCAAATACAGATACAAAGCTATGCGGAACCCGAAGCTCACTCGACCAGCCACATATAAATACAACGTTGTATCATTAACAACGAAGAGGACCAAAGTACTATTTGAACGAAGACTGCTAGCCAAACTACAAGAAAATAAAATCGAAGACGACGACAACGCTAACGATGCATGGGTAAAAATACAACATAACATCCAAAAAAGCGTAGAAGAAGCATTAGGAATCAGGAAGTGCAGCGCAAAACATAGCTCTATCTATAAACCATGGTTTAATAATGAACTTAAACACTTGACAAATGAAAAACAGAAGTGAATGAAAAAACATTCAAGAGCGTAATTATAGAAGCGTAAGAAACAAAATCAACATCAAAGTAAGAACAATCAAATCAGAATACTGGGAAACGTTCTCGTCTGAGATGGAACACGACCTATATGGTGCTCAGTGCAAAGTCTGGAAAATATTAAGAAAGTACAAAAAACCTGTCGATGAAGCTGTATAGACTACAAACATAACACCCGAAAGCTGGACAACGTACTTCAAAGCACTATACGAAACCAACAATACTCAACAAGAAGAAACAGAGGGAATACCACCCAACCACACCACAAACGAAGACTGTATAATTACTCAAGAAGACGTCACGTTAAACATCAACAAACTGAAAAATAGAAAAGCACCGGGCGCTGACAATATATCAAATGAGATGATAAAGAGCGGAGGAAATGAACTAATGTATAACCTAACTGCATTATTCAAAAGAATAGTAGACACTGCGCAAATACCGGAGGACTGGAAGCACACTATCGCCATTCCATTACACAAAAAAGGCTCAAGGAAGCATCCAAACAACTATAGGGGCATCTCGCTCATAAACTCGGTCGCAAAATTATTCACAAAAATAATATCCAATAAAATTACTACTAACGTCAACATTAACGAAGAACAACAAGGCTTTTGCGCCAACAGATCGACAATAGACGCCATCTTTATATTAAGGCAAATGGTAGAAAAATCAATTGAATATGCCAAACCGCTTTCCATGTGCTTCATATATCTAAGCAAGGCCTTCGATATGATCAGAATCCGAGATGTCATCCTCACGCTGCAAAGAAGAGGAATTTCACACAAAATTAGCTAAGATATTAAAAATTTGAACACAAACAATCAGACACAGATCAAGATGGCACTTGGTACAACACGCAACATACCCGTAGCCGATGTAATCCGCCAAGTCGATAGCCTACGCCCGACATTATTCAACTTAGTCATAGACGAAATTATTCAAACCATCAAAGCACTAAACATCGGCTATAGCATGGGCGGCAGAACTACAAACATCATATGTTACGCTGATGACGCAGTGCTCTTAGCGGACAACGAGAACGATCTCCAGCGTCTACTATATAAGTTCTCCCAATCAACAGCAAACAATAACATGCAGATTTCAGCCGAAAAAACAAAATGCATGGTCATCAGCAAAACACCAATAAGATGCAAGCTGCAGTCTGCGAACAACATTATGGAACAAGTAAACACATTTAAGTATCTACGGGTAGACATAATGGACAGCAAAAGACTTAAAGAGGAGGTCAGAAGATCAACAACCAAAGCAGCACAAATATCCGGAGGACTACATAACATCATTTGGAAGAACAAATATATGTCCTCACACAGCAAAGTCAGGATTTACAAAACATGTGTTCGTCCCATTCTAACATACGCGGCCGAAACGAGAACAGAAACCAACCCAACTAAACAACAAATGCGCACCATCGAAATGAAGACAATACGTGCAATATCAGGCGTGACTCTTATTAATCGAAAAATAAGTAAAGAAATCAGGGAAAATCTGAACGTATAGGACGTGGTGCGATGGACCAGAGCCAGACGAAGAGAGTGGAACAGACACGTCGATCGGATGGGCCCAGAACGACTAGCAAAATGGGCCAAAGTAGCAAAACGCAACACAAAACGACCCATGGGAAGACTACCGAAGCGATGGAACAAGTCATGGAGCTCAAGGTCGAAAGAGACGAGAGATACGTAAAGAAACATGACAATGTCCTAATAAGAAGTAGGTTATTAAACCTGCATCAAATGAGAATGAAAATAGCAGTACAAATGTTATTAATACAAACACATACATAAACGAAAACCTAGTCGTACAAACAAGTCCAGGTATTAGCAAAACACAAAATAAAGTCAAAAAATCAACAACAACAATAACAGACAAAGAATTACTAAAAAAAAGTGAAGTAAGAAACACTTGCAAGCTAAGAAGAAAGAAAAAGAAATTTTAAGAAAATAGTCGTCACACTTGCTCTATCTAGTACAGTTACTAGTCTAGTACAGTTTAATAGTATTATTTATTTAAAGCACGTTCCTTTTATTTATATTAAGTTTTTTTATGATATTTTTCACGTTAAATGTATCTTAAAAAATTAAAAAGATATTTAGACCTTTCCTGATCTTCGTCCCCAATTTTTCCACGAGCGTACCATACAAAAAAGTGTTATTTTACTGAGATTTAGCATTACATGACATATTTAATGCAAAGCAACCAAAAGTAAATGCTAAATACTTCTATCTAATATTTACTTGCAAGTGTATTCAGATGATCCAACTATTTTAAACTAGGAAATTTTGATAAAGGTACATAATTATCAATTTACTAAGTGTTTCCCGTTTATCATTGAAAATTTTCTTTTGATAGGCTAGTAAACTTATTTTTTAGGGGGCGCGATTGTTACACCTACTCAAAAAATTACAATATGACCCAACACCTTGTTTTCTAACAGATAAGTTGATTGCTAGATGAGGGACGGTCAGGAAATTAAGTAAGAGTTTGATGGTTTTGCAAGTTTGTAAGTTTTATAAGGCTTAATATGGTTTATCGCCCTTACAGATTTAACAAGTTTATAAATATATCCTTGAACCAGAAAATATACTAACAAATCTTGATTTTAGTTTTATATATTTTTGTATATAAGTAATTTTAAAAGGTAAAATTATGAAAGAAATTCTCATAATCACTTTTGATTGGTTCAGAAGCTCACATTAGAGCTAGTTGATTGGAGGATATTTAATGATTGGAATTGTCATGTCATGTTATGTTTTATAAAAAACTTAATTAAAAACAAACTGTTTGACTGGTAGTGAAATTATTACTAATGAAATTAAAAATAGTTTCAAGAATTAAATATTGAATGGTAGAAAAGATTGTCAATTTGGAAAAATGTTATTTCTTACTATTAAGGTTTAGGTATATTTTGAAACGTTATAAAACAAAAACCAACGTTTATTTTATAGGCATATATTGCAATTTGATATTTTTTATGATCAAGCTTAAATTTCCTCATAAGAATGTCACACATACGACATTGGAATATATCCAATAAAGTAGTAAAATCTACTAACATCGACAAAAATTCCTTAAAAATACATAGAAAGTCTGCATACGTGACAGTAAAATTATTTATAAAAGCGATAAAAAAATTACAATTTGTATGTATAGGAAAAGAGTCCTTTTTGCCGTATTGGGGGACATAAAATTGCGATAAAATTTTGAGCGCATAATTTATATCCGCAGTATAAAGACGGATGCGCGAATTTTTTCCATGCTAACAACACACCCCCGCCGTCCTGGCAAAACGCAACGTGCACGTATAACGTGTATTTATGCGGCGAATATTGCACGCGCTGCGAGTTTTTACTTGGGCGAGATTTTCTCAGGCGAATACATACAGCCTTATTAACTATCTAAGGAATATATTTTTATTATACTTCACCGAATGTACGTTTATATTTATTGGTTTATAGATAATCGTAAATATCCGTTTTATGAGTTTTGAAATTTTGGAGACGAATATTTCAATATTTTTATTTCTATGTTTTCAAAGGTGACGGATATTATATTACCCTGTTTTATTTTTATATATCTATATATATATATATATATATATATATATATATATATATATATTTACTTTTCTTTAGCAGATGTTACGAATTGTTTGAAAAATGATGTAATTTGTAACGAAATTGAAGAAAACTTTTATGCGGGAAACTTCTCGCAAATATTAAAATGAGATTTAAATTAAATTAAAGCTATAATGTGAAAATCTATCATTGCTAAATATAACATTTTGCTTGTCGTTTTATTACTAGTGTTTACAAAAATAAACATAACATCACTGTTAATATAGATCAGTGGTGAACAAACTATTTCAAAACATTTGCGACCCAACATTTTCTGAAAAATTCTATCGCGACCCCTGCATAGAGGTAATGTAAACATTGTAATTCCAAAACAGTTATACCAACATTTCCACAAAAGTTAAAACAAATTGCCAAATTAGTTTTTGAGAAAATTAAATTTGAAAATATCATCGTTTAGAAATTTGATTTTCAAGGTGGAATTTACAAAAAACTGCAATATTTGCTGAAATGAATATTAAAAAATTTGGAAAATTTGCCTAATATTCCGGAGCAGTTCTATCAACATCTCCACAAAATTAGAAACCAATCACCAAATTAGATTTTGAGAAAATTAAATTTGAAAATTTCTAATTTTACAAATTTGATTTTCATGGTGGAATTTATAAAAAACTGCAATATTTGCTGAAATAAATATTAAATTATTGGGAAAATTTGCTAACATTTTGCTTGTCGTTTTAATTCTAGGGTTTATAATAATAAACATAACGTCACTGTTAATATAGATCAGTAGTGAGCAAACTATTTCAAATCATTTGCGACCCAACATTTTCTGCAAAATTTTATCGCGACTCCTGCATAAAAGTAACGTGAACATTGTAATCCCAAAACAGTTATTTCAACATCTCCACAAAAGTTGAATTATATCCCCAAATTAGTTTGTGAGAAAATTGAGTTTGAAAATCTCAACATTTAGAAATTTGATTATCGAGGGGGAGTTTACAAAAAAAAAACTGCAATATTTGTTGAAGTGAATATTAAAAAATTGCAAAAATTTTCTAAATATTCCGGAACAGTTCTACTAATATCTCTACACAGTTGAAAACCAATCTCTATATTAGATTTTGAAAAAATTAAGTTTGAAAATTTCAATGTTCACAAATCTAATTTTGAAGGTGGAGTTTAAAAAGAAACTGGAATATTTGCTGAAATAAATAGTAAAATATTACATCTCCATAAAATTTGAAACAAATTCCCAAATTAGTTTTTGATAAAATTATGTTTGAAAATTTAAATGTTTAATAATTTAATTTTCAAGGTGGCACCTAGCTCTATCCTTTTCAATACTCCTTGACAATGCCCCACTACCTCAAATTCCTGTCTCTGTACCCAACCTAAAGAAAACCCTCATTCCCAAGGATAACCTTGATATCCTAAACTATATTTCCTCTATAAACTCCGACGACCTGAACTTTGGTATCATTACCGAATTTCAAAAAACTGTGACCGCCTCAATAATAAAACACTCACCTCCATTGTCATACAAAGTCTACCGCCAACAACTTCCCCCCTTCATCCTAAAACTCATCAAACTTAAAAGACAATTATACAGAAACTACAGACAGACAGAAAATCCCGACATCAAAACCAAAATAAACAGACTGAACAAAAACATCCATCAACTTATTGGACAGTTCCGCTCCCACAGATGGCTCACTGTTTGCCACGAAATAGAAAAAGACCAGGGAAAAACCTACTGGACCAAGATTAAAAAGCTATCGAAATATAAACCGACCTCTCATATTTCAGACCTGTCATTTAACAATCTAACCTTCTCCAGTGACTCAGACAATGCTCTACTTTTTGCAGAACACTTTAAAAAATCATGTCCATCTTCTGAGTCTCCTGACTTTGACAAACATAACTTTGACAGAATAAATAACTGGTTCAACGACTTCTTTAAGACAACCCCCTCCTATAACATTGATGAAGTTTCCCTGGAAGAATTTTTTTCTGCCCTCTTCCACGGTAAAAAAACCTCCCTTGGGCCCAATTTAGTCACCAAACACCTCATCAGACTCCTCTCCGAAGACATCCACTCCTTCATAACAAAAATTTTCTGCTTCTTGAAATGTTCCTTTCCAAGCTGCTGGAAAATGAACACAATAGTCACAATCCCTAAACCTGGTCAAGATAAATCCACTCCCAGCAGTTACCGTCGGATCTCTCTCCTCCCTGTTTTTGGCAAAATCCTCGAACATATCCTTAAAACCCGATTATGGAATTCCATTGCAGACCACATCCCCAAACATCAATTCGAATTCAAGCCCTTCCATTCCACTATCCATCCTCTGTACATCCTAACCAACAGTATCCAATCGTCACACCTCCAAAACAAGAAATCCGCAGCCCTCTTCTTAGACATTAACGAAGCATTTGACAGCGTTGGTCATGCCGGCCTTTTGTTCAAAATGTCCATAATGTTCCTCCCTACCTAATCCACATAATTAAAACTTTCCTTTTTAACAGATCCTCAAAAGTGAAAATCAACTCCATCTCTTTTCCCGCATTTTCCCCTCTGCAAGGTCTCCCTCAAGGCACTCCACTTTCCCCACTCCTATACAATATATACTGTCATGACAATTACAACTACAATTAACTAGACAAATCTCACATTGACTTTTCTTCCTACATACTACAATACGCTGACGACACTGCACTGATTTCCCATAGCAACTCCCTCAAATCTACCTTCGACCTACTCCAAAATATTACCAACAACACCCTCACATGGTTCAACCAGTGGAGATTATCACCAAATCCTGCCAAATGCCAACTCCTCATCCCAAACCACAAAATTTCCTCAAACTCACCTCGCATCCACACAGGCTCCTCCGACGTACGGCCCTCCATCAGCGTTAAATACCTTGGACTAACTAATGACTAAACACAAATTCAATATCGACGCCAAATTACGCAAGTCCCAGATAATTAAACGCTGCAAACACTTTAGAGCCTTTACGTACGGCAACCAGGGCATTTCCGTAAAGACCGCGTCGAAAATCTACAAATCTATCTGTCGTCCCATTCTCGATTATGGACACGTAATTACCTCCACCAATAATAAATGTAGACGAAACCTTGAGGTCGCAGAACGAATCGCATTACGTCTCATCACCAAACTCAGACATCCAAACAACCCTCTCCACAACCCCTCCAACGCACATCTGTATAGACAAACCCGGGTCCCTCCACTAGCTGACAGACTTAGGAGAAAGCTTAGAAACAACCCCGTGACGTTCAACATCCTTGACGAACTTTGCATTAAACGCCCATCTAAACATTCTAACAGACAATACCTCCGCAAAACTCTTCTTGAATCCTTATGCTAAGCGTACACCAAAACCGATTTTGTCGGCCGATGGCGGACAGAACTACCCGGACGAGTTAATCGGACGTGTATGTGCTTACACTGCAACAGTGCAACAGTGTTACCACCATTGTTACCATCAGTGTTACCAACAATGCTATCCTGTCGATTATTGTAATTTTTTGAATGTTTATCCCACATAAGTTGTGTTTATAATGGACCGACCCCTATTATAAACACAACTTATTAATTTTCCAATATCCATAGTCGTTTAGGTAGATAACAACAAAATTTAATTATAAATACACTTAATATACACTCTCTTTGCACTGTAAACCAGCTGTAGACGCCGGCAGTCTGGCGAGAAATCCCAACAAGTTCGGATCATCGTGATGATCGGCCGTTTTCGGGCGTCATCGGACGATGACAGTCGTGTTTGTGTACGCGCTCTCATTCTTTTACAAGTGTTTGATTCAATCGCAGTCTTCGCCCAGGCAAACTTCGTCCGATACCGGTTTAGGTGTATGCGAGCCATTAGACGACGACTGACTCACTCATTCTCATCCAATTTTTCGATTAAGTTTTTTCTTTTTTTCAATTTATGCTCAATATATCTGTTCATTTCCGGCTGAAAGACCACGGGTCGATGGACAATTGTTGTAGGTATATTTGTTTGTATTTATAAGTATAACAATAAAGATGTTTTATTATTACTATTATTTTCAAGGTGGAGTTTACTGCAATATTTGCGGAAATAAATATTAAAAAATTGCGAAAATTTGTTAAATATGCCAGAACACTTCTACCAACATCTCTAGAAAATTAGAAACAAATATATTAGTTTTTGAGAAAATTAAGTTTGAAAATTTCAATGTTTACAAATTTGATTTTCAATGTGGAATTTATGAAAAACAGGAATATATGCTGAAATAAATATTAAAATATTAGAAAAAATTGTTAAATATTCCAAAACTTTTGTATACAAAATTTGAAAAAAATCACAAATTAGATTTTGAGAAAATTAAGATTGAAAAATTCAATGTTTACACATTTGATTTTCTAGGTGGAACTTAAAAAAAAACTGCAATATTTGCTGAAATAAATTTCAAAATATTGGGAAAATTTTCAAAATGTTCTAGAATAGTTCTATCAACATCTCCACAAAATTTGAAACAAATCCCCAAATGGGTTTATGAGCAAATTAAGTTTGAAAACTTCAATGTTTACAAAATTTTATTTTCAAGGTAGAATTTAAAAAAAAATGCAATATTTGCTGAAATGAATATTAAAAAATTTGGAAAATTTTCTAGTTATATTGGAAGAGTTCTACCAACATCTCCACAAAATTTGAAACAAATCTCCACATTAGTTTTTGAGAAAATTATATGTTTGAAAATATTAATGTTTTTTCTTCTTTACGCAAGTTTGGTCCAATGTGGATGCCGGGTATTAACCCTTCAAACACTGCGGCCTACTTGTGGCCTATTGTATTTTGCATTCACATTCACTTATAGGCCCAGAAACCTAGTTGTTATTGTAAATTGCGCTAATTAATATTTTTCACATTTGTCTTCTGGTACAAATGCGGCCGGCACTGGGGATAGAACTCGGGACCTCTATACTTGTTAGTTAGCGCTCTAACATGAAGCCACGAGCGTCACCACTAACTACACCACTCGCGCCCGGCTTGTTATCGCGCCGGCATATCAATGTGTACTAAATTTCTTTATATTGACATTTCACTATTTACTGCTACCCAATAGTTACACACGAAATGCCTCAAATAGGTTTTGAATTCGACGACCCAAAAATATTCTCTATCGACCACTCTGAGGGTCGCGACCCATAGTTTACGCACGGATATAGATTAGCGATTATTCCCTATAATATGCCTATAAAACTAATTTTAAAGTCCTAATTTGTTTCCTGACTTATTTTCAAATTAAATAGATCAAGAATAATTATTTATGGACATAATTGAATTTATGTGAATAATGTGATTTATTGTTTTTTTTAATGAAATATTGATGAAATATAGAGAACTCTAGAAAACAAATATTTTGAAATTGGTTTTTGAAACCACCCCTGTTGTTTACTTTTATTAAAATATTTAATTGAAAAAGATATCAAATTGATAGCGCTCCAGGAATTTGAATATTAAAAAGGAAAACGTTATTTGATTGTTTTATGAAATTTATTTATCGAGTTTTATAAAATCATTTCGATTATTACACTGTATCCCCCGGACAGAAAGACCTAGTGGTCGATAGCCTTTTGTTAACTTTTTCTTTTCGATAAATATTTCTTCATTTAACTTTTAGAATAGTATTTGCATACAGGAAATATTAAATGTGCTTATGATTATTTCCTCAATAGTTACAGTTTTTATAAATTTTCTTTTTCAAATGTATATATGTGCCCATAATTATGAAAGTGTCTAAGTCATATATTTCTCGTTTCGAGATATTTAATGAATTGCATTTGAATAAATATTTTTACATTATGCGACATTTTAATATATAATTTTATTAGTCAAACTTAAAACAAACGGTACACAGCCTGAATATATAAATATATTCAGCCTTTCTGGAGCTCTATAACAATTATTGAGTCTTTTTAGGACTACCAAAACAAATCACACATGAAATTTGTAAATTATTTTACAGTTTTCAGTCCACCTTCGTGGCACTCAACAAAAACCATAAACATAACATTGTTTTTAAGATCATGTCTTTCCGTTACCTTAAGTGGATAGCCATCTGTGGACGCGTTTCGAGATTTATCTCTCATCAGCACAGCTTTGCTTCCATGAACAATAATTTGTAAACCACTCACTTGAAAACCCATGTGGTGTTTAGGGTTAGGTGTTTATAATTTTGACAATTTATGAGAGAGACATGAACTTAGCAGGTAATTGATTGAACTGATAATATTATATTAACTGATAATTTTATTAGTCTTGATTAATTGAAATTTAATATTAATCAATTATTATTATGATAATAACCAACAAATTAATTATTATGATAATTAAATTATTAATCAATCAATATTTATTATGATAATAACCAACATTTATTTGAATATGATATTTTTAAAGTTTGAATTGACTTAGATCATTTTCAAAATTAACTGAATGTCCTATAAATGACTTAAAGCAATAAAGAACTATGAGTTTTATTTGAAACAATAACTTTAATGAAATAATTCATGAACATTTATTAATTATTTTTAAAAAGGTTTTCCTTTTTTAAGTGAAAAGTCCAAAACTTAGAATTTAGAACTATCTAAAGAGGTTTTATAGAACATTTTATAAGGTTATAGAGCATTTTATAAGAGAGTTCCTAGCTCGTTCGGAATTTTGTAAATGTACATAAACTTTTTTCTTAGAGAAGTTTACATCTTAATGTAATTTCTATTACTCATTATTGCATGGCACGATTTTTCCAATCAGTAAATCGCATTTTTGGCCTGTGTCTTTTCGAGGGGCATGGAAATGTAAATTATATTCAGTATTAAATATTTTCCTGTAGATCCATTCTTTAACAAAGGATTGGTTATTTTCCTCACATTTATTTACATGTAAGCTGTACATTTTACGAATATCTAAATCAGCCACGAGCCATTTTCAAGTTCATCTTTATATAATTTCTTTAAATTTTTGACTTAGACCACTTTCATAATTACCACTAAATGAATTCCATGTAATGTTGAAATTACAACCACTATCTAATGGTCCATTTTTGACGACATCGTAAAAATTACATTGAATAACTTTAGTTTTCACAAAATTATGTGATGTGAAATAACTGATAAACTCTTTTTTTTTTTATTTCATTAGTTTTTAATTAGACCACTTTCATAATTATGGGCACATATCACCATTATGTTAATGTCAAAATTGTCAATGTTATGATTCTCAAAAGAAGGCTTAACATAACACTCAACAATCAGATTTTTGTTGGTTTTGATAGATAAAACCCTTAAAATTATATTTTCCTCTTATGTTATTTGATCTGAAATTAAAACGTTCGGTTTCCTTAATACTCGTTTTATTTTTCGGATGGAATATTTTTACATCACTTCATTAATTTTGTTATTTTTTAAAATGCAAACAAAATACGATAAAAATAAAAACTAAACCAACGTATCTTCACACTTTTTTAAAAACAAATTAAATTCCATTTTTTTTTCATTAAAAAAAGAGATCCTTGCATTAAATTAATTGGTTACTGTACGAAACACAGTTTGCATTTTCAACTTTATGTTGCTAATATTGAGATAAATTAAGTAATTTTAACACCTTTTACAGAATTTCACGCATTTTCAAAGACATACATTTTAAAAATGTTAAAAATAACTTTTTTTAAATACAAATTAAATTCTAATATTTTTTTTTTCAATTAAAAAATAGATTCTTGTATTAAATTAATTGGTTACTGGGCGAAACACAGCTTGAATTTTCAACTTTATGTTGCTAATATTGAGGTAAATTAAGTAATTTTAACATGTTCAACAGAATTTCAGCCATTTTCAAAAAGTCTTACATGTTTTAAAAATTTTAAAAATTTATTAAGAAGTAGCATTTGTTTCATGTATATATTAAGAACGATTAATGTATTATATTAAGAACGATTAAGATCTTAAATAATTAGTAAACTTAATTTAGTTTCGCTTTGAAGATGTCTATCAATTTTATCACTTATTCATTTATTCTACATAAAATATATTTTGAAATTAAGAATAGTTTACAATTTAATTTTGTAGAAAAAAACACGTTTTTCATTTAATTTTTCTTTAATAATTCATATTCTTTGTTTTAATGGTAATTTCGTTTCTTGTTTTCCAAACTAATAAATTAAATATGACACTTTTTTTAGTTAATAGATAGGAAATAATGACTAAATTTTAATTATAAATTAATGTTAGTTGAAAATATTTATTTCTGTTTAGTAATTATCTGCATATTCTTTTATAAATATTTTGATTCTGTACAGAACATTTTGATTTTTTTTTTTAATTATTATTTTATTATTAAGTAATATTTTTCAGAATCTGTTTTTTCAAAAAACATTCGGTTTTGCACTTATCATTAATTACGCGTATATATGTCTAGAAACATAATTTTATTTTCAATTAAAAATACAACTAAAATATTCTTTAACTTCTTTTAGACGCCTTGCAAAATATATATTATTTTGCAAAACACATTTTGATATATTTCTTTTAAATTATTTTTCAGAATTAGTTTTTATCAACAGACACTCAGTTTTTTACTTTTGTCATTAATTACGCGAATATATGTCCAGAAGAATTATTTTATTTTCAATTAAAAATACAACTAAAATATTTTTTCTGTTCTTTTATACTTCCTGCAAAATTTTGCAAAATTTGTTTAAACCTAAATTCTTATTTTTCAAATTTGAGTTTTGAAAAAAACAATAATTTCCTAATGTTACATAATCTAATAAATTAATTTTGCAAGAATATTTATATTTATAGTACATGAACGCATCAGTGATAAATAGAGCAATTTGTAATTTAAACTATTTCCTCGACAGACAATACAATTCGCGATTAAATAACACGAAAATAAAAATTATTTCTGACCTTAGATTTAATTCTCCTTGCAAATTTTCCCGAAATGCAAAAATCCGAACCTCAGTTTAAAAAGTTTTCAGCCCACAAGTTATATCTACCGCACCAACGAATGTCAAAGTCACACGGAATAAAAACACACGCGCGCGTATTAAACCACCACCGTTCGTAAAAGGGACGCACGTCGCGACGTCTGGATCGCAACTGACTGGCAGCGGAGTCGCTCCCGAACTCTGGATGAACTAAAGTCCTGCGCTGCGGATTCGCTCTTCACTCAAAACTCGATGACTCGTGCTGCAGCAGACGCACCGACGAATATTCTACCTTTATGGATGCGCACGTTATCCGCGGCCCTTAATTCGATTAATTTAGACTATTCGAAATGTTTGTATTATCTAGTTCCTCTGCGCACTCCACTCCATTTTATTTGAATCAGGTTGTCTTACAGCCCAGTTCATATTTACGTTTATTACTGAACGGACGCTTTATCAGTAAAACCACGCACAAGATTAACTCTCAAACTTTCTCTAATAAAATCGACGCGATAATAAATTTTATGTTATATAAAAGGTACATATTACATTTTTTATTTATCTAGACTAATTTTTGAATTCTTTCTCGACATTTGAAATATTGTTTTTACAATATTGTTTAACTGCCGTTAAATTTAATCGAAAACTCACCAGTTGCATGGTAGTTTGTATTTACGGTGATAATTTGGTGTACTGATACCTGTTGTACACTAACTACTTCTCAAATCACTGGTATTATATATTACCTATTTAAAGCTCCTTTTGATCCGGCTTCTTTATAAATCCTCAGCATTTGAATCGGTTTCAAAGAAAGCATTTTCTCCTTGTTCAAGCAATAAACTTTCGTTACATCTTTCTTTTGAAATGCTCAATGAATACTCTAATATTTGATCAATGAGTTTTTGAAGTGCTGAATTGTGGTTTTCTCTGCCGATGTGCAAAACCTATATTTGTGATCTTCCAATCAACTTTATAATAATCTTTACTCTACAGTGTCCTATTAGAAATCTCGTCAGCATTCTAAGCTGCTTCCTGTTCAATTATTTACCAACGTTAGTCTCCTTCTAGTCAATATTTTGAGCTTCTTTCAGGCTTCTAACGATTGTTTCTTTTTTGGTTTCTTAACGTTTCATGAATAAGAAAAGAATTAAGGAAATGTTGTTTAATTCACAAATTGACTAATAATATAAATAAAATATAATTATTAGTACGGTGTGGCTCCTGCATTTTACTGCTAAGAGCGACCACGAGTGTACAGCATAGCGCACAAAACTGCCCAGGTCCGAGAAGACGTCAGATCTTGGCCGTATAAATAAGATAATTTCATTTAAGAACACGACGTACTGAGTAAGTTGTTAGGTTACATTTAATTTTGATTCAATTTGAGATTATATGATAAGTTCATACAGATGAAGTCAAAATCATTCATAATAATATTAATAATACCCAATAGGGGGGTTCAAAGGGGGTAGTGCATGCGCATCACACGACATTCGCACTGAAAGAGTTTATCGCATAGCCTCTCTTACCCAATTCCGACTCTCACCTCCACGTCTGGTGAACCCTGGTAACCTGACCACTCTAGCCTGAGATGCGGTAACCAACCCGTATGGATGGTAAGGGTGGTCAGGGCTAGCGAGAGCGGGAGAAATGGTCCTCCGATCATCAGGGGGTTGGGCGTGTGGTTAACAACCAGCACCATAAAACAAAACCTGTTATGAAACCTTCAATAATGCCTCGGAATGGACTGGAAATACGGCAACGACACAAGCAACGGAAAAGGAAGAACGATTGGAAAATTGCATCGTGGAATGTTGTAACTTTATCGAGGCCTGGTGGGTTGAGAACCTTAACGGATGTCCTAAAAATCGGCGGAATGGACATAACTGCTGTTCAAGAAACAAGGTGGCCTGGAAAGAACTTACTAACCAGTAAGGAGTACTCATTTTACTACAGTGGTAAAACGGGCGGCAAAATTTGGAATTTGGAGTGGGTTTTATTGTCACAGGAAAGGCCAGAGAGGCAGTAATTGGTTTTAACCCATTAAGTGAACGATTATGCTCCATAAGGCTAAGAGGGAAATTTATAAACGTCACCCTGATTAATGTCCACGCACCAACTGAGGACAAGGAAGAAAACGTGAAGGACCAATTTTACGAGGAACTGCAGAAAGCATATCGTGAGGCGCCAGAAGGAGATATCAAAATTATCCTTGGTGATTTTAATGCTAAAGTGGGACACGAGGAGATATACCGACCGACAATCGGACTGCACAGTTTTCATGCTGAGACTAATGAAAACGGAAGTAGGATGATAGACTTTGCGACGACCAACAACATGGTAGTCAGTAGCACATATTTCCCACACAAAAATATTCACAAAGCCACATGGAAATCACCAAGTGGTAGAGTATTGAACCAGATAGACCATGTGATGATAGATGGGAGACACTGTTCAAATATCCTGGATGTAAGAGCCTGTCGAGGCCTCAATGTAGATTCGGATCATTATTTGGTAAGGGCGGTGCTTAGGGCTAGAATTGATTGTCAACGCACACAACAGCCGGCAGTTAAGAGATACGATCTGGAAAAATTCAAAACCGATGAGATGAAAGAGAGATTTCAGTACCAAATGCAGGGACGAATATCCAAACGGCCAGAAAACGCTCTAGTAGAGGTCAATGAAGCGTGGCAAAAGATCAAGCAGGACATCGAAGATACAGCAGCAGAGGCTATGGGGTGGAAGAAGGGACAAAGGCGTAATAACTGGTTCGATGAAGAATGCAAGGAAGCTCTGACAGAGAAGAACAAAGCCAGAGAAAAAGTACTACAGCGAAATACTAGAGCGAATGTAGAGGATTATCGAAACAAACGGAAAGTTGAGAAAAAACTCTTCCGAAGAAAGAAATCTGAAAAAGATGAAGAAGATTTCGCGGAAATAGAAAGAATGAGTAATGCCAACGAAACTCGGGGACTCTATCAAAAGGTCAGAAATACGAGACTTGGCTACAAACAGCAGCCACTTCTGTGTAAGGATAAGGACGACAGAGTAATCGGACACACAGAAAAGTGTATCAAGAGGTGGGGTCAGTACTTCAGGGACCTGCTCAACCAGAACACTCGCGTAGTCCAAGAGGAAAGTATAACGCCAGCATCAACATCAATATTAGGGACTGAGCAAGTGGAGGAACCCACCTTAGAAGAAGTAGAGACTGCAGTGCGCAGGATCAAGAACAATAAGGCGCCAGGTTCAGATGGCATTCCAGGAGAATTGTTGAAGTATGGAGGTAGAGCTCTAATATCGTGCATGCATGATCTCATATTAAACATATGGAGAACGGAAAAGCTACCGGATGAATGGAAGCTAGGGATAATATGCCCATTGTACAAGAAAGGTGATACGTTAGATTGTTCTAACTACAGGGGGATAACGCTGCTAAACATTGCATACAAGGTATTCGCTAATGTGTTGTACCGTCGCTTACTACCATACGCAGAAGAGAATATCGGGGAATACCAGTGCGGTTTCCGCACAAACAGGTCAACCACAGACCAACTGTTTGGCATTAGGCAGATCCTGGAGAAATGTAATGAGTTCAATATCACGACACACCATCTATTCGTGGACTTCAGAGTAGCATACGACAGCGTTATAAGACACAGACTATGGGGGATAATGACAAGTTTCGGATTCCCTGAAAAACTGACAGCAGTAACCAGAGTAACACTGTCTGAAGTATCGTCTGTAGTAAGAATACGAAACAAGTTGTCTGAGACTTTTATAACAGAGGATGGACTACGACAGGGAGACCCACTGGCAACTTTACTGTTTAACATCGTACTAGAAAAGGCCGTTAGGAATAGTGGAGTGGATACTAACGGCACTGTGTACTTTGAGTCAACACAACTATTGGCTTACGCAGACGACATTGATATAATTTGCAGAAGCGAACAGGCGACCAAAACTACTTACTCGCTGCTGGAGAAGGAAGCAAGTAACCTAGGACTCACTGTCAACGTAAACAAAACGAAATACATGGTGGCTAACGAAACTCATCGGAAGGCAGGACCAACGCTAGAACTAGACGGAAAGCACTTTGACACAGTAGATAGATTTGTGTACTTGGGCTCGCAACTGAACAGCGTAAACCGGATGGGCGAGGAGATTAGAAGGCGGATAACTCTTGGTAACAGGTGCTATTATGGGCTACTTAAAGTTTTTAGGTCCAAAACAATCCACCCCAAGCATAAGTGCACACTGTACAGGTCACTGATAAGACCGGTGGTAACCTATGGTGCAGAAGCATGGAGCTTAACACAGAGCGAAGAACAGGCTTTAAGTGTATTTGTGAGAAGAATGCTACGTGCAATATTTGGAGCGACCCAAGAACGAGGAATCTGGCGCCGAAGATATAATCACGAACTATATCAGCTCTACAATCAACCAGATATTGTGAGTTTCATCAAGGTGCCAAGATTGAGATGGCTCGGACACATGCAGAGAATGGGTGATCATAGGGTTCCGAAAAAGTTGTTCAATGGCCAACCAGTGGGAAGGAGAAGGGCCGGAAGGCCAAGAGGGAGATGGAAGGATGCGGTAACAACTGACCTACAAAAACTTCAAGTACGGGACTGGAGAACGTTGGCGAGTGATAGGTCCGCTTGGAGAAACATGCTGAAGGAGGCCCAGACCGGCAATCGGTTGTAGTGCCATTAAGAAGAAGAAGAGACCCAATAGAGTTAGGCAACCAACGACATTTAAAATTTTGTTCAGGAAGTGGCGTCTCTAATTTGTATTTTTTTTAATAACATCAAGAGCGTCACTATTGACTTAAAAACAAAAAAAAGAGAAAATAACGGTTTCTATAGACAAGATCAGAGAAAAAAACATTAATTAGAGCAGCAACGTTTTTTTAAGTTTATCAGCATATGTTTCTAAGTTTCTTTCTCGAACAGTGTTAATTTTGTATTTGTATTTAAGTGTTTCAATCGGTTTGTTGTGCATTTAATAATAAAAAGTTTTTGGTTCATAATCACTGTAAAATTCATTCCAATCTCCACCAACACCAGACATCAAACACAATCATAAAATCCTCCATAATTATTTTCATTTATCACGGTACGTCATTTCCTTTTGACCTCGTGGTCTCTCTTAGCAGAAAATGCAGGAGTCACACCGTACTAATAATTATATTTTATTTATGTTATTAGTCAAATAGTGAATTAAAGAACATGGTTTCCTTAATTCTTTTCCTATAATATGAGAATCCACATACTAATTTTTTATGTTTCATGGATAATTTACTTCTTATTTATCCTGTTTTATACATATGCTTGATCCAATATAAAATTTGGTATTTATAGATTCCCCGCAAACCCAAACTGTTTTGGTATCCGGAAGTACTTTTATCTTAACAAATATAAGACTAAAGACTAAACAGATCACCAAATTACCAAACTAATAAAGGGTGATGAACTGATATGATTATCTATCTTTAATTTTTCCTTTAAATGGTAAAAAATTACATCAAATCTTCTATAATTCATATTACGGATATATCCAGACCCACCCGTTATGAAGTCTTTAATGCTTGCATTGTTATTCCTTTTCCTCGCTATCTTTACTTCCATCGTCATTTTTCAAGTTCATAACTTCATCTGCTATTTCACTTTCAGCCATAATGCGATGTTCAGGTAGCAGGATGACCCCCATCTTCTACTAACTATTGTAAAATATCTTCCTCATCTACTTCTTCTCCAGCATTATTTTGTCCTACAAAAATCAGAAACTTCTAAACCTTCTAATGATTGTAAAATTTTCATGATGATTTTGTCTAAATATTCCAGATCTATTCTCTAAAAACTCAGATACAACAAAAGAAGAACTGAAAGAAATAAATAAGAAAATCTCCAAGACAATCAAGGGACACTAGAAGATATCGTAGCGGAAAAAAAACAAAAAATAGATCAAAACAAAAGCATGAAGGTGTTACGCAGTAACCTTGGTGAAGGAAGGAAAGAAATAACAAAACTAAAGAACATGTAAGGGAATAATACAACGAACAGAGAGGAAATACTGCGTACTGTAGAAGAGTTCTACCACGAACTATATAAAAGGCGTCTAGTAGAAGATCTGGAAATAACAACACCACAAGAAAACATAGTCAACCAAGGATCCGAAGAGCTTCTAGACATCACTCTCGGCGAAATCGAGCTCGCTCTGTCAAAAACAAAAGCAACTAATCGCCGGGCGAAGACAAAATAGTTAAAGAAGCAATACAAGCAGCAGGCAAGTTTCTGGTGAAGAAAATACGAACGCTATTTAACCTCTGTCAACACGATAGCACAATTCCAGACAAGTGGCGCAACGCAATTTCCACCCTGCTCCACAAAAAGAAGACAAGGCCAACTTACAAAACTACCAACCCATAACACTTTTGGGCCAACTCTACTATTCACAAAAAATATAAACTATTCACAAAAGTAATAACATTAAGATTAGATAAGAAATTATATTTTTACCAACCAATCGAACAAGCTGGATTTCGCTCTGGGTTTTGAACAACGACCATTTTCAAAGCATCAAGGTCCTAATCGAAAAGTCAGTGGAGTACAATATACCACTAGCCCTTGCATTAGTAAACTTCCACAAAGCTTTCGATACTGTTGAGCTAAACGCCATCATGGATCCCTTGAGAGAGTGTCGCATTGACTACAGATACTCAGAACTAATCTATAACATCTACCAGCATGTTGCAATATATGTAAAGTTACATGAAAACACCAACCCCATTGAATATGTAAGAGGAGTAAGACAGGGGGATACCATGCCCCAAAACTATTTATAATTGTCCCACAGTATGCCCTCAACAAGCTAAATTGGGAAACAAGAGGCATTAACATAGCTGGAAGAAAACTAAACCAACTTCGTTTTGCGGACGACATAGTCCTCATAACCGACAACCTGGGGGAGTTAAGGCTGATACTGGAAGAACTTAATGTCGTATGCTTAAAAGTTGGATTGGAAATCAACTTTTCGAAAACAAAAATAATGACTAATTTGGTACCGAGCGAACACCTTAACATCGGAAACACAAACGTAGATTCAGTCTACAAATACACATACCTTCGTCATGAAATCAGAATATCTAGAGAGAGCCAGACCTGCGAACTGCAAAGAAGAACCAACCTCGATTAGGCAGCATATGGGAAACTCAGCTATATCTTTGAAAGCAAAATTCCGATATGTCTGAAAAGAAAAGTACATGAGCAATGTACTCTGCCTGTCCTTACATTTGGAGCGGAAACCTTAACTCTAACCGCCTATACGGCAAGAAAACTTGAAATAACCCAACAAAAAATGGAAAGATCAATGATCGGAATAACCCTACAGCACCATACCACCAATGAAGACCTACGGAGGGAAACTAAAGAGGCAGACGTGATCGAGCATATGACTAAACTCAAATGGAGATGGGCTGGCGAAATATTTTCTTTGTCCAAAAAGATGGACAAAGAAAATATTAAAGTGGAGACCAAGAGCCGATAAGCGTAGCAGAGGAAGACCACCGACACGTTGGAGCGATGACCTAAAATGGATCGCAAACAATGGATCCACGAAATTCAAGATAGAAGGCGATGGCGTGCTATGGAGGAGTCCTATGTCCAGCAGTGGACGGATCGGGTTGATTGATGAGGATGATAATTCTCTAAAAGCAAATTTAGGTATTTAAGTGGAATTCTTGTTAGACTCTGAGATGTAGGGTTGGGGCCGTGTCTGAAGTAGTCTGTTACTTGACTTCCTTGTAAGAGATCTCTAGAATTGTTTTTCTTTGAAGTCTTAATAAATAACTATTCAATATAATTTTTGAAATAAATGTATTAATATTGTAGAAATAATTATAAGAGAGGCAATATACGTGATCTGTCGTGAAACTGGTATACCTGGAGCGTTGGAAACCTAATCAACCTCAAAGTAGTCTCCCTGGGACTCACACTTCTCCCAGCTGTGCCGCCATTGTTGGAAGCATTCCAAAAAAACCTCTTTCGGAATCGACTTTAGCTCGGCTGTCGTTGCAGCCATAATGTCCTCTCTTGTCTGAAATCGCGTTCCTTTCAATGGCCTCTTGACTTTGGGGAATACCCAGAAGTCGCAGGGGGGCATATCAAGAGAGTAAGGAGCCTGTCGAACCAGAGGAGTCTCGTTTTTCTCCAAGGTCGGCTCATGCAAGCGCGCTTGATTCAAATCCATCAGGTTTTCAAAATAAAAAATAAGGTCGGATACTTTTCTAACAGAACACGTATAAAATATTGTTTATACACCTGGACGACTTAGACCCTACAACGAACAACCCAGGAACGGCCCTGATAACGGACATATCTATAAAATAATAAATTTAAACTATTTTTTTTTTAATTTACATTTTGAAGCAGTGCAGTAATGAAAACATACAGTCCAGATTGTGAACATAAATTTTATTTTAAATTTTGTATTTTTATTATTTATTTTCAAAATCTAAATTAATATGAAAAACGTTCATTAAACGTTCATTAATACGAAATGTAAAGTCAATTTTGCAATAAAATAAATATTGCTTGCATTAAGAAGAATGTAGGGCAATGTAAAATTGAATTTGTGTAAGGTTATTCCTTACAATATTAAACTAATTAAAATAATACTAAATAAAAAAAAGTTAAACGAGTGAGTAAATGACAACTTAATAATAATTAAGCTTAAATTCAAAACCATTTTATTTTGGATCCTCTATCAGTTTATTCCAGCAACTTAACTTTTATAAACTGTAGAACATAGAATTTTTAAAATAAGTATATAAAATTGTGATTCTATATTAATTAATTGAGGTGTTTTTTTTAAATATGCATTTGATATTTAAGCTGAAATCCCACTTTTTACAGTAATTAAATTAACTTAAACTTTTAAAAAATTGCTTGCTAGAAATGCAAGAAAAACGATATTTACGATATTTACCCAAATATATTTATTCAAATATTTCTAAGAAAGGCACACATACTAAATTTAGTTTAATTAAGATACAGTTTAAATAATGATAATAATTTAATCCAGTCTAGTCACGATTTGAGCAGACACGTATTATTATAGCAATAGGTGCATACGCAACGATAAGAGATAAGTTAAACCATTTTCTGAAACCATTTAACGTTTAAATCGACAAGACACACACAACTCTGTAACAATAAAGATATTTCCAACGAAATCGCATGAATACTTGATACTTGAAGTACATTTAGCTGTCTTAACGATATATTTAAATCCATTAAACGGAGGATACCTGAAGCATTTCCGCATGTATTTCGAATAATAATAACGTACATTTAAGACTAAGCTGTAAGAGAAACCGCATGAAATCCAGTCAAGTATATACGGTATTCGGGAAATCGCAAACGACTGGATTAGAAGTCAGGACTATCTGAAGCGATCTAACGGATTGGAAGCGGCAGCCGTCTGGACATACGTATACGTAGATAAAGCGACAAGCGTTGAAACTTCTTCATTAGTTGGGGGGATATTGTAAGATTTAGGATAGCAGACTTTAGTTTAGATTGTGATTCGAGATGATTTTTTTTCTTTTCGTTAGGGGCTGTTCGAAATAATGAACATTGAGAAGGGGCTTAGGTTCTGTTATCTATGACCACTGTTGCTATACAAGAAGAACATTTGGACGATTCTATTTTTTACAGAAATTTCAACGTATTTATTTAGAAGATAAAGTTATTAGTTACAATCATATTAGATATAATTGTGTGTGAAAATAATACTTTTTAACTACAATTTTATTTTGTTACATTTCGTCTAACCATAGTCATTGATTCCGTTAAATAATTGTTTTTTCCGAATTTGTTATAGAAATTACCTTACAAACACACTTATTCGCATATCTGAGTTATAGAATGGGAATTGAAATACCGAGAGTCGGTGGGTAGTCTGGGTCGTACTTAAGATATATTTATAAACTCATCGCACAATATTACAGGGGATAACTTGGGATTTTATTAAACTCATCATATAACAAAATGATGAGTTAAAATAATATATATTTTATTGACCTTGCGCAATAGTACTATCTTGGTACACATTTTTAAGTGCGATAAATTGTCAATATTAATTGTGTTTTACATAACTTGAATAACGCACGCAAATTTCAATATCGCTAGGTTACATTACAATAAACAAATAAATAAAAATAAAATGAATACAATCAAGACCTCGGTATTAAAAAAGTGACGTGAAGTGTCAGAATTTTTTTTCATAATAAAACAAAAATTAAAATGAAAGAAAACGTTTTAAAACGAGTGTAAATTCTATGGTAATACCGGAGACTGAGGAGAGTTTATGTATATATTATTCTTATGACGAGTCCACACCACCAGAGACAATTGAAAAAGCAACTTCTTCATTTTTGATTCAATTTTTTTTTGGATGGCACCTGGATCCCAAACTTGTAAGATACCTCCCCTCGCATGAATGATAAAAATTATTGTTTGTAACACGAGCGAAATTGTCAATTTCACTCTAGAGCGAATGCGCTCTCTCACTTCGTTCGTGCGCACATTCTCGCTCTCGAGTAATATTGACAACCTTTCGCCCTAGTTACAAAATTTACTATTTTATTATAATTTTAGTTTGTGTTGCCTATTTTAACTTGTTTTACTATGCTCATAGTTTCCTTTTGAAGAAAGTTTTTACAGAAATTGCTACTGAAATTGGTACTTACATATTAACGCCACCACCGCTACATTTTTAAATGCTGCCAATCTGCACCTAAATGTTTTAGGATAAATCGTAAAATAATACATTTTATTTAAAATTAAAATATTTTTTAAACTCAAATTTCTCAAACCCCGGTTGAATTAGGTTGCCCGCCGCGAAGCGGACAGATAAATCAAGACAACATACGCGCGGCAGCACTAATTCTCGATCCAATATATAGCGGTGGTGGCGTTATTACATAAGTACCTTAAAATTACCTTAGAAACAGACTTGTAGAAACAGACAGAGACGTGATAGCATGTCTGAGATATGGAATGGGAAATTAAATACCCATAGTCGTTAATGGGGTCCTACCTTAGATATACTTCTAAATATTCAACGAGCAATAAGCAACGAGACTCGAGCAACGAGTCATAAGGGCATTTCTTAATATTCCTCAGGAATCCCTAACTATAAAAGGCTTTGGTACATTTTCAGCATGTTGGCGTTTACATCTTATAAACTTAGTTTTATCCAATTTGGAATATTTATTTAAAGTAAATATTGGAACTACTTGGATATTTCAACAATATATATGTACATATTTGCCATAAAATATAAATATTATATAAAATTTATGAATCTAATATACAGGGTAGGGTACGCGAACCAATTGGTTTTGGGAGGGGTATTATTCTCTCGTTATATAACGGAGGGATGTGCGCTAGATGGCGTTGCATTCCTTGGGTCATAACATTTCACTGACAGTTACCATCATAAACCCATGGAGAACTCGTAAACATTAACGTGAACGTGTTTATAAGGAGAAGCCCCGTACATGGATTGAGTTGAAAGGGACTTTTTTTTGCGGGTCGTAGCAGGCATAACACATACTCCGAACCATTCAAAATACTAGCGGGAGTGCGGCAAGGATGCATATTGTGCATTGTTTATGCGAAAGGTACTAGAAGATTGGAACGGAGGGATCCCTGTTGGAGGCAAACGGATAGCGAATTTGAGATATGCAGATGATACTGTGATTCTGGCTTCGGAGGAAGCTGAAATGGACTCACAGACTCACAGAAGAGAGTAGCTCATATGGGCTGGAGATTAATAGAGCCAAAACCAAGATCATGATAATAGACAGACAAAATGAAAACCTGCCACAAGGCAACACCGTGACTGGATTTGCAGTGCTGGAAAGATTTGATTATCTAAGATCGTAGTTACCAGCAAAGGTAGATCGGAAGAAGAAATCCGCAAACGAATACCGATTGCCAGAATGTCTATGGCAAAACTGGTGAAAATTTGAAAAGATCGAGCCATTATCAAAAACATAAAACCTCGGCTGATACATAGACTGATTTTCTCCACTGCAACTTACGCCTGCGAAACGTGGACTATTCGCACGTGGGGGTCGTTTAGCTGCAAAGCCTTTCTGCACTGCGACCAACTTGATCAATTGTGCTTGACCCTACTACAATTACTCTCCCAGGAATTCAACTTCGTGAACGAAGTCTAAGATATTCCTGAGAGGCTTGCTACTCAGCTCCAAGGTGGTCATTCTTGCGACCCCGAAGTGGGCAAGCCTTATGTGTGCAAGCGCTACACAAGTGCACATTATGTGTTCAGCGGTTTCTTCATCTGATACACATAATCTACAGGCAACTCCTTATGCCTTTCCTATTTTGTGTAGGTGATATCTCACCGGACAAAGTCCTGTGAGTATGCCTACCAAAGTTCTGATTTCTCTTCTAGAGAAGCTTAGCATCTGCTGCGTTATTGCGGCAGAATAGTTTATGAGCATTTTAGCTTGCCTCTGTCCTGACGTGTTCTTTCAGTGGGTTTACTTTTGCTCTTCTTCCCATTTCTTAGCCCCCTGCCTTCAGTGGGCTTTTGTAAGCCCACAAGTTGGCTCGGGGCCATTTCATTCCTATATATGCCCTGGTGACCCGGTGACCACCTTAGCGTGAGTCTGTTACCTTTCATCAGTTGCTTCAGGGTTTGTTTCCAGTTCCAG
This sequence comes from Phosphuga atrata, assembly GCA_944588485.1. Taxonomy (NCBI): domain Eukaryota; kingdom Metazoa; phylum Arthropoda; class Insecta; order Coleoptera; family Silphidae; genus Phosphuga; species Phosphuga atrata. The sequence goes on along the minus strand of OX155894.1, from coordinate 18,664,707 downwards.
GTTAATTTGGAATTAAAGTTGTGGGCTTTTAAATTCCTTAGAGCTACCTGGCTCTCCGTTAGGATGTAGATTTGCACTCCTTTAAGACGTTTCTTTAGGCAGATTTGTGCGCATATTTCAATGGCTATAATTTCAGCCTGCAGTACCGTGGGAGCCTGGCCCAATGCCGTGGACTCCCTGTGACTTCGGCTGTATTTGCCAATTCCTGTACCCTTAGCAGTTTTTGATCCGCCGGTGTACCACATGGACGCTTTGTCTTTAAGATTTTCAATTCTTTGAACACTGCTGACCGCCAATCATTGATGACCACTTCAACGGTTGTGTCAAAGTCGTATTCTGTAGACATTGTGTCCCAGGGATGCAGAAATTCCTCTCCGATTTGTTCCCTTATTTTCATGTGTCTCTGAATAGGCGATGTGCACCTTAGTCTCAGAGCACTGAGAAGACCTTCTTTTTCTATGTTTGTGCAGTGGGAGTAGGTCCAACAACTTCCATTGCTGGCGTTGGAGTAGATTGCATCGCTCCTGTTATACCTAAGCACGCAAGCCGTTGAAGCTTTTGTGGCATGCTTTGGGCCTTTTTTTCCTTTGTTTTGAACCACTATACGAGTGAACCGTAAGTGATAATCGGTCTTACTACTGCTGTGTAAGACCATAATACTATTTTGGGTTTTAGTCGCCATATTTTCCCAAAAAGCTTACGGCAGATCCAAAAGGCCGCTGTGGCTTTTGAGAGCGTTTTGTTCAGATGATATCCAAGGTTACCCATAGATATTTCACCTCTTTGGAGAACTCTAACGTCTGACCATCAATGCTCGGAGCTTTCAAGTTCAGCTTCCTCTTTCTGGTAAAGGGGACCATTACTGTTTTGCCTGGGTTGACACTAAGGCCAGGACAGAGGCAAGCTAAAATGCTCATAAACTATTCTGCCGCAATAACGCAGAAGATGCTAAGCTTCTCTAGAAGAGAAATCAGAACTTTGGTAGGCATACTCACAGGACATTGTCCGGTGAGATATCATCTTACTCCAACAGTTGATAATGTTAAGTGCACTCTTTGCAAGGTTCATGATTGTACTTCAAAACTTACCCCTGATTATGATGGCAACTTCGTCTGCATAACAAATGAAACGAAGAGCTTGGTAAGGAAAACCAAAGAAGAATATTGGCAACGCTTCACAAAATCAATGGAGCGAGATTTCTATGGATTGCAAAAACAAATCTGGAGACTAATAAAGAGCTTACGCAGAGAAATGAATGAACTAACAGATAAGAACCCGATACCAGCAGAATCATTCCACAAATACCACAAAGAAACAAGGAAACAGGAACCACAGAACGCCGACGCACCGCTGATAAGTGTGGAAGACGAAACCATCATCACAAGAACTGACGTCACGGCAGCCCTAAAAATAATTAAAAACCAGAAGAGTCCGGGCCCGGACGGAATAAATAATGAACTCCTAAAGTATGGAGGCGACACCCTAGAACACGAAATAACAATGCTATTCAGTAAAATACCGAGCCAAAGCAAAATCAAAAACGAGTGAAGAATAAGCAAATCGATATTACTGTTTATAGAGGGACATAAAACACCTGGCCTGGCCAACTACAGAGCCATCAACCTGTTAAGCAGCACTTTGAAACTGCTGACAAAGAGCACAACAGATAAGATCAATACATCGACACAATTAGCCGAAGAACAGCAAGGCTTTAGATCGGGAAGGTCCTGCAACGATGCCGTATTCGCAATAAGACAGATAGTTGAAAAGTCGATAGAATACAACCTGATAGAGTCCTGATAGAGTGATGTCATAGATATACTACATAAAAGGCCCTACGACATGATAAAACTAATAGAGGACATATATTCAGCGAACTCAGTAAGATCAAGGGTTAATAACCAAACCACGACGGCAATACCAGTAGAACAGGGCATAAGGCAAGGCGACACCTTGAGCCCAACACTGTTTAATATAATTTTTGACGATATAAAAAAAAGCCAGCCAAGGTAAGGGTTACCCAATGGGCACTAAACACATTTCAATTATCTGCTACGCAGACGATGCAGCGGTCTTCGCCGACAGTGAGGACATCCTCCAAAAACTGCTACACACGTTTAGTCAGACCGCCAAACAATTAAACGTGGCCATATCAACACATAAAACGAAATGCATGACAACATCAAAGGTCCCAATACAATGTAAATTAGAGGTGGATGGCCAAAACATTGAACAAGTGATGAAATTTAACTACCTGGGGTTACCTACCTTTTAGGCTAGCTTTCAGGCTACAAGCCATGAAAGCATCAAGAATTGCTGGATGCCTAAACGGTCATTTTTAAAAACAAATATCTAAGCACTCACGCGAAATCAGGCATCTGCAAGACTGTAATCAGACCAATAGCCACATACACATTAACATTGTTTCATACTTTTTCCTTTGATAAAATCTAACATTCTTGATTAAACTAAATATCCAATATTTGAAATATACTCTTAAGTGGGCATGGAGGCTAGATGGTATAAAAGAAGATAAGATTAGTTCATTGTGTAAAGCAGTAAATCAACTATTATTTAGGAATATTATTGATGTACAAAAAAAAATAAAATAAATACCACCAATCTGGGACCAATGTTTGGGAAGCCAGTCTATGCCTGTTACAAGTCAGGACAAAGGGCGAGTGATAGAGGAGAGATAGAGATATAGAAGCAACCCTTGCCAGGGTTACGGTGAAGTCTTCAACGGTATCTACAGTGGAGAGGATAATCTTCGGCACAGTGTAGATGGCGGATGTGGCAGCCCAGTGCTCTGGATTAATTGAGTAAAGGGTATCGTCCTCACTTTGCGGGTAGGTATGAGTTGTAGCGTCTGACCTGGAGCGGGCTTATATGCTGGCAGTAGCTCTAAAATGCTTGGTGGAAAGCTTTGTGACAAGCCGCCGTGAAACTCAACGTCACGTCTTTATGGAAATGTTGTCTCATAGATTCGGAACTAAGGTTAGGGCGTCCCCTGAAAGCGACGCGTGTTAGCAAGGCCCGGTCAACATGAAAAGTGTGCAAGGGTTACCGTCGCATGGGCGGCGACGGCTAAACAAGCGAGCCCCCACTTTCTGACTTGCGTCGTTGAGAGTCGGGAGACGACCAAGGGACGACCAAGTCCCAACACCATGTCCCAAGGGACAACGATACGATCCATAATAACCTGAAGACTGCACATCTACACCCAGATATGGCTCGAAACCGAAAGAAATGGAGACAACGAATCCTCGCAGCGGACCCTGCCACCAGGCGGGACAAACGCTAGGAAGAAGAAGAAGAAGATTTATGTACAAAAAAAAGAAAAGGTCTTTTGGGAGGTGCGGCTTCAAAGATTTTCGAGAAATAAATTTGGCTCTGGCTGCAAAAAGTCTGGCCACCTCTAGTTTATGGTACAAGTGTTTAAATCGCAATGATTGCACAAAAGCCCTTCACACATTATTTTATCTAAGAAGAATTTTATGTGAAGAATGTTAAAATACTGTTGAATCTACAAAAAAAAATTGTTTCTTACCGATTTTATTAATAAAAATTGTTTCTTGCCGATATTTTGAAAAGAAAGGGATTGTGGCTTGGGCTTGTATTGAGAGGGAGTTATTTGTTGAGAAAGGTACTCGAGGAAATTGTGGAGTGTGTAGTGAATAGAGGTAGAAGAAGAGTGATAATGGTTAAATGGTCACGGTCTGAAAGAAAGAAAAGGATACGTGGATATGAAGATAAAGGCTATGGATAGAGTTGAGTGGAGAAGTAAGAATTGTACCTGCACCTAGCAGAACACCAATGACGATGATAAATTATTTTGAAAAATTATAATTTTGACAGACAAAATAATTCAAATAACTGACACAATAAGGCTAGAACGTTCAGCGCCTCCGTGGTAAAAAGTCCTAACTCGTGAAAACGTACAGTGACGGGAACACTCTTTGCTCGTTGTCGATCTAATCTAGCTTAACCTAGTTTTAATCTAGTTTAGATTATGGTTAGGTTAAGTTATATGAGAGCCAGATGAATCCCGACTGATTGTGGAAGGCCGAGAGTTCTTGATTCAACATTAGAATAATTAAATTAACTTGAATATGCCTCAGAAAATTTATGTTCATCTCGTCAATATTTTTTCTTTAGTGACGCGAGTTGTTGTCATAGTAACATCAGACAGAAATAGTTTAATAATGAAACTCCATTTGATTTACATTGGACTTCTCATGCTTTGGATACTTTTATTCACGATTATAATAATGGCATCCTTCAAATACAATAATTTGTTCATTAATGTCTTCATTTTGGTGTACGAATAGATAAAGAATACTTATGTCCATAAATGTATTTTTTTTTTTGGTATAGATATTTGTAGAAAATTTTATTGTAAACTTCATTTAATAATTTACAGCTTAAATGATTAAACTTAATGCAGCTTGAATAAAAATTATATTAAAAAAAAAAATTTGCAATTTAAAAATGAACTTTAAAAAAGCTTTTAATGATTTATATTACAAGTAACTTGATACTTCTAATAACTCCAGGGGGAAAAGGAATGTATTATCCATAATTTATTTTCTTAATTTATGCATGTTATTCCATTATCATGTTTTTTACCCCCAGAAACATTTCTTATAGAAAATTATTGTCAAATTAACATACGCATGACATTTTCATTTCTTGCAACGGAAAATCAATAACACGAATCGTTTCCTAACATTACATTTTTATATTATTTTTTAAACTGAAAATTATTGTCGAAAATAAAGATGATTTCAATTTAATTTCAATCAAAATTAAATAATATTTGGATAAATTTAATAAAATAAAACACCTTTAAACAGAAACAAAATTAATAACTCGATAAAATTAAATTGCGTTCAAACAACAATGTTAAAACCCGTTGAAAGTTCTTCAAATTAAACTTCATCTGGTAGTTTGAATTATACGTGCTTATTATTACGGCTTCTGTGAACTGGAGTGGAACTTGATTGAGTGGCTTTTTAAAATGCGGATGTAATTTTCAGTTTCGTATTCTTTTCTTTGCTTAAAGCTTATCCAGATAGCGAGTTGTTGACCATTTCATCCTAGACCGTCTGTTTCTTTTTACGTACAGGATTATTGTCTTGAGAAAGAAAGTAGCAAGTTAGATTAGACACCAACAGTACTTTCGTCCCAGGAAACTGTAAGAGTATCTAATTTTAAAGTTTAAGAGTATATAACTGACTTTGCCCTTTTAATATTCTACATGTCTCTCACTTATTTTAAACTACAAAAAACTTTCTATCGATTTTTAGAAAAAAATAGCAATTGTAAAGTATATGAACACAATGTAACAGTCTCAACTATTTTCTTCTCGAATCTCTATCATTTTAACTAATTTATTTTATGTTTTAAAAATTGTCGTTATTCAAAAGTGTGCTCATATTTGACCAACTGATTTCAATTTGCAGGCATTATTTTTTTAATTTAATTTATTAAAAATAATAGTTTGATTAAGTTGAATTTTAGGATTATAACTTTTTATGTAATAACGGGTAACTTTTAATAATGTGAGATCCTTTCTTTGCAATGAAAGCTGAAGCTGAAGCTAAGACAACGCATGGTTGAATGCTATGTATGGTCGGTATTGCTGTACGGAGTAGAGACGTGGACTCTGAAGGTCAGGACGATGAACCAACTGGAGGCATTCGAAATGTGGCTTCACAGAAGAATGCTTCGCATTCCGTGGACACAATATGTTACAAACGAGAATGTACTACGAAGAGCAAACATCGAAAGGCAACTTTTGACGACCGTAAAATGCGAAAGACATCATATCTTGGACATATTTTGAGAGGTGATAAATATCGTCTATTACAGCTCATACTAAAGGGGTAGATTGAGGGGCGCCGTGGAGTTGGAAGAAAGCAACAGTCGTGGGTCAGAAATATACGGGACTGGACCGGCAAAAGAAGGGCTGGTGAACTTTTTTGCTTGACGGAGGACCGTGGAGCTTTTGCCATGGTGATCGCCAACGTCAGGGAGACCGGACAAGGCACATGAAAGAAGAAGAACTTTTTATGGAATATCTTAAAATTATGTGGGATGAAAACGACGGTAGGCGGCATTTAGCAACTTAGCATTTAGCAACATTTAGCAAATGAATTAAGCCATCTATTAAAGACTTGATGAGCGCACAATTTCTCAAGTGTAAATTGGCCTGACACTATCGGTTGTTTTCTTTTATATTTGGTTGCAGGGGATTGTTTAAGCTAACGATTGTCAAGCAATTGAATAGCTAACATTATAGAAGATATTGCTAAAATATGCTAAAACTGATTGCGATGTATGCGAAAATGTAATCAAGAATTTTTTGAAATGATTACTAGATTGTAGATATGGTGGTGACGACTGGTACTGCGATCTTCATAGATCTATTGTACCCCACCTTCCAAACGTTGGTATACTTACCCATTTAGAGCGCCTCCTCTAGTCCTCATTCGTTTAGAAATTTCAAGATCTGCGAAGAATTCAAGGAATGCAACTCCTCTGCGTTCAAGCAGTAGGCCCCAAGATACATTTGTCTCTTGCGAAGCAGTGCTCCACAGTCTTTGAGCAGATCTATGCTTCCTCTGCTGAACCACAGAATCTGCATCAGTCATCTTCCTCTAGGCCTATGGTCTTGAGGTGTTTCTTAAGTCTGCAGTGTTCCGTCAGGAATTCTTTCAGAATTCTAAGCTGCTTCCTTGTTAGTTTCAGGCAAGCTTTTGTTCTTTTCTGGTTAAAAGATTCCAGCGTTACCTTGGATTGTCTTAACCCTGGAAGTTCTTTCTAGGTTTTCATCCATTGTTCTCTCATTTCTCCATCTAAACTTTTGTGGGTGTTGTTCACACTCATACCGCAAAAGAGTTCCGGCCGTATAAAGGGATTACTGGATCCCATGTTTGCTAGGTGATCGGCTTCTTCCTTTTCGTCTTACCGGTGTGTTCTGGTACCCAGTATAGCGTTACCTTATTTTCTCTGGCAAGCTTGTTTAGCTTTCCCACACAGTCCCATACCAGTTTGGATCTGATGGAGTATGAGCTGATGGCCTTGATAGCTGCTTGGCTGTCTGACAGGATAGTAATTAGTTTTTTGCGACAATTCCTGTTGAGATTAAATTGTGCACATCTTTCGATTGCGTGTACCTCTGCTTGGAAAATACTTGGGAATGTTCTCATGGATTCGAAGTATTTGGTGCGAGGTCCAAACACTCCCGCACCAGTACCTTCCCTTGTCTTCGAACCATCTGTATATCACTTGATAGCATTTTGCTCTATGTAATATGCTGAGGATTTGTCGCTCCAATCGGCTTTATTACTACACATTGCTGCGTAGTTTTTCTCGAAATGGTATTTGCATACCATTTCGTCTTTTAGTGCTGGCAGTCAGGGGATCTCGGCAGCCAGGCTATTCCAGTCTATGCTCCCGATTATTTTACGTCTGCCTATTCCTTCCTTGCTGAACCTTAGAATCGCCGATATGGCGGCCATCTCCACGACAAGGTGCAACGGAGTCAGATCCAGCAGCAGTTCCATTGCTGCTGTCACGCACGACACCATCGCCCCCGTGATGCAGACACACGCCATTCTTTAAATCTTCTCAAGCTGTTTCCTCATAGAGGCCAACGTGGTTCTACTTCCCCACGCAACCGCCTCATAGTGAAATCGCAGATCTCACTATCATGGTGTACATCCATCGCCAGATTTCTGCACACCATTAGAGCGCGTTTGGCTTTATCTACCGCTGCCTCAGCGTGTCTATTCCATAGGAGTTTGCTATCTAGTGTGATACCCTAGATACCTTATCTCCTGTTTGTATTCTACTGCCCTCCCATGTAACAGTATGGGCTGTAGGCAGTTATCCATTCCACTGAGTAGGAGTAGCTGTGTTCAGGTTCTCCAGACTTCCAGGGAAGACATGAAGGCGATAATCCAACACTACATGATCCATTGTTTGAGAAATGTTTGTACAGTCACAGTATGGGCTGACTGTCCAACCCCATTTATGGAGAACTGAGACTGTTCTTCTCACATCTTATAAGATTAAGTTGACTTCAAGCACGCCTAGGTAAATTGAAGCCAGGGAGTTTTAATGTGAGATTCTCAACTGTCAGAATCCCTTGTTGTATAAATAATTACCACTCATTCTACCATTTGTCCTTGAAATTGAAGTTATCATTTATCAATTTCAGGCCAGTTTTACGGGCTGGTTTGCGAGACTTCAATCTATATGTTGCTAGTTGTTTGACGTCCTCGTTTATTGGTCTTATTGGTCCATGTTCTTGATGATTCTACACCATAAATGAACAAGATTTCTTTCTCTTCTGATCTGAGGAGGTGGAATTTTACTCAACACCGGAAGCCACTGGATTGGAGTAGGGAGCAATGTTCCTGTAATGATACGCATGCTGTGATGAAGCTGAACATCCACAAGCTGAGTTTGCCAGCTATTAAGCCACACCGCAGAGCATTACTCAGCCGAAGAATAGGCAAGTGCAAGAGCAGTTGTTCTTAATGTGCTGGCATCAGCACACCATGATGTTCCGGCTAGACGCTGTAGGAGGTTATTACCGCTCTTCAGTTTTGCAGCTGATTTACAACAATGAGCTCTAAATGTTAGAGATCTATCTAAAGTCATTCCCAGGTATTTATTTATATAATAAAATATGTACTGATCACCATATTCAAGTGCGGAAGCGAATAAAGGGTACTGCATGACGCCTAATGATAGAACCTGCCGTATATGTGGGACGGGTGTGGAAATTTCACAGTATATATTACTTATCACCCGTGCCAAAGGAGATGAGGTGGAATCTCGCGCTTGGAACTTGCGCGCATTCGAATTGCTCCGTTCAAAATAAGATGGTTAGATTATGGTTAGATTAGATTATATTAGAGCAGATAAATCCTGACCATATATCGCGTGGCAGCGCGACTAATCGCTCCAAAATTTAAAAAAATACTACACTTTCTAGTTATAAGAAAGATAAGATTCCCCCTCTTCATCCTTGGCACGTGTGACAATTAGTGTTTCGTAGAAAAATTAAGTTTATTTCTAACTAAATACTCAACTAACAATCGGTCAGCACCGATTTGGACCAAATTTACAGTATATGTAGGGCATGACTATAAATTAAAATGACGCAAGGGGGAGGGCCAAATGGCCATTTTTACGCCGACCGGTAAGTTACCGACAACTCATAAGCACGCTATGTTAGCATAAATTTCAATGGTCGGTCAGCGCAGCGGTAAGAGCTCGGGTTCATAGTACGCGGATCGCTGGTTCGATTCCACGTTGGGACGCTTTTTTATACTAATAAAATAATTAAATTGACAAATTAATAATTACAATTAAAAAGTTAAACAATAATAAATAATAATAATAATAAAAGAAAGTCATTTTAAAAATTGTAAATAAAAAAAAGCGTCCCCATGGGGAATAGAACCAGCAATCCTCGTACTATGAAACCGAGTTCTTACCGCTGCGCGGTTACCGGCAGCTCATAAGCCCTCTATGTTAGCATAAATTTCAATGCGCCCGGCCAATTTTTAAAATGTGCACTTAGCGGTCGGTGTTAAAATGGCCATCTGGCCCTCCCGCTTGCGTCACTTTCATTTATAGTCAAGCCCTACATATACTGTAAATTTGGGTCAAATCGGTGATCGGTGACGAGTTGTCAGGACCCCCTTGTAAGTCAGAGTCAGTAAGAATATTCAACAGAGAATTGCATTTATCTTAAACTATTGTAATTAATGATTTCAGTTCTTCATAGAGCTCAATATATATCACACCTACTGTCATCCAAACGTAATACAGTCGGAACACAGCCTAAATATATAAATATATTCAACTTCAGAAGCTCTATAACAATTACTGAGTCTTTTTAGGACTATCAAAATACATCTCATGTGAAATTTATTTTGGTAGCCCTAAAAAGACTCAGTAATTGTTATAGAGCTCCGGAAAGGTTGAATATATTTATATATTCAGACTGAGTTCCGACTGTATCAACACAATTACTACCGACGATTTATGTACACCTATACATACCGCAACCGGTCAAAAGACAGAATAATATTGCAAGTTTTTCTTGAAGATGGAATAATGATTCTATTTGTTGCTGTTTCTGGTACACCTTCAGATGTACCTTCAGATGTATCTTCAGATAGTCAGTGGCAAGTTCTTCTGCAAAATTACACAAAATCCATGCATCCATGCAACGTGAGTTTTTGTTGCACTGTTGGATTCTATCTATAATATATCATAATACGACATAATAAACTGAGGTAAAACTTGAATGGGATCCTGAAACGGGATATATATATAAATCAAAATTTAAACTGGGATACACATATAGAAAAATTGTTAGTCAATTTAAACCGAACAACATATGCGCTCCGAATCCTCCAAAAATGTGTAAGCCCGGAACTCCTCAAAATTGTGTATTATGCCAACTTTTACTCCCATCTACGTTATGGAATTATATTTTGGGGCAGAGGGAGAAACATAATAAAAATATTTAGGGTGCAAAAACAAGTGCTACGAATTATGCTGAAATTAAATTACAAGCAATCTTGCAGAGGTTTCTTTAAAAAGGCTAATTTACTAACAGCAGCAGGAGTATACATATTTGAAACGCTAATTTTTACTTCACAGCTACTTAGCTACTTCACAAACCATGAGAATCTCCACAGCATAAACACAAGAAACAACAAAACCAGCTATATACCACCAGCACACAACTTATCACTTGTTGAAAAAGGATCCTATTATAATGCTATAAAATTTTATAATTGCCTGCCAAATCACTTAAAGGGTTACAGAAATATTGGAACATTCAAGGAAAAAGTGTTCAAATATATTAATGACATAGAACCTTATGTCATAGAAGACTTCTTGAGAGCAAAAGTTTAGCTCAAATATGCTTTTTTAATATATTTATTTAATATTTATTCAATATGTTATTATTGTAGATTTTCTTTTTGTTTATTTGTTATTGTGACACATTTCTGTTAGCTACATGTATTTTATGTACTATAGCTTGATTATGGAAATAAATTGAATTTGAATTTGAATAAAAATACGACACGAGTGATGTTTCAGAAGGCAAATCTTCTAATAAATAGTTATTTGGGGCTTATGACACGACTACATGCATTTTGTGTAAAGAGACCACACGTCCCGATTTTGGCGGGATAGTCCCGCTTCTTGGCCACTTCTTGGAAGACAGTCCCGCGTACCGCCGATTTTTAAAAATGTCCCGCTTTTTAGAAAATATCTGCATTTCTTATCTTAAATGTATGTAAATACATTTTTGGATATTCATAGAAAAGTATATGTATGTAGGTATACAATAATAGTAGTTTATGATACAAGTGTGTGAAAAAGGGCTTTTGTGCATGAGTTTCCATGAGTTTAAAGCACGAGTCGAAGGCCAGTAGTTTAATAGCTATGAGTAGATTTAATCTAGATTAGGTTATGGTTAGGTTAAGTTATATAACAGCCAGATTATTCCAAATTTTTTTAAGAGGGGAAAGGCGTGTTACTCACCCGACATGATGATAGCACCGGTCCTACCCAATAAAAACCCATCCCTTTTCTTTTGTGCACTCACATTGCCACGGGATCACCTTTCGGTATTACTTCATGGCTGTGGGTTGTCTTTGTGCCTCAGAGGGCACGTTCTTGTAGCATTTCCACTCTTACGTTCTCCGCTGTTACTTTCTTGCCTATGCAATCTTCAGGTATTTGGCTAGTTTACTTCCACTTTCGGCATTTTAAGAACGTGTGTTCGGCTTTATCCTCATCATCCTTGCAGTATAACCACTCGGATGATATGCTCTTGCCTATTTTCACCTTGTACAACTCGAAACAGCCGTGTCCTGTAAGCATTTGTGCTAGGTGGTATGTTATCTCTCCGTGCTCCCTTTGGTACCAGTCCTTGATTTTAGGGATTAGTCTGGGCATCCAGGCGCTTGTGTTAACTTTGTTCCATCTTTCCTGCCACCTCTCGGTACTATCCTCTCTGGCTTTCTTCTTCCGTTCAGAGTCTGCACCGTACGTCTCTCTCCTCTCTCTTTTGGAAGTAGATCCAGCGGGATCATCCTTGCCAACACAAGCAGCGTTTCCGTCGCAGCAGTTCTGTAGCTTCTGCATATTCTTATGGCGAGAGTTCTTTGCACCCGAAGGAGTTTTCCTGTATATTTTTTGTACATACATGCCCGCATCCATATGGGAGCGGCATACAGTATAATAGATTCTGCTACCGTGGCTAACAGCCTTCCTTTTTTCCAGTTGGCCCATTTTCGCGGGGCAGTAGTCTAGAGAGAGACAGTCTAGAGAGAGACAGTCGCTCTCTGGGCTTTGGCGGGTAACGTGAGGTTCTTGTCTATTACAACTTAAAGATATTTAAGATGTATTTTTGGGACTATTGTTGTGCCTCCCACCTGGAACTCTATCTCTCTTTACCTTTTCCTGCCACAGAGCATCACTTTTTTTCTGAGGCGAGTTTGTTCCTTTCTAGTCATTCAGATATTCTATAGAGTGCTTCGTTTGTCTTGTGGGTTAGTTCGTCTCTCGTTTTGGCTGTGGTTAGCACTGCCAGGTCGTCAGAAAATGCTACTGTTTCAACTCCTTTAGACATATCTGTACTAAGTATGCCGTCGTATAGCACCTTCCAGAGTAGAGGGCCCAAGACCTAGCCTTGTGGGACACCGCATGTCATCGGGAACATCGAGCCGTCTTACAGCTCGAGCTTTCTGTCGGACAGGTAGCTTCCTACAATTCCTCGAATGTAGGTCGAAATATCTCTTTCCAGCAGTTCTATCTTGTTAGGCTCAAGTTGTTAGAGTTAAACGCGTCCCTTATGTCGATCGTGGCGACGACACACAACTTTCTTGTGTTTTCTGAGTTTTTTTTCATTTCTCCATTTGCTATATCCCATATTCTCTTTATGGCTTGTATGATAGGTCTTATGGCTTGTATGATTAGCCTGTTGGATAGGTCTTTCTTATCAGCTAGCTCTGCCGTTAGCCTCTTGTAGGTGAGTTGCTCTAGCAACTTTCCCGCACTGTCCAGGAGACAGATCGGTCGATAGGTTTTTTTCGCGTTTTCTTCCATTTTCTGTTTTTCTATTAGTACTAGCCTTGTTGTCTTCCAGATATTTGGGAATGTTCCTTTGGTCAGCAAATTGTTCATGACATCAAGGACATAGCTTGTCTTTTTCCGCTGCTACCAATTTGATTACCTCTGAGGGATTCAGATCTGGTCCCGGCGCTTTTTTAGCTTTCATCTTTTTGAGGGCTTCTTGTAGCTCTTTTTCTATGAATGGTTCTGCTGAAGCATTTTCCGTGGGATACCGGTCTTCTTCGTTACATTGGGGAAATAGATTTTCGACAACCTTTTGTCTTATTTCGAGTGGTAGTGGTTTCCGGAATTCTCTCATGCGCTTCATTACGAAGCGTTACCCGTCCCCCATATATCTGCACTGCGTTGCACGGTCGGGACCGTGTCAGAATGGCGTGTTTTAGAAGCTTTTTTGCTTCTTTATATTCTTCTCTTTTCTGCTCGAGCACGTTTCTTTTGTGCTTTCTATTGGCTCTTGTCAAGCTTCTTCTTGCTTTTAAGCTTTCTCTGCGTAATGTGGCAATGTGTTCTGTCTACCAGTACGCCGGGTTGTTGCTCCTAATCCTCGTCAGCTTCGGCGATGCTATCTCCCTTTTCTAATGAACGCTTCCGGTGAGTCGGCTTCTGATCCGTTAAGATAAATCCAGAGTGAGAGGCCGAGACTTCTTGATTCAAAATAATAAAAATTAATTCAATTCTAATATATATGTCAGAACATTTATTTTGTACGACGTCGATGATTTTCGTTTAGCGACGCAAGTTGTTGATTGCAATTACATTGAACTTTTACGCACGATTTGGATACTTTTACACACGATTATAATAATGGCATCCTTCACAATAATCTATTTATTAATGTGTTCATTTTGGTGAGTGAGTAGATAAAATATATTTTTTTGAATTATTGGTCTGCTTCCATAACTAAATTATAATTCTCATTTCATCCCATTTGTTCCGCTTTGTCACAATGAAAATGTGGTCACTACAAATTAGCAGATTATTATTTTTTTTAGGAATTTTTTTTGTAGCGATTTGGGGCAAATGTAATCATAGAGTATATATTTGTATGCGTAATTGCTGCACAAAATAACGAGACAAAGTCATAAAATTTAGACAAAACTGTGCATTTTCGTTTTTTATTTATAAAAAAGCTGTAAGTGTAAAAAAGTTACAAACTTTTTAAATTTCTGAACACAAAAGCAAAATAAAGAACGATTCTTAAAAGATGAATAAAGGCAAAAATTTCTGAAACAACTAAAAAAACTGGTAAGCAGATAGTTTTTGAGCTATAAATTATAACTTCCAAAACGAACTGGAAACTCAAATTATCCCCTTCGATCAGTGGTTGGTTCAGGCAAAACTGTGATAATATCTTTTAATCTATAGTGTCTTCAATTTTTAGCTATACAAATTTATTTTTATATCGTCTGGTAAATTCAACGACCCAATCTTCATCGTTTTATTCTATCATATTACCAACAAAACTTGCCTTTTTGTGCTGTATTTTACAAACTTTCAATAATTCGTTTAGAAATTCCTCAGAATTATCTGAATCTTGAAAGACGGGAGATGTCCTTGTCACTTCTGCTGCTATGACTGGAAGGTAATCCAACTGTTCTTTTGGTGCTTTTCTTAACTGGTTCCAGTTTTTCTTTCAATACGTCTATAGCTTAAAATTTTGCTTTTATCAAATCGAAATACTGATAAATAATAAACGGATCCAATGCTTTTTCAGAGGAGTTTTAAGGGTTTATTAATTTATTTATCGTATGACGATCTTAAAATTCACTTATAAATATAGATAAAGTATGTACATATATGTGTATAAAACTATCACTTCTACAGATTGACTAACAGTCAAGATAAATATATTATACGAATACACTTGAAATATAAGCTAGGGGTTATAAATCGATATATAGCGAGGTTATCCAATTCACGGCAGCAGGAGTGGCATTCAGTATCTCGTTCCATTCTCCTTCAAATTTTCTTATTGGACACTCTTGGGCAGTATGAGCTGCGGTTTGATCTGGCTCTCCACAGTCGCATTCCTGGGTGTCCGAGAGTCCCCACTTGTACAATATGGACTTGCATCTGGCGTGGCCAGTTCTGATGCGGTTAAGGCTAAGCCATGCTTTCCTAGGCATTTACATTCCTGGGAGAGGAACTGTAGGATCCTCATGGTCATTATTAGAGGTCGGACTTTAAGGTCGCAAAAACTATCAGAAAAGGTAGGCAAAAAGGCAAATAAATTAATGAAAAAAGGCTTTAAATTTACAGTTTTAGGTCGCTAAAAAGGTTATTACTTACTCAAAATTTTATTTATAAATTTTAATTTTTGTTGGAATCTAGGTCAGTTCTTAGGTATTTGGAACAATGATTTATACTCTTAGTCTTTTACAAGGTTTCGTCCATTATTTTCGGACTTCTCCAAAGAAGCTACAACATTAAGAAGCTACAACATTACATTATCTTCCACTTACCGAATTATTTCTATAAAACTGAATTCACCGTCATAAAATTCAAATTATTCAATTTTTAATTTTATGACGGTGACATTTAAATAAGTTATTTATTGTGAATATGTAATATTGTAGCTTCCTGGAAGAAGTCGGAAAATAAAGGACGAAACGTCGGAAAGAAGACTAAGAGTATTAATCATTGTTTCAAATACCCAAGAACTGACCTAGATTTAAAAAAATAATCAGTCAGATAAATACATAAACATCAGTCAGATAATATGGTCTTATAAATGGAAAATGACCTCTCCCCGTCGCACGATGTTAGTGGTGCAAATTTATAATTTGGGATGTGTGATATGGTCAATTTTTCTGGCATTTCAGCATTTTCGCCAGCCAATAATTTTGAAATATTATTCAGAAAAGCAAATCCAGTGTTTTTATTTATTACTTTTGTCAATTTTTCGTATGCTTTTCGACCCACTTGTCCTGGGGTTGACATCATGGACTCCGTTACATTATTGATAATGCCAATTGTTTCCACCAAAGGTGAGGTATTTGTTTCAAGTAGCTTTATACCATCAACAAGAATTTTGAAATTACTCTTGATATAAATTAAATCGTTCTTGATGTTAGGTTTCGCAAAGCATGTTTGCATTTTTAGAGCCCTAGCCCCATCAGAATCTAAATCTTGTATTTCCTTAAACATTTGAAATTTACTAGTAGGAATATTTTCAACAAATAGAGAATCAAGTCTTTACCTCCTGTTTAATTGATTCAAAATTGTCGCAATAAAAGAAGGCCGTTTTCAGCCAAGTGCCCCATCGTGTTATTATTGGCTCAGGAGGCAGCGGTAGGCCATGTAAATGGCCTCTATATACTTGAATTCTTAACGGAGATTTGAGAAATACCTTTTTTGTGCTGGCAATTAGACCGTTTACGTTTTCATATTCGTTACGTATTACTTCACATACCAAATGCAATGCGTGAGCTAAGCAATTGACATTTGGGTAAAAAATCTTCAAACTTACAGCAGATTTCACCATATATGCAGCTGAATCTGAATAATATAATTTAACTTTATCATGCTAGATACCATTTGGCCATAATAATGCTAAAAAAAATCTGTAGACAAAATTTAGACTCTTACCTACTTAAATTATCGTTAATAAAACGTGATATTGTAGCATCATTTGCTTTATCTAAAATTTTGCAGGCCAATAAATGAGCTTTTGAAGGACCTTCATCGGTTAGTTTTGCTACTATCAAATTTGCAACATATCGTCCCATGGCATCAGTTGTTTCGTCTACGCATATGTATACAGTAGCGTCGCTAGCGTCGGTCAATCGGGCGAATGCCCGGGGCCCACTGACTAGGGGGCCCCCACAGTGGCTGCAGATCGATTCTGAGACGACATTCTGTGGCGTTTCGCGAATTTCACATGGGGCACCGCACCACGTGGGTTTTAAAAAGGCTAAAATTTGACATTTTTATGCCGCCGGAGGCGGCAGATGTGGAGTATTTTAACCGCGCGTCTTCGATGACTTACCTGTGAATGTCCATCCGCACGTTGCGCATCCCCAAGTTTCGTCCTCCGTCCTGCCGCGCCCCTTCGTTTGGATCCCCGAAGGGGTGCGGCAGGACGGAGGACGAAACTTGGGGATGCGCAACGTGCGGACGGACATTCAGTTAAGTCATCGAAGACGCGCGGTTAAAATACTCAACATCTGCCGCCTCCGGCGGCATAAAAATGTCAAATTTAAACCCACCCTAAAATCGTGGTTTTTGCGGAAACAGCCCGACGGAAGCGGCGGCGGCGGTGCAAAACGGGAGTGTACATTTTTCCGTTGTAGAACCGAGATCCCCGTCGAACGGTGCCGTTTTCGCGACTCCCCCAGGTTCGGACGCACCAGACCGAAAACTAAAATCACGATATTTTACTTTTTTGGTTGGCGCATTTTTGGTTGGATCCTAATTTTTTCCAAATCCTCTATCCGCCGCCGCGCCACGTGTTTAGAGCCCTCGATCGCCATCTTGCGACGTCCCGTTCACCTGGTGCAAGAGCAAATACATTTTTTTGCCGAGTTTGCAATCACTTCCACGGACGCTCAGGACTTATTTGATGGGCTCCAGGTCGCCGGTTGGGTTCGCTCTGTTCAGAACACTCGCGCGCAACCATTCCGGTAAGAATTTTTAAACTGCGACGACTTTTTGCGAATCTGCGGTAGTTTGAAGAGAAAAATGCGCAAAAAGTGAGAAAAACCAGAGGCGTTTTGCGGGGGTACATAAAACTTCGGAACCAATTGACGGATCGGAACGGACCGGTACCGTTCGATCGGCCATAGAACCTTTTAGTTTGTTTGGGAGTTTAATCCCGAATGCGCCCAAGAAAAAACTACGTTTTTTGGACATCCAGGAAAAGTCCCACGAAACCTCCAACTTAACCTCTACGGGAACGATTTCACGCGATTCCCGCAGTGAATTGAACGTTTCATCTTTTACTGCAAGCGGCATAACGCTGCGTCCTTTACAACCGTCGCGGCGCCCGCCCAAACTCGCCTTATTTTATTGACTGGGGGCCCCACCTCAATATATATGTCCGGGGCCTCTTAATCCAAACGACGGCGCTGTCTGGTCCTGTCTTGACTAATCTTGCCTGATCTAAATATTTTTTTCAATTCAACAAATGCGCACTAGAGGTACAATAAAAAGTGCTTTGTCCAATGTTCGCGCGCAATTATTCCGGCAAGAATTTTTAAACTGCGATGACTTTTTGAGAATCTGCGGCTGTTTGAAGAGAAAAATGGGTAAAAAGTGAGAAAAACCAGAGGCGTTTTGCGGGGGTACATAGAACTTCGGAACCAATTGACGGATCGGAACCGGACCGGTGCCGTTCGATCGGCCATAGAACCTTTTAGTTTGTTTGGGAGTTTTTTGGACATCCAGGAAAAGTCTCACAGAACCGCCAACTTGAACTCTGCGGGAACGGTTTCGCGCGATTCCCGCAGGGAATTGAACGTTTCATCTTTTACTGCAAGCGGCATCGCGCTGCGCCGTTTACAACCGTCGTGACGCCCGCCCAAACTCGCCGTATTTTATTTACTGGGGGCCCCACCTCAATATATATGCCCGGGGCCTCCAAATCCAAACGACGGCGCTGTATGTATATATCATGGAGACCAATAGCAGTTCTTATGTTTTCAATAGACTAAAAATTTAAAAAATTTTAAATATTTATAATTTATTTATATTAGGAGCTATTTTGTCTTTTTTAAACTTTAAAGGTACCTACAGTTAAAAAAACACAGAATTGTCCCTAATAGCAGATAATTTAATTTCATTAAAGTAGAAATCAAGATTTATGTAAGTATCCTATTTTGTTAAATTAATTTGCATACCTTGTCGTTGCATTTAGACAATTAGTTTTTTCGTAGTGTAGATTCACTGGGTACATTCTTTTTGCAATATTTCTCCAAGAATCCCTTAAATTCAGTGATTTCCAAAAGAAAGGTATATTTGCGGCCACTAAAGCTGTACATAAATCTAAATAAAACTCATTTTTCACCTGAGTTTGCTGATTTAAAGTACTTTGAGTTAATTAGTGATTGCCTCAAATTTTTGGTTTTATTTTCTTTATGGAGAGATGTTTTTAAATTCTGCTCAACATGGCTACTCTTTTTAAATACCACCTACAATTATACATTTAACATCAGTAATGTTTCAGTTTGTGTTTAATGGTGAAAAATTGTAGAACTTACTATTTTACTGCAGGCGTTGCAAAATACACCGTCCCCATCCAATTTCAGTTCGGATATACCTGATATCCATTCTTTTACTTTTGTTTTGGCATTTTGATAAAAAAAACGTTCAAATTCACTTTTGCTCAACTAAACACGAGACTACAAGGGTCAAACAAATAGCAGAAACAACTGATATAAAGGCAAGGACTACAGTGAGAAGGGAACTTTCAAATATTACGTTAGTTATTCACGATCTGTAGAAGGGCTAGGTTTTCAAGGATTGGCTGAGAAAATTAAAGAGTGGAGGGAATAGTTGGTTGCGTAAGTTTCGCGGTATTTTAACAAAAGAAAGGGGATGATCAAACAAATCGGTCTGTGACACCGCTAAAAGCAAAAAAGAAACAATTTCGTCTGGTGAAGGTAGGAAGGCTTCTCAAAGACTGGTCACAAATCTAATTTTTGATAAATAGACCTAAATTTCATAAGAAAATGCCAAGAATACAAAATAGACACAGAAATAGACAAATATAGGTAAAAATAAACGAAAATAGGCAAAATACCTGGTAAAATAGGTGATAAAAAAAAAATAGTACAAAAAAGGCAAAAAAAGGCAAAATCAAATAGGGCTCTAATGATTCAGAATTTATTAAAACAAATTTGTGTATTATTAGAAAGTCGATGCCTGAAAAACTGACGATAGGTGTTTTGCCTAAAATCCGATCTCTAGTCATTATGTTTAAAATCATGATTGGATGTCTTTATTTTTAAGTAGTTTTTATTTAGTTATCTCCAATTGTCTTCTATGTTAGTGTTACGCCAAGATATTTGGGGTGTTATTGTGTTTTACTCTTTTACAACAGAATGTGACATTCAGGTCTTTATTTGCAAGGCGGTTATTAGGATGGAATGCACATACCTCGGTTTTGCTTAGATTTGGGCATAGTCGCCACTGTTTGTAGGATCTCCCGAGGTTTTAAGTCCGCCGTTAGAGTTTCCTCACCGTCTTCAAGGAGCCTGCTTCGAGAGGCTATAGCGATGTCATCAGCATAGCAGAACTTCAGGGATTAGGTTACCGGTATGTCAATGGTGTAAAGGTTAAAGAGTATAGGGGCTAGCACTGATCCCTGGGTCAAACAATTTTTGACGGTGAATGACTTGCTAGGTGATTGTCCAAGAGTGACTTTGAAGTATCTGTATAAGTTTAATTAACTTGGAGCAGGGTATTATTTTCTTTGGTTTTAGTATTGACAGCCGTCAGATCAACAAATGCTACTGACGTTTTAAGTCCCCTTTGGTAGTACGTTAGGGCTAACACTTGCTCACAGCAACTTCGGTTGGATCTGAAACCATTCCGATCTGGCAGAATAATATCGTCTATAGTTTGATATATTCTATTGTATATTAGTCTCTCCAGTAATTTATAACATACACTGAGCAGTGCGATTGGACGATAGCTAGCTGGGTCGCCACTTGGTTTTCCTGGTTTCAGAATAGCAAGGGTCTGGGCTATTTTGAACTGTTCTGGGATTTGTTCCGTTTTTAGTATATCTGTGAGGCAATTTCTGAGTCATTCTCTCGCAGGTTGTCCTAGGTGCTTTATAAAAGGTTTTTAGACAGCTGATATTGTCGTTCCTGAAATCTCGACAGTTATAACTTCAGTATTATTCTGTTGCGTGCTAGTAATGATTTTATATTTGTCAATATCTTGTCGGAGGTACAATATAGATCGATGAATATCTGAGTTAATATTTGCATTACTTCATAGCCATATATAGCCCATATACTTCATAGACATATATGGCCCTATTTGAATGAATTGTTGCAAGTTTTGAAAAGAGACTAACACCATTGCCCCATTATCACATTACCACACTTATATTTAATTTATTTCAATTTATAAATAATCAATGATTACTTATATTTCATTTCAAAAAGGGGCGAAATATTTACAAAACGTATGTACATACAAGTATAAAATAGTATATTTTGGCACCTTCGCTCTGACTTGGAGCTGGGTGTCCTTTGTAAGGTGTGTTTCCTGCAGTGATATGATGTCAATATTATTATCCCTAACTATCCTACTCAAATGTTCGCATTTGTGTCGAGATAGACCTCCAATGTTAAGTTGAAAAATATGGATACAAGATCCAATATCTCTTGTCAATTGGCTCTTACAATTGCCGTTGGATTTTTGGTTTTGGAGATCTAAATGGCCGTGAGAGACGTATAGTCTAGTTCGGCTGACACTTTTTGCCGCTCAGCTCTGTATTAACGGTAAGATTGTGCCGCTTTTAAAATTTCAAAAACTAATCTCTTCCCTTGGGATACCATCTATGAAATGAGATTTTATGTTGTTATCTTAAATGAATCTGCCAACTACTTCATCTTCTAAAGAAATTGTAGTTGGAGGACACCGTCCTTCTTTTCTTGAACCACGTTTATTTTTCAATCGACAATATAAATTAACGTTAGGTA
Organism: Phosphuga atrata; assembly: GCA_944588485.1. Lineage (NCBI taxonomy): Eukaryota > Metazoa > Arthropoda > Insecta > Coleoptera > Silphidae > Phosphuga > Phosphuga atrata. The sequence goes on along the minus strand of OX155894.1, from coordinate 18,642,871 downwards.
TGCGATACATTTTGGTAGCTCTATAAATTGTTGTTAATTAAGAGTAAGTTCCAAATCAGCCTTCTGTATTTATTGACATCGGAGGTTTTTCTTTTATAGTTGAGGACCATAGTAAAATTGGAAAGATGAAGGGACAAAAGTAACATAATGTAGCACAATTTCCCGGCCATTGTATAACACATTTACCCCATTATATTTTCAGGGGCACATGTGACAGTCCCAAAAACCTTAATCTTTACCTTCCCTCCTCTTATTCTTTACAATTTTTAACCTATCCCTACTAAATAACTTTTATTTATAAGTTAAGATAATGGTTTTATGTCACTAGAGTATAAAACCTTCCACTCGTTACTAAAGTAAACAACGTTCATCAGCAATGATCTGCATAAACGAATTAAAGGTGTAGACAGGTATGTTGAATAACAAATGACATATATGGCCCTATTTGAATGAATTGTTGCAAGTTTTGAAAAGAGACTAACACAATTGCCCCATTATCACATTACCACACTTATATTTAATTTATTTCAATTTATAAGTAATCAATGATTATTTATATTTCCTTTCGGTGAGGTGGGAGTTTGCTCACGGGCGCTAGCGAGTTATTAGCAATCACACCGAACCAACAAAAAAACCCTTACATCTCGAGTAGCAAATGTAATTTTTTATACTGATTTCGGTTGTAGCATCCATAATTCGACTTTAATAAATCCAATTCGAAGCAAACTGTCAGAACTGTCAATACAAATTTAATTGTTGGTTTGGTCGTTTCCATGGTAACATTTGCATTCTCATAGAAGGTGATACTTTTCAAGTCAATTGTTCTAATTTTATTTCGGTTATTTTAAATAGTTTCAGGCTCGTTTTACGTTTGTTCATAAAATATTTCATTGAATTTGATGTAATTGATAAGAAAGTCCATGCAAATTTGGTTAGTTTAGTGTTTTAATCGAGAAAATCTTAAATCTAAAATGCACATTTTCGTCTCTAGATGTAAAAATATTTTCATAGAATCTAGAATGAAAAAATGTCACTTTCATGTAGGGTAAGCCGTGGAAAAAATGCCATTTTCACATATATCATTTTCACATTTTCACATAATTTTTCAATAAATTGTATGTAAACTAACATACACGTTTATTATAGTTTGTTTTCGTATATATTTTTTCTGGAAATTGTGACGGAACAAAAAGAAAGTTTCTTAACAAGAATATCCGAAGATCAATCGCCTGAACCATTTAGAGAATCTTAATTTGAGATGGGGAGTGGAAGACGAAAAGCAGTCCAAGTTTTGCAGATGTTTCGCTGAATCAATATCATACGAGGGAAAATCTCGATGAAATATTGGAGGTGACAAGTGATATAGGATGACAAACTAGAATTAGACGAATTATAATAAATAATAATATATAAGATGAAATTAAATGTACAAACGTACAAAACGTAAATTTGTAGGTGTGGAATATTAGTGCTAAGTAGACAATGCAAAATTTAGTAGACATTTTAATTTCATTAGTTCAGAAGGTACATAAAATATGCATAAGAATAACGGAAGCTTGAAAATAGTGAAAACATTAATTTGCTAATTGATGAAAATATCAAACAAAATATTTTCTTTATTATAAGGCAACAAATAACATTTTAGTGAATAAAATTTACATATAACAAGAAGAGAATGCAAATCACACATGTCTGTCTTTTACGAGAACTTATATTTGCGATAAAGTAGGGTTGTAGATTCAGGACTAGATTTTGCAAAATCCCACTTAATGATCGTTCGGACGTGATTTTCTATTGATATGAAAACTGTCTGGGTTTTTATGGATCGTAAAACTGAATTCAAAGTATATTCATCGAAAATAAATTATTGAAGATTATACAAACAAAATGTTCACAAATTGACGCAAATATTCCAACACCCGTAAAACAAGGGAATTTATACAGGTTGCGCCATCTCTCTTTATATACATTAATTAAGCTTAGAATGTGAAACAAATCCCTTGGAGTCTAAACCGATATCAACCCTAAACACAGGGCCGCACTTAGGAGTTACGGAGCCCTAAGCACAATTTTTTTAGAGCCCCCAAAATACACTTAAACTTTCTTAATATATAATCAGTGGTGCGCTGGAGCGGGCTCGCGGAGACCCATTGTTAAATTTTGTATAAATTGGCGAGCCCATTGTTAACTTTTTTATACATTATATATTTTATACTTTTCACAGTTTCCACTATCCCAATCTATAATAAAAACATAGACCAAACTTTTTATTTAAGAATTTATATTTTGTGTTTATACTCTCACCTAAACTTAGCATAACTTACCATCGTTTCTCATAAAAAAAAACCGGCCAAGTGCGAGTTGTGACTCGCGCACTCGGTTCCGTACAAACTTGTAAGTAAGGTATCTTTAGGAGAACCTAACTGTATGCAACCCATATGCTTCTGGTGTCTGACAATACCACGCAACACATTAGCGTATTTTCATAAGTTTCTACTAGTAAATTCACATTTTTCTTGTAACTAAACTACATATTTACGGTTTTCAGATTTTTCCCTTTACATGTGCTGTAAGACACCGCTTCTTGCCAAATCTCATGATTCTAGGTCAACGGGAAGTACCCTATAGGTTTTGATTCACTTTGAAATCGCAAAATATGCGACATAAACGGTCATATCTTTTGATCACGTTGACTTACAAGTTTGGTTTTTTGATTTTTTCACAGCTGAAAGAGACGGCAGACCCGACTATTTGATACAAATTTCAACTTGTTACCTCTACGCGTTCCTGAAAAAAATGGTCTTGACAGACAGACAGATGGATAGACAGACAGACAGACAGCCAGACGGACAACAAAGTGATCCTATAAGGGTTCCGTTTTCGGTACGGAACCCTAAAAAACATAACAAAACTTGAATAACCATAAAGAAATTATAAAAGATTAAATGCAGCCTGAATACATAAATATATTCAACCTGTTCGTTACTCTATAATATACTCTATAAGTCTTATTAAGACTACCAAACAAATCCCATGTTGAAACAACTACTTTCCTTGGTAATACCACGCAGGGTATTGAATTATACAACATACATTTGTATGTTATTACTAGCGCCGATACACATTCGTGTCACTAAATGAGAACCAAATAAATAACATTGTTTTTAAGATCATTTCTTTCTATTTGAATTAAGTGAATAGATTCATTATTCACTTAAAAAGATTATTCACTTATATATGTTAAGAAAACTAATGGCATGAACAAGAAAATCACCGTTCTCTCTTCGGATTCACGATATATATTTAGATTTAGCACTAATGAAATATTTAACATCAAAACTAGTGTTACAAAAAAACGCTAACTTCATTCTGGTCCCAATTCTACTACCAACATAAGTCTTGCCAAACTAAAATATGTATGTGCTGAGTCAATCCCCTTAACACTCCCACTTTGGCGTAGCACATCTCCTTTGTTGATCCTTCTCCTTTCTCGCTTCTTTTCCTGGTTCGGAACAAACGATGTCTCGATGATTCTTGGAATGCCGATCTTGGGAGAGGCTTTGTAAAAATGTCAGCCTTCTGCTCGCCGGATGAAATGTATTCGAGAGCCAATTCACCAGCCTCGAATCGTTCCCGTATATAGTGGTAGCGCACCTCTATGTGTTTTGTGCGCTTATGGTGCACGGGGTTCTTTATTAGTTGGATTGCGCTCTGGTTGTCTAGGAACAGTGTTGCATCGACCATAGTGTCTGGGAAGTCGTTGATCAGTCTCTTGATCCATATAACTTCCTTCACTGTGTGACAAGCAGCCATGTACTCTGCATAGGTTGTTGAAAGTGTCCCGCTTTGTTGTCGCTGGGAATTCCAGGATATCGTGCTGTCTCCGAGCTTGATGACGTATCCCGTGGTCGACGTTCGCGTCTCGAGCTCCCCCGCGTAATCCGAATCACTGTACGCGCTGAGCTGCAAGTCATTGTCCGCTTTGAACCTGAGTCCCTAGTCGGTCGTTCCCTTGAGGCACTTCAATACTCTCTTCACTCCGTTCCAATGAATTTTTGTAGGGTGTTCCATGTATCTACTCAAACGATTTATCGCATAGGTAATATCCGGACGCGTACCAACAGATAAATACATCAGACTCCCTATAGCTTCTCGGTACGGGGCTCGCGTTCTCTCGTTCTCTTGTATAGGGTGTGCTTCCACACATAGCTCTGCATGTGCATCAGCTGGTATTGATACTACATTTGCGATATCCATCCGAAATCGATTTAATACTTCTTGACAGTACGTTTCCTGGTGCAAGAGGATCGATCCGTCTGTCTAGCGTTGAATTTGCATCCCCAGGAAGACGTTGGCTTCGCTGTGTGTGATTTCGAATTCCTTCTTTAATTCGTGAAGTAGCGCGTCGATTGTCTTCTGATCTTCTGCTACGACGAGTCCGTCATCTATATAGAGTGCTAAGATGAGTTTCTTGCCGTCTTTGTTGCTCGCGAACAAGTATGTGTCCGCGCTGTTCGCCTTCAGGTCGAATTTACTAAGAAAATCCGTGAAGCGTCTATTCCAGCATCGAGATGACTGCTTTAGTCCATAGAGGCTGCGATTAAGCTTGCAGACCTTGTCTGTCCCATCTGTATATCCTTCGGGCTGTCTCATGTAGATTATTTAGTTTTTTTTTTATATTTTCGTAAGTTTTCCGTATAAGAACGCTGTCTTTACGTCAAACTGCTGAATTTTCATCTTCTCCCTCGCGGCCATTGCAAGAACTATCCGTAGCGAATCAAAACGGACAACCGGGCTGAAAATTTCTTGGTAATCGATACCGTACGTCTGACGGAAACCACGTGCCACGGGTCTGGCCTTGAATCTGTTCACATTTCCTTTCCCATCGCGTTTCTTCTTGAATGTCCATTTGTTGTCCATTATTTGGCGACTGTTTGGAGGTTCTACGAGGTCCCACACGTCGTTGCGCTGTAAAGACTGCATCTTCTCGTTCATGGCATCTCGCCATTTTCTCGCTTCGTTACTCTCGATAGCTTCTGTGAACGTTGAGGGTTCTTGGTCTTCGGCAAAAAATGCGTCGTCGATGTTCAGGTAGTCGTCAAATTTGGCGGGCGGTCTCAAGCTGATCCGGTCTCGGAGAGTTCTTCTTTCTTGTTGTTCCGCTTGAGGCTCTTGTTATCTATTGTCAATTTCGACCTCGTGATTCTCAATGTGTTCTGGTTCGAGCATGACCTCAGGCTCCTCATCGTCGTTATCCTGTTCCTCGACACAGGACGCCGAGGAACCGGATAACGACGATGAAGAGCCTGAGGTCATGCTCGAACCAGAACAGTCCTGTCTTCGCTCGTACCGACCCACGTTTCGATCTTGTTATCATCCATCTCCTCTCTTCAGGGTTCTATCTCTCCTGTAAATACGACGTCCCTTGCTATCTTTATCGTTTCTTCTTTCGGATACCAGATTCTATATCCCTTCGTTTCCTCATCATATCCTACGAAGATCCCGCGCTGCGCCTTGGCATCCCATTTTCGTCTCTTTTCTCTGGGTATGTGAGAGAATACCGTTTCCCCGAAGACGCGTAAGTGCGTTATGTTTAGCTTCTTCTGATACCAAAGTTCGAAGGGTGTTTTGTCTTTAACACTGCTGGTTCCACTTCGGTTAAAAACATACGTCACAGTATTTACAGCTTCGGCCCAAAATCGTTTTTCTAGATTCGTTGCATGGAGGATGGTTCGAGCAGCCTCTACAATTGTGCGATTCTCCCTCTCAGCCGAACCGTTCTGCTCAGGGCTGTAAGCAACTGTTGTCTGGTGTTTAATTCCATACCGATGAGTGATTTCTTCAACTTCATGATTGATGAACTCTAAGCCATTGTCGGTGCGTAGAACTCGAACACCTCTCGGGCACTGTTTTTCGGTTTTCTTTAGATAGTTCTCGAGACAACGCTTTACTCCTGTTTTCTCGGCAATGAAGTACACGCTTCTGAAGTGGGACAGATCGCCTTTGAAAAGTAGGAAATACCGGGCGCCGCCCATGGACTTCTCCTGCATCGGACCACAGACATCATCGTGCACTATTTCCCCGATCTCGCTCGTTTTCGTTGTACTCACTGGGAAGGGGAGCTTGTGTGTTTTACCCACTGCGCATTCTTGACAGAAAGGTTCGTTCGTGTCCCTCGTTCTGATCTGGAAATGATCGATTGTTTTCTTAACTTGCCGATAGTTTTGGTGCGCGAGCCTCTCGTGCCACGTTTTTAGTGTGTGATTGGACGAGACGATAGCTTGCGGTGGCTCCAGTACCTCCATAGACTCTGTCGGTGATGTTTCGATTTCTGGTGGGATGACTCGAATTTTCATGTCGAAAAGCTTCCTTTGGCGTTCTCCCACTGCAACGATTCGCCCATTCTTGACCAGCTCGCACGTCGTCTTGTTCGACCGCATCTCCATACCTTTGTCCATAGCCGCTCCTGCTGAGAAGAGGATGTATTGTAATTTGGGCACATACAGAACGTTTGACAGATGGTTTTGGCTCCATCTTGAGCCGTCGAATATGGAGACGTTTATGTTTCCTCTTCCTTGAGCCTCGGTGTGCGCTCCATCGCCTACACGTACAAGCATCTCATAGTCGAAGGCCTCGTAACTGACGAACCAGTCTCGCCTGTTTGACATGTGGTCGCTGACTCCTGAATCAAGATACCATATGCCGTCGCTTCCCTCGCTGATATGCGCCGTGGCTACAGTCTCGCTCAAGAAGCTTATGCCGCCGGATTTCGCGGTGTCTCCTCTTCTGTCGTCGGGTTTCTTCTCCGTGCACTCTCTTGCCCAGTGACCTGGTCGTTGACATTTAAAACACTTGCCTAGTCTTACAAAGTCCTTTTTCGCCTCGCTGTTTCGGTTATCTCGCCCTTTTCTTTGTTGAAATTTCGATGCCTGAGCGTTTCCTTCGCGCTCATTCTGGGAAGAGTTCCGTGTCTCTTCTATCAGCAACCTCGAGGTGAGATTCACCAATGTACGCTCCGTAGCGGGAGCAGACTCCCATGCACTGACGAAGTACTTGTAACTGCCAGGAATGGTAAGCAGAATCTTTGTGATCCTTCTCCTTTCACGCTTCTTTTCCTGGTTCGGAACAAACGATGTCTCGATGCTTCTTGGAATGTCGATCTTGGGAGAGGCTTTGTAAAAATTTCAGCCTTCTGCTCGCCGGATCAAATGTATTCGAGAGCGAATTTACCAGCCTCGAATCGTTTCCGTGTATAGTGGTAGCGCACCTCTATGTGTTTTGTGCGTTTATGGTGCACGGGGTTCTTTATTAGTTGGAGTGCGCTCTGGTTGTCTAGGAACAGTGTTGCATCGACCATAGTGTCTGGGAGGTCGTTGATCAGTCTCTTGATCCATATAACTTCCTTCACTGTGTGACAAGCAGCCATGTACTCTGCATGAGTTGTTGAAAGTGTCCCGCTTTGTTGTCGCTGGGAATTCCGGGATATCGTGCTGTCTCCGAGCTTGATGACGTATCCCGTGGTCGACGTTCGCGTCTCGAGCTCCCCCGCGTAATCCGAATCACTGTACGCCCTGAGCTGCAAGTCATTGTCCGCTTTGAACCTGAGTTCCTAGTCGGTCGTTCCCTTGAGGTACTTCAATACTCTCTTCACTCCGTTCCAATGAATTTTTGTAGGGTGTTCCATGTATCTACTCAAACGATTTATTGCATAGGTAATATCCGGACGCGTACCAACAGATAGATACATCAGACTCCCTATAGCTTCTCGGTACGGGGCTCGCGTTCTCTCGTTCTCTTCTATAGGGTGTGCTTCCACACATAGCTCTGCATGTGCATCAGCTGGAATTGATACTACATTTGCGTTATCCATCCGAAATCGATTTAATACTTCTTGACAGTACGTTTCCTGGTGCAAGAGGATCGATCCGTCTGTCTAGCGTTGAATTTGCATCCCCAGGAAGACGTTGGCTTCGCTGTGTGTGATTTCGAATTCCTTCTTTAATTCGTGAAGTAGAGCGTCGATTGTCTTCTGATCTTCTGCTACGACGAGTCCGTCATCTATATAGAGTGCTAAGATGAGTTTCTTGCCGTCTTTGTTGCTCGCGAACAAGTATGTGTCCGCGCTGTTCGCGTTCAGGTCGAATTTACTAAGAAAAGCCGTGAAGCGTCTATTCCAGCATCGAGATAACTGCTTTAGTCCATAGAGGCTGCGATTAAGCTTGCAGACCTTGTCTGTCCCATCTGTATATCCTTCGGGCTGTCTCATGTAGATTATTTAGTTTTTTTTATATTTTCGTAAGTTTTCCGTATAAGAACGCTGTCTTTACGTCAAACTGCTGAATTTTCATCTTCTCCCTCGCGGCTATTGCAAGAACTATCCGTAGCGAATCAAAACGGACAACCGGGCTGAAAATTTCTTGGTAATCGATACCGTACGTCTGACGGAAACCACGTGCCACGAGTCTGGCCTTGAATCTGTTCACATTTCCTTTCTCATCGCGTTTCTTCTTGAATGTCCATTTGTTGTCGATTATTTGGCGACTGTTTGGAGGTTCTACGAGGTCCCACACGTCGTTGCGCTGTAAAGACTGCATCTCCTCGTTCATGGCATCTCGCCATTTTCTCGCTTCGTTACTCTCGATAGCTTCTGTGAACGTTGAGGGTTCTTGGTCTTCGGCAAAAAATGCGTCGTCGATGTTCAAGTAGTCGTCAAATTTGGCGGGCGGTCTCAAGCTGATCCGGTCTCGGAGAGTTCTTCTTTCTTGTTGTTCCGCTTGAGGCTCTTGTTATCTATTGTCAATTTCGACCTCGTGATTCTCATTGTGTTCTGGTTCGAGCATGACCTCAGGCTCCTCATCGTCGTTATCCGGTTCCTCGACGTCCTCTGTCCTGCCTTCGCTCGTACCGACCCACGTTTCGATCTTGTTATCGTCAATCTCATCTCTCCGGGGTTCTATCTCTCCTGTAAATACGACGTCCCTTGCTATCTTTATCGTTTCTTCTTTCGGATACCAGATTCTATATCCCTTCGTTTCCTCATCATATCCTACTAAGATCCCGCGCTGCGCCTTGGCATCCCATTTTCGTCTCTTTTCTCTGGGTATGTGAGAGAATACCGTTTCCCCGAGGACGCGTAAGTGCGTTATGTTTGGCTTCCTCTGATACCAAAGTTCGAAGGGTGTTTTGTCTTTAACACTGCTGGTTCCACTTCGGTTAAAAACATACGTCACAGTATTCACAGCTTCGGCCCAAAATCGTTTTTCTAAATTCGTTGTATGGAGGATGGTTCGAGCAGCCTCCACAATTGTGCGATTCTCCCTCTCAGCCGAACCGTTCTGCTAAGGGCTGTAAGCAACTGTTGTCTGGTGTTTAATTCCATGCCGATGAGTGATTTCTTCAACTTCATGATTGATGAACTCAAAGCCATTGTCGGTGCGTAGAACTCGAACACCTCTGGGGCACTGTTTTTCGGTTTTCTTTAGATAGTTCTCGAGACAACGTTTTACCCCTGTTTTCTCGGCAATGAAGTACACGCTTCTGAAGTGCGACAGATCGTCTTTGAAAAGTAGGAAATACCGGGCGCCGCCCATGGACTTCTCCTGCATCGGACCACAGACATCGTGCAATATTTCCCCGATATCGCTCGTTTTCGTTGTACTCACTGGGAAGGGGAGCCTGTGTGTTTTACCCACTGCGCATTCTTGACAGAAAGGTTCGTTCGTGTCCCTCGTTCTGATCTGGAAATGATCGATTGTTTTCTTAACTTGCCGATAGTTTTGGTGCGCGAGTCTTTCGTGCCACGTTTTGAGTGTGTGACTGGACGAGACGATAGCTTGCGGTGGCTCCAATACCTCCATCGACTCTGTCGGTGATGTTTCGATTTCTGGTGGGATGACTCGAAATGTCGAAAAGCTTCCTTTGGCGTTCTCCCACTGCAACGATGCGCCCATTCTTGACCAGCTCGCACGTCGTCTTGTTCGACCGCATCTCCATACCTTTGTCCATAGCCGCTCCTGCTGAGAAGAGGATGTATTGTAATTTGGGCACATACAGAACGTTTGACAGGTGGTTTTCGCTCCTGGTTTTCGATCTTGAGCCGTCGAATATGGAGACGTTTATTTTTCCTCTTTCTTGAGCCTTGGTGTGCCCTCCATCGCCTACTCGTACAAGCATCTCATAGTCGAAGGCCTCGTAACTGACGAACTAGTCTCGCCTGTTTGACATGTGGTCGCTGACTCCTGAATCAAGATACCATATGCCGTCGCTTCCCTCGCTAATATGCGCCGTGGCTACAGTCTCGCTCAAGAAGCTTATGCCGCCGGATTTGGCTGTGTCCTCTTCTGTCGTCGGGTTTCCTTCGCGCTCATTCTGGGAAGAGTTCCGTGTCTCTTCTAACAGCAACCTCGAGGTGAGATTCGCCAATGTACGCTCCGTAGCGGGAGCAGACTCCCATGCACTGACGAAGTACTTGTAACTGGCAGGAATGGTAAGCAGAATCTTTGTGATTATCATCGTATCAGATATTTCCTCACCCATTAGTCGGAGACGATGTGCCAGATCCTCGAGTTTGGCAATATGGGTTGCTAAGTCTTCCGAATTCACTTTCTCCATCTTGTACCATTTTCGCTGCAGCATGTGAACGCTCGCTTCAGATTTTTGTTCGTAGACATTCGTTAAGCGTGTCCACATGCCCATCGATGTTTCACAGTTAATGATGTGGAGGGTGGGTTGAGGCCCAATCGTTGTCACTATTATCTTTTGCGCCATCCCGTCCTTCTTTCGCCATGCTTCAATCCTGTTTTCATGCTGTGTCCTTTCATTCGCCGTCGCGTCAGCCGGGAGCGGTCCGGGTATTTTGCTTGTGCCGTTCACGATGCTCCATGCATCTGACGCATTCAACATCACACGAACCTGGAACTTCCATACACTCCAGTTCTCAATGTTCTTAAGTTTTGTAACACGCGCGAGTTCACTTTCCATTTTCAGGGGTTAAATTTTTCACTTGCACGTGGCGTTGAAATAACCTACAAAATGGCTCGTCTATTTTTGAACTTTTAAACTCAGTCTCTAAAAAATACTCACCGTGCGGTGATCTTGGGCCCATAACCTAATGGCATTAACAGGAAAATCACCGTTCTTTCTTCGGATTCACGATATATATTTAGATATAGCACTACTGAAATATTTAACATCAAAACTAGTGTTACATAAAAAACAAACGGTAACTTCATTCTGGTCACAATTCTACTACCAACATAAGTCTTGCCAACCTAAAATATGTACCTTGTTCTGAGTCAATCCCCTTAACAAAAACATTACACTCATATACTGATGTCTTTAGTTTTCTTAAGTTTGAATCAGCCGCTCCATGGAAAGACCGACAATTGATGAAACGGACTAAACGTCAGTTGACACAACAGATAATTAAATGTGAACAATTTATAAATTTGTAAAACTAGTTAATACTGTAATTAGAAACATTAAATGTTGTTTCTCTTATTCTTATAGGTAAGACGAATCATTGTAACAACTATTGTAAATAAATACTCTTATTCTTATAGAGAAACGCAATTTCGTTTTTAATTCTAAGATACTTGGGACTATAGAAAACATATTATAAAACAACATTTTTATTTAGGATATTTCAAGAGAAATGGAAAAGCTCAGGTTTGAATTCATAGTCAAGGCATTGCCCACTGAAGGAAAAACTAATGTCATTACTATAACCTCAATTGACACAGAAGACAAAGAGATTTCATTTTCAATATGCCACCTGAATTCGAAAATATTGCACATCATGAAAAGTTAAAGAATACAGCTGCTTTTAAAAAAGTAAAACCTACTCTAAGATAAAGAGATACTTTAAAAATTTGTCCATGTAACATTTAATGGTACGAATAATAATGTATTACAATGGATGGAAACCTTTGAAGGCTATTATTAAGAATATGGGAATGGTGGAGTTACCTTCACTAACTGTTGCTAATCGTCTTCCAAACTGTATTTCTAAACGTGGAAAGTAAAAATGAATCTTCTACGTCGGCTGGTTCAAGAAATATACGGGCTTTTGTAATCCAAAAAACTGACATTTTTTAATACAACAACAAATATAACTGCAACTTCTGTCCGGTTATTTGACAGAAAATATGTTTATACAGCAGATACGCTGTTGCCAAGTTCAATTCTTTTGCAGAGATTATACTTTTTTTCTGTGTCGCTACAATTTAAGTATTATATGTATTAAATATATTTAATTTTATTTTAATTCTTGCGCAGGGGTCATGTTAATCTTCTATGTATTCTTCTTATTCTTATGCATATTCACTAATGAATGTTTGCGACCACGATAATGACTTGAATGTCGTCATCATGTGGTTCTCTTGGGAAGTATAATGGAGGTGATTTCCCGTTATCTTCCTCCATGGGTATGAAATTACCATGGGTATAAATTAGATTAGGTTGTCCGAGAGAGAATAGATCAAGACCGCATATAGCACGGCAGCGCAAACTCTCGATCACATGCGCGCGCAGCGCGCATGTGGTTTGATCGAGAGTTCGCGCTGCCGCACGCATGTGGTTTAAACTTTAACTTCGTAGATCCAAACTTTTATGGTACTCTCGGTCCAATGTAGAACAAAGTGGCAACGACCGGTGGTTTTACCTTGGTTAGATTAGGTTGTCCGCCGCGAAGCGGGAAGATAAATCAAGACAATATACGCGCGGCAGCGCGAACTCTCGGTCCAATATAGGACAAAGTGGCAAGCACCCTTGGTTTCACCTTGGTTAGATTAGGTTGTCCGCCGCGAAGCGGGAAGATAAATCAAGACAACATACGCGCGGCAGCGCGAACTCTCGATCACATGCGCGCGCAGCGCGCATGTGGTTTGATCGAGAGTTTGCGCTGCTGCACGACAAAGTTGCAACGACCGGTGGTTTCACCTTGGTTAGATTAGGTTGTCCGCCGCGAAGCGGGAAGATAAATCAAGACAACATACGCGCGGCAGCGCGAACTCTCGATCACATGCGCGCGCAGCGCGCATGTGGTTTGATCGAGAGTTCGCGCTGCCGCACGACAAAGTTGCAACGACCGGTGGTTTCACCTTGGTTAGATTAGGTTGTCCGCCGCGAAGCGGGAAGATAAATCAAGACAACATACGCGCGGCAGCGCGAACTCTCGGTCCAATGTAGGACAAAGTGGCAACGACCGGTGGTTTTACCTTGGTTAGATTAGGTTTTTATATGGTCTTAAGAGTACCGCCTATATGGTCTAAAATAAGATAAAGTTGCAAGAAGTATTGAGTTAACCTGAGTTAAACCAATTAGAATGAAATTAGAATTAAAAATTAAATTTATATTTCAATGTTGTTGTAAGTGCATGTGAAGAAATTGTATATTGAATGTTTACCAGAACAAGGTAAAATAAAAAGATAAAATTGGCAACGTCGGTTGGGCTTCTCCTGCACTTTTTGTTTGACAAGTAATTAGAGAGGTTAGGTAGTGAAGGAAAATATTAACTGTTGCGTCAAAAAAATGTCATTTTTTTCATAAAAACCCGTATATTTTTTTAATAAATCGACGTAGAAGCTTCGTTTTGGCTCTCTAAGTTTGCAAATACACTACGGAGGACGATTAGTAACAGTTATTCAAGGTAAAAATCCGCCAACTCCAAAAAAAATGGCCATTCCCATATTCTTTACAAATTCCCCTTTGAAAGTGAATGTACACGGTTCAATATAACCCAAGATATAGATAAAATTGGCATTTTAAGACTGTTTTTAAAAGGCTCATGTACCAACTGATACAGCTCAATGCTTATAAAATATACATTGGACTCTGATTGGGGAAAATGGAAGAACTTATTCTATGATACCTATATAGTTAAAGGTTGAACTCCGGTGAAATACGCTATTGAATTTAAATATATTAATGGTTCCTTATTAAAGTATGCTCTAAAAAAAGAAAAACTTTTATTAGAAATAAACAAATCAGTGGACAAGCTCATGTTGATTGATTTAATTGCTGTGGGACTTCCAGATTACATATTTCATAGAATAGACCGAAGCAAATTGAAAGAGACCGAAGATATTTTTAATGAAATAAGATGTCTAGTGAAAACAAAAAGTTGGGATAAGAAAGAAAAGATTTTCCCAGAAAACAAAATGAAAAAAATAGAAAAACAAAAACCATGCAGAATATGTGAAAAGGAGAAGAAAGGTGTACGTTACCATGCTGAAGAACATTGTTGGTTTAAAAATAAACAATATGAAAGTCGAAGAGATCAGGTTAGAACTGTTAATAATTCAGAATTTGAATTAGAATTGAATGAAGAAAATCCAAAAAACCAATAATACCACCATTAATAAAAATCAAATTGCTATTGAATGACACCTTAGAAGTTTCTGGAATCTATGACTCTAGATCAAATGTGTCTTTAATTAACGCAAAATTATTGAAAATAAAAAAATAAAAAACAGGTTATCTACAAATAGTAAATTTGAGGACGATTATTGGTGTAAAGAAAACAAATGGTATAGTAACACTGAAGATAAAAATCTAAAATATTGAAAAAACGATGGATATATTTGTTGTGGATAATGAAAATTTTAATTACGATTTTCTTACTGGTTTGGATTGTATCAAGAACTTTAAACTAATTCAAAATGAAGATCTATGGATCACAATATATCACACCTAAAGAAAATAAAAATGTCAGCATTTCTGATGTTCGAAAAGAGGAAAAGGCTTTGGACTCTAAGGTAGTTAAGCAAGGAAACATTGAACAAATAATCAAATATAAGGTAAATTTCAATGAGCATATAAATGCTAAGGATTTTGAAATGTCAATAAATCATTTAGATCTGGATCAACAATCAGAAATAGATAAGCTGATTGACAAATACAAACCAGTATTTGCTAAAGACAAATATGATGTTGGTACTGTAAAAGATTATGAAGCTCATATTGACATAATGGTAGATAAATACTGTTACAAACGTCCATACAGATGCACAATTAACGATCGACAAGAAATAGAAAATCAAATAGCAAAGCTTTTAAACAAAAATATGCTTGAAGAATATACAGCCCTTTCGCAGCTCCAGTAACTTTAGCATATAAAAAAGAAGAGACACAAAAATCTAGGCAATGTATAGATTTTAGAGAATTAAATAAAATTGTTGTTCCCCAATCTCAACATTTTCCATTAATTGAGGATTTAATGGTAAAGACTAGGAACTGTAAATATTTTTCTACGTTAGACATAAATTCAGCATTCTGGTCGATTCCTTTGAAATTACAAGACAGACAAAAAACTGCATTTGTAACTCAAGAAGGTCATTTTCAATGGACTTGCCTCCCATTTGGTTTGAAGACAGCCCCAGCTATTTTTCAAAGGATATTAAGCAACATCATAAGAAAACACAAACTCGGACTATGTAGTTAATTATATAGATGACATCCTGATTTTTTCAAAAACTTTTGAGGAACATATATCTCATCTTTCAAAACTACTGGAGGCAATACTAATTGAAAGTTTTAGACTCAAATTCTCTAAATGCACTTTTGCAGAAAATTCTGTAAGATACTTGGGTCATATAATAGAAAAAAATTCTATAAGACCACTCAAAAATTATTTAATTGCTGTCAAGAACTTCCCCATTCCAGAGACAAGAAAGAATATACGTCAATTCTTAGGGAAAGTAAATTATCTTCATAAATTTGTTCCAAATATTTCAGTTATTCTAGATCCACTACACAATTTATTAAGAAAAGATGTGAAATTTATCTGGTCAGAAGAATGTCAAGAATCTTTTGATAAAATAAAATCATTGTGAACAGAGCACAACCAATTTTGAGAATTTTTGATCCAGATTTGCCAATTGAGATATACACAGATGCAAGCATTAAAGCAGGGATTCACAAAGTTTTTCCTGGGCGGGCCAATTTGGTATTTCTCAAATTTCTGGAGGGCCAAAAACTTATTACATTGTAGTTTCAAATTTAAGTCATTCATAACACCAATTATGTCTACTCGAAATGTCAAGTCGCATCACCAGTTAATATTTTGCAATGAGGCAACGATTTTTTCCAGTTAAAAACTTTGTAATTTCTTTTCTTAAACCAAAAAACTTCTTTATGTTTGTCCTCTTGAAAGCCATCGAACTTTTGAAAAAAATATAACGTCTCCAAATGGAGACTCAGATTCTTCTAAGAGAGTTTTAAATTGGCGGTGATTGAAAGCATGTTTTTTGATCAAATTAACTGTATTAATAACATCATTAATAATGTCACTAACAATGGAGAACTCTGAAAGCCGGGTGAAGATACAAGGAAACCTAACAGCCCCATTTAAAATAAACCAAGGCCTCAATCAGGGAGATGGACTCGCCCCAAGGCTCTTTAATCTAGCATTAGAATACGCAGTAAGGAAAGCCACTGTAGACACCAACGCGTCGCTGCTACACAAATCCACCCGCAGGATATGCAGATGACATAAACATACTTGGAAGAAACCTAACATCAATGAAAGAAACCTACATACATCTAGAAGGCGCGGCTGAAGAAGTGGGCCTAAAAGTGAATGAAGATAAGACCAAAGTATTAATACAGACCCGTAGCAATAGGAGAAGAGGCCAGAACATGACAATAGGCGACCAAAACTTTGAGGTGGTCAATGACTTTACCTACCTAGGCTCTAACATATCCAGCAAACGGGACGAGATGAAGGAAATCCAACCAAGAATCACTAATGCCAATAAAGTATACTACCACTTTTCGGCCATAATCAGATCAGGGAATGTCGACAGGAAAACAAAACTGAAACTTTATAAAACAATAATACGCCCAGTGTTATGCTATGGAAGCGACACCTGGACGCTCTCACAAAGAGCGGGAACAATGGTGAACGCATTCGAAAGAAAGATCTTACGCAGAATATATGGACCGGTCCAAGAAAACGAACAGTGGAGAATAAGATACAACCACGAGATCTACCAGCTATTCGCAGAAGCAGACCTATCAACCACAATAATATTACAAAGACTTAAATGGGCCGGGCATTTACAAAGGACGGAAGAGTCAAGAGTAGTCAAGAGGATTTTCAACAAAAATCTGGAAGGCAAAAGACCGGTTGGAAGACCAGGGGCGAGATGGACAGACACAATCCAGGGGGACGCTCGATCCATGCTCGGAACACCAAACTGGAGAAGGGCGGAGAAAATAGAGGAGGCCAAGACCCGATTTGGGCTGTAGCGCCATTGGATGGATGGAATAACATAATTCATAACAATATTCATTTTTAGCACTTGAGCTATAGGATTTTCCTGGCGAATATTACAATGATAATAATGTTAATTATCGGTATACTCTAAAGACTAAAAGACTACAGGCTTACTATGGTCATCGGTCTATTCCTCCAGAATAAGAGATTTTATGTTTCACTCCAAAACAAGAATAGCAGATGGAGAGTCCAGAAGAATGTACTGCCGCAAGGCTGTGTCCTGTCCTCACTCTTGTACAACGTGTACACGAACGACCAGCCGATTCCTGGCAATATAAGGCAATTCATCTATGCCGATGATGCAGCTGTGGCAGCCCAGGGCACCGAGTTTACCGAGGTGGAGGAGAAGTTGGAGGTCGCCCTTGAGGAACTGGCAATCTATTACCAGAAAAACCACCTAAATCCGAATCCCAGCAAGACTCAGGTCTGCGCCTTCCACCTGAAAAACAAAGAAGCACGATGGGAACACGAGATACATTGGCGAGGCGAACGACTGGAGCACTGCCTGACACCGAGATAACTGGGCGTGACCCTGGACCGTACTCTGTCTTTCAGACAACACTGCATCAATACTAAAGGCAAAGTTAGTGCGCGTAATAACAGATTGCGAAAACTCACAGGCACAGCATGGGGAGCTCAACCAGAAATGCTCAGCTGCTCAGCTTTGGCGCTCTGTGTGTCCCCTGCGGAATACGCCGCACCGGTTTGGGCAGCTTCTGCTCACGTGAAACATGTGGATGTCGCTATCAACGAGACAGCAAGAATCGTGACAGGCTGCCTAAAGCCAACTCCAGTTAATAGTTTGTACCCACTTATTGCCGTGGCACTCCCATCTGTACGAAGAGCCGTCGGCACGGATGCTGAAAGGACGAAACAGGAAACCGATGCTAGCCTTCCTCTGCACCAACACCAGCCAGCCGGTCGACGCCTAAGATCAAGGAAGAACTTCATGGCAAGATCACACACACTCGAGGGGTCCATAGAAAATAACCGTATCACTAGGTGGACCCAACAGCTAACTACTCGGGAACCCCCAAGAGATGAATTGGCCCTAGGCAAACACCTCCCTTTCGTGGTATAGAAATCTCTAAATCGGCTCAGGGCAGGAGTGGCAAGGTGCAAGACAAATCTGTTGAGGTGGGGAATGTCTGAGAACGACGATGTGCTGTGTATATGAGCCACATACTGATCTGCCCACAACTAGAAGAAGGATGCACGCACGAAGACTTAATTTTATGTAATGACAAGGCTATTATAGCCGCTATTTTTTGGAAAGATGTACCGAAAGATGTACCGATAAATTACATCATCATTACCTCATCTTTCAACTTGTTTTTAAAAAAATGTATTAACCCTTATTTGTGGTCCATCTTAGATGGAGCATCGTCTCTAGTTACTCCTACCAAATTGTTCCAATTAATATTGTTCGAATCAAAAGCATGCTGCACCACAGAAAATATATCACATCCCCTTGTACGGAATTTTTAAGCTTCCCATTGGCAACAACTCTTCAAAAATCATAAAATTTCAGTAACTCCACGAATAAATATTACGAGTTGTGCCTGATCGCATATATCCGAACTTTCATCCAAAGCAATGGAAAAAGCAGTAAACGATTTTCAAATTTCTTGTAACTCATTTCTCTCTTCTATTTTGCGACAAGTGGTCATTTTCGAGCAACAAATATCACTGAATAAAGACTTTTATCTGGGCACACTATGTAGACAACTTTTAACATACAATTTTCAAAAATATCTTCTAAAAATGGTTTACTATGTTTAGCAATTTCTTGCGCAATAACATAGGTAGCCAAAACGGAGGATTCATTTTGTTTAACCAGATTTTTCAACATCAATTTCTGACCACTGAAGGACTTTCTTAGTTCCTAGTGTCGTTCTGTATCTGCATCTGTGAGAAATTTTTACCGTTATGAAAAATCGCACCCACATTTTATTGTATTTTATTCGTAATATTTTATTATCTATTTTACTGTTTATTTATTTTTTATTATTTTAATAAAAATATAAATCATGGCATCGACATCGCGGGCCTAACTTTGGGAATCTCTGCATTAAAGGAATAGGGGCTGTGCTGAAACAAAAAGATGAAAATGGAGACAGTAAGTCAGTGGCATATTTTTCAAAAAAACTGAATGGCGCACAAAAACGAAAAAAGGCAATATACCTAGAATGTTTAGCTATAAAAGAAGCGGTAAAATACTGGCAACATTGGCTTATTAGAAAGGAGTTTCTGGTATATTCCGATCATAAACCTTTAGACAATCTGAACATAAAGGCTAGAACGGATGAAGAACTTGGAGATTTGAGATATTACTTATGTCAATATAATTTTAAAGTAAAATATAATCCAGGAAAATCTTATCAAGAAGCAGATTGTTTGAGCAGAAATCCGGTTTTAGAACCTTATGAAAACATACATCAGATGCAATTCTGAAAGTAATAAATCTAATCAATCTGAGAGACATAAAAAATGATCAAAGTACAAATACCGATCTACAAAATAATATAAATAAATTTAAATTGAAGAACGACATTTACTATAAAAAATTAAAAAATAAAGATAAAATTTGGTTTTCTGAAGATTGTAGTAAAACAATAATAAAAGATGTACATAATACATATTGGACATACAATACCATATAGGAACAACACAAATGTTAAATAAAATAACACCATTTTATACAGCAAGAAACATCTAAAATACAACAACTAACATAAAAAATATCTGTGAAAAGTGTAAACAATGTAAACAATGATTAAAGGAACAACTTTAAAAGATGTGCACATGCAGCACAACGACAATAGCAAGTACTTACAAGAATTTACATCGCAGCAAATGAGTACAATATTACTGAAATTAAAAAACAAAAGAAGTAGCGGACCTGACGGCCTGCCATGCAATTTGATTAGACATTTTAGTATGGAATTAGTGAAACCAATAACCGACATAGTGAATTGCTCTTTTGATACCGAAACGTTTCCGGACATTTTAAAAATGTCCTCAATAATTCCGATATATAAAAATGGAGATAAAAACAATATCAACAATTACCGACCGGTAGCTCTTATCTCAGTCTTAGCGAAAATAATCGAATACTGCATGGAAGACAGACTTACACCATTTCTCGAAAAATATAAAGTGATTCCACCTCAACAACATGCGTTTCGTAAAAATAAATCCACTATCACAGCTTTTCAAGATCTGCATGAAAAAATAATATCGGAGTTGGATAGTGGAAAATGTCCACTGGTTATCTTTTGAGACCTCACCAAGGCATTTGACTGTGTGTCGCACTTCAAACTACTAGGAAAACTTTATACTTATGGAGTTCGAGGAAAAGCTGGGAGATGGTTTCAATCGTACCTTCATAGTAGAAATCAGTATGTAAGGGTTGGGAATAGCAGATCCAAAATACTGCCAACTTTCATTGGTGTGCCACAGGGGAGTGTCCTGGTCCCTATACTATTCTCACTGTATACATCTGATTTAATTAAATATATTGGAGAAGATCGGATCACACTATATGGCGACGATGCTAGTGTTTTCATATCCAAAGCATCAATGGAAGAACTACAATCTGAAGCAAGTGAAGTTATATCGAATTTACACAATTGGTTTTCGGGCAATAACCTACGCTTAAACTGTGATAAAACAAAGTACATTAGATTTCAAACTAACAGAAGAAAACCAACCGAGGATATTACTTTAGGAATCGAAGGAAACATCATTCAAAGAACAGGGTGTCTAAAATTCCTAGGTTTGTTCCTGGAAGAGCGTCTCACCTGGAATATCATGGCAGACAACATTATTAAAAAAGTAAATATAAAAACATACCTCATAAGAAGGATTAGACAACTCCTACCCAAATCCCCAATATTAGACATATACCACGCGGAAATAAAATCAGTGATATCCTATGGGATTTTAATATGGGAAGCTTCCACACAGCTGAAGAGGGTATTTATAGGCCAGAAAAGGGTAGTAAGAGCCATATCCGGGAAAACAAGAAGGCAATCTTGCAAACCTTCATTTAAAGAGCTGGAATTGTTAACACTACCAGCAATATATATATATATATATATATATATATATATATATATATATATATATATATATATATATATATGGGAGCTTGCGTGTTATATGCATAAGAACGCAAAGCACTTCAAGTTAAATATAGACCAGCATATGTACAATACCAGAAGCTGCCTAAATCTATATACACCGAAGAGCAACCTAAATCTATGCTCTAAAGCAGTTAACAGACTAGGAATTAAAATATACAATCACTTACCAGCTGACATAAAAAACTAAAAAATATACAACGTTTTCAGAAGAAAATTAAAAATACATTTAATTGAATGTGCTACTAAGACATTAATGAGTTTTTAATACATTAATAAATTCTAAAAATTTATTATGAATTACTTAATAATATATTAAGTAATTTATATACATACATACATATATATATATATATATATATATATATATATATATATATATATATATATATATATATATATATATATATATATATATATATATATATATATATATATATTTGTATATATATATATATATTTATATATACATATATATATATATATATATATATATATATATATATATATATACATTACTTAATAAATTATTAAGCTATATATACTTTATTTATTTTGTGTCTGTAGATATATTCTAATTGTAGATATTATTTTGTGATGCTTTTTTTCTGTGTTAGGTTTTGTATCTTGCACGAGCACACTTTTTTCTTTGACGTATCAAATATGTATTGTACTGTACATCCAAAAGATAAATAAATATTTTGATTTGATTTGTTTTGAAGTGCGAAATCTGTATAAAAAATAAATCAAGAAAAAAAACTAAATATGGTTTCATGTCACAATTGGGTCCAGCAACATATCCATTTGAAATTGTATCCATTGATACAATTTGAGGTTTTGGGCGATCTCGTTCAACAAAGAAATATTTACATCTTCTAGTTTATCATTTTAGGAGATATGCCTACATTTTAACATCTAAAAACCAAATCTCCAATGATTTTATAAAATTGATTAAGAAAGTGGCACAAGTTAAGTGACGATATAAACATTATTTTGACAGATCAATATCCAGGGATAAATTCCAAAGAATTTAAACAATTTCTAAAAGAGATAAATACAACAATTATTTGTACTGCAGTTGATGCACCATTTTCAAATGGTCTCAACGAAAGACTAAATCAGACATTAGCAAATAAAATAAGATGCAACATAAATGAAAGTGATAGAAAAATAGCTTGGACAACCACTCTTCAAAAATGTGTAGAGAAATATAATGAAGCAGAACATACAGTCACAAAGTTTGCCCCAAAATACTTATTGGATGGCGAAAATGTAAACCTTTTACCACATGAGTTAAAATTTAGATGTGCAGACGAGGATCTGAAAAGAGATAGAAAATTGGCTTTGGAAAATACAATTAAATCGCACAATTATAATAAAAAGCGGTTCGATCTACATAGAAAAGCATATGAATTTTATCCAGGAGATATGGTTATCGTCTAAATAGAAAAAAAATAGATTAATTGAGAGTTGGACCATATAAAATAATGAGAAAATTGTCCAATTCAATTTAGGAGGTCGATACCGGACACAAGAAAACAGAATCAAACCTTTTCCATATTAACAAACTAATTCCAAGGGGGGAGATGTAAAGAAAACATGACACTCATATACTGATGTCTTTAGTTTTCTTAAGTTTGAATCAACCTCTCCATGGAAAGACCGACAATTGATGAAACGGACTAAACGTCAGTTGACACAGATAATTAAATGTGAACAATTTATAAATTTGTAAAACTAGTTAATACTGCAATTAGAAACTTTAAATGCTGTTGCTCTTATTCTTTTAGGTAAAATAAATCATTGTAACAATTATTGTAAATAAATACTCTTATTGTTATAGAGAAACGCAACTTTTTTTTATTTTAACAACGTTAATTTTTACAACGTTTTTAATTCTAAGAAACTTGGGTCTATAGAAAACATATATATATATATATATATATATATATATATATATATATATATATATATATATATATATATATATTCAATTAATCTGAATAGGAAGAAATGATCTTAAAAACAACGCTATTTATCTGGTTCTCGTTTAGTGACACGAATGTAAATATACACACGAAAATAGACATGGAAATTATAAAAAAATCTGTAGCACATGCACTTGGCGGTTTGGAAAAATTATCCCGCTTTATGTAAACATTTTGAATCTAATGACAAAACTTCTGGATAATTAGCGATTTTAATTTTCGCGACTCAACTCCCCCAGATTCGGACGCACCAGACCGAAACTTAAAATCAGGAATTTTTTACCTTCGAGGCGCATTTTCTATCTATTTTCTATCTATTTGCATTAATTTGGATTTTCTTAAGGATTTAGATTTAATTAGCATTTACGTCATAAAGCAATTCGCTTACCTTTCGGAAACCTTAACATTCTTCTTCTTGTCCTGCGCATATCCATTAATGGATATGTTGGCGACCACATGTCCAATTTCTACACGATCCCTAGTTGTGTGGATCAAACTTTATACAGTTCGGAGTCCCGCCCATTGCTTTATGTTCCGCAACCAAGACATCTTCCTTCCTATTCCCTTCTTTCCACCAATTTTGTCTTCAATTATTAATTGCAATATGTGTTACTTTTGGTTCCGCATTATGTGATCCAGGTACGGAGTCTTCCTTCTTTTTACTGTAATTAATGTAATTGTTAATTCGCCTGAGAACTTCTTCGTTTGTGATTCTTGCTGTCCATGGGATCTTAAGTATTCTGCGGTACAGTCATCTCAAAAGCTTCAAGTTTTCAGTGTCCACCCTTCGATACCGTAATGGAGAACCGACCATGACCATATATAACACTTAACTTGAAGACTTTTTTCAACTTCGTAGATGCGCTACGTGCATTTTCAATTCTGCATTTTATTTCGATGTCTGCTGACCAATTCTCAGTGAGCCATGTACCCAGATAGGACCTTAACCCTTTCACTGCCATTTCAATTTTAAGGAATAACACACAGCGCCATTATTTATTAAAATGCCGGTAGTTATGTCACTACCGCAAAACCATTGGTTCAATCTAAACAACTGCGTCGAAAAATCGCTAGTCCGCCGCGGCACGTTGAACGCAAACGGCAAATTTGAAGGTTTGACCCTCTGCAGGGGGGCGGCAGGACGGAGGACGAAACCTGTGGATGCGCAATGTTAAACCAGCGAAGATTTGCCGTCTTCGGCGGCATAAAAAAGTCGAATTTGACCTTTTCAAAAACCCACGCGCTACGGTCCCCAGGCGGAATTCGGGAAACGCCACACGTCAGTCGTCTCAAAATTGATCGAAATTTGCGATTCAGGCCGATCGCTTCCACACACTGACCCCAAAAGTTTGCATTACAAAAGTTTACACTTTTACGCAGATCACGGCGAAGATGCCCGGGGAAAATGAAATTCACGAAAGAATTCCGGTAGAAAACTCGCGTCCTCTGACACCACTCTCGTCCTTGCGCGACTTTTTTCGGCGACGTTATTTACATTTTTCGGCGAATCCGACTCACACGCCGCCTGCGGCGGCGGTGCATCAATTTCTTGTAGCCAAAGAATACACGAACGACCCCACGCACGGCGATTTTCGATAACGCTTCCGGATTGCGTCATTTAAGCTTCCAAAAATGAGGATTTTTTGCAAGAAAATGTGAGGTTTTCGAAAGTCCCAAAAAATTTAAGTAAAAAAAAACTTATTTAAAAAACTTAGGTGACAGTCGGATGGACAGTGGCCGAAGTTCCGGGCACACTGGCGCCGGTACCACGTCCGTGCGACGAAAATTGTCCGAGTTGTGTGTGAAAAAGTGAAAAACCTGGAAAAAATCGCCCAGCCGCCCCCGGTGACGACAGGTCGGTGATAGTATTTTAAAAAAATAGCCGATTCTTTTGCAAATCGGTTGTGGGAGATTCCCAATCGTTGTGTAAGATTTTCAAAATAAAAAAATTACAAAAAAACGCGATTTCTCTCCAGCTTTAAGTTCAGTGAGGGCTCGTTACTCGTTTAGTAATCAGCGCAAAATTAGATGACGCCGGTAAAAAAAGAAACCCCAGGCTACATCGCCCAGGACGGCGCTGTAAAAATTCACGGCCCCGGGTCACATCTCCGGGAATGGCGGTGAAAGGGTTAAGCAACGTATTAGGCTTGAAAAAGTCACACCAGAAATGTTACAAAAAATTAGAGATGCATCTTTCTTAGATTTGCTCTTTTTGGCAAGAAACAAACGGAGTCGATTTTGAACATTTGTTGCATTAAATAGTATTCAAGTTATAAAATTGGTTTTCTTTTTTTAACACGCGGGCTGTGAAAATATTCAAGAAATAAATAGTGTGCTGAATTCCTTGCGAAGAGATCTTTGAGAACGAAGTGACACCTCGTGACACCTTTCCATTTGAAAAAAAAAGGTCTGAGCTTGCTGGGCACTTTCAGGAAAAGATAAACAAACATCATATACATAGAAATGAGGGCAAGAAAAAACAATACGTAAAGTGTTTCGGGATATTTTGCAAAAATCGCCTATGACGAAGTTATGAATTTTATTCTTGTTAAAGTTTCCACATTGTATACACCTGACATGTTAGCCGCATTGTCTTATTTTTGACCGCGACAATTTCTAATATCAATCCCAAACCTTTCCAGGATGACATAATAATTTCCAAATAACTTGCAGCATGTTTGTTTATATCAATGAACGACAAGAAACGTTCTTGTATTTCATTACTTTTATCAATGAACCTGTCAATGACAATTGATCAACATCGGGCGTTTTGTACAGAATCAACGAATAGTTATTTACATTAGAGTGCGGAAAGTTTGATTTAACATCGCGACAGCTCGTTTAGGGACCGAGCCCAAAGGGCGAGCGAACTTAGATGGAGCGTTGTAAAATCAAACTTTCCGCACTGACAAGATGTAGTCATGATTAACAGTCAGGATTAGTTTCAATAAACTTATCTACCAAGCTTACCTCATTAGTCTTCTACGTCCTATTTTATATGAAGCGTTCCTCTTACCTGTCTTATATACCCGTTTAGTTCTATCCCTTTTGTGTCTCTCATGTTTGTATATTCTGTCATATTTGTTTTATCTGTTTGGACATATCTGTCCTAGTCTAGTCTTGTATATGTCTATTTGTACATGTGTATTTAGACTATTGTTTTTAAGCGTGTCTCTATTCTAATCTACACTTTTAATGGGTGATTTTTTTTGGTGATATGGGTTTGATGGGGTGATTTGGGTGATGGGGTTATGGGTATGGGTGATAACCGTTTGGGTTTTGAACATTGAAAAAAAATAGAAAATTTGCAAAAGTGAATGAAATATTTATTTGGGCCGATAAATGAATGCCTGCCATTTACTTTTTAAACATTATTTCATGTAAATTTGGCCCCCGGCTAGGCTGTAGGTGGTCCATCCGTGAGCTCCAATTTTGGCATGCTTTTCCAGCATTTCGGCCGGTATCTCACCAATGGCAGCTGTAATGTTGTCTTCCACGGCTGGAATTGTGGTAAATAAAATAGTTTAAATAGAATTTTTTTAGTGCAAAAAAGATTCGTAAAATGTGGCAGAAATGTCACAAGGTTTGCCATTTCACCATGAATAGACTAACAAGCGAACAACGCTTGCAAATCATTGAATTTTATTATCAAAATTCGTGCTGTGTGAGAAATGTGGCTTGTCCCTGTACATGAGAGACTTCATGTATCACCACTAAAAATAGTCTAGTGGGGTCACATCGCATGATCTTGGCGGCCAATGGACTGCTCCAAAACGTGATTAATTGCTCACCAAACTCGCCTCCCAATAGGTTCAAGGTATCGCGTGCCGTTTGGCATGTGGCACCGTCTTGCTGAAACCGCAAAACAACCAAGTCCAATTCTTCCATTTTGGGCAAAAAAAAGTCGGTAATCATCGCAAGGTAGCTTGCTCCATTGACTGTAACGTTGCGATTTTCATCGCTCTTGAAGTGCTCAAGAATGTACGGTCCAATAACCGCCGGCCCACAAACCGCACCAAACTGTGCACCTTTCTGGGTACATTGGCAGCTCTTGAACTGCCTTTGGCTGCTCGTCACACCAAATTCGGCAATTCTGTTTTTTGATAACCCATTGAGCCAAAAACAAGCTTCGTCGCTGAACACAACTTTTCGATAGAAAAATGGATCTTCCTCCAACTTTCCTAATTTCCAATCACCAAGCAAACGACGTTGTGGTACGTCACCTAGTTTCAGTTCTTCATTGACACTGGCCGATACAGCAGCAATATTTTCCTCGGTATGCACTCTTCGCATACGAGCTGGTGGATTAATGTCCAATAAAGTGAAATTGGTACGAAATTTGGTCACAACAGCTTGAACAGCCTGTCCCGTCGGTCGATTATGACGATCATAAAATAGTCGTAATTTACGAAACACATTTCTCACACAGCACGAATTTTGATAATAAAATTCAATGATTTGCAAGCGTTGTTCGCTTGTTAGTCTATTCATGGTGAGATGGCAAACCGTGGGGAGCGTTTCTGACATTGCCACATATTACGAATCTTTTTTTATACTAAAAAAATTTACACTGTAAAACAATAGCAAAAAAATCTCCCGTTATATGTCTGTTTGTATATGTCTATTTAAACTATTTTATTTAAGCGTGTATCCAATATTGTATGACTAGTCTTCTCTACTCAATTTCCTTTGTTAACACTTGTTCCTCACAGAGTCTAATCTTATTTATATAATAAACTGTTCCTTTAATGAACAAAATTAACAAACCAAAATATTATAAGGTTTTATTTAATGTTAATTAATCGATAAAAATAAAATAAGTTATTTAATAAACAAATCAACTTTATCGGTGTGGAGCCATTGTAGGTGATAATTGTAAAGGGTTTCTTGAAAATCTGGATTAGATATAAAGAAAATATTATCCATTGCTTTTTTTAACTCGTCCCTGTAATTCGAGAAAATTATGATTCTCTATTTTAAGACTCACTCTGTCTTTTGAAGATCTTTGCTCTTTACGTAAATGTCCATAAAAGCACAGGCCACATTAACGTCGTAAGTCATTTTCTTTAATTTACTTAATCCTGCTTCAGGCACTCCAAATTTACCTTCAAATGTTGCCACAGCTATATGATATTTATCCGAACGATCTAAACATGTAAACATATTTTCAATGTAAAAAAATCATTATTTTATTAAAAAACCTTACCAAAATCATATAAAGAGTTTCTGTGTGGGTTTAAATTACTTGCATAATGGTACTACAAAGCTCTAGTACCTTCGACCAAAGCTTCAAATTTATCTTTAAAATCGTCAATAAATTTTAAAGCTTCGGAAGCTTCCATTGAACCACGAGGAATTTGTGTGTACCAATTTCGGAAATTATTTGCTTGCGGCCAATCTAAAACCTAAAAAAAATCAAAATGTGGGAATATTTGCATTTTTTGATAAATTATTACTTACTTCATCGGGGTGGAAAGATCTAAAACATAACAAAACGATTGATTTACTTCTTAACTTTGTTAATATATTTTGTATACTTTTTACCTGTTGCAATATTTTTATTTTTGCCTGTCCACGTGCAAATTTGTATTGTCCTGAATTACCGTGGATCCTCGAAAAAGTTTTTTGAATGAAAATCATGATTTTTTATTTGGAGTCGGGCATACCAGAATGCATGTTGTCAAAAAAAAAAACTTGAGAGTAGTACTTTTTGGTGAAATGATTCTTCAAAGAAATGTAATAAACCAGCATTGTCGATTTTAAGTACAAAATTTAACAATTTCGTAATAGTAGTTGGTAAACGTTCGCAACTTAAAGAAGATATGATTTGATAATTTCGTTTTAAAATAATGCCTAAAAAAAATTACTATTTTAATGTTTGTGAAAAGTATTTTGTAAAAATACCAGCCATGCGTAAACCCATTTTATGTATAATTTGTTTAATATTTTTGAATCGGTTCTTCACTTCGCCTTGGTAATATTTGTCGCAGACGGCTTTTGTTATCGAATATTCACCCGGATAATTATTCAAAATTTCGGACATATCACAAGGGGTCGTGTGGAAGATTTTCAATATTTTTTAATTCAGGATGGTAAGTGATTGCTAGTAAATCAGCTTTTCCTAATAATTTCCTACGGAAAATTAAAAAGTCTTCGCTATATTTTTTTTTAAATATTTTTCCCATCTCTTCTTCTTGAATAATATCTTCATGAGTAACCATAGGTTCATGAGAAAGAGTTTTATTTGGAGTTTCTTGTTTTTTCTTGGATTTTTCTCGAATCGTTTAGTTATCGATTCGACATATAATTCATTTTTAACATAACCAAACTTTTGTTCAAATTGTTTATAAGCAAAAAAATAACCCTCTTCTTAACTTTTGGTAATGTCAAACTTATTCAAACATTTTCCTATAAATTTAAAGTCAAAAGAATATATTTTACGGTTTGTTTCTTAGAAATTGCCTCGCAAATTCAGTATTTACTGTGGCTATGTATTCTCCTATAAACCGTGCCGTTTTATATATTGGATAAGTATCAGCAATAATCTAAACCATGCTTTCAGCAACATTTAAATCACCATATTGAACTTCATACAATGTGTAAATTGAATAGATTTCCTCGCCTGAAGCAGAGAAAAAATCTTTATACGTATTTTTTTCAATAGATATAACATACCCATATCATTCGGTGTTCTCTCCACAGAGTCTGCTAGAAATTTCTTTGCTTCTGAGAGGAAATTGTATTTGTAGAACTCTTTACCAAGGAGTTTATAATATTTTAAGGAATTTGTGTGAGCCTCCAGGATTCGGAGCGAAGCACTTTCCAATTTCATTTTAATCTCGTCTCTAGTTAAACTCTCTGGCATATTCAAAGCCGCCGATATTATTGGATCCTCACTAGTCTGCATTTTTTTTTAAACATTAGTGAAATAACCTGATTAAAGATACGTTTCCAGGAAATAAATTTAATTTGATAAAAAACTTGATAAAATGGTTTTTCATTTAGAAACATTGATATTTTATTTCATTGGTGAAAGTAGGGTGTGTCCTGAAATTTTTAACTATAGACAAAATGATAAATATAGACAAAACTTAATATGATATATACATCTATAAACAATTTATAGACAAAGTAATTCAGATTCCCTAATCCCTAGAAATATTTGGTAGATGGCAGTTTTGGGTATTAACAGTATAGTGGTAGTCCGTAGATCGCAATTATTTTTAACCGAATAACATTACTGTAGAATTCAGGTCCGGATGGTGTATGGTGAAATAAATGTGTTGGTTTTACATCAAATCTAAAATGTAGGATTTTCTATCTATCTATCTATCCTTATTATTGGTACTCGATAGGGTTTTTAGGGTCCGAGTACCTGGACTTGGACCAAGGGTACGAGTCCAAGGGTAAATAACCGGTACACGATACTCGATCTAAGAATCGACGAGTCTCGGATTTTGAATGTTCGGCATTGTCTAGTACAGGGGTGGCGAACTTTTATGTATCAACGTGCCATTTTTTTCCACATAAATGTTTAATGAGGCCATAGATGTGCCGTCAACTAATTTTGACAGTTGTGACTGGACAGTGATGTTATTTTTAGCAGACTGCATGCTGAACTGGAGTAATAGATCTAACGGTTTCTAAGCGAGTCTTTTAATGGTATTCATCTCTGACTTGCAGGCACAGATGAAAGAAAATATGGTTAAAATAGCAGGAGCCAGTTAAATGTGTCTGAAGACGAATTTCATGTTTCCAAAATTTTGTTACTGGCGTTTGTACTTAAATTGCTTGTCAATCTTTCTGTTTCAGTTTAATTTCAACTCTTTTCTTGTTTCAATAATTTTTTTAATCCATATTGAACTAGACTGGAAATCAATCAGCTGCATTTCAAATTCTTCAATTTCCAACCAATCGAATTGGGACTAGTTCAGTTTATCAAATGAAGTCACATCGGGTTCATAATAAACTTGAGTGTTTCCGATAACTCTTTGAATTGAGAAAATCTCGCTGAAAATTCTTTTATTGAAGAATCAATTACAGCAATAAATTCCTAAAAACTTTGACTTCGCCTAGTTTCACATGTACATCTAAATCGTTGATATTTTCCTTCAGGTTTTGGAAATACTTGTAATATCGTTGCTGAAAACACGCAGTTTTTTTTTTCAATTGTTTTATTTGTGCCTTGTAGCTTGACATTCAATTCACTGAAATTTTGGCATATGTATGTAAATAACATCAATTTTGAAAGCCACATTCAACAATTGTGGGTATTGTTCAATTTTTCCCTCATTTTGCAGATCATTCCGAAGCGTAGGATCACTCGCGTTCGTTCGTAATATGACACTTCATAGTGAACTTTGTCATTTTGAACTAAAATGCAAACCGTTTTGATCGGTAGCGTGCCCAAAATAATCTATCGCGTGCCATCAATTGTACGCGTGCCATTGGTTCGCCATCCCTGGTCTAGTATCCCTAGTCTAGAACAACACAATACTAGGGATTGGTAATCCCCGATGCTTTTAGACAACTGTACCTGATATGAAATAATAAGCGTAGATAAAATATTTTCTCTAAAAGTTTGTAAAAGTAGAGTGCTGTAAGTTATATCACGAGACAAAGATCACGAGATTGCGTTTACGTGTTTTGTGTTCTGTAGTGCATAACTCGATTTCAAATACTGATTATTAATAATAAATTTGAAAACAAATAATAAATTTTAAAATCCCCCTATGCCGAAGAATTCAAAATTATGGGTATTTACCACATGCGTGAACATGAAAAATGCTTTCGTGTTATTGTTAAAATTGCTAGACAGATTAGACACGGACCCGAAAAATAATAGTCGGCTCGTGTCAGACTCGCCGAGTCTAAAAAGACCGGATATTCCCAAACCCAAGTTATCGATGATAATTATCGAAATAGTAATATCCGGTAAATCATCCTCGGGGAAACTTATAACCCTTAGAGGGCGAGTGCCAGGGGGCGAAAGAGCAAGATCGAAATCAAATATAACAAAAACAGCAACGTCTGACCCAGAATGGACGGCTGCAAACAGCGTCTGATCTTAAATGGACGGCTGATTTAACATAAACTCTTCAAGACGTATGGCAAGCGCGATGTTTTAATATGCCAAATAATTTCCAATACTTAAATAGTGTCGATTTCCAAAAACAAACTACCCCGGGTGAGTAGAGAGAATTCTAACAATCTCACTCTTACTTGAGACCAGTGTTTCCTCTAAGCTGTGCGCGTGTGCGCGCGCACATAGATTACATAGCGCACATGAATGATAGAGAACATAGCGCGCATGAAAAATATTGGCGCGCACAAATTTTTCGTGCAGAAAATAAAATTGCAATTGATAATCTGTTGTTGGCAATTAAAATGAACATATCTTTACTTTCGGTTGGAGAAATAAATAAACACATGGGAGCAAAATACGTTTAATCCAGTCATCTAGGCATATCACCCCGGAATCTAATTCCTTCATTTTATCATTATCCTTCACAACCCTACATTTTAGCATTACAAATGTTGTCTCAAAAATCACATATTCAAACATATTACATATTCAAGGTCAAAGGTCGAAAAAATCTGGTTTTTTTTGAAAATATCTTTTTTGAAAATACCTTTTATCGTATTTGCATTTATTATAGAAGTTATTATGGAAAATATTTTCTTTTTAATGTTGTTTTTTTACTGATATTAATATTACAGCTTTTATTATTAGTCTTTTTCCGGTTGACCAACAGTTTCAGACTAATTCTTATCTTCATTCTCCTCATTATCATTGACATTAATTGTCATATCTCCTCGTTATCATTGACATTAATTTCAGGGTCATATGCATTGTCTTCATGAATATCTGAAGGATATGATGATGCATTGAGACATGCATTTCCATTATATTGACCACAAGCTAAAAAACATTGCATCCCTAACTTACGGCATTCACAACGCGAACGACAACCATTCTTGCAGTTGCAAAATATTGAAGTGAGTAGTTCATCTGGCGCAGGTGGTAAAAGTGTTGTTACCGGCGTTAGGCTTTCATTTTGAAGTACCCAACCCCATTCCTGGGGTTGTAAATCATTGCCTAACTTAGTTTGATTTTGATAGTAGACACGTTTAATGTGTTGATGAACTGCTGCACTAGTTGGTGGTAGAAGTGATAACTTCACAGGTTTATTTAATTTGGTTGATTTTATAAACTATGTGTATCGAAAGTAATCGATGTTGCCCTCAGATTTTGACTGCCAAAAAAAGTCGAGTTCCATTTTCATATAATGTTGGCAAAGCGCAGTTTTCTTCTTGAAATACTTGAGCCAGACGATGAAAATAAGATGATTTTTCTAATGCTGTGATGACTCTATTTTGTTCCTTTCCAAAAAAGAGCAGACGTCGTGTCACAACTTCTGAATGCGTGTAAGAATAAAATATGTTCTTTACAACGGGGATATTTATCAAAACTTTTAGTGGAGTAAACGTCTGTTAGAAAAGTATCCGACCTTATTTTTTATTTTGGAAACCTGATGGATTTGAATCAAGCGCGCTTGCATGAGCCGACCTTGAACCTCCGTACACATGCGTGAATTTTTTCCCGCCTGTAGATAGCGTCAGTTGCTGTTGAGCGACTGGAGTTGTGGTCATCAGGAAATTGTCGACTTCATCATGACAATGCTCCAGCACATTCTTCGCACTTGGTTCACAATTTTTTGACTCCTCTAGTTCGACAGGCTCCTTACTCTCCTGATATGGCCTCTTGCGACTTCTGGCTATTCCTCATAGTCAAGAGACCATTGAAAGGAACGCGATTTCAGACAAAAGAGGACATTATGGCTGCAACTACAGCTAAAGTAGCTAAAGCGAGCTAAAGTAGATTCCGAAAGAGGCTTTTTCGGAATGCTTCCAAAAATGGCGACACCGCTGGAAGAAGTGTGTGGAGTCCCAAGGAGATTACATTGAGGGTGATTAGGTTTCCAACGCTCCAGGTATGCCAGTTTTTTTTACCGGCTAAAGGTCGGATACTTTTCTAACAGCCACGTGGTCCGTGGTTGTGTTTCAACGTTGCTTTTTTTTAGTAAATTTTGCATTTTTTTTAATTTCTGGTTCATGTGATTTAGTACGTCCAGTTAAAAATACTAATATATCTATGTCCTTACCTATGATGACAGCAGTTCCTTGTTGTTCTGATTTTAGTTTAGAAAATTAGGACATCAGCATCGTCTCTGGATACTTTCGTAGCGATATTAGCAATTTTCAATCTCTCAACAAGCATGTCGATTAGGTTTTCTTTATTAAGTCGCTTTGATAAAAAAATTTCTTGGCTAATGGAAACTATAACCATTGTTTCATCAAAACGATCTTCATACGTCGTTGAAAGAGCACCTGTTCTCCTTAGTTGTTAAATTAATATTTTTATCATTGTCTGAGTATACATTAAATACGACTACAATATTAGATATAGAACCATACTGTGTTTGTAAATATTTAAAATATTTATCTAACACAGCAGAGAAAGTATCTTCTTTACTTCATACGACGCGGTGTAGAAGAAATCCACCATCAACAATGTATGTAATATTACCATACAATTGGTACCATACCATACTCTGATAAAAGATGATTTCGTGGTTTTTCTCATGCCATTGGTATCAAATAAAGATGTCAGATACGGGCTGAGTTCATATTGAAGATATGGATTAAGGAATAAGGTACGTATGGCTGAGCGCTTCACACTCTACGCCCTCTATCTCTAAAACAGCTAGACTTACAAAAAAAGGTTTCAGATTAAATTTGTAGAGAATTTTATTCTCTACAACGTATATAATAAATGCAACTACGATTACGGCAGAGAAAACGATATATTCTCAAAAAACTGATTTTTGCAACCTTTGACCTTGAACATCTAAGGACGCTCACATGTTTATTTACATGGTTATTGTGATTTTTGAGACAACATTTGTAATGCTAAAATAAAGATTTATACAAAAATTCAGTTTCTTCAGCTAGATTCCGAGATTTTTGACTGAGATGACTACATTAGTTCACATTTCAGAAAGTTGGCGTAGTAAAAACTATGTGTTTTCATTTTTGGAAGTTGTGAATACTGTTGAAAAAACTGAAATAATAAATTAAATTTAAATGACACATTTTCATACTTTAATTGTTGATGGAAGCACAGACATTTCAACAACCAAATGTTTTATATTTTCAGTTTAGAAAATCTGATCAATATAAAACTGTTTTCGGTGGGATAAAACATTGAATTTAAAATAAATTTAAAACTTTTGTCTTCAATTTTAGAAGAATTACTGAAGAACATTTATGACACATTTTTCAACGCCGTGAATTAACACCCATAGATGCTTTTCAATTTGCTCATGCAAGAATTAATAAAAACAAGGATAATTATCTTGAAAACATGGCATGGTGCAATAAAATAAGCGTTCTTTAAAAAAAAGGCTAATGATTTAAATATAACTTTAAAAATTGATATGTTTCCAAGTGAATGATGTAGAAGATTGGATATCCTTTGATGGATGGATGACCATATTTTAATGATGATATAGAATTCTAGAAAAACGAAACAAAGAAATAAATTGCATGAAAACTCTATGCTGATATGCTGATAAGAGTAAAATCATATATGAATGACGGAAACAATGTAAATTTAAGTAAAGTCTATACAGAGTGGTTAAAACCAAAATACAGGAGAGAGAAGTATAAAATAAAAGCCATTAAAAAATTTATAATCCATAATTCATAAATTGTTCAATAATAAGTAATTGTGAATTGTTGTTCTTGTTTGTTTGTTTTGCAAATGTGTTAATTGAAAAATTTAGATCAGTCAACGTAAGTATTAAATTTTCTTATTTACCGTTTGAATGGAAATGGGAAACCACAATAATCAGCTAAATTCTGTCTTCACGAGCTAATGATTTGACTTGATTCTTGAGGACTTGATTTGACTTGATTCTAAAATTTTGCTGAATTTTAATTATTATTTATTAATATTGTATGTTTTTATTATATGCGCTTTCTTAATTGCCGCACACATTTTTTTTTATTTTGAAAAAAATTGCACAAAAAATTAGAGTCCGACACACCAACGTACAACAAAACAAGAACAAAACTATGGATAGCAACATAGAATGCTCGTGCTTTAAAAGCGGACGATAAAATAATAGAACTAGAAGAATTAATTAAAATAAAATGACACATAATAAGTTTATCAGAAAAGCAAACAAAATAAGAAGGGCATGGAACGAGCATGGAAATGAGGAACGATCGGAAGCATAAGGTAAGGGTCGGATTCATCATCAACAAAAATATAGTACCACTAATTAATTACTTCAAAGCCATATCCGAGTAGCATACATAATTATGAAAGCAACAAGGACTATAAAACTAAAAATCATACAAGGATATGCACCTACGTCAACATACACAGATGAAGAATGTGAAGATTTCTACGAGCATTCTATACAATGTTATCTCACCCGAAGGAAAATAATAATGGGAGATTTTAATGCAAAGCTCGGTAACAAGAAGGAAGAACCCGAAGAATATATAGGGCATTATGATTTAGGTACTAGTAATGAATGAGCCGTTACCATGATGAACTGGGTTGGCATTGTAGCCTAGAGGTTTCATTTCATAGATTTCATAGACCATTTCATAGACAATGAAAAAGGAGGTTGTGGTGAGATGCTAGCAACTCACAACAACCTAGCACAAGCAATGAGAAGGGGCAGTGCAATAATTGTACTGGTACCATATCAATTATAAGGAGCAGTAGTGGTACCATATCAAAAAGTTGAGGGGCGCTACAATCCTTGGACAGATACCATTGGACTGGTTGGACGGATAGCTTAAAGCTGTGACTACGGGGAAAGTAATCTTCCAAACCTATCATTAGTAATTAATAATAATAACAATTAATAATAAATGGGGCAAGTTACCTTCTGAACCATCATTGCAATGGGAGAAAGCAACTGTTATACTTCTGATACACTCTTTCTGTTTATCCAATAAATGAATTATCGAAAATGTATGGAAAAAAAATGCAATAGGCCACATGACCATAGTTTTTAAAGGGCCGAAATAGACTGCTATCCACATTGGGAGACAAAATTTTAACTGTAGGTACGTGCGAAAACAATCTGTATCTTATCAACAATTTTTCCAAGCGAAAATGGACATGGATATCCCCAGAGGCGAATACAAACAATGAAATAGATTACATACTCACAGACAAGAAGAATGTAATGCAATATGTCATCACATTAAAAATTCTTTTAATACTGGCAATGACTACAGGCTTGTTAGAGCAATGTTTGCCATTGATCATAAAATCGAAAGAAGAAACATGATAAAAAACAAATCAACAAAAATAACAGCAGCAGAACTTCGAGAACATCATAATGTACAGGGCCGTCTTTAACCTATTGGAGGCCCTGGGAACATTAGGATAAAGGGGCCCCTATGACCCTGACAGAGCACTATGTTTTTGAGCATATCACATTTTATGGACATCGGCGACAAGCTGGTTAATCTCTCTTGAAGCATTTTACTTCTATTCATTTCATTTTTTATTCTTTTCAATTTGGAGAAGGAACGTTCTCCACTGCAGTTACCAACATGTTAGAAAGGATTCTCAATGCGATATCTACATTTGGAAATGTGTCTTCAATTTTGTTTTCTTTCAAAAGATGATATAGTTCCAATATACTATTTGTTCCTTCATCTTCAATATGAACAATTTATATGAACAAGTATTCTCATCATTCTCGACATTCCATTTCCAACTCTTTCTCATTAACGTCTTCATAATGATGAATCATCATGATTTCAGTAAATGCTTTTCAACTTTGTCTCAACTCCTCGGAATTTGAAGTTTTCAAGCGAAAAAATAAACCAAAACGTTGACTAATGTTCTTATACGGACCTTATACTATACGGACTAATCGCTGTTTTAGATGAAGGCTCAGGGTATCAAATATGGGAAGAAAGGTTTAAACATTGATTTTCTCTTTGCCATTCAGTTGGGCTGACGGCGCGCAGAGCCATCAAAAAAAACTCTGGCGTGAGCTTCTACGTCTTGTTCTTTGTGATAGGTCCTTGCAATCAGTCCAATTCACTATCGTTTGATTTTTTCGAATTAAATATGTTTTTCGGTAATAAATATCGGTTATCGGTAATCTGGCAGGAATTAGAGGTCCCCTTCGATCGTGGGACCCTGGGCACGTGCCTGGGCGAGTGCCCAGTGAGGAAGGGCCATGTATATGTTACGGTAAATGTACATAGTTTGGTAAATGTACATATTTACCCGTATATCTACACATTTACCTTCTTGGTTGGTAAATGTGAGTTCAACTTACATTTACCAATTAATTTGGGTAAATGTGTACATACATACATAATGTTGTTGGAAATTGTTCGAGGTTTACATTAACATGCACAGCGCATGGACTGTCCCACAAGACAAACGTGATATTTTAACACAATAAAAAAACGGGCCAAGTGCAAGTTGTGACTCGCACACCGAGGGTTCCGTACAAACTTGTAAGTAAGGTATCTTTAGGAGGACCTAACTGTATGCAACCCATATGCTTCTGGTGCCTAACAATACCACGCAACACATTAGTGTATTTTCATAAGTTTAATAGTAAATTCGCATTTTTCTTGTAATTAAACTACATATTTACGGTTTTCAGATTTTTACCTTTACATGTGTTACCCTATAGGTTTTGATTAACTTGTGAAATCGCAATATATGCGACATAAACGGTCATATCTTTTGATCCCGTTGACTTACAAGTTTGATTCATCTTTTGATCACAGCTCAAAGAGACCGCAGACTCGAGTATTTGATACAAATTTCAACTTGTTAGCTATACGCGTTCCTGAGAAAAATGGTCTTGACAGATAGACAGACGGACAGACAGACAGACAGACAGACAGACAGACAGACAGACAGACAGACAGACAGACAGACAGACAGACAGACAGACAGACAGACGGACAGACAGACAGACAGATGGACAGACAGACAGATAGACAGACATACAGACAGACGGACAACAAAGTGATCCTATAAGGGTTCCGTTTTCGGTACGGAACCCTAAAAAGTATACATTTTCTGGAGAAAGTAGATATATAAAGTTGATCTCAGATTTAAACTCACATTTATCACATTATCAAATTGGTAGATGTATATATATATATATATATATATATATATATATATATATATATATATATATATATATATATATATTTATATATATATATATACCGGTAAATGTTTACATTTGCCGATTTTGTACTTTTACCGTAACATATATATAAAGAAATAATAAACGAAACGCTAGCTAAAACGACCTGAACAATGAATCCGTGTACGAGATAAATGTGAAATTATAACAAAGTAATACAGTAGTATCAGTGAAATATTTATAAAGCAAAGTTCCGCGAAAAATACGAAGGAGGCAACTTATTGATGAAGACACAAAGAACCTCATGAACGATAGAAAATTACTAGCCAAAGAAAACAAAATAGCAACTCTCGAATAAGCATAAATCCACAGGAAAATTAGATGGAACAAAAGAAAGCACAAAACACAAGAAAAACAAGTGAATACAAGTGATACCAAATAATAAATGTATCAAACGCATCAAAAGAAATACAGGGAGAAAACAAATATATTCTCTATACAATAACGAAAGAAACAGAATGCATGACAGAGACGAAATCTTACGCTAGTAAAAGATTACTAATACCACAGCCAAACCACATTTCCAAAGAATTTATTCTAACGCGCCCAGGGTCTCCAATGGGTTAAAGACGGCCCTGGGCTTGGGCCATTTGAGTGATCCGTTTTCAATTATTGAAACTATAAAAATACTGGAAGTGAACATTTGTGCAAAAACTATAATGTAACTGCTAAAATTAATTGCAGTTCATTCCCAGATGACTTCGTCTAATGTATTTAAGCATGATGGTAACTAACTGCAGTGGGGAAGTCTCCTCCAAATAGAAAAGAATGAAAAATGAATTAAAAAGTGCAAATACTTCAAGAAATATTAAGTAGTTGAGGGGTCGTCCATTAATTACGTGATGTTTTTTTGCAACTTTCTAAGCCACCCCCCCTCCTCCTCTGATGATACGTGGTGAGGTCTTAGGTTAAGCCCCCCGTTAAATCACGTGTATTTTTTGGTAAAGTAGCGAGCCGCTTTTCGCTTTAAAAAACGTGCGTTCAACGAAAAAATAAATACACATGATCTTACTACACCCTCCCTCCTCCTCGGAGTCGCTGAAATCAGCCAACAACAGAAACAGACTGCTAAAAACACAAATTGCTAATAAGCATATGCTGCGCTAGTCAGAGCGACAGTCCCGCCGATTGATTTAA
This sequence comes from Phosphuga atrata, assembly GCA_944588485.1. Taxonomy (NCBI): domain Eukaryota; kingdom Metazoa; phylum Arthropoda; class Insecta; order Coleoptera; family Silphidae; genus Phosphuga; species Phosphuga atrata. Next base: position 18,602,040 of record OX155894.1, on the reverse strand, counting down.
AGGCAGAAGAATTGGCCTCCATCCAGGGCGTAAACAGAGAAGAGGTCTCTCCACATAGGAGCACTCATGAGCAGGTTAGGTTATGCCAAGGAAGGGAGCGGGACAAGAACGCTCATCCTAGAAATTGAGTCCACGGTTCATGGTCGGGGCATTCATTTCATTCATCCACGGAGCCATGGTTCAACGGCGAAGTGAACTACTACCTATCATAGGTACTAAGCGGGTACGAAAGCTACGCCGCACACGTTAAAACGCTTGGAGAGGCACAAAGAGACAACTGCAAATTCTGTCAGAGGACAGACTCGGCTGAAGATACCATCTGCGAGTGTCTGCAATGGGCAGATCTCCAGTCCTTGAATCCCACCCAAATCCTGAAATTCCTAGGAATCAGGACTAGAGGAGGCGCTCTAAATGGGCATGTATACCAACGCATAGAGGAAGAGGGTGGAGTTCGATAGATCTATAGAGGCTGCAGTTCACGTCGTCACCACCATATCTACAATCTACTGCTGATCTTAGAAGGGAGAACCTATCAATCCGGCTAACATGGTATATGATCAAAAACGAGGACAACTGGCAAGCAGTGGCAAAGATGTGCGCCATGGTTCTCAGTACGAAAGATGAAGTCGAGAGGAAGGAAAGGCTGGCTAGAAAGCTGAACTGAGCAGGCCTACTACTAGGATTGGAGAGGCACAAAGAGACAACTGCAGATACTGTCAGAGGACAGACTCGCTTCTCCAAATGATCCCTATGTGATATTTCGTGATTCTTCACAAACCACCTTCCCGCCGCTCGTGCCTCACGTGTTTAATAGACGATCCCTTACAGCTGATACTCATAAACATAGATTTTGAAGAGGTGACCCACCTCGAATTTAAAAGGGTACCTATTCAATCAACATGGATTTTGAAGCACTAAGCTGTGAATGCTAAACGAGTTGCTTTTATGAATCATTTGTCTATTTAAAAGAAATGTGTTATGTGGGGCCCCATTATTCTAATGTGCCCAGGGCTTCCAATGGGTTAATGACGGCCCTGGGCTTGGGCCATTTGAGTGATCCGTTTTCAATTATTGAAAATATAAAAATTACTGGAAGTGAACATTTGTGCAAAAGCTATTATGTAACTGCTAAAATTAATTGTACTTTAATCTCAGATGACTTCGACTCAGTGACAATGTTTGATTTGACCCACTTCTATGATGAGTATCCAATTTCAAAAATATAAAATTGAGTGCGAATTTTCTGGTGGAACTGTTAAAAATAAGTGGTTTAATTGTCGTAGATGTAGTCTTTCTCGCAATGTTTGATTTTGGGCCACTTTGGGCTCAGTGCTTCAATTATAGAAAATACAATAAATGTAATAAAATCAATGGAAACAATAAAATAAAATTATGAGGACCGTGAAGGTATCGCCTAACAATGTTATGAGATAAAAGAAATTGGTTTTACATCCTGGCTGACTCGGCCTAATTATTTGGCCTAAGGACGTCACAAGTTTAAAAAACGGTATTTAAATCTTGGCTGACTTCATCCTAATGTCCTTCGTCTTAATTTACTTTCTTCAGTTTTAGTCACTTATGCCCGCCATACACATAACGGTCCACCTGCGCAGGTAGAGCGGAGCGTCTACCTGCGCAAAACTGTGCAGTTTTTTGCGTACGCTTGACCTTGCGCTGGCAAACCTGCATATGTAACCTCTCCGGTAGACCGTAGCGTGTAGGCCGGGCATTAGACCTAGGCCGCACTACGGCTAAACCGCCGCGGTTTTTTATTTTGTGGTTCAAGTAAGCTAATACAAACGGCCTCATTTGTGGTTTTTTTCCCGCGACTGATTTTTTTCTCGAACAGTTTCGCGGTTATAGCAGTTACCGCTCGCGGGAAAAAACCCTAGTGCGGTCTTGCGGTCGTGCGGAAAAACCTTTACGTATCGAAAACACTAGCAGATAGAGAAGATGTTCACGCTTTAGGAAGGAAAATGCAAAATGTAGGATCGGAAGACATTGCAGATATATAAATAGAGGAAGTAAAAACTTCTTTGAACAACATGAAATCCGATAAAGCAACTGGAGATGACAATATCACGGTGGAAATGATACGAAAAGGAGGAGGTAACCTAATAAAGAAAGTTTAACTAACCTACCGCGCGTATGTTGTTTTGATTTATCTGCCGCTTCGCGGTGTACAACCTAATCTATTCCGGGTTAAACGATAGAGTTGCTTAAATTATATAGGTTTAAGTAGAGAACGCGACTCGAAGTTTGCAAAAAAAATTGCACCGCAAAAACGGCTGGTTTGGAAAGGTTAAAATGACAGACTTTTTAGAGTCATGAAAATCTGCTCTATCGCAAGTGTTAAATGCATGTTCGGTAGAGTTTGGAAAGTTGGACAGAAAAAAGATTTGATAAATTTCAACAAACTTATATGTATTTAAAAAAAATCTGTATCAAGGCTATCGGCCACGAAGATTCCAAAATGTCAATTTCAATATAAAAATCTATAAGCTGCGCAGAACTTAATGAATTTTGAATACAATTGTCCAAGCTTTCAAACTGTAGTTATTTGAATGTCTTACCTTCTGTGCGACTTTGAGTTTAAGGGGCGGCGGCCGCCGCCAGATAAAACATTTTGCAAAACTAACTGAGAGATATCATAAACTGACTAATTCTCTACAAATCTGTCAAATTTTATCGTTCCACGTTGTGTGAATCTTATCAAAATATTTTTTTTAACAAATCCAGACATGTCAATCACGAATTTCAACCAGAAACGTAGACGAAAATTTAAAAATAGTCAAAAATTGCGAAAAAATATATTAACACTTTAAGGATTTCAACAAAACTTTTACCGAATGTGGGTGGTCACATGATGTACCCGCTGGCCAAATTGGAACGCTCCGCCTCCAATGTGGACGGCTAGAGAAATTATTTTGTCTTCAAATGTATTTTCCAAATATCTCGTCAACGCCTCAAAATACAGAATTATAACAGGGATATCCGTATGTAGGACGTAGGTGTCTACAAAAAAGTACTCTTTGCAAATTTTGCAAAAACTCTCGTTTTTGTCACAAAAGTAAAAAATATAAAATCCCAAAATTTCTCCAAGTTGGTCTTCAAGTTGGTCTCCAAGTTGGCCTTCTCTGAATTTGGTTTTACAATTTACATGGCTTTAAATGGACAATGAATTCGGAGGTGAACGAAAAAAATCCAATGACCAAACAATTAACAGCAACAGCAAATTTAACAGCAAATTAATGCGAGGGTTAAAAGAAAGTGCGCTCTATCGATCTGTGTTAAAATTATTTCTTGGAAACCTAAGGCAATGAGGCATGTGATTTTTCGAAAATGAAGCAGAATAGTAGAGGTCATTTTTAAACGCTCGTCATGTCGTGGTTGTCAGCCGCTAAAAGTTCATCAAGTACATTCGATGAGCACTATTCGATTTTAAAAAGAAAAACCAGATAAATTTCCAGATGGCTGTTCCTTCAGCCGTCAAGTGGTAGAACTGATCGTTTTTCAACAATAACTCTTTTGTTATACACGCTAGGAAGACGCGGAATATACCTTTAGATTCAAAATTAAATGCGTAATTTTTAACTATTCTTGTAGAAAACTCGTAATTTTCACCGTTTGGAAAAATGATTTTAAATTACCACATGACCCAAAAACTTACATCGTCCCCCATGTAAAATTAGCCGAATTTCAAGAATGTCCAATCAGAAATTTGTAAAACAATTGTTTTCTTTTATAAAATCAGTAAGAACTCTAATCAAATATGGTCGAGCTAACTTTTACTCAGGTAGAAGTGTAAATTTGCTAGAATATTCAATTGTTTCTAATGTAGAATGTTCCATCTTTAACAAATCTGAGAAATAAAATTTTCCCGAACACCATTCACCACGGAAAATGGAAGGAAACTTCTGTGGGGCGGAGTTGATTATGCAACCGTTGCTAGCCACCCCGAATGCTGGCAAATGATTTGCATTTAAAAAAAATCCTGGTAAAACGGTTTGCAAAGGAATGATAAAGTTTGCTCCGCTGGTAGAGGAAAGTTTACTCTATCGATTCATGCTAGAAGAATTTATTAGAAATGTAGGGAAATGAAAAACGCAAATGTTTGAAAATCAAGTAAATAGTTGGAGGGAGATTTCAAACGTCGGCCACGTCTGGACCGTTAGCCGCAGAAAATTCATGCAACGTATTTTAATATAAATAAATGTTGAAATGGCTGTTCCTTCCGCAGTGAAATGGTAAAACTGACAGTTCTTCGCCAATAACTCTGTTGGTATACATCCGAGGAAGACGCGTGTTGTACCGTTGGAATCTAAATTCAATTTAAAAGCTCCAATTATTCTTAAAAAAAACTCGGTAAATATTGCGGTTTATGAAAAAATTTGAAGAATTCAAATGTGAACGGAAGCAACTGTTTCTGACGTAAAATGGTCTGAATTTTAAGAATCTGCTAAAAGAAAAGTGCAAAATCTTCGTTTTCTTGTAGAAATTTGTGAAAAATTGCGAATTTTGACGTTGCTATGTGTTGCTAATCAAGTGTCAGAGTCGCCGAAATCTGCAATTTAGAGATTTCAAGATATCTCTTTGAATTTGATTTGAATTTCAACCTAACAATGAGCGAAAAATCAGAATTTTGATTTAAATTTTTTTTTTAATTTCATCTTCTCACAAGCACACGAATAATCATAAACGGATAAACTTCAACATTGACATTTGCACATAACCTGAGTGAAAATAGTGTCAAAATGATCAGCTGCAAGTGTATATTGGCGATTCAGCGGCAAGCAATGGTCGTAGTTTTTTTGACCTGGATTGCGAATCCGTTGATGGATTTGAGAAATTCAAACACCATACTGCTGGCCCTTTCACCGGGCATGCACTTGTCGGACTGGAAATGTAAATTTTCTTTTTCGCGTTTCAGTTCGAAGAGGTGAAAAAAAAAGTTACTGCGAATTGGGGCCTGCGGAACGTAACCGGAGGTGTAATGCGCCTAAGGGGGGTCGTTCGAAAGTAGACACGTGGGGCTATAATCCCTGAAAAGAGCAATACAATTCTAAAACATTTCACCGAATATTGAAGGTTTCAATTTGCTCAATTTTGAAAAATTCCTTTCGAGTTTGGACGGGCGTCGAGACCCCCAAATGCTATCGAGCGGTGCGTGGTTCCTATCGCCTTATAGACCCTTTCGTTCTCTATTTAGGAACCGTCACCGCGATGCACTGCTCTTTAATTTAGCGAATCCCGGAGGATTCTCGCGTACGTCTGGAAAACATGGTTTTTCGGGCGTCCCGGCGCTATCCGGCGCGCAATCGCAATTAAACTCCAAAACAAACTAAAAGGCACTATGTCGAATCGATTGGTGTCGGTCCGGTCCCGATCCGACTGTTGGGTATCCCAGGAGAGGGATCCTCGCAAATTAGGTGTAAAAAATACCGCGTTTTCCGATTTTTGTGTTAAAATTGACGCAGAGCGGGGACAGGATGCCGCAGGTCGCAGATTCTTCCACCGCCGGTTGCGGGTAAACATCTCGCATCGAATGAACCGGTTTGGAGACACGGCACTTTTCAATCAAGAGAACGGCGTCCACATATGTGATGAAAAAAAATGGCTTTTTTTCGCTTACATTTTCCGCCGCACCGGGTGAACCGACGGTCGCGTACTTTTCCGCATGATTTCCAAAAGACGCAGTGAAAAAATCGAGTCGCTAACCAAAAATTTAAAACGCACCTGCAGCCCCCCCCCCCCCCCCTGCGAACTTTGTAAAGCTCGTCTAAAAAGACCTAATTATTTGTTCAATTTACCGGAAAAAAATCAAGACGTAAACCGCATTTTTACGCAATTTTTCTTAATTTTCATTTTTTTTTTTTTGGCATTTTTTGACCCTTTTTGAGTTCAGGGAAGATACCTTACTCGATTAGTATATTGTAATAAAAAATAAAAAATAATATACGAATCCTTTGATGGCATAGAAACATGGGTGGTCTATAAAACAATGGCAAACAGTAGGATCGACCACAAATACAGTTACCTGATCAAATAATGCAACTAAGAAGCAACCGCAACTTACTTTCTCCACGAAAAAACTAAAACTGTCCAACTTAACAGAGGACGAAAAGGTACTTACTTCCAAAACTCTTCACTTTAGTAAGGAAAGAGATTTAAAAAAAAAATGACTGGAACGAGAAAGGTATCAACCTCAATGAAACTCGACTAACCAACTAATGCCCGCCATACACACAACGGTCCACCGGAGAGGTTTAACTTTGCAGGTTTGCCCGCGCAGGTATACAGAAGCGTGTGTGGGAATAGACCTGTGCAGTTTTTTGAACCTGTGCAGGCAACCGGAACAAGATCTAAAATCAATTCTATCGACGGTGGACCTGTGCAGAGCACGTCAGTTGTTTTCTAGTGTGTTTTGTACTAGTAGTGGTTTTGAATGTATTGGTATATAAGTTGTTGGGCTTAGATATGAATGTAAAACTATAAATAAAAATGTATTTAAAAATATTTCTTGTTTTTATAAAAAAAAATGTTGTATTTGAAAAATAAGTTCTGCTTAAAACACGTGCACGAATATTAAAATTTTTCATATCAGAATTTCAAAGTTTAAAATATTAAATTTTCTTCATTTTGTTTCAAGCAAAATTACATTAAATAATTTCCGTCTAAACCTGTGCGTGCCAAACTGGATAGGTTTCAGATGTGCAGCGTAAGATATCATACTACAATCACATAGTATAGTCATCGTCCTCAATCGATAAAAAGAACACACATCGCAAAAAGAACTGATGACCGCTCCGGTAGGTATACCGGAACGGTCCGGTGTATCGCTGCCGACGTACGGTTGACCTGCGCAGGCAAACCTGCACAGGTAACCTCTCCGGTAGACCGTAGCGTGTTTGGCGGGCATAAGATATACTGAGGATATTATTATCTTCAACAACAAGCATTGACCTGCAAAGATATTCTTAAAAAAAATGGACTAAAAATTAACCTTTCAATAACCCTGTTGAGTCGCGGTGGTTGTTTGCCTTTGGACAAAAGTTCGCGTGATCAAACCTAAGGCGGTTAATTCAGGGTTGCCAATAGATTCGATCGGCACTGGAAATTATATGTTTGAGCAAATAAAACATGCTCGTCTCGATAAACATGTATTTATTATTTAACTCTATTTTAAGTACTTGTGACGACGTGCACTGTCGGAGTTTGGAATCTTCTCGGTGTGTTTGTGGCAAGAGGGTTACAATTGAACCGAGTGTGATTAAATATTGTTACAAACAGGAAAACTCAATCCCACCTCCAATTTGCCTGCCCCCACTGAACCAAGAAGAATTCCAACCCGAAGTGCACATGGTAATTTCTATGGCTATTCTTAAAGCTACCCAAAATGTAAAAACTTATTCTAAGAAACCTTAAAAAATAACATTGCATTGTATTTTCAATTGTTTACGACCACCAAGCATCCAAAAACCATTAGCGATCGTAAAAATCCGCCGAAGCGTATTTACAAAGGACTGGTGATTACAAATGGTCTTTCAGATGCGTAGCGGCCATAACCAGCTCCAAACACATTCAACAAATACCCACTACCCTACCGACCAGATGCTGGGAATCTACTGGTCGGTTTAAGATAATATTGATGTAATTATTATTTTACCTACTTTTAGAAATACACTGAGCAAGAAAATAGTTTTAAGACGAAAATAAAAATAACATTGTTGGGTCTTAACGACCCAGATAATGTACCAAGAAACAGAAGAACCAATAATAGTGGGAGGACAGGAAATCAAAAAGGGGAAAGAATACATATACTAGGACAGAAACTTACTCTCGTCCGAAACAACCAGAAATAAGAAATAAGGAGAAGGCTAAGGCTATAACTGGCCTTCGCCAAACTATCATTCATCTTGCGAAATAAGAAAATAGTGCATTTTACATGTAATGGCATATGGCGCAGAGAACTGGACTGCGACTAAACAAAATATCGACGCACTTAAAACTGCACAAAAAGCAATGGTGAGGTAGTGAGGTAAATGATGGGGATTACAAAAACAGATATCGAAAGGAAAGAATACGAACAATAATTAAAGTCACCGATATTGGAGAGAAAATTTCAATCCTCAAATGGAAATTCGCAGGTCACATAGCAATAAGTAGTAAAATTAGATAGGACAGGCGAATCATAGAATGGAGACCTTATGAAGACAAAAGAGGAAGACATCCTATGAAATGGTATGTTGACCTCGAGGGAAGAGCCGGAGTACCATAGAATAGGGAAATATGGAAACAATTATGAAAGACATATGTTAAAGGATGGACATAATGACTAAATAAGAAGAAAAAGAATCCGGAAAACCAATACCTTGCATATTAGGTTGGGTCATTTATATATGGAGAAAAAAAAATGTTTAGTTTTTATACGGGAACAGTGACAAAACGGTGCTAAATTATGAGTGTAAAAATGATGATGATGAGTGTAAAAAGTTCTGCCTCCGGAGTCATGTGGAAATTGTCAACAAATATGGTTAAAAGGGGCCTAACAGCATGACACACAAAGTTACACTAATAAACACTATTTAAAATAAAACTCTTAAATCAATAGTAATGATAGGTTTATTAAAGAGGAAACAATTTTTACAACGAAAATAATAAAGAATAATTATTAAAGTAAGTGGGTTTAGTTAGTGGCCACATCCATTTTGCTGTCGAATTTCGGCATTGCTTTTCTCGAGTCTATCTGGGCTTTGATGAAACCCTCTGTCATTGTTTTATTGCATAAAGTGGCTGAAGCTTCGGTCACAGATTCAGCTGCTCTTTCTACTGCTTGTGTGTGACACACTTCTTTTGGTTGAATAAGCAATCTGAGATTTTCTTCGCTTACCGATTTTAATAACGGTGGCCCAGTGAAATTTTCTTGGCAATTTAAAATGTCGTAATATGTTGATGGGTTAAAGTTTATCTTTGGTAACTGAAGCAGATGCAATTTTTTTGGATTTTCTGATCTAGCTTTCAAAATTCGACGTAGAGCTAATTCACGAACGTGCGGCTGGGGATCTATCAACATTGCAAGCAATAAGTTCTACGGGTGTGCGAAATAGCTATTTCTTTGAATTACTGGGTCGATAACGGTTTTTAATTTTGTTGGTAAATATCTAGTTAGCTCGATGAGTTTAAACGATCCATCCGCGATCCAACTTTATAGCTGGAGTGAGTTTTTACAGAAAACCATAAGCATAAACCTTGACAACATACGTTGAACAAACCTTGAACAAACATAAGAGTTATTAGATTTTCAGCTGTAGTTTCTACTGAAACATACAGACGGAGAATTCTATTGGCACAGTTACGAAGAGTTAGCCATTGGGCAAGGGACATTTTGCATGATGATTTTGTTAGCTAAATTGATAGGAAATATACCTGTTGAAATTGCTTTAACTATTCTGTACAAGTATTTTTGGTCTGTACTAATATATTTAGCAGAAAGCTCCGGTAAGTTCGCCGGAATAGGTTGAAACTGAGTTATAGCTCTTTTCTCACAGTTCTCAAGTTCTTAACCAATTGTTCCTGCAAATGTTTTTGGCCCAGATGTACAGTTTCAATGTGTTGAAAAAGATGTCTAAATGGCAGTTCATTCATGTGCAATAAACAAATAATCTTCTTTCTAGCATCCGTGTAATACCGCCGTATTTTCCAACATTTACATTTGTCTCATGACATCCAATTGCAATCAAATGATCCATTAACACATCCGCATTTAAAAAAAGTTTAATATTTCTTGATCTGTACACAAGCAGGTGTAATGTTACCTAAAAACTTCGACTTCTTTTATTAAAGAAATATGCTTTTCAAGTATGCGTCCCTTTACTTTTTCCAATTTTTTTCAGACATAATCAATATTAGATCCTTTCTCCTATCGAAGTACAATGCTAGTATTTGTGAAACAGTTTGTTGTAAAATTACCTTTTCTCTAGTTTTTGTTTTTCGTTCTCGCCGAAGCTTACTTTTGTCCATTACTTGAGAACTCGATGCATGTAGAACTGCTGATGCAATTGGTGCTCCTGCTCTGTCTGGCACTCCCAATCTATGGCATGTTTTCGATAGCAAAGTATAATCAACTGCATTTTTAACACAATTATACATGGAATACGACATCAATTACTTGAGTCAAGTATTAGTAAAGTGACAAAATTATGACTAAATAAAATCAGTGAAAGAATTACTTTAGTTAAATCGATGTATGATAGTCCGGAGGCACTAAAACGTAATAAAGCATAATAAAACTAACGGCACCATTTGGCACCTTTTTAACGCTGAGCATTTTAAAAAAACGAGAAAAACTGAAATTGACCCACCCTATTGCATATATCGCCGGATTACTATAAAGCCATACGACATTGCCCAAAGTAAATTTTTAGTACATAGAATGAAATGAATTTTTTGGAGTTCCAAAAAGAAAGAAAAATGCCGATGGAGAAATTATATAAATCTTCGATGGAATGGCAAGCTAAATTTAAAATTACCTTTTTTATCTGAAAAAAAATGAGGGTATGATGTATTTATTACCTTATATACCTCCCGTTCATGAAAAAAAATCATTTCGTTCGAAAAATACATGCTTTTTCGGTTTTTTCGAAAACGGTAAAGAGCAGCGAAATCATTTTGAGCACACAGAAACTAAACGACAAGACGAACAAGTCGATGTGTAAATTTTCCGGAAATATTCAATAATTCGTCGATAAATTTCCAACTGAAATTTACCCGATTCTCGATTTTCTAAGTAGATATCTCGGAAACGGTTGCAGATAATTAAAATCCGATTGCGGCATCGTTTTCAGAAGGTAATTTTCCTATGGATACACTAAGATTTTTCGGGGGAAATTCACGACTTTCCGAAATCTCCACTAGAGCGCCGAAATTTCATAAATTTTTTTGCAGGCGATAGTGAACCGAAAGAGCTAGCGAAATTTAATTTGCATATCTGTAATCATCAGCAAAAATGCTTTCAGAAACGTTTTAAAATTTTGCTGACTCAAAAAATAATGATTTTGAAAAAATCGATTTTCTCGCATTTCGTCGTTTCCGCAGTCTAGACTTCCCGAGTCGATGGTATTTCTTAACTGAAAGCTTCACAGGGATTATTATATACGTTCTCCTCGACTAATTTTGGGACGCTGAATCGATTGGTGAAGACTAGAATTATCTGTGTCAAATCAGTAGGAAATGTGTGATTGTGTACAGCGAAAAAAAAAATGATATAATTTTATATTTTTATATAAAATTATGTTCCCGTCCCGTTGATGGAAAATAGTATATTAAAGAACCAGTTCAATAAGTGCGATTTTTCAGCACGCGTCCATGTTTAGACTAATTGACAAGTGCGAAAAACGCCTTATGAACGAGTTTTTTTATACCTTTTTTTCTATTTTGCGCCCTTTTGTGCCATTTCTAAACAAAAAAATCGCACTCGTCGAGCCATGAACGAACCCATATGAGTGCTTTAATGACTTCATTATAGACGCAAAATACATATAAAAATGTATAAAGTAAATGATTGACGAAAAAATTTCATTCAAATTCTTTATAAAAATTAATTGTTTTTTATGATAATATATTTTCTACCGTAATGTTAAAAAACTGTTATCGTTGTTTTATTTTACTTTCTATCCAATAAATCAATTTTTATATAAAATTGAACAGTTATTAAATAACGATTACAATAATTCATTGATATTGAAAAGTCCATTTCGATATAATAAAATCTGTATTTTTAGCCATTTTTTTAGCCAGCACTATAAATATTATTGCATAATAAACTTTCATTGTGTAGTACCACAAAATACTAAAATATGTTTATTAGTGCTTAACAGTATTTTTAAATTTATTGAAATATAAACCTTTAAATATCTCACAATAACAAATAAATGACTAGCCTAACTTTCAAAATAAACGGTTCATATAAATTTAATAGTAGTTATATAAAGAAGTCTTCCTTGCTTTAAGGGAACAGATAATAAGGTTTTTAGTTAAATTACTAAATATAATTGTAAATTAGGTACCTAAAATCCTCGAACTATATTGGTTGTGTCTAGTGTTTTTATGTGTTGATATCTCAGATTGAGATATCTGAATATCTCAGGAATTCCGCATTAATTCCGAGGGTTGGCTTTGAAAAGAGCCGATTTCTCCACGTTTGACGAACTAATATTCGTAATTCCCAAGAGATGTATACGTCCGACCCCGTTAAACGTCACACGTCTACTGTTCGCTTTATTTAATTACTTATAACTGAACTAAGTAATTTAAAAATGTTTTGTATATTTTTTATTATAATTAACACAAAATATGAAATATGAGCTGTTTATTTTGAAAGTGACCTATTGCATTAATATTTAAATTGAAATATTAATTATATATGTATAGAAGCCCTCATCTTGGACATTAACAAAGCATTTGGAAGCGTCTGGCATACCGGCCTTTTGTTCAAAATGTCGCTAATCAATACTCTCTCTCTCTCTACCTAATCCACATAATTAGAAGTTTCCGTATTAACAGATCGTCTAAGGTGAAAATCAACTCCATCTCTTCTCCCGCATTTTCCCCTCTTCGAGGTCTGCCTCAAGGCTCTCCACTTCCTCTATCCTATACAATATATACTGTCATGCCATTTAGTACTACAACCAACTAGACAAATCCCACATTGACTTTTCATCCTACATACTACAATACGCTGACGACACTGCACTCATTTCCCACAGAAAGTCCCTCAAATCTACCTTCAATCAACTCCAAAATCTCACCAACAACAGCCTCACATGGTTCAACCAGTGAAGATTCCCAAATCTTTCCAAATGCCAACTCCTCATCCGAAATCACAAAATTTACCCAAACTCACCTCGCATCGACACAGGCTCCTCCGATGTTCTGCCCTCTAGCAGCGTTAAATAACTACCGACTTTAAACACAAATTCATTATCGACGCCAAATTACGCAAATCTCAGATAATTAAACGATGCAAACACTTTAGAGCTTTCAAGTTTAGCAACCAGGGCATTTCCACAAAGACCGCGTCGAAAATCTATAAAACTATCTGTCGTCCCATTCTTGCTTACGGACATGTAATTACCTCTACCAATAATTCATGTAGGCGAACCGTTGATATCGCAGAGCGAATCGCAATACGTCTCATCGCCTAACTCGGACATCCAAACAACCCTCTCCACAACCCCTATAACGAACTTCTCTATAGACAAACCCGTGTCCCTCCCCTTCCTGAGAGTCAGGACAGACTTGGGAAAAAGCTTAGAATGAACCCCATTACGTTCAACATATTTGACGAAATTTGCTTAAAACGTCCATCTAAACATTCTCACAGACAATACCCTTCTTAAACTCTTCTTGAATCCTTAAACGACTACTGACTGACTCACTCATTCTCATCTAATTTTTCGATACATTTTTTTTTTCAATTTACGGTGGTACTCGCTCAATTTTTGAGTTGTTGTTTTTTTTAATTTTTTATTTGGATTCTTCCATGTATTGAGAATGCCCCTGTAAAATATTTTCTTGATAATGCCAATATAACGCTAGATGAAAGAATAACGCTGCGGAAGAAGAGAAAGACCGGCCGATCTCGTTGCTTTGTTTCTTATCATAAAGGATATGAGAAATGAAATTTGGAATGGCTATTTTCACAAGATCTCAGCGGATTCGAATCCTCAACATCATCTGTGTAATGAGAGCTGGCGTAAATATTTACAGCCCCATTTACAGCCTCATATTCACAAACCTGCGCTCGATACAATTGTTCAAAAGTAAAGATTTAACAGCTCTTGAAAAGATGTCTCGAAAGAACAATAAAAACAAAAATGAGAGCTTCAATGCCACCATTTGGCAGTTTGTCCCGAAACATCTGTTCAACGGGAAACAAATTGTGGATGTTTCTGCCAGGTGGGCAGCTTCCATTTTTCAACGAGGGCTTCACGACAGTGCTACAAGTCATGAAAGGGGTTAGGAATTGCCGTCGGTCAACATGCCGTGGATTATGCAATGAGACAAGATGCGGAGCGCAGATCAAATGCTGATGGCCGCGCTACGAGCGAAGCGAAAAGGCGGCGATTAACGCAGAGTGAGAGAGAGAGAGAGAGCAATCTGAGCTCGAGAAGAGCTACTACCAATATACACTGCCGAGCATAAAATTAGGGTCACTCTGTAATTTGAAGTTATTTTAAAAAATTTTAGTTTTTTACGTGTTTTTTCGGTTGTAACAGTTTACTAACTGATTGCTTGAATAAAACAAAAGGTTTTTCTTTTTCAAAGTTTATTGAAAGTAATGAAAATGAACAATTTTAACTTGATATGCTAAGTAATGAAAATGAACAAGTTTACTTTGATATGTTTTTGTTGAAACAAAAGAAAGTTTAAGGACAGCATAGCATTTGTTTCTGTGATGTCGTCTGTCTGTTGTAAATTGTTGTCATTGTTAGTGTTTTGCAATGAACATAAATCCCGTTGTTGCGCCACAAATTGTGGCGGCTTTTGAAGACGGTCGCGTTCAGCGCGAAACTGCAAGAAAGGTTGGTGTAAATCTCTCGAGTGTACAACGAGTATGGCGGTGGTTGGAAGAGACAGGTCTGCTCACTCGAGGACCTTGTTCAGGCCGAGGCAAAACTCCAACAGCTAAGGATAACCGCTTTCTCGTTTCTAGTGCTTTGATAAACCGAACAGTCACAGCAGTTTCCCTTCGAAATCACCTGCAAGAAGTGAGAAATGTAAACATAAGTGAGTGGGCAGTTAGGAGACGACTTTATGCTGTTGAATTATCTTCTCGAACTAGAGCTACTGGACCGCCGCTTTCCCGTGCACACCGGATTGCGAGGTTGAATTTTGCAAGAGAACACTTGACTTGGACAATAGCGGATTGGAGACGCGTATTGTTTTTCGATGAACCGTAATTCTGTCTTACGGGCTCAGTTAGACATGTAAGAGTGTGGTGACGATAAGGCGAGAGATATGCTCAAGCGTGTAATGCCGAGCGACTACCATTTGGCGGAGGATCGCTTATGGCATAGGGAGGCATATCTTTTGACACTCGCACGGAGTTAGTCTTTATCGAGAATGGGACGTTCACTGTGCATAGGTATCTGACAGAGGTTCTAGAAGACCATGTTTTACCATTCATGGTTATTCTTGGAGACGACGCAACATTTATGCATGATAACGCACGGCCCCATACTGCTCGGATAATTACTGAGTCTCTTGACGAGTGTGAAATCACGCGATTTGTTTGGCCAGCTCGCAGTCCAGATTTAAATCCAATTGACCATATTTGGTATGACATGGGAAAACTTTTACGGAGACATGTGCCGGCCCCCAGAAATTCTAGAGAGCTTCGCGACATACTGGTGCAAGAATGGGACAATCTTCCTCAGAACGTGATCCAAAATCTAATACAGAGCATGGCACGTCGTTTGCAAGCTGTTTTCACTGCCAGAGGAGGGAATACCCACTACTGAAGTCCTTAAACTTTCTTTTGTTTCAACAAAAGCATATAAATGTAAAGTTGTTCATATTCATTACTTAGCATATCAAATTAAAATTGTTCATTTTCATATGTTACTTTCAATGAAAATGAATTGTTCATTACTTTCAATGAAACTTTGAACAACAAAAACCTTTTGTTTTATTCAAGCAATCAATTAGTAAACTGTTACAACCGAAAAAACACGTAAAAAACTAAAAATTTCTAAAATAACTAAAAATTATGGAGTGACTCTAATTTTATGCTCGGCAGTGTATTTTAAGTTCATTAAATTAATCATAAAATCATTAAATTTAAGTTCATATTCAATATATTTTCAAAATTATTTTTTCCTCTTATTCCCAATACCTCAAAGTACGAATCCACCCCATACTTTTGTAATTGGTTCGATTTCACTATGAGAGAGCTACAAGTGAACTTTCAATCGCGTTGTTCTCGGAATCGTTTTTTTTTACAATATGGTGCGCATGATTACGGATAGAGTTCTCGATTTGAAAAAACCCTGGCGAGTTTTGTTCACAGTATTGAACACTTTCCTATCGACGGATGGAAATTTTGATAAATCTTTTTTTCGCGATTCAGTGACTTTCTCTCGAAACTTTCGAGCGTTTTCGAGGCTTTTTTTTCGTAGTTGCGCAATTACTCTAAAATCGATTTGTTTTTAATTTCCTTTCGTCAATGGGGAATTTGACTCTTGTACTTTAATAATATGTTTGATTTTTTGTTATATGAGGTTCCGGAAACCGCTGATCGTGCGCACCATATAGACTTTTTTAATTGTCTCCCGAGATGCAGACAGCTGTGCGATTGCGCGAGGAGCGCGCGCGTCGTAAAAAAAATGGACATATGGTCGAAATATATGCAAATAAAATTTAAAAAAATCAATTCTCTATCTGCCTTCCTCTTCTTCTGGCACCCGTTCAAAAATGTATCATTTTTTCGGAAAATTTGAGCGAGTACCCCCTTATACTCAATATATTTGTTCATTTTCGGCTGAAAGACCGCGGGTCGATGGCCAATTGTTGTATATGTTGTATGTATAGATTTGTGTGATTTAAATTTAAAATTCGTATTAAAATAATAACAATAATTTTTTATTATGCTTTTTGTTGCCACAAATGGACTTAAGTCACTTTTAAAATTAACTGAATGAAAAATTAAATCTGTTATAAAATTTTCCATTTATGCAATTCATGAAATCTATAGAAATTACATAACAATTTAAGAGAAGACGTGGTGATGTATGGTATAATATTGTCTATCATGCCATTGTATTCCGATGCTATAATTGGAGTCATTATAATATCTTTAATTTTGTTAGTCTACCCCTACGTGGTAATAAATTTAGAAATATACTACACGTCTCGTTCTCGATGATTTGTAGTATGCTCGTCATTGCTTACATTTCACACTTTTTAGAGTTTGAAATTTGGCCTAGGCTAGTGTGGACTAGCCGGCCCGGACCTGTACAGTCATATTTGTTTGTTGTGTTTGACGTTTCACACGTACTGAATACTCTTAGTATAAAAAATTTCCAAATCTAAATAAGAATAGAAGGTTTAAATGTCAGGAGATAAGAAGAAGAGAAAATCATGTTCACGATCACGAAAAGAGATAGGAAGAAACAAAAAACAGATGGAAGACTGGAAAAAATTGGAAAACAGATCGATAACCTCAAAAACATCATTTGTAAACTGGCAGCATTAAATAAAAACCACTAATAAAAATCAGAATGGAAATGCAGGTATCACATAAAAAGTATTTAGCCTCCTTACGAGACAATTCAAAAATGATTAAGTGTGGATTCATTCATACTTAAATATGTTTTTTTTATTTTTTCTTTGTACAAAAGAAACATGTACAAAAAACTGTCTATATAACAAACTGTCCATACGACAAATGGTCTATATGACAAACTGTTTACATGACAGATTGTCCAAACGACAAACTGTCTCTATTGCAAAAAAGATACATGAGTTTCCGTACGAAACTTTATAACAAAAAAGTATTTAGTCTCCATACGAGACATTTACTTAAAACATTTTTAAGTGTTCATTCACACTTAAGTATGTTTTTGTACAAAAACTGTCTATATGACAAACTGTCTATACGACAAACTGTCCATACGACAAACTGTCTGCGGAACAAGAAAGATATATGAGTTTCCATATGAAACCAGTATTACATAAAAGTATTTAACCTCCATATGAGATACTTACATAAAGAATCTTTAAGTGTGGTGATTCATTCACACTTAAGTATGTCTTTGTACAGAAATAACATGTACAAAGAGCTGTCTATACGACAAACTGTTTATACGAAAAATTGCCCATATGACAAACTGTCAATACGACAAACTGTCCAAACGACAAACTGTCTGTAAGACAATCTGTCCATACAACAAACTGTTCATGCGACTAACAGTCCATACGACAAACTGTCTATTAGACGAAGTTACAAAAATTCTTACAATAAAAGTCTATATTATAAAACAATTTCATTTTCTTGAAGAAAATCTGGATAAAATACCGATAAATTTCTTCCCAAAAGCAAGAAATAGCACTTACTAAAGACATAGAATCAACTAATGCTAGGAGAGCATTCTGACTCTAAAAAGGAAATTCCAATAAAAACAAGACCTCAATGAAAGAGGTACAATATGACAGAAGCATCGAGTCGGTCATCAAATCACCAGCAGCCCCTAAGGAAGTAGATGAGTCAGCAGGCTGTCTAAAATACTTTACGCGAAAGTAGGAATAAATTACATAGGATATATTTGTCCTTGATTGTCTGAAGGGTTATAAAATACCGTCCAGAGAAATCCATATCAAACAAAACCACTAACAGACCAAAATTGGGGGCTAAAAGTGGTATTATAAAAAGTAGGCATGAAATAAATAAGCTCTTAGCAAAAAATTTAATAGAGCCTAGTCAAAATGAAGATAATGAATTCATTTCCTCTTTGTTCTTAGTTGACAAGCCAGATGGCTCCAGTAGATTTATTATTAATTAAAAAAAAAATCTAAACACATTTATCGATACTATCCATTTTAAAAATGGAAGATATTAAGTCCACCAAACACTTGATATCTATTGGATCATATATGTGTTATAGATAGATCTAAAAGATATTTACTACATTATTCCTATTTTAAAAATTTTAATTTAAGAGACAGCTCTTCAGTTTTTTATGCCTCCCCTTGGTTTATGCACAAGTCCTTTTGTTTATACAGACAAATAGGTAATTTATCAATTATTTACCTTGATGATCTATTTATTGTGGGAAATTCGTATGAATCCTGTAAAAATTCACCAAATTTGTTGGAACATGTTGGAACAATTGGGCCTTGTCATAAACCACCAAAAAAGTTCACAAACACCAAGTCAGATATGCAAATGCTTTGATTTTATTATAAAATCAGTAGATTTTAGATTTGTGTTGACAGACGGCAGCTTGCCCAGGGGTGGCATATGGATCTACCTACTGTAACAGACTAGAAAGGCAAAAATAACTAGCCTTAATTTTAAGTGACGACTACGACAGTAGAAATTATGTCAATAAACTAATAATGGAACAACTTTATTGGTGGAAAATAAATACACCAACAGGTTCTAACCTAAATAGAACACTTCAGTTTAAACTTGAGATATCTTCAGATGCATCTCTGACCGGGTGGAGTGCACACTGTAATGACGTAAACGCTCATGGTTTCTGGACGAACGAGGAAAGAAAATTTATCATAAACTATCTACAAGTATTAGCAGCGTTCTTTGGTCTAAGATGTTTCGCGAACAAAGTATCAGACGGTAAAATTCTCTTAAGAATTGATAATACGTCTGCAATTTCCTATATCAATAGGACAGGCGGCATTCAATATCCCCACTTAAATGCATTAGCAATAGAGGTCTGGCAATGGTGCGAAAGGAGAAAAATTTGGATTTACGCGTCATACATCCCGTCAGTTATGAATAAAGAGGCTGGTTTAGCATCGAGAATCACTAATAGATACTGAATATAGATACTGAATGGGAGCTATGTAAAGAGTCATTTGAAAAAATCAATAAAGTTTGTAATTTTCTCAATTGACCTTTTTTACATCAAGGTTGAATCAAAAATGCCCTAGATTTTGTTCTCGCTTCCCAGATCCAATTGTGATGACAGTAGATGTATTTACTATTATGTGAACCAATGAAAAATCTATGATTTTTCCTCCTTTCGGGCACACAAACTTTCAGTGGTTGCAGGTAACTTGTCCGCAAATCGCTCCTAAGTAAAAGAATAAATGAAGCATCTACAGAAATCATGATCAAGGCCATAACACCATCAACACTCAAACAATACCAAGGTACCTTAAAGCTATGGCGAAAATTTTCTACATCAAAATATATTCCAATATTTAACGCAATTACAGTAAATATACTATAATACGTTTTCTAACGGAAAGTTAGACGTTTAGTTAGCTCCGTTCGAAAACGGAGCAAGCTATGGGACTTTGAACTGCAACAGATCAGCTATATCACTCATCTCTACTCAAGATCTCGGTAAGGATAAACTGCTGTCCCGATTCTTCAGGGGAATGTTTGAGGAACGACTACAAGGTTTAAATATACAAGTACAGGGGACACCAGTTTTGAATGACTTGGCCTGATTGAATCAGCTAAAAGTTGCTAGCTAAAAGCAGATAAAGGGTGCAACAGAAAAAGTATCAACGATACTTATTTTATCTACAGCACAGCAAACTATCGCACTAATTAATATAAAAAAAAACATATCCATGGACAAATAGAAAATAACAATAAAAATACCAGACCTGATAAAAATGTCCAAGCCAGGAAGAAATAAGACAGAGCTTATACTACCTTTTGTATAAAGAACAACCTGGCCTATGTGCCGCTACAGCTGTAATTCACTACTTGAATAAGACAAAAGACCTAAGAAATGAGCAAAACAACAAATTACTCATATCAAACATCAAGCCATACAAAAACGTAACTTCTCAAACGATTGTTGACTGGGAAAAATCCTTGCTGTCTAAAGCAGGCATTGATACAAATCACTTCACAGTACATAGTACAAAATATGCTGCAGTATCAGTGGCTGGTTTTGGAAGTGGATATATACACAACCAGATGTACTGCTGGTTGGCCTCGACGGTCATAGACCTTCGCAAAACTTTACAATCGCCCGATTCAAGATAATAACGATACGTTCGCAAAATCTGTATTATCTAACGCACGGTAACTCTTTTCTTTATGGTTTCCAGTCATGTAACATGATAAATGAATGAGTTTTCCTATACGCTAAAAGTCTACAAATCTTCGAGAACGAGACATGTAGTATAATTGAACGATCAAACGAGCCCGCCGAAGGCGGACGAAGTTCGATCGTGATTATACGAAACGTCTCGTTCGAAGATTATCAATCTCCCTCCCTACATGTACCCGTTAATAAACATACCCTAGATTATCTTGCAGGGAAAACTCAACTACAAAAATCTCTAAAAATATGAATGTACAGGTCCGGGCCGGCTAGTCCACACTAGCCAAGGCGCCAAATTTCAAACTCTAAAAAGTGTGAAATGTAAGCTCGTCATTGCTTGACGATATTTGCATACTACACTTTGCATACACTTTTGCCTACACTTTGCATACGACATTGCATACTAGAAATCATCTTCGAACGAGACGTGTCGTATAATCACGATCGAACTTCGTCCGCCTTCGGCGGACTCGTTTGATCGTTCAATTTTAAACTCTGCATTTTCTATGTCTATGTATATTTTCACATTATTTATGTTCAACAGTATATTATGTTCAAACAGGATATTTCTTAGACGCGTTAAATTTGCTTTAATGTTCCAATTTTCTAGTGCGCACATGTCGCTATAAGCTATAGCATATTGTTTTTTTTTAAGATGTTTTAACCGCTTAACGTTCTTACACAGAATTGATAAAACCCCCACAAACCCCCACAAAAAACCTCTAAAAAGTAAAAAAATATAATTTCTCCCTTGCCCTTTAAACTTCATTAAAAGTACATATTAATATTTTGAGGTTGAGCGTCGCCGCGTCGGGGGACCGCTATGCGAAGGAGAATAATTAGTTATACCTACATAGGTATAACGAATAGAAAATACCTACTAGTTTCAAATTGTACGTATGAACTTAGATGTATCAATCTATCTTACAAGGTAGAGTTTCGATATGGTATGCGGCACGGTGGCGTTAAAGAGAACGGGCAGACACGTGATAGTCCGGGAGCCAGTGACAGATTTTCATGACCAAGTCCCTCCCAATCGAAAATTCGTGAAATGCATTAGGGATTTATACTATGAATCCTCGCGACCGTCAGCTGCGACTCCGTGGGTGGGCCGGGCAATGGTGGCCTCCCACGCATGGAGAAAAAAAAAGTTTTTTTAGTCATTTCCTCCCATTTGAAAATTTGTCAGATTATAGTTTACCTAATATTTTGAAGGAAAAATAAAGTCAGTTGACCATAACATGGTGGATTATACGTCAGCTGGCTGTTACTTTCAATGATTTCCTCGCAACTAAAAATTTACCTGTTGATCGTTTGTATGCTACTATGAATAAAAATTAATATCAGCTTGCTGTATCTCAGTGGAAAGTTTGTCAGCTGGTACCTTGAAAGGTGTAACGCAGCAGCATCTATCACCTACTGAATTAGCTGACGACTTTTCCCTTGACTTACAGCTAGCTGATTTTTTTCATTAGTGTAGTTTTGTAGTTGTGTAGTTTTTTCATGAGTATATTAACAATCCTCTTATACATTTTTCCATCCGGGAGGAAATAACGTTTCTTAAGTTCCTTTCTATATTGCAGCTAGATTGTGGATAAAAATTACCTTCTCCAGATGCTATGCTATAGCAAAAGGTACACTTGGAGGGGGTAAGTTTTACCCATGACTGCGTACAAAGGCCAATATGGCAAATGGGAAGAAATGACTAAAAAAACTTCTTTTCTCCATGCGTGGGAGGCTGCCACTGCCCGCCCCACCAACGAAGTCGCAGCTGACGGTCGCGAGTATTCATAGTATATGTCCCTAATGCATTTTACGAAGTTTCGCTCGAGAGGAAATAATTGATCGAATTTGTACCTGGCTCCCGGACTATGAGAGCAGAGAGTCCAGGAGGTAGCGTTGCATTTTTGGTAGTGTTCTTCTTCAATCTTTTTCAATAGATCTCGAATGACTAATAAGTGAACCAAGCGTCAGCTGACGCACCCGCGGTGGGTATGGGTGTGGGAGGTTGCGAAAGTGGTAAAAAAATAAATAAAAATTCAAGTAATAGTACGCCGGCTGAAACTTTTTTCATAAATAGTTGACATCATACTGAGCTGAAAAAAAATCGTCAGCTGCATGGTGGACGGGGGATTATGCGTCAGCTGGTCGCATGAACTTGTAAAAAAAACACTAAAATAAAGTTATAGTACGCCGGATGAAATTTAACTAGATGATTGTTTAGATAATTAAAAGTACGAAAACAACAATCAGTTGCGTGGGTAGCGGTGGAAAACCCGTCAGCTGACGCAGTAAAGATTAAAAATATTGGAGTAATGCACTTATCTTTCAGGGTCCAGCTGACAGAACTCCTCTGTCCACACCTAGCTGACTGATAGTTTTGGCAAACGTAACTACTAAACTATCATATAGTTGAATTTCAACCGGCATAGTGACAACTGAATGATAATCTCGGGAAGTATATAACGTATAAAACAATATCGTATGAAAATATTTTATGTTTTTTTCGTGTTTTATTTTATTTATATGAACAAAATGTATAATATGAAATAATATAGTGTAAAATTAAAATGACAAACTACTATAATGGTAATATAAAAAAAGATATTGAAATATAGAAAATTATAACTTTGCAGAAATTATTCGTTGTCAGTAGCTATCGTAATCGTTATCTGATGATTTCTCATCAGAACTGTCTTCTATTAGATTGTTCTCTTCATCTTCTTCGATTTCTTGAGCTCGATCCTCTTCACCATCATCTGTAAATAATCATGTTAATCATGAAAATTAGACTACCAAAAATATATACACTCAAAGAAAGTGTCTCCGCCAAAGTTACATACCGGCCATATTGCTGCTATCCGTTATACTGGTGACTAATGGAGGCACTTGATTTCGATCGAACCATTTGAAGACATATTTTTCTTCTTTTTCTTCCCATCCCCAGTCAGTGGGAGATAATTGTGAAGGGTCTTGAAGGTGAGCATGGCTCCAAAGGTATTTACAATATTGGAAATTATTTAATTTTTTATTGTTGGAACTCACAAACTTTGACATTTTTACTAATTTAAATTTATTAGGTTATGTATAATTTATTACAATGTTGTAAAGTACGGCAACTATGCGGTAAAGTGACTTTACCGCATAGTACCCGTACTTTACAACATTGTGTGTAAAAATCTAGTTTCGGCTGACGTATACATGATGTCAAAGCTAGCTTTACAATTCAGGAGGACAAAAATATATTTCCTTGCATCAAACGATCCGATCTTCAACATTATTAATATTAAATAGTATAAATGAAAATGTATTTCAATCAAAATAACTGTCAAAAAATAAGAAAGTATAACTTACCTTGACGCTGCAGATGTTGAAGGAGTTTGAACAGCTATCCTGTATTTTGGTGGTAAAGTGGTGAATTGTCGATAACATTTTGAATGATATTTTAGAAAATCGTTCAATTTTAACGGCGAATTATTATTCTGACGAATCTCCAATTACTCGGACTGTGTCTCACTAAATTCCAAAATTTCCAAGCAAAAACACAGGCTGGTCAAATCACTTACCTGTGGGGGCTGCTAGCGTCTCCTCACGTGGGATCGTCCTTCCGACGCCTCTTTTAAGGGAGGAAATGGTGATACTAGGTATAGGGATTCCCTTAAAATTGTCGTCTTCACGACGTTGGGTTCCGCTTCAGCCCTTGGGCTCGTGATCACCCCCTGGTTAGTTTGGCTTGAAAACTAAAGAACGCGTGCATGTGCCGGTCGAAGTGGCCTTCACGTGCTGCTCTAGCCCTCCACGCTTTGCACCTTCCGAGCGTACTTAGTCGACTAATATATCAATTCGCGAAATGATAATTAAATCGCGCTATTTCGGCACATATGGATACACCTTTTCCCCTTCTATTGATCGGTGCCGAAATAAATTCAAATATTAAATTTAAAAACCTGGATGCGCTAAAATTGGCTCGAACACCAATATAGAAGTACATTTTTGTAGAGTTTTTTCAGAAAAAGATAAGAATATTTCTATTTTTTTCGCCACAAAATACACAAAATCGATGAATCTTCGACATTGTTCAATAATGGTTCAATAAATATAAATCGGTATCGCAATGTGGACTGGTTCGTTGTCCGGGGGTGACCGTATTTATATCTCCTTACAGGTATGAGGGATGGTTCGTTGGGTACTGTTTCTATAATCTGGTCATAAAATATCCATTGCGAAATTTTTAAATCGAAACAAACCCTATCGTAAAATAATCATTACGAGATTTACAAATCGTCCGAGAGATTATAGAACAAACCCCATCGTAAAATATTTTTATTACAAATTCTTAAAGAGATTTGGATTTTTTTATAATCCATATCTGAAAGGATCTGTTATCAACGGCCCGAAAATATCAACGGCCCGAGCAGCTGACGATCTGTTTACTTATTAGTCACATAAGATCAACTATCGATGTGAACATGAGCCGGCTTACTATGACTTTTGTAATTGCAACGCTACCTCCCGGACTAAGACGTCGTTGACGGTTCTGTTCATTTTGCGATTTTTTCGGAGTAAATTAATCAATACTGAAAACTAAACGATTGGAAATTGTTGTTTTGTTACTTATGTATGTTGCTTACAGTTAGTCCTTGTATAATCCATATTTTATTATTTTCAATTCTTTTTATTTCTATTTTTACTTCTTTTTATTTCTTTGTATTCTGGTTTTATTACTTGATTTACTCAGCAGTCCCCCGACGCGGCGACGCTCATCATCAAAATATTAATAGGTACTTTTAATGAAGTTTAAAGGGCAAGATAGAAATTTTATTTTTTTTACTTCTTAGAGGTTTTTTTGCGTCGGGGGTTACTTAAAATTTTTAATTTTATTTTATTATTCGAACTTTTTTCTTTTCTTTAATAATTTGTTTGTAAATAAGTGATTAATGTTACCTCTTTATTCATTGAAATTTCGTGATAATCGTGAATTTCGCAAATACGTGATTGGTTAAGATTGTTTACAAAAAAAGGTTAAGTTTTGTCAAATAGGAAATGAGCTGATGTCATCAAATGTCTGAAAAGATCTTCATAAACTATAGCTAAGAACTTTCTCCATCACGTCAGCTTTCGAACGCAGCTTTGGATATACGGAACTAGACAAACATTTGTGTCAAATTGGTTTCTGAATAATTTTGTCAAGTAGGTGATGAGCTGATGGTCATCAAACGCCTGAACAGATCTTCATAAATTATTGCTAAGAACCTCCTCGATCACGTCAGCTTTAAAAAAAAAACGCATCAAAATCTACGATTAGGAGCTATGATTCCACAAACAGCCACATATACGGACAGACAGACAGACGGACAGACTGACACACATACACGTCAAACTTATAACAGCCCTCTTTTTGTGTCGGGAGTTAAAAAGAATTTTTACAGACGTAAACTTTACCTTTTTTAGAATGTACAAAAATACCTAAAACTGCAATTTCTTTGCGATCCTTTTTCGTTTTTTCACGTCTTCGTTTCACAACATAGCGCTCGATAGCTTCGTATTGCAGAATATTTTGCTTCTTAAAATATTTCAAAACTTTTCAAAAGTATTCTTTTTTTTTTCTTCTTCTTCGTGATTTTTATGCTTTAACTTTTCGAAACGAGACAATCTTTCTTTTGAAAAACTTTCGCAAGTACAATGTTTTCAGTTAATAATAATATCTTTCATTTATATATTGTATTTCGTTTATTTTTCGTAATTTTTCGACCATTTTTTTCTATAAAACTCTAGAGATATCACATCATATGTATCTGCATCGTCTAATTGTTTAAAAATTGCCTTTCTCTTTCGATTTTTATCGAAATCTTTATTTTCCAATTCGCCTTCACTCTCTGAATTCAACATTCTTATTTTATATTCGTCCCCTGGGTTTAATAATTTATATAATTTAATATTTTAAATTTAAAGTGTGTATTGAGCGATTTTTTTTTTCAACATAAAATAAACATAACAATTATTCAATTAAAACAACGTCCAAAAAGTAAAATTAACTTTTCTAATATTGATTACCACTATATAATTAATATCACCTTCATCGCTGCCTTCGCCTTTTGAATATTCGCAGTTTCCGACATTATCAATAATGAAGTGGACTTTCAAAATAATGTTTTTATCTTTAGAATTAAGAATAAATGATGTGTTCAAAATGCTTATGGCAGTTAATCTCAAATTATAATCAAAATGATCACTTAAAAAATATTAGCTTATGGCCAGCTAATATAACTTTATATTTATTTTAAATAAATTTATTATTAATAAATTTTCTTCAAAATGAAAAGATAATGTATAAATGTAAATATTAATGTATTGGTTATGGGAAAAAGTTTCGGCCCTTCGCTTCTTGTGTCGCTTGAAGTACTATTTCCGCGTTCGATAGAACAATGGCATATGCATTTTAGAGGTATGTGTCTGAGCTTCGAACCGCAGCAGTTGACAATATATTCCTTGTCGTAATATATTCCTTGCTTAATATATTTCTTGCATCAAAAATATAAACTTTCTATCGAAAAAAATAAACAAAAATGGACAAAAATGTTGTTGAAACGCATAATTTGCTAGTAAATGTTTATGGTGAATACACCCCCTCGAATACAAGCTGCAAACAGTGATTTCAGCTATTCAAAAGGGGATTTTTATGTAAGAAACAAAAAACGCGAGGGAGCACCAAAAAATTGTGAAGACGTTGAACTTCTAAAACCGCCTAAAGCTGTAACTGGAAATCGTTACCAACTGCAGTTATTACGTTTTACCGAGCTTAGAAAGAAAAACGACCGGAATGGAACGATAGACTGATAAATGTCATAAGATCACTTTCAGCACAATAAAACATTCTATACCGTCTGAATATAAAATCAAAGGAACAGTTCTTGTTGAAACAGAAAATGTCAAGGATCTAGAAATTATATTTACTTCAAAAATATCCTTCAAACAGCACATAAATGATGTATGTGACTTCACGCTCTTTGAAAATGTTTCATTCTCAGGAACTCGAAATCATTCAATGTAACCATTGTCAAACTGTTATATTGCTCACTGGTAAGGTCAATTATGGAATACAACTCTACAGTATGGAGCCCAAGCTATAGTACTGATTGTGACTTGTTTGAGGGTATTCAGAACAAGTTTTTGAGGTACTGTGCACATAGGTTAAGCTACGCTAGAAGAGAGTATGAATATAAAACAATCAAGGAAAATCTGAATTTGAAAACATTAGAACATAGAAGGTTCTAAATCATAAATGGGAAAATAAATTCACTAGAAATCTTAGAACTCGACAAAATGAGTCAATTTTGGACAAAATGAGTCGATTTTTTTGTAAATTAACAATGTGAATAAATAAATAAACTTCTAAAACCGTCTGAAGCCGTCACTGGTTTAAAGCGAGCTTTGAAAGAAAAACGACCAGAATGGAACATTAGACACGAACTGTTAATTCTGCTACACCCATGTTGCAAAATCGCCCAAAAACTATCTGGAAGGAGTGAAATTGGAAATCTTAACCCAGCCACAGATTTTCATGAATTTTCACCTGCTCCGATTCATGCAAGCAGCTCTATCTGGAGAAAGGTTCAACACCCATGCAAACGTCGAAAACTGGTTTTTCCTTCCTATGGTGCATATTTTGAATCAACATTACTTTGTGCGTAATTGTATAAATAAATGACAAAACTGGCCCAAAAAAAAGACTGAAACTTATAAAAAAATCAAGCTAACTATTGGGAATGGGACGCAATAGTTAGCTGAATGGCCTTTCTTTAAAAATAAACGGCTCCTGTATATTCTAATAATTAATATATTATCATTAATAAAACAAGTATTGTTAATTAACTGAACAAGAACGGTAAAAAAACCTAATTAATTTAAAATGCGGAAAACATAATTAACTTTATAAAAATATGTTTAACGCACGACAGTAGTAAGATGAAACGACAACAAACTGTTAGTTTGTGTTATTAAATGTATTCCCTGAATACATAAATACTTTTCAATATCCTTATTATTCCACTGCACAAAATATAAACACAAATAACTTGATGTAATTGCCTGTTTATACAACGGACACAAAGGTCACAATATTTATTAAAAGAATATAAAATATAATAACAATAACATTGCAAAGGGAATGTGTACATTGATAATTTTATGCAAGATATTAAAATGGTTACTTCGTAATTAAGCTTTAGGGTGTAATATTTCTCGATTAGCATATTCAATTAATGGGATTGTGCCAAGTCTAAATAATCGTTTCATTTACAAGAGTTCAATGTGCGCTTATGTAACTTTATTTTGATTTCCACGTCAGATTTCCTTGCCAATTAACATTATGTATATATGGATTTATAGTGTTAATAACATTATTATTTACGACATAGTAACTTGTGTTTAACGTACAGAATGCTAAAATAGATTTAGTTTTCCAGATTATTTGAAAGGATTTTTTATTGTTTATTTTACATTTTTAAAAATTTTGTACAAAAGTAGTACAAAAGTTCAAAAATAAATAAAACGTTTAAATTTAATATTTCCAAATCATCATAATGTTCTCTAATTTATATTCTTCTTCTTGTTGTTGTTTTGAAAAGGCCTACTTTGGACCACGCTTGTTCAACTGTTGGGCTTTGATCTTTGACCAGTATTGTCGCATCTTCTGCGGTGTAACTCTTTTCTCTCTTATGTCCAGGGTACCTTTCATTCGGGGTTTTTCCTGAAATGCACGGGCTTCCATCAAGGTGCGTCTCACAGACTGTCTCTTTTGGACATCTGTTATTCCCAGTTCTTTAATATACTTCTCGGTTTCTGTCAACCAAGTGGTACGAACCTTCTAGTTATGCCAGAAGGTAAACAGACGGTGGTTAGTCGGTTTGGAGGCAATCTTGCAACGTGGAGCTCAGTTCGTAGACCTCAGGGTTTTGTCGCCTACGGAATTCCCCATCTTCCTTTACCGGAACTAGGATCTTCCTGAGGATTCTCCTCTCTCTGATTTCCAATTTCTCTACCAGACCTGTTCGGTTCAACGAAAGACACTTCATGGCATAAAGGGCTTCTGGTCGTAAGACTGATGTGAAGTGCTGAAGTTTCAGGTTGCGTGACAGGCATTTCTTATTATAGCTGTTCTTAGTCAGTCGATAGACTAGTTCTAACTTGTTAAATCTCATGGATATTGTTGCTCTTTCTGATAAGTTGGGTTCAATCCATTCGCCGAGATACTTAAATTTCTCAATCCTCTTGTTGTTTCCCTGCTCTAGTAACATCTCTCTGTTTGCTTCTTTGATGTTGGTGAAAAATTCTGTTTACTCCAGCGACACTTGAAGACCCCCTTTGGCAGTCTATTTTCTGAGACAATTTACCTGCATTGTTACCATCTCAAGAGAATTAGCAATCAGTGCCATGTCATCTGCAAAGGCCAGGCATTCTACAACCAGTTCATCGTTCTTACGTCCAAGGTAGATACCACTCTCAAGACCCAAGTTGATCAGTTCTTTGCGCCATTTTCTCAAAACCTCAAGGACACAGTTGAAGAGAAGTGGGGAAAGTCCATCTCCTTGTCTCACTCCAGTTTTTATTTCGAAGCTCTCTGAGATCTAGACTCTAAATTTAACCTTGGAATGGGTGTTGGTCAACGTTTCTAGGATGAGTCTGAGGGTTTTATTGTCTAGGCTTAGTTCCTGTACTCATTTGTTAAGCGTTTCTCTATCAACGGAATCGTAGGCCTTCCTAAAATCAACAAAGGTGACGACCACATTACGGTTTCTCATCTTGTAGTATGCAAGTACAGTTTTAAGATTGAGGATCTGTACAACACAGGATCGGGTCTTCCTGAAGCCTCCCTGGTATTCTCCCAGTTGACTATCCAGCTGATTTTTTGCCCTTGTTTATAACGCCTTGATGAGAATCTTGTACGTTACCGGGACGAGAGAAATTCCACGGTAGTTGTTTAGATCACTAAAATCACCCTTTTTGTGAAGTGGATGGATCACAGCCGATTTTCAATCGGGTGGTAACTCTGTTTCCCAGATGTCCTGGATTTTCTCGGTTAACTTGCGCACGGCATTGCTTCCAGCACCTTTCCATGGTTCAGCAACGATAGAATCCTCTCCAGCTGCCTTATAATTCTTAAGAACTTGCTTGATCTAGCCAACTTCTTCCAATGAAGGGGGCAGCGAGGGCGGGTTTGGTGTGGTTTGTAGTCGAAGTCGTCGCTGGATGGATCACAGTTAGGGTTTTCGCGTACCCGACTTTTTTTAATACCCGGGTATCGGGTATTATTTTTTCATATACCAGGGTACCCGGGTATTTGCAATTTTTGCAGAAAAAGAGACAATTTTATTATAATAATATTTTATTATATTGCGAAAGTGTATATAAATAAAATGACTTTACTACAATAATAGTATATTACGTAATGAGAGTTGTAAGAAGCATATTACGTACGAGCGGAACAGTTACGCGTGACCCACGTAGCGAGGAGCCCGTAATTGCACGAGTACGTAATTGCCTTACAACTCGAATTATATACTTTATCTACGACCACACTAATTTGTTTCTGTTATTAAAAAATTAAAATTAAAAATCACACACAGTTAGACGTCTTGTTTTCACAAACAGATTAAGAACTAAACATACTTTTTATCACAAAAACTTTTACTTTTTGTTGTTATAAAATAGAAATATATAACGTAATAATCTTAATTTCTTCTAAGAATAAACAATTTTAAAATAAATCAACTTAACATATGTTACGGATAATCAACTTAAGACATGGCGACACAACCAAACTTAACATTAAGTTTACTGCATTTAAAAAAACTCAACGCCTTCTTTAGAGTTATTTTAATTGTTTTTAGTGCAAATTTACTAATATAATTTTTAAGGCGCTACTTAGTAATAATTTTCCGAGAATTTTGATGAATTCTTTGATCAAAGTGGGTACCCGGATCTGACAATGAAATAGTACCCGGGTACTAAAAATTTCATATACCCGGGTATACCCGGATCCGGGTACCCGGGTAGAAAACCCTTATCACAGTTGAGTAGACTTTTAAAGTACTGACCTAAAAGGTGGCAGTTGTCCTTGTCGTGAAAAGTCAGTTTTCCTTATAAGTCTCTGAAGTGAACGCTTGGCGGAGCATATTTTCTAAATGTCTGCTTGAAGGTTCCAAAGAAATCTCTGGAGTTATTCTTAGCAAGGCTCTCTTCGATTTGGGTTAGTTGGTTTTGTGTCAATGTCCGTTTGGTTCCTCGAATTTTCTTGGCTGTAACCTTTCTTTGTTACAAAAATTTATTCCAATTTTCCTTGGTCTTTTTAGAATTCCACTTTACCTAGGCTATCTGTCTTTGCGCTATTGCATTGTCAGTCTTCAGTCCACCACGGATGCTTCCTTCTTCTAGCGAAATGGGCCCTGACCAAAATAATAATTCGTTGGCCGCCTTGACAAGAGTCTCCTTCAGTTGGTCCCAGCTGTATAGTTCTGTATTGTTCAGTCTATGACTTACTTCTTGATTGTTCTTAAGTCGCTCTACGTCAAATCATACCATATTGGAGGGTCTGTGTAATCTAGTGTTTCTAGGCTGGAGTCTTATGTTGATCTTTGAGAGCTAGTGGTCTGAGTCCAGATTGGCGCTTCTTAGTACCTTCACGTTCTGTATTTCTTTTAGAGATTTTCGTGAAATGGCCACATGATCTATCTGGAATTCACCCAGGTTGGTATTAGGTGAAATCCAAGTCTCTTGCTTCCTTGGCAACTGTTTGAAGGCTGTAGACTTCAAGAGCAGCCCAAAAGTCCTGCACAGATCCACCAATCGTTCTCCGTTGCGGTTGGATCGCTTATGCGCCGCAAAATTGCCCACTATGTTTCAGTATTTTTTCTCTCTTCCCAATTGAGCATTGACGTCACCAAGCAGTATGACGGTGTGCCTCTCTGGAAGATATATATATATATATATATATATATATATATATATATATATATATATATATATATATGTATATAATAGAGATAAGTCTTCCCAGAATGTATTAGTTCTGTCTAGATTCCGTCTGTTGTCCAGGTTGATAGGAGCACGTACATTGACTATACTGTAGCCCTTGTTTGCACATTTGAGAGAGAGGATGGATACACAGATTGCTCGGGGAGGTAAAGTCGGTGACTGACTCGAGTATCCTGTGACTGATTATAAATTCTGTGCCTAAGTGGGGACGTCCTTCATTACCCGCTGATCCACTGTTTCTTTGAGGATTCTGTAGCCTTGGGACTCGAAGGCATGTTCGTCCGTAAATATGGTTTCCTGTACTGCTGTCAGTATTATGTTGTGTCGCGTTAGTGAGTCAGTCAGATCTTTCGTTTACCCACTTTTAGCAGTGAGTTAGCATTAAATGTTGCGAAGGTTTGCCGTCTTGGTTTGAGTTTACGTCCGGTGATTTCAGGTTTCTTCGATTCATCCTTAAGCATGTTGGTGCGGACTCCGAAGGTCCGCTAACGTCACCATAGGTGGACGGTGGATTGGTTGCCAGTAGGGGTAGTGCATTTAGTGGAATTTTCCTCCATTCTTAGTTGAAGAATATTCTTCGTAGGACAGTGACAGTTCTAATTTAGATTATTATAATTAATTACCAAAATAATTAGTTGATGAAGAAGTCAACTTTATATTATCTAACGTACATTTTATAATTTGCAGGGTCCACAGCAATAATGATGAATGTGCAATGTCTAAAGATTTAATTTTAAGTAAGTATGTCATTTTTAGGTTTACGTTTATTTTTACGTTTACTTGCTGAGTTAAGCATGTAAATCTCTTATCATCATCATCGTTGGCACTACAACCCTGCGTGGGTCCTGGCCTCCTCAAGGATCTTCCGCCATCCGTCTCTGTCTTGGGCTTTATTCTTCCAGTTAGTTACCCCTATGCTTCTCAGGTCTTTTACTACCCCGTCTATCCATCGCAATGTTGGTCCACCTCTTCCTCTATTTCCATCAGGTTCTGATCTAAGTGCTCGTTTTGTGTGTCTTTCGTCATTCATCCTCATTACATGTCCTGCCCATCTTAGTCTTCCTAGTTTTATTATTTTTACTATGTCGACATCTTCATATATTTGGTACAGCTCGTGGTTGTATCTGCTCCTCCATGCCTAGTTTTCTTGGACGGGGCCAAATATTTTTCTCAATATTTTCCTTTCAAAGACTCCCAGGAGGTTCTCGTCTGCTTTGCTTAGGGTCCACGTTTCTGAAGCGTATGTTAATACTGGCCTTATTAATGTCTAGTATATTATACATTTTGATTTTATTGTCAGGTTCGGCGATCTCAGTTGTTTTTAGACTCCATCTATTAGCTGTGATTATTCTTCGCTTTATTTTTTCTTCGTTTTTTCTTTCATTATTTATTTGGGAACCTAGGTATATGAACTCCCGTA
This sequence comes from Phosphuga atrata, assembly GCA_944588485.1. NCBI lineage: Eukaryota > Metazoa > Arthropoda > Insecta > Coleoptera > Silphidae > Phosphuga > Phosphuga atrata. The sequence continues at coordinate 18,567,780 of OX155894.1, read as the reverse complement.
CTGTTTCTATATTATAGTCGCCTACTGTTATGTTTTGACCTATTCTATTTCTCCCGCCTCTATTACGCGTTACGACCATTGCTTTTGTTTTTTTGTTCATTTATTTCTAGACCCATTTTTCGAGCTCCTCTTTCTAGGTTGTTAAAGGCCTCTATGTTATTCCGTTTTGTTCTACTTATTATATTGATGTCGTCCGCGTATGCCAGTATTTGAACTGATTTTGTGAAAATTGATCCAGACGTTTCAATTTTTGAATCTCATTGCTTTTTCGAGTACTATATTAAACAGTAGGCACGCAAGAGCGTCCCCTTGTCTCACTCCTTTTCGTGTTTTAAATTGCCTGGATGTTTCGTTTTGTATCTTGACTGCACATATCACTTGTTTCATTGTAAGTCTCATGAGATTTATAAGCTTGTGTGGTATTTCAAGTTCTTGCATCGCGTCATATAACGCCTTTCTATTTATGCTGTCGTATGCTGCTTTGAAATCCACGAATGTGTGGTATGTGTCCACCATAAATTCAGTTGTCTTTTCTAAGATTTGTCTAAGTATGAAGATTTGATCGGTTGTCGATCTTCCACTACGGAATCCATATTGGTATTTTCCAATTATCTGTTCGACATAACTTACTATTCTGCTATGGATAATGTTTGATAAGATTTTATAGCCTGTGTTTAAGAGTGTTATACCTCTGTAATTTGTGCAATTTAGTTGGTCACCTTTTAAATGCAGAGGGCATATCAGGCCTATGTTCCATTCTTCCGGTATTATTTCCAGCTTCCATATGTTTGTTATTAGTTTGTATATGACCTGTGTTAGTTCTTCTCCGCCATGCTTGATGAGCTCGCTTGGTATATTGTCAGACCCAGGCGCTTTATTATTGTTCATTTTCATTATTGCTTTTTTAACTTCTTCCAATGTGGGAGGTGGTTGGTTCTCATCTGTTATAGGATTATTGTTGTTTTCTTCATCTTCTGGGTTATTTTCCTCAACTCGTTAAAATGTTCGTTAAAATATTCTGCCCATCTGTCCAATATCTTGTCGTTCTCATTTATGATTTGTCCATTTTTGGCTTTGCATATTGATATTCATGGTTTGAACTCTTTCCTGGTATTATTTATTTTCCTATAGAACTTTCTGCTCTCATTTTGGTTCCGTAGTTTTTCGAGTTCCTTACTCTGCTCGTTTTCGTGTTTTTTCTTTTTTTTTGTTTATGTATCTTTTGCTCTTCTCTACGCCTTTCTCTATATTCTTCTATCATCGCTCTTGTTCTGTACTTGCTTTGCATTTTTAGATATACTTCATTCTTCTTTTTTGTGGCCTCCTGGCATTCTTTATCAAACCAGTTATTCCTTGTGCGTGTTTGCTCTTCTCCTATCACTTCCTCTGCCGACGCTTTTATTTTCCTTTTAGATACTTTCCACTGTTGGTTAACTTCGGTCTCTGCTGTGGGTTGTTCCTCTTGAATTCGTTTATTGATGCTCTCTCTGAATTTAGTTGCGTCTTTCCGTATTATACTTTTTCTGTCGCTCACCTCGTACTTTTTTTACGTCCGATATTCTTGCCCTGATTTTAGTTTCTACTAGATAGTGATCAGAATCAATATTTGCTCCTCTATATGTTCTCACGTCCATAAGGTTTGACTCATGCCGCCCATCAATGAGTAGGTGGTCGATCTGATTAAACGTATTGCCATCTGGGTGCTTCCAAAGATAAATCTCTTATACTACCAAGATAAATACGATTTTAAAAATCGGATACACAGCAATACGCTCAGCAAATGTGTTCACAGCAATACTGATATATGTCCATTTACCGCTCAGCTTAATCTACGGTTCAGCAATGCCCATAATCAAACCGCTCTTTCCCACCGGGCACTCTGGGCACGTTCCCAAGGCCCCGCGAACTTTAGGACCCAGCTAGTTTCTGCCAGACCACCAAACGATAACCGATATTTATTAACGAAGAACATATTAATTTCGAAAAAAATCGATAATGACTGACTATAATACCTACTTGTGTATTAGCTTTTGCATGCGCAAAGCTACTCTCAACCGAAAATCAGATTTTCCGACATCAGCATGTTTAAATAAATATTTAAATATATTTAAATATATTGAAATACAATTTAATGGTATACTAAATACAGTTTTAAAGAAAAATCATCACTGGACTAGTTTTTCATATAATGTTTTCTGGTGCCTTTCATCAAGTTAGTACGGTAGTGACCTGCGCCAAGTTTGAATTAAACGAAAGAAGAGTAAAACGCCAAGTTTGAATTAAGCAATTTAATTGAGGAAGTACATAAAAAATTGATTCAAAATGTGTTTTACGTATGTTTAAAATATATCATTTAATCGATTATTCAAATGTTTTATACAAAAAAAACCTTTAAAATAAATGCAAAATATAATAAAAACAAAAAAATATATTTGATTAAAAATGTTATTGTGCCCACTATTCATGGGAAAATTATGATGTAAGTATTATTTTACTAGACCGATTAATTTTTAATATCGCTACGACGATAATTCAAATATATCGGGGAAGTATACTGGTCTACAAGCAATAATCAAGGGGAAATGAGAATTTGCTACGTTTGTACCATATTAGTCCAGTCATCCTAGCCAAAAAAGAGGTCAATCTCGGAATCTAACGGAACAAGCTGAGTTTTTGTATAGACCTTTATTTTAGCATTACAAATATTGACTCAAAAGTCACATATATTCTTTAGATATTCAAGGTCAAAGGCCGCAAAAATCAGTTATTTGAAAATATCTCGTTTTCTCTGCCTCCTATCGTATTTGCATTTATTATGAATGTTGTAGAGAATAAAATTCTGTACAGATTTCATCTAATACCAGAGGTAGAGAGCGCAGAGTGTGGAGCGCTCAGCCATACGTAATCCCAATGTATTATAACGTTTTTTTTACATAATTATTTATTAAATATTACTTTATAATTATATTTATTAAATAACAATTTAATAACTTATACTTATATAATACCTTAAATCAACCAAATTAAATAAACCTGTGCAGTTATCACTTCTAGCACCAACTAGTGCAGCAGTTCATCAACAGATTAATAGTGTCTACTACCAAATTCAAACTTGGTTAGGCAATTATTTACAACCCCAGGAATGGGGTTGGGTACTGCAAAATGAAACCCTAACGCCGGTAACAACACTTTTACCACCTGCACCAGATGAACTTCTCACTTCAATATTCTGCAACTGCAAGAATGGATGTGGTTCGCATTCTGGTTGCCGTAATTAGGTATGCAATGTTCTTTAACTTGTGGTCAATTAAATGGAAATGCATGTCTCAATGCAACATCATATCCATCAGATGTTCATGAAGACAGTGCATATGAGCCTGAAAGACATAACAATTAATGTCAATGATAACGAGGACAGTGAAGATGAGAATGAGTCTGAAACTGCTGGCCAACCTGAAGAAGACTAATAACAATAATAAAAACAATAAAATTAATATCAATAGCAATGGGGAATATGCATGAAATTTAAATTCGGTTCAAATATTTTTTCCGAATTTTTATTGACCGGATTTGAAGTACACTGTTATTTTTGTAATTAATATCTTTTTAAATACTTAAAATTAATAAATTAAGCGAGGGAAATTCAAATTTGTAAAACGCAACACATTGGTTAAAACGAAAGTGATGTAACATACCAAATAAACAAGTGCGTATTTTTTACATTTGCATGTAATTGCAGTCTTTTGGTTAGAAAACAAGCTTAAAAATGAAAACAGCTGTAGTAAACAATGGACTGAACTGTCAATGGTAATTGACGTCATCAGCAGAGCGCGCGAAAATGGCGGCGTTTAAACAGCTCAAAATTTTTCTCAATTTTAAATATTTCTTTAAACTTAATTACAGCATTTTTAGGCAGTATTTATATTTTTGACTATGTTATAACGGTGTAAACAGTGAATTAATATTGTAAAAAAAAGCATCCATATTCCCTATTAAAATGAAAATATTTTCTTTATTTTTTCCTACTCTAAATGCAATTATCCTTCTTTTGAAATAGATTATTAGATTAATATAAGTTATATATTAAGATACAATATATTTAGAATGACTTACACCATTATGTAATTATTTATACGTCAAGGGTAAGTAATATTTGATGACTATTTGATTTAAAAGAAATATAAATATAAGTATAAGGCAATAAATATTTATTTAAGTAATATTTCATAAATAATTTAGTTGAAAAACGGTATAATACATTGGGAGTCAGGATTTACATTGCGCTAAGGTACGCATTTCTGAGCGCTCCACACTATGCGCCCTCTATCTCAAAAACAGTTCGACGTATAAAAAGAGGTTTCAGATGAAATTGTGATGGAATGTAGAGAAATTTATTCTTTACAACTTTCATAATAAATGAAAATACGATAGGAGGCAGAGAAAACGAGATATGCTCAAAAAACTGATTTGAGACATTTGACCTTGAATATCTAAGGACGCTCATATGTTGGCATTTGTAAATTTTGAGAGAACCTTTGTAATGCTAAAATAAAGGTCTATACCAAATTTCAGATTCTTACGTTAGATTTAGCGATGAGCCCGCCTAAGGCAAATACAACTTTATTCGCCCCAAAATTTTCAAATAAATTACTTATTTCTATATAATTCACTACAAATTTAAAGATTCTATATCGTATGTTAGGCACATGTGCAAATCCTGACAATTTTTAAGAATTTCGTATGTCATTTAAAAATTTAAAAAAATTATTATGATTTTTATTATGATGTGTAAATCTTTCAGTCGAAGATCTACTACAAATATTTAAGATATAATTAAAAACTCCAACTTCAAATTTTTAGACAGATTTTCTGTTATCTTTTTTTTTATTTTTATCTGTTTATTTTATCAGTTTATCTGTTCCCTCGTAAATAAATAATTTGCTTTTACGTCTAATTCTAATTGCAAACTGCTTTCACAATCTGCATTTGTTCTCATTTCATAAGGTATTTCTTTAGCATTACAAATTATTTGCTCAAAACTATTTATACGAAATTCCATCAGAAACAAATTTAAGCTATTTAATATTGGGCTTAAAATATACCGCCCAAAAATTATGGCGCCGTAAGACGATCTCCTGTCCGACCAGGCACACGTTCCGGCACTGCCTATATGACTGGACTATTTGCGCGACATTCACTAAACTTGGTAGGCGCACATACTGCAGGGTGTGTATCAGAGGCAAACAAGTTGTTTGAAATGGTTCAGTTTTTAATTCACCCACCGATGGAATATATCGACAGTACATTTAGGTTCAAAAAAGTTTCTAAAATCATTCACAAACTAGATGTTCAGCCCTGGTTCAGCCCGAGCTGATGCAGTAAGCGTCTTGCATGAAGGTCATATACAAATTATAGAAGCTTTGAATTCCATCGCAAAAGATATAGAACAGGCACAAAAAAACTAGAGACGAAGCCCTTAGTCTGACCAGAAAAATGGGAAAGCTAAAATGTATTATACTATCAGAAATTTGGAGCTCCATATTGGAAAGAATAGACAAAACAAGTAATTATCTTCAGAAAGAAACAAGAGGACGTTGGAATTAATTTGTTTACTTCACTTGATGATTTTATTAACCTCAGGGATCAATATGACAAAAAATATTTCAAATCCAGACCACTGTGCCCTATATCCCAGGGTATCCCTATTACCGAGGGCACGTGGTTTTCTTTTTTTTTTATCAGGTGGGTTTTGAAAATATTCAAGAAATAAATAGTGTGTTGTATTCCTTGCGAACAGATCTTTCAAATGAGGTGTCACTTGACATACCTTTCCATTTGAAAAAAAAGGTCGGAGGTTAGGTTAGGCTGGGCACTTACATAAACTTATTTCGAATTGTCCGCCAAAGAAACACAATCAGAATCTGACTACAAAGACCTATCACAAAGACAAAGACATAGAAGCTCACACAAGAGTTTATTGATGGCTATGCACCGTCAGTCCAACTGGATGGAAAAGAGAAATTGTAAGTAGAAACATTTCTTCCCTTAATTGATACCCCGAGCGTTCATCTAAAACAGCGAAAAGTTCGTATAAGAACATTAATCATCGCTTTGGTTTATTTTATCGCATGAAATCTCTGAATTCCGAAGAGTTGAGACAAAATTGCAAAGAATTTGCAGAAATCTATTATGAAGGCGTTAAAGAGGAAGAGTTGTAAATGGAATGTTTGCATTTATCAGAATACTTGAAAATTGTTCATAGTGAAAATGCAGGAAGTAATAGTATATTGGAAATATATCAACTTTTGAAAGGAAACAAAATTAAAGACACATTTCCGAATGAAGAAATCGCATTGAGAATCTTTTTAAGCATCCTGGTAACTAACTGCAGTAACATTCCTTCTCAAAATTGAAGAGAATAAAAAATGAATTAAGAAGTAGAAAGCTTCAAGAGATATTAACCGGGCTTTAATCGTCCGGTCTTTAGTTATGCTCAAAAACATAGATTTGGATGAAATGATTAACGATTTTGCCCATCTCAAATCTAGAAGTGTACCTCTTCAATCTTCATATATTTTTAAGAGTTACTTTTGTGGACTATTACTTTCTTTGTGTATTCTTTTGTGTATACTAATTCATTCTTCTGTGTATACTATTACTTTCTTTGTGTAATAGTGCTTTGTGAAGGTCATAACAAGCGTCTCATTATCCTAACGTAACCAGGGCCTTCCATAGGTTAAGGACGGCCCTGCCCATAATTGGTTAGCCAAGGATGGACACATGTTGGACTTGCGACGAATTTCAAGCAGAGAAAAAACATTTAAAAATTGAAATAGCTTCTTCTATCCCTGATGGTCAGGAAAAATCTCAGATTTTGTTTTGACTTCGAAATCTGGAAATTGAGAACCTAGCACACAAAAAGAGAGCTGAAGTCTTCTATAATAGAATAGGAACATTTGCACACATTTGCAGCTGTAAGTCCTCGATAACTTCACGAATTCCATCTTTGAGGTCTTGAATCGATTGTGGGCCCTTGGTATAGATAGACCTTATCTTTCACGTAGCCCCAAAGAAAAAAAGTCTAACGGTGTTAAATCATAAGATCTCGGTGGCCAACTTAGATCGCCCCTTCAAGAAATCACACGGTTAGGAAACTTTTCAGGCAAAAGAGCGATGGTATCGTTACTAGTGTAGCATGTAGCGCCGTCTTGTTGAAAATAAACGTCGTCCACATCAATATCCTCCAATTCCGGCCACACACAATCATTAATCATCGTTCGATAGCGCAATCCATTCACCGTATCAGTTGCTCCAGCCTCATTTTCGAAAAAGTAAGGTCCAATGACCCCGCCGACCAAAAACCGCACCAAACAGTCGCACGTTGAGGATGGAGAGGCTTTTCGACAATAATTCTTGGTTTTCCCAGCCCGAAATGCGACAAATTTGCTTGTTAAAGTAGCCTCCGAGGTGAAAATGGACCTCATCACTCAAGATGATTTTTCAATGAAATTCCTGATCAGTTTGATGCATTTCAAGGACCCAATCAGCAAAGACATTACGTTTTTGAAGGTCGGTAGGCGTGACTTCTTGTGTTAGCTTAGCTTTAAAAGCCTTAAAACCTAAGTTTTTGTGCAAAATACGGTGTAATGTCGTTTTTATGGAATGCCCAATTCCAAAGATCGACAAGAAACTTGGGTTTTCCTCAACACTATGGGCTATAATAGCAATATTCTCAGTTGTTCTTGGGCGAGGTGCACGAGTTCTTTACATCACTAGCTTGTCACAACAGCTCAAACCAGTTTTGCAACCAGTTTCACAATTACTGGACGAGAAGATGCTACATAACGCGACGACCCAAATATGCTTTAGTTTTTCGAACTGTGACGGCGATATTTTCACCATTTTGGTAAGTAGTGAATTTTAATAATTGCAATGCGTTGTTGAAGCGTATATCGTTCCATTTTTATTAATGGCGTAGTTTTTACTTGTCATCTGTTAAGTAGTTACAATTAACTAACTTACATATAACTAGTAGTTACATCTAACATCTGTTAAGTAGTTACGTTTGTTTAATGTTCATATCCGTGCTGATTCTTCATCTTCTTATGTTTTTCATAAAATAAGATGAGAGATACGATCAGAGCATTGGAAAAAAGGATCGGATGATGTGACTTCTCATCTCTTTCATTTCATATTTCATGAAATGGATGTACAGAATGTCTCTTACAATTTTCTGTAATTCATGTTGCGGCCAACATAAAAATTTAAACTATTTTAAGATTGTTACACTATACAGTTCACTGCTGCAATTGCTTGGAATCTGTCACAGTTATATTCCCGATAAGAGGTCACTTATATACGGGATGCGACCGAAGCAAGACCTTCATAAATCAAAAGACTAGGATTGAACTACCACGAGAATGGGCTGAACACGTACGTGGAGCCCGACAGAGACCGAAACCTTTCAATGTCATCGAATGTTCACAAGATCCATTTAAGCGCTGGACTGTATTTCTGAAACCGTTTTACAAAAAACGTGTCCCTTTCCCATAACACCTGAACGTGAAATTACAGTTCAGAAATTTTGTCTGCGGCCTGCCAACAAATTTCAAAATTTCGATTGGCCCATTGATAAAAAAAAGTTGCTCACCCCCTGTTTTAGAGTATGTCGATGGTAGATTTGAGAGAGATGCTGTAGGAAATCATTTTCCTTAATTTATTAACAAAAAATGGATTATTCCCAAATTGATATCAAGTAACCTCAATGTTATTTCATGAAAAAAAATTCTGTCACTTTCACGTCACTTTTTTAATATTGATATCTTGATTGTATTTATTTAATTGTTTTTTTTTAGCGATATTGAATATTTGTGTGTGTTACCCAAGTTACGTGGAAATACAACCAAAAGTGGCATTTCTCATACAAAAAAACGTGCGCCAGATAATAACGCATGAGTAATAAAAACGAAACTTTTTACGCATGAGTAATAAAAAAAACAATACGTAACGTGTCTCGGGACACGTTACACGTTTTTTTTTCAAAAATCGGCTAGATCGAAGTTCTGAATTTTATTCCAGTTAAAGTTTCCACACTGTATAGCATTTTCGTTCGAGCTTTAATTTAACGAGATTTTCATTAACAATAAGTTGAATTTAACAAGATTACTTCTCGGTTTATAACTTTTTTGACGCTGGAGTCACCACAAAGAACTAGCAGAAAATTTGAGACTCTTTAACCACATCGATAAAATTTACCAGCCCGATCGTGTAGAACAATTAGCGTATTATGGCTCGCGTACACCTAAACGGGCGACGACGGCGATTGAATCAAACACTTGTAAAAGAATGAGAGCGCGTACACAAACACGACTGTCATCTTCCAATGACGCCCGAAAACGGCCGATCATCACGATGATCCGAACTTGGAACGTTGGGATTTCTCGCCAGACGGCGTCTACAGTGCAAATTGAGTGTATTTATAGTTAAATTTTGTTTTTATTTACCTAAACGACTATGGATATTGAAAAATTAATAAGTTGTGTTTATAATAGGGGTTGGTCTATTATAAACACAAATTACACAATAATCTACAGAATAGCACTGTTGATAACACTGGTAGTAACGCTGTTGCACTGTTGCAGTGTAAGCACATACACATCCGATTAACTCGTCCGGGTAGTTCTGTCTGCCATCGGCCGACAAAATCGGTTTTGGTGTACGGTTAGCATTAGAGTATTTCATAGACATGGCAGAGGCCTTTTCCAATAAATCTTGTACCTTCTATACGGCCCTCAAGTAGTACTTAATACATGTTCGAGGTACACAGTTTTCTTTTGTATAATTATGCGAACTAATACTTTATTAATTTTATTGCAAGACGATTATTATTACAAATAAAAATATCATTTTTAGGGTTCCGTACCGAAAACGGAACCCTTATAGGATCACTTTGTTGTCCGTCTGTCTGTCTGTCTGTCCGTCTGTCTGTCTGTAAAGACCATTTTTCTCAGGAACGCGAGAGGTAAAAAGTTGAAATTTGTATCAAATACTCGGGTCTGCGGTCTCTTTCAGCTGTGAAAAAATCAAACTTGTAAGTCAACGCGATCAAAAGATATGACCGTTTATGTCGCATATTTTGCGATTTCACAAGGGAATCAAAACCAATAGGGTACTTCCCGTTGACCTAGAATCATGAAATTTGGCAAGAAGCGGTGTCTTACAGCACATGTAAAGGGAAAAATTAAAACCGTAAATATGTAGTTTAATTACAAGAAAAATGCGAATTTACTATTAGAAACTTATGAAAATACACTAATGTTGTCGTAGTGGTATTGTTAGGCTCCAGAAGCATATGGGTTGCATACAGTTAGGTCCTCCTCGGTTAGGTCCAAAGGTTAAAAAGTATGTGTTGGCACCAAGCTGTTTATTCTGAATTTTCTCTGTTTATATTCGTTATGCATTTCATCACGTACGCTTTTTATACATAATATATAAAGGGTATTTATTATGTCTAAATTTTACATGTTTATAACCGACATGCGACATACTCAAGTCCCGTAACATCCTGTATATATTATAATTCGTCTAATTTTTCTTTATAATCTACATATACTTAAATCACGTACGCCGTATATTTTTTGGTAGTCAATTGCCCAAAAGCTGTCAATTGAACAACTGAATGTTAAGAGTATCGAAATAGATCTAGAAATAGTTAATATATTAGTTTATATTAGATCTAGAAATAGTTAGATTTTAATATAAGTTAGTGAATAAGTGTAATACTAAAATAAAGTTTTCTTTTTATAAGATTAAAAATATTCGCGTAATTAAAAAAAATACCCTGTATACCTTTATACAGAGTGTATGTATACAGGCAAAATTGAGCAGTAAAAACAAATAGTGAAGTTCCAGAACCCATAAACACTCATAGTGAATGGGGGATGTATGGTAATAAAATATAGTGTAGAATTCCATCGTACGACAGCGACATCTAGAGGTTATGCTTGCAACAGTACTAAGATGGCCGTGATTTCAGGAGGGCCACTTGTCAAGTTAACTGAATATGCTTGCTACGTCCTCCACAAAAAAAGATACCTTACTTACAAGTCGCACAACTCGCACTTGGCCGGTTTTTTTTTACCATATTACCAACTAACTACGCCTGTTATTATTTTACTAACATTTTATTAAAAGGTTAAATTGAACTTTAAACTTTTTTATTAATTCTTATTATTAACAAAAAAAGTTATCTACGCGGTGTGAAAACACGCTATAAGTAATGTAAATTTGTAATGCAATATTAATATACCAAGAGCGTGACATATTATTTTACGAGTATTCCTGTTTAATGTTTATGTTATAATGTTTACAACAAAAATGAGGAGACATGTTTATAGAACTCGAGTGCAACGTTCTTCGCTAAAGTTTCTTTGGTGTACCAGATGCAGTTCAAGCGGTTTTAATGTGCAATTGTAATTTACGTAATGTCAGCAATTAAATTTGCAACTTTGTTGCTCGCCGCTAGGTCTACTTTGCCAACGAGATTTGTTGCAACTAAACAACGTGTTTGATATTTTATCCACATTATATAAATTACATCCGAATACTCTGTGTTCTAAGTGGGTAACTTAATACTATAACTTATTGCGCTATATTTACTATAACGAAAAATTATTCAATATTAAAACAGAAACATGCTGATTTGAAAGGCTAAATTCCAAAAGCTTGACCAATCGACAAGTTTAATTGTCAAATAACAAACTTTTATGTAGAATTTAAATATCTAGTATATCGGTAGTATCTAGTAAAAATCGATCTCAAATCTGAGACAATATAGACTCTACATACAATTGAGGAAACCCTTAAATGAAAAAGACCCTTGAATGGGACATGTAGTAACATTTCACAAATCTTCCCTTATTTGTAAAATACTATAAAATTATAAAACCTTACTTGTGGTAGAGGTATTCACTTTGCTATAGATCTAGAACATAATGTATACCATATTACATATTTATATAAATAAATATTCCTTGTGCAGACATTTCAGTGAAATTTACATCTGTTTCTCCTGGAGGCACTAAATAAATTTGCAAGGTAAGAAAAATAAAGAATGAAAGGAAACTTGTGACTTGGTTAAATAAATTAAATAACAAAATGATAATTATTGTTTGTATAATTTATGTTTACCTCTATTTTGTGCCCCAGCCTCCAACTGAAAAGAAGATTAAATTTATCTTCTTGCTAATAAGAAAACAATTAATAAACTTACAATAGCGTTGTAATTGTCAAACCCATTTTCTTGAAATTGATCTGGATAAGTAGTTGTATAAATGTTTGGTTGAGAAGCGTCCTTAACTCTAAAATATATATTTCATAATTCCAGGAAATGAGATGAAACTAATTAAACTAAGAAAATAAATTACATTTTATTACATCATTATGATTACAATAAATAACATTGTAATCATAATGATGTAATAAAATGTAAAATTATTAACAAGGTTATTTGATGATTTTTACACATTCCAAATAATTAACAAAAATTAACAAAAAATTTTTCCAAATAATTAACAAAAATAAGATCATTTCATATAAAAATATTTTCTTTTAACTTTTTGTACATCAATAAAGATATATAATAAAGGTAGCAAACATAAAACTAAAAGCATTTAGTTAAATTATTTATTATCCAAACTTTACCTGAATGCCTTTGAAGGTAGTATTTCTGCTTTGAATGAAGTTAGGAACAAAGCCAATCCTTGTTTCATATCAAATTTTACTTCTTGTAGACATCTATAATCAAAAATATATAGTTATGTAAACTTAAATAAAATGATACAAGAACAAATATCAATATTAATTCCAAACTTTTTCTAATCTTGTGAAAATATGTGTTTAAATATTACTAACTTGCTGGCCCATTCTGGCTTTAAGTTTGTAATAAGGGTAAAAGCGTCAACCATCTCACAACGTTCTGCATCAGTCTTTGCTACTGGAATTGGTATATATAGAGGTCTCGAAACACTGTTAACTTTAAAAGCTCTTTGTTGTTGAGAAGTTGTTGCATTAGAGACATAGAGCATTTCATTAACAATATTATATTAATGATTTAAATTTGCACACATGACAAAGGTCCTGGAAAAACCATAAATTCTATCTGTTTCAGCAAGAGATTTTCCTGCTTCACGAAAAACTCCTGTTACTGTAAATATTATATGTTTATCCTAAAAAGTAACAATGATTTTAAAATGGTATATTAAAGTAAGAGTTCAATACGCCCGATTTTTCAGCACGCGTCCAGGTTTAGAAATCGTCGAGCGTAGCGAGGAATTTTCTAATGGACAAGTGCGAAACACGCGAGTTTTTTATAGTATTTTTTTCTATATCTCGCCCTTTTATGCCATTTCTAAATAAAAAAATCGCCGATAAATATTGAGAAAATTGTATCGCACTCAGCGAGCCATTAATGAACCCATATGAGTGCTTTAATGACTTCATTATAGACGCAAAATAGAAAAAGATTTTTAATAATCAGCAATGTTGATCGTACTGTGAAATAAACAACATCAATGATGAAAGTATAAAAATCATGTTCACTAGTAGGTAAAGATGCTAAAAGTTTGGAAATATCTCTGGATCCAATATACAAAGAATCCATACTTTTTGACATATCTGATATCTTGTTGGTATTCCGGGATACTTTTTGATAATCGTCAAGTCTAAAACAACAATGATGAACATATTGTATAATCCAGTTTACTCAATATTTACTTAGAATTTACAAATGAAGCGTAACCAGTTAGAAATGAACAAGACAACGAAAATAGATTCTTTTTGGTAGATTCCTTCAAGAATAACTCTATTCGGTGAATCGTAAATTGTAAAATAATGTTCAAGAAATTGATCAACACAATCTTGAGCATTTAAATCACATAAATAGTTTCTTCTTAATGAAAGCATTTTAGGGGGAGGAACTACAACCATCCTATAAGAAAAATAAAATGAATTAAACTCATTTACATTTGAATAATAACTCAAAATAACTCAAAACTTACTCACCAGATTTTGTATCTTAGGACAGTTTTCCCTAATAATCTTAACATACTCATGTTCCAAAAAATTTTCACACAACGGATTCTCGTCTTCCAAATTCAAGTCTGTTATTGGAAAAGATTTTAAAATTGCTAACTGTACAACATTTTTAATCTAAGAGAGAACAACAATTATAATTTGTTACAATTACAGGAGGATATTTCAATATTTACATTATTTCTTCTTAAATCTAAAGCTTTTAGCTTTTTAAACCCTTTGTTTATGATAGCTTCAAGCGGACAAAAATTTTCAACATGAGCATCGTTAACGTACACGCCCCCACGGAAGAAAAAAGCACAGAAGAAAAAGACGAGTTCTATGAAACCTAGAGGCGGCTTTCGACAACCTAACACACTACATAAGAATAATCATAGGAGACCTAAACGCAAAAATAGGAAGAGATAAATAATTCCAGGCACAAATACGGGAAAACATCCTGCACGTGGAAAGTAATTATAACGGAGAGAGTAATAAACTTCGCGGCCTCAAGAGACCTAGTAGTTGGAGACACCCTGTTAGAAAGGAATACACGTCAAGGAATACACCATGTAAATATACACAAAGTGGCGTGGGTATCTCCAGACGGGAAAACTTTTAACCAAATCGACTACCTACTAATAGACGTTCGTCATAGGTTGAACCTTATGAACCTAAAACCCTGAGCTAATACTGACTCGGACCATTTCGTGATAAAAGCGAAATTAAGAGCAAGAACCTAAAACACCAACAAATCAGACGAGAAAAGATACCGAGATTTAATACAGAGCTACTACAGAACGATGATGACAAACAAAAGCTTGTCAAAGATAACATAAGGGCAAAGTTGGCCATGAACGAAAATATTTCAATAGGAGAAAGGTGGAAGAAATGCAAGGAAGCACTCCTATCGGCGGGCTCAGAAGTCCTGGGCCAGGGCCAGAAGTCCCTGGGACAAACAGCAGAATGGAATGAAGTATATAAGAAGAAGAAGAATGAGGGGAAACGTGGAAGAATACTTAAAAGCAAGAAGGCGTGAAAAGAAGTCACACAGGGAAAAAACGAGCTTTTGAACAAGCACAAATAGCGAATTTATAAAAACTCCGGCAAAACAGGAGCTCCAGACTTTTCTATAAGCAGATAAACGAGCAAAAAACGGATACAAACCCAGAAACGTACTGTGACGCCAATGGAAACCTACCAACGGATCCAAAGGAGATACTAACTAGGTGGAGGCAGCACTTTAAACAAACACAAACGCAAACGAAACCCCAGAAATCGAATAACAAATGGGCGAATAAGATATGGAACCACTTTGCAGATAAGAAATTATCGACGCCCTTAAAAATATGAGGAACGATAAGTCGCCTGGCAGCGACCGAATACCTGCAAAATTCCTCAAACAGGGAAGAAATTTGCTGATTATCCATCTACAAATAACATACTCTGAAATATGAGCGAAAGAAAAAATGCCCGAAGAGTGAAACGAAGGAGTAATATGTCCCATACACAAGAAAGGGTACCCTCTAAACAGTAAGAATTACAGAGGCATTACGTTGCTAAAAGTAGCATATAAATTCCTCTCCAATATCCTCTATCGAAGACTACTTCCAAAGGTCGAGACAATTGACCAAAAATTTGCGCTAAGACAAATATTAGAAAAGGGCACGGAACACCAAATGGACACGTACCATATGTTCGTCGATTTTAAAACAGCATTTGACAGTACGGCGATATAAGTACAATTGAGGCGTTTGAAATGTACTTATATAGCCGTATGCTCCGCATCTCATGGGTCCAACGAATTACGAATGAAGAAGTGCTTAGACGATTGAAGAAGCCGAAAGTACTAATGGCCCTCATTTAAAGAAAGAAAAACTAAATACATAGGCCACATTATGAGGCAATAAGTATGAACTTCTTCTTCTTAACAAGTTAACTTTGCTATGTTTTTGTTGAAACAAAAGAAAGTTTAAGGACAGCATAGCATTTGTTTCTGTGGTGACATCTGTCTATTGTAAATTGTTGTAATTGTTAGTGTTTTGTAATGAGTATAAATCCCGTTGTTGAGGCACAAATTGTGGCGGCTTTAGAAGACGGTCGCGATCAGCGCGAAACTGCGAGAAACGTTGCTGTAGTCTCTCGAGTGTGCAACGAGTATGGCGGCGGTTCGAAGAGACAGGTCTGTTCACTCGAGGACCTTGTTCAGGCCGAGGCAAAACTCCAACAGCTAGGGATGACCGCTTTCTCGTTTCTAGTGCTTTGAGAAACCGAACGGTCACGGCAGTTTCCCTTCGAAATCATCTGCAAGAAGTGAGAAATGTAAACATAAGTGAGTGGGCGGGCAGTCGTCTCCTAGACTTTATACTGCTGGATTATCTTCTCGAAATAGAGCTCCTGGACCGCCGCTTTCCCGTGCACACCGAATTGCGAGGTTGAATTTTGCACGAGAACACTTGACTTGGACAATAGCGCATTGGAGACGCGTATTGTTTTTCGATGAACCGCGATTTTGTCTTACGGGCTCACAATAAGATAGACATGTAAGAGTGTGGTGACGACAAGGCGAGAGATATGCTCAAGCGTGTATTGCCGAGCCACTTCCGTTCGGCGGAGGATCAGTTATGGCATAGGGAGGCATATCTTTTGACACTCGCACGGAGTTAGTCTTTATCGAGAATGGGACGTTGACTGCGCATAGGTATCTCACAGAGGTTCTAGAAGACTATGTTTTACCATTCATGGTTATTCTTGGAGACGACGCAACATTTATGCATGATAACGCGCGGCCCCACACTGCTCGGATAGTTACTGAGTATCTTGACGAGTGTGAAATCACGCGATTTGTTTGGACAGCTCGCAGTCCAGATTTAAATCCAATTGACCATATTTGGTATGAGATGGGAAAACATTTACGGAGACATGTGCCATTGCGACATATATATATATATATATATATATATATATATATATATATATATATATATATATACATATGTTGTACATATGTTGATTTCGTCCCGAAGCAAAGCTTGGCTTGCGTTGTGTAGTATTTTGTTTGACTGTCGGATTTTGGTGTGATAGCCTCATACAGACGGGTGTTATGTCTGTATCTCTACAGCGACGTAAAAATGCTAAATCGCATAATAATTGAGAGCGCTTTGTCCGTAGTTTCTCGAAACTACGGGTGAGGTGGTAAATTTCCTCCCCGTGGAGATTTATAATGTGGTATTTAAGGTTTTCGCGGATATATACCTGTGTTGTATTGTTTTCTCGGGGATTCCGCGTTGATGCTGAGGATTGGATCTGAAAAGAACCGGATTCTCGACGTTTCGGCGAACTAACATTCGCCATTCTCAAGAGATATATGCGTCCGTGCGGTTCAACCGTTAGACGCATACTGAGAGCTCATTCGTCCGATGCGACTACTTATAGCTGTCTGGCTTCGGGTCATGCGCGTTGTGTGCGGTGCTTCGGTTCGGTTGTTTGTCTGTCTTGTTGGTCGTACATGAGTCTGGGGTGTCTGGGATTGCATTTTGAGGGTTTTTTGACAAATCTAGACGGGGAAAACGGAAACTGTCTGGACCCAGGAATGCGTCGAAGAGCATAAGGAATTATATATTTTCAATAACATTAATTATTCAGACTCCGACTAAGAAAGTGTCTGGAGACCGTTCTTAGACCGTTTTCCTTTGTTTAAGTTAGTTTCCTTGGTTAGTCGAAAGGGTGTAAGTCTATAAGCGTATTTTGTTTATGTTATCGTAATAGAATAATAATTAGTTGTAAGACAGTGAAATAAAATAAGTATTGGATGTCAAATAATAATAATAGGTGTTTTACACATCCTCGGCCCTTATTCCCTTCTACATCACAAGTGGGATCGAGATCCGCAGCCATGGACGAAAGCGCTAAAGACAGAAACAATAGTTCCGATGAACAATGGAGAAATATTCTAGAGGAATTTGTGAAAAAGATGCGTCCGCCTTCAAACAGCGATCAGTTCAAGCGATCGAAAATGGATTTCAGTCAAATGTGCTTCAAGTGTGTTCCAGCTCCAACCGGAACCCAGACCGGAACCGAATAGAAGTCCGTTGCTACAAGTTGTTACACTTGGCCCTGGTCACTACGCCAATGAATGCCGTAATGATGAAAGAATCCGTGACGAAGAGAGTCGCAATTTATGCTGTAAAGTCACTTACTGGACAGTAAGGATAGCTTCGAACATGAAGGTGATATTTTTTCATTTATTTTTGACTTTGGAGCAGATTGTTCTCTTTTAAAAGAATCTATTTTTCTAAAATTTAGTGGCCGAAGAATTTTTAATACAGTTTGTTTAGTAGGAATTGAAAGTGACACTGTATTTAACACGATTCAAATTTTGTATAAAATAATAAAATAGGTTAGGTTAGATTTTCATGTTTTAGCTGATAGTTATTTAAGTAATGATATTTTGATTGGCTGAGAGATTTTAAGCATCGGTTACTTTGTTCACTTGACTGATAGTAAAGTTTCGTTTAGTAGAAGTAAGACTGTGTATTCTTTAACTAAAGATAACAATTTGCTTGACTGGGAAAGTGCGTTAGAAACTGATTTGCTTGATAATGAACGTGGTCAGTTAATGGCTTTATTAGAAATTGTTTAAGACTCTTTTATAAAAGTTAATCCAACAGCCTGTGTTACTACTTGTAAATTAGATATTAGACTGAAAGATTCATTTAAAACAGTACAAAGGCGTCCATATCGTATGAGCGAATCTGAGAAAGAAATAACTCGTGTTAAAATTGGAGAATTGTTAGAGGCTAATATTATCAAGCCCAGTAATTTTAGCACAAAAACAAGACGGAACTAGTCGATGTATGTTGATTATCGTGAATTATATTCTAATACGATTTCCGGTAGATATACATTACTAGGGCAACCAAAAATATGCAAATGCATATATTTTCCCATTCTACTTATAAAAGAATGGACTAGCCAGAAATGAGTTTCTGACTAAACTATGAATTTTGAGCCCTATTCGTAAGGGCATATTTTTGCATATTTCACCAAAAAGAGCATTGACATAAACATTGTTTATTGAGCACCAATAAACATTGCATATTGGCTATGATAAGACTTATTTCGAAATAACTGCATATTTTTAGTGCATATTATGCTCAATTTGGTTAAAATATTTATATTCATTGATCTGCTTTTTGACGGAAATCTCAAGACACGTATTAAATACTGCAGTGCTAGGCATGGCAAATCATAGCACTATTGCAAGACTTTTTGATGATCCAATAAAAATTCTGGGTGAAAGTTTCAATTGAGATTCGATTTTGCTCTTTATATCAGATACCGCTCCGTACATTGTAAAAGCAGTTCAGGCCATACAAACCAAAAACTTTTTATCCAAAAGTGACCAGGGCACAGGGACTTCATCGAGTTTGTGAACAAATTCGAGGAATTTATACTAACGTCGATCATCTAATTGCCAATTTAAAAAAAAGTATTTTTGAAATCACCGTCAAAGGTAACGATTTTTAATGATTTGGCACCTGGCGTCGCACTTCCTCCGCAACCAATATCAAGTAGATGAGGAACATGGATTGATGCCGCAGCGTACTATGCCACCAACTTCGAAATAATTGTGAAAGTGTTCAATGTACCGGACGAAGAAGAGCCGCATCAATAAAAAAGCTACTAATGTCAAAAGGGCTACTAAGTGACGATGAAATAAAATTTGATTTAATTTTCATTGCCTGAAATAACTGCATATTTTTAGTGCATATTATGCTCAATTTGGTTAAAATATTTATATTCATTGATCTGCTTTTTGACGGAAATCTTAAGACACGTATTAAATACTGCAGTGCTTGTGGATTCTGTAGCGCATCAAATAAATTCGCTTGAAACGTTTGGGAACAGATTGAGGCAATAGAACATGCCCAGGATGTAATTAATGGCGTTAACGGCAGCTAACTTTGTAAAAATAACTTGTTATTTCAAAAAATCATGGTTTCCATTATGAAGGATATTTCAATAAATTTGGATACTTACGTATTAACGCCACCACCGCTATAAATTGGATCGAGAGTTCGCGCTGCCGCGCGTATGTTGTCTTGATTTATCTATTCGCTTCGCGGCGGGCAACCTAATCTAACCGGGGTTAAAAAATAAAGTATTTTCAGTTTTAAAAATGTTTTAATTGTAAATAAAATGTTTTATTTTATGATTTACCATAAAAATTTTAGATATAGATTAGCGGCATTTAAAAATGTAGCGCTGGTGGCGTTAATACGTAAGTACCTAAATTTGTCTAGGTCCAGAGGTTTGTCTAGAGGTTCTACAACAATAGACAATAAATATAATATTATTGAAGCAATGGCATTTAAATTTTCGCCTATAACTTCGGTTGATTTGGTACGAAGTTTTTCAATGTACAGAAATGTCCTAGGATCAAACAGAAATAGTTTTCTTTTTGAGAACTTAAATGAGATGTTTGTCATTTATTGTAATAAAAATTTTGGATTTTTAAAAAAATTTAAATACAAATTATTTTGAAGTTTAGCTGTATTTTTCTTTTGTATTTATGTTTTCGTACCTAGAATTTAACATTTTTTCATTTATTTTATTTCAGATTTAAGAGCATATGTTTTTTTAAATGCATATTTTAATTTTTATAGAGCATATTTTCGTTTTTATAGAGCATATTTTAAGAGCTTAAAGTACTTTTTTAAGAGCATATTTTTGGTTGCCCTATACATTACCAATTATTTCTGAATTGATTACCCGATTAAGAGATTTTTAAAATTGCCTCAAACTTAAATAATATTCAAAATTTACTTGATAGTGTGTTGCAAACTTATGAATTGTGGGAGGGATTGTACCGTAAAATTCAAAGAAATGGCAAAAAAAAGAAATTAGCAGTTATTCCAAAAGCCTTTATCTGGTCTGTAATCTGTAATATTCATGAATCTGTTATGCATTTAGGGTGGGAGAAAACACTCGACAAAATTTATGACTATTATTGGTTCGAAAATATGTCTAAACATGATGGAAAGTTTGTTGACAATTGTGTAACTTGTAAATTATCTAAAACTCCCTCGGGTAAAATTCAAGCAGAACTTCATCCCACGATGTTACTGGATGTTACTGGTAAATTGAGTGGTAAGAATGACCAAAAAGAATATGTGTTTGTCTCCATTGACGCTTTCACAAAGTATGTAATTTGTCTTATGCAAGGAAAATTGGCACAAATAATAGTATTCAAGAATTGATGAAAAATATTTCATTATTCGGGATTCCCAGTAGAGTTATTGTCGACCAAAGTAGATGTTTTGACAACAAAGAATTTAAAGAGAACTGTAAAAGTTAAAATATAGTTAGATTTTATATCATCTGGAAATAGTCGCGCAAACGGTCAGGTGGAATGAGCAATGTTTGTTTTGAAGTCATTGTTTACAGTTTGATTTTCCATACGTCTCCAAGTGAAGTACTTCTTAGAGGTTATATCCTAGGGACCCTCTGAGTCCATGCTTGCGAGCCTCCGAGTCCATGGTGACGGATCCCTGAACCGTCTATCTACTTCACATACGTCCCTGAGCTGCTAAATATACCTCTGTTCAAACTATGTCACAAAGCCAAAAGTCCTGCCAAACTATTTCAGAAGTTTTTCAGAATTCAGAGCTATTTTATTGTTTACAGCAATCGAATTAAATAAAATAAATTATAAAATAAAAATAAATCTTGTAACGACAATTTGTATTGTTAGCGATAAATTCCACTAAAAATAGAGTCACTAATTGCAGTGCTATTGAATTGATGATTGGCAAAGTTGCAAGGCTTTTTGGTTTAGTTGCTAATGATGTATAATGTAGATTAATTTTATCTAAATGAGTTGAGAGAAAGAGCTGTTGCAGGAATGGAAAGAAACTCTGTTGTTGATAAAACAAGGTTTGATAAAGGTAAAGCTAAAATTCATTTGTTTAAAGTCGATGATTTGGTTGTATTAAAAAAATGAAGAACGTAATCAAAGTAAGCTTGATCAAAAATACAGAGGTCCTATGACGATTGTGAAACTTCTACATGGAGATAGGAATGAACTAAAGCCGATGCGAGGTAGTCGTGTCTTTAAATATGCTCACGAGCATTTAAAGCCGATGCCCATTGGGTCGGCAGAGTTTGTACAAGAAAATGAGTCGGTGAATGAGGAGAATGTGTCTCCTGTTGATGATGGTTCTTGCGAGAACCAGCAGGTGTAATGTGATGAATGATTGTTGGTTATCCCAGATGAACAGTGGTTCTCTGGATGAGGTGTGTTCTTCTGTTGGTTATCCCAGGTGAACAGTGGTTCTCTGGATGAGGAGGTGTGTCCTTCTGTTGGTTATCCCAGGTGAACAGTGGTTCTAGGGATGAGGAGCTGTGTCCTTCTGTTGTTTTTCTCAGGTGAACAGTGGTTCTCTGGATGAGGAGGTGTGTCCTTCTGTTGGTTATCCCAGCTAAACAGTGGTTCTCTGGATGAGGAGGTGTGTCCTTCTGTTGGTTATCCCAGGTGAACAGTGGTTCTCTGGATGAGGTGTGTCCTTCTGTTGGTTATCCCAGGTGAACAGTGGTTCTCTGGATGAGGAGGTGTGTCCTATTGTTGGTTATCCCAGGTGAATAGTAGTTCTCTGGATGAGTGGGCCTGTGTGGCCAGGTACGATCACTAAGGATCGTAGATCAGCCGAGGTACTAGACAAATACCTGGCGAAGGTTGAAAAGTTCAACCAAGAGGCCAGAGGAGTAGTTAGTGAAGGTTAAGTGTCGATGTTAAGCAGCCGATGGACTGGCTGGTTTAGAGCAGGAAATGTAATGCACGGTTAGTACTAGTAGAATATGAGATTTCTGTAGAGTGTTTATTTTAGAGATGTTCCTCAAGAGTAGGTCTTCAACAGAAGACAGCCGTATTGATGTATGGGGCTTAGGAAGTCTACCTGGTGGGCTTTCCTAAGTAGAGTTAGTTACTGTATGAGTCAGAGATGACCGAAGCGAAAGTTGCGGGTCATGTGTTAATGATATGTTGCTATTCATAATTGTTTAAATATTTTGTAGATTAAGATCGCACGAGGACGTGCGATATGTCAGAATGGCCGTGTCGGGGATTTGGAGCAGTTTCGTCACCGAACCAAGCCATCCTAAGTAATCAAAGCGGTTAGTGTTTGTCGGAAAACCGAAACTATCTGGACCCAGGAATGCGGCGAAGAGCATAAGTAATTATGTATTTTCAATAAGATTCATTATTCAGACTCCGACTAAAAAAGTGTCTAAGAACGGTCTCCCCGTTTTCCCTTGTTTAAGTTAGTTTCCTTGGTTAGTCGAAAGGGTAAGTAGTAAGTCTATAAGTGTATTTTGTTTATGTTATCGTAATAGAATAATAATTAGTTGTAAGACAGTGAAATAAAATAAGTATTAGATGTGAAATAATAATAATAGGTGTTTTACACCTCCGGCCCTTATTGACCTTCTCTATATATATATATATATATATATATATATATATATATATATATATATATATATATATATATATATATATATTATCTATTACGATAACATAAACAAAATACACTTATATATATATATATATATATATATATATATATATATATATATATATATATATATATATGCACGTCTAGTTCTATCTCTTTTCTCTGTTATGTTTGTATATTCTCTCATATGTTTCGTTTTATCTGTTTCAACATATCTGTCCTAGTCTAGTCTGGTATATGTTTGTACATGTGTATTTTGACTATTGTATTTAAGCGTGTATCTAATCTTGAATGACTAGTCTTCTCTATTCTAGTCTAGTGGCTTAATTAAATTTGTGCTTTTTTAACCGTTTGGGTTTTGAAAATTGAAAAAAGCAGAAAATTTGCAAAAATGAATGAACTATTTGGGTCGATAAATGAATGCCTGCCATTTACTCTTTAAAGATTATTTTATGTAAATATTGCCCGCGGTTACGTCGTGGGAGCTCCAATTTTGCAGGTATCTCACGAATGGCAGCTGTAATGTTGTCTTCCAGGGCTGGAATTGTGGCTGGTTTGTCCCTATACACGAGAAACCACGTGTCCCCACAAAAAAAGAGTCTAGTCGGGTCAAATCGCATGATCTTGGCGGCCTGGTCACCATACTCGCATCTCAATAGGTTCATGGTATCGCGTGCCTTGTGGCACCGTCTTGCTGAAACCACATGTCAAATAAGTACAATTCTTCCATTTTGGGCAAAAAGAGTGGGTAATCATTACCAACTTGCTCCATTGACTGTAACGTGAAAAATGGATCTTCATCAAACTTTCCTAAGACCAATTCACCAAACAAAGGACGTTGTGGTACGTTATCTGGCTTCAGTTCCTGCAGAAGCTGTATTTTGCATGGTTTCATACCGAAGTCCTTTCGTAAAGTCTTCCAGGTGGTCGAATAACACAAGCCCCCACAAGTGACGAATTAACCGATCTTCATTGACACCAATAAAGTGAAACTGGTGCGAAATTTGGTCACAACGATTTGACTAGCCTT
Organism: Phosphuga atrata; assembly: GCA_944588485.1. Classification (NCBI taxonomy): domain Eukaryota; kingdom Metazoa; phylum Arthropoda; class Insecta; order Coleoptera; family Silphidae; genus Phosphuga; species Phosphuga atrata. Next base: position 18,543,165 of record OX155894.1, on the reverse strand, counting down.
TTCGGTGGATCGGTTATGACGACAATAAAATGGATGTGATTTACGAAATACATTTCTCACACAGCACGAATTTCGATAATAAAATTCAATAATTTGCAAGAGTTGAGATACTTCATATCGTTTGTTAGCATATTCATGGTGAAATGGTAAACCTTACTGAGCATTTTTGATATTACCACATGTCACGAACCAAACAAAATAGCAAAAAAATCAATCTGTTTGTACATGTCTATTTAGACTATTTTATTTAAGCGTGTATCCAATCTTGTATTACAAGTCTTCTCTACCCAATTTCCTTTAACACTTGTTCCTCACAAAGTCTAATCTTGGTTATATAATAAACTGTTCCTTTAATGAAAGAATAAACAAACCAAAATATTATAAGGTTTTATTTAATGTTAATTAATCGATAAAAAGAAAAAAAGTTATTTAATAAACAAATCAACTTTATCGGTGTGGAGCCATTCTAGGTGATAATTGTAAAGGGTTTCTTGAAAATCTGGATTAGATATAATGAAAATGCGATCCATTGCTTTATTCAACTCGTCCCTGTAATTCGAGAAAATTATGATTCCCTATTTTAAGAACGAGCGATAAATAATAGACTCACTTTGCCTTTTGAAGATCTTTGCTCTTTACGTAAATGTCCATAAAAGCACAGGCCACATTAACGTCGTAAGTCATTTTCTTTAATTTACTTAATCCTGCTTCAGGAACTCCAAATTTACCCTCAAATGTTGCCACAGCTATTTGATATTTATCCGAACGATCTAAACATGTTTTCAATGTAAAAAAAAAAAATCATTATTTTATTCAAAAACTTACCAAAATCATATAAAGAGTTTTTATGTGGGTTTAAATTACTTGCATAATGGTAGTACAAAGCTCTGGTACCTTCAACCAAAGCTTCAAATTTATCTTTAAAATCGTCAATAAATTTTAAAGCTTCGGAAGCTTCCATTGAACCACGAGGAATTTGTGTGTAATAATTTCGGAAATTACTTGCTTGCGGCCAATCTAAAACCTAAAAAAATCAAAATGTGGGAATATTTGCGTTTAAACTTGATAAATTATTACTTACTTCATTGGGGTAGAAAGGATCTAAAACAAAACAAAAAGATTGATTTATTTCTTAACTTTGTTAATATATTTTTTATACTTTTTACCTGTCGTAATATTTTTATTTTTGGCGTGTTCACGTGCCAATTCGTAATGTTCTCGATTACCGTGGATCCTCGCAAAAGTTTTTTGAATGAAAATCATGATTTTTAATTTGGAGTCGGGCATACCAGAATGCATGTTGTTCAAAAAAAAAATTGAGAGTAGTTCTTTTTCGTCATATAATTCTTCAAAGAAATGTAATAAACCAGCATTGTCGGTTTGAAGTACAAAATTTAACAATTTCATAATAGTAGTTGGTAAAAGTTCGATACTTAAAGAAGATTTGATTTGATAAATTCGTTTTAAAATAACACCTAAAAAAATTTACTATTTTAATATGTTTGTGAAAAGTATTTTAGAAAATTAACCTGCCATGCCTAGACCCATTAAAGGTATAATTTGTTTAATAATTTTTAATCGGTTCTTCACTTCGCCTTGGTAATATTTGTCGCAGACAGCTTTTGCTATCGAGTATTCCCCCGGATAATTCTTCAAAATTTCGGAGCGAACTAAATGTAACGAGGGGTCCTTTGGAAGATTTTCAATATTTTTTAATTCAGGATGGTAAGTGATTGGTAGTAAATCAGCTTTTTCTAATAATTTCCTACGGAAAATTAAAAAGTCTTCGCTTAATTTTGCCATTTCTTCTTCTTGAATAATATCTTCATGAGTAACCATAGGGTCATGAGAAAGAGGTTTATTTGGAGTTTCTTGTATATTTTCCTCGAATCTTTTAGTTATCGATTCGACATATAATTCATTTTCAACATTACCAAACTTTTGTTCAAACTGTTTATAAGCCAACAAAATAGCCCTCTTCTTAACTTTTGGTAATGACGAACTTATTGTAGCTTCAAACATTTTCCTATAAATTTAAAGTCAAAAGAAAATATATTTTACGGTTTGTTTCTAAGAAATTACCTTGCAAATTCAGTATTTACTTTGGCTATGTATTCTCCTATAAACCGTGACGTTTTATCTATTGGATAAGTATCAGCAGTAATCAAAACCATGCTTTCAGCAACATTTAAATCACCATATTGAACTTCATACAATGTGTAAATTGAATAGATTTCCTCGCCTAAAGCAGATAAAAAATCTTAATAAGCATTTTTTCAATAGATATAACATACCCATATCTTTCGGTATTCTCTCCATAGAGTCTGCTAGAAATTTCCTTGCTTCTGAGAGAAAATTGTATTTGTAGAACTCCTTGCCAAGAAGTTTATAATATTTTAAGGAATTTGTGTGAGCCTCCAGGATTCGGAGCGAAGCACTTTCCAATTTCATTTTAATCTCGTCTCTAGTTAAATTCTCTGGCATATTCAAAGCCGCCGATATTATTGGATCCTCACTAGTCTGCAAGTTTTTTTTTAACATTAGTGAAATAACCTGATTAAAGATACGTTTCCAGGAAATAAATTTAATTTGATAAAAAAACTTAATAAGTTAGATAAAATAGTAAGAGTTCATTTCAAACATTGATATTTTATTTCATTGATGAAAGTGGGGCATATCCTGAAATTATGAAATTAATAACTATAGACAAAATGATAACTATAGACAAAGCTTAATATGATATTTTCATCTGTAAACACAACCGACAACGCAATCGAGTATATCCTGCCATCTTTTATTTGTATTACTATCAATATTGTCATGAGCCATACGCTAAATAAATAAATAATCTGTAAACAATTTATAGTCAAAGTAATTCAGATTCCCTAATCCCTAAAAATATTTGGTAGATAGAAGTTTTAGCTATTAACGGTAAAGTTTGCACCACTTTACCGTCCATCGTAGATCGAAATTATTTTTAACCGAATATATTACCGTAGAATTTAGGTCCAGTTGTTGTATGGTGAAACCAATGTGTTGGTTTTACATCAAATCAAAAATGTAGGATTTTCTATCTATCCGTATTATTGGTAATCGATAGGGTTTTTTGGGTCCGAGTACCCGGACTCGGTCTCAGCGAGTAGAAGGGTAAATAACCGGTACAAGATACCCGATCTAAAGGCCGGTCCTGACGCTCCGTTTTGCAAACTTTTTTCTGCGCAGTTAAAGACGTTGCAGTTAAAATGTTGCGTGTAGATAGGAAAACTACGCAGTTTTGAAAACTGCGCAGGGACGGTACAGTTGCAGCGATAATTGAGCAAAAGAGCATAGATATCTACGGAACTGTGCAGACAAGTCGGCGCATGTAGACGGTAGCTCCGTTTTCCGATTGACCAGACTAGTACCTCCTACATGACGATTTTACTAAAACTGTGCGAAATATAGATATATCTGCACCGTGTAGACGCTCTACAAATTGCAACGTTTTCATTGCTGACTGGCAGACTGGGCAGACAAAAGGTTGTACAAAACGGAGCGTTTGGACCGGCCTTTAGACTCGACGAATCTCAGGCAGTGTTTGCTCAGGGCATAATTCAATTATTTTTTTAATTGTAGATTACAATTTTAATTGCAACTAAATTAATTGCAATTGATTTAATTCAATTAACTGTTTAATTGTGAGATGCAATTGAAATCAATTGCAATTAAATCCATTAATTGTGGTTTACAATTAATTTAATTGCAATTCATATTTTAATTGTTAGTTACAATTAACTTAATCATCAATTGTTTATTATTACAATTAATACTATTTGATGAATGTAAAAACTTTTCCCTCATTGTAACCGTACTTTCCCGCATTGTGCCAAATCAAATAATTTCCAATATTGTAAATAATCTAAATAGTTGGGAAAGATGGTTCGGTCTGGACCCTTCACCTCCACTTCCGGCTCCCCACCTCGCTCCCACTTCCGGTTCCCACCTCCACTTCCGGTTCACACTCACACTTCCGGTTACCACTTACACTTCCGGTCCCCACCCCACTTCCGGAACCGGAAGTGGTAACCGGAAGTGTGAAAAATTTTGGAACCGGAAATGGGGGTTGGGAACCGGAATTGGTGAAAATTTTGGAACCGGAAGTGGAGGTGGGAACCGGAAGTGGAGGTGGGAACCGGAAGTGGGGTGGAAAACAGAAGTTGGGGTGGAAACCGGAAGTGGGTGCGAACCGGAAGTGGGGGCGAGGGAGGGGGACCGGAAGTGGAGGCGGAGAGTCTATTTGTTTCTTAAATAATAATTGTCGGCCAAAAATATTTATACAAATTTCGTGCGGAAATGATTTTACAGCGCTCCAGCTATTGGGGCTAGTTCCCCAAACGAGCTGTCGCGTTGTAAAATCAAACTTTCCACACTCTAATGTAAATAACTATTTCAGTTACGCATTATGGCAAGTGATACATTGGAGTATAATAAACATTTTCTAACCGACATTTATTAATTGTTAATTGTAATTGTAAAAGTGCATCAATCAATTAACAATTAATCAATTGTAATTGCAAAATTTTACAATTAACAATTAATTAATTGTTAATTGTGATATATTGCAATTACAATTAATTTTTTTAATTGTTAGTTGCAATTAAATCTGGCAATTTAATTGTTTTCACAATTAATTTTTGCCCAACTATGGTCTCAGATTTTGAATGTTCGGCATTGTCTAGTACAGGGGTGGCGAACCTTTATGTATCAACGTGCCTTTTTTTTTCCGAATAAATGTTTAATGAGGCCATAGATGTGCCGTCAAATAATTTTGACTTGACAGTGATGTTATTTTTAGCATGCCAGCATGCCAGTGACTGCATGCCGAACTGGAGTAATCTGTGTAACGGTTTCTAAGTGGGTCAATGTTATTCATCTCTGACTTGCGGGCACAGATAGAAGAAAATATGGTTAAAATTGCAGGAGCCAGTTAAATGTGTCTGAAGACGAATTCCATGTTTCCCAAATTTTATTACTGGCATTTGTACTTTTATTGCTTGTCAATCTTTCTGTTTCAATTTAATTCCAACTCTTTCCTTGTTTCAATAAATTTTTTTAATCCATATTGAACTATAGTCCATTTTTTTTAAAAATGCAGTAACTAGAAACCTGATTTACACTATGATAAATGTTCAATCTAGACACAAAATTTGGCGCTATAACTTATACAATACTAACAAATAAATGGAGAAAAACGCAATAAATCTAAATGCAACAAACAGATCAGATGACAATTGTGAAGTGACACGGCAGCCATTGACAACTAACAGCTGCAAATGTATGTGAAAAGAAAGAGAGAAAAGAGGTTGAGATGGAGAAGTAAAAATCGTCGGTAAGTTTAGGTTTAAGAGACCACGTTACTAATCAGGGCCTACGACAGAGGACCGGGGTGACAGATATTAACAAAAGAATAGCGACATCAAAATGAAATTGGTCCGGTTACGTGGCCAGAATGAAGGATGACAGGTGGACGAAAAGATTGTTGAAATAGAGACCACGAGCTGATAAGCGAAATAGGGGAAGACCACCTACAAGCTGGACCAATTGGATTCAGGCGGGTCTAGACAGACAACAATGCAAAGCTATGAGGGAGACCTATGTCCAGGAGTGAACGTCGAAGGCTGGTTGATGAACGATGTTGACAAAAAGTCTGGCTTTTCTGTGTTCAATCAATACCCGTAAATATTTATTTTCCAAATGCTGGCAGTGGATCTTGTCGTCAATGCGCGTACAACGCTTAAGCCGGCTCCACAAATTGGCTCACACGGTCAGGCCAATGTCAGTTCCAACATTTGCTGTTCTTTCACACACTACAAATGGGCGTCTACTTATTGACTCACAAGTGCCAACTTCTCAGTTCACAAGTTGTAGAGCCAATGGTAACATGTCTGCTGATCTAGATCTCGAACTAGCGGTTGCTGCTTTTTATATAGCATCAGCTGCATACAATGTACAACTATTAAGGCCAATGTGTGGAGGGAGAACTTATCATATGGGAGCATGCGCCAATTCCTTTGAAGCGGGACAGAAAACCGACAACCCTATGGCCTGCCGCCAATGCATGTGCCAACCACCACCAGCCCATTCACAAGCGCCAACTTCTTCATCCCCACATTGGCCATGTGACGTATGCCACATCACATGGCCAATGTGTGGAGCCCGCTCTAGAGGATGTGTTGAACCACGATCGGGAGTCTTCGTTTAGTCTGTAGACGAAGAATGCAATAACATTGTTTTAAAAGTTTCAGTGTTAGACACATTTAAAACGCTGCCAGAATTGTTTTGTCGTACATTACTAACACTATATATACACTATATACACTAATGTGCATGTCTGTCTGGGACGGTGAGCCATCTAGTACTGGGAATGTCAGAGTCAATATTTATTGTTAAAGTAATCGGAGGAGTAAGTTGATAAATATTGAGACTGGGATCGCGATAATTATTGACTTCCGTCTAACCCTAGCCATTGACTTGAAAATTATTGGCGTCAGAACAAAATATCAAAACTAGATTTACAAATTGAGGTAATTTGATTTATTTATTAGACTCTGAGGCAATCGATTAAAATTTAAAACCTATCTGTGTGTTCCCTGTGTTTTTAAAGCTAAATAAGGAGAAAACTAATAGGAGTTTATTGATTAAAAACTAGTTTATTGCATCTGACCGACCAATAATTACGTAATTTGTAAGGTGTTAATACTCATTTCTATAGTTTTATTGTTCCTACGATTCTAATCTCAATTGATTTAGTGCTTTCATATTCAATTTATTAATGGTTTTCGATAAGAAAGAAGTTTTGTCTGATCTTATCTATTCTTGACAAAGCATCTCTAGTATTGTCTTGTCTAGTCTTGACTTTTATAATCCATTTAAATATATCAAAATTACGGTTTGTGCAACAACAGCAGAAAAACAAAAATTTCAACAAAAATAGATTTCCAATAAACATTATAAAAGTTGTGTTTATAATCCTATTGATTCCATACATATCATATTAAACAAAAAAACAAAAGATCATAAATGAAATGGCTATAAGCTCATTATTAACCTTTTCACTGCCATGTCAATTAGGTATAAGGAATAACACACAGCGCCAATATTTATAAAAAAAAACCGGCCAAGTGCGAGTTGTGACTCGCGCACCGAGGGTTCCGTACAAACTTGTAAGTACCTAAACTAAGTAAGTTCTCCTCGATTTAAGCCCATCAGAGAACAAGGTCACATAAGCCCTATCTTTCCTGTACTGCATTCTTAAAAAAAAAAGAACTATAGACTGGAAATCAATCAGCTGTATTTCAAATTCTTCAAATTCCAACCAGTCGAACTGGGACTAGTTCAGTTTATCAAATAAACATCGGGAGTCACCATCGGGAATCATACATCGGGAGACATTAAACTTGAGTGTTTCCGATAATTCTTTGAATTCAGAAAATCTCGCTGAAAATTCTTTTATTGAAAAATCAATTACAGAAATAAATTCCTCAAAAACTTTGTCTTCGCCTAGTTTCTCAAGTACATCTAAATCGTTGATATTTTCCTTCAGGTTTTGGAAGTACTTGTAGTTTTTTGTTATAATATCGTTGCTCAAAACGATCACTCGCGTTCGTTTGTAATATGACACTTCATAGTGAACTTTGTCATTTTGAACTAAAATGCAAACCGTTTTGATCGGTAGCGTGCCCAAAATAATCTATCGCGTGCCATCAATTGCACGCATGCCATTGGTTCGCCATCCCTGGTCTAGTACGCCTCGCCGCGCTGTATCCCTTTTTAGAACAACACAATACTGGGGATTGGGAATCCCCGATGTTTTTAGACAACTGTACCTGATACGCAATAATAAGCGTAGATAAATTATTTTCTCTAAAAGTTTGTAAAAGTACAGTGCTGTGAGTTATATCACGAGACAAGGATCACGAGATTGCGTTTACGTGTTCTGTGTTGTGTAGTACATAACTCGATTTCAAATACTTATTATTAATAATACATTTTAAAACAAATAATAAATTTTAAAATCCCCCTATGCCGAAGAATTCAAAAGTATGGGTATTTACTATATGCGTGAACACGAAAAACCCTTTCGTGTTATTGTTAAAATTGCGAGACGGATTAGACCCGGACCCGAAAAATAATCATCGACTTGTGTCGGACTCGCCGAGTCTAAAAAGACCAGTTATTTCCAAATCCTAGTAATCGATGATAATTATCGAAATGGTAATCCGGCAAATCATCCTCGGGGAAACTTGTAACCCTTGGAGGGCGCGTGCCCGGGTGGCGGAAATGGGAAAACCTCTCAGATATGAGTAAGATCGAAATCAAATATGTATAACAAAAACAGCAACGTCTGACCCATAATGGGCGGCTGCAAACAGCGTCTGATCCAAAATGGACGGCTGATTTAACTCAAACTCGTCAAGACGTATGGCAAGCGCGATGTTTTAATATGATACTTGTATACTATACTATATATAGTATATATATATATATATATATATATATATATATATATATATATATATATATACTATATATAGTATATATAGTATATATATGTATATATACTATAAGTATACTATGTGATACTTTCCAATACTTAAATAATGTCGATTTCCAAAAACAAACTACCCCGGGTGAGTAGAGAGAATTCTCAGAATCTCACTCTGACAACAGACCACCAGATGAATTCTGGGGAGGGGAAGAAACCGACACACCAACGTGCAACAAAAACAAGAACAGAAACAAAACTATGGCTATCAACATACAACGCTCAAGCTTTAAAATCTGACGATAAAATAATAAAAAGAACTAGAAGAACTAATTAAAATAAAATGGCACATAATAGGTTTATCAGAAGTAAGAAGGGCATGGAACGAGCATGGAAATGAGGAACGATCGGAAGCATAAAGTAGGTAAGGGTAGGATTTATCATCAACAAGAATATAGTACCACTAATTAAGTACTTTAAAGCCATATCCGAGTAGCATACATATTTATGAAAGTAACAAAGACTATAAAACTGAAAATCATACAAGGATATGCACCTACGTCAACATACACAGATGAAGAATGTGAAGATTTCTACGAGCATTCTATACAAAGTTATCTCACCCGAAGGAAAATAATAATAAGAGATTTTAATGCTAAGCTCAGTAACAAGAAGGAAGAAGCCGAAGAATATATAGGGCATTATGATTTAGGTACCAGTAATGAAAGAGCCGTTACCATGATGCACTGGGTTGGCATTGTAGCCTAGAGGTTTTATTTCATAGATTTCATAGACCATTTCATAGACAATGAAAAAGGAGGTTGTGGTAAGGTGCTAGCTCACTCAGCTCACAACAACCTAGCACCAGCAATGACAAGAGGCAGTACAATAATTGTACTGGTACCATATCAATGATAAGGAGCAGTAGTGGTATCATATCAAAAAGTTGAGGGGTGGTACAATCCTTGTATCGGTACCTTATCATAAAGCTGTGACTAGGAGGAAAGTAGAACTCATAACGCAAGAATGCATAATGAAGGATGAGATGGTGAACCTTTTACGTTATTTTGAAAAGGTTACAAAATCAGCAAAGCCACAGCCATATTACCCGACGCTATTCCGTTAAATAACAGACTCCGAAGAATGCTACAGAATATCCAAGACACAGACGGTCGGTCTTTTGCAAGAGGGAATGTATCGAAACTTATGGCAGCTGCTATGATATTGTCTCTTAATGAAAGATTTGATTATTTGGAAAATGAAGAATCGTATTATTTAACAATTGGTTAACCACCGCCTTATAAACTTCGAATATTTCATAAACAATCTACTATTAGTATGGAAAAAGGACAGATTGGAGAATTACTGAATTTACTAACTGTTTCGGAATCAGCAATACTACAACCAAGTACAAGTTCTGAGCCATCTAGAAGATGAGGCATATGGAGCGTTTGTGAAAATATTATTCTAGAGGCTGAAGAAGATGAGCCTCTATCTCTTTTGGGCACTGATTCTCTCAAAAAAGAAGTAGAGAGATGTTTGAGTTCCCCCAATAAATGAAGCAAATTCTCTCCATTTCTGGCGCTGTTATGTTTTATATCCATCTTTAAAAAAATGGCACAAAAACATTTCAGTTTCCAATTGAGTTCTGTCGTATCTAAAAGGCTATTTTCAACGGCAGGTCTCAACCAAACAGGCTTACGAAATCGTAATTAGATTCCTAATATTTAGAGGTCCTAATAATTAGAGGATGTTCTGTTTCCTGAATTATAATTATTAATTTCTTATCTGAATTTTATTATTAAATTGATATTTTTTTTAATTATATTTTCAAAAAATAAGTAATATTTTGTTACATTACAATTTTCAAAATTTCGTCATTCTAAATAAATATTCTAAATAAATATTACATAAGTAAATAATGTCGTCTGTTTCTATATTTTCTATCCTAAACCCACAGCATTTTACACCTTTTGAAGCCTGTACTGTCTGCATCGGCATCGTCGATTTTTTTAGTATCGGAGTCGGTATCGTATTGGCAAAAGTGCGTATCGTTTCATCCCTAATAAGTAACCAGTATTTCGTTTAATTTTTGGATGCGTCACCATTTTTTGTTATGTATAAAACTCGAAATCAGTCTCATATGTATCTTCATCGTCTAATGGTGAATATTGTTTTAAAATTGCCTTTCTCTTTCGATTTTTGTTGAAATCTTTATTTTCCAATTCGCCTTCACTCTCTGAATTCAACATTCTTATTTTATACTCGTCCCTTGGGTTTAATAATTTGTATAATTTAATATTTTAAATTTAAAGTGTGTATTGAGAGATATTTTTCACAACATAAAATAAACATAATAATTACTAAATTAACACAACGTCCAAAAAGTAAATTTAACTTTTCTAATATTGATTACCACTGTATAAATTATATCACCTACATCTCTGCCTTACTACTTACTACTAGCCTCACTTTCCGACATTATCAATAATTAAGTGGAATTTCAAAATAATGTTTTTATCTATAGAATTAAGTGTGAACAATTATGTGTTAATGGTTATTTAAAAAATATCAGTTATTAGCCAGCTAATATAGGGTGTCTCAAAAGAAAGTTAATATTTGTTTAGCTTACTGCGTGAACGCAACGATTCGGAAGGGCGCGGGTGATATGTGAATCGGTAGCCTGGCTCTTGGGAATTTAGTCCCTATGGAGCGTTTCTCGGGCGCGGATCGTGCGTTGTGGGTACGCGAATTTTACAAAAGTGGTAATTCTGCGAATATAGCGCGAAGAAATTTCTCCAATATTCGAGGTTTTCGTCAAATAAATTATGCGCCAAGCATTCCTCTCATTCGGAAATGGGTAAAAAAGTTTGAGGAGACCGGTTCAACACAGGATAAACCAAAACCCGGACGTCCACGGTTATTGAGAGCGGAAGAGAACGTAGAACGGGTTAATCGGTCTGTTCGTGATGAACCGGACCTCTCCATTCGGAAGCGTGCAAGTGCTTTGAATGTGCATAGATCATCACTACACCGCATATTGCAAGATCTAAAGCTACACCCCTATAAAATTAAATTGGTGCAGAATTGCAGTCGCAGAATTACCACTTTTGTAAAATTAGAGTACGCACAACGCGCGATCAGCTCCCGAGAAACGCTCCATAGCAACTAAATGCCCAAGAGCCAAAAATGAATAATTGCTATCACGCAGTAAGCGAAAAAAATATAAACTTTCTTTTTAGACACCCTATATAACTTTTACAAAATTTTTATATTTATTTTAAATATATTTGTTACAATTTTCTTCAAAATGAAAAGATAATGTAGAAATGTAAATATTAATGTATTGGTTATGGGAATAAGTTTCGGCCCTTCGCCTCTTGTGTCGCTTGAAGTACTATTTCCCCGAACGATTGAGCAGTGGCATATGCATTTTAAAGGTATGTGTTGTAAAGGGATTGTAAAGGAAATTCATTCTTCGAGAAACAGATTTTTATATTTCTTAATAAATTCCTTGCTTAATATATTTCCTGCATCGAAAATACAAACTTTCTTTCGAAAAAAACAAAAATGGACAAAAATGTTGCTGAAATGCATATTTTGCTAGTAAATGTTTATCGTGACTACACCCCCTCGAATACAACCTGTAAACAATGGTTTCAGCGATTCAAAAGAGGGGATTTTTATATAAGTAACAAAAAACTCGAGGGAGCGCCAAAAAAATGTGAAGACGTTGAACTTTAAACGTTGAACTGACTTTGTCAATGCCTTGGAAATTAACAACAGGTCCGGATGGAATTCCTCTCTATATGATTAAAAAATGTATTTTTACATTGGCTAACCCCATACACTCACTCTTTAATGCGTCTTTTAGAACCACACAATTTCCAGACTTTTGGAAACATAGTTATCTTATACCTATATTCAAGAATGGGTGTCATAATAATGTAAAGAATTACAGGGCAGTATGCAATCAGTCTGAACTTCCAAAGATGCTAGATAACTAGATAACGAAAAAAGTTTCTTGGGACTGCAGACACATTATCTCCAATCAACAACATAGTTTTAGCCAAGGCAAATCTACTTGCACTAATCTAATTTTATATCAAAATTACATTACAAATGCTTTGGATAATAGCAAACACGCATTTTATCGTATAAATCATGAACTATTAATTGCAAAACTTAATGCTATTGGTATAAGTGGTCAAGTTTAGGCATGGATTCGAAGTTACCTCAATGAAAGAGTACAATTTGTTAAATATGGAAACTACATATCAATGCCAGTTACAGTAACTTCAGGGGTGCCTCAAGGATCACATTTAGGACCAATATTATTCAATTTATTCATCAATGATGTGGATTGTAGCATTCTTCAGAGCAAAATTCTTCTGTTTGCTGATGATCTTAAGATGTTCCTAATTATTGATAGTTTAAGAAGATAGAGTTTATGCAATATGACCTAAATAATTTTTCACGTTGGTGCGATATTAATATGTTACAGTTGAACACTGATAAATGTCATAAGATCACTTTCAGCACAATAAAACATTCTATACCGTTTGAATATAAAATCAAAGGAACAGTTCTTGTTGAAACAGAAAATGTTAAGGATCTAGAAATTATATTTGATTCAAAAATAACCTTCAAACAGCACATAAATGATGTGGCTTCACGCTCTTTGAAAATGTTGGGATTCGTTCTCAGGAACTCGAAATTATTCAATGTAACCATTGTCAAACTGTTATATTGCTCACTGGTAAGGTCAATTATGGAATACAACTCTACAGTATGGAGCCCAAGCTATAGTACTGATTGTGACTTGTTTGAGGGTATTCAGAACAAGATTTTGAGGTACTGTGCGCATAGGTTAAGCTACGCTAGAGGAGAGTATGAATATAAAACAATCAAGGAAAATCTGAATTTGAAAACATTAGAACATAGAAGGTTCTAAATCATAAATGGGAAAATAAATTCACTAGAAATCTTAGAACTCGTAAAATTTAATTAAAATGAGTATGGACAAAATGAGTCAATTTTGGACAAAATGAGTCGATTTTTTTTGTAAATTAACAATGTGAATAAATAAATAAACTTCTAAAACCGTCTGAAGCCGTCACTGGTTTAAAGCGAGCTTTGAAAGAAAAACGACCAGAATGGAACATTAGACACGAACTGTTAATTCTGCGACACGCATGTTGCAAAATCGGTCAAAAACTATCTTGAAGGAGTGAAATTGGAAATCTTAACCAACCCACAGTTTTTGCATGAATTTTCAACTGCTCCGGTTCATGCAAGCAGCTATATCTGGAGGAAGTTCAATTCTCATGAATACGTCGAAAAATGGTTATCGCTTCCAATTGTACATATTTTCAATCAACTTTTACTTTGCGTAACTTTATGAAACGTGCGTAACTTTATGAATAAATGACAAACTCAGCCCAAAAAAAGGACCGAAACTTATTCCCATGACCAATAGTCAGCTTTATTTTTTTTAATGGCCTTAGGTTACTTTTAAAATAAACGGCTCCTATATATTCTAATAAATAATATATTATCATTAATAAAACAAATATAGTTAATTAAGTGAACAAGAACGGTAAAAAATACGAATTAATTTAAAATGAGGAAAACTTTTATAATAATAATAATAATAATAATAATAATAATAAAATTCACTTTGCTGCTTACAATTATATAGAAATTATAAAAAATAAAAATAATATACATATATAATTTGCAGATGTGATTGTCAACATTCGAAAAAAAGAAAATTGTAAAATAAATTGCGAAAAAAACAAATACACAAGCAATATATAAAAAAGACAATAAATACAAAACAATTACATACATTTGAATACATTCAAAATTTTAAATCTCAACATATCTACTTGTAGGAATTTTTCACTCGTTGAATGATATCGTTTAATCAATTTGGTGTTCTAAGTATTCATCAATTCCATAAAATGTACCAGCTATTAATTTTTCTTTTATTGATTTTTTAAACTTATTGTATGATTGAGTGCTTATTTCTGACGATATATTATTGAATAATTTAACTCCAATACAGAAAAAAGAATTTGCATATAAGGTAGTGTGATGTTTTTCAGTTTGTAATAATTTGCCATTCCTTGTGTTGTATGTGTGCATGTTAGAGGATATAGAGTAATTCTGAGTATTTTTTTTGATATAACACAGACATTTATAAATGAAAATAGAAGGTACGGTTAACAATTTGTTATTCCTAAAACAATTTCTGCAGCTCTGTCGACGCTTTAAATTAAATATTAGTCTTAAAATTCTTTTCTGCATAACGAAACATTTGTGGCTATGGCTTGAATTACCCCATAATAAAATATTAAAAGATATATGTGAATAGACAATAGCATAGTACAGGCTTAACAAGGTACTTGTATGCATAGACTTTTTCAATTGAGATATTGCAAAATAAGCTCTTGCTAATTTTTTGCAAACTAACTCTGTGTGGTTAGACCACGTAAGTTTCGAATCAACTAATACCCCAAGAAATCTTGCAGAGTTGGATATTTTATAGCGTTGGTTGTCTACAACAATCTGAAAATAGGTTGGTAAAGTTCTTCTTTTGCCCATGTATAAACACAGAGTTTTTTCGCTATTCAAGATTAGTTTGTTTTTTGTACACCAATTATTAAATTGTACGATTGTTTCCACTACCTTTGCATGTAATTCTTCCAAACTATTTGCACATACCACAATTGTGGTGTCATCCGCAAACAAGATGGTTTTAGCGTCTATGTACCCTGGAAGATCATTTATAAATAAAAGAAACAGAAGAGGGCCAAGAACAGATCCCTGTGGTATACCTATTGTTACGCTCTTTTTATTCGAAAGTGTGGAGTTAATTTTGACAATTAAATGTCGGTCGCTTAGAAAGGATCCTAAAAGATCCAAAAAAATTCCACGAAATCCATAGAATTCTAATTTTTCCATTAGATAGCCTATATTAACGGTATCGAATGCTTTAGACAAATCAAAAAACAGTCCCATGACGTGTTCTCCTTTATCCAGTTTCTCTGATGTATATTTCGCAAAGCTGGCGGAAGCAGTTTCCACCGATCTTTTTGATCTAAAACCATGTTGACATTCAGATAATAAGTCATTTTTAAGGAGATATGCCATCATTCTACTGTATATTAATCGCTCAAATATCTTTGAGAAAATAGATACTAGAGATATAGGTCTATAGTTGTCCAAAATCTGAGGGTCAGATTTTTTATGTAGTGGCACTACCAATGCCACTTTTAACGCCGATGGATATACTCCTTCTTCAATGGCTTTATTGAATAGCTGCGTTAGTGGAAGAGCCAAAGTTTTAATATTGTGTTTCAAAATTTTGATTGAAATACCATCGGTTCCTGTGGAGTTTTTTTAAGCTATACTGGAGACAGCGTGTTGTAGATCAGTATTATCGATAGGTGACATGTAGAAAGAATATGCATGTCTAGTTTTTGGCAGAGTACATTGAAGCAAAGAGGGTGATGGGAAAAAAGCATTTAATGTTTTTAAAGCAATGGTCGAAAAATAGTTAGCAAATTCATTAGCAACCTGACTTGAATTTGAAATCAATATTCCATTTACTTTTAAAGAAATATGGTTAGGTTTTTTATAATTATTCATAGAGTTGTTAATTATTCTCCATGCTTCTCTACTTTTATTACTAGCATTATTAATGCGGTTAGTGTAATACATTCTTTTAGCTTTCGATATATTAATAGAATGTTGCTTTTTCATAGTTTTATATGTGTTGTAGAGATGTGAGCTTCCTGCCTTGCATAATGTCCAATACATATTCCGTAATGACTTACCTTCATTTATGATGGCATTCGATATCCAAGTGTTGATAGGTTTGGAAACTATTTTCCTGAGTTCTAAAGGAAGAAATCGGTCCAAACTATTTGTTAAGATATTAAGGAATTCTTTAAAGCCTAGCTCCACATCGCTCGCAGATATAAATGAAAAGTCTGTTTTTAAGAGATAGTGATGCAATTTTAGGATGTTGTCTTCAGAGTATGTCCTACTTAGTTTATACATCATCCTATTGTTTTTTGATTTGGAATATGATGAATCTAGATGGAATATTTGACTTAGATGGTCTGCTAGAATTGGTTCCACCAAACTGCTCTTAAATGCATTTCTGTCTAAGTTCGTGACCAAGTAATCGATGGCTGTTTTAGAATGTGTCCCATCTGGTCTTCTACCTATTCTTGTTGGTCCCATGTTAATAGTGGATAGATTGAATTGAAGAAAAGTATTAAGCAACATACTTCTCTCTTTGGAGTCTTTTAAATTGTCTATGTTTAGATCACCGCACAATAATACTGGGTTTTGAGATTTAAGAACTTCAACTAACATATCATTTAGCCCATCAAAGAACGAATTAAAAATTCCTAAAGTAGACCTATAAATACATATCAATGCAATACAAAAATTTTCAAATAACAGGTTTGTACCACAAACTTCAAAATCAACTTCTTTAGAAAAGTTTTCAAGATTTAGTTTAGAAGTATGTATATCGTCACGTACAAATATGGCCACGCCACCATGCTTGTATGTACCTCTACAATAATTCGAAACTACAGTGAAGTTGTTAATAGAAACAATGTCTAGCTCAGGTTGGGTGCACCAATGTTCACCAATACACAATATTTTAATATTTTGTCTTTTAATGAACAGTTCAACTAGTTCCAGCTTATTTTTTACAGACTGAACATTCACATGTGCTATATTAAAACACTTCGTTTGTTTCGGATATTTTTCGGTTGATACTGTTGTTATGTTTTCACTGTTATTCTTTCGAGTCTTAACAAAAAACGGTTTACGCAGGCGTTTCTCGGCCAAGTTTCTGGTTTCGATATATTTTCCAGATCCTCAACGGGCACCGAAACTTTGAATGATGAGTACTCATCTGGATGTTTGGACTGAATTTTCGTACATATAACCTGATTGAATTTTTTATTCTTTAGATATTGCTGTAAATCATCTGCTGAAAGTTTTGGATCAAGTTTAAATGCATGAACATGTGCGTAACGTGTGGCAGCTTTTATTTGATTAGATTCGTCGTTAGTACCAAGGATAATATTTGATTTCCTAGTTTTTCTTAATTTTCGCCTTTGGGTTTCCCATTTTTCGTTATTTACACTTTCAGTATGTTGGACGACTGTATTTTGTGAATCGGTTTGAATATTTACGTTTGGAATCGGTTGGACCACTATGTTTTCTAATTCGATTGTTTTGGTTGTGTTTTTTGCACCAGCTCGCAAATCTGTGCGGGACTTACTTTTCTGTGCGGGATTAACTTTTTCATTCTTATCTTCCAAGTTTTTCGGTACACTATCGCTGACTTTGCTTGTCCCTGCGCGTTCTTCTTGAGAATTTTGTGAAGTTGTAGGTTTTACCAGCACATTAGAAATTACGGAATTTGACAACTTCACGTTCACTTCGGACAAATATGTTACTTTATTAGATAGGTCGGTGATCAAAACTAGTAACGGATCCACATGTTTTTTAATTATATTTGTCATAAGCATTTCAAAATCCGAACTTTGTAAAAACGTTTGTAATATATCAAATTGTTTTTCGGAAGGAACATTGGACCTTAATTCCATCGGCATTATAACATAAATAATGTTTCACAGTATATATAACATAAACTTTACTTTTCACAATTTTAATTTTTATTGAATTTAACATTAAATACTCTCGCACGTCCACTCTCGTTGAACGCAAACTCACGACTATAAAAATATTTATGTTTAACACACGACAGGGGTAAGATGAAACGAAAACAAACTGTTAGTTTGTGTTATTAAATGTATTCCCTGAATACATAAATACTTTTTAATATCCGTATTATTCCACTACACAAGAAATAAACAAAAATAATTTGATGTAACTGCCTGTTTATACAAAGGGCACGAAGGTCACAATATTTAATAAAAGAATATAAAATATAATAGCAATAAAATCGTAAAGGGAATGTGTGCATTGATAATTTTATGCAAGATATTAAAATAGTTACTTCGTAATTAAGCTTTAGGGCGTAATATTTCTCGATTAGTATATTCAACAAATTAATGGGATTGTGCCAAGTCTTTTTTTTTATTTTGATTTCCACGTCAGATTTCCTTACTAATTAATATTATGTATATCGGGCATTCCGCGTCAACCGGATCACCTTTACGACCAAAATTGAGGTCCAGTTAAAAAATTTCCCTTAGCATGAAAAATTACTTCAATATATCTATTTTATAATAGACCAGGGTAGTAGCCTTCAAAAATGGTCAAAAGTGATAAAAATAATAGTAGAATGAAACCGATTGGAAGAGGAAGAGGATATAACAAAAATAAAAGGAAAAATAATTTACGGGCGATCTGAGGTCGGGAAGTGGAAGGGGGTGAGTTTTTAAGGGTGAAAAACGGTTCATCTCGATTTCCGGCAAAACTGCGTCCTCCTGCGACTCCAAGTCGTATGGAAAAAAGTTAAATAGCAAAGTTGTAGGTAAAAGATCTACAACTTTTGTATTTACACTTTTTTCACATAATCTCAAAATTTATGTGAAAAATTCGAATAACCAAGTTTTTGGTTTTTCATTTTAAACTTTTATAACAATTTTTTTTTAACGAAATTTGGTGAAAATTTATCTTTTCATGTCCCAAACACACTGTAATTTTTTTGATTTCAAATATTTATTTTTTCACCTTATTTTCACTTCATATCGAAAAATCACCCTTATTTTCAATCGAAAATTCTCGCGTCAAAATTTCCGCTTTTTTAAAAAAGTCGGTGAACTTTTTATTCGTTGAAATCTCTACTTTCTGATGGTGTAAAAATAAAAATACATTACTATAGTAAATGTTCTCAAAAAATGCAAAGAAAGAAAAAAAAACGAATCCGGATTTTTTTCTGTCAATCACTGAATACAATTTTGAGCTATTCATTAAAATCTATACTTTAATCACTCGAGAATCGTTAGATTCCATGTTACATTGATAAACGAAAAATTGCAAGTCGAAATATACTACAATAATTAACAACCAAACAAGTTAATATTTAATAAGACATCTACAATATTTTGAGAAAGTTGTAGAATCTTCTTTAAATTATATTCGTAGATGCCTATTCATTGCTGTTTCAAGAGAACTTGTATACCTGAGTGACCTACGGAAAATTTTAGCCCATCAAAAGGTATTTCATAGAGAAGTGGGAAAAAGACATAATTAAGACCTCGATAGAAATTGCCAAAGATACTAATAAAACTGTCATTGTTGTGGGTCAAGATATTGATCTTTTGGTCCTTTTAAATCAACTTAATTCAGATAATCATGACATTTATTTTCTCAAGCCGGGTTCTGGAAATGTGAAAGATCTATTTTTCACGTCTAATAGCTTCAAATATGAACCTTTCAAAAACATTGTTGCATTTCTGCATTGTTTTTCTGGTTGCGATACAACATCTGGATTTGCCGGAAAAGGAAAGAAAAGTATAGTAAAATCATTATTAAACGATAAAAATTTGTCAAATTTGGCCAATATTTTTTTTCAAAAAGATGCAAACAAAGAAGATATCGAAAAAAATGGATTACAATTAATCAAATCTATTTATAAATGTTAATATGTTAATATAACACTGAATCAATTAAGATTTCAAAAATATCAATGGGCAAAAATTAAATCATCTTTCTTATTGGCAAATCTCCCACCCACAGAAGGTGCAGCAGAACAACACTGTTACAGGGCATATTATCAGCTCCAAGCTTGGCTGGGTAACGAACTGACAGCAACAGATTTGGGCTGGAAGCAACATCAACGTGGCATTATGCCCAAATTTACAGAAAATGAATTAATTCCGGAAGTATTGCTGAAAACTATTTGCTGCAGCTGTGAAACTGGATGTAATAGTTTAAAATGTGGCTGCCGAAAACATGGTTTGAAATGCACTGATTTATGCTCAAATTGTCATGGTTCTGCTACTAGCTACGAGGAAGTTGACGATTTAGATACAATTGTCGAAGAAAAACCGATGCAGACTAGAAATAATGATGAAGACGAAGACGGTGATGGTCTTGAAGATTTCAACGATTTATTAGAAACGGGAAGGTTTGTCGAATCTAGTGATGCAGAAAACTATTGTCGCATATTTTTTGCAATCTTGATGTTTTATGGATTTCTAATTTTTTTATTTATCAATGTAACATGGAATCAAACGATTCTCGAGTAATTAAAGTATAGATTTTAATGAATAGCTCAAAATTGTACTCAGTGATTGACAGAAAAAAATTAGTTTTTTTCGTTTTTTGCATTTTTTGAGAACATTTACCATAGTAATGTATTTTTATTTTTACGCCATCAGAAAGTAGAGATTTCAAGGAATAAAAAGCTCACCGACTTTTTAAAAAAAGCGGAAATTTTGACTGAAAATAAGGGTGATTTTTCGATATGAAGTGAAAATAAGGTGAAAAAATAAATATTTGAAATCAAAAAAATTACAGTGTGTTTGGGACATGAAAAGATAAATTTTCACCAAATTTCGTTAAAAAAAATTGTTATAAAAGTTAAAAATGAAAAACCAAAATCTTGGTTATTCGAATTTTTCACATACATTTTGAGGTTATGTGAAAAAAGTGTAAATACAAAAGTTGTAGATCTTTTTATTACATACAATTTTGCCGTTTAACTTTTTTCCATAAGACTTGTAGTTTTGCCGGAAATCGAGATGAACCGTTTTTCACCCTTAAAAACTCACCTGACCTCAGAGCGCCCGTAAATTATGTTTCCTTTCATTTTTGTTATATTCTCTTCCTTTTCCAATTAGTTTCATCCTACTATTATTTTTTTCGGTTTCAAAAATTATCGACCCTGGTCTATAATGCCATGTGCCCTTTTTAAAAAATCCAACATGGCGGCCTTAAAATGGCCGTTTAATTTTCAAGAAAACGCAAATTAATTTATTAATCTGTTCTGTACAAAAACTTGTATGACCAAAAAATTCTTTTACAACCGTAAAACATGTATTCATGTACCTGCTTCAATAAAATACTAAAAAAAATCGAATCAAATATGGCGGCTCCAAAACTGAAAAATAGCAAAAAACAGCGTTTTCCTTATGTTGTTTCATTATTTTCCAGGATAAATCACCCAAATTTTGCTCGTGGACATCTACTACTTTACTTATGTACCTTACATATTTACAAAACATATGTCCATGAGGCATATAAATTGATTTATCCCGGAAAATAATGACAAAATAAGGAAAACGTTGTTTTTTGCTATTTTTGAGTATTGGAGCCGCCATATTGGATTCGATTTTTTTTTGGTAATTTATTGAAGCAGATACATGAATACATGTTTTAAGGTTGGAAAAAATTTTTAGGTCATATAAGTTTTTGTACAGAACAGATTAATCCCATAAAAAACATAAAATGTAAAAAATGCCAAGTCTCGTAACGCCGTTCTTTCGCTACAAAAAGTTGTGGGATCTCATGTAAGACCAAGTCAGTTATATTAGTTAGTGTGTATGTAGAAACGCCTATTCAACTACTTTGTTATAAATTGTTATCTAAACAATTACCTATCAACATTTAACAACATTTTTCAAGTGACCGTATCAATATTACCTTTACACCTTTATTTCTATTATAATTATAATGACTTGGCAATTGCACGGCAACATATTCTACTAATTACAATACTTTATTCATAATAATTACAATATTTTATGTTTACTGGTGCCTGTGATACAATGTTTTTCGTTGGTACAGGTACCAACGATACTCTCTTTTTTATTACCACCTGTTACCTAAGTAAAACTATTTTCTATTTGATCCTTCGAAATGTGTATTTACTGAAATAAACTTATTATTATTACTGTTTAGATTTACTTAGTATTCGAATTAGTATATTATTCTTTTATAATTACGTTGCCGTGCAATTGCCAAGTCATTATAATATAATTAAAGGTGTCTAATATTGATACGGTCACTATAAATGTTGATAGGTAATTGATTAGATAACAATTTATAACAAAGTAGTTGAATAGGTGCTTCCACATACACACTAACTAATATAACTGACTTGGACTTACATGAGATCCCACAACTTTTTGTAGCGAAAGAACGGCGTTACTAGACTTGGCATTTTTTACATTTTATGTTTTTGATGGGGTATCATATTTCTGACCATTCTTAATGGACATTGTCAACACCGCGAAATCCATAAATACACATGGACACAGCCAACAAGGAATCTAAAAAGCGTTATCGACTACATAATAATAAAACAAAAATCCAGACTGAAGTTCATAGATGTAAGCGTACAAAGAGGTGCCTCATGTGGAAGTGACCACTACCTCTTAAAAGGAAAAATAGTGTCACCAATAAGAGCAAAAGAAGAACCTGACAATTCCAAAAGAATGGATGAAATAACAAACGGAGAAACCACAAAAAAATTTAAAGTCAACAGCCTAGAACATAAAAGTACAAAAATACTATACAACTCTAGACTTGACAACAAAATTCAGAATACAGAATTCAGAAACATACAGGAAGAATACGAATATATAAAGAGGGCCATACACTCAGTGGCAGAGGAAGCATTGGGTTATGAAGAAAATCGAGGAAAACAGAAAAAGCCATACCGGTGGGACGAAGAAATTGAATACGAAATAGAAGAAAAAAGAAAAAGGTACCATGTATATTTAAGTTCGAAAACTATGAAAGACAAGATAAAATACAAAGAATCACAAAAGAGAGTACGGAAGAAAATATGGGAAAAGAAGAACAATCAATGGGAAAGGACGTGTTCAAGACTCAATACATACATTGGAGGAAGAAAGAGTACAGAAAGTTGGAGGCTCCTCAAAAGTATGAGAGGAGGCCAAACAAAGGACATAATCTCACCTATAACACCTTAAAAATGGAATCAATACTTTGAAGATATGCTGACAGAAGACATACCTCAATTTAAAGACATCCAAAACGAAAATCAGGGCATATTTATACAAGGATCCCCACTTAGAATTACTGTGCCAGAGGTTAAAGAAGTCTGTAAAAACTTAAAAAATGGAAGAGCCCCAAAACCGGGTAATATTAATAATGAATTTTTAAAATATGGCACAGATAAACTATACGGGGTATTAAGAAATTTATTCCAAAGGTGCCTCAACAGGCACGAAGTACCCATAGAATGGAAGACATCATACCTATCGACGATATACAAAAAAGGCGATAAGAGTAACTGCGACAACTATCGTGGAATAGCCGTTACAAGCACTATAAGTAGAGTTTATGGAAAGATCATAAAGAACAGAATAGAAAAAGAATATGCTGATATAGAGGCAGAAGAACAAGCAGGCTTCAGAGCAGGAAAATCCCCAGTCGACCATCTGTTTACGCTAACTCAAATTTTAGAAAAGAAAACAGCACGAAATCAAGAAGTACATCTCCTGTACGTAGATCTGAAAAAGGCCTACGACAGTATACCTTTAGTAAAACTTTGGGAGGCTCTCCAACATAGCAATAGAAACACAGAAATAATAAAAGCTGTGAAGTCTTTATACGCTGGCTCTACATCCAGAGTCAAAACCAACGAAGGATTAACATCTGGATTCACAGTAACCAAAGGTCTTAAACAGGGTTGCTGTATATCTCCGACACTGTTCAAAATCTACTTGGAACACGCGCTGAAGACATGGAAATGGAAATGCAATGGCATGGGAATGCCAGTGGATGACGACACGACAGTATATACCCTCTCTTTCGCGGATGACCAAGTAGTTATCGCACAAGATATAGATGACATGGAATATATGAGCCGAAAGCTCATCGAGGAGTATGGAAAATGGGGTCTGGATGTCAACATTACAAAAACGGAGTATATGTGCATAGGAGGACAGCAAGAAGACAAGGAAGGGACACTAGACGAAGCACTATCGGACAGAAACGTACAGGGAAGAAGAGCTACTTCCATGCTGAACAGTATTCTTTGGGACAAAACCATTACTAAAGAAAATAAAAAAAGGATTACAACTCCATCGTGAAAAGCATAATAACATATAGCTCGGAGGTATGGCCGATAAAAGAAAAACAAAAAAAAAAAGCTAAAAGCCACAGAAATGGACTTCTGGAGAAGAGCGGCAGGAAAATCCAGGAGAGATAGAGTCCCAAATAAAACCATTAGACAAGAAATGGGAATACAACACGACATTATTGATATATACATAACAACTAAACAACTAACATGGTATGGACACGTCCAAAGAATGTCAGAACACAGAATCCCAAAGAAATTACTAAACTGGAACCCCCAAGGAAACCGAAAACGAGGAAGACCGCGCAGACGCTGGAGAGACGGAGTGGACAAGGAAATTCGAGAGACGGATAGGGCTGTGGATGAACAGAGAGGAGTGGCGATTAGGAATCGGAAGACGTAAAACGTTACAACCCGATATGTATATATATATATATATATATATATATATATATATATATATATATATATATATGAATTGAATTATCGTAAATTCTTTTTAAAGAGAGCGTGTAAACTTGAACAAAAATCATGACAACTCAGTCATGCGGCGACGTTCTTCCCAAATCCTCTTCATTCGTGCACTCATGTTCTTTCTTCCGTTCGTCCGTCCACTTTTTTCCTGGTATCTCTGGGAGCAGCTCTTTATCAAATTTATGGTGCATTATGGTGTTTCTAAATTTAACCCGATCATTTATGACGTGTATCGTGATGTTTAGCTGCTTAAGGTCTTCTTCAGTTTCTTGTATCCATTTGGACCCATTTTTACTGTTGTAATTTTGAAAATTTGTTTCGTAATTCTGTTCTGGTCCATTCTGTATATGTGACCAAAAAATTTAGCTCGTCTCTTTCTGAAAGTGTCAGTGAAAGGTTCTATATATATATATATATATATATATATATATATATATATATATATATATATATATATATATATATATATATATATATATATATTACTTTTTGTAGGTCATCCTACATTTTGGCTCGAGTAATATACCGTGTCCGTCAGCTACTGATTTTCTTAAAGCCTACTCCCTGTCTCTATTTTAAAGTTAGCAACCATACGTACAAGCGCGATGCGTTCGTTGAATATTATTTTTAATAATCCTTATTTTTCATTTAAGGAAAATGAAATTTCGGGATTTTTAATTTTTTCTTCCTTTATAGGCTAAAGGCTAACTAAAATTCAAAATTTGGTGTTTATAAGATTGCTAGAAGTACCTTACAATTTTGATGATCGGTGACGAAATTAAGAAATTTATCTAGAAAATCTATATAGAAAATAATCATTATTTTTCATTTAATCCATATTGAAATTTCGGGATTTTTTATTTTTTCCTTCAATTATAGGCTAAGGGCTAACCAAAATTCAAAATTTGGAGTTTGTAAGATAGCTAGAAGTACCTTAAAATTTTGATCGTAGGTGAGTGTGTCACTTACAAAATTAAGAAAGTTGACTGGCGATAACTCGTAAACTATAAGGTATAATTATTAGGTATATTGGCAATATAGCCAGTTATACTATGTCTCTTGACATCTAAAAATACAAACTTCCTGCTTTATACACAACGAAGTTACAGGGGGGTGAAAAGTGCCGTTTGTCGCTTCGAGAAGAGATAGTACGGTTGTGCTCGACTTGGCGATAAATTAGGATGCGTTTTCTTGAAAATTTAACGGCCATTTTAAGGCGCAATGTTGGATTTTTTAAAAAGGGCACATGGCATTATAAAATAGATAGGTATATTGAAGTAATTTTTCCAGCTAAGGGTAATTTTTTAACTGGGCCTCAATTTTGGTCGTAAAGGTGATCCGGTTGTCGTGGAGTGCCCCATATATGCATTTATAGTGTTAATAACATTATTATTTACGACATAGTAACTTGTGTTTAACGTAGAGAATGCTAAAATAGATTTAATTTTCCAGATTATTTCAAAAGATTTTTGATTATTTAATTTAAACAAAAATTTTTAGTACAACAAAAGTTTAAATAAAAGGTTTAAATTTAATATTTGCAAATCATCATAATGTTATGTAATTTATATTATTATAAAACAAAGTTTGAAGTACAAAATAATTAGTTGATGAACCGTTAATCCAACTGAATGGAAAAGAGAAATTCAAAGTAGAAACATTTCTGCCCTTAATTGATTCCCCGAGCGTTCTTCTAAAACAGCGATTAAGTTCGTATAAGAACATTAGTCAACGTTTTGGTTTATTTTTCGCTTGAAATCTCTGAATTTCGTGGAGTTGAGACAAAGTTGCAAAGAATTTGCTGAAATATATTATGAAGACGAGAAATAGTTGGAAATGGAATGTTTGCATTTAACAGAATACTTGAATGTTGGAAATATATCATCTTTTGAAAGAAAACAAAATTAAAGACACATTTCTAAATGTAGAAATCGCATTGAGAATCTTTTTAAGCATGATGGTAACTAAATGCAGTAGGGAACATTCCTTCTCCAAATTTAAGAGACTAAAAAATGAAATAAGAAGTACAAAGCTACAAGAGAGATTAACCGGTTTGTTGTTAATGTCCTCAATTTCCAGCTTTCGAAGTCAAGACATAATCTGAGAGTTTTCTTGACCATGAGGAAGAGAAGCTGTTTCAATTTTTAAATATTTTTGCTCTGCTTGAAATTCGTCCCTAGTCCAACATGTGTCCATCCTTGGGTAACCAATTATGGGCAGGGCCGTCTTTAACCTATTGAAGGCCCTGGACATAATCTAATATGGTATAAGCTAATGGGGTCTTTGTTCTTTCCTTGACAAAGCACTATTTTGTTAGAATAGACAATGAAATTAATAGTCCACAAAAGTAACTCTTTTTACATTTACAAATTGATTATATTAAAGCTTAAAAATCTATGTTGATTGAAGAGGTATCGTTCTAGATTTGAGATGGCCAAAATCGTTAATCACTTCTTCAAAATCTATGTTTTTGAGTATAATACATTCTATGTATTATGCTCAAAAACATAGATTTTGTATGTCTTGACTTCGAAAGCTGGAAATTGAGAACCTAGCACACAAAAAGAGAGCTGAAGTCTTCTATGATAAAAATTGGAAAGCTCGTTTGAGAACTAGGCAAGATGCTACAACAATTTGATAAGAATGGAGCTCTAAAAAAAAATTCCTTTACCGAATGTAACTACAAACGACGTTTATTATAAAAGCAGCTTAGTTATTATTTGTTTAATATTCTTGCTGATTCTTCATCTTATTATTTTTTCTAAAATAAGATGAATGGATCTGATTATGTGATCTCTCATATCTTTCATTTCATATTTCATGAAATGGATGTACAGAATGTCTCTTTCAATTTTCTGTTATTCATGTTGCGGCCAAGATAAAAATTAAACTACTTTGAAGATTATTACACTATATAGTTTCACTGTTGCAATTGCTTGGAATCTGTCTCAGTTATATTCCCGATAAAAGGTCACTCATATATGGGATGCGACCAAAACATGGCCTTCATAAAATAAAAGGCTAGGATTGAACTGCCACAACAATGGAGCCCGACATACGTGGAGCCCGACAGAGACTGAAACCTTTCAATGTCATCGAATGTTCATCAAGATCCATTTAAGGGCTGGACTGTATTTCTGAAACCGTTTTACAAAAAAACGTTTCCCTTTCCCATAACACCTGTTCGTGAATTTACAGTCCAGAAATTTTGTCTGCGGCCCGCCAAAAAAAATCAAAATTTCTATTGGCCCATTGGTAAAAAAGCTTCCCCGTTTTAGAGTATGTCGATGGTAGATTTGAGGGAGTTGCTGTAGGAAATCAGTGCAGCGTGCAATTTTCTTAATTTATTCCCAAAAAATGGATTATTCCCAAATTGATATCAAGTATCCCCAATGCCATTTTAATGATTAGATTCATTTCAATTCATTGCGCTTCAAACAAAAATTTAAACAAAACTGTTGAATTTAAACTTAAAGGTTTTACTATTTCTACTCCTAATTGATCAGCGGTATTTACTGACTCACTACATTTATAGTATATCTTTATTTCCAATTGCTAAATTCATTTATACAGTGTGGATGGTTTAACTGGAATAAAATTCATAAGTTCGTTATAGACGATTTTTGCAAAAAATGCCGCAACACGTTACGTATTGTTTTTTCTTCCCCTAATATCTATATATATGCTGTTTGTTTATCTGTTCCCGGAGGTGCCCGACCACCTCAAACCCACCCTTTTTTTTTTCAAATGAAAAGGTATGTCAAGTGACACCTCGTTTGAAAGATCTCTTCGCAAGGATTACAACAAATTATTTATTTCATGAATATTTTGAAAGCCCACGTGATAAACAAAAAGACAACCACTTTTACGTTGAACACGTTTCTGCACACGTTTCTAAAGTTGTATGTTTTAGACATGTGTTTTGATGCTTTGGAACCACGTTGCTTTGTGATAATAATACTCACCAAAGCAGTATTTAAACATCTAGTATATCTGTGATATCTAGTAAAAATCTGTCTCAAATCTGAGACAATATAGACTCTACATAAAATTGAGGAAACCCTTAAATGAAGAAGGCCCTTGAATGTGACATGTAGTAACATTTCACAAATCTTCCCTTATTTGTAAAATACTATGAAATTATAAAACTTACTTGTGCTAGAGGTATTTCACTTTGCTTTAGACCTAGAACATAATGTATACCATATTACATATTTATATAAATAAATATTCAATTTTATACCTTGTGCAGACATTTCAGTGAAATTTCCATCTGTTGCTCCTGGAGGCACTAAATAAATTTACAAAGTAAGAAAAATAAAGATTGAAAGCACACTTGTAACTTAGTTAAATAAATTAAATAACAATTATTGTTTGTATAATTATTGTTTACCTCTATTTTGTGCCGCAGCCTCCAACTGAAAGGAAGAGTACATTTATCTTCTTGCTAATAAAAAAACAAACAATTAATAAACTTACAATAGCGTTGTAATTGCTGAACCCATTTTGTTGAAATCGATCTGCATAAGTAGTTGTATAACTGTTTGGTTCAGAAGCGTCCTTAACTCTAAAATATATATTTAATAATTCCAGGAAATGAGATGAAACTAATTAAATTAAGAAAATAAAATGTTATTTATTGTAGTCATAATGATGTAATAAAATGTAAAATTATTAACAAGACTATTTGTTGATTTTTACACATTCCAAATAATTAACAAAATTATATCATTTTATATAAAATTATTTTCTTTAAACTTTTTGTACATCAATAAAGATAGATAATAAAGGTAGCAAACATAAAACCAAAAGCATTTAGCTAAATTATTTATTAGCCAAACTTTACCTGAATGCCTTTAAAGGTAGTCTTTCTGCCTTGAATAAAGTTAGAAACAAAGTCAATCCTTGTTTCATATCAAATTTTACTTCTTGTAGACATCTATAATCAAAAATATATAGTTATGTAGATTAAAAACAAAATAAAATGATACAAGAACAAATATCAATTGATCCCAAACTTTTCTAATCTTGTGAAAAAATGTGTTATTTAAATATTACTAACTTGCTGGCCCATTCTGGCTTCAAGTTTGTAATTAGGGTAAAAGCTTCAACCATCTCACAACGTTCTGCTTCAGTCTTTGCTACTGGAATTGGTATATATAGAGGTCTCGAAACTCTGGTAACTTTAAAAGCTCTTTGTTCTTGGGAAGCTGTTGCATTAGAGACATAGAGCATTTCATTAACAATATTATATTCATGATTTAAATTTTCACACATGACAAATGTCCTGGAAAAACCATAAATTCTATCTGAATCATTAAGAGATTTTCCTGCTTCACGAAAAACTCCTGTTACCGTAAATATTATGTGTTTATCCTAAAAAGTAATATTAAAAAAGTAAATTTTAAAATGGTATATTAAAGTACGAGTTCAATAAGTTCAATAAATGTTTAGAAAACGACGAGCGTAGCGAGGAGTTCTCTAATGGACAAGTGCTAAACACCCGAGTTTTTTATACTATTTTTTTCTATTTTGCGCCCTTTATTGCCATTTCTAAATAAAAAAATCATCGATACATATCGAGAAAATTGTATCGCACTCAGTGAGCCATTAAGGAACCCATATAATTGCTTTAATGACTTCATTATAGACGCAAAATAAGAAAAGATTTTTAATAATCAACAATATTGATCGTACTGTGAAATAATTAACATCAATGGTGAAAGTAAAAGGATCATGTTCACAAGTAGGTAAAGATGCTAAAAGTTTCGAAATATCTCTGGATCCAATATACAAAGCATCCATACTTTTTGACATATCTGATATCTTGTTTATATTCCTGGATACTTTTTGATAATCATCAAGTCTAAAACAACAATGAATAACATATTGTATAATCCAGTTTACTCAAAATTTACTTAGCATTTACAAATGAAGTGTAACCAGTTAGAAATGAACAAGACAAAGAAAACATTGATTCTTTTTGGTAGATTCCTTCAAGAATAACTCTATTCGGTGAATCGTAAATTGTAAAATAATGTTCAAGAAATTGATCAATAAAATCTTGAGCATTTAAATCACATAAATAGTTTCTTCTTAATGAAAGCATTTTAGGGGGAGGAACTCTACAACCATCCTGTAAGAAAAACAAAATGAATTAAAACTCATTTGGATTTGAAAGAATTCAAAATTTACTCACCAGCTTTTGTATTTTAGGACAGTTTTCCCTAATAATCTTAACATATTCATGTTCCGAAAAGTTTTCACACAACGGATTCTCGTCCAAATTCAAGTCTGTTATTGGAAAAGATTTTAAAATTACTAACTGTTCAACATTTTTAATCTACGAGAGAACAACAATTATAATTGGTTACAATTACAGGAGGATATTTCAATATTTACATTATTTCTTCTTAAATCTAAAGCTGTTAGCTTTTTAAACCCTTTATCTATGACAACTTCAAGAGGCTTCAAAAGTTCTATATCATTATTGGAGAGCTTTAGGGTTTCAACATCATGTTCTTTACTCATGTGCAGAACGCAATACATGAGCTTTGGTTGAGATAAAGGACAAAACTCGATTAATTCTACAAAAAAAGATACAAAATTATTATTACGCTTGCTTCCATCTAATGAGATTAGTTCTCAATATCTTATCGAGATATCATAGTTAAAAAACATCCTTTATTGGTATACAAATTTAACAGTCAAAAAAGCAAAACTAAAAACTGAGATGGCCTCACCAGCCCTAAACAAAATAGGAAAAGAAACACAAATAGCAAAAATAAATAAAATCTCTATATGTTTTACGAGGTATGGTGGGAACAAGTTGTCTTTGCGAATTATAAGTTAAGCAAACAACCGTTAATTAATTTGCTAGTGTTGATTATTTGGGGTGTAAAAGGGTACTGAAAGAGAAACACGCCGTGATCGTCAAGATTCGTTGCATAGCCTCTCCTGGTCAATTCCGATTCTCGCCACGCAAGATGCGATGGTAGCCCGTATGGAGGGAGGAGAACGGCAGGGCTAACGAGAACGAAAGAAATAGCCCCCGAAAAGGAGGAGCGGGCTGCCACTCCGGAAAACACCAATCTGTTAGGAAAACCAAAACGGAAACCACCGGACAGACTTTACGGCACTGACCCAAGCAACGAAGAAGTAACAATGATTTATCACTATACTCCTGGAATGTGAGGACTCTATTGGAGCAGGACACTCCAAATACTAGGAGACATACAATAAAAATATAAGGCAGACATAACTGCACAAGGCCATTAACGAAAAAAG
Source organism: Phosphuga atrata (assembly GCA_944588485.1). Taxonomy (NCBI): domain Eukaryota; kingdom Metazoa; phylum Arthropoda; class Insecta; order Coleoptera; family Silphidae; genus Phosphuga; species Phosphuga atrata. Next base: position 18,510,817 of record OX155894.1, on the reverse strand, counting down.
GATTACAATGTGTTCTACCGCTGCCATAACAACAGGCATGAAATAGGAATAACTTTTATAATCAACAAACGCATCAGAGAACAAGTAATTGGTTTCTATCCAATAAGTCCCAGACTAGGTACGATACGCATAACGGGGACAAAATTTTTCAACATGAGCATAGTTAACGTACTCGTTAACGTAAACGTAAAAAGACGAGTTCTATGAAAACCTAGGGGCGGCTTTCGACATAGGAGACCTAAACGCTAAAATAGGAAGTGAAAAACAATTCCAAGCACAAATAGTTTAAAACAGTCTGCACGTGGAAAATAATGATAACGGAAGGACAGTAATAAACTTCGCGGCCTCAAGAGACCTAGCAGTAGGAAGCACCCTATTATAGAGGAAAAATATACCCAAAGTGGGTATCTCGATAAGTATCTCCAGGCGAGAAAACTCCAGACGAGGTTTCGTTGAAGAAATCGATCACCTACAAATAGACGCTCGTCATAGGTCCAACCTTATGAACGTAAAAACCTGCAGAGGACAAATATCCACTCGGGCCCCTCAGATAAAAGCGAAATTAAGAGCCGGAACACCAAACAAATCAGAGGAGAAAAGTTACCCAGATTTAACACAGAGCTACTACAGAATGAGGAGAAAGCTTTTCGAAGATAACATAAGGGCAAAGCTGCCCATGGTCGAAAATATTTCAATAGGAGAACGGTGGTGGAAATGCAAGGGGAAGCACTCCTCTCGGCCGGCTCAGAAGTTCTGAGCCTGCACAGGCAGCCTAAGACCAACGACTGGTTCGACGCGCAATGCGAAAGACAAACAGAAGAAAAGAATGAAGTATATAAGAAGATGACACAAAGAAGAACGAGGGCAAAAGTGGAAGAATACAGGAGAGCAAGAAGGCGTGAAAAGAAGTTACACAGAAAAAAAACGAGCTTTTGAAAAAGCACAAATAGCGAATTTAAAAAACCCGGCAAAACAGCTGCTCCAGACTTCTATATAAGCAGATAAACCAGCAAAGAAACGGATACAAACCCAGAAACGTACTATGTAAGGACGCCAATAGAAACCTACCAACGGACCCAAAGGAGATACTAACAAGGTGGACGCAGCACTTTAAACAACTCCTAAACGCGAACACAAATGCAAACGAAACCCCAGAAATCGGACAACGAATTGGCAAAACAAGAGATGGAACCACCTAGCAGACAAGAAATTATAGACGCCCTTAAAAATATGAGGAACAATAAGTCGCCTGACAGCGACCTAATACCATCAGAATTCCTCAAATAGAGAGGAAATCACCTGTTTATCCAGCTACAAATAACATACTCTGAAACATGGGCGAAGGAAGAAATGCCCGAAGAGTGGAATGAAGGAATAATATGCCCCATACACAAGAAAGGGGACCCTCTAAACAGTAAGAGTTACAGAGGCATTACGTTGCTAAACGTAGCATATAAAGTCCTCTCCAACATACGCTACGGAAGACTACTTCAAAAGGTGGAAAAACTCATAGGTGACTATCACGGGGGTTTTCGTCCCGGAAAATCCATAATTCACCAAGTATTTGCGCTTAGACAAGTATTAGAAAAGGGACCCGGAAGCACGGAGCTTATATTGAAACAAAGGCAGAAACGAATCTAGATATACGTATTTAATGAAAACGACGAACTCGTCTGCTCACAATGCGATCGGATCTTCATCAGCAAACAGGGATACGCAAGTCACCTGAATGCACATGAGAAAAACGCAAACCATTAGACACAAATCGCTGTAGCCACGTCGGCTAGGAGATCATCATTAGAAAAGGGCACGGAACACCAAATGAACACGTACAATATGTTCGTCGATTTTAAAACAGCATATGAATACTAACGAAGCTAGTGCAACTGGTAATGATGACAATGAAGAACGTTAAGTTCCATAAAAATACAAAATAATATCTGAGAGCACATAGAAATACACAACGGGTTACGTCAAGGAGATGCGCTGGCGTGCCTCCTATTTAACATATGCCTAGAAAAAACAATCAGAGACGCGAACGCAAACAGAAGAGGCACTATTGTAACTAGATCTGCACAACTACTCGCATACGCAGACGTCGTTGATATAATTACCAGGACGACAAGGAAAATGACTAGAACTTATTCAGCCCTCGAGGAGGCGGCCAACAACTTCGGTCTACAAATAAATGAGAAAAAAACAAAAATAATGCCAGTAACCACATCACAAAGGGCCCTGCATGAACTCGATGAAGCACTTAGAATCGGAACAAAAAATTTAGAAGTAGTACAATCGTTCACGTACCTCGGCGTCAACTTAAATGCAAAAAATAACTACAGGGCTGATATAGGATAGAGAATAATGCTCGTTAGCAGGTGCTACAACGCACTACGAAAACAAGTAGAAAACCCTAGCATTACTAGAAAGACGAAGCTGGTCATATACAAGGCAGTAATACTGCCTGTAGTAACATATAGCGCGGAAACATGGACAATAAGCGAACAAGACGTCAACCTCCTAAGCATTTTTGAGAGAAAAATCTTACGCACAATCTTCAAAGAGATAGGTATGCGACAATGGTACACGGCGACGTAGATACAATTTTGAACTGCAACACTTACTAAAAAAGCACGAAGAACCAGAACAAGAACATCGTAACGAGAGTCAAAATAATGCTGTTACAATGGGCAAAAGCCCCGGAAAACAGCGTACCAAAGAGGCTTTATATCCCCAACTACAGGGAGAAAAGGGCTTGCAAAGATAAAATTCCGGGAAGTAATGAGGAAGATTGGGAAAGAGTAGTAAAGAGGAAGTTAAGAAAGAAAAAATTAAGCTCAATGTATGTATGAAGACCATGATGGAGAACTGGGAAAAGAAACTATTGAAATAAATAAAAAACATTAGGACTGAGGCAGGGATATGGAAGGTACTGAGAAAAAATGGGGAGAAAAGGGAAGGAGCCGCGGATGAATTCCATATAGATGACTGGGAACATTACTTCGCCAAGTTAATTGTGGGTTATATCGCAGAAGAAGAAGAGCCAGGTAGGCAATAAGAGAGTGAGGAAGGATTCAAAATTTCTGAAGGCGAAACGGGGCAAGAAACGGAATTATCACGAGAGGACTTAGCAACTATAATAAAGAGCTTGAACAAAGGAAAGGTCGCCGGACTGGACGGAATACCGAACGATGCCTGGCTACTGTCGGACTAACAGTGTCTTCAAAGAGTGACCGAGGAATTGAATAAAATATGGGGCAGAAAGACCGGCGTGCCAAAAAGTTTGAGGGTGGGGGAGGTGCTGCTCCCAATTTTAAAAAATGGGACAGAGACAAATTAGAAAATTATAGGGGAATCACACTTATGAACTCGTCATATAAGATATTTGCAAAACTACTGGAGAGACTTTTAAGTCTGAAGGGTCTGAAGCAAGGCTGCCCACTAAGTCCCGTACTATTTAACATGTATAGGGCGGACTTTTGCTGACGGAAAAAGTTTTGATGGCGGGTCAAGCTGGAGGAGTTGTACTAGGGAGGAAACAAGTGTGGAGCCTTGCCTACGCAGACGATATAGTGGTTTTGGCAAAGTCTTATAAGATTTAGGAAAAGCGGAAGCTGCAAGAAGGAGCGTTTTGAATGGAAGGGAAGCGATATAGAACAAGTGCATAAGTTTAAGTACTTAGGGTATGTGTTTGGGAGTGTATGTAGTAACAAGGAGCACATTGAATACGTGGCGAAGAAAGCGTGGGAAGGTTCTGGAAAGTAAGGGGAAAAGAGTTTAAATCGAATTACCGAGTGAAAGAAATGATATGGAAGGCCTGTCTGTGGAGTATATTGATGTATGGAGCAGAAGTGTGTGGAGTCAAAGAGGAAGAAAGAATTGAAAGAAGTAATTTCCTAAAAAGGCCCTGCAGTTAGACAGGTCGACTCGTTCAAGTATATGGAGGCCTCCTGAAATATTTAAAAACGCCAAGGAGTTTAAACTCTCAATCAATCCTAGCCGGATTTCGCTGTGGATGCTAAGAACGTGGACGTAAGTACTGTATGAAGGATTTGTATAAAAGATGTGTGGTGTGTGCAGAAGGCAACAGAAGGCAGGTGGCAACACTGGTTTGAATAGTGTGAAAAGGTCGTTGGAATGAAAAGGAAAGAATATTAAGGAAAAAATGGAAACAGTGTCTGAGTGAGGATGACAGTGGGCTGGAAATACTGGAAAAGGTTAAAGAAAGGAAGGAGCAATGGGTCTATCCAAGTGGGGCATTGGGAACTAAAAATAAATATTACAGGGTTGACTGATTCTGTGTATATGTAGCATATATATTTATAAATTGTGCCAATAAAGGTTTATTATAGGTATATATATATATATATATATATATATATATATATATATATATATACATCTTCTGTTCGTCTAGCATCTTTCCTAATTCCAGTAATTTCCCTGCTCTAAGTACTGTGTTGATGTTTAGTGTCTCTATGTACGTCTGTCTTGATGGAAAGTTTTGTTACCGGCATCAGAGAGAACAGAGGGGGTCGGAGGAATATATATATATATATATATATATATAATATATATATATATATATTTATATATATATATATATATATATATATATATATATATATACATATATATATACATATATATATATATATATATATATATATATATATGTATATATATATATATATATATATATATATATATATATATATATATATATATATATATAAATATATATATATATATATATATATATATATATAAATATATATATATATATATATTATATATATATATATATATTCCTCCGACCCCCTCTGTTCTCTCTGATGCCGGTAACAAAACTTTCCATCAAGACAGACGTACATAGAGACACTAAACATCAACACAGTACTTAGAGCAGGGAAATTACTGGAATTAGGAAAGATGCTAGACGAACAGAAGATTCAGATACTTGGAATTAGGAAAGATGCTAGACGAACAGAAGATTCAGATACTTGGAATCCAAGACACACGCCTGACAGACTTCAGCAATTACAAACTATTCAAGAGCAAAACTGAAAGTAGAGTAGTTAAAGGAAGACCGCTCCTGGGAATGGCCTTCACTGTCAGCAAGAGCATACTTGACTCGACAGAAGTCAAACCAATAAACATCAGGCTGATGACGTTGAGGCTAAAATGTGCAACCAAAAGTATTATACACCCACCAGTTAACCCACCAGTCCACCCACCAGTAAACCAGGACAACAAAAGCGACAAAGGAGTCAAACTATATTGGGACACACTTGCGAAAAATACCTAGAGGAGATGTAAAAATTGTGCTAGGTGACTTCAACGCACAATTAGGCAGAGAAAGAAGATTCAGAGGACCAATAGGGCAATACTCAGGACACAGATTCACTAACAAGAATGGCCAGAGACTAGTCGAATTGTGTTGACATTATCCTCAAGTCATGTTGACGACATGAGGATAATGTCAACACACTTCAAGAAAGACATCAAGAAAATCAAGACATGAAGATTACATGTAACATCTTTAGGAGAGTACCAGATTGATCATATAGTGATCACACACAAAAACATGAGTGAAATCATGAACGTTCAAGTCAAAAAAGGGGCAAACATCGACTCCGACCACTACTTCACAAGAATCAAAATCAAACTGACACCAAAGAGAATGAAGAAAAAGACTTCACGGATACTGAAGTTCAATATGACAAAACTAAAAACATCTGGGATAAATGAGGAATGGGAAGAGGAGAGCGCCACGACCTGGGAAGAATTTAAAGAAAAGATAACCAGGAAAGCTAAAGAGAGAATTCCTCTAACCAAAACAAAGAAACACCCATCTTGGAATGACGTATGTGAAAAGGCAATAGAGAACCAAAAAACAGCATATAACAATTGGTACAGTGACAAAACAGAATCCAAATCATTATTGCACTTGTAGACAAGGAAGCAAACGACAAGAGACATCAGAAAAGTCAAAAGAAATTACTTAAGGGATCAATTAACAGGGGTAGAAGAAGACTTCCAAAACCACAATACAAGAGACTTCTACAAGACGTTCAAATGCAGAATTGCAGGGTACCAACCAAAAAACCTTTGTTTCAGAAAAGAGAATGGAGCACTAAACAACAAAGAGAACTGTGAAATACTAGCCAAACACTTTGAGGAACTCCTGAATTGTCCTGAACCCACAGAGCAATTCCCAAAGATGGAACAGATCATAAGAAACGATAATTCAGCAGCACCAGAGTTATCAGAGATTAGGACAAATCATGAAAATGAAAAACGGCATAGCTTTAGGAGAAGATGGAATCATAGCCGAGCTACTAAAACAATTCAGACCAAAAACAATCAGTGAAATTACGAAGATCATAGAAGACATTTGAGAATCCGAAACACTGCCTGATGACTGGAAGTACACCCTCTTCATAAGAAGGGAGATGTCAATGTAGATAACTACAGAGGAATATCACTATTATCATGTGCATACAAGATTCTATCACAGTGCCTACTAGATAGAATACAGTCCCAACAAGAACACACAATAGGAGAATAACAAGTAGGCTTCAGACCAAGAAGATCTTATGCCGAACAGATACTCAATCTGAGAAAAGTTTTAAGATATCAAGCAACGAGAAACAAAGAGACCGCATGCTCTTTCGTAGTTTTCAATAAGGCTTACGACTCTACGACTATAGACAGAACATCACTAATCCAAGAACTAGAAGAGAGAAGACTTGAAGATGATGAACCTCATCAAACAGACATTATCAGACACAAAAGACATTAAATCCAATATTAAATTCACAGGAAACTGTCAAATTGAATTGTCAAATCCATTCACAATTAGAACAGGAGTAGGACAGGGTAATGGTCTATCACATATGCTGTTCGACATAGTTCTAGACAAATTGGTCAGCGAATGGGAAAAAGAACTAAAGGCAGGGAGTTCACAAACTCATAAGGTTAGGAAGAAAGAATAAGGGAATAGATATTGGTTGTCTAGCATTTGCTGATGATGTAGCTATACTTACCGAGAACACAGAGACAGCAGCAAAACAGATCAAGGTTCTGAAAGAGATGGCTGGAAAGGTCGAACTAAAGATTTCCTTTGAGAAAACAGAATATTTGTCAAACCAGAAAGATGCACCAGAAATGATTACAACAAAGTATGGGAATATCAAGAGGGTTCACAAATGCAAGTACTTCAGAGAGATGATACAGGCCAATGGAATAGAGAAGTCAGCCTATGAACAGAGGAAACAAAACATAACCAGAGCGTTCTGGAAGACTGGGGACATCTACAATATGTCATGCTTATCACGTAACACCAAAGTGAAACACTATATCACAGTCATCAAACCAGAAACTCTGTACACATCTGAAACATTAGTTATGAATCGCAAAGGTGACGTAGAAAACATGAAGAAAATACAAAGAAAAATTGTCACAAAAATTCTAGGACCCAAAAAGAGTGAAGAAGGATACCGGTTGCGCAGTAGGCAGGAGACCAAACAGATATCCAACATAATGCACAACATAAGGTAACATGGACTGAAATTGTATGGACATATCAAAAGAATGCCGGACACCTGACTGACTTTTTTGACTGACAAAAAAATTCTTGGAGTACACCGAAAGCATAACGAACATGAAGTGGATCGCCGAAGTTAGAGAGGACTTGCGATGCTGGAATAACAGCTCCAGACATACAAGACCGATGCATATTCAGACAAAAAGTATGTGAATGGAGAGCGAGTCGAGAGGCCAAGAAATTGAAAACTGGAACAACCTGGTCTGAAGAAAGTGCACATCAGTGAAACGATGAAAGTGAGGCATCTTAGGAAATCTCACATCAAGTAGACGCTTCATGTGGTCCATTAGTGGCCCATACATATTATTATTATATATATATATATATATATATATAATATATATGTATATATATATATATATATATATGTATATATATATTCAAAGAAGACGAAAAAGAGGCAGACCAAAACTCAGATGGGAAGATGGAGTAACAGAAGATGCATCAAACTTAGGACTTTGAGGCTGAAGAGGACTAGCACAAAACAAGGACGAATGGAGGAAGACACTTTGGGAGGCCTGCACAGGGTGTACTGCCACAAATGATGATAAGTGTTGATTTTCTAGCATAGCTGCAGAGGTCTCAAACCACCAAAGACTGTTTAGACCCCAATAATCTGGACCGTTAAACTATATACAGAAAGTGTAAAGAGAGAGTAAACAGAGTGTAGAGATAGGCAGTGTATTTCTAAGCAACATGGAGAGAGGGAGAAACAAAGATGGGTCAAGCAAAGGAGGATATTTTCCTAGAACTGAGTGATGTAAGAAAACAATTAGAAACTGTTAACAACAACCTAAAGCAGGAGATGACTGAGAATAGAGAAATAAAGCAGTAGAGGACTGAAAGTGAAACTAGAAAATGAAAAAACGAAAGAACATAATATGAATGAAATCAAATCATAGTTATATTGTGTTATCTTACCAGGATCTTTAGAAAAGGCATCTAAATTTAATGTTTTTGTAGTATAATTGTATCTCCTTTTTACAACTTGCACAATATTTGGTAGAATTTCAACTTTTAACTCGGCTGCATGTGCATGACATAGAAGAATTGCAATCTTAAACTAAGATTTAAAATTAAACTAAATTCAATTGTGCAAAATATTTTCTTACTGGTGGCAAATTTTTGGATTTATCAGGATAAGGTACAATTAAATTCAATCTGCAAAATTCATTGATAGCAGCTCCGCAGTTCTTTAAGAGAAAACAAACATTTTCGGATTCCACTGTATAACAAACTGGAATAAAGTCAAGAGGATGGACAGTGTTCATCAAGGTCCTTAAGACAAAGTCCCTGTTATACTTCAATGCATTTTGAACCTAAAATCAGAGGTTTTTAGAAGATATTATGGATTTTTAAAAAGAATACAAACATAAATTTTGTGCCAGAAGTAACCACTAAATATGAGTGTGGTTGATTTAAGGGCAATCCCTGTATTTAGATTACTCTCATTTATTAGGACCGTTTTCGTTGCCATTTTAAACTACAAACAAATATGTTTTATTAAACAAAACATGACATTTAGACAACTAAGTAAATTATGTGAAGTTAGTTATAGATTTCTTTTACTATTTATTACAGTGTTGCCATATCATTTGAACTTTTATATAACCTATAATATTAGTAATCTATATAAAAAATGTCCACAAGATTGTAAATATAATATTATTTTTATTGATCTTGCCTCATATTCATAAATTTTAGATATCCTGTATTCCAAAAGGGAGGTCCACAACTTCGTGTGTTTCTTCCAAATTTTTGGTTAAAACTAGTGAGACCAGTGCAAGAACAGCCCCCAAATGTTGTTTTATTCTCATGTTCAATGGAAATGAGCAAATATGATATTAAAAACTATTTAGAAAAAATTTATAATGTTAAAACGATTGATGTACGTACTCGTATAGCACTAGGTAAAACAAGAAGAGATTTAGGAGGTGGATATGTTGTTAAAGATGATGATATTAAATATGCTTATATTACCTTGGTAAGATAGTTTATGTTAGTTGGGTTCGTGCTGTAAGGTTTTGATTGTAGCCTAAAGGAGAAACATTTACATTTCCAAATTTGTTCACTGAGGAACAAGATAAGCAATTGAAGGAGGATGAAAAGGCTTTGGATGAGGCAAAAAAGGGTTACAAGAAGTTCTTGGAAAGGAATAAAGAGAGACCAAACACACCTGGGTGGTTTACTATTTAATATTTTAAAATTTGTAGTAAATTAAACAACTGTAAATAAAAAAAAACAAAAATATATAACAGAATATGTCAATCAATTTGCACATTTTGGTTTTCTTCTGATCATTTTATTGACATAACAATCAAAATTCTCAGAAAATCATGAAAGTAACTTTTTGCACTGATATAGAAAAGTCTGTAATTATTTCAAATGGCGAAAAAAGAGGATGGGTACAGACAAAACCCCAAAATAATTGGAATATTTACTGGTGCAATTTATGCTCCTTCAAAGCAATATTTTCAGTAAAAGGAGGCACCAGACTCATGGACAATCAGTAAACATCTTATATTTATACAAAAACTAAACATCTCAAGGACTAATTCTTTTAGGTTGATTAATCACTTCCCCAATTATTCACAAATAGCTAGAAAAGATTTGCTAGTCAAAAATATAAAAAGATATTTGAAAGAAATAGACAAATGGAAAGTAAAGTATACCAATTTGGATATGATTCCTATAACTTATGTTCTTCCTACTGATTTCAATGTTTTCGTTGAGGAATACCGGAAGTCTCCGCAAACAACATGGATCATAAAACCTTGTCAACAATCCCAAGGAAATGGGATTTTCCTTATCAATAAATTGTCTAAGCTTAAACGTTTCCAGAAACCTTTCTTGAAAGCCGCTTTAAAAGCCAAATTTTCATATGTGATTTCAAAGTTTGTTAAATATAAAAAAAACTGAAATAATGCATTTATAAATATTCAATATGTTTAGATACGTTGATCCTTTACTAATTGGAGGTAAAAAATTCGATCTGCGTTTATACGTTTTGGTGACTTGTTTTAGACCATTGAAGGCATACCAATTCAAACATGGTTTCTGCAGATTCTGCACATTGAAATATAACACAAGCGTTGCTGAAATGAATAATATTTACGTACATTTAACTAATGTTTCTGTTCAAAAACACGGAGTAAGTACGTTTTTTTTATTTATTTGTTGTTCGGATTATTTGTTACATTTCCATGGTGACTAAAATTGATCAAATATTCAAGGGGGTTAGCAGGGCAAATTGTCAAATATTCCAGTTTTATTCTAAACTCGAACCGTTTAAAACATGAAGGTGACATTTTGCACGGATTTAGATAAAAGTGTTGTGGTCACAAATTGCGATAAAAGGGGATGGGTTCAAGTTGGCCCAGATGATGACTGGAACATCTACTGGGCTGGCACATTGACCTGCAAAAGCTTATTTAGTGTGGATAGTGGATACAGAATGAATGATGCTCAGTAAGATCCCAAAAATATCTCAAAACCCTCCTCCCAAAACAGACAAAACTTCCTTTTTAGGATCATCAATCATTTTCCAAATCATTACGAAATTTCCCGTAAAGATTTATTAGTTAAAAACATTAAGAGATATCGTAGAGATTTGGAAAAAGAAGGCAATGTTATAGCGGAAAAGGGAGATTCCAAATATATATATTTAGATTTCATACCCGTGACATTCGTCTTGCCAGCAGATTACAATATGTTCGTTGAGGAGTATAGAAAATCTCCTCAAAGTACTTGGATTATGAAACCTTGTGGACGTTCCCAAGGCTCAGGGATTTTCTTAATTAACAAATTATCTAAGCTCAAAAAATGGTCTCGCGATACCAAACACATTTTCCAACCACAGTTAACAAAAGAATCTTACGTCATTTCAAGGTAGAAACAAACGTTATTTCTAAACATATTTTGGGGAAATTTTATTTGTTTTACAGATATATTGATAATCCTTTGTTAATTGGTGGTAAAAAGTTCGATATGCGTTTATATGTGCTTGTAACGGCTTTTAGACCATTGAAAGCTTACCAATTCAAACACGGCTTTTGTCGTTTCTGTACAGTTAAATATGATTCAAGCGTTGCGGAATTAGATAATATGTATATTCATCTTACCAATGTTTCTGTCCAAAAGCACGGTGTAAGTCAGCAAATATAAAATATTTTAAGCACAAAACTAGACCGGTACAAATAAAACCTTGCAATTTATTTATTATAGTAATAATTGGAATAAACAATAATATGAAAAATAGCTTGAATATAATTAAAGCCGGCTCCACATATTGGCTCACACGGCCAGGCCAATGTGTATTCCAACATTTCCTGTTCTTTCACACACCACAAATGGGCGTCTACATAATGGCTCACAAGTGCCAACTTCTCAGTTCACAAGTAGTAGGTTCAATGGTAACATGTCTGGTGATCTTGATCTTGAACTAGCAGTTGCTGATTTTTATATAGCATCTGCTGCATACAATATATGGCCAATGTGTGGAGGGAGAACTTGTCATGTGGGAGCATGCGCCAATTCCTTTGAAGCGGGGCAGAAAACCGACAACCCTATGGCCAGCCGCCAATGCATATGCCAACCTCCACCAGCCCATTCACAAGCGCCAACTTCTTCATCCACACATTGACCATGTGACGTATGCCACATCACATGGCCAATGTGTGAAGCTGGATTAATATTCAACCTGTTCGTTAATCTACAAAATTGAGTCTTACTAGGACTTAGACAAATGTCTTATTGAAACAACTACTTCCCTGGCTAATACCACGCAGGACATTGAATTACACAATGGACACTTGAATGCTACAGTAGTAGTACCACTAGTACCACTAATACCTACCACTAGGTAACTAGTACCACTAGTTAAGTAACATTTATAATATATAAACCTAGTAAATGTAACATAGTAAATGTTACGTAACTAGTAGTACTAGTAGTAGCATACAAGTGTCTATTGTGTAATAGACAGAGTATAATAAACAGAGGTAAGTCCAAGTAAGACTTAATTTTGTAGATTAACGAACAGGTTGAATAATAATTATATTGAAGCTACTTTTCGTATTATAATGTTTATTTAAATATAACTACAACTAGTGAGGTCCCCTCAATTTTTAATTTTAGTAATAATTGGAGTAACAATTTGTTTTTAGGGTGAATATAATTCGATTCATGGTGGAAAGTTAAGTGTCCAAAATCTGAAATTGCATTTAGAAAGTACGAGAGGAAAAGAAGTAACAGAAAAACTGTTTGATCAGATTAGTTGGCTGATAATACATTCTTTAAAAGCAGTTCAACCTGTAATAGCTTCCGATAGACATTGCTTTGAGTGTTACGGCTACGATATTATTATTGACAATAAATTAAAACCTTGGTTAATTGAGGTAATTTTAAAATCATCTTTTATGTTTCATATTAATTGAGATTTTAGGTGAATGCATCTCCATCTTTAACTTCAACCACTGCGAATGATCGTATTTTGAAACATAAACTATTAGATAACATTTTCTCTATAATTGTTCCACCTAATGGATATCCAGAGTAATACTTGTTTCAATATAGATGTGCTTCTAAATTTTTTATTGAGTATTATGCAATTTTAGTACTCGCTGGAACAAAATTCCTACGCCTGAAGCTATGAAGGATTTTGAATTGTTGATCGACGAAGAGTTGATACAGAGCGATGATTCTGAAAGTGCTGAGAAATATGCAGCCAAGTATTCGAATAATTATAGATGGAGGTAATGAAAACTGGAGAAATGGTTAAAATATTTGTTGTTTTATTACAATACATTTCCCACATAAATCAAAATTTCATTTAATTTTTTTTTAAATATTTAACCTTCTAGATAGTCTTTGTTGATAATATTATATACTTAATAGACCAAATAGTTTCCTGAAAGAGTTAAATGAATTATACCACTATTTTTAAGATGGAAAAAACTACTTCCTTTTATTTATAAGTTCTTTTTATTATCTTTATAAGTTCAATTTTTTTCTGCGGCCCTAATCCCTGCTCCTTTGTAAAATACATGTTTCAAATTGGCAATTCGCGAATAGTATAACACCATACGCGGATGAATCGATAGGTGACTATCAGTGCGGCTTTAGATCAGGCGGGTCAACGATGGATCAAATCTTCACTATCCGCCAAATTCTCGAAAAACACTGGGAATTTGATGAGGACCTCCACCAACTATTCATCGACTTCCAACAAGCCCATGATAGTGTGATAAGAGACCACGTATGGGCAGCCATGGCAGTATGTGGAATCCCAAAGAAAATATTCAATATTACAAAATTGTTAAAGTTTTTTGTTACCGGTGCTGTGTTAAAGTTGGGAACAACATGTCAGAAAACTTTATGGTAGACAACGAGCTGAAACAGGGTGATAGTTTGTCTCCAATATTGTTCAATGTCGTTTTTGACGCAGCGATCAAACGGGCTAGTTTACCAAACCTGATACAGGCATATGCAGATGATATAGACCTTGTCAGTAAAACAACCATTAAAACCAAAGAGTTGTTTGGAAAAATAGAAAAGGAGGCATACATAGTAGGATTACGTATTAATGAAGCCAAAACAAAATATATGTATAACTCCCGGAGACTAGGAACTCCCTGGAGGGAAGAGATCGACTAGGGCAAAACATAACCATTCGATTTCGAACATCGACAATTTCGAACGGGTCTCCGAATTCAAATACCTCGGCGCAGTCATCACAGCAGACAACATAAATAAAGAAAAGAAGGCATACAGAGCGGTAATAGATGCTATTATGTACTAAAAGAACTGTTCCAATCGAGAATAATGTCGCGAGCCTCAAAACTAAAATTGTACCATGCTACTATAAGACCGGTAGTCACGTACGGATGTGAAGCGTGGACCCTAACTAAAGCAAATGAACACGCCCTGGAAGGTTCGAGCGAAAAATACTGAGAAAAATATATGGACCAACCCAGAATCCGAGGTCAGGGCAATATCCAATAAAAACAAACGCGGAATTAGAAGAATTGTACCAGGGATATATTGTGAGAGAAGCAAAGTCACGAAGATTGAGATGGGAAGTGCACATATGCAGAGCACCGGATGACAGAATGCTGAAAATTGCGTGGCATGAGGCACCGACGAGCAGAAAACCACCGGGAAGACGTAGAATGAGATGGATAGACAATGTTCTATCGGATATGCGGAAGATGGGCATCGCAAATGAACAGGAAGCAATGCTAGATAGAAGTCGTTGGAGGCAAATTGTGCTTGCAGCCAAGACCCACATAGGGTTGTAGTGCTACTTGAAGATGAAGAATTCGCGAATAGTATTAGGCTATCAATTTAACATTGATGTTCAAATACATTTTTGCAATTTTCTTTTGAATTCATTTCAAAATCATATTAACCTTATGGTCGTTTAAACAACTTGGAATAGATACGCGGAAGAAGTGATGATAAAATTTAACGCGTACTAATGATGGGCAAAAATCTTCCAGGAAAAACGTGTCAACCCCACAATCCTAAGCATACAGTATTCCAATACTGGCATTTCTCTACATCCAGGAACGATGTGGTCATGCCCGACAACAGCAATAGAGCTGCTGTAGGGTTTCCATTGCACCTTGTCGTGGAGGCGACCACCAGAGCGGCAATGGACCTCTTACCAAATATTTCAAATTCATAGGAATCTACCCAAGAATCTTCCAAGCGAAGGTATATGCCAACGAACGATGTGAAGCAATTAAACCTCGACAAGAACTATCACAAAAAAACAATTGCCATCCTGTCGAACAGTTGAGTGGTCATCAAGCCCACTAGCTCATACACCATCATATCCAATTTGGTATGAGGTTGTGTTGCAAAGCTAAACAAGGACAGCTAATAATGTACCACTATACTGGGTATTGGGACATACTGGTATAGAAGAAAGAGGCGGTGGTGGCCTAGTTGCCAAGGTATAAGATTACTAAGCCACAAACAGGAGATGAGGTATCTGGGTATAACACTAGATAGTAAACTCCTATGGAATAGACACGCTGAAACAGTGGTAGGAAAAGCCAAACGCGCTCTAATGGTGTGCAGTAATCTGGCAGGGAAAACGTGGGATTGTAACCCCACAATCCTGCGATGGATGTACATCATGATTGTGAGACCTGCAATCGCTTATGGGGCAGTTGCGTGGGGAAGTAGAATCAAGCTGGCCTCTATGAGGAAACAGCTTGAGAAGATTCAGACTGGCGTGTGTCTGGATAACGGGGGCGATGGGGTCGTGCCCGACAGCAGCAATGGAACTAATGCTGGATCTGACTCCGTTGCACCTTGTCGTAGAAAGGGCCGGATCGGCGATTGTAAGGTTCAGCAAGGAAAGAATAGGCAGAGGTAAAATAATCAGGAGCAGAGACCGGAACAGCCTCGCTGCCAAAATCCCCTGGCTGAAAGTTTCAAAAGTCGAAATGGTATGCAAATACCATTTCGAGAAAAACTACACAGCAATGTGTAGTAGTAAAGCCGATTGGAGCGACGAATCCTTAGCATACCACATAGAGCAAAATGCTATCAAGTGGTGTACAGATTGTTCGAAGACAAAGGAAGGTACTGGTGCAGGAGTGTTTGGAGTGTTTCGAATCCATGGGAACATTCCCAAGTATCTTCCAAGCAGAGGTACACGCAATCGAAATATGTGCACAATTCAACCGCGACAGAAATTAGCTGCCAAGCAGTCATCTAGGCCATTAGCTCTTACACCATCAGATCCAAGCTGGTATGGAACTGTGTGGGAAAGCTAAACAAGCTTGGCAGAGAAAATAAAGTAACGCTATACTGGGTACCAGGACACACTGGTATAGACAGAAACGAAGATCACCGATACCAATCACCTAGCAAACAAGGGATCCAGTAATCCCTTTATAGATCCGGAACCCTTTTGCGGTATGAGTTTGAACACCATCCACAAAACTTTAGATGAAGAAATAAGAGAATAATGGATGAAAACCTGGAAAACTTCCAGGGTTGAGACAATCCAAAGTAATGCTGGGATTTGTTAACCAGCAAAGAACAAAAGCTTGCCCGAGGCTAAACAGGAACAAGCTTAGAATTCTGGCAGGAGTCCTGACGAGACACTGCAGACTTAGGAAACATCTCAAGGCCATTGGCTTAGAGAAAGATAAGAGATGCAGATTATGCGACTCCCATACATCTGCTCAAACAATTACGTTAACTGCGGAGCACTGTTGCGCAAGAAACAAATGTACCTTGGTGCCCGTTGCTTGAACTCAGAGGATTTGCAGTCCTTGAATCCCACCCATATCCTGAAATTCCTAAAGGAATCGGACTAGAGGAGGCGCTCTAAATGGTTAAGTAAAGCAACGATCAGAGGAGGAGGATTCATCGACAAAAGTTTAGATGGAGACATGAGAGAACAATGGATGAAAACCTGGAAAGAACTTCCAGGGTTAAGGCAGTCCAAAGTGATGCTGGGATCTTTTAACCAGAAAAGGACTAAAGCTTGCCTGACACTAAACAGGAACAAGCTTAGAATTCTGACAGGAGTCCTGACAGGACACTGCAGACTTAGAAAACACCTCAAGATCCTAGGCCTTGAGGATAATGACAGATGCAGATTCTGTGGTTCGGCAGAGGAAACCCCCATACATCTGCTCAAAGACTGCAGAGCACTGCTCCGCAAGAGACAGATGTACCTTGGGGCCCACTGCTTGAATGCACAGGAGTTGCAGTCCTTGAATCCTACCCAGATCCTGAAGTTCTTAAAGGAATCAGGACTAGAGGAGGCGCTCTAAATGGGTAAGTGTACCAACGTTTACCGGAAGAGGGTGGGGTACAATAGATCTACGAAGGTCGAAGTACAAGTCGTCACCACCAATACTACAATCTACTAAGCCACAAGTCCCGAGTCCTCCTGTGCATGGCTGTGTCATCACAGTAAAAATCTGCCACAAAATTTCCCCTAATAGTGGGTCACCAACCATGTTAAAAACACTAAGGGCTCCCTACACTTGTGTCTAAGATCAAGATACCAATTACAAGTGTAGGTAGTGGGAGGAGGTCCAGGTCCTACTTAGAACTGTAGCACCCTTAGAGAGAGAGAGAGAGGTATAGAAGAAAATGAAGCCGGTAATCTAGCAAATAAGGGATCCAGTAACCCTTTTAAAGGTCCAGAACATTTTTGCAGTATGTCTATGAACACCATCTACAAAAGCTTAGCTGAAGTAACTAAGAAACATTGGATAAAAACCTGGAAAAAAAACTTCCAGGGCCAAGACAAAATATTTCTGGGATTCTTTATCCAGGCACTGTATCCTTCAAAAACACCTAAGACTGTAGGCCTTGAGGAAGATAAATTCTGCAGCTCGGCAGAGGAAACCCTCATATTCATAAACCTGCAAAGCATTGATCCATAAGAGAAAGGTGTACCTTGGAGCCCACTGCTTGAACGAAGAGGAGTTGCAATCCTTGAATCCCACCCAGATCCTGAAATCAAAACTAGAGGAGGTGAGGGGTGAGTATATCAATGATTCATGGAAGAGGGTGGAATATAGTGGATCGATAAAGGTCGCTATACAACAACTATAATCAACAATCAGTCGTTGTTTTGCGTTGTTTTTGCTCCACCGACAAACTTTCGGGGCTGATTCTATGATCAAAAATAAGCATAAACTCTTATTACATATAATATCAAAAACGCTTTACCCACCCTTTACAAAAAAAGTATTACCAGTAACAAAAGCAAGGGTGGAATTTATTGATAAAATTTACAAAAATAAAAAAGAACTATGTACTTACGATATACATTTTTTTTTCAAAATTTCGCCCCCGTGTACAATTCTCAGAAAACACCGCTGCAATAAAGAACGACGAACGCGTCCAAAAACGGCGGGCATGTTTCTAACTGTTTGACACGCTTCAATTACACATGGCATTATCTCCTCAAGTGTTTTCAGATGACCACCAAAAAAAAAGGGGATTCAGATCTGGAGAGCGGGCCGCCCATGGTCTCGGACTGTTCCTGTCTATCTATTTATCAGGATACCTCGCATTGAGTTATGCACGGGCCTGGCGACTAAAATGTGCATATCATCATAATCATGCATAAACTACATTTCCTGTCTCAGTTGTACATCGACTGGGTCTAATACATTGAGGAAGTCATTTTCCAGAAAATTTGTTTAAGTCGCCTCCGTTAAGCGATCCGGCAACACAAACAGACCTATGAAATAGTTGCCAGCAATCCCACACCAAACATTAATTGAAAATCTGTGTTGATAATCTCTATCATGTGTTGCGTAAGGATTTCCTTAAGCCCACGAGTGCATGTTATGGCCTTCGAACATACCTTCCCGTGTAAATGCAGCAGCATAGGTAAAAAGTAAACCGTTCATTCTGTTGTGTGTTGTTCAACAACCATCTACAAAACTGTACTCGTGACTGGACTTTGTTAATTCTAAAAGGATGTAAGAGCTGTTCTCGAGGAAGTAGGCACAATTCGAACACTAGTTCTCGGATTATTGACAACAGCATCCAAGACATTTTTTTCTAATGCCACAGTAAGAACCGTTCTATCATAGTTTGTATTATCCTTAGTCAGTGTCATCCTGTTTCTGTCATTCTCAAATTCTTCAAATTTTCCACGTGCTCGAAGACGTCAATGAATTACTGTAAAAGTTGTATGATGAGACGACTGCTTATTCGGAAAAAGCTGTAACATTTGTCCTAAATAAAGTTAAATAAAAGTTTATCAAATATTTGATTTGCCCCGGATATTTCCCACAAAGATCAAACAAGTCAAGTATTACGATACGTGATGATTGAGAATCGAGAAAAACTATTAGTCAAATATTTTATAGATTTCAGTGTAACGAAAAACATCCGAAGATATTAGTGAGATGATACTATGTAGGCTGATAGGCTCGACATTATAAATTGTAGAAGACAAGCTTACGATAATGCTGATATGCTTAACGGCCGGAACACGAACAGCAACGAATAAAATATATAAATATAATTGGACTTTGGTTGCTTGCAACGGCTCATTGTGTAACATTGTTTCTTGTGATTTCTTTTCTATCCACATACCAATGGGAGGTTCTGATTGCTGCTACAGGCAAAAGTTAGAAGAAGGTTCAGAGCAGACGGAGCGCAAGAGGCGATACAGTTTACATGACTCAAATTATCACAAAGAAATTTTGACAACGCTAGGGTAATAGACGATAACTTGAGCACACGAAAGGAATGACTTTGTTAGTCGCGATGCAATCATTTTCGATTATACGTTTCTTGGGCCTCTAGCAATCGGTGTTGCGAGAAGTTAATGACGCCCAAAATTATTTGGTAAAACGGTTTAAACGGTAAAACTTAACTTACATCAGATTGCTCAGAAAATAAGCGTCTTTTAGATAGTATTGGAAGAGAAACAAGAAGAATCGATTGACGAGACTTTAAGTTACGGCAAAAGCTTGTGTGAAGAACTTGGCATTTCCATTGAACCTCGAAGACGAATTAGGAGGCACAATTTTCACGATGGGAGTAGACATGCCGAATTGTCACACGAAGACGATTTAAAACGAAAAATGTTTTTGTTTTCATTAAATAGAGTAATTAATTCCAGGAAAGTTCCAGCAGGTTAAGAATTTGTTCGAAAAATATTCCTTTCTAAGACCTGCAATAATATTGGGCGTCGATGATGAGGAATGCAACCTCGTGCGTCTGCGCATTTTCGTAGATGTCAACAGACTGTAAGAAAGAACTTATTGATTCCGGCCCACTGGGATTATTAAAGTTTATTTTTAAGTGCCAACTTGAAGGAGAGTTACCTAATATAATTATAATGCTGAGAATATTTCTCACAGCTGCCATAGATTCCAGTTGAGAGAAGCTAAGTCTAAATTGAAAGTGAAATTATTTAAGATCTAGATTGACCGCGTTGAGACTAACAAATCTAGTGATTTTGGCAATCGAAAATGAGGTAAAAATTCACATTGATGAATAATCAGAAAAGAACAAGAACTTGTCTAAAACTAAATAGGAACAAGCTTAGATTTCTGACCGAAGTCCTGACGGGTTACTGAAGGCACTGCAGAAAGCACCTCAAAGCGCTAGGCCAGCTCAGTAGAGGAAATCTCCACACATCTACTCAAGGATTGCGGAACACTGCTCAGTAAGAGAAAGATGTATCTTGGGGCCTACTGCTTGAACGAGGAGGAGTTGCAATACTTGAAACTCATCCAGATTATGAAATTCCTAAACGAATCCGGACTAGAGGAGGCGTTCTAAATTGTTTTTTAACTGTTGTCTGCCCGTTGGTCATATGTCTTCCTCTTGCTCTCCCACGTAGTTCTGTTTTGGGCTGCTTGGTACCAGTTAATGCCTTCCGTTCGTTTCAGGTCGTCGTTCTATCGCATCTTTGGTCTTCCTACGCTTCTTCTGTCGTTCCATGGTCTCCATCTTATGATTTTTCCGCACCATTTCTTTTCATTTCTTGCGATATGGCCAGCCCAACTCCAGTTCTACTCTAGTATTTCAGTTGTTACATTACCTTAACCTTACTTGAAACTTACTTGGTAACCTTATTTTTGTCTTCTCTCTGATCCAATCGTTTCTTTTCTTATCTCTCAGTGATATTCCTAGTATGCGTCTTTCGATTGCTCTTTGATTGACCCGTAGCTTTTCCATTAATGTTTCGGTAATTGCCCAGGTTTACGATCCACAAGTGGTCACCGGTAGTATGCACTGATTGTATAGCGCTAGTATGTCCAGCGCTAGTATATTTTTATCTTGCTGTAAGCCGCCCTGGTTTGTATGATCCTCTCGTTTGCCTCTAGTTCTTGATTTGCCTTGCCTATTAGTGCTGGCCCAAGATACTTATATGTTTGTGCTTTCTCAATTAAGTTGCCTTCGATGGTAATTTGTTCTTCGGATTTTCTATTTGACGTCATGCACATGGTTTTTCCAAAGTTAATTTCGATTGTTTCGGCACTTTTTCAGATGGTTCGTGCAGTTGGATTTGTAGTGTGGTGTTGCGGTAGAGGTTGTAGATCAAGTTTGCGTCATCATCATCAGCCATTTCTCGTCCACTGCTAAACATAGGCCTCCTCCAGGTGTTTACACTGTCTTCTCTCTTGCGCGGTGCTAATCCAGTTTCCCGCCACACGTTTAACGTCGTCCGTCCATCTGGTGGGTGTTCTTCCTCTGCTTCTCTTGTCTTCTCTGGGTCTCCATTCCAGGATTCGTTTTGTCCATCTCCACTTGGATTTTGTGATTATGAAGTTCGATAATATCCGCGATTTTTGTTCTGTTTCTTATTGTTATGTTCGGCATTCTGTCTCTTTTAGTGATTCCGAGCATCGATCTATACATTGCTCTTTGCGCTACTTGAAGTTTGTTTATCGATTTCTTCGTTAGGGTCAGAGTTTCCGCCCCGTATGTCATTACTGGGAGCATTGGATGAACACTTTCCGTTTCAGACACATAGGCAGTTTCCCTTTAAGGGTCTGTCTTATTTTACCAAAAGCTGCCCATCCTAGCCCTAAGCGTCGAGTAACTTCACTTGTCTGGTTGTCTCTGCAGATTTGTATTTCGTGACCGAGATATTTATATTTTTGCGTTTGCTCTATTTCGTCTCCTTCGTCTGGCACCAGGTTTCACCAGCTGGCCACCAGGTTTGTCATAAACTGTGTTTTGTGGTAGTTAATATACAGTCCTACTTTTGCTGCCGCTTGCTTTAGGTCTTTGTGGTAGTAAATATACAGTCCTACATTTGCTGCTTGCTTAAGTTTGCGTACCTATGGTCAATTCTGGCAATTTTTAGAGCTTGCAAGAGTGCCTAGATTTCCACTGTATCAAAAGCTTTTCGGAAATCTACGAACGCTAGCCATAGCGGCACATTATATTCTGTGGTCTTCTCAATGAGTCTTCTCTTATTGTTAGTAGGTGATCGGTTGTACTGAATCCCTTGCGAAATCCTGCCTGTTCGCTGAGTTGGTAGTAGTCCAGTTTCGGGGTAATCCGAGTGGATATTATTTTTGTAAACAGTTTGTAAGTTTGGAACAGTAAGCTGACCGGTCTGCAGTTCTCCAAGTTTCCTGTGTCTCCCTTTCTGTGAATCAATAGCACTAACACGTTTGTCCAGTCTTCAGAAATGTTCTGTTCTTCCAGGTATTTCTTTCTTCCAGCAGTTGTGTGGTAAAGTGTCTTTCCCTTGTTTCAGCATCTCCCCTATTATCCTGTCGTCGCCAGGCGCTTTCGCGTTCTTGTGGGGTGTAGCGCAGCTCTAATTTCGGCCTGTGTAATTTCTGGCACGTCTTCGGATCTTGTCTGACATATCTTGTCTGACATATCTTGTTCTGATATGTCGCTCTCTAATTTTGATTCGTACAAGTTTGTGTAAAATTCTTGTGCTGCTCTTATGATATCTTGCCTTCCATGCATTTGCTTGCCATGTGTGTTCTTGATTTCCTTTATATTATAGCTATTTCCTTTTTTATGTCGGTTGCCAGCCTCCTGAACACCTTCGGGCCTTTGTGTTATTCTAAGGCTTTTTATGCTGCTTTGTATTCCTTTGTCGTTCGCCTGGTTGCTTTGTTTGTCTCGGTGTATTATGTTGTTGCTGTTTTTCCGCATACAATCAAATCCCGTCTACGCTCCAACATTGCGAGAGTTTGGGCACTCAGTTTGTTTGTCGTTTTGGATTTCTTTATAGCGTAACTTTCAGCTGCCTGAAGCAGGAAGTGTGTGATCTGTTTGTTAAAGTCGTTTATATCAGTTATTGCAGTTGTATGGTTGTTTAGGAAGATCCTAAATTGGGTAAGTATACCATATTAAGGCCGGTCCAGACGCTCCGTTTTGCACAACCCTTTGTCTGCGCAGTCTTAAGGCAGAATGAAAACGTTGCCATTTGTAGAGCGTCCACACGGTGCAGATATATCTGTATATTTCGCACAGTTTTAGTGACATCGTCATGGAGGAGGTACTACACTGGTTAATTTTGGCATGCTGTCTTGTTAAAAAAAAATAAAAGATTGGAACGTCTTAGAAGTATCCGCCGTTCAAAGTGGTCGCGAAAGTGACTCTTCATTTTCAGCCATGGTATTCCCAGACTGCCTTGGTATCTCCTGATCATTTAGGAAATACAACAAATCAAAATACCACAGAGATGGCTTGTAGATTTCGTCTTTTCCAGACCCAGAACAATTCGATTTACTAACTTTTGCCAATTCTTTACAATAAATACTCCTCAAAGAAAATTTTTTTTTACAACTGTTTCTCTGTTGCGGTTGCACCAATTTCTTTGAATTTTTCCACTAAACTATCAGAAGCCCCTTTTTATCCCTGTCACTATACTCCTTGGATTTGTTACGCCAAATGCATGGGAAACTTTCGTATAATGCAATAAATTCTGCGAGAAAATCCAGAGAACATTGCCGAAGGTCAGCCATTGTCGGTCAACTTAATATATATATATATATATATATATATATATATATATATATATATATATATATATATATATATATATATATATATATATATATATTTATATTAGGGTGGTTCTTAACAATTTTTTCGTCTCAGAAACGCCCTCCCATGGTCAGAAAGTGTTCTAATTGATGAAAAAATATGACGGATCACGTGACCCGATGGTTCCCGTCTCAAAAACCCACTTCTAGAGCCCAAAAACCGTTTTTCAGCTTAAAAATTAAGAATCTGTCAAAACTTAATGAGAGACGGTAAAAATCATCAGTTTTACCATCAGGAGCTCATAAATATTGACACTAAATGTTCTTCATTATCAGGTGTACTGAGAAACTAAGCCACATAATCGTGTCAGGCGATTCCAGCCTTCCCCATGCACCTCGAACAAAATTTTGAACATTTCTCTAAAGTTTTCGAAATAAGAAATTTTTCACATGAAATTTTATCACTTAATGATTACGAAAACATGAGTCATATGAAATATTGATTGTGATTCACTTTTCAACCCAAGCCAGCAATCTCTTCTTCCTTGGCACTACAGCCCTCTATGGGCCTTGGCCTGCTTTACAACGTCCCTCCATATCCCTCTGTCCTGTACTGTGTGGGGCCATTGCCGCACCTCGAGTACTTTCAAGTCTTTAATAACGTCGTCTCTCCATCGTATTCGTGGACCGCCTCTCGATCTCTTTTCGGCAGGCAACCATAGGGTCAGAGCTTTTGGGGTTCGGACGTCCTTCATTCGCATGATGTGCCCGAACCACCTTAGCCTCTGCGCCTTCACATGCCTCACAATGTCTCTTCCCTCGAGTATTCCATCTATTTCTGCGTTGGTTCTTATTCTCCATCCCTCCTCTTCCTGTATCCCTCCATATATTTTTCTTATGATATTTCTTTCGCATACTCTTAAAGCTTCCTCAACACTTTTGCATAGTGTCCATGTTTCCCCCGCATAAGTGACTATTGGACGGATTAGTGTTTTGCACACTTTCAGTTTAGCTTTTCTGCTCAGTAGTTTGGATCCTAGCAGTTTCCTATTGGCAAAGTATGCTTTCCTCCCTAACATAATTCTGTGAGCGATTTCCTCACTCATCTTATTTTGGCTCGTTAACTTAGCCCCTAGGTAGCTAAACTCGGTCACTTCCTCGTATTTTCTACCATTTACTTGAATTGGTCTTAAATCTGTCACTTGATCCCTACCACATCTCATGTACTTTGTTTTATTTTCGTTTATTATCAGTCCGCATGGTTCAGATTTTTGTTCAAGTCTCGCTGTTATTTCTTTTAAGTGCTCCCTACCTATTGAAGCGATGTATATATCGTCAGCGTATGCTCCCACTTGCGCTGCTCTGGTTTTTAGGGTGCCTGTTACGTTCACCTCTTTGATTACTGCATCCAGCAGTAGGTTGAATAACATTGCAGATAAGTCATCGCCCTGTCTTACTCCCGTTCCTATTGCAAAGTCGCCCATGAGCTTGGAGTCTATTAGGGACTTGCGCACTTGACTCAGTTAGTGTTAGTTCTACAAGTCTACCCAGTTTCATGGGTACTCCTAGTACCAGTAATTGTCTCAGTAGCTCTTTTCTGGAGACACTATCAAACGCCTGTTTGTAGTCAATATATATGCTATATAATGTTATGTTATGCTCATAACATTTTTCCATTATTTGTCTTTGCGTGTGAATTTGATCTATGGTCGACCTGTTGCTTCGTAATCCACACTGGTAATCGCCTAATATTTCTTCTGAATATATTGCAAGTCTTTTGCATATTACTGCTGACAGCACCTTGTAGGCTATATTTAAAAGAGTGATCGCTCGGTAGTTAGCGTAGTCTTTCTTATTTCCCTTTTTATGGATTGGGCATATGATGCCTTTTTTCCATTTCTTAGGCATGGTTTCCGTATTCCATACCATAGCAATTAATTTGTGGATTCGCATCCACAAGTGCTCTCCACCGCTTTTTAAGAGTTCTGCTGTTATGGTATCACTTCCTGATGCTTTATAATTTTTCAGCTTTACTATTACCTCTCTTACTTCTTGATAGGTGGGTTCCGGGATTTCTGGTTGCGCTGCGTGATAGTATTTTGCGTCTTCCCCATTGTTTTCATGTTATTCGTTCTTACAAGTTAACAGCTCGCTATAGTACTGACGCCACCTTTCAAGTATTTCCTTTTCCGCACTTATTAATCTTCCTTTCTTACTGAGAAAGGTGTTGGTTCTCGATTCGAAGTATCTGGTTTGCATTGCTATTTGTTTATAGAACTTTCTGCTCTGGTTGTTATTGTTGTATTCATCTACGTCCTCTACTTGTTTGTTTAGCGCATTTTTCCTCTTCTCTTTACTCACTCTTTTTGCCGCTATTCTAAATTCCTCGTATTTTGCTCTATTTGCTATTGTCATTGTTTGCAGCATCTTTTTTCTGGCTGCGTTTCTTTCCCTCAGAGCTCTTCTGCACTCGTCATCGAACCAAGTGTTTCTTTATTTCCTTCCCGACTGTCTTTTCCGCTACGTCAATTATGACACTTTTTATGGCGTTCCATTGCTTGTCCACGTTTTCACCGGTTTCCGTTCTTTCTAGGGAACGCTCAATTAGGTCTTGATATTGTTTTTGTTTATCCTTCGCTCTTAAGGCCTGCGTATTCCATTTTTGACATGTTTCTTACCCCCCACAATAGCTGTAATTCTTTGCCTCACCGAGACATGTACGAGATAGTGATCAGAGTCGCAGTTAGCGTCTCTCATAGTTTTTACGTCTTTGATCATTGTTGCCCTTCGT
Organism: Phosphuga atrata; assembly: GCA_944588485.1. Taxonomy (NCBI): domain Eukaryota; kingdom Metazoa; phylum Arthropoda; class Insecta; order Coleoptera; family Silphidae; genus Phosphuga; species Phosphuga atrata. The sequence goes on along the minus strand of OX155894.1, from coordinate 18,483,948 downwards.
TTATTGATAAGTACATGGTTAATTTGGTTGACCCCTCGGTTTCCTGGCATCACCCACGTGCCTTTGTGTATTCTTTTGTGCGAGAAGCATGTGCTACTGATTTTCATGTTGCAACCCGCTGCCATGTGGCACAGTCTTTTCCCGTTCTCACTTGTTTGGTTGTGTAGTGAGTGCGTTCCCACTACACTTCTGTACGCGTCCTCTATTCCTACCTTCGCATTAAAGTCGCCTAACACTATTAATGCATCATCTTCCGACACTTCTTCGCAGGTTCTCTGTAATTTGATGTAGAAGTGTTCCTTTTTATCATCCTCTCCCTCTTCAGTTGGTGCGTAAGCACATATTACACTAAGGTTGTGGAATTTTCCTTTCATGCGTATCATGCATATTCGGTCGCTGACCGCTGTGAATCCTAGTACAGCCTTCCTTGCTTCTCTCGTTATTATAAAACCTACCCCCTTTTCTCCTTGCTTATTCGGGTTTCCACTGTAATATAATCTCTATAGCTTCTTGTCAATACTGCCTTCTTCCTTCCATCTTATCTCCTGTAAGGCCGCTATATCTATTTTGTATTTATCTACTTCCTCCGCTATCTGCTGTATTCTTCCTGGTCTCAACATTGTGCGCACGTACCATGTGCCTACTATTAAATCAGTTTCCGTTTTCCTAGCCTTGATTCGTTGTCTTGTCGTCGCCGTTTTGGACATTCCATTCCGAGGCTGCTGTGTAGCTTTCGTAACTTGCTGTGTTTTTACTAGGCAGGGTTGTTGGCCCTGCGCTAAACCCCCTTTTCGGAGGGATATTTCTCCCGCTCTCGCTAGCCCCGTTCTTCCTCCCCATCCATACGGGTTGGATACCGCATATCAGAAGAGGTTGGCCGGGTTACCAGGGTTCACCAGTCTTGGCGGTGAGAGTCGGAATTGAGTAGGAGAGGCTATGCGATAATATGCTGTGCGATTATCGTGCGGTGCGCATGCAGTACCCCATTTGAACCTCAGCAATCGATTGGAACTTATTCGGGTATCTCGGTAGATGAATTATCAACAACTTTATAAACAGCAGAATCTTTCAAATCTACACCTGAAGTAAAACATTATGTTAAAATCCGATTTATAAATGCAAGAGTTGTTGCAGTTTTGGATAAATGTAATGTCAGTGATCGCAAAGCCGTTCATTTACTAGCTGCGGTGGCCGAGGCTCTTGGCCGTAATATAGGAGACCTTGTTCTCAATAGATCATCTATCAAACGCATCTGAAAACAGTTACGCCAAGAGAAATCTGAGTATATTAAAGACGCTTTCAACCATACATCACTGAAATCATTTATTTTACACTGGGACGGGAAGATGATGACTGATTTGATGAATAAAAAACTGACAGATTTGCAGTTATTATTACTAATGACGGTTTTGAAAAACTTTTGGGAGTACCTGAATTGGAAAGTTCTACTGGCGAAGAACAAGCAGAAGCAATTTTTTATGTTTTAATAGATTGGTGTTTTGGTGACACAATAAGAGCTTTTTGTTGTGATACTACGCCATCAAATTTGGGGCATATTAATGGAGCGGCTCAATTATAAAATATGTGGAATTAGATGTGGTTGATAGTTTTGTATATGAAAAGAGAATCGTTATCCAAGTTAGAGATATCGTCAATTATAAAGACAATGAAACAGATCACTTTATAAATTCGAAATCAAAGGAATTATTTGAAAGATTTTCAATTGATACAACATTTTTGAAATACAATCTTAAACACTGGACGAAAAAAGTTTTACCAAAGATACAGAACAACGACAATTCGCATTACAAGTGATAGAAGGATATAATAAATTGTATAAGACTCTACTAATAAAAAAACGCTATTGCGAGAATATCTTTAAAAAATGTATGAAGAAAATTTATTTATTATTATTCAAGTTAAATTTCAATAAGAAAAAACCTATTATAATATCATGTTTGTGTAATTTTAATGAATCTAAACATTGTATAGTTGTTTAAAAAAATTACACTCTTTGTCAGAAAATATTCTATGAATTGATGATGTTCTTGATGAATTCATTCTAGACGGATCGTCAATACTTGATGTCTATCTGACTCCAAGGTTAGTAAAATCTCCATGACTCATGTTTTTGTAATCATCAAGTGATGAAATTTCATGTGAAAAATTTCTTGTTTCGAAAACTTTAGAGAAATGTTCAAAATTTTGTTCGAGGTGCATGGGGAAGGCTGGAATCGCCTGACACGATTATGTGGCTTAGTTTCTCAGTACACTTGATAATGAAGAGCATTTTAGTGTCAATACTTATGAGCTCCTGATGGTAAAACTGATGTTTTTTACCGTCCCACGTTAAGTTTTGACAGATTCTTCATTTTTAAGCTGAAAAACGGATTTTGGGCTCTAGAAGTGGGTTTTTGATACGGGAACCATCGGGTCACGTGATCCGTCATATTTTGTCATCAATTAGAACACTTTCTGACCATGGGAGGGCATTTCTGAGACGAAAAAATTGTTAAGAACCACCCTAATATATATATATATATATATATATATATATATATATATATATATATATTATATATATATATATATATATATATATATATATATATCTTTATAGAGAAATAATATATTAATAATAATATATTAAATAAACAAGTACAAAGAAACTGAGGAACAAAATGAATTAGAAAACGGAGCTACCGTCTACATGCGCCGACTTGTCTGCACAGTTCATGGATATCTATGCTCTTTAGCACAGTTATCGCTACAACTGTACCGTCTCCGCGCAGTTCTCAAAACTGCAGTTTTCCTGTCTACACGCAACGTTTTATCTGCAACGTGTTGAACTGCGCAGACAAAAGGTTGTGCAAAACGGAGCGTCTGGACCGGCCTTTAGAGGAAGGGGGTGAGATAGAATAGATCTATAAAGGTCGCAGTACAAGTCACCACCGAAATCTAGAAACTACAACATTTAATAATGCATTAAATAGTTTTGAGTTGCAAATAAAAAACAAACTGAATCTACTGAGAATCATAGATTTTTTTTTGCTTAAATGGGAAAATATGTTCAAATTTAGGTTTATTTCTCGAATAATGTTTACAATACATGTGAGAAAAGTCAGAACAAAACAGAAAAAAATAATAACTTATTGTTAGTGCAAAAAATAAATATTCGCACCGGGTAGTAGAAATCCACGCTACGTCACTAAATAGAGATAGAGGAAATGAAAGGAAACAAATCTAAAGAAATAGCGAGACATTTATTTGTATTTTTTGTTTTCAATATTTTCAACAATAAATTGATAAAAATATTCATTTTACCTACTATTGATGTATATAATATAATATGAGGTACATGATAATGTTTTATATCTATCACACATATAAGTTTTAGTTTCATTTAGTTGTTTTTTTAGTAAATAAAAAAATGTACCAGAAAATCTAATGTATAAGTATTTGGTACATTTTCTGCAAGAAGTATATATATAATATATATAACAATATAAAATAATTTTCAGCTTTACTAACAATTAATATCTTTTCATCTAAAAAATAACTCCCCAAAATATAGAAACAATTAACTAACAGAATAATTAGGAAATAGAGTGGGAATTATGTTTTTTTCTTGAAACATTTTTCTTTGTTTTTTAATTCCAAGCAAATATATATATGAGGAATATACACGAAGTAGATTTTTTAATAATTCTGTTTTTTAAATACATCCAATATTTTTTGTTTTGTTAGAAACACTTATTAATTATTATCACAAAATGTGAACATTTAAACATTCAAGGCACCGTGTATAGTGTATACCGTATAGTCCAACTACTTATCAAATTACATATTTTTTGTTTTTACTTTTTTATATACACAGATTGTAGTATTTGACACATCGGATACATATTACAATACATAATCCATCGCATTCTTTAAAAAACAAAAAGTTAAACTAAAAAAATATATGTAATTCATTTTTATATTTCTATTAAATTATTCGATTGTATTGCAATTACTCAAACACGTTTAATTAAATAAGACATTAAGACTTGGTTCGAGAACATATTATCTAGTTTAGATATAGCGTTCAGCTCTTATTGATTATATTTAGAATTAGCTGATTAGATTAGTGTAAAACTAGTCTAGAGAGAAAATATTTATTTTTAATCATTTTCGTTAATATATTTGGTTCTTTCTGGATTAAATATTCTACCGCTAGCAAAATTTTATATAAAGAACCAAGCCAAGTGAAGAAGAAACTCAAACACAAATAAAAAAAATCAGACGTAAGACAGTGATTATCTAAATTATCAAACGAGAAAAACCAACAATTTGTTTAAAAAATAAAATTGATATGAAAAATAAGTGATTAAGATTCTATCTAATATTTGTGTGGATTTTTTTCCCTGGACTTACTTAGATTCCTTCTGGTTTTGGTATATTTGTATTATAAGCTCTGATCATATCAGCCTGAGAGACTGATCCACCCTCCTCTTGTGAGAATGCGAATCCATCTGTGATAATCCCCAAAAAACACAATTAGTGAGAGAACACACACCACACATATCTGTTGAATTTTCTTCATACCAAGCACTATTTACAGTGTATATCTATTTTCAAAGTAGTTAATGCAAAAATAATTTATTTATTTCATTTATAGAACAATTTAATTGGCTTTGACTTGCTTTTTTTCTGTGTTTCTATAATAAAGCTACGTACACGGTATAGAAAACTAGCATATAGTCCTGCTATAGTTTGACTATAGTTGTGTGACCGCTTCGCATAGTTCAACTATACGAATAGTTTTGGACTATAGTGATTATAGTATAGTCAAACTATAGCAGGCCTATACGATAGTTTCTATACCGTGTGCAAGTAGCTTAAGTATTTAAAATATGAGTAGTTTTATTGTGGAAATTTCAGTAAAGTTAAGTGTATGCAAAGTATCTATTAAACGGAAATAATAATAATAATCTTTATTGTCACCAAAAGGGAACAAATGGCTATCGACCATAAGGTCTTTCTGCCAGAGGAAATAATATTTATTCAAAGAATGATTTTAAATTACATTTAAAAAATTTAATTTAAATTACATGTATGTCAGTTTATCCTGTAGAATAATATATTATTCTAAAAAGAATGTCTAGGATATTAAGCCTTTTTGTCCCAATTTTAAGTGGGAGTACCAGATCCAAAATGGTTTTGGACTCAGTGTAAGGCAACAAAACAAGCTTGCTGTTTACAGTTTTTCAGAAGAAAGCAATTACAGTTTTTCCCTTTTTACAGACCTTTATTGACCTTTTTACGGATAGTTAAGCGCATGCGCTATTTTTACTGGTTATACGTCTAAAAGTGCTCGAAAACATGAAGGAAATTGACGCATGCGCACAAAAAAAATTCAACTATAAAAAGGTCTATAATTAACTGTTTATCGCGTTAGGTTAAATATTGTCGTATAACTACATATTTTTGCTAACTTCTTCAGTTGTGTCGTTTAAGTATATAAATTAGTCATACCGCAACTAGTTAACATTCTAGCCGGGAATTATCCGTGAATTTAAAATTTCTTGTCTCCCTGTTGAATTAGTTACTACAAAACTTGCAATATCTAATCTGTATCCACCTAATGATCTAACTACCTATAATTTAATACATGTAGTCCGAACAATTTTGATTTTCTGATATTAGTGTGAAACTCAGTAATCTAGTGAAAATCTAGTAGAATTTAGATTCAACACTTGAGAAATTAAGTTTGAATCTTCATGTGAACCGCGCAACAATTTCCTCTAGAACACAGGTTCTTAAACTGGGGACCGCGGACTCATGGGGGTCCGTAGTCATCGCTGGGGGTCCGCGAGACCGCGAGATATAAAAAATGGTTCAAGAAGTTCAAGAAGACGATGTAGAAGACGATATATTGTACACTTTTTAGTTCCTTTTTCTACTACTTCATGTTATTTTTTTTTTCTCTATATCCTAAGAAAACTGTTTGTTGTCTCCTAATAAAAATGTCCATTTATTAAAATTATTTGTGATACATTTTTAGCAATATTTATTATAAGGTAGTGCCTATGTGCCTATATGAGTTTATTGAGCCAGAAATTAAGTCTCAGGACAAAGAAGGACTGAAATGCCTAAGGTTGGGATGGGGTCCCAAAAACAAAGTTGTTCAAGAGGGGGTCCGCAATTTTTTTTTTTTTCAAAAGGGGGTCCTTGGACTATATAAGTTTAAGAACCTCTGCTCTAGCAATTCGGAGTAGCCGACAGTTGTACCGACTTCTATTCAAAGATGCAAGAGTGCAATTATGTTTACAGTTGTTTGGATTTACAGGAATATGCCCTCAAGTTTTCGTTGAAATCCTCGTTGTTTGTTAGCAATTAAAATTTATTAAAAATGAAGTCGTGTTTTAGTAATTTTTCTTTGAATGCGTTTTATAGAAAAATGTTTCCTACAAAAGATATCCTTCATAATGTCCTCCATAAAAAAGTTCCTATGCAAAAATGACCTAACATTATTAGATAAGCAGTTAATTGCAATAAAAATTTTGTTTTCTTATTTTGCTTCTTCCATTCATTTATCATCATTTTTTTTGAATCCGTAGCCGGTGATTGATAAGGGGTGTCGTCCTCGCAACCAATACGCTGCTGTCGGTGCCGCAGGATTTTCACTCTTACCGATCGATTGCGATGTCCTTGGCTAGATGGGTATCCAGTCTATGGTCTCTGAGATCTTCTTCCACTTGTTTCAACCATGTCTTCTTTGGTGTGTTTCTTTGTATTCTCCAGTCTGGTGGTCGCTCCCGCCAAAGGAGTTTGCGTGGAAGCCGGGTGTTATTCCTTCGGCAGACGTAGCCAAGCCAACGTAGTCTTCGGTTTTTGTATTTCATCTTCGATCGGTGTCTCTTGATCGCAGCTTTCTCTAATCGTCTCGATTCGGAGTCGGTCGCGGATAGAATCACGGTGTATTTGTATCAAACATCGCATTTGGAAGACCACATCGCTTTTGGCTTTTTTGTTTACCTCCGGTTTGAGCAGTGTCCACGTTTCTATTCCATAAAGAAGAATAGGAAGGATTAACGTTCAGTATAGGCGTATTTTGGGTTTGAGGTTGATATTCGTCCGGTTTCATGTGTATCACTTGAGCGAGGCGAATGTTGTTGTTGCTTGACCGATCCGGCTATTAACATCGGCCGTCGATGCTAATTCCTTCTCTGTCGCAAGCGATCCCAAATACTTGAACTGTGGTATCTGTTCGATTTGGGTTTTATCGAGGTAAATCCTCGTTTCCGATCCGTCCGTTGTGAGCACTTTGGTTTTATCCGCATTGATCTTTAATCCGTATGACTAGGCGATGCGGGAAATGTCGTACAAAATATCTGTTGCTTCGGCACCCGTGTCGGCGCAAACGGCGCTGTCTTCGGCGAATATTAGATCGGTTAACAAGTCGTCGCCGTCGTCGTATCGGACTTCGCGTCGTACATCGAATGCTTTCCGCATAATCGCGTCAACCACAACGTTCAAAAGTAGTGTCGAGGGAACGTCTCCTTGTCGTACTCCAGTTCGAATCGGAAACTACTTGGAGAAGTCATTTCGGATACGAACACTGCTGGTTGAGCCGACATACGATGCCTGAAGAAGTTGACTGATTTGTTTGACAGGCGGCACGTGTTCGCTCTCGTGGGCTCTCCAAAACTGGCTCAGTCGACGCAATCAAAGGCGAAATTGAAGTCGATCGTTTGCCACATCGAATTATTTCTTCCGTTAGCTGACAGAGAGCGAATATCTGATCGATGCATCCTCGATGTGGTCAAAATCCAGCTTGTTCTTCCCGGTTCGTTTGCTCTCGATGTTCTTTAGCCTCGATTGTATGATTTTCATAAATACTTTACCGACGATCGAGAGGAGGCTACTACCACAGTAGTTCTTGCATTCTCGACTGTCTCCTTTCTTCAGAATAGGCACAACGATCGCTTTTTTCCACGCCGACGGGATACGATCCGAATGTCATATATTCGTATTGAGAACGTGAAGTTCTTGCAATAAGACGTCTTCTCAGGCTTTTATCATTTCTATTTATCAACATATACTCTGTATATATAAAATGCTACAGTAAGAAGGGGTAGGAATTTTTGGACCAAACTTGGCAGAAATCTTTAACTAGTCAAAGGTAGGTTTTTCTATTTTATCTTTAACTAGTCAAAGGTAGGTAGTAATTGATTAAAATTTAATTCAAAATAATCCAGTAGCCATCGCAAATTTGACGGTTAACTTGTTTCGATCGAAATTATCGGGTGCTAGATTTTGAGTGCTAGATCGGATGAAGTCGATTTCGATCTTGTTTTTGGTTGCAATTCTTTTCTTTTTGAGATCCTCTTTCTGTTTAGAGGTTGCGAATAATCGCAACCTTTCACGTAAGCCAATAATGCCATCGTCGTAATCTAGGCATAAGCCTAGATTACGACGAACGTGAAAACTATCGAGAACTGAGTGAATTAGACAGAGGTCGCATTATTGGCTTACGTGAAAGTGGTTTTTCATTCAGAGAAATTGCTAATCGTCTTAACAGTAACCAATCCTCTGTAGTACGGTGTTACCAAGCATGGTCTACAGAAGGTCAAGAACGTCGTAGAAAAGGAAGTCGACGGCCAAGACAGACAAATGTGGTCCAGATTTATAGCATTAACAGACCGATTCTCGACTACAAGATCAATAGCCTATTAATGGTTTGGAAACGAAGGATGTCCTGTAACGCTTAGTACAGTTTACCGAAGAATTAGAGCTTTCGGCTTGCAGTCCTATCGACCACATCTTGTGCTTTCGCTCGTCATCGACAGCAGCGTTTGGAGTGGTGTACCTTGCGACTGGATTGGGACGTGGAATGGCATAGAGTGGTCTTCTGTGACGAATCCCGATTCTACTTGGAAATGCTTAATGGTCGCATGAGGATCTGAGGTAGACGTTCATTGTAGACGTATCATCATCATCATTCAGCTCTCTGTGTCTACTGCTGGACATAAGCCTCCCCTATTTCTGCCCATTCCCTCCTGTCTTGAGCTCTCTGTATCCCGTTGCCTACACATCTTATTAGATCGTCCGTCCAACGTGTATCCAAGCGCGGTCTCCATTCGAGCAGCCTTTTCGCCCATCTCCCGTCCGTCATTGGTGCCACATGTACAGCCCACTTCCACTTGAGTTTTCGAATTTGGATAACTACATCTGTGACGCCGGTTCTTCTTCGTAAATCTTCATTTCATGGTTGTCTCGTGAGATTTGGATTTCATGACCAAGATAGTTGTACTTATCCACCAGAGCTACTTCCTCATCACCAATGAGAATTTGCTCACTGAGAACTAAATTTGTCATATATTTTGTTTTTAAAATATTCATTTTTAGACCTACGTTAGTACATACCTTTTGTAGTTCTTGTAACATATCTTGAATGTCTTTAAGGTTATCTGAGAGCAAAACTATATCATCCGCAAAAAGGAGATTCGTTGTTTCGACCATCTAAGTCTAGGCCCTTAATTTCCCAATTGAGTTTTTTAAAAGCATACTCCAAAACTGTGATAAAGAGTTTGGGCGACGTCGTGTCGTATTTTCATGGAGTTTAACCATTATTGTAGCATTTTTGTAGATATTGTAAATCAGATTTGAGTATCTGTAATCAACTCGACACTCCTGTAATGCACTGAGGACCGCATTCATCTCTACCGTATCAAAGGCCTTTTGAAAGTCTACGAAAGCAAGGACTAGTGATCTATTGTATTCGATGCTTTTTTCAATCAACGTTTTTATGCTTTGCAGATGGTCGTTTGTTCCAAATTTAGCACGGAAGCCCGCCTGCTCTAGAGGTAGATAGAAATCCAGTTTTTTCTCAAGTCTCGTTGTTATTATTTTTGTGAACAGTTTATAGAGATGGCTCAGAAGGCTTATCGGTGTGTAGTTCTCAAGTTCCGCTATATCATCTTTCTTATGGAGTAGTATTACGATGGCATTGTGCCATTTGTCTGGTATTGTACTATTGTATATGGCACAAGTTAAAAAGCTTTGTGATCTTTTCTAGTAAACGTTGGCCACCGATTTTTATTGTATCTGCAACTATATTGTTCTCTCCGGGAGCTTTGTTGTTCTTTGATCTCCTTAATGTGAGCTTTATTTCATCTATTGTGATGATTATAGACATATAGACGTTCATATATAGACGTTCACTACATATTGGGGTTATAGTATGGGTTGCTATTGTTTATGGAAGCAGGTCTCAGTTGGTATTCATCAGAGGCAATATGAATGCCCACCAATAAGTTGATGAAGCGGTGGAACCCCATATCCTTCCAGGAGCTGGAGCACCCGATTTTCCAGACTAATGCCCGTCCACAAATTGCAAGGTATTCTATGGAGCGCTTCTAAGAGGTTAACGTCAATATCTTGCCGTAGCCACCCAGATTTCCCGACCTTTCGCCCATCGAACATGTGTGGGACATGATGGGTAGAAGACAAGCAATTAGAAACTCTCCGGCATGAATTACAGATTGCCTGGGATGCAATACCTCTGGAAGAAATCGACAAATGGTGAAATTCATGCACAGAAGGGTCCGGGAGTATGAAACTAATAGGGGTGATCAACACATTATTAATGAAAAATACTATTTTGCCTAATTTTTCAAAAATCTTATTCAATTACTACCTTCAACTAGTAAAACATTTCTGCAAAGTTTGGTGCAAAAACCAATTTTATTTCTTAATGTTGCATTTTATATTTCCTATCCCTTCTTGGTGTTTCAGGGCATTTTCTATGTTACAGAGTATATAATTTAAAAACTAATGCATTATCTAGGAAGAGCCCTTCCCAAGAGATACGTCTAATATTTATTGATCTACATTGTACAGTTCAATGTTCAAACTACGAAAATCCGGAGTTTTCAAATTCTCCGAGGAAGGTTCACAGTATAGAAAAAAGCTTTGTTTCATTGTGTACATTCTTGCTTTAAACAAGTTCCTGATTTTTTTTTCACCCTGTGAGCCTTCCTCGAAGTTGGGAATTTGAAAACCTCGGATTTTCGTAGATCAGTTGATTAACTATATAACGTAGATAAATAAATATTACTCGTGTCTCTTGGGGAGGACTTTCTCTAGGTAATGGTTGCATTTTTATATGTTGATAAATGGCCGAAAACGGGTGGAAGAACCAAATTGAGAAAACCAAAAATTTCAATTGCAATTAACTGCTAAAATAATAATGGTAGGTCATTTTTGCATAGGAACTATTTATAGAGGACATTATGACGCACCACTTTTCTGAGAAACATTTATCACACAACTGATATAGCCTGAATATTTAAACATATTCAACATGTTCGTAGCTCTATAATATAAAGTCTCATTGAGACTTCAAAACAAATCTCATGTTGATACAACTACTTCCTTTGCTAATACCACGCAGGATATTGAATTATACAACAGATATTTGTATGTAATTACTAGCCCCCAGTCCACTTTCGTAGCACTAAACGAGTACTAGACAAAGATCATATCTTTCTATTTAACTTAAATGAATTGCCATCTGCAGACGCCTTTCGAGATTGAACTCTCATATTTCACCATTGGTAAATTATCATCTAAATCAAGAACCTGCTAAGTTCATGTCTTTCTTCACAAACGTCAAATTAAAACCCAACCTCGCCAATCATAATGTTTGAGATAAAAGTCTAATTGTGGACTGTATTTTTTTATGACCTGCCCGTAATAGTCGGCTCCGATGACGATGTCAATCGGCCGTGGTGTGAGAAAGTCTGAGTCAGCGAACTTCAGTTGTACTAAGTGTGGCCATTGGGGCGTTGTGATCCGGAAGGACGGTAGGAATGAAGTGACCGTCTTCAAGATATGTGCTTGCATCTTAACTTAATGCGAGCCGTGAGTTGATCGGAACGAGAATTGAGTGACACCAGATGTTTGAGTTGATTGCATTCCACCGATGCCAATGATTGATATAGTGGAGCGGTGTTGATGGACACTAAGCTAACGGATCAGGTGAGCCGAGATGAACGTTAAGAACCTGTTAAGTTGTTATTGGAGATTTGAGATGAGCGTTGGCTGTGGCAAACAGAGTGGGACGAAGTGAGCTGAGCAGATGAGCTGACGGTTGCGCCAACGCTTCGCTGGGCGCTGGAAGGTAAGCTGGACTGGAAGACGGTTCTCGAGCTGGAGTCGCTGTCAATGATGTTATATGCAGCATTGTGTGATGTCCAGCAGAACATGTTGATCGGCACATACGGGGATTATGTCTCCCTAGGCAATTTAAACAAAGACGCTTCTCGACCGTGAATCTTCTGCGATCGATTGGCCTGAGGGAGCGAAAACGAGGGCACATGATGTTGGCCACAGAAGTCACAGGGATAACTGGATGAGCTGGCCGGTGGTTAAGAAGGAGATGTCTGCGGGACCGCGGAGGCCTGATGAGCAGATCCAGTCTTCCTTATTTGGGTGCCTGATAAGCCGGTCGTTGAGGGGCACGCGGTTTCTTCTCTCTCCAGAGCTCGACCGCGTGCCGTGAGGAAGGTTTCCATTTAAGTATACATGGTGTTCAAGTAAGTGTATTCCAATTTATAATTCAAAACAGCAAAGCTGTACTGATGAGATTTAGTACTCGTTTAGTGCCACCGAAGTGAACTGAGGACTAGTAAAACATACAAATATCTGTTGTATAATTCAATATCCTGCGTGGTATTAGTATATAAGGAAAGGAGTTATTTCAACATAAGATTTGTTTTGTAGTCTTAATATTAAAGAACAGGTTGAAATATTTATATATTCAGACCATATTTCGCCTTTAATAAGTCTATATGATTATCTATAATTAGTATGGTTCCACCAATAGCATTATAGAAAAGTTTGATATTAATTATTTTTGCATTAACTCGAATAATTTACAAATTTAATATTAAATATTATCTATAAACAAAATATATTACTTTCTGAAGTTTTGGGTGTTTCTATTTGCGTAGCTCGCGGTGTTCTAAGCATAAAAACTTACGCGACATCTCGACGTCGACTTCAGCCCTAGTGTGCGGTCTTCTGGTGAAGACGTTGCGGACGTTTTTCAATAGACGAGCAGTTTCTGATAGTCTAGAAGGAGACTCCAGCTGTTGGCTGTTAGGGGTGGGCAGTGTTACAGCAATTGGCACTAACTCTTTTTATTAATACTGGTTAAACTAAGCATGCGCGTGCTAATAAGCAAACTTAAATTTACCTACATTTAAATAATAATAATAAAAAAACACCCTTAATATATTTAAGAATAAAGAAAACAATTCAAAAAGTACCAAAAACATTCAAGAAAAAAAACTATAACTTGATTTTTAAACACGAACTGCATAACTATTTTGTTAATAAATTAGTTTTGGTATAAGTTTTAGTACTTTTTAAATAAAGAAAATCATGCAGGTGTTAGAAACTTGAAGTAAAGTAAAGTAAATAAAGTGGATGCTAAGAAATCTATACTTACAAACTGCGAACCTCTCCAATGCATGCAATGGTCTTGCAAAAACAATGACACATTAATTACCGACACAACGATCATAAAAGTAAAATAAAATAATAAATATTGTTTAGTAAAAACGACAATGTTTCATATTTCGTGTAGTCACGTGTAGCCTTTTGGGTGTCAGTTTCGTGTGGTAATTGTTAAGAAATGAAATTACAATAAACGAACAACAAATTAAAAGACAAGCAAATAGACAAACAGTAAATTAAAATTGTGTTAGTATTAGTTTGTCGTGGAGTTTGATTGGTCACAGAACAATCAAACTTATGTATTTGATTGACATAGTGTGGTAAATGTATAATTTAAATAGTGTAAATATAAAAGCATATTGTAAATATAAACTACTACTTTTCTAGTGTCTAATATTTTAATTTTACACAGCAAATAAAAATTTTGCTAGTTCATTTAAAGGTACAAGTAGTACCCCAGCATTCGCCTGTAATGTAACGTTACAGATTCGATTTTGAGCATTACGTTACAATACTGCCTCTTTGATGGCGGGATTACGCTGAACTTAATGTAACGCGACGCGACGTGATGTAAAGTGATCTTTACGTTAAGGTATGTTTGTGAAGTTACAATCGCCATAACGTGTTGCAAAACAGCGTGTATGAAAAGTGACATTTGACAGCCATTTGACAGCGTTGGTACTTGAAACTGAATTTTGTTGTGAGGCATTATCAATGTTTCAATATTAATTATTATAAGTTGTAAGCTCCTTAAACTATAAAAACGACGAATGTAACAAAACAATGACAAATGCCACTCTTTCGAGTTCATGCGCGCAGAATCGAGAGCGTTGATTGACTGAAAGAATCACGTGAACAGCCCGACTTGAGGCAACGAGGCATTAAGGTTTGGACATTGGTAGCTTTCATATTACATTTAGTTCACGTCTCGTCGCGTCATGTTAAGTTCATCGTAAAGCCGGAAATAACGTAAGAACGTGACGTTAAAGCTGCCAATGTTCAATCCTAGCGTCGCGTTACTTTTCACGTGACTCTTTCAGCCAATGAACGCTATCGATTCTTGTGCGCATGCACTCGAATTCAAGAGTAACATTTTGTGTTGTATTGTGTTGTGACATTTATATTGTGCAATAGCCAACAACTACAACAACAGAAAGAAAAGAAATCAAGTTTGGTGTGCGTCACCAAAGTTGATTCTTCGCCGAAAAATCTCTCTCACACCAACGGTTCGTTCTCCGCTCCTCTTTCGCAGTTTAACATACAAATATCCGGTCAAAATAAAATTGAACAATTGATAATGCATCACAAAAGAATTTATTTTGAACCACAAACGCTGTCATTTCTCGCTATTTTGGGGCACGTTACGTCGATAGTAATTTCACAAACATACCTTACCGTTAAATTTACGTCAACCCAGTTCATGTCACGTTGAATTCATCGTAAACCCGGCATGACTGACGAGTATTCGCCTGTAACGTAACATTTCAAATTCGATTTTGAGCATGTGACATTGTTATTTATAAAAAAAAGAATTGTATCATTGCACACTGTAATGCTCGGTTCGCCTCACTTACTGATTAATGTTCGAAAATGCCCTGTAACGTTACAATACAGGCGATTGCTCCCGGTGACAGAGCACCTTAATATTTTAAATAAATACATTTAAGGAAACATTTTTTAAACTTCGCTTATTTTACGAAAACAACACTCCTTTATTTACATAATATTGAATGTATGCAATTGAATGTATAATCATTTATTATACTGTGTCTACAACAAAGTTTCAACATTTTGATTATTCTGAAGATATAAGAATTTCATAAAAATCAAATCAATTGCAAACAACGGAAATGAACTACCTTTTGCTTTAATGATTTCGCCGTAAAATTTTTAGCATTATTTCGACAGGTTTTTGTAATGTTTGTAATTGTAAAGTCTGTCAAGCAATCTCAAAGTAGTAAGGCTCATTGGTTTCAAATCTCGCAGTCGTCGGGGTTTTTTTACGTCGCTGGTTACGAATCTGTTATCAGAATTTCTCGAAACTTTCTCCGCGTAACCGCTGCTAATTTTTCGTTGAAGTGATATCAACTATCAACTCTGCTTATTGAATGGCGATCCTGAATGTTTTGACATTATTAAATAACAGTTTATTCTAATTCAAGAAAACAACTGCTAACTGCGAGGGGGAACATTTCAAAATATTGTATTGACACAAAACTGTAAAAATAATGAATCGCCCAATACATCCCGAGCTAGTTTCATGTTTATTGTGTAGGTAAAATTGTATTAATTCAGAATTCTAACGAATTGCATGCCGAAACCTTTCTATACCTATTTGGTGCAGTATGAATAACCCATAATGCGCAAGTTATTGAAACATTGACAAAAAATTGTCCGCCATATTGGACCCGCCATTTTGTTTTTTGGAATCTGGATAATTGATACCTGATAAACGACGTGAAAAACCTCTAAATACACAATTTCAATCTCATAAGATTTTGATAACTCATTCGTAATCAGCGAGATTATGTACCCCTAAGTACGAAATTTTGTAAAAGTTGATAAGTTTTTCGAAAAAATGGCCACCATATTAAATCCGCTATTTTGTTTTTGAGCATTTTAACAACATTTCAGATTCGCAATCAGCGACTGCAACCAAAATTTTAAATATATATGTAGAGGCATTCTATTGTTGTCCACCTTTTGGACAATCCATTGCAACATTTTAAGCACACCGTCCATTTGTTTTCGCCCAAAATGGTCATTAAAACAGTGAGAAGTGTGTAAATCACCAATGTGTGTATATCCCAAACTTGAGTACCAGATGCAATTAGATGCAATATATTCTGGGTTTGTGTCTGTTTCATGATTCCTTCTATTTTTGCAAGTTTAATAACACCTACATAACTGAAACAGCCCCAAATCATCACGGAACCACTATCATCTATTAAATTCGGCAAGATTTACTGGGGTTTGTATCTTTCTATGGCTTTTTGGCGAATTTATTGTTGCCCAATATTCCCAAAAAGTTTAAAATTCCATAAAAACGATTTCCACTTATCAATCATTCAGTTAACATGTTCTTTACCAAAATCAAATCTCTTTTGTTCGTTTACCGGACGAAGAAGTGGTTTCTTGATGGCTATACCTCCAATGTTACCTTTTACTCGAACTCGGCGTTTGATTGTAGTAAAAGAAAATTTCAAATCTAAAAATTCATTGATTTCATTGACAAAATCTAAATATTCATTGATTTCTATATGAATAATTGACGAGGATTTCAATCGATCGGTTTTGCTAATGACATAATCATCATGACATATATCTTGTTGTCGACTTTCTGAATTAATTTCTGTGGCCAACCGTACCTTTTTCTGTCAGTATTTATACAAGTTTCACGATGTCGCGTTATTGATTTTTGAACTGCATCCAACGAAATCTTCAATATCTCTGCGATGACCTCCGGATCTTCCTTTCGTTTTGCCAGTTTGCACTGTCTGGAATTAACTTTTCATCAATACATCGACCAATTTCACTTGCGCCATTGCTCAACATTACAACAGCTGTGAAGTAACTAAATTTTAGATTATGCTGAGTGAATTGATTACAAGAAGACGGTTTATTCGATTTAGATATATATTAATGTTAAACTTGTCGAAAGAATGCCAACAATTTGTGCTGAAATTATTAAAGCAAAAGATGGTCATTTGCAATTGTTTTGATTTCTATAAAATACATTGAGAATAATCAGAAAAGGTTGAAACTTTCTTGTACACATTAAAATTGTCAAATAAAGTCCTTTTGTCCTAAAGTGAATAAATTAGAAAAATCGTTTTCCTCTTAAGTGTATTCAAACTTTTGGATTCTACTGTCTATATTATTATATTTTGGTATAAAATGGACAATTTTAAAATTCAAATTCAGGGATCAAGTAAAGCAGAATTTGATGAATCCGCTAGTCTATTTATTTTTTAATAATGCGAAGGGGTAATTTTTAAAAAAGATCCTCGTCAGCTGGGCCGCATATATTCCCTAAAATAGTTGCTTTCGAAACACAAATTATTGTTTTGGGGACCACTCCTAAACTACAACTTAGAAATAGCAAGAAATTCTTCTATTGGATATTTTTTAAATAATATTTGTAATAGCTTATATATTCTTTGTTCTTTAAAATATACGTTTAACAACTACTTCTAGACTGTTTTTGTACACTAATAAATTATCTTTTTTTAATCTATTTATACTATACATGAATGATAAAAAATTTGAGCGATAACAAGAAAAATATTAAGAATATTAATTATTAATTATAATAATTATTAAACAATTAATATTTAATTGTTAAAAATATTAATAATAAAAAAACTATAAATACTAAACTATAAAATATAATATAAAATATAATATTTACACGTCTTAGTCTGTTAATGTTTTACTATTTTCGAATTAGCAACAGTAACAGTATTAGCCTTAAGAATTAAGTCAAATATGGAGAAACAAAGGAGAGCCATTTTATATTTTAGTTGTTATATATATATACATATATATATATATATATATATATATATATATATATATATATATATATATATATGGCATCCCCATTATTCTTTATGCATATTTTTCTTGTTACAAAAGTATTGGTATATTTGGTAATCATTTAAATTATTTCATGTCTTACTAAAGCAGTACTGACATGTCAATTAGTTTAGTACAGGGGTCGGTCCCCATTTTTTTTAGAAAAGTGATCATTTGAGAAAAAGGTGCAGTGAGACTATGCAAGAGCTTTCAGAAAGCGTTTTAGATTGTGAATGTAAAACTTGCATAGACTGCTCGTGAAAGCTAAGAAACACTTTCTGAAAGCGTTTTCACTTGCATAGTCCGACTGCACTTTGCTTGCATTTCCAACATTATTGTAGCTAATTTCAACATAATAAAACAAAGAATACATCTTGAACTAACATTACATTGTACTAAAATTCTACTAAAATAGACTGGGTCGTTAAAATGTAGAAAAATGGCGAAGAGGTTGACTCTTGAAAAAGTTTAAAGATTCCTGATTTAGTTCCATTTTTAATTGAAATAAAGGCTTTTTTAAAGTCTTCTATAAAGATTGTTGATTGGTCGTTGGCAAGGATGAAATTTGTAGTTAATAATATTGTCAACTGTAACAGCTTATTATTAAATATTGGCTTAATATTCCACTGTTCTTTTTTTAACATATCTTTCCATTTTAAAGGATAATTAAAAAAATATATAATTTTGTTTAAAATGAAACATTCAGAAATTCGCAATGTTATGAAGTAAAAACGAGTTCTTACGTGGAACTACTGCTTCGCAAACCGCGAAACATTAACCCTTCGAGCGGTAGGTTAAAGTATGTAACACGGAGCGCAAGGTGGGTGCAACAAACCCTGATAGGGATCGTGTTAATTTAATAGTTTAATGTATTTATTATTATTATTTTATTGATTAATTAATATCAGTACTTATTATTGAAGCAAAATTAAAAGTGAAATAATATTTTTCAGGTTTTCTATTTTTATTAAAGGAATCAAAAAAACATTTTTTTCGACTAATAAAACAAATTAAAAATAAGTTTTATCATGTAACTAATCAGACTCATCTTTAGATTTGGTACACTTTTCACATGCGAAAATAGCATGTAACGAAAATACATTTGTAAGGATTGCATTTGTAACAAGTGTATTTAGTATCTTTTTTAGTGGGACATGTTTCACATCTTCTTACAGATCTTGGCACTTTTCGTGGTGGTTCGTTTGAGGATTCACCGACATGATCCTGGATCCTTTTACGAAGTTCTTTTGGTAAATGAAGATTAATTTCGACCTAATATTGAGGAGTTATTATTGGCCTTATATATTAACATGCTGTTTATAGCAGACATATTTAAAATAGCGGCCCCTACTCGCTATAAATGGTAGTTCAAAATGTGTTACACGGAGCTTAAGGTGGGTGTAACTCACCCGCTGATACCTTTGACCTCGTCTAAATAATTCGCGGGGTGGCGGTCGACTGTGCCCTACCAATTGGCACTTCCACTCTCCACGCAGCTACTCGGACTCACAGCCTGTTATAATGAATAATCTCTAAAATATCGACCAATTTATCCTGGTCTGGGTGTACTACACCCAACCTACCGTACGAAGGGTTAATAGTGTATCTGGCTCTAGGGTTACTACACCGCAAACAGTATTAACTTGGTTCGCAAAATTTCGTACAGGTAATTTGATAACTTTCGTATAAATTAGCTAATTCAAATGAGCCACGTGGTCACCCAGAATCGAAAATCAAGCGCATGAACTAAAGTTTACCGTCGAGTCTGACCCATCTCGGAGTATCTATGAAATATAATTTAAGCAACCAACTGGACAAAATGTTGCAAAAACTTGAAAAATTAAAGAAAAACGGCCTGGATTCTTCAACAAATCGAATCCTATCTTATTTCATGGTAATGCTTGACCACGCACTGCATAAATGACTGTGGCAAAACTACAGGAATTGAAATTGTTCGTCATCCTCCATACTCACCAGACCTAACTCCCACTGACCACCCCTTCCGCAATTTGGACAATTTTTTAATAGGAAAACAACTTAATTCCGACAATGCTGTAAAACTGGTCTTATAGGAATTCATTGACTTATATTTATACCACCGCACATTGGTCTGAAAACAGTAGGCCAAAAACCGAAAAAATGATAGTTACCGAATGAGTTTATTTCAAAAGAATCTTGTAGAGGAGGCTTCAGTGTATGTTATTCTAAAATAAAAGTGGGATAACTTTTATGGTTGAGACGCTACACCAGTTCAAAGTTACCCTTATCGGCTCAGCGCTCACAAGTGTATAGGGATTGCAATCCAGTAATGCGGCGTATCAGCATCACTAAACATTTCCGGATGAGGTACCAATATACCGGATCCGGTGATGCTAATTTTTGGTAAAATAATCGCGCAGTTGCATGAGTAGGTACTTTAAATGCGTGGTGCGCATGGCGCCACCTGGTTTTTTCAAAACCAAAATTGATGTTGTGATAAATAAGGTATACTTAAAATAATAAGCGTATTTGCTGGTGTACAACGCGCACCTTTTTTTTCAAAAAAACTGCCCCTAAAACATAGGTCTGGTCCGCGTTATAGGCGCACAAAAAGTAGGTTGAATTTTAGGGTGCGCCTTATGCACCGACAAATAGGGAATTTATAGTAAGTTGATTAAACTAAATAGACATTTAAATATATATTATATTTCATTAGACAGATTCATCACGATGTCTGTAGTAAATATAAGAATAAGACTTGTTAGCATGCTCAATTACCTAACTGAAGTGATCTCAGTAGATTGAGTAAAGTTTGTTATGTTAGATTTAATTCCATCGATCCGGCCGGATTGAAAATGACATTGGATTGGAATCCCTATTTGTTAGTATTTTGAGAAATAAGGCAGCGACAGATGAAGAATGAAGATGAGGTTGAAATTTTACAAAATTAACATTTGTAGACTCTCACTACTGACTGTGCAACTATTTAAAGGAATTTTTGTTTAAACATTTCTTTTTCACGTTTCTTATTTTTAAAAATATTAACGGTTTTAGGTTATCAAAATTTGGACTTTTTGGAGTAATTTGACTTCTTAGATTTCCACTAAGAACCACAAATTACTCCAAATTTTGATAACTTAAAACCGTTAATATTTTAAAAAATAAGAAACGGGAAAATAAAATTTTAAAACATTTTGTTAATATTTTGACAAATCCGGATCCGGCCGGAACGGTGGAAATTCGGCCGGACCCGGTCGGATTGAAAATGACACCGGATTGCAATCCCTACACCTGTAGCGGCTCCGAAATATCCTTGTTTATACTCGAAAAGACACTCGAGTGTCTTTTATACTCGAAAAGACACTCGAGACTCGAGTGTCCTAATATACCAATTTATATGAAATTTTGATCAAATTTCTATAAAGCGCTAGGCCATTTGGTTCCGCAATTTTGAATTTTTAAATTATACAATAAAATCCATAATCAGTCACTTTCAAAACACTTATATACCAATTTATATGAAATTTCGATAAATTTTTAATTAAGTGCTCGGCCATATTGGGCCCGCCATGAATTATGATTTTACAATCAAATTCATCAGTGACCTTGAAAAAACAGTTAAAAACCAATTTATATGAAATTTTGATCAATTTTTAATAAAATGGTCTGCCATATTGCATCCGCCATTTTGAATTTTGAAATTATATTATGAAATTCGTAATCAGTGACCTCGAAAACCCCTATATATACATGCGAGGGGATGTATCTTGCAAGTTTGGGATCGAGGGGCCATAAAAAAAAATTGTAATTTGCTTTTTCAATTGTCTCCGGATTCGTCATAAGAACTCTCCTCAGTCTTCGATATCACCATAGAATTTTACACTCGAATTTTACACTAGAATTTACACCCATTTTAAAACGTTTTCTTTAATTTTTATTATTATTTTGTAATGAAAAAAAAAACATTTCACGTCACTTTTTTAATATCGCGATCTTGATTGTGTTCATTTTATTTTTATTTATTTTAATGTAACCTAGCGATATTGAATATTTGCGTGCGTTACCCAGTTTATGTGGAAATATAGCAAGATGTGACATTTTTCGCATTAAATAATCTACGTCCAGAAGTACTTCTCGCGCATGAGTAATAAAAAAATAATTCCTTATAAATAAGTTATGAACTGCCTTTTTTCTACAAATTTTATCCTTGACAACCTAATATAACCATTAATATTGATGCATTCAATATTTACATCCAGCACTTATATACAGAAAGATTAATTTTCTCTGGTATTGTACTGTTATGTACAGAGCAAAACTCGATGTCTCAGCTCAATTATAAGAAAACGAAAAAATCTGAAGAGGTTCTTAAATTGGATTGAGTAAGGACCATTTTAAGACAAATTTACATATTTTTCCATATTTGGAAACTGGAGTAATTAGGTCATCGAATTTTGTTTCCCCAGATCTATACCTATTTTTTTGCATATTTGAAAAAAGCTAATTTTTCTGAACATATTTGGTAAAGAAAAAAAAGCTATCTTTTCCCGCAAAATCCCGCAAATAAAAAATTAAACGCAAATTTGTAAAAATAAAGTATTATCAAAAATTCCCGCATTAACCCACTAATATCCCCAATTCCATTAGAAATACATTAGATCCTCTCAATTACCGGTATTCTAAACTAAAAAAAAAATTAAAAACGCATTTAACCACAGATTATCAATATACGTTAGTATATATAATCATAAGTTTTCATTTGTAAAATTAGTTATCTTTTTAAGGTATTCTCCGAGAGCTTAGGCAACCTCTCGCGCATACTTGTGGAACGCGTCATCCACTAATATACGTGTAATATTAAATTAATAAATAATACTAATTAATAATTCCTAATTATTGACAGATGCGACTTTGCCATTTGATTTCAAAGATTACTTGTTTAAATCGTGATGATTTCGACTTTGTGATATTACTCTTTACTTCTTTAATTACTTTATGCTTTATACAAATTTGCTTTTATTAAAAAACGGAAAAAGATAGCAAATTTTTTTCTTTACCAAATTTGTTCAGAAGAAGTAGCTTTTTTCAAATATGCAAAAATATAGGTATAGTTCTGGGAAAACAAAATTCGATGAGGTCATTACTCCAGTTTCCAAATATGGAAAAATATGTAAATTTGGTTTAAAATGGTCTTTACTCAATCCCATTTAAGAACCTCTTTTCAGGTTTTTTCTATCGTTTTTCGTTTTCTTATAATAGAGCTGAGACATCGAGTTTTGCTCACCCTGTACAACTTTGCAAAAATATGGTTTAAATTTACTTACAAAATGTAAGATTTGTGTTTTTCAACTGACAATGTTTTACGTTACTTTAAAGCTATTGATTACTTTAACCAGGCTTAAAGATCTAAAATGTTTCTCCACATTTGAATTATATGTACTTATTACACTTATTATAGTACTTATTATAAGTGTATTTAAAGTTCGCATCCGATTTGTTTCTTTTAATAAATCATCCAAAATACTGAATGTATTCCAATTTTACTTATTTTTCTTAAAGAAAAAATGTTGCAGCTAATAGTGGAAAATTATGTCCTACAAGTGACCTCTTCTTCTACTTTAGAAAATACTTTAGAAAATTATGTCCTACAAGTGACCTCTTCTTCTACTTTAGCATGTGCACCATGGAATTCCAACAACATATATTGAAGATAATATTGTGTTATTTGTCCCACATACAAAATCTAATTATCCATCTATATCGAGTTCCATTTAGTGTCCACATGCATACACAACAAATGTGTCATGTCAAAGAAGTACAAGAGGTCCCTTACAGACATATTTTTCTATTAACAGCAACATTTATACTTTCCGAAAAATAAAAGTATTTTGTGTTTTATAATAAACAAATAGGAATTTCAAATCTGGAAACCCTGTATTTGCATAAAAAGCAAAACAAGGATTTTAATTTGTAACGTGAAAAATAAGAATATATTTCCAATTGTGACTGGTATAAAATAGCATAAACCTATATGAGAGAAATATTTTGATGGAAAAATACTTTTGAGCATAACTTAACTTATATTTAATTTTATATTGCGTAAACGTAAACTGAAATGGTCTAGACTAGAATAAAAATTTGGAAAAATGTTCTTCCATCGAAAATATAAAATGATAAATATTACACTAAGTAATCCTACCACCAAGATAAAATTATTTACAAAAAATATATATATTTATTCCAATTATATATATAAAAAATATAAACAAAATAAAATTTATACAAAATGTTTAACAAGAAAAGATATAGTTTAACAAAAAAATATATATACAAATTGTGCCAACCACACGCGTATATTTTTGGTCCCTTATTTAGTTAAATTTAAAAATACTGCTTTGTGCTTTTTCAATATTTGTGCGCAATACCTTAATATATATTATCACAATTCTTAACAGATTTTCAGTAAATCTCTTCTCCAAGTAAATTAGAGAAAAATTCTGTATATATTTGTAAAAAGTTTAAATATAAATTAGTTTTTCCTGTTGTAAGTAGACCTAACTCAAGCGTGCGGAGCAGGCGTTATGATATTATTCGGACGCCATTTAAGACCAACAATGCTTCCATAACTAAATCAGTTAAAAAAATCGCTAATAAAATAAAGAAAAGAGAAAATAAGCGAAACAAAAAAACTAATATTTTAGTTGAAGCTATTTCTTTTAAGCTTTCAATTAAGAGAAATACAAAATATTGAAGTATTTATGAAATTATGATCTGTGCACAGTTCATGCTATAATACACGTTATTGACATAATTCCATAAACTATCTAAAATAAACTTCTTTTCCTTGCGTATTATGTATGTATTATTTGCTTCAATTTTTGTTTTTAAATCATTGAGTTACAGTATATTGTCCTACAGACTGGATAGAAAAACCCCTTTACTATATAAACAATAATAATCCTTTACTGTCATAAATAATGTTGGTTTTTATCATCCCTAGTATTCATAATTTGTTTAGTTATTGAGAAAGTTATAAAACCCTTTTTAATTTCCCATTTCCAATAATTGAACAAATTATTATAAATAATATAAAAAAATCCAGAATAAATTACAGATACAATGAATAAATTAAAATAAAAATAAAAATTCAATATTTATACAGATTATTCAGTGACACACAAAAACTTTAAAATTCGAAGCTAAATAAATGTTTATAAAGTTAATACCGTTTAATTAATTACTCAGAAACAGCAAGTCGAAATAGTTTTAAACAGTTTATGGAAACTTCGAGAGTAAATTGTAAAAACATGTATAAAAAATGTCAATAATTGTGTTCAAAAGACAACGAGAACAATGCAAAAAAAACGATCTAGAACGAACACCAAACAAATACGTTAGAAGTGTGCTCCGATAAGCAAATGAAATTTGATAAAAAATATGTAAACTTACGAGGTTTTCAAATCTCGACTCAAATCCGTTGGATCTTGATTTTTTATTTCTTCTTCTCTTGCGGTGTCAGTCTCAGACTTTCGAACAGTTCCAAGAATTCTGTACAAAATACAAACTAGAATTAGACAATAAATGCAATAAAACAATGAATAATTCATGTAGGACATCCATCTATTATTTATTGTTCTTGTTACAAATTTTGACTAGATAGATATCCTTTAGGTAAATTTAATTAGTTTTGGGAATTACAATTTTGCAAGAATGACGAGGATTGATATTATAATATCTGACTTTCTTTTTGGTTGGTATTATTAAATAGCCATACGTATGATATGCAGGATTTAATCTAAAAGAAAACAAGGATGAGGGATTTAGGTAATTTTTGGATTTTCCCTTTGGGTGTAACTTACACTTTCACCGCGAAATCTGGTATGATGGCTATAATTGGTATTAAAAATAAACAAAGCCAAAATATCGCGGATGAAAACAAAGCAATGTACATTCCTGTCATTACGTTTCCGATTGGTAGAGTTGGCCAGAAATTACTGAAAAAATAATTCAGCAATATATTAAATTTGATTTTAAATTTGATTTTTACCTGTAAATTATGATGAAAAGAAACCATAAGGCTATTGATCCCCAAATAGCGCAGTGTGTAGGCCAAACCCAAGAATTTGTAACAATTCCAGCTTTAATACAAACTGTCACGACGACCACCTAAATATTTAATTGTTAATACTAAATGAAGTTAATAACATTATATTTATATTACCGTGTATACAATATTTCCTAGAACGAGATATCCTCCTCCTTGACCTGATGACCAAATAATGTCATTTTTGCAGATGAATAGTGGAAGCCAGAATAAAATAGCCGAGTGGAATAATCCGTTAAAAACCCAAATCCAAAATACTCGTACGTTAAAAAGTTGTCCGTTTTGTGAAGGTTTATACAATTTAGGATTCAAAATCATCATATCCGCGCTACAGGCTTTATCAAATAACCCCATAGCCAGAGGTGGCATAGCCGTAAATAAAACGTTGTATAAACCTATCGACCACCGCTCAAACAAAATTTGCCCAGACCAACCGGAGTAATAAGCAAACCATAATTCAATAACATATAAACAAATATTTTTGTAAAAACTATAAAGAATTAATTTACACATTCTAGAATAATTCCAAGCGCCGTGAACTAAGAGAAGCCTCAACAAAAACCTAAATTGCGCGATACTGTAATCAGACGCACATGCTGCTTGTAATCCTTCTACACCTGAGATACCAACACCAACGTGGGCCTTCTGAATCATAGCCACATCGTTAGCTCCATCTCCAATAGCCAAAGTTACAGTTTTCGTATATTTCGTTATATATTCAACAACTTCAGCT
The DNA here is from genome assembly GCA_944588485.1 of Phosphuga atrata. Lineage (NCBI taxonomy): Eukaryota > Metazoa > Arthropoda > Insecta > Coleoptera > Silphidae > Phosphuga > Phosphuga atrata. The sequence goes on along the minus strand of OX155894.1, from coordinate 18,457,045 downwards.
TTTTGCAAAGGAGACACCCTGCAGCAAATTACTACCTTACAAGATATGCACAATTTAAGGAAATCTGTCCTTAAATCACAGCTCAGCGTATATTTTAACGTTTTCCCATCCACTATCAACGCTATATCATTTTGTTTTTCAAGATTTTCACCAAGATCTGCGTGATGTCTTAATATTGTTTCACGGGCACTCTGAAAAAAAAAATATCAAAATAAAAATACAAATAAAATATTTAAAAAATACATCTAAGCTGTCTTCGTTTAGTATTATTAAGGGCGTTCCTTGAACTATTAACCGACAAGAATAGCCTATGTTGATAGCTGTTTCTTGTTTATCTCCTGTTAAGACCCAAACGTTAATGTCTGCTTTTAAAAGGGTTGCTATGGCTTCTGGTACGCCCTCTTGCAATTTATCTTCAATTGCTGTTGCACCTATTAATTTTAAGTCTTTCTCCAATAGATCTTGAACGGTTTCCAAACATTCTATAAAGCAATACAACTTATAACTGAATCATAAATTTTAAAATAAGATATCTTACTTTCTCTATCTGCAATTGCACAAGAAGCTGCATGGTGTTTAACTTTCCATTGGTTATATTCATCCTCGTCCAATTCAGCAACTGCACAACATAAAGTTCTTAGGCCTTCAGTTGCAAATAATTCTAAATGTTGCAACAGAATTTCTTTATATTCTTCATTATCCGGATGCAACCTTTCATATATCACCTATAAAACAATTATTATTACAAAAATATTAATAAAACATCTTAAAATTAACGTGAAGACATGAATAAATAATTAATTAATGATAAATAAAGATAATAACTTGTTCTATGATTATATTTTCTGAGAAATTATATTTTTTATTCGTATTGTAAATTAAATTCGTAAATTTAAATAATTGAAAAATATTATTATAAATATCGATATACAGTGTGGAAACTTTAACTGGAATAAAATTCATAACTTCGATATAGGTAATAGTATATTTTACAGCAAGAGATGAAAGGCGTTTTTTTGGTGAGGTGGGAGTTTGCTCACGGCGCCAGCGAGTAAGCAATCACACCGAACCCCAAAAAAAAAAAACACTATCATCTAGAGTAGTAAATGGATTTTTTTCTACTGATTTCGGTTGTAGGATCCATAATTCGACTTTAATAAATCCAATTCAAAGCGAACTGTCAGAACTGTCAATACAAATTTAATTGTTGCTTTGGTGGTTTCCTTGGTAACATATTGCATTCACCTAGAAGGTGATACTTTTCAAGTCAAATGTCCTAATTTTATTTCGGTTTTTTAAATAGTTTTACGTTTGTACATAAAATATTTCATTGAAATTGATGTAATTAATAAGAAAGTTCATGCAAATTTGGTTGGTTTAGTGTTTTTAGCGAGTAAATCATTAATTTAAAATGCTCATTTTCGTCTCTAGATGTGAAAATATTTTCATCTCTAGAATGAAAAAATGTCACTTTCATGTAGGGTAAGCCGTGGAAAAAAATGCCATTTTCACATATATCAGTGGAAAAAGGTTTTTTTTAAATCTTGAAACACGTTACGTATTGTTTTTTCTTGCCCTGCCCTCATTTCTATGTATATGCTGTTTGTTTTATCTGTTCCCGGAAGTGCCCAACCACCTGTGACCTTTTTTTTCAAATTGAAAGGCAGGGCCGGCGCACAGTGGGCTGGATTGTCGAAAAGGTGGACAAAAAATAATCTAAATAACCCTCTACATATATATATATTTGCTCTACATATAAATTTTGGGTGCGGGTATTCTTACGTCGCTGATTGCGAATTTGTTAAATTTAAAATTAAAATTTTCAAAAATAAATTGGCGGATTTAATATGGTGCCCAATTTTTCGAAAATCTCATTCAATTTTTGCAAAATTTAATACCTAGGGGTTTATTATGTCGCTGATTACTAATGAGTTATCAAAATTTTATAAATAAAAATGGCGGACCAAATATGGCGGATAATTTTTATAAATCTTATCAGCTTGAAATTTCGAAAATTATCAGGATTCCAAAAAAAATGGCGGGTCCAATATGGCGGACAATTTTTTGAAAAACTTGCGCATTGAGGGTTATTCGCACTGTACCAAATACGTATAGGCAGATTTCGACATGCAATTCGTTAGAATTTTGAATTCATACACTATTACCTACGCAATAAACATGAAACTAGCCCGGGATAAATTGGGCGATTCATTATTTTTACAGTTTTGTGTCATTACAATATTTAGAAAAAGGTTTCCCCTCGCAGTTGGCAGTCCTTTTCTTGAATAAGCATAAACTGTTATTTAATAATGTCAAAACATTCAAGATCAACCTTCAATAAGCAGTATTGATATCACACACTTCAACGAAAAATTGTCAGCGGTGTTGTAATGAAAACCAGGACTGGACATTTGTGCCATTAGCGCACATTCCAAAACGTGCCATTAGCGCACATTCCAAAACGTGCCATTAGCGCACATTCCAAAACGTGCCCTTAGCGCACATTCCAAAACGTGCCATTAGCGCACATTCCAAAACGTGCCCTTTGTCCCACGTTTTGGATAAATGCAATTGTTTTATAGTTTGTGCAGAAACTAAGGGTTTTTATTACCACGCTAAAATCTACCTCCCCCAAACATATTAGAAAACGTGCGAAGGTCTATAAAAACCTTCTTATAGAGATTAACCAGAGGACCAGACATTTTCACGGATTTAGAGAATTTAAGCCTCGATTGTTCATGGGAGGAGCCAAGAAAATTCAATCTCCTCCTTATATGAATTAGAGGGATGATTTAACCCCTCTTACAGATATATTATACTATAGTCCATTTTTTAGGAATGCAGTAACTAGAAACCTGATTTACACTATGATAAATGTTGAATCTAGATACAAAATTTGGCGCTAAATTCGAATATGGTTACTTGAATATAAAATTGGTAATTTATTTAATGGTTTGATTGAATATCTTAATATTATTGAATAACTTACAATAAATACAATACTAACAAATAAATGGAGAAAAATGCAAAAAATCTAAATGAAACAAACATATCAGATGACAACTGTGAAGTGACACGGCAGCCATTGACAACTAACAGCTGCAAATGATGTGACAAACTATATATAATATATAAACTATAAAACAATTGCATTTATCCAAAATGTGGGACAAAGGGCACGTTTTGGAATGTGCGCTAATGGCACAGATGTCCAGTCCTGGTTTTTATTACAGCGGTTTCGCGGAGAATGTGTTTCGAGAAATTCTGATAATAGATTCGTAATCAGCGACGTAAAAAAAACAATATACGCCATTTTGTAAAAATTGGATGAGTATTTCGAAAAAACATCCGTCGTATTAGATCCGCCAATTTGTTTTTGAAAGTTTTGATAACATATTCGTGATCAGCGACAAAAATAACTCCTGTAACCTGACTTTCAGATATATAGGAAGAGGCATTATATTTTTGTTCACTTTTTCGGCAATTCAGCCCACTGTGCGGTGCGTCAAAATATGCCGCCTAAGGCGAATACAACTTTCGCCGCCGCAACATTTTCAGATAAATTATTTCTCTCTATACAATTCACTGCATTCCGCGGTGTCATACCGGCTGTTAATATATTTCGCACAATTTGTAATTCGTTAGACAAATTTAAAGGTTCTATATCGTCTGTACAAATCCTGACAATTTTTAAAATTTCGTCTGAATATTTCTGTGCTAATAAATAATAACAAAATTTAATTATGATTTTCCAATTGTGAAAATTTTTCCGTAACGGAATTAGTACAAATATTTAAGAGATTATTAAAAACTTCAACTTCAAATTTTTTAGACAGATTTTCTATTGTTTTATCTGTTTTCGTAAATAATGTAAATAATGTCATTCGTAAATAAATAAATTGCTTTTACGTCTAATTCTAATTGAAATGCTTTCCAAACCTTCATTTGTTTACATTTCATTAGCTATTTCTTTAGCTTTACAAATTACTTGCTCATAACTATTCATACGAAATTTCATCAGAAACAAATTTACGCTATTTATTATTTTAACACATTCTGATAAAATCATATATAGGCTTATAATATGTCGTCCTTAAAATATGGCGCCGTAAGGCGAGCCTGTCCGACCAGGCGCACTTGCCGGCACTGTGGAAAGGTATGTCAAGTGACACCTCGTTTGAAAGATCTCCTAGCAAGGAATACAACACACTATTTATTTCTGGATATATGTCTTGATATCTGATTCTATGATAGCTTGATATATTTTGAAAGACCACGTGATAAAAAAAAGAAAACCACTTTTACGTTGAACACGTTTCGGCGTAAAGTTGTTTTTGATGTGTTTTAATGTTGAACCACGCTTAGTTACTAGTGATAATAATAGTCAGCAAAGCAGATTCTGATCGAGATTCTGATGATAATCGGTTATGATTAGTGATTGACGGTTTTTCAAACCCGGTTTTAAAAAACCTGTTTTTAAAATAAATTTGTCACATTTGAAAACCGGTTTTTAAATTAAGAAAACCGGTTTCAAAGAATCCAAAGAAATGCATGCTCAAAAAAAAACAAACGAATATTTTGAATTTTATGTGAAAGTGAAAAAGAGTAGTTCAGAAGAAATCATATCAAAACTTGCAGCAATGGATGAATTATCTATTATTAGCATTGCAAATAGCTCATTTATACGAGAGTCTCTTCAACAACAAGGATATTCATAACCAAGAAACAACTCTACAGTAATCTTCTTCATGCGTTTTATGACAAAGCCAAACGTGAAACTATTATTGAATTAGATTCAATAAGAAAGAATAGGAAAAAATTCTCTATAACTTTAGACTAGAAGACTAGCAAAAGAAATCATAGATATTTAAACATTAATGTACACCACTTGGCAGAAGATTTCAATTTGGGATTAGTGCCAATAGTTGGTTCATGTGATGCTCAGAAAACATTTGAATTGGTATGTGAAAGGCTATAAAATTTCAACTTGAATCTAGAAACTGACATAGTTGCATCAACAAATGATGACGTTATGAAAAAAAAATGGCAAATTATCATCTACAATTAATCAACTATGCTATTCACACGTCATCCACTTAGCAGTTACTGATGTATTATATAAACATAGAGAAATGACTGAAGCTGAAGCCAAAGTAAATGAAGCCAAAGGAATCGGAAGATGAAGATAAAGACGAATATAACGATTATGAAGATTCTCTTTATTATATGTTTGTAACGGAGAACATCCTATTCCTATTTTGTCTGACAATAATCAACAATCAGTTTCAGTTCAATAAGTTCTTTAGAAAGTCTCCAGTAGAAAACAACATTCTTCAAAATTTATCAAACAAGAAAAAAGGAAAGGAGTTAAATTAAATTCTTGACTGCAAGTATGGTGGAATAGTATAGAGGACATGATTGGAAGATTTCTGCCTGTAAAAGAATGTGTTGTTTCAGCATTGCATGATATTGGTTCTTCTAAACTTTCTATCCTTAACCTTTGAAACTTCAGAAAGTCTTGAGACCGATTCGTATAGCAGCTGAAGGCTTAGGGCGACGAGATGCCAATTTATTAATAAGTGAAGGTATATTTGAATTTATGTTAAATATACTAAAAAAAATTAAACACTGAAATAAGTTCGAAACTATTATATGATTTAGAAAAACGAATTCAAGAAAGAAGACAAGTAGAATTAGCAACTCTTTTGCTGCATTTGTAAAATCCAGAAAACAATTCCAGTTCAGCAAATAAATCTAGTGGAATTTAGCTTCAAAAATCGAAATTATTAAGTTATCTGGAAATATATTGTCTAGAATATTTAATAAATTCTTATGTGGAAACATATTCTGATCAAGAGCAAATCAAAGAAACTACTACAATGTAATGCTTTTTTAAAGGAAGTCAAAATCATGTCAAAATCAATTTTGAAGACCCTGAAGAAAAATTTACAAATCCAAAGACACTGAAAGCTGAATTTTCATTATTTGAGGGAACGAATAAAAGAACCAAAAAATTAGACTTGTTATTGGATGCCCTGAAAACTACAAAACCAAACTTAGTAGCTAGTGAACGAGTATTCTCAATTTCAGGCAATATTGTGTCCAAAATAAGAACAACACTTGGCCACCGTACAGTGGATTCATTCAGTTCATAAAATATTTTTCCTTGTTCTATTTTTTTCACAAAAATTCTAAAACCGACTAAAACCGGTTTTTTGAAAACCTAGAATTCGAAAACCGATTTTTCAAAAAGTAGGTTTTTGTATAAACTCTATAGTTGCCGCAGCCACCCGATGGAGTAATAAACTTGCGTGATCTTCACGTGATTTTCGGGGGATGATTTCCTATTGGTCAGTGCAAACGCTTTTGAAGCATAGATCACGCAGCCGAAACTTTAAACCAGTCAACCAATCCGGTTGTATGCCACGTGCTCTCAAGTTTTCAGTGTTTCTGTCTTACAATTAGTTAAAATTAATAATTAATTAAATTAATGATTAAATACATCTTATCCATAAATCAGTCTTTTTCAAGACTTTTTGTTATTTAATTAATATAAAATTTTTTTAAGTAAAATTTAGGAAAGCAGTGCAATAATCAGGCTTTTTACAAACGTCACTACGAACTATCACGGGAACGCCGCGTGATCACTCCACGGGGTCGCTGCGGCAAGTATAGTTATGGTAACAGAAAACGAAGTCAGCTTCAGGTTGCTAAGTTATTTCATGAACAGCATCCGGATATACCACACATTAGCCAAGGTCCCATAAGCAAAATTGAGTCACATACAACTTTTTGGGTCATGTAAAGGTTGTGCCGAGACAACGGAATCCCACTCTTAAATCAGATACCAGGCTAAACGTATTATTAACTCTTCGAGAACTACTACTGTCATACTACTGTCCTGAAAATTCTTAGATCAGCCAAGCTGCATCTTTTTATGCAGGCACTCCAAGAATTATCGGAGGATGACCCGGACCGCCGAATCGAATTTTGCGAAAAAATGATGAACCTGATCGACAGTTGGATTTCATTGGCATCAACTCTTTTTCCCGACGAAAGTACTTTTACCTTACATGGCGACGTTAATAGTCGAAATTTTCGTTATTGGGTTGGCCATAACCCTCATTGGATGCGAGAAACTCATCCTCAGTTCCCGTAAAAAGTCAATGTATGGGCTGGAATAATTTGTGATCAGATTGAAGTACCAGTATTCTTCGATGGTAATCTTGATAGAGCAACATATCTTACGTTTGTTCATGCCGACCTCATGCCAGCGTTAGCCACTTTATTTCCAAATCCGTTAGATACGTATTTACCTGATGAACGAATATGGTATCAACAGCACGAAGCTCCAACCAAATTATGTGTAATCGTTCGTAGATATTTAGAAGTTTTTCCCAATAGATGGATTGGATGAAGATCTTAGTCCCCTTGACTTTGTTTGTGGGGATATCTTAAGAGTAAGATCTATGTAACACAACCGAACGACATTGAGGACCTTAAGCAACGAATTAGACATGAAATACGACAAGTCACACCAGAAAGATACCAGATGTTACAAAACATTAGAGATGCATGTTATCCACGATTTGCACTTTTCAAAGAAAAAAACCGGCCAAGTGCGAGTTGTGACTCGCGCACCGAGGGTTCCGTACAAACTTGTAAGTAAGGTATCTTTAGAAGGACCTAACTGTATGCAACCCATATGCTTCTGGTGCCTGACAATACCACGCAACACATTAATGTGTATTTTCATACGGTTCTAATAGTAAATTCGCTTGTAATTTTTTTTTGTAATTAAACTACATATTTACAGTTTTCAGATTTTTCCCTTTACATGTGCTATAAGACACCGCTTCTTGCCAAATTTCATGATTCTAGGTCAACGGGAAATATCCTATAGGTTTTGATTCCCTTGTGAAATCGCAAAATATGCGACATAAACGGTCATATCTTTTGATCGCGTTGACTTACAAGTTTAATTTTTTTCACAGCTGAAAGAGACCGCAGACCCGAGTAATTGATACAAATTTCAACTTGTTACCTCTACGCGTTCCTGAGAAAAAATGGTGTTGACAGACAGACGGACAACAAAGTGATCCTATAAGGGTTCCGTTTTCGGTACGTAACCCTAAAAACGGTGCCCATTTTGAACATTAGTTGCATTAAATAGTATTCAAGTTATAAAATTGGTTTTCCTTTTTTTTATCACGTGGGATTTGATAATATTCAAGAATTGTGTGTTGTATTCCTTGGGAAGAGATCTATTAAACGAGGTGTCACTTGATATACCTTTCCATTTGAAAAAATAGGTCGGAGGTGGCTGGGCACTTCCGGGAACAAATAAACAAACAGCATATACATAGAAATGAGGGTAAGAAAAAACAATATCTAACGTGTTTCCGTTTTTTTTTTCAAAAATCGTCTATATCGAAGTTATGAATTTTATTCCAGTTAAAGTTTCCACACTGATATGTAAGGCAATCAAGAAATTAAAAAAAAAAATACTTCGTTCCTAATAATATTTAGTCTTATCAATGTTCTTATCGTTCTTGTAATCAAATTGGTGGTGAGACGCATCCAGTCTAGTATATGCAATACTGCATCCTATAAGTCTCAGACAATGACAATGCTCAGTCTATTACTAATTGCGGTCGGGATTTCTTGTTGGTGCAAAACACAAAATACTATAACTAACCGTTTTAAGGGTGGATTGTTAAGAACATACTTCTCAGTATTAATAAATTAAATTATCTTCTATATTAGTAATTACACAATTCTTGATCCATTTAAATGGACCACGTGTAATAAAAATAATAAAGAATGTAAGGCCGGTTATTTAAAATTCGTTAAATTAGTTAAAAGTATTAGGTGAGTACTACAAATTATTTTTGTGTTCCCCTTAAAACTTTTAAGATTTAGTAATAATATATTTGCATTTCTCTTGTATATTTGCTTTATCGATTATCATAGATCATAATAAATACTGATGTGGATTAGGCTAATTCAAACATTGTAAATTAAACCCACGCATTATACTACATATATTATTATTATTATTTATTGATTTCATTAGATTATTGAGAAATTCTAAACGTAGCAGAAAAAATAAAATGGCAGAAAAAAATAACAAAATCATCCAACAAAATTAAAGCAAAATCAAATCAATCTTATCATTTATGGCACTATTGTTTTAAAAAACATTGAATTTATTAAATAGTAACATCTTTTTTTTTCAGAAGATTAAAATTTCTAGGAAATTATTGTATACATATCGTCAACAAAGTTGACATCATTAGTAAAACTAATCTTACTATAAAAAACATTTCATAAAAAAAACTACTTTACTGGCAAACACCAACACTGACAATGAATTACATTAAGAAAGTTTTTGGGTTCTATATAACCCTGTTATTTTCCCAAAAAACAATATTCTGATCAAATACAAAAGATAATTATCAATTAATTAATGAACTTTTTCATTTTATTCATCAATTTCATTCATTCATCATCAGGATATTGTTTGTTTTTTTTTGGGAAAATGAGAGGGTTATATAGAACCCAAAAACTTTCTTAATATAATTCAATGTCAGTCGTGGTGTTTGCCAGTGAAATCGTTGTTTTTAAGAAATGTTTTTTTATAGAAAGATTTGTTATACTAATGATGTCAACTTTGTTGTCGATATGTATACAATGACTTCCTAGAAATTATAATCTTTGAAGAAAAGATACAAATGTTACTATTTAATAATATCAAAATATTCAAACTCAACAATAAATAAATAACATTTAATTTATATGGTTATTGTTTTTACTTCTAACAAATTATTAATAAAGATAATTATGGAATGATTTATCTAAATATTATTTTTTTAAATTAATTTTCAACAATTTGTGCATTGAAGTAACACACATGTAAATATGTATAAAGTAAACACATGTATATATAAAGATTTTTTAATTATTTAATTAGAAAACAATTAAACGCTAAAAATAACCCTTGTCACTGAATTAGCAACAAATGACGAATAAGTTAGATAAACAACAAACTTACAGTATCGGCTCCTTTGCAGAGCAATTTCAATCTACCAGCTGGGTCTCTGATAATCACGGACATCCGTTTCCTTGTCGATGTAAATTCCAAAACGTGTAAAATTTCATATCTTTCGATCTCACCAAACGCACCAATTTCCACATAACTTGGGGTTCTACTTTCGAACACGTAACCGAATTTACTTGCTCCATAAACTAAAGCCCTCTCATCTAAACAAATAACAAAGACAATCTAGAGCCAAACAAATTATATGCTGTATACTAATATAAAGCACACCACAATTTAATTAATCTAATAAAGTCTAAATATATTGTTGTACCATAATTTAAAATCTATTCAAATGTCGATTGTGAAATACAGTAAAACTACGATTTTATAGACAAAATTTTCGGTCCGTGACAGTTTACTTTTTGAAATAATTTGTTCGTTATTTTTAACAAACGTTGGTACATCTACAGATCTGTTGGAAAAAATTTTATTCAAGTGTTTATACAAGTAAAACCGCTTTTACGTAAGTCTAATTTTTCAACATACACGTTCCGAAAATTGAAAATATAATAAAATCCGAGATTTTATTATATTTTCAATTATGAGTAGGCAAAGAATTATAGAATTAGTATTAATTCGATTATTAGTGTAATACACATAATATAATAATGATATGTATTTATTATTTAATAGTACAATATGTATAAAATTTTATCTTAATTTTTGAGAAAGCATTAAGGACCATCTATAAATTATGTCACACGTTTAGGGAAGGGTAGGGGGTAATAAGTTTCGTGAAGTCACATATCAAAATCTCTAGTACTAAAACGCGAAACTTTAACTATAAACGAAAAATTAACAATATTTCCAACTCTATCTGTATGCTTATAAGGTTTAAATTGTTTTGTTCACGAATTCACGCTCGCTCTGCTACCGTGTTATGAGTCGGCCGCCTGGGAGCCGATTAACAACTGTCGCCGCTGCGCCGCGCCGCAGTGATTTTATTGTTTCGTAGTGAGCGTATAATGCCGGCCATACACACAACGGTTCACCGGAGGGTTCAAGATCGAAAATCAATTCTTTCGACGGTGTACCTGTGCATGTGTGCATGGACTTCTTCGGCCGCCTGCGCAGGTCACGTCAGTTGTTTTCTAGTGTATGCCTTGGAATGTAGTGGTTTTGAATGTAGTAGTATATAAGTTGTGGGGTTTAGATATGATATTGAATATTCTTATACTGATTATGCATTTCTCAGATTTTTACACTGTAAAACAATAAAAAAATGTATTTAAACATATTTCTTTCTTTTTATAAAAAGTGATGCTTTTTGAAAAATAACTTCTGCCTAAAACACGAATTTTTCATGTCATAAATTTCCAATTTTAGCTTTTCTTCATTTTCTTGCAAGCAAAATTTCATCAAATAATTTCTGTCTAAACCAGTGCTTGCCAAACCGGAGAGGTTGTAGATGTGCTGCGTAAAATTTCATTGTATCGTCACCGCTCTTTTAGGCCCCTTACAGACGATCAACATGGTTGATCAACATGGTTGGTCAAATGCAGTGCTGAAGTGTTTGTTGAACGTCTGTAGGCAGGTTAGATGGTTGAGGCTCCATCCAACCTGCTTACAGACGTTCAACAAATACTTCAACACTGCATTTGACCAACCATGTTGATCGTCTGTAGGCCCCTTAAAGTACGTTCGATAGTACGTTCATGATTATTGCCGGTTGCGAGAAATCTCAAAGTTTAATGTCGAATTGATAATCTGTCATTTATGAATTGATAATCTTCCGTGCGTAGAAATACTATTTTTCATAACCCATATCATAGGAGTATAGTAGCAGTACCCATATCAAGGATGACGATTCGTAGTGGAAAGTGTTCTTCCTCTAATACAAAGACTCATGGATCAGATACATACATAGAATTTCTGAATTACCTGCTTCCAAAAACTTCATAAGAACTCGAGAAGGTTTTGTAAAACCTGTACTTATTTTTACTTGCGATGGTGGTCCCGAAAATCCACGATACGAGCGAGTTATAGTTTCAGCTGTACAACATTTCAAGGATTTAGACTTACACAATTACAGGATATTTACATTGCCCAGGAAGACGAGCTTTCAACATAGTGAAAGGACGAATGGCGCCTCTTAGTCGCGGACTTACTGGTGTTGTATTAAAGCATGACAATTTCGGTTCACCTATTGACTCCAGTAATCGAACTACTGACTGGAGCTACAAAAATGTAATTTTGAGAGTGCAGGTATGGTGCTGGCTTATATTTGTATGGTTGGCCAATTGATCATTGATAATTTTCTTGTGACTGCCCAATACATTGTGCCAACAGTTACTAGACTGTAAGGGGACCAGACTTACTGCTTTCGGCAGTACAGTACTTCTTTGAGATAGTCTGTACTGTCCAATTTTTAGGTACTGCATTTGTACTGCCTTTCTTATAAGATGTACTGCTTATACTACTTCGCATGATATTGTAAAACTAAATAATTATAACTAAATAATGATTTTATGCATTTTTAAAGCGAATGCCGAATCACTGTTATCACTTTCGACAAGTAGCTCGTTAGTTAGTATGACAAAGTCGGACGATGGTGGAATTATTGTGCTGGAGCGAAATAGATGCGGTGTCGTATGAACAGGACAAACAGACCATGGGGAATCCCAACAGATTCCGTTCTCAAGTAATTTTATTAATAGTGAAAACAGTCGGACAGACAGTAAGCTCATTAGAAAATTTTCAATTATCAGTTGTTCAATCAATTTCTTTTACAATGATCAGTTGCTTTTTCTTGTGTTGATGGCTTTATTGATAGAGAATGATGATAGCAAAAATAATGACACTGTCGTAAAATGCCCTATTTGTTGCTCAGAATTCAGTATTGCTAATAGGGGCACAAATAAAACATTGCAATAGTGATAAACATAGCACTCATATTAATGTAGAAGCTTCATCATCAAAGGTGACTACTTGAAAAATATAACTTTTTCAATAGATGAAAAAAATCTGAGAGAACATATCATACAATATGCCAAAACCATAGTTTCGTAATATGGATTGTAGTGTGAAAACCATAGTTTCGTAATATGGATTGTAGTGTCAAATATAGTGTGAAAACTATTTGGAAAAAAAATTACTTGTGGGCGAAAACAAAATTCGAAGCAATAGTAGATAATGTACTCCAAAATTACGCATTCGAATTCTTGAAACAATATTTGGAAAATGCAAAAGTAAATGTTAATTTAGATTCTGTACCAAGAGAAACTTCAGCACTACTCTCAAAGCAAAACTTGCCAACACCTGCCGTGGAACGTGTAATCATAATGTTTGAGCCTTTCCGCTCGCACTTTAGTTTATACCAGGGTCCCAAAATATTAAAAGAATTTTTCGAAAACGAGTTATCTGAACTTACATTGCATTTCATTCATAGTCAACCTGTTGTAGTTCATATCACTATTAAAGAAATTGAAAGCTCTAAAGTGTCAGATCTTCCGAGGTGAAAACTGCCTTAAATAATGTGTTGGAGCAAATAGTCACTAGATATAATACTAGATTTATTCCATTAAAGTTAACGCAGAAACTCGATACAATCGAAGAGTCAACCCCTGGAAGCGAGGCGAAATTTATTAAAGAAATTAAATGTTTTTTTTATAAAAGTTCTTTTAAATATGTAAAAAAATGGACTGATTGGTTCGAAGAGCTACACATTTTTGGATGGATATAAATAAAATATAATATAAATTGGGAATCTTGGCCATCTTGAAGACAGTTCATTATTTAAAAGAAAACCATGTTGTTATCGATGATAATTAACTCTCCGATGAAGTTGGCGACAACAAGTATTGTTTCACAGAAAATATAATTGAATGGAAGAAAAATAAAACAGATGTTAGTTTGCGTTGGACAGAAATATACAAATATTTTAAAGGTTTTTGTGCATATTCCTACAAAAAACTTTAACTAATTTTTTAATTTAATTTAAAAACTCAATTACTTGTTGAATTTGCAATGTGTTTGCCGGGTACCAATGCAACAGTTGAATGAGTATTTTCAATCATCAATGATTTCTGGAGCAGTTGAACATTAATTTAAATATAGAAACCTTATCAGCAGAGGCTTCAGTAAAGGCGAACCTCCAGTATACATGTGAAGAATTTTGTAATGTTTTAAAAGAACATGAAACATTATTTAAAAACAATTCATTAAATGAAAAATATAATTATAAAAAAAAAACGGCCAAGTGCGAGTTGTGACTCGCGCACCGAGGGTTCCGTACAAACTAGTAAGTAAGGTATCTTTTTTTCTTAGGAGGACATAGCAAGCACATTCAGTTAACTTGACAAGTGGCCCTCCTGAAATCACGACCATCTTAGTACCGCTGCAAGCATAACCTCAAGATGTCGCTGTCGTACGATGGAATTCTGCCCTATATTTTATTACCATACATCCCCCATTCACTATGAGTGTTTAGGGGTTCTGGAACTTCAGTATTTGTTTTTACTGCTCAATTTTGCCTGTATACCTATATACCCTGCATAAAGCTATACAGGGTATTTTTTTAAATAACGCAAATATTTTTAAACTTATAAAAAGAAAACTTTATTTTAGTATTACACTTATTCACTAACTTATATTAAGATCTAACTATTTCTAGATCTAATATAAACTAATATATTAACTATTTCTAGATCTATTTCGATACTCTTAACATTCAGTTGTTCAATTGACTGATTTAAGTATATGTAGATTATAAAGAAAAATTAGACGAAATATAATATATACAGGATGTTACGGGACTTGAGTATGTCGCATGTCGGTTATAAACAAGCAAAATTTAGACATAATATATACCCTGTATATATTATCTATATAGAGCGTACGTGATAAACAATAAAAATATAAACAAAATAAACAAAAAAAATTCAGAATAAACAGCTTGGTGCCAACACATACTTTTTAACTTTCGGACCTAACCGACGAGGACCTAACTGTATGCAACCCATATGCTTGTGGACCCTGACAATACCACTACGACAACATTAGTGTATTTTCATAAGCTTCTAATAGTAAATTCGCATTTTTTTGTAATTAAACTACATATTTACGGTTCCCTTTACATGTGCTGTAAGACACCGCTTCTTGCCAAATTTCATGATTCTAGGTCAACGGGAAGTACCCTATAGGTTTTGATTCCCTTGTGAAATCGCAAAATATGCGACATAAACGGTCATATCTTTTGATCGCGTTGACTTACAAGTTTGATTTTTTTTACAACTGAAAGAGACCGCAGACCAGAGTATTTGATACAAATTTCAACTTGTTACCTCTTCGCGTTCCTGAAAAAAATGGTCTTGACAGACAGACAGACAAACAGACAGACAGACAGACGGACAACAAAGTGATCCTATAAGGGTTCCGTTTTCGGTACGGAACCCTAAAAATTACTCAAAATATTTCCTTTCTGCATTTTTTTTTTTGTAAAGCACATGCACAACCATTACCCCTCCCCTGGCTCGTACAATGTACTGCTTTGGCGTTTAAAAAATCTGGTCACCTTACTAGACTGGGTATTGAACAGTCTGAGATATTGGAAAATGATGCTACTTGGTACGCAAATCATGTACGTGAATCACAATATCCTTTAAAAATAGTAAAATGCGAGTTTGCCCCATGTTGCGGTGTGCGACGATCTAGCCTTTGGCGACTATTACGAGAGGAGTTTTTACCACCACCGGTCTTGATTAAACATAGACAGACGGGTATGAACCATAGAAAAAGATGACTCAGAAGGTAAATTCGCTCCAATGTCAATTCAGCTATCTTTGGATCTCCGAGCGTCACATTTGAAGCAAGTTCCGTGCGATACCAATTGCCCCTGTGTCGAGGCATACTTGTTTAAGCGATCGTGTGGCATGTGTCGTCTATATTTTTCATTATACAAAGCCACTAATTGTACGTAACACAGGTAAAATCACATCACAATCACATAAGAGGCAGCAAGAAGTTTTGCCCATCCCGAAGATTGGTCCTCAGAGTATTGCTGCTAGACGTGCCAGAAAAATCTCGGTTTGATAAAAAAAATCATGAAATTCGTATGACGTAATTTATGGATGGCCCTTTACATTAAATAAGTAATGTATTGTTACGCACAGATAATAAAATATACATAATATCTAGCTAATGAAGTGAATAATTAGATAGAAATAATATATTTCTCGACATTTCGACCCTTCTACTAATTTAATAATTAATTATACTACTATAGTATAATACTACCCTCACTATGTCGTTCTGTTTCACAGTGAGCATTTATTTAGGTGCTTTTGGACGCGAGAACGGGAGAAAATAGAATAAAGAATAGATAATTTCGCGGTCAATATTATTGAGACTATTTCTCAATGTTATCAATATACAAGTAATATAAAATACGTAATGACGTAATTTATGGATGGCCCCTTACATTAAAATGTGTTGTTGAGCACAGATAATAAAACATATATAATATATGATATCTAGCTAATGAAGTGAATAATTAGATAGAAATCATATATTTTTCGACATTTCGACCCTTCTAAGCTTATCTATATCTAAATAATGTAAATTCATTTTACATAAAAAAACATTTTCTCAATGTTTTGAAGATAATGGCACTTTTAAGGGGGCTTATTATAATATTTTCAAGTATTGCGTAAACAGGTCCAAGTTTCTTTTGATTTTGCTGACAAAGGAGGCGGAAGGGATATTATAAATCTTACATGAGATAATAAAAATGTTTGAAAAACAATATTAATAATTTAAATTAATAAATAATACTCATTTTGTTTGGATATTTGTCGAAGTGAAGAACTTGCAGACGATTGGAAATGCGCACTCATCCACCCACTCCACAAAAAAGGAGACATCTCATGTAATAACTACAGAGGAATCTCCCTCCTTTCCGTTGCCTACAAAATCCTATCCGCTTCTTACAACTCACACAAGAACAAAAACAGTTGAACCCCTAATCGGGGAATATCAAGCAGGTTTCAGACCACACAGATCATGCACTGAGCAAATTTTCAACCTGAAATCTATACTAAAAATTCGAGCTACACGAAATCTCCCAACCATCTGCACATTTGTCGACTTCCATCAGATCGAAGTTCTAAAAAAATGTGCCGAGAAAGCTGGACTACAAATTTTCTTTTCGAAAACCGAATTCCTGGCCACAAAACACATCAAAACAGAAAATTTAATTACAAAATACGGCACAATAAACAAGGTTAATCACTTCAAATCATTAGGTGAAATTATTGAACCTACAGGAAAAGAAAGATTAGCACACAAAGCACGGGAACTCAAAATGCAGAAAGCGTATGGGAAAATTGCGAGCATCTACAATAAAAAATCCATAAATATTAACGCAAAAGTCCGACACTACACTATTGTTATCAAACGTGAAATACTCTACGCCAGCTAGACTTTAAACCTTAATTACAATGTAGACATAGAGAATATCAAGAAGGCTGAAAGAAAAATTATCCGAAAAATCCAGGCCCAAAACTAACAGACGAAGGATATCGTCTACAATCACACACTGTCACGGAAAAATACTCCAAGATCGAAACCGATTTCCGCAAACGACGACTGAAATTCTACGGGCACGTTATGAGACTAGGTGACAACCGACTAACAGGAAGAGTTTTGAAGTACCTACAGAAAATGAAAACGACAACAGTCTGGTTAAAACAGGTCCAAATTGATATAAAAAAACTTCAACATCTCACCGATAGACATCGAAAGTCGAAAAATTTTCAAACATAAGGTCTACAGCTGGGAAATTATAACACAGGGAAAACCCAAAATAACAAGAGGAAAATGGAGAGATGAACGTCGAGCTAAACATAGCGACACAATGAAACAATTCTGGAACAACAAGAAAAATAAAAGCAACAGGTCATAATTTGCTTTATGTGATCCCCTGTGGGTCTAAACAATGTAAATACTCCTTTTATTATGCTTATGCCGATTTCTTTTCATATTTCTTATAAGAAATCAATCTTTAAAAATGAGTAAAAAAAATGTAGGTCTCTCTCCCCTGCTTATGCGGGGGGTAGGGGGTCGGTATCTAAAATCATTGTTTGCTTGTGTAATACTTAAATACACTGTAAGGTAAATTCTAGACAAGAATAAAGATAAATACAGTATAATCTCGATAATCCGACATATATGTGGCCAAACAAGCGCCAGATTATAAGAAAGAGTGTTGGGAGGGAATAGCGTGAGCGGCCTCCAGACCGCCGGATTACTGAACGTGTCGTCCGATACAGGCCGATTTATGTACTTAAATTTAGTACCGAGATGCAACTAAATATGGTGATTCTTTAAATATTTTTAATCTTTCCAATATTTTATTTATCACTAGCTTTACAAAAATTTTCAATTAAACGTCGGTTATAGTCGACATTCGACTATAACCACAGCACTCCACCACGCTAATTCGTTGCGGTTTATTTGCGCAAGTTAGATACTTGCGATTTGAATAGAAAAAACAAATATAAAAGTAATAAAAATGTGCTGTTGCTATATAGTTTCATAGTAGTTTCGTCACTCCCAAGCCGGTCATTGTATGCAGACCAAATATCAAATGACATAAAAAATTGTAAAAGTCTGTAATATCACATAGCAGTCTGTGCTATATATACATATTTCTATTTAACTGCGTTAATCAGATACTCTTTACCTAGCAGCATAATTCTGCAGTAGCGAAAGGATAAATAGATTAATACCTATATTACTATCAATGCTATTCTTAAGGTCTAATCTTAAATAGCGTGTTTATACTGTCAATACTAAGTTTGCCTTATTTGTAAATTATCTAATAGTAAGGAAAGTAGTACCTGGTGATGCAGCGTGGTAAACTATGGATCCATCATGCATTTTCTCTGGAATGACTGTATGGCAGACTGACAAAAGAACCAAAAGTTCCTTCAATAAATCCGCATTTTTGTGATTGTTTTGAATATGCTGAAATAAGAAATATTATTTAGTGAATCCAAAAATAAATGTTATACACCAAATTATAAATTCGAATGTACAGAAATTATAAATAAAACGAAAACGATTAAACGAAATTGGATTCAGAATTATAAAAGAACGAGATTTTCCGAGCACAACATCTAAGAACTTTAATACTATTTTTGATATTTTGCCGTCAGTCGTTGCTGTAAGTCATTAAAGCACTCATATGGGTTCGTTAATGTACTTTTTTATAATTAAAGTGATTTATAAAAATATTGCACAAATTATTTTTGTATTTGCGTAGACAGTTTACGTAAATACTAGATTAATTCTTCTTCTTCATATGACGCTCCAGCCCAAATCGGGCCCTGCCCACCTGTATTTTTGTCATCCATTCTTCCCTGTCCTTTGCTGTTATTCTCCACGCTCTTACTTCGAGTAGTTGGCATGCGTCTTCACGGGTCTCTTCCTCCCACAGTATTCTTGCCGCCTGCCTTGCATTTTTGCGTTCAGTGCTCTTGGTGGCAGACGGTTGTCGTCCATCCTGAGCACGTGTCCTGTCCATCTTAGTCTTCACAGTCTGATGAATCTAGAAATCGGTGGTTCTTGGTAAATCTGGTATAGCTCGTTATTGTACCTTGGCCTTCTGATATTTCCGACCGTTACCACCACTCCTAGAATCCACGTAGCACCTTGCGCTCAAATATGTCCATCGTGTTCTTGTATTTTTCGGTCATAGTCCATGTTTCGCTACAACAGCATGCAATGGGCTCAATTATTGCCTTGTATATTCTAAGCTTGTTTTTGCGGTGCACACTATTGGATCTTAATATGTCCGCCATTGGATATGTACGCCTTATTTGCTGCTAGGACTCGTCTTCTTACTTCTCCGTCTTCGGTACCATCTTTGTTGATTTCCACACCCAGATATATAAATTTGTTGACATCCTCGATGTTGTCTGCCAATTCTAATTCTGGCCCGCGCTTTCTCCTTTGTTTTGTTTGTGTTGAAGCTGAGCCCGCCAGCTATCTTTGGCAGCTGCTTTTAGTTGGGCATAGTTCTTCTGCGCTTCGTCGGCCCTTCTGCTTATAATATTTATGACATCGTTATATGCCGCTAGTTGCACTGTTTTGTTGGCTAGGATGTTATTCCTACCTACACTCAAACGTCTTATAACTAATTCCAGCATTAGGTTGAAGAGTGTGGGTGTTCGCCCATTGCCTTGTTTCAACCCTTTCGTTATTTTAATGGGATCCGTGTGTTGGTTTTGGACGCACACCACGGCTTCAGTTTGGCACATTGTGGCCTTTATCATTTTCACCAGTTTAGTTGGTATCTTCAGCTGCTGTAGAATTTGGTAGAGGTTGTTGCGGTCGATAGAATCGAATGCCTGCTTATAATCGATGAAGATGTTGTGCACATCAATGACGTATTCCCATGCTTTATTCAAAATTTGCTTCACTGTAAAGATCTGGTCCACTACATTAATTGGTACAATATTTTTATAAATCTTTTTAATTACAAGAAAGTACCTTACATCTTATTTAACTATTTCCTTATATTTGATTATGTTGCTAATATAACCGAATAAATATATTATTTTAATGTATCTTAAATAAATACGTACTTTGACTAAAAGTGAAGAATCAACGGTATCAGACGTTGTATAAACTTCCGTGCCAACTGCGCATCTTTTAAACTCCATCACGTTTCTAGTTAACGTCCCAGTCTTATCAGAAAATACATATTTAACTTGTCCTAGCTCTTCATTTAAATTAGATGTTCTTGCCATTGCTGGTGTATCTGTTTCCGCATAATACATTTCCCGATCCATATTGATAAATATTGCCTAAACAAAAATAAGTAAATTACTGTAAATTAAGCAAAATATTGTTAATTTTTCAAATACCTGCACGAATCTAACTACTTCTAAGGTCACTTGCAACGAGATGGGAATTAGATTATTAAAAAGAATAATAAAAGTGAGAAGATTATAGATAAAATTTTGTGGAATTGCTAAAAGAAAATATTTTTATATTTTTCACTTTTTATATTCTTTATTGTTGTTACCTTCTAAAGCAATGTACCAATCTGTGGTTAAGTGAGTGTTGGACCAAATCTCGTTACATACGGAACATATCAGACACATAACGAGAAGAATTCCAAACAACAGAAGGATTTGGACATTGGTCAGTTTATCAACACTCGAACGTTTCAGAGGGGCCTTTGTCGAGTTTCTCATTAATTTTGTTTCATGCCCTGTATATATTACTATTCCAAATACCCAAGACGTGTTGCGTAACATCGCACCACGCAGAAGAATTTGATCAGGCCCCAAAGGATACGTACTATCAAATAACAGATATTTCATAAAATGTTGTAAACATGAATTATAAGCCTAGTAAACCTATCTTAGATGTAAAAATTTTAAAATGATGTTTTAATCTTACGTTTGGTTCATTTCGTGCAAAATTCCAGTAAATTCGTACAGATGTCGATTCGGCGGTTCACATTCGATGGTACCAGTCAAACGAGTTAAAGCTTGGACCGACGTTATTTTTGCAGTACTTGGCAACGCTTGTCTGATTTTCAAATTAGTTTCTCCGTCTAAATTAGCTGTTTCGATAAAACTGATACCTTGCGGCTCACTAAAACAAACCAAATTTAAAATTCTCCATAAAAATTATTTTCTAGTTTTTACCTGGACGATAAAACAACCAAATCGGCAGGAAAAAAGTTATTATTCTGTACTTTAACTATATCCCCAACTACTACATTTATCCACTTAACCTTTACCCACGAATCTCCTCGTAAAACATCGACTTTTCTATAATTCGTCTCATCATCTGCTCTGTGCCGCTTCTAAATAATAAATCTTAATTAAAAAACTTATTAAAGACTCTTATCGGCACCCTTCAACTTTCTTTTATTTAATTCCTGATATTATAATGAAAAATAAAGCTTTTAATTAAAAAGAAACTTACTACGTCTTCGATGATTTCCTTGATGGCAGAAACAGAGAGTATAAAAATCAATGGTACCAGTGTGGTGTACCGACCAGTTGGCGATACATCTGGTATCTGTTGGAGCAAAGCTATTAACAAGAAGAACACATTGGCCCATCTCCGAAATTGCTCGAATAAGAATAATGGAGCAAAACGCCAAACACTAAAACAAATAAATTGGTTTAAAAATTTAAAAAATATAATTGATTTATTTCTGTCGGAGATATTTCCTGTATCTTAATAGTTAAAACCTTTAAATTAAAATAAAACTAAATCAAGCTTTTAATTTGGTAAAAAACAAACTCAATGATTTTGATTATTAAAATAGGTTATGTTAGGTTAGGTTAGGCAAAATGTTCCCAAGAAAATATTCCCAATATAAGGTTCCTGAACAAAATATACCCGAGCAAAATGTTCCCTACAAAATGTTCCCAACAAAATGTTCCCCACAAAATGTTCATAACAAAATATTCCCAACATAAGGTTCCTGAACAAAAAATTCCCAACATTAGATTCCTGAACAAAATATCCCCAAGCAAAATGTTCCTAATAAAATATTCCCAACAAAATGTTCCCTAGAAAATATTCCCAATATAAGGTTTCAGAACAAAATATTGCCCACAAAATGTTTTTCTCATGTTGTAGTAAAATGCAATAACATGTTAACCCATTTTTTAACAATCAGGAAGGAAAAGAAATAACAATGATTTTATTGTAAAAACCAATTAATTTATTAAAAAATAGTAAATGCTACATAAAAAAAATTTAATATTTTATTTCAAAAACTTAAATGAGAATGGGGTGTACTCAAGTGGGTACACTGGGAAGATCTGGGTTCCAAAAGTTCCAAACAATTAAAAAAACATATATACGCAATCCCGTTTTAGCTACATATTATTAGATGGCGTAAAAATGATAAAATATTGGTGTACCTGCTTGAGTACAGCAGTAAAAAAATGGGTTAATATGTATTATTTTATGTCACGGTAACACAAAATTTTAGTTTAGAGCGCTTGGAGTTGGCCAGAATGATAATCTTATTGGTTTTCTAAAGCTTCTTTCACACACAACGAATACTCGCTGCTATTTGGCACTCGTAGCGAGTATTCGCTGCGTCTACATGCTATTCGCTGCGAATAGATTCATTCGCCGCGAGTTGAATTCGAGGCGATTGGAATTGGACATGTTCAATTTTACTCGCTGCCAATGCGCACTCGGCGCGAGAATTCCCTATGTGTGACAGGGTACCCGCTGTGAGTAGCCATTTAGCTCAGCATACATTAATTTTAACACCTAGACCTGACTATTTAAACTCATGTAAGTTGTGAAATGAAATTCAAAGAAGGGTCCCTATGAAAAAAAAAATGCATTTCATATTTTTTACTTTTGTGGCTAAACCGAATGATTTAACTAAATTTGCAAAGAATACTTTTTACTAGGCACCTACATCTTACATATGGAAATCCGGGTTACAATTTTCTATTTTAAAGGGTTAACGAGATATTTGCAAAAAAAAAAACCTTTGAAGTAAAAATAATTCCCCACGCCGCCCCCAATGGAGGCAGAGCGTTAAAAGTTGATCAAAAGGTACTTCCTGTGGATACTCACATTCAGTAAAAGTTTCATTGAAATCCTTCTAGTGTTAATACATTTTCTCGCTATTTTTTAACATTTTGAAAATTTCCGGTCGGAATTCGTGATGTTAAACTGGTCGGGTCTAGGTGTTGAAATTAATGTATGCTATTTAGCCCTTACACGCCAGTGACACGCCGAAGACTACACGAAATTCTCTTGTAGAACTCGCTGTGCGTGACAGGCAGGCAGCGAATTGTCGCTGCAAGTGTTATTCGCAGCGAATACACTCGCAGCGAGTATTCGCTATGTGTGACCGAGCCTTAAGAGGCTTAGCTTACAATTACAATTTCGAAATGTATGTATTTGCGTCACTGAAAATTGTCAGATTCTGAATTTTCTTCAAATTCTGATTAATTGTAGATACTTTTCTATATGACCTGAATGAATGTATAAGGTAAACGTGGGGGATATGACGCACAATTCGGGTTTTTTGCCGAATCTCAAACGCTAATACCTATCATGACATGTTGATTGGTATTAATGGTGCTTAGGATAAAGTGACCACACGTCCCAATTTTGGCGGGACAGTCTCGTTTTTTGGAAGACAGTCTCGCGTCCAGCCGACTTGGAAAATGTCCCGCTTTTTAGAAAATATCTGCATTTGTTATTATAAAAATACTGTAATATATAAAATAAGATTTTTCCACATATTCCCATAAATTCTCATTTTTTAATGTCACCTAATGAAATTTTTGAATATCCTCGAATTGAACACTCCAATCTTTATCTTCAACAGAGTGATAAAGATTGGAGTGTTCAATTCGAGGATATTCAAAAATTTCATTAGGTGACATTAAAAAAGGAGATTTTATGGGAATATGTAGAGAAACCTTTTTTATAGAGAAATATATTAGTAATATCATTTTCCGAAAAATAATATTTGCGGAAATAATCTTGTATCTACTCACATACAAAAATGAAAACAATAAATATATTATTGTATGTCAAGGATGCCATTATTATAGTTCAATGTAAATCAAATGGAGTTTCATTATTAAACGATTTCTGTTTGTTGCTACTATGGCAACTACTTGCGTTGAGAGAGATTAATTAAATTTCAACGTCAGAATTTATTTTCACTAAGTCTATGTTTTTTGTTTAGTGACGAAAGTTGTTGCCATAGTAACAACAAACAGAAATCGTTTAATAATGAAACTCCATTTCATTTACATTGGACTTTTTTGCACGATTTGGATACTTGCGCACAAGATTATAATAATGGCATCCTTCACATACAATAATGTATTTATTAATGTGTTCATTTTGGTGTGTGAGAAGATAAAATATTTTCTTTTAATTATTGGTCTGCTTTCATAACTAAATTATAATTCTCATTTCATGCCATTTGTCTCGCTTTGTCTCAATGAAAATGTGGTCACTTTAGCTTAGGACTATTAGATATTCATGGCATAAATTGTAATAAATTGTAACTTTAATCTTAAAATAAGAACTACAATATAATCTCGGTAATTCGGCCGTTGGTTAATCGGATGACACGTTCAGTAATCCGGCGGTCTGGAGACCACTCGCGCTCTTCCCTCCTAACATCTATTTCTTATAATCCGGCGGTTGTCTGGTCCCAAATGTGTCGAATTATCGAGATTATACTGTACTGCAATTTATAAAAATATTTAGAGTCAACTATTGCGTTATATCCCCAACAGAGGGGGTAATATGACGCAGCCGGTATGGGGGATATGGCTTATGGGAAATTATATATGAACCAAAAATAAAAATTCAGAAAGTGGAAACTCCTGAAACTTATAGGTAAACAATGAAAGAATAGGCGTACCTAAAAAGAATATGACCAATGACCTAATGTTTGAATATTTAATTAGGTAATTTTAAGCATTAAAAGGGTACCTAACTTAAATAACATATTTACACAAGTCTGGGACCATGAATATTTCCCTCGTCTTACAAACTTGTTGTAGATTGTAGATATGGTGGTGACGACTTGTACTGCGACCTTTATAGATCTATTGTACCCCACCCTCCTCCTCCAAGTGTTGGTGTACTTACCCATTTAGAGCGCCTCCTCTAATCCTGACTCCTTTAGGAATTTCAGGATCTGGGTGGGATTCAAGGCCTGCAGCTCCTCTGTGTTCAAGCAGTGAGAACCAAGGTACAGCTGTCTCTTGCGGAGTAATGCTCCGCAGTCTTTGAACAGATGTATGGGGGTTTCCTCTGCTGAACCACAGAATCTGCATCCATCATCCTCCTCTAGGCCTAGGGCCTTGAGATGTTTCCTAAGTCTGCAGTGTCCCGTCAGGGCTCCTGTCAGAATTCTGAGCTTGTTCCTGCTTAGTTTCAGGCAAGCTTTAGTTCTCTTCTGGTTGAAAGATCCCAGCATCACTTTGGATTGCCTTAGCCCTGGAAGTTCTTCCCAGGTTTTCATCCATTTTCCTCTTATTTCTTCATCTAAACTTTTGCGGATGGTGTTCACGCTCATACCGCAAAAGGGTTCCGGACCTATAAAGGGGCTACTGGATCCCTTGTTTGCTAGGTGATCGGCTTCTTCGTTTCCATCTATACCAGTGTATCCTGGTACCCAGTATAGCGTTACTTTATTATCCCTGCCAAGCTTGTTTAGCTTCCCCACACAGTCCCATACCAGTTTGGATCTGATGGTGTATGAGCTAATGGCCTTGATGGCTGCTTGGCTATCTGACAGGATAGCAATTCGTTTTTTGCGGTAATTCCTGTCGAGGTTAAACTGTGCACATCTTTCGATTGCGTGTACCTCTGCTTGGAAGATACTTGGGGATGTTCCCATGGATTCGGAGTATCTGGTACGAGGTCCAAACACTCCTGCACCAGTTCCTTCCTTTGTCTTCGAACCATCTGTATACCACTTGATGGAATTTTGCTCTATGTGGTATGCTGAGGATTCGTCGCTCCAATCGGCTTTACTACTACACATTGCTGTGTAGTTTTTCTCGAAGTGCTATTTGCATACCATTTCGTCCTTTGGTATTTCCAGCCAGGGGATCTTGGCAGCGAGGCTGTTTCGGTCTCTGCTCCCGATTATTTTACCTCTGCCCATTCCTTCCTTGCTGAACCTTACGATCGCCGATCTGGCGGCGCTCTTCACCACAAGGTGCAGCGGAGTCAGATCCAGCAGCAGCTCCAATGCTGCTGTCGGACACGACCCCATCGCTCCCGTGATGCAGACACACGCCAGTCTTTGAATCTTCTCAAGCTGTTTCCTCATAGAGGCCAGCTTGATTCTACTTCCCCACGCAACCGCCCCATAAGTGATTGCAGGTCTCACTATCATGGTGTACATCCATCGCAGGATAGTGGGGTTACAACCCCACGTTTTTCCTGCTAGATTTCTGCACACCATTAGGGCGCGTTTGGCTTTACCTACCACTGCCTCAGCGTGTCTATTCCATAGGAGTTTGCTATCTAGTGTAATACCCAGATACCTTATCTCCTGTTGGTATTCTACTGCCTTCCCATCTATGAGTATGGGATGCAGGCAGTTTAGTTTTCTCCTTCTAGTAAATGGTATCACCGTGGTTTTGCTCGGGTTGAGTCTCAATCCCACTGTTTGACACCATCTACTAGTTACTTTGAGGCCTCTCTGAACAATTTCACAAAGCGTTCCCTCAAATTTTCCTCTGGCCATTATGACTATGTCATCGGCGTAACCTTGACATTTGATGTCTAGGTTGTTTAGCCTAACCAGTAGTTCATCAACTACCAGGCTCCACATTAGCGGTGATAGTACACCTCCCTGTGGGCACCCTCGAGTTGTGGAGATCTTAATGGTATCTCTTCCCACTTGTGTCTCCGCCACTCTAGTTCTCAGCATTTCTCCCATCCACTTTGAGATAGTGCTGTCGATACTCCTTCTCTCGAGGGCCGCCTTGACAGCCTCGTGTGAGGTGTTGTCAAAAGCTCCCTCTATATCCAAGAAGGCACATATCGCTACTTCCTTTGTCTCTAGTGCTGCTTCTATTTCATTTGTCAGCTGATACAGGGCGGTTTCTGTGGATTTCCCTGCTCTGTAAGCATGCTGACTCTTGTGTAGTGGTGTACCTACCAGCACCATAGTCCTAAGGTAATTATCAATCACCTTCTCCATTGTCTTTAACATAAAAGATGTTAGACTAATGGGTCTAAATGACTTCGGTTGAGTGGTGTCTTTCTTTCCCACCTTCGGTATAAATACCACCTTCTCCATAGCTCCGGTATATATCCGAGCGCTAAACTACTTCTAAAAATATTTAGAAGATACGGCATTAGTTCTCTCTCTCCCTTTTGTAGGAAGGCAGGAACTAATCCGTCCACACCTGGGGCCTTAAAAGGATGGAAAGGGCCGATAGCCCATCTGATTCGGTTTTCCGTACAGATGGACGCTGCCCTCTTCCAGTCGGCCCGACTTGGTTTCCGTGGTTGCATCAAGCCCTCGGTCTCCCTGTATCTTCTGCATCCCGGAAAATGGGTTTCTAGTAGGAGGAGAGCTCTTTGCTCTTCATCCTCCGTAAAGGTCCCATCCGGTTTCTTGAGAGTGGTTGTCATTTCCACTCTATCCTTCGCTAGTGCTTTGTGCAGTCTAGCTGCCACCGGCGTGGATTCTATGTTTTCACAGAAGGTCCTAAAGTTTTCCCTTTTTGCCCTTCTGATCTCTTTATTGTAGGTGGTAAGCACCTCAGAGTATTCTAGCCAATTTCCGTATTGCTTGGCTTTGTTGAAAAGCCTACGTACTTTTGCTCTTAATGTAGACAAATTTTTGTTCTACAATCTACAATCTACTAACTTGTTTGGGGGGGTTCAAGTTTCCCCAAAACCGCGGACTCTTCATAAAAAAGTCAAAATATCGTCACCTACGGGCCACTTCCACAACTTACAGTTTTATTTCATGGCCTTCACCTTCAGGCCGTCATCTAAAACCTTCACTGTTTTAAATCGAAGAAAACATTGCCATCATACTTGCGACATATTCTCCTACGATTTTTTGAATAGGCACCCACTGTTCTTTTACTTTTTCATCCTCGGAAGATTTTCCATACCACTGGCCCCCAGATGATGATGGCAATTTTTCCATTAGAATCTTCTTTTTGCCGGCTTTCGAGGCTTGAATGTCTTCTCCTGCTTTGCAATTTACATTGCTCGTTTTCCCTTTTAAGCTTCTGTATTTGTAGGCGTTGTCAAAAGTTGATCATGCTATTTGTTTTTCGCCACGGCAGCAAGCACTAGTGACTAGAATTTCGTAGGGCTCGCTTCTGTGATTGCATTGATGTGGGGCTCAGTAGGTTTTTTCTTGGGTGTGCTGGGTTGAGGATCCAAGCCTGAGCTACCACTTTCGTCGTCCTTGTCCTTATAGGTGGACTCCGGGGCTCCTTGTAGGTAGGAGTAATTGGGAATGGAGGAGGGGAGAACTGGAACACACCGCAGGCCCGGAAGCCTGCCGAACCCGTAAACATTGTTGCAGCTTGAAACCATGCTTTTTGTAGAAGTTGGCCAAAGTGTCTGCGCTATATCTATTTTTCCAGGTTTTGCATATCCCCGTTCTATAGCTGCACTTCAGTAATAGGCCTTCAATAGTTCGAAAAACGGTTGAGAGGCTGTAAGTAATGTGTTTGTGGC
The DNA here is from genome assembly GCA_944588485.1 of Phosphuga atrata. Taxonomy (NCBI): domain Eukaryota; kingdom Metazoa; phylum Arthropoda; class Insecta; order Coleoptera; family Silphidae; genus Phosphuga; species Phosphuga atrata. Next base: position 18,427,746 of record OX155894.1, on the reverse strand, counting down.
AGGTGATACAAGGAGAGTGTCTGTTGTCAAAGGGTGCCCGCAGGGTGAGTTACTATCTCCTCTCCTGTGGGACATGGTTGTCAACAGTCTGCTTGTGTCACTAAACAACAAAGAATTTATATACCCAAGGATATGCGGATGACATAGTCATTCTCATCAGAGGGAAATTTCCTAATTTAATACCAGAGCTCATGCAAAAAGCGCTGAACGAGATAGCGATATGGTGCAGGGGGTAGACCTTCAAGTAAATCCCCAAAAATCCACTCTAGTGCCATTCGCAGAAATGAAAAAAATTGATAGGTTACGGCTACCAATTTTTTACAATGAGCGTCTAATGGCTCGTCTACACTATGGCCCATCTTGAGCCACTGTGAGCCATCACCATTGTGTAGAGGGGTAGATGGCCTATAGTGGCCTAAGTAGTAGATGATGGAGTTGGTGAAGGCCATGGATGGCGTTGGGAGCGGTTCGACTACACAAAGCTGGCCAGCATGCGCAAGTAAGCTGCGCAGTGGCTTAAGTGGCATGTCCATACCATGGGCCATCATTATTTCCTTTATCGCACGCTTATCAGTGCCTGCTGCTTGTTGTCATGATAACACTGATTTTAGTAATTATTATTATTTAATTATAACGAAATATTTAGTTTATTGAGATATTAGTTTATTGAAATATTAGTTTTTTTAAATAGATAATTAGTTTTCTATAACAAGAAATAGCTGTTTATTATTAATCATGGCAAAATCGAAGAAATTATAAATTTGAATTCAAGTATTTAGGTATAACCCTGGATACTAAACAGACTTGGAATCAACACCTTAAGAAAGCCACCAACAAGTGTAAAGTGGCATTAATGATGACTAGAAGAACATTTGGCAAATCATGGGGAGTACAACCCAAAATAGTAAATAGTAGTACTGGCTGTATACTACGGTAGGTAGATCCATTCTAATATATGGTTCCACGGTATGGTGGACCAAACTGAAGCAAAAACAGGCCATAAAGGAACTTGTCAATTACAGGATAGTTAAGAACCGCACCAACTGTAGCTCTGGAAGTTATGACAGGCCTGCCTCCCCTAGATATCTTCATCATGGGTGAGGCAAGAATGCAGGTGTAATGGTATAAGAGATGCAGGTGTAATGGAACTTGGCAGGCTCTGCCGAGTACAGGGCACACCACGAAAACGAATGCTGTATTAGAGCCATACTTCAATATTGAGGGAGACTCAATGCCCAAAAAGCTTTCATTCGATCTACCCTTCAAAATACAACTACGTTGGATAGAAGGTAAGAAAACGTTCATGTGTAAAGGTGGGCTGGACTGGTATACAGACGGCTCCAAAAATGACAATGGAACTGGCGCAGGAATCTACGGACCGGCCCTGAGGTACAGCTTGTTTGTGCCTCTGGGATCACATATCACGGCATTAAATACACGCTGAAATACACGCCATCGTGATCTGTGCCCGTGAAAATCTAATGATGGACTACAAAAGTAGAAACATCCGCATTTTCATGGACAGTCAGGCTGCGATAAATGCCCTAACGTGCCATGAGATCAAATCCAAAACACCTTGGAACTGCCTCCAGAAGCTCAAGGCACTGGCAAGACACAACAAGGTCACACTTGCTTAGGTACCGAGCCACAGGACACTGGTAGGAAACGAAATGGCGGACAAGTTAGCAAAGGATGGTGCTAACAAAGCAAATATCAGTGCTAGCATGGACTCCAACAATACCAAAACCATATTCCGTAATATAATCTGTAAATGGGTAGCTACCAAGCACCGGCTACAGTGTGATAAAACAAATACGCAGAAACACAGCAAACGAATGCTAAAAAATCCATCGGCCTCTTTAACTGCTGAACTCCTGCAACTAAAAAGAAAGCAGATTATAATTGTAGCCGGTCTACTTACAGGCCACTTCCCTCTAAGAGAACATCTGCACAATATGATGAACCACTGTGCAGACTATACTATGGAGGAAACTGCCTCTCTTATAGTCTTCCATTGTGAAGCAATTGCTCGTAGTACTGTACAATTGCACGTTGAAGTAATTGCATCGCAGAAAATTAGATCCCCGTGAAAAACATGGCGTATAGACTCCTAAAACTAACACAGGCGCTGGATCTATTCGTACGAACAGAAAATTGTGACGAAATACAATAGGCCACAAGGCCGCAGTGTTTTTAGGGTTTACAGTCCTTGACCCACATTGATTGCAAAAAAAAAATGTCATTTACCAGCGCTATCTCTAATATGTCAGGCGAGTTAGTGTGTGATCCATGACCATCAAGCAATACTAAGCATGGACCAGCTGTCTTCCTTGGGATGAAATGGTTTTCCAGCCAATTCTTGAAAAGCTATTCATTTATGTAGGCTGATTTTCCACCCACTACCACTTCAGATCCGTTAGGGATATTATCAAGCCACACTTGTTGCTTGTAAGCGCCTTTGAAAACTACGTAGGGCGGTAAAAAACTTTCCTCTGCATTACAACAGGCAATAACTGTCACTGTATCTCCTTGTTCCAAAAATTACAAACAAAAAAAATATAAAATAATCGTTCCCTTTCGACTAGAATTTATTTTCATTTTGACCTACTATTGGAAGCCTTGACCTCAAAGCCATGGAAAATTCTGGTAAAACCTAAGATAGGAATGAACCACATAAACCCCAAGGAATGGGAAACACACTTCGGCGTGATATTAGACCACCCCAGCGGCACACTACCAGACAGACTAAAGGAAACTGAAGACAATTGGTACAATTTACGAATAACAGAACAAGAAGTAGCAGAATGTGTAAATAAACTTAAAACCAAGAAAACCACAGGACTTGACAACGTAACTAACGAACAAATCATCGCATCTTTCCCACTTCTCGCCAACTGGTGTGTAGACATTTTCAATAATATACTGGAAACCAACGAAATCCCACCGTCCTGACAGGCCTCAAAAGTTATAACACTCTACAAAGGCTAGGGCAACCTCCGAGACCCTAACTCGTTCAGAGGCATAGCAACTCCCAATACAAATGAAACTACTAACGAAAATCACAAACAACAGACTCACGGATCATCTGGAAGACATTCTACTTGCAGAGCAGTTCGGGTTCAGAAGAAATAGAACCTGCGAAGATTTAAGAAGCAATTAATCAACTAACCTCCGAAGTACAAAGAGCCTCTGCGCCCCGGGGATCGCTCCATGCTGCCTTCATCGATTTCCGCAAGGCGTTTGACCTAGTGAATAGGAAAATACTATGTGAAAAGCTAAGCCAGGTGGGTGTCAAAGGAAAAACATTTAACTTCATACGATCAATGCTAACCACGAACTTCATAAGAATCGACAACGGGAGGGAACTATCTGTCGAAATTCCCCAAAAAACAGGGATTGATGCAGGGCGACACTCTAAACACTTTAATTTATTCCAAAGACCTGCCCGAATTCATCAAAATTCCAGATACCACTGCATCATGTATGCTGATGACCTGGTCATCTACTCCAAAAACCTAACAGCACCACAATCGAGCCTGGATCGACTAAATACCTGGTGCACAGACAACAAACTATCAATAAACCACGAAAAAAATAAACTCATGAAGTTCAGAAAGGGCGGGAGGCCCCGTAACTCCGACATGGTCAACATGTCAAAGAAGCCATCAGCTAGAACTAGTAAACAACTACGAATACTTGGGAGTGACCATGCAAACGACACTTACACTCTCAAAACACATTGCTGAAAAGGACAAGAAAGCAGCTCAAATCATCGGAACCATCAAGAACTTGCAAGCCCTGAGTCTAACGACGGCAGTAAATCTATACAATATAAAATTCTGGTCTGCCCAAACATACTGCTTCAAATCTCTGTGCCACCTCCTGACCGCAAATCACCTAATAGAGCTAGATAAGATAAGGCAAGATACCTAAAAAAGGCAATGGGTCTCCCCATGAATACCTCAAACACATTCACCTTCCACCTAGCAAACTCAAACACAATGGGAGAAGATATCATGGAAAGCTTTGAAGACATACCATCCGAAACCAAGGAGTCCTACAGAGAAATATCAGAAAATAAAAATACACATACTAGAGATACACTGACGGCCCCGCCTTCTACACACAGTGATACACACAAAAATAACAGACAATTTATTTACATACATAATTATATTTGTTCTTTAATGTAGCTATCTGCTTCTGTAGAAACGAAATAAATTAATATTTATAATCATTTAAAGGCATATAAATTGGCAACTATATAGGCTTCATGCCGCAAATGTTTGTATTATGGAGAGATGTACTGTACATTAATGAGTACAAATAAAAAATGTTTCGTACGGTAGTAAGTAAAATTTTGTTATTAATGTTTTTGTTGTTTAAGAATATTTTGCCGGGAACATTTTGTTCCGGGACATATTGCTCAGCATTATGTTGGGGATTTACATTTTGTTTGGGGATATTTTGTTCAGGAACCTTATATTGAGAATATTTTGTTGGGCACGTTTTTTGGAAATATTATGTTGGAAACATTTTCTTTGGTGATATTTAGTTCAGGAACCATATGTTGGAAATATTTTCTTGAGAACAATTTGTCGCGACACCTTAAAATATATTTAGTGTGTATGCTATATAACATTATTATGTTATATAATGCTATTAAATATTATTTTTTGAATATATTTTAGAAAATTGTATTTAATATCTTACCTGTATTTCGCGGTTGAAATTCGATTTCCTACGAATTTGGTGACTAGTGGTTGCACCCGGTTTATGAATATTATCCGAGGTTCAAGGGTAGTATCACGCTGCTCAGTGTTGCGGTCCAACGGCGAGGAACCCGTACCATCATCATCATCTTTAAACGATATTTTAAAATAGAAAAAAAAATCAAAATGTGTTTTCAAAAAGTTTTTGGCAATATTCTTATTAAAAAAAACTTTTAGTGCTTAGAGTTTAATAAGCTTTAGAATTGATTTCGTTTAAAGGGGAACCTTGGGAGAATTTAAAATGCCATCAAATGTCAGGTTTTGAATTAAATTTCTATCTACAGTTTTCTGTTACTTTGTAATCCCAAAGGGAAAATATATTTTTATTAACAATTTACCAAAAACTTTCTACATGGAAAAGAAAAATATAAATTCAAAACGTTATTTACATTGTTAGTAAGATAGAAAGAGTAAGAATAAGAAAAAGAGTTAATGAAAACAGCTATTTAAATAAAAATTGAATATTTTTATAAAAAAAATACGCAATAAATTAAAATAATGCAACTAGCTAAATTAATATGTATATATGCCACACGCACGAATCCAGTTAATAAAACTAGAGGTATGTTAGTAAACCAAACCTATGAAAAACCCACAACAGAAAGAGAAAAGAATTATATGGAATTGCTTACGCCCAGTGACCGAAAGTCTCGCACGCAAAACCTGATACAAATTATTGTAAAAATTCATCGTCCACCTACAACACACTTAACGAGGCGCGCGCGAGCACTTTCTTGTTATCCTCAGTGTTTCACTTCACATCTTTTTGGTTTTCCAAGGGGGATCCTAGATTCAGAAGCACAATCTGTTACCATTGTTATTCTCGTGATACAGAACATCGGGGAAAATGGAAAAATCGATAAATTGACGGCACAGGCGCGTACGCCGCACCAATGTGATCGGCAAATTTTAAATCTTTTTGAATTTTTCATAAACGGGGATATTTCAAGAAAAACTCCAATTAATTATAAATTATAATTACTTTAATCGATAGTTTCACTTCAATTAAAACGAGCAACCACCCAAACATTCTTATACATTGTACTAATACCACACAACACCCTACAAACCTAAACAATTACTAACTACTAACAAATATTTAATTTTCTTCTTACAATTACTTAGTGTGAATCTAATTGTTAATCTCTAATTGGTAATTAAATAAAATTTAAGTTTTATGCTTATATATGGGTTGCGGCTGTAGCTCATAATATTGCACTGCTTTAAATTATTAAATAGCTTCGATTTGCCCTATTTCTTGCTTATTATTATAATCGCGACAACGTTTCATGTGGAATTCTCGTGTTTATTCAAAATATTTGCAAACAAAAAATACTAACGAATATTAATGAAGGTTACATCAACAATGTTATCAATAAGAATAGATAATGGAAAGTATGTTTAAATAGTTAGATTAGAAACATAGTTTAAAGCAGAAAATAGTTACAAATTTAAGTTGAATAGGACAAAAACAAAATGAAAATTAAATAATAAAGCCCAACCGCACAGTTGTCACTTTCGTAGACTTTAAGAAAGCCTATGAGTCGATTGACCACATAACTCTGATTAATATACTTCGTGAATACGGTGTGGATAGTAAAAACCATGTTAATCGAACAGACTTTGTCAGGCACAACATCTAAAGTTAAATTCATGGGTGAAATCTCCAAGCCTTTTCAAATCAGTACTGGAGTAAGAGAGGGTGATGGATTGTGCCCACTCCTCTTCAACCTGGTACTAGATAAGATAGTCAAAATATGGGAGAAAGAATTACCTGGAGTATATATGGGAACAAAGGACAAACGAATCAACATAAAGTGCCTCGCTTTTGCTGACGACCTTGCAATAATCACCCGGACTACTGAAGAAGCCAAACACGCCATCGAGGAACTTCATGAAATAGCCATCAGGACCGGCCTTCAAATCTCTTACGAGAAAACGCAATACATAGACTCCAAGAGCTCAAATATGACATATCTTGCAACCAAATATGGCAACATCATACAAGTTAAGCACTTCAAGTACCTAGGTGAAATAATTGGAAACACTGGTAAGGAAAGAAGGGCTAACAAAACAAGTGCGGAAAAATTACGCAAAGCCTATGCAATCACCTGGAATATGTACAACAAGAAATCATTTTCTACCAAAGCAAAACTCCGTCACTACCATACAGTCATCCTTCCAGAAGCACTCTATGCAATTGAGACTTCATCATTAACTATCTACATCAATGATATTGAGAAAGTAGAACGTCAGATACTGAGAAAAATATTTGGACCCAAGGTACAAGATGGTATCTGGATGCGTAAAAGCTCACAAGAACTGTAGTCCCTGACAGAACGATTCTCCTCAGTTGCACGGAAAAGACGTCTGAAATTCTACGGTCATATAGTACAAATGGAAGACTCTCGATTGACCAAGAAAATCTTCCGCATCATCAATGGAACCCGACAGTCTAAAGTACGCTGGCTGGTAGACACCAAACATGACCTCTCAGTAATCAATATAGACCCATTGGCAACTACGCGAACTAAATACAGGCTGGAAATAAATTCACATAACTTCACATCAAAGAATCCAACAGCTAAGAGTTTGAAACTAAAAAAACGCATGGACGAAAGAAAGAAGACCCAGAAGGAAAAGGCCCAGAGCGAAAGGATGAGAAAGTTTTGGGAAGATAAGAAGAACAAGACCAGTGCTAAGTAATGGTTCTACGCGCTCCTTAGAGGGCTAAACGAATAAATAATAATAAAGCTTCTTTCCCAAGAAGGGAGATGTTACTGATCTAAACAACTACCGTGGAATTTCTCTCGTCCCGGTAACATACAAGATTCTCCCGAAGGCGTTACAAACAAGGGCAGAAAATCAGCTGGATAGTCAATTGGGAGAAAACCAGGGGGGCTTCAGGAAGACCCGATCCTGTGTTGAACAGATCCTCAATCTTAAAACTGTACTTGCATACTCCAAGATGAGAAACCGCAAGTCGGTCGTCACCTTTGTTGATTTTAGGAAGGCTTACGATTCCATTGATAGAGAAACGCTTAACAAAGTACTCCAGGAACTAGGGCTAGACAACAAAACCCGCATACTCATCCTAGAAACTTTAACAAACACCCATTCCAAGGTTAAACTTAGAGGCGAGATTTCAGAAAGCTTCGAAATAAAACTGGTGTGAGACAAGGAGATGGACTTTCCCCACTTCTCTTCAACTGTGTCCTTGAAAAGGTTATGAGAGAATGCCGCAAGGAACTGATCAATTTGGGTGCTCAGAGTGGTATCTACCTGGGACGTAAGAACAATGGACTGGTTGTAGATTGCCTGGCCTTTGCAGATGACATGGCACTGTTTGCTGATCCTCTTGAGATGGCAACAATGCAGGTAAATTGCCTCAGAAAACAGGCTGCAAAAGTGGGTCTTTAAGTGTTACTGGAGAAAACAGAATTCTTCACCAACATCAGAGAAGCAAACAGAGAGATGTTACTAGAGCAGGGAAACATCAAGAGGACTGAGAAATTTTAGTATCTCGGCGAATGGATTGAACCCAACTTATCAGAAAGAACTTCATTATCCAAGAGAGTCAGCAAGTTAGAACTAGCCTATCGGCTGACTAAGAATACTTACAATAAGAAATGCCTGTCACGCAACCTGAAACTTAAGCACTACACATCAGTCTTATGACCAGAAGCCCTATATGCCATGGAGTGTCTTTCCTTGAACCGAAGGGGTCTAATAGAGAAATTGGAAATCAGAGAGAGGAGAATCCTCAGGAAGGTCCTACGCCCGGTAAAGGAAGATGGGGAATTCCGAAGACGGCATAACTTTGATCTCTACGAACATATTGAGATGCTTTCTGACTGTGCAAGGAAAAGAAGGGTAGCTTTCTATGGCCACGTTGCAAGACTGCCTCCAAACCGAGTAACCAACCGTCTGTTCACCTTCTGGCAAAACAAGAAGGTTCGTTCCACTTGGTTGACAGAAACCGAGAAGGATATTAAAGAACTGGGAATAACAGATCTCCAAAACAGACAGTCTGTCAGACGCACCCTGAAGGAAGTCCGTGGATTTCAGGAAAAACCCCGAAGGAAAGGTACCCCCTGTACAGAAGAGAGAAAAGAGTTACACCGGCAGAAGATGCGATAATATTGGGCAAAGATCAAAGCCCAACAGTTGAACAAGCGTGGTCCATTACTGGAAAAGGAACTATAATATCCCAAAAATATAGACATGCCTATGACTTCACAGGTCGTATTGTCGTTAGCAGATTCTCTACTAGATATGGGATATTGTGTAACGATCGAAAATTATTACACGTCACCACAACTAGCAGATTTCCTTGTATCCAAAAAGACTGATTTATATGCTACTCTGCGGTCCAACAGAAAAGATTTACCACGACAACTTGTGACTAAAAAAACTAAAAAAGGAGAATCTATAGCATTCCAAAGAAAAAAAGTCATGGTAATGAAGTGGCATGACAAGAAAGAAATTTGTCTCTTGTCAACAATTCACAATCCCGAAAATGTCCTACCTGCGAAGAAACATAAAGAAGGAAATCCCATAAAGAAACCTAAATTAGTTGTGGACTACAATAACACCATGGGAGGCGTCGATAGATTAGATCAACACTTACACGACTATCAACTAACTAAAAAACGGGGGAAAAATATTATAAAAAAATATTTATGCATTTATTTGATTTTGCTATTTTCAACTCTTTTATTTTGTACAAAAAGAATGGAGGAGCGATGGATAATTTGGAATGAAGAACAAAACTGATAGAAGAAATGATAGAAAAATATCACTTGAGTACAAACGTCAAGAAGGCAGGGCGACAAAGACATATGGGACTATTACGACTAACGGAACGACATTTTCCTGACTTTATTCCTCCAACAGAAAAAAAGCCTGTACCTTATAGAAATTGTGCAGTATGTTGTTCGAGAAAAGACAGCACGGGCAAAAAAATTAGAAAAGAAACAAGATATTGGTGCAGTGAGTGTGACGTGGGACTCTGCGTAGTACCTTGTTTTAAAATTTACCATACACAATTAAAATATTAATAAAAAAAAATAATTTTGCATGAATTACTTAAAATAAGCATAAATAATAATTATTTGCAAAAAAAATAAATGATTTTTTTTTGTACCTAAATTGATTAAAAAAATGTGCATTAAGGGGTTAAAGAACTGGGAATATCAGATCTCCAAAATAGACAGTCTGTGAGACGCGCCCTGAATGAAGCCCGTGGATTTCAAGAAATACCCCGAAGGAAAGGTACCCCCTGCACAGAAGAGAGAAACGAGTTACACCGGCAGAAGATGCGACAATACTGGGCAAAGATCAAAGCCCAACAGTTGAACAAGCGTGGTCCAAAGTAGACCCATTCGAAACAAGAAGAAGAAAACTTCCTTTAATTTTCTAGAAATGTTTACAATTATGTCTCAAACTTACAAACAATATTTAAAAAGATTAGATAGAAAAAAATATGTCGCACGTTCTTTTGAATATTTTTTTTAAAATGTTGTTTACTAAAGAAGTCCAAAACTAAGACACTGACTAAACTAAGAAACTAAGACGCTGCTGTGAGACCGGTACGTCATATAGTACAGAGACTATTAGTCTCAGAGATGTGGAAGGCTTCCTCAAAATATAGAGAAAATTACTTCGAACAATATATGGACCACGAACAGAGGCGTACCTAGGGTAAATGACGCCTATGGCTACACCGATCTTGCGCCTCTCTAGGGCGATAGGTTGCTTACGTTTTATTTTCTAAAGAAACTAATTGGGTAAAAAAGCACACAAATTAAATCTATTAACACTTTATCACAAATTAATCTTTCTTGCTTTAGCTGACGAAATTTTTTTAATTATATTATCAAAGTCAATTTCTTCGGTTACTTCTCGTTCTATGCTCAGTAAAGCAAGATCACATAATCGACTTTAACCCATCTAGGCTCTCAAATATGAAAGTATCAATTTTAATTTGCTAAATGATCTTTCACAACTGGTAATAGAAACCGCGATTGTCAGCTATACGCATGTTGGGAAAAACGTTTTCATCTCCATACTGAACAATAAAATTAAGTAATTGTTCGGAACTTGATATTTTTTTGGTACGGCTTGCTAGCAATTCAAAATTTCTTCATATAATTCCTGCCCATCCACATAACAGCTGTAGGCTTCTCCAAATTTTTTAGAACGCTCTTTCAAATAGCATGTTTTGGCTTTAAAATGCAACCCTTCCGTATCAAGAAGAAATCAAAACGTTTCATCAATTTCTTGTAAACGAACGCTTCTACTTTTTAATTCATTGAATAGACGGTCGACAGTCCCTTACATAACTCTTTCCATTTCTTCTTAGCTGATAAACCAGCATCTCTTGATGTTTCGCAATCCATTACTTTATTTCTTCTTTTACGCCTTTTAAATTCAATGTCCCATTCATTGCAAATTCCTTCGTATTCTTTCTTTTAGTGAGTCACTAAATAATACTTCTCTTTCATCATGAAAATAATTTTGGAGAGCTTTGAAATCTGCATCATGAAAGTTCATTATAAGATCCTGCAACCCCTCTTGAACGCGGTCGATACGAATTAAGATCTTGTTCTATTATAGAGTTGTCTATACTCCGCTTCGCATTTAGTTTCACTAGTCTTGCTTTCATCGTCCATTATGTTCTGGAGAACTTCCACTAATTCCTCGAGAAATTTGTTAACAGGTTTTACTGATTCCGTTTTGGCGCTCTACCTGGTATCAGTCAGAATTTAAAGCCACAGGTACAACAGCTTTTCCCAGCGCTGGGTTAAACGAGAGAAGAAAACATAAAGTGCGTCGATAGTTCCGGAAAAAGTTACCAGCATTACTTCTTCTTTGGCTGCATGAACGCCTACCAAATTGAGTGAATTATTATCACAATTCACAAATATTGCCAAGTTGATTTTTTTCCTTGATTCTTTGATGAACACCAGTCTTGTGCCATAACAGTAGTATTATCATAACACTATGATCAGCAATCTTGTAAATTCATATTGTCTTTCTCAAACTGCTGCAATATTTCTTGAACCAAGTTTGCAGAGTCCTTGTCGCTTATTTGTATAAAACCGAGAAATGATTCTTTAATCAGAACAGTTTTTTTTTTTTCAAAATTTATGTCAACATATCTTACTACCTTAGACATTTGTTCACGATGAGCTTGATCAGGAGTCGAGTCAAACATTAGTCCATAATTCTATGTTTAACGTATGTTTTCTAGCAAACTATTACGAACAGTGGATGCCATGATATGAATAAACTCGTTCTGTATTTTCGGTGAAGGATATGAAGTGGATCCAGGATGACTCTCCGCATATTTTAGGTGTTATTTTACGACAGGGTCAAAATTAGAAATAAGTTTCAACAAATCAAGTAAATTTCCTGTATTAAAATCTGACTGAAGTGGCTCTCTATGGCCTCGCAAAGCTAGGTGTTGTATCGCAAGCTATTTGATGTAGTGTAAACGTCTTTAAAAAATATCAGACGACATCTGACTTTCTCTTTGAATTTGCTCAAGTTCTGCATCAATTATGCCTCAGTTATTAAGTAAATTTCTTTCCATTTCTGAATACTGAGTAAAGCATTGTCGATGATTTATGGAATTTTCATGAATACTCATTTTCTCAGGAGATTTCTATTGCTTAAATCCGCTTTTTTGCTCCAAACTAGATTGACTATCCAACTGGAAAAAAAGAAGACAGCAAATACAAAAGACAGACTTTTTGGAAAGTGAATAAAGTAGACAATTTCATATTTTTTTTAACCAAGTTTTGTTCATAGAGCGATTGTTAGCGGGTTTTCATTTTGGTCTAAAACGTAGGAAATTATTTGTGAAATGACCTGGATGCAATTGTATGCAGCAAATTTGTTTGTTTAGCAAATCTATTAGTAATTTACAAAAACCTTTAGCCTTCTTGAATAGGTCCCTTTCAATATAACGTTGATTTATGTTGATTTTTTTTTGGGAACAAGATATTTCATCTTACAATTGTCTATTTCTCGTAATGCCTCACTTTTGCCTACGTAGTTTATGAATACACATATTTATATCTACATAAATATTTTTACGTTACGTGCTTTTTCGCGCCCTCTTTAGTTGGCGCCCATGGCATGTATCATGCCTGCCATACCCTAGTTAGACCTATTTAAGCCATACCCTAGTTAATTACCCTAGTTTATTGCCATACCCTAGTTAAGAGCAAATAGGCAAATATATTAAAGGATAGAAGATCTAGAAATCACGATCAAGAAACGTGGACTTCAGTTGTATGACCACGTGGTAGCAATGGCTCCTAATGGATTAAATAAACAAATATTTGATAAAATTAATAAATATCGTACCCAAACCATCGACATGAAGCAGATCAAAGAAGACCTACAAACATTCAAATTGACAGAGAAAGAATTTGGACGAAGTACCGAAGAAGGAAATATGAATTTAAACGTCCTGTGGGTGTAAAGCAAACCCCCAAACGAGGGGAAAGAATTGCAAAAAGAAGAAGGGGTGAGTTCGAAAGAATGAAGAACTACTGACAAAGACAAAAGACAAAACTCCGTATGAGATGCTATTTGCATGATCCAAGATGGTCAAGATTTGGGGAAAAAAATGAACCAAATTTGGAATTCCAGTAATAACACACACACAAAATACTGCAAATGTTACTGTTAAAAGAAAAAACTATGCACTTGCAGGATATAATTGTCACTTACATCCTCTAACATGAGGATGACATATTTTCTTTGACATTTCAAGATTTCTTTTCCAAAATTATCCATGACCTTATAGCATAGATCTTGATCCATTTCAACAATAGCATCGAAAATGCTATCTAAAAGCTATTAAGATATTTTCAGATATGTTAAGATATTTTAAATTGTATATCTTCATCAATAAATTATGCGGTCAATAAATCTTTTCCTTAAAGGATCGATTTCATTCGCTGCACACTGGGACGGATTACGAATTTACGGCGACAAAAATAGAATTTTACAATATCTCACAATTAAGCAAAACCTCTTAAAATGTATTGTTAGATAACCCATCCATAATATTATTAAGAAATAAATGCGAAAAAACAATTCCATTGGTTGTGGGAACGTGTTAAACATCGCTCTTGTTAGGTACCAAAAAGGAACTAGTTGCGCTGGATTTCTTACAAAGTAACTACGTCTGTTTTGTGTTTTGTAAATATGGAGAAATTGTAAATATTTTGTAAATATGTAAATATTCAGTATTCAGTAATATTCATATATTCAGTATGTATTTACATGTAATAACATCAAATTTGTAAAAAGTTTTAATCAATGCAGTAAAAAAAAATTTTTTTTTAACGACTCGTAAATTTTTTTTTTTTGTAATAAACTGCAATAAATTGATTTTTAAAAAAGTTCCGCATGGTTCCATTAAATTAAATATTTTGTGAAACAAAACAAACATTGACAATTCTAGAAAAGCAAAAATCCCGTGCACATCGTTCCACCTTAATGAGAATTACACCCTTTTTCCAGGTAGTCGTGATGATCACTATTTGCAAGAGAGAACATTCACTAGAAATGAACTATTTTTTGTATTAAGATATGAAAGTTTTTATAAGTTTTCTTCGTTAAAGTGTAATGAACGATTAGTACAATACGTGTAGGATAAGTTTTGTGTCAACGACGGTTGTGAATTTGTAAAAACAATTTGCATTTATATTTTTTGCACTTGAATTTGCATTTTTATTTAATCGTCTAATATAATCTAATCTAACATTCTAATATAATCTAATTTTATATTAGAATCATCTGAATGTCATCATAAGGTAATATGTGAGACAAAAAATTGAAATGAACTGGATTTAACTTTTTGTCGCCGTAAATTCGTAATCCGTCCCAGGGTGCGCTGTATGGTATTATATGGTATAAGTGAAATATAAATAAATAATATTCAAACAATCACAGTATTTTGTATGTTTTATTAAACAAACAAATCGAAGTGTCAAATTTTGATACCCCTTAGTTCTTATAAAACATTTAAATAACTTAACTAATTAATATTATTAAGTTTAGAATTAAGAGAGAAGAATTTTGTCAAAACATAGTCATAAGTTCCGATAAGTGGGAAGATATAAAAGAAGGAATGATTAGATCGGCTAAAGAAGTCGCAAAAATGAAAAAGACAAAGAAACACGAATAATGGGACGAGAAATGTGAAGAAGTAATAGGGCGGAAGGCGTGGAAAAAATGGCACTCAACAAAAAGTGATAAGTGATAAGGAATACTTGGAGAGAATACCCAGCAAAGGTCTTCTTCAGCAAAACTCATTAGATTAGTAAAAGACTATTTGAAAAGAACCAACTCGCACAAATGGAAGGAGATTTTAAGAAAAACAATACTATACTTGCCGCAGCGACCCCGTTTATGTGATAGTTCGTAGTGACGTTGTAAAAAGCCTGATTTACACAGTTTTGCCAAATTTTACTTTTGTAAACAAAGTTGTAAACAAAGTCTTGCAAAAGACTTATTTATGGATAAAATGTAATCACTAATTTTAACTAATTGTAAGACAGAAACACTGAAAACTTGAGAGCACGTGGCATACAACCGGACTGGTCGACTGGTTTAAAGTTTCGTGATCTACGCTTTAAAATCGTTTGCACTGACCAAGTTTATTACTCCATCGGGTGGCTCCGGAAACTATAGATCCTTTTACAACACGTTCAAACAGCAACTACAAAAATAAATAGTACCAAATCTGTGCTTGAAAGATTTCACTGGAAAATTGGCAATGAGTAATGAACAAATTTGTGAAATACTAGCAATATAACAACTATATATAATATAACAATATGAACAACTCCTCAACTGTAAGGAAGCAATCGAAAAATTCCCAGCTTATACCCCAAATACTGTAAACAATACCTCTGAACCCCCATCCATCATACAAACCAGAGAAATAATTAAAAATCTTAAAAACAATAAAGCACAGGGCGAAGACGTGATAATTGCAGAAATGTGAATATTACAATTCAAGAAAAACTACTGGGAATAATCAATTAAATTTGGAGAACGGAACGTATACCTGAAGAATGGGAAACTGCACTAAACCACCCCATCTTGAAGAAAGGCGACAAAACGGATGCAATCAACTAGAGAGTTAATTAAATAAATTAAAACTTGAAGTTAATTATTAAATATAGACGATTAAGAGGGACATTTGTTCTACGTTTGAGACCACGTTTGTTGACTTCAAGAAAGCGTGTGACTCCGTTGACAGAACAACGTTATTTAACATCCTCAGGGAGTTCGGAGTAGACAATAAAAGACATCAGAGACGAAGACATCAAAGTGAAGATCCGTGGCGAAGTGTCCAGATCTTTCAAAATTAGACCAGGATTAGGACAAGGAGATGGGTCATGAGTCATGAGATGAGATGGGACAAGGAAATCTGTCACCTCTCCTATTCAACTGTGTGTTAGAAAAAGCTATTAGAGAGTGGAGAAAGAAAACGACTGACAAAGGAATAACAAAAATCAGATTAGGAAGAATAAAGGATGGATTAGAAGTGGATTGCCTCGCTTTTAGGGATGACTTAGCGGTTATGGCTGGAAGTTTGGAAGAAGCAACCAAATAGAACAATATTCTGAAAGAAACAGCAGAAAAGAAAGGACTGAAAACCTCTCTTGAAAAGACAGAGTACCTAACCAATGTCAGAGAGGCACCGAACAATATGATTAGAAAGTATGGCCAAACAAAGAAAGTTTATAAATTCAAATACAGTATAATCTCGGTAATTCGGCCGTTTGGTAATCGGACGACACGTCCAGTAATCGGGCGGTCTGGAGAACGCTCGCGCTCTTCCCTCCCACCACTCTATCTTATAATCCGGCGGTTGTCTGGTCCCATATGTGTCGGATTATCGAGATTATACTGTACTTAGGGGTAATCATTCAGCCCAATGCTTTAGACAAAGAACGAAATGAAACAAGAGTAAGAAAAATGGAAATGGCATTCCAGCTAACAAAGAATGTGTACAACAAGAAATGAGTTTCCATTAATGCTAAAATCAGACAATATAACACAGTGATTAATCCAGAGTGTCTATATGCATCTGAATGTTTGGCGATGAACACTAACAAAGAAATGGAAGCTATAGCAAAGAAGGAGCGAAAAATTATAAGAAGAGTGCTTGGATCGAGATTTTAAAATAGGACTTGGAAGCTTAGAAGTAATAGAGAAGTGTATGATAAAATAGAGAAAGTGGGAGATACTATGATGAAGAGAATTGGGAGATACTATGATGAAGATACTATGATGAAGAAGCTTCTATACCCATTTGAAAAGAATGAATGATGAAAGGCGGACAAAGAAAATATTCATGTTTTTCGACAAAAACCCCAGAACCCAAATCACATGGTTCAAAGAAGTTAAAGCAGACTTAGTGGAGTTGGGTATTGGAGAAGAAGACATAACAAACAGTGAGCTAATGAGAGATAAAAATTCTCCATTATGAAGGATTTGAGGCGAAGAAGAGAAAAACTGGAGGGACAGTGTGGACAGAAGACCGAAGAGAGTAGCAAAGAGAGAGGATGAAGATATATTAGCAAAAGAGAAAAGAGGAAAAACGCAATAAGAGAAATGTACATTGAACAATAGTTGTTTAACGCGGTCCCTGGACGGCCAAGATCGAAAACAAAATTAATAAGTTTAATTTAATCGTAATCTGTAATTGAATTGTAATTACAGATTTGCTATCAATCTTCTTAAACTAAATTATTGCTTAGTGGTATACTAAAATTGTATTCAAATGCTTATAATTACAATTTAGATTCATTGATCTAAATTGAAACCTAAAAATTACCAATTGAATGTCGTTAATATCACTAAATTAAGAGTACAGTTATACTTGATTATACCAAACACCAAAGGACAGATATATGGTTATACAAATTAGTCACTATTAACCAACCGTAACCATTAGATCATTTTCTCAAATTCTAAATAAGACGATAACAAAATTGTTGAAGAAAGGAATTTTACCAATGATTACCAACTTTTGCAAATAGTCTTTCTCTACTCACTAAATGTTATGGTTAAGGTTACTCCTTACAGATTAATTTTAGAAAGATCGTAAAGTCCGCAGTGAATTAAAATTAGTTTATTACGGCGATCATAAAATTCCTTTCAAAAACACCAAACAAACAGTTCGAATTCCTGATTATAGAATAAGCTCGTTATAACATAGAGATTTTCGCGAAATAATTGATACTTTACCAAGTTGGACTGCATTAACAAATATTTTTCGGTATTGCCGGATGCAGGAGCGGATCTACACAATAACTTAGCCATTCTTGAGACCTACCCATTTTATTTGTATTTTTATCTGGTCTTAAAACCATTTTCTTTGTTAAGTGTGCTTCTAAAAGTAGGTAAATAATAATTACATTCAGACGATAACAAGATGGCGGAGGATGAGGAGCCTCCGCCATGTGGCAGTGAAACGAAATTTTAGAAATGTCACCCAAAAAACAAAGTTCCTTTCAAACTGTACGTTATATGTGAAAACGTTTATCATGTTGCTGATTTTAAAAAATTAAAGTGTACCACAAAAGTGAGTGATATCCTAATAATATGCCCTGAACATAGAGATTTTGACATAACCTTAATGCGTGATGAAAGTGTTAAACTTAGAAGCAAGAAGATTCATTGCTCAAATAAAATTTAATGAGAAAGAAAAGGCTCAAGAGGAAATACTTACAAACATCTCTCATAGGGTGCATGATAAAATAGTTGATAAGCATAATCAAACGGTAACGTGCGAAAATGATGACGACTACACAACCTTGAAGGCTGAGATAATTCTACTAAGACAACTGAACAATGAACTACAAGATAAAAATACAATCCTTAAAAAACTATTAGAAAGAACTGAATCAGAAAATAATATAAAAACTTACTCGCAAGTACTGAAAGCAAATGAAGATAAATTTCAACACGTGCCTAACCTAACAATCACCGCGGGGACACACATTAACAACGTCAAAACTAAGACAATAGTTACAAACAAGATACAGACTTAATTAATCATTCCAATTAATAATTTAAAAGAGAAGAAATATGGATCGATAGTTCTAAGCTGTAGAAATAATTCTGATGCATTGAAAACAGAAGAAATCTTGAAAAGTCAAATTGGAAATGATTTCATAGTAAAAAAAGAAGAGATTGAAAATCCTAGGCTGAAATTAGTGAATATGCAAAACGAAATGAAAATTGAAGAATTAGAACAAGACATAAATGAGAGAAACTTCGGTGATACTGATTTGTTCTGCAATGTAATTCATATATACAAGAGCTTCAATGGTAAGGTAACTAATGCCATTATTGAAGTAACATCTGATGCATACAAGTATATAAAAAGTCAAGGTTACAAAATATATGTGGGGCATCAATGCTGCAGAGTATTTGATGACCTCAATATAATACCTTGCTATAAATGTGGCAGAATTGGACATTCACTCCAACAATAGCAACTTTCCTTGACTTGTCTAAGGCGTTTGACACGGTCAACCATTCAATACTTCTAGAAAAAATTGAGCATTGTGGAATAAGAGGTGACGCGTTGAAACTATTGAAAGATTATTTAGCAGATAGAAGACAAATGGTAAAATTCTTGGACTGCAAAAGTAATGAATTACGAATAACAACTGTAGTCCCGCAAGGAACAATAGTGGGACCACTACTTTTCCTAGTTTATATAAATGATGCATTGAAGATCATCCCAGAGAGTAATATCATATCCTACGCGGATGATACTGTAGTTATTAGCAATGGCCTGAGCTGGGCTTCAGCCCAAGCAAAAATGAATAACTACCTCGAAAAAATAAGTAAGTGGCTATCAACCAACAAGCTTTCTTTGAATACTAAAAAGACTGTTTGTATAACTTTTGGAGCTTATTGTGATAGTGTTCCTGATGCCATTGATGTTCGTATAAATGAACAAACTATTGATAGAGTCGAAAAAAACAAATATTTAGGAGTAATAATTGACAGTAGATTAAAATGGAAACATCATGTACAAAATCTGAAGAGCAGAGTCAGGTATCTGCTGTTTATTTTTAAGAAAATAAGTTATTTAATGGATACCAAACAATTATTAGCAATCTATTATGCTCTATTTCATAGTATCGCTACATATGGCATTATAGCGTGGGGTGGCGCTTATGGTGATGTGATTAATCCCTTGATCTCGTCACAGAAGAGAATGTTTAAACTTATTCTCAAAAACAATAAACAAAGCACATCAGTGCCTTTAAACATTACAGAATGTTTTATTATTGAGTCAGTTATACACAATTACAATGACTTAAAAACTAAATTTCTACAATCGAACAGTAAAACAAGAAATAAAATCATAATGCTTCCAAGAATCTACAAGACCTTGTCCACAAAAAATAGCGAGTACATTGCTCTGAAATATTTCAACCAACAGCCTCTTGAATTGAAGAATATCAACTTATCTATGAAATCCATTAAGAACAAAGTGATAAAGTGGATAAGGACAAAGAATATAATATTTATATAATTTCGTGTGTTATGAATATAAAAATTCTAATATTGTTACACTTTTTTTGTTAATTACATATACACATTTAAATCAATTATGGGTGATAAACGGGATAAAGTGTTCTTAATGATAAGATTACTTTAAAACCTATCTTAATTAGATTTAAGAATTCCAGAACTATGTACAGGTATTTGATTACATATATAGTCTTAGAGTTTATTTTGTATATTTTGGTATATGTAAATATAACTCTATGTATATTTCTGGTTAGATAAATAAACAAAGATTATCTTAAACCGACCAGTAGATCCGAAACATCTGGTCGTTAGAGTGGTGGATATTTGTTGAATGCGTTTAAAGCTGTTTATGACCGCTACGCATCTGAAAGACCATTTGTAGTCACTAATCGTTTGTAAATACGCTTTGTCGGATGTTTACGACCGCTAATGGTTTTTGGATGCTTGGTGGTCGTAAAGAATTGCAAATACAATGCAAAGTGTATATTTAAGGGTTCTTAGTATAAGTATTAAAAATTTTGGGTGGTTGTAAAGTTTAGCGATAGAAATTACCACGTGCACTTCGGGTTTGAATTCTTTTTGGTTCAGTGGGGGCACGCAAATGGGAGGTGGGATTGAGTTTTCCTGTTTTCAACAATATGTAATCATGTTAAGTTGAATTGTAACCCTCTTGCCACAAACATACCAAGAAGGTTCCAAACTCCGACAGTGCACGTCGTCATAAGTGTTTTAAGGTAGAGTTAAATAATAAATACATGTTTAACGAGGCGTGCAAGTTTTATATCGCCCAAACATATAAATTCCAGTGCCGATCGAATCTATTGGCAACCCTGAATTAACCGAATTAGATTTGATCACGCGAACGTATGTCCAAAGACAAACAACCACCGCGACTCCATTGTCATTTCATCCATTTGTCATTGTCATGTCATCCATTGTCCCACCAAATATCACGAACCAAAAAAAACGAGTTTTTATAATAAATTTAGTATCGATTTAAATTTAGTAAGATGCGTAAGGTATTCGGTTAACAAGTGAAAAACCGTTTAAAAATTGGAAAATCGTGTTCATCCCTAAAATAGTGTTCAGCACTTCCAAAATTTCCCGAAAAAATCGCCTTGGTCAGAAAATAATATTGATTTTTTACAATTCTCTACAAATGTAGGAAACTACAAATCGCAGCGAAATAATTTTTGGCGTACTGAAACCAGTCGACAAGACGAGCAAATCGATGTGTAAATTGTTGAGAAATATTGTGAGAAATGTTGTTGTGAAATATGTTGTTGCAATTTTGATTATTTCGAGAACGGTGCAAAAATAATTAAAAACTGACTGCGGCATCGTTTTCAGGTCATTTCGATATAGTTGCACTTAGATTTTCTGAAAAAATATTAATTAGTTTCCCAGTTCTCTGCCCGAACGACAACATTTCATGAAATTTCGCTCGATTTTGTCATTTATCGAGTGCTATCTTGCGAACGGAAGCGGTTAGCAAAATGCAATTTCTACAGTTGCAACCAGCATCGGAAGAGAAAACTCTTGTAGATGCACTTTGAAATTTTCCATTAACTTGAAATTATTTATCAAAATAAATTTTCTCGAATTTTCCGCAGATTTCACGATGTCATATCTTATGAACGGCTTATCACCAAAGTTCCCCCTAAGCTGCGCGGCTGCGCACTAATTTTTCGAAAGTTGGGCAGCCGTTTTTGTATTCCGCGCACAATGGGCTAATTTTTAAAATCGGACATTTATCCGTGTAACAAAATCTCTTTTGTTTACATCAACTACGTCATCGAGCGTTTGCTTGGTTTGCTTTATACTTTGGTGCCGCGCAATTAGTGAAAAAAATAGAGGGAACATTCCTTATCACAGAGACTTCTAGTTTATATCAATCGATTTAGAATCCTAAAATTAGTCTTAAAACATATATCGATGTTCTAGAAAGCTTTTAATTTAAAAATCACATCGGTCTAGTCATGGATCCGCTGGGAGACTTACATTTTAATTGCTTACTCTGGAAAGCAAAATGCAATTTGTACGTTTGCAACAAACAGAAAACACTTTCAAATGTACTATGAAATTTTCATTAACTTGATAAATGATGATTTTAACGAAATAAATTCTCTCGCATTTTCCGCAGATTTCACGATGTCATAACTTTTGAACGGCTTATCACAGAATCTTCTAGTTTTTAACAATCAATTCAACATCCCAATATTTGTCGGAAAACATATATCGATTTCCTAGAAAGCTTTTAATTAAAAAATCGTATCGGACCAGCCGTCGATCCGCTAGAAGACTTTTAAATTTGTATATAATGATAATATATTAATATAAACTTAATAAAGTCTGAACACAGCCTGAATATATAAATATATTCATCCTTAGACAGTTCTATAATATTATTGAGTCTTCTTAGGACAACCAAAACAAATCTCATGTGAAATTGGTAAGTTATTTACTAGCCCTCAGTCGACAGCACTAAACTGGAAAGAACTAGACAAATAAAATTGTGTTTATTAAGTTTATATGATTATGTATAATGTAGTATGGTTTTACCAATAGCAATATATTAATATTTGGTACTAACGTACTAACGCCACCGCAGCTACAGATTTAAACAAAATGGATGGATAGATTAGATTATAACGGAGCAGATAAATCCATACCACATATCGCGCGACCTCTCGATCCGAAATAAGAAAAAAAAATTGGATATGGGTTAGATTACGTTATATTAGAGCAAATAAATCAAAACCACATATTGCGAGAAAAGCAGAATTGGTTTCGAACAAAATTTGTGAATTTTTTTTTGAATAATTTCAGCCAAAAATATCAAAGTTACGATGTGATGTCCGCCGAAGGTTGTAAATATAGTTTTCCAATTGCGTGCAGTGTAGCCATTCCGATTTTCATGTGAAATCAAAAAGGTTTTGATTTTACATTAATAACTTATTTTCTAAGAATATGAACCTCAATGCAGGCGAAAAAATTTTTGCAGGTGTTGGAACAATTTTTCTTTGATTTTCAAGATTTTTTTCTGTAATTATGCAAGGAAAAATACCCTTAAAATCATGATATCATCTCACAAGTTGGTTCATATAATTCGTAACTTTCATATCATAAAGAATCAAACTATCAATTTTCATAATGATCGGTTCTACACTTTTTGAGTTAGATTGCACGCAAATGTGAAAAATGTAATTTCGAGATAAACGAAGTAATGCTCCGCTCGAGCCTATAGCCTATACCCGATCTGCACTCGGTTTTATGGTCATAAAATCTAAACCAATGCGAATTTCGATTTGAAATTTTGACAGCGTATTCTTGGATAGTTAAGCTAACGATTTATGCAATACAAAGAAAATCTGTTTTTTAACCTCGTAATGTGGTTTCCCACCTTAATTCTTCAACACAGTATACAAGCTTTGTACAATTCTTTTACTGCATCGACACACCGCCGGAAAGTTTTACAATCATATACTGGGAACAAAAATGCGTTGAAATCCCTGTCTGCAACCAGATGGTCAGCTCGTCAGGATGCAGTTCAAGTACTTAATCGACAATTAATCAGCAAAATAATTTGGACTTTTATTAGTCTTGAAGAAGTCATAAAAAAAATGCAATTACGAGACAAAAGTTAAAGATATTCGAATTCAATTGGAGCGACTTGAAACAGCATTTATGCAAATACTTTCGCATTTTTTATACGCAAAGTTCAATGTTATCAGCCAAAAATTGCAAAAAGTTGATTGTAGAATTGCTGACGTGATGAATGATTATCATAATTTGATCAAAGTTGTTTTCGAAATCATTCCGCGTATCAGCGGAATGATTTCGAAATCTATGAAAATAATGCTTTGTAAATTTCCGAGATTCAAGAATATAAGACAACTGTTTCCAGAAAGAAGAAGAAAAAATTACACGCTGATGATACACGAGATGAAGATGGTCAGGTTGGAACCATTTCAGCTTTCAAACCTAAACCTATTACTTTTTTATTAACAATGAACAGTTATTGTGTAATAATTGTCATTCAACACCAACTCGGATGTTGATGTTATAAAAAATGGATTTTATTAAACTCCAATTTAATATTCTTAATCCAATAAAAAATTGGTCTTCAATAAGCCCTAAGCTCCGAAAAACCTAGATCCGCCACTGATCGGATACGAATACGAATACGTATTATTAATACCGATAGTGCGTGGGCCAATAAAACCGTAATGTATGATCGTACATTACGTTCGTACCATACTATCGCAAGTGCTAGGTTTTATTTTTGTATGTACTTCCAATTTAATTATTTTAACATCCTTAAAAAATAATGAAAGAAGTCTATCTGCAAATAGAAGATTCACTTATTATTATTATTATCTTTATTCAATAATACCTTGCGGTGTAGAACGTGTCAATATAAATATACAAATAAAATATATTATAAAAGAAAAAAAAAATGTGTATATAAAAGTAACAAACCAAGAGGCAATATTACATTTAATTAAAATTTTAAAAATAATATTCATTTAATGAATAGTATGCCTTTTTAGTAAAAAACGTTTTTAAGGTGAGTTTAAATATTTTAACACACTTTATGTCTTTAATGCAACTCGGAAGTTTATTGTAGATTTTTATTAGTTCACCAACAGCACTTTTTTTGAACTAAAGTTGAACGCAAAGTACATTTTTTGCGCGTATTGTATTCGTGCGTATATTCACGTTTTTCAAACATTTTATAATGCTCCTTTACATAACTGGCACTTTTTAAAATATAGATGGAGGGTAACGTAAGTTTTCTCTTCTCAATGAATACTGGTTTGCATGAGTTTGTCATTTTCATGTTGCACATACTTCTAATACTTCTTTTTTGAAGTAAAAATATTCGATGAGCTTCGGCCGAATTTCCCCAAAAAATTATTCCATACCGAATAACTGAATCAATGTACGCATAATATGCAGTTAAACTAGTACATTCGTCAACCGACTGAGATAGCATTTTCAATGCGTAACAGAAGCTACTAATTTTTGGAGATATATAGTTAACATGGGCCTTCCAGTTAAGTCCTTTATCAATTATAACACCCAAAAACTTTGTATCCGAGGACGTAAGTGTCTCTTCATTGAAGATGAATTCGATATTTTCCTCTCTATGAGCAGAGAATTTTATAATTTTAGTTTTCTTGACATTTAATTTATGATTATTCTGTGTGTCATGACAGACGACATACCATTAATTATTTCTTGCTGCAACTCCACCAGATTTTTACCTTTAATAGACAGTGTGTTATCGTCAGCAAACATTACCACTTTATAAATAATATTATCTGGAAGGTCATTTATGTATAATAAAAAAAGTAAGGGACCTAATGTGCTTCTCTGTGGGACTTCTCTTTTTATATATTGGTACTGGGACATCTTGAAACCTCCATTGCACTCATCCTGTGCTCGAATACATTGTCTTCGATCTGCGAGGTATGATTTTAAGAGTCTGTAACTGGACCCTCTGAAACCATATTCCTCTAACTTTACAAGCATTTTTGAATGGTCTATACTATCGAATGCTTTGGAAAGGTTCAAGAATATCCCAGCAATATTTTGACCGGAATTCAAGGAGTTGATAATTTCCTCAACGAACTGAAATATAGCCCTTGTTGTAGATCTACCTTTCGTGAAACCGTTTTGTACGGTCGCTAATACATTTTCTTGTTCCAGGAATGTTGTGATTCTAATATAAATGATTTTTTTCGAATATTTTCGATATATTTGAAAGTAGGGCGATAGGACGATAATTTTCAATTACAGTCTTATTACCGTTTTTATGTATGGGTAATATAAAGGCGTCTTTTAGTGCGCTGGGGAAATTTCCTGTCAAAAAACATTTATTATAATGGATCCTGCTAAAACGGTAGCACAATATTTTAATAACATAACAGGGATATCATCTGGACCTACAGATTTTGTGTTTTTTAAATTCCATATGACCTCTATAACTTCGGCATCATTAGTCGGACTAAGAAAAATTGTGTTTTGTGTGGATCTTAATTTATAATTTTGATAGTTTTGGTTGTTGAACTTAAATGAATCACATACATTTATAAAAAAAAAATTATTTAAATTATTAAGAGTTTCTGAATCACTCCAATTGTTATTTACAGAAATATCCTTAAGTTTAAAATTCTGTGATCTTGGTGATCGGTAGGGTATTTATACTTATATAAAACATCACAATGTACCTGAATAAATGATACAATGTATCTGAATCATAAGTGAAAACGTACAAATTACATTTTAGGAAACTATAAAGCCAATGTTATTAAATAAATTAAAATTTTCGAATTAACTATATAATAAAACTTGTTTATCAAATCTTTCTAACAATCCGAAACTAAAATGAAAATCATAAATATAACAAAATCTAAATTGAGATGTAATTATCAAACTCACTTTGAACATCGTTTTTCGTATTTCACTTGGTAATACAACACGCCGTATAACACAAAATTAAGATAACACTGAGAAGGCTAGTTTTTTAAGCCAGGTTTTTTATAATCTATGAGTCACAATTCTCGATATAGATACATTTTTAAGAGACCTCTTACTGATTCATGTTTAACAATATTGTCTCATTAACACCTTCAGATATGAAATAAAAACTTGCATATATAATCTATTAAAAACAACAGTCATTAATAATAAATTTAGTGATTTAAATTTAGTTCTTAATGTTCACATTAAGCTCACATTGTTTTCCTATTAATGGCCATCTGACATGTTTACGTTTCTGGATCAATTTCAGACATTATAGACTTTCACTTTATATTAAACTAGATTGAAACAAGAATATGTATTGAATGTTTGCTAAAAATACAACTATATTTATATAATAAACTAGATTCCGATCTTATTTATAAATCATTTTATAAAATATTCGTATTTCCCTATTTAGAAGGTTTTATTTAGATAGATTCCAACCAATTTACGTTTGTTATATACAATTTGAAAAATTTGTAATAAATCTTATATTAAAAGAATATTAATATTTAAATTACTACAAATATTCAGACTTTGTCACATGAACAACGTAATTCTCTTTTGAAAATAAAATGTCTTCTGAGCAAATACGCTCTAAAAATAAAACTAATTTATTCGATTCTAATAAAGTCACGATAATTCGGGACTTTTGATTCTTTTTTTTTTTGAGGAACAGCCATTCAACAACTTTTTTTGCGAACCCCATCTCAACCCTATTCATATTACGTCGTTTTTGATGCTTTATTTCTGGCTCAATAACTAAAGCTACGTACATTTGTCATTCTTTTACAAATCGTACGGATTTGAAAAAAAAAAATTATCAGATTTTTGAATCACATACAATTTTTTTTCCAGCACCTTTTTATTCATTCAAAAGACGGGATTTTGTTCGGAAATGTGTATTTCTCAAAATATGTACATTTTGCGTTTTGTTGGTTAGCTGGATTCTCGAACATTAAAAATTCATTTTCTCCGGTTCTACTGGACGGATCATTCCCATTTTTTCACTATTTAATACTTTATTATGTTAGCTTCTTAGTCGCGTGCTTACAATATTTTTATATTGTTAATTAATATAAAATAATAAGGATTAAATTGTTCAAATAATGTTTTCCTGCTTATTCCCAAAACATATGATTTTGAAAAAAATACCATATATTTGCTAGGTCTTAATCTAGAAAACCCATGTTTCAAAAAGTTGGGTCTCTATTCGATCAGAAGATATTAAATAATTTCGAGTGCGCGCCCCGCTTCCGAGCGACATTTTCGCGTGGTATTTGTAACCTAAAAACTTAGTGAAAACTACATAAAGTTCGAACCATATAATTATCCTCCAAATTATCGAAATCGTCAAAAATACGAACGGATAGATGCTTGAACCCGTTCAATTTGTCTCCTCATCCGACAGTGCGGAATTACCAGAGCCTCAGGAAAGTCCTGAGGCAATATTTATTGGTATTGAATATACCTATAACAGACAACTCTCTGAGACAAAAAAAATTTCCTCACGTGCCGACGTAATTTGTCGAAATTACATAAAGACAATGAAAATAACAACGTACTTCAATCTAACGAGAAGGTATGTTTTACTATTTATTATCTATATTTCACGATCACATGTTTGATGTGCATATGAATATATTTTTAGCACAAAGAAGTTGATGATTTTAACTCTAACACCTCGCCAAATGATGAAGTGTTTGATGAAGATTATGGGGACGTGGATCATATCCAGGAAAGTACTGCATCGTTCGAAAGAGACAGAGAAGTAATTGATGAAGCGATTGATGCAATCAACAAGGGTTTGGGTTTGATTGGAACTTCACCAATTAAAAAGTTTTTCAAAAGATGTATTCAAAGGAAAAATGCAAAATATATCTGAAGCATTGTCAGAAAAGATTTTCCACACTGCGATTAATGTGAATGATAGCGGAGACGAAAATGATGGTAATGATATTTTACAAATCTTAAAAGGCAGATTCAACTCAACCACGGAACGTGCAATACAAATTAAAATTTTGACTATTTTTAAAGGTCCTTCGAAAAATTTTACATCATTTTCCTTCTGTTACGACTTAGGTACATGATAACGATTGCGAAGAAAAAGGAATCTTAGCCGATTCTATCCCGAAGAGTCATCCGTCCATAGAAAAAGAAGTAGTTGATTTAGTAATCAGCTTTTATGAACTGGATGAGAATAGCCGCATGATTCCAGGACAAAAAGATTATGTGTCGGTCAAAGCAGACAATAAACGGATTCACGTGCAAAAACGATTATTGTTAGTGAATTTGAAGGAGCTCCATCAGTAATTCCAAGAAAATTATCCTGAAATCAAATGTAGTTTTTCCCAATTCGCATCTTTGAGGCCAAAACAGGTCTTTGTTTGTGCTATCCATGAAAATGTAAAGTTATTAATCGAAGGGTCGAATATTAAAAACCTGACAACCGATACACCGAACCCAATGCAAATTTATCATGACTGTTTGAGCCGTATGATTTGCGTTGAAGCATCAACAAATTGTTATTTTGGAACGTGCTCTGAGTGTCCTGTGCAACAGATTTGATCGGAAAATTAGAAAACATTTTCGATTTTAATTACATTGACGAAATTACTTACAGACAATGGACTAACGTTGATAGGACCACTTTACAAGTTATGAT
Organism: Phosphuga atrata; assembly: GCA_944588485.1. Lineage (NCBI taxonomy): Eukaryota > Metazoa > Arthropoda > Insecta > Coleoptera > Silphidae > Phosphuga > Phosphuga atrata. Next base: position 18,398,184 of record OX155894.1, on the reverse strand, counting down.
ATCCCCAGTGTTCGAATATTTAAATTTTATACGAGTTGACCGAAAACGAGTGCATTGTAATCTGTGATTTTTCTGTGAACTATACTTTTTTTTGTTCAAAATGCCGAACAAGGAATTCACTGGAATAATAACCACGCAACAGTGCACCCATTTGCAATCTACTACAGGCACGCTGACGAATGAAAAGTTTCGTAATTTTATCCGAATGTTTGCACCATGATACAATTGAGTTTCATGTGTTTCAAAAGCATTTAGTACATTTTATAAAGATACAATTTAAGAAAATTGAAAAAATTATTACATATATTTCTGATGGGGCAAGTGCGCAGTACAAAAACAGAAAACATTTTGTCAATCTCACTCATCACCTAAAAGATTTTGGTTTAGCGGCACTTTTTTCCAACTTCTCACGGCAAAGGTGCGTGCGATGGCCTGGGTGGGACTTTGAAAAGGTTAGCTGCTAGAACTAGTCGTCAAAGAATAACCAATCCAATCCAAACGCCAAAAGAATTATTCGAATGGGCAACTGAGTCACTCCCTAACATTTCATTGAAATTTGTAGAGGATAAAGAATATAATGAAGAAGAACAAATTTTAGAGGCAAGATTCAAAATGGCTCTAACGGTGAAAGGGACGTCAACATACCATTGCATGATACCGATTACAGAAAAAAAGCAGATGCAAAACATTTTTCTTCGCAGGAACATTCAACGGAAGTTAAAATTATGAAATAATTACTTTCTTTGTAATATATCGTTGAAGATTAAATAGTATTTTGTATATCGAAAATAAATCTGTTAATAATTATATCGTCTCTTGATCTATCTTAATATTCAAATTTTTGTCTTCATAGAAATAGAATCATTATATTATAGAACAGGGCTGTCCAACCAGTCGATCGCGATCTACTGGTCGATCGCGGAGTAATTTTGAGTCGATCTTTATAAATATAAAGTAAAAATTTAAAAAAACGCTTCTCGCTAGCCTACGTTCAAATTTTGCTACATGGACCTCAAGTCGGCCGCATCCCCACCAGTACGACAAGTACGACAGCTTCCGCTGAATGCCGATGCGCAAGAAACATTACTCAATTCAACCCTAAAATAATTCTCTAAATTTAAGTTGTTGAAAAACAATTTTTGAAGATTTTGGTAAGATTGTAAATATTGCACTATTTTTTTCAAAAGTGTTAAAAAGATATCAACATTGAAGAAATTGCAAGTCAAATATCTACAATATTTGAAGTAAATCAGGATAAACTAGAATTGGAAATAATCAAACATCAAAAAGATTTGTATTTGAAATCCAAAGATTAGTGTATTTCCAAATACAATCCTTGGATTAAGATAAGAGAAATACCCAATCTTGACAAATGTGGCATAAAACTTGATGTTTTGCTTTCGCTCCACGTATTTGGCGGAATCTTATCTTAGTATTTAGTCGAATTAAGTATTTGCTATATTTCTAATTTTGATATTTTATATCAGATATAATATAAATTTCAAAACTTTTTGTTCCTGTTGAAATAAACATTATATAATAGATTCTTCCTTTCATAAATGTAGAAATGTACAAATCTTAACACTCAAACAATCAAAACTATAAAACGCGCGAAAACTAACAGCCAGCGCAATCGCTCACGTTTTCTAGAGTGAGATAAGTGACTGCAATGAATTTATAAAACTAGCAGAATAAGAATCTACATAAAAAAAATAATTCCTATTTTCGTATTAGGTTATTTTTACATGAAAAACAGCTTTTAAATGGCAATATGTTATGCATTTTCTCAAAATTTTCTCCCCCATGGGGGTGCACTCCACGATCCCAGACACCCGGTGGCCCGCTACGCGTTTTGATCGATCTAGGCAACAATATATACAAAAAAGTAGATCGCCACTAGAAAAAGGTTGGACAGCCCTGTTATAGAATATTCAGTAAAATAATGAGGGTCACTTTTTATTTGTTATCTTTCTGAATAATGTATATTCTATTCACATGACGTGACGTATTAGCAAGAAATGAGCGCCAATGTGATCAAGAATCCGTTTGAACTATATCCGCGCACTTGAAATTATTTAATATCTTCTGATTGAATAGAGACCCCGCCTTTTTGAAACATGCGTTTTTTAGATTATGACCTAGCAAATATATGGTATTTTTTTCGAATTCATGCGACTTTGGGATGTGCATGAAAACATCATTTGAACAATTCAATTGTTTTTATTTTATATTAATTAACAATAATAAAATACTTCTACCATGCGATTAAGAAGCTGACCTAATAAGGTGTTAAATAGTGGAAGATCAAGGACGATCCATTTAGTAAAACTGGAGACAATGAATGTTAAATGTTACTGAATCCAGCAAACTACCGAAATTAAAAATGTATATATTTTCGAAAATACACATATGAACGAAATCCCTATATAGGTGTCGACTTATTTCGTGTAAACAATTGACAAATAAAATTTCTGACGAATCCAAATCATGGAGTCAAAATAGGTGTACGATTTGTAAAAGATTGACCCACATACGGTATAGAAAACTAACGTATAGTTCAGCTGTAGTTTGACAATAGCTGTGTGACCGCTTCGTATAGTTCAAATATACGAATAATTTTACACTATACGAAGCGGTCACTCTATATCACGAAGCTATAGCCACACTATAGCAGGACTATACACTAGTTTTCTAGAACGTGTGTACATAGCTTTATAGGCACTACGTTAAATTACGTGTTAGTCACACTTACACTTACGTATAATAAATATTGATAAAAATGTATCCCTGGTTGCTTTCATAAACGGTCTTGCGGATTTATAGAGATGAACATTTTTATTAGGTTATAGAATAAAAACATAAAATGAATAATAATCCTCTTGAATTGTTTGCAACCATTTTTAATAATATCGCGGACCTCCGGTAATGGATAATGGCCTCTGGGGGTATGCGGAATCCAGTTTAGTAGTGAATAGACTCTAGGGCAGTGGTCCCCAACCCTATGCCCGCGTGGCGCCCGCCGACCATTTTACGTGTGCCCGCCGAATGTAAACGCAACCAAAGTACCAACTTATTCAAATAAGGACAGAAAGAAAATTTTTGCCATCAAAACGACATTGTCCTAAAATTCAATGATCAGATGAGGACTTCTTGAATAGAAAAAGATGCCCGTCGATTACCCCCCCGCAGATTCCTGCTCTAGTGCATGATTTTCAAATTATTGTACGAATACCACCAGTAGTACGTGAGGTCACCAAAGGTGGTACGCGAGCTTACAAAAGACGTTAAATAAAATAAACATTGACTGAATTTGATTGAAAATCTATCTTTTCTTTCGTTGTATATTGTGAATAGCAGTATTTGTCATTACGATACATGTTTGATGAATATAATGGGTGATTTTTTTACCGTTTGGGTTTTTAAAATTGACAAAAACATAAAAAAACGAATTAAATATTTGGGCCGACAAATGAATGCCTGCCATTTACTTTTTAAAGACTATTTCATGTAAAAGTCCATCCGTGAGCTCCAATTTTGGCATACTTTTTCTATGGTTATCTCACCAATGGCAGTTGCAATGTTGTGGGGCTGGAATTGTGGCTAGCTTGTCATTGTACACTAGAGACTTTACGTATCCCCACAAAAAATAGTCTGAGGTGTAGCCTAGCTCGCGACCGTAGAAGAAATCTACACGTGCACCCTGGTTAATGCTAAATGAGCTGGAGCGATAGTTGACGGCTAGTCCTATCTTTTCAAAAGATCTCCTAGCCTGATACACATGGAAACAGAAACAACACAATTCAATTCTTCTCAGAACTGTATGACAAGAAATATCGGACCGAGTCTCCGAATTTGCCAACTTAATGTGGAAGGACTAAGCAGAGACGCAAACTAACAGAAGGACGCAAAATGCGAAGTTTTGTCAAAGATTTTACGAGAACATAAAGTTGACGTAGCTACCATTCAAGAAACTCATGTAGGAAATGAAACCGACCTCAAGAGGCAAACTACCAGGATATGAAATCCTTGGTGCTACCTATCACCACATATATGGATGCGCAACCTATATACGTAGTAACATTGAAAACGCTCGCCTGGTAGGCACCAATATTAGTAACAATAACATTCACACTATCACGGTGAAGATCAAGGAACTCACAGAGGCAAACATATATAAGCCTCCGTTAGTCCAGTGGCCTCTTGAAGTATTGCCGCAGCTCCCTCATCCAGCTGTCTATGTGGGAGATTTTAACAGCCACCACACAATGTGGAAATATAACAGTAATGACTATAACGATGAAACACTTGTAGAATGGGCAGACGAAAACAGCTTAAGCCTCATTTTTTATGCAAAAGACAGGGGAACATTTAGATCGGCAGCATGGAACAGAGAGTACAACCCGGCCGGACTTGTGTCTCTCGACCCAAATACTCTTGGAACAACTTGGAAAACTTTCCACACAGTCAGCACCACCCAATTATATATGAAATTGGCACTCAGATCCCAATAATCCGATCTATACCCAGACCAAGGTGGAACTTTCAAAAGGCAAACTGGACAAAATTTTCTCTTGAATTGGACAAAATTGTGAGATGGATCCCGGCAGAGCCTGAGAATTATGATAGGTTTGCAGATGCTGTGGTCTCAGCTGCAAACAAAACCATGCCTAGAGGGTATCGTAAAGAATACATCCCGGAATGGAATGCTGAATGTGAAGAACTGTATAACAACTACATGGAGAACGGCGACCCATATATAGCCAACGACTTTCTACAAGCACTAGATAAAGCTCGGAAAGATAAATGGGTAAAAACAACAGAGGAAATGAATTTCCAAAGATCTAGTAGAAAATCATAAAGCCTACTTAAAAAGTTAGAAGGCAGTAACCCACCCGTTGGAGAAATCCACTTGATCACACCAGATCAGATAGCCAGCAGAATGGTAACTTTATCCAGAACCCCACGTGATAAACAGCATACAAAACGACTTAAAAAGAACTTAGCAATATACGCCAAACAGTACCACGCGACACGGAATTCTCTCGTGAGTTCACTGCTGAGGAATTAATTGCAGCTCTTAAAGATGTGAAAACTGGCAAAGCACCTGGGTTTGACGGGATACACCCTGAGTTCCTCCTTCACTGCGGCGAGAAGACAAAGAAATGGCGGACCGTATTTAACTCGCGCACCTTAACAACTGGAGTCTTGGCGAAAGTTTTTAAAATGAGAAAAATAATCGCTGTACTAAAGCCCAATAAACCACGAGATAAAGTCGAAAGCTACCGCCCCATAGTACTCCTTAGCTGCTGCTATAAACTATTAGAACGACTTCTCCTCAACAGATTAGGCACACGAATTCTGGAACATATTCCACCCGAACAAGCTGGTTTCAGACCTAATCGAAGCTGTGCAGATCAAGTTCTCAGCCTAACTACACATATTGAAGTGGGTCTCCAAAAACAACAAAAGACACCTGTAGCTTTCGTGGACCTAATAGCTGCTTACGACACAGTATGGACAGAAGGGCTCCTATACAAGCTGGCTGAACAAGTCCCTTGTCATACAACGCTGCGACTGATAAACAACATGCTTTCTGACAGACATCAAGTAATCCACGGTAATAATTTAAGCAAACAAAGAAAACTCAACAATGTATTGCCTCAAGGCTCAGTTTTAGCCCCGATGTTTTTCAATCTCTATATTTCAGATTTGCCTAAAACCGACGCGATACAGTTTGGGTACGCTGATGATCTAGCCTTAACTGTACAAACACAAACAATTTGAACCCACCGAAAACACGTTGACCAACGACCTTAACAAACTGTACAAATATTTTACCAAAGTGGTTAATACCAAACCTAAATAAAACTGAAATCAGCTGCTTCCACCTGAATAACAATAAGGCAAATTATGAATTAGAAGTCAAAATGAACAATACTGTGCTACCCTAACAACGGTATCCAAAGTATCTCGGGGTAATCTTAGATAGAACTCTATCATTCAAAAAACATCTTGAAACAACAGCGCAAAAAATAAGCTCTCGAAATAACATTATCCAGAGACTATGTAGCACTAGCTGGGGGGCATCGGCAAATACATTACGAACATCTGCACTTAGCTTGGTGTATTCTGCGGCCGAGTATTGTCCCCCGGTATGGACGAACAGCACACATACCAAGAAAGTGGACACTCAGCTTAATATAGCAATGAGAACGATTAGTAGCTGCATCAGAACTACTCCATCCTATTGGCTCCCAACACTCAGCCACATACCTCCACCTGCCCTAAGAACACAAAACGCCCTAATAAAAGAATATAAGAAAATAATTAATAAAACACAACTCCCTATCCATGAGGATATCCCGGATCTGACAAGAAACCGGCTTCGATCTAGGAAACCGCCAATGTTATCAGCACAACAACTGGCAGCCAATAACTTCAACATCAACTCCGAGTGGCAGACTCTCTGGACTGAAAATGCCCCGACATGGTGTGTGTGCCCATAACCTCCATAAATGGGGAAAACGACCCAACCCAGGCTGCGACTGCGGCGACCCAAACCAAACAATTGGCCACATAGTGACAGAGTGTGAACTGAGGGCATATCAAGGGGATTTGAGGGACTTTTTCCACACCTCACAATCAAGTCTTGAATAGATAGCTGAACTAGATCTTTTAATATAACAATTTTATATCTACTTATATGTCTGTTTGTAATGTCTTATTCAATCGTTAATTTTTACATGTTTTATAAATTTTCCATGTGTTGTGCCATACGCTAAATAAATAAATAGTCTAGTGGAGTCAAATCGCATGATCTTGGCGGCCAATGGGTTCATGGTATCGCGTGCCGTTTGGCATATGGCATTGTCTTGCTGAAACCACATATCAAGCAAGTAAAATTCTTCAATTTTGGGCAAAAAAGGCTGTAATCAGCGCACGGTATATTTCTCCATTTACTGTAACGTTGCGATTTTCATGGTTCTTGGAGAAGTACGATCCAATGATGCTGCCGGCCCACAAACCGCACCAAGGAGTACATCTTTCAGGGTGAAATGGCAGCTCTTAAACTGACTCTGGCTGCTCTTCAAAGCAAATTCAGCAATTCTGTTTATTGACGTATCCATTGAGCCAAAAATGAGCATCGTCGTTGAAGACAATTTTTCGATAGAAAAATGGATCTCATGTAATGAATAATCCAACTTTCCTAAGGGCCATTCACCAAACGACGTTGTGGTACGTCATCTGGCTTCAGTTCATGCAGCAGCTGTATTATGTGTGGTTTCATACCGAGGTCCTTACATAAAATCTTACAGGTAACACAAGCGTTGACCATGAATTTTCAAACAATTGTTGACAACGGCGACGAATTTACATATTGATATGGCAGCAAATATTTTCCTCGCTACGCACTCTTCGTATACGGGTTGGTAGATTAATGTCCAATAAAGTCAAACTGGTGCGAAAATTGGTCACAACTTGAATAGCCTGTTCGGTGGGTCGATTATGACGACCGTAAAATGGACGTACTTTTCGAAATAGATTTCTCACACAGCACGAATTTTGATAATAAAATTCAATGATTTGCAAGCGTTGTTGGTTTCTTAGTCTATTCATCGTGAAATGGCAAATCTTACTAAGCATTTTAGATATTGCCACATGTCACGAATCTTTTTTTTTACACTGAAAATCGATGTAACAATAGAATCACCCGTTATAAATAGGGAACACCTTTTTTTAGTTCGATAGTACGCGTTTGATTCACATTGAATAAGAATGGTACGCGAAAAAAAAGTTTGAAAACCGCTAGTATAGTCTAGATCAGTTATAGCTAACCTGCGACCCGGGAGCCGGTTACTGCAACTATGCAGGCTTCCCCGCTATGAAAACTACTCCCCGGCCTAAATTTTTAATTAATTGAACTAATATGCACCTCTACGCTTTTTCGGCCATGTACTTCAAGGAATAATGGTAATTTAGCCCTAGTCCCAAAAAAGGTTGGCGATTTCTGGTCCAGATCAATCAATTTAGTCAGGGCCATTTTATGAAAACAAATACATCATTAACACAAGATTTATGGTTTCAAAAGCTAAATATAGAGACGATATTCTAATATTTAGTCTTGAGTATTGTCTGAACATGTCTTATCTTGTTTGGTCTTTTCAATTCTTGTCTAGTTATGTCGTGTCTAAGCTTATGTAATCTTGTTTAATCTTATCTACTCTTGTCTAGTCGTATCTCGTCGTATCCTAGATATGTTTCTAGTTTCGTTAATCCTGTCTAGAAACCACAAATAAAGTGAACATGAGTGTTTAGGATCAATGTTATAACTGAATTGACACAGAAAACTAAGATGATTGAAACAGAAAACTGATGAAAAAATTGATAGTGTAAGACTGGCTGGCATAAGGTGAATTAAAATGCAGAATTTATATTATAAAATCGCAAAATCACCAAAATAATTATTTTTTAAATATCCTGTTCTCAGAAAAATTACAATACCCCAATTAACAATCGCAATATTGTTTATAGTATTGCACTTAATGAAGTACATGTAATCGTAGATAATGCTTAAAATTAAGTAAACCATATGTTATCGAAATTAACAACAATTAACGGAAATGACCTGAAGTACGTTTAATCGGAGATAATACTAAAAATTAAGTAAACCATATGTTTTCGAAATTAAACGCAATTTACCAGCAATCAATGCAAAAAGTTAAAAAAACAAAACTCGAAAACTTGTAAGAAAAAATCATTAAGTTTTTAGCACTAATTTTGTGAAAATATAACTTATGAAGTTTTATAAATCGAAACACGAAACAGTTCATAATAAGACTCAGTTTCACCTGGTGAAGGTTATTTTCAATTGAAAAATAGTAAGTTTACGGGTTTGGAAGGCTGTGTTTCTGACTCAACTTGTTATGACAGCTTGACAACTACGGTCCATGCTTGAAATTAACACATATAACTGCTCTTCTTCTAGATTATCTCACATTCCAACTAATGAATTCCCTAGGTCGTTAAGAGTTGCAGTGGGTGATTGAAGAGATCATACTTGTCTTGCGAGAATGTCCCAGAGATGATCAACCGAATTCAAGTCGGATATTATGTCTGGCCACTGCAGAACAAACGTCGTCTATGTATTCTTGGCTGTGTGGGGCCGAGCGTTTTCGTGCATTAATTGAAGTTGTCTCCGAAGTAAGAGGGGTATGACACAACATACTATATCCCTAATATATCTTTGACTGTTTGAAGGGCTGTTGGGAAAGATTAAATATATGCCTACTCATATCATTATTGAGCGCCCACCAAATGCAGTCCTGAGTATCGTTCATTTATACATTTTAGACATCTAAAAACTCGAATCACTACTACTACTATCACCACCCTCCAAATTCCGTCTCCAATCTTCATTTTCCCAAATCAAGAGGTTTCTAGTAGAATATGTGTGTAATCTGTGTCTGAGGTGGTCTGCACTCAACTGAAGAAAACGATCATCTAGATGCATTGTTGCAATTGGTCGTCCTTGTTCTGGCCACCTGTCAAGTTCGTTAGATTCTTTGAAACGCTGAATGATCCGAGAAATGGTTGTGTGGTGCACCCCAAGTTTATCACCGAAAGCGGGGAAAGAATGCCCATCTTTGGACAAAGTAAGGGCCGTAAAACAGTCATTACAACTTAAATTTATTGAGATACGTTGCATTTTAAATAAGACTGATCATATATATGGGATACTTGGGATTGAAAATGCAATAGCCCAAAGACAGATAGCCTGGCTGAAGTGGAAGACCAAGGAAAATTGGCATAAATTTTTGGAACGAAGAAAGGTTACAGCCAAGATAATTCGAGGAACCAAACGAACCTTCACACAAAACCAACTAACCCAAATCGAAGAGAGCTTTGCTAAGAATAATTCCAGAGATTTCTTTGGAAACTTTAAGCAGGTACTCAGAAAATACACTTCGCCAAGCCTCCACTTCAGAGATTCAAAAGGCAAACTGGCTTATAACGACAAAGACAACTGCCACCTTTTGGCTCAGTACTTTAAAAATCTACTCAACTGTGACCCACCCAGCGAAGACTTCGACTATAAACAAACCACACCAAACCCGGACTCGCTTCCCCCTTCATTGGAAGAAGTTGGCCAGATCATTCAACTTCTTAAGAATAATAAGGCAGCTGGAGAGGACTCTATCGTTGCTGAACTGTGGAAAGGTGCTGGAAACAATGCCGTGCGCAAGCTAACCGAGATCATCCAGGACAACTGGGAAACAGAGAAATTACCTCCCGATTGGAAATCAGCTCTGATCCATCCGCTTCACAATAAGGGAGATTTTACGGATCTAAACAACTACCGTGAAATTTCTCTCGTCCCGGTAACATACAAGATTCTCTCGAAGACGTTACAAACAAGGGCAGAAAATCAGTTGGATAGTCAACTGGGAGAATACCAGGGGGGCTTCAGGAAGACCCGATCCTGTGTTGAACAGATCTTCAACCTTAAAACTGTACTTGCATACTCCAAGATGAGAAACCGCAAAGTGTTCGTCACCTTTGTTGATTTTAGGAAGGCCTACATTCCATCGATAGAGAAACGCTCAACAAAGTACTCCAGGAACTAGCACTAGACAACAAAACCCGCAGACTAATCCTAGAAACTTTGACCAACACCCATTCCAAGGTTAAATTTAGAGGCAAGATTTCAGAAACCTTCGAAATAAAAACTGGAGTGAGACAAGGAGATGGACTTTCCCCACTTCTCTTCAACTGTGTCCTTGAAAAGGTTATAAGAGAATGGCGCAAGGAACTGAACAATTTGGGTGCTCAGAGTGGTATCTACCTGGGACGTAAGAACGATGGACTGAATGTAGATTGCCTGGCCTTTGCAGATGACATGGCACTATTTGCTGATTCTCTTGAGATGGCAACAATGCAGGTAAACTGTCTCAGAAAACAGGCTGCCAAAATGGGTCTTCAAGTGTCGCTGGAGAAAACAGAATTCTTCACCAACATTAGAGAAGCAAACAGAGAGATGTTACTAGAACAGGGAAACATCAAGAGGACTGAGAAATTTAAGTATCTCGGCGAATGGATTGAACCCAACTTATCAGAAAGAGCGATCATTATCCAAGAGAGTCAGCAAGTTAGAACTTGCCTATCGGCTGACTAAGAACACGTACAATAAGTAATGCCTGTCACGCAACATGAAACTTAAGCACTACACATCAGTCTTACGACCAGAAACCCTATATGCCATGGAGTGTCTTTCCTTGAACCGAAGGGGTCTAATAGAGAAATTGGAAATCAGAGAGAGGAGAATCCTCAGGAAGATCCTAGGCCCGGTAAAGGAAGATGGGGAATTCCGAAGACAGCATAACTCTGAGCTCTACGAACATATTGAGATGCTCTCTGACTGTGCAAGGAAAAGAAAGGTAGCTTTCTATGGTCACATTGCAAGATTGCCTCCAAACCGACTAACCAACCGTCTGTTCACCTTCTGGAAAAACAAGAAGCTTCGTACCACTTGGTTGACAGAGACCGAGAAGGATATTAAAGAACTGGGAATAACAGATCTCAAAAACAGACAGTCTGTGAGACGCACCCTAAAGGAAGTCCGTGGATTTCAGGAAAAACCTCGAAGGAAAGGTACCCCCTGGACAGAAGAGAGAAAGGAGTTACACCGGCAGAAGATGCGACAATACTGGGCAAAGGTCAAAACCCAACAGTTGAACAAGCGTGGTCCAAAGTAGGCCTATTCGAAAGAAGAAGAAGAAGGATACTTGGGATATATGGGATGTTCTCGCGGTTATGAGCGTGCGCCCATTAACCCAACCCCCCAACCCCTATCTTTGTTCTGATTCTACAAGCAATTGTTTGATGACCTACTGATGACCTACCAGCTACACGATTTGATACGATATCTATTAAAACGGATGTGCATGTTCAATTAATTTTATTGAAGATGAAGAAACAGAGCAATGAAGATGTGTCTATCAGGTTTGTATCAGACATTCATTCCATGCATTGGATGAAGTAGATAGCGCACTACATTTATTCTATCACAACATTAATATAAAAATCGATGCGTTAATTTCTTGGAGAAGTGTATATTTTAAATTCTTCTACACTCAGATGCAAAAAAAAACGGGTCATTGGGTTCTGTACTTGTTTTAGTACTTGTACTTGTTCTAGTACTTCGAATAAAACTTGTAGTGTTTTACTGTCAAAAAGAACATCAAGACGAAGAAAAAAAAACAACATAAGGTCCTTATCAGTTTATTTAATGAATATTAATAAGCGAAAACGATAATATACGGTTACACCAAAGAAAATGCAAAAAAAAAATCTGCAAAATAAACTTAACAGAGATTAATAATGAAAATTTCAGTTGAATAAGATTTCAATAATTCGTATTGCCTCCTCGAGCTCTAACTATTGCCTGCATAGGGCGGCCCATGCCACTCATGAGCTCAAGAATATCATTTTGTGAAATATTCCGCCATTCTTCCTGAAGTGCCACACCAAGCTCGTTTATTATGATTGGTGCAACAGCAGGTCCTCTAACATGCCTGCCCTGCATGTCCCAAACATGTTCTGTAGGATTTCCATCTGAGGTACTGGTTTCAATACTTCGTATTGCCTCCTCGAGCTCTAACTATTGCCTGAATAAGGCGGCACATGCCACTAATGGGCTTACGAATATCATTTTGTGAAATATTTTGCCATTCTTCCTGAAATGCCATACCAAGCTGGTTTATTGTGGTTGATGCAACTGCACGTCCTCTGACATGCCTACCCAGCATGTCCTAAATATGTTCTATAGGATGACCAGTGTCTACATGCAGACCAGTTGAATTTTCTTATAACAGCTGCATCCAAGAATTCTGTGACGCACCTCATAGAATGCGGTCTCGGTTATCCTGCATCAGAATGAAACCATCGCCGATAAATGGAGCAAATGGGACAACGTAATTTTCCAAAACCTCCTCAATACATCGCTGTGTAGTCAGCGATCCTCCATCAATGACAACCAATTCGGTGCAGGCATCCATTTATATTCCTACCCATACCATCAGGGAACGTCCACAATGGCTAAGCCGGTGCTTAAATGTGAACTCCGCAAATCGTTCGCCTCCATACTCGTTCTCTTCCATTTGGAGAATGTAGATGTAGAATCTAGACTCGTCAGTAAACTGTACAGTACTCCATTGTGCCAATGTCCAATTTAAATGTTAGCGAGAAAATTGTCTGGCTACTCCGTGACGTGGGAGTAATTTTGGTCCAGCTGCTGGTCTACAAGATTTTAAGCCAGCTTCTTGCAACCTTCGATCAACTGTGCACACACTCACAGCTGTATCACGAACCACACACAGTTGGTTTCCACTGAAGTCACATGGAGATTCGATAGCAGTCCTTTTTCTTTTCCTACCAGATACCGGTCACCGAGTATTTCTGTCGGTATCCTTAAACCGCTCAAGTGATCTTTGGACGGTAGGAAGACTGACATGAAGGAATCTCGACACATATCGCTGACTCCTTCCATCTGCCACAAGAGCACTAGCTTTTGCACCATCTTCAGCACTTAGAACCATAATCAACACGCCAATCTCCCCTGAGAATGACAATTAACCAAAAACAAACAAGACAATTTTATTTTCGCTTATTAATGTTTATTAAATAAACTGACAAATACCATATTTTTTTCTACATCCTGATGAATTTTCTACATCCTTGAATCAACAAAACGTTGCTTGTAAAAGTTTTATTTGAAGTACTAAAACAACTTTAAAATTAAAAAATGATCCGTTTTTTTGCATCTGAGGGTATAAGGAACCACCGACCAATAATATTCCCACTACTAAACCACATATTATTCTACTAATAATCTGTAGGGATGTTGATGTTTAAAAATCGTTTTGATTCATTTTCAAAAAATATCGATTTCAAGAAATATCGATATCAGTCAGCGCCCCGGGGCGGTAGTTCGGACAATCCGAACACACTAATAGCTATCAAATAAAATGAATAACTAATTTTATAATTAAAATTATTCATATAATAATCAAATAGAGAAAATCGTTTTCTTTTAAATTTAAAAATAGTATATTTTGCAACTAGGGCGGTAAGTTATCAATTAGTCACGACAGCGAATGTGCGATGTCCAAATTTAGCTCTCGTGACCAATTGACAATACCGCCTGTGTTGCAGATAATATTTTTTATTACTCATACAAGGGGACGTATCTTACAACTTTGGTATCCAAGGGTCAGCCAAAAAAAAAATAGAATAAAAAATGAAGAATTTTCTTTAATTCAATTGTCTCCGGTGGTGTGGATTCGTCATAAGAACTCTCATCAGTTTCCGTTATTACCATATAATTTACACTCATTTTAAAACGTTTTCTTTAATTTTTATTTTGTAATGAAAAAAAAATCTGGTACTTCACGTCACTTTTTTTAATATTGAGGTCTTGATTGTCTTTATTTTATTTATTTAATTGTTTTTTAATGTAACTTATTGTTAACGATATTGAATATTTGCGTGCGTTACCCAAGTTATGGGATAATACAGCCAAAAATGACCTTTGCCGCACTAAAAAACGTGCGCCGAGATAGTACTTTTAACGCATGAGTAATAAAATATATGAAAACAATAATGTAATTAATCAATAACGATATAACAACTTATCGCATAAAATATAATTTTGACAAAATTTAAATATTTCAAAGAGATGTGAAAAGAGAAAAAATGCACGCATCAGACTAAACAGTTTCATAAATGTGCGGCAGAAATTCTAGGGCGTTTTCTAGAGACTAACCTAAAATAAGAAAAAAAGTCTGTATTCCCTGTCTGTATCCCTTAAAAGGAGGTGGCCTCACACAACATTTTTGCTAATATCTCTGACGCCACTTATGATATGATTGATTCAAATTTTGTGTGTACTGGTTACTGGTGCCGATCTACCGTTTGTGTTTCGTCTTGATAGCCAACCAGTGGCAGTATATAGGGGAACGACCTTTGTATTTTGCAAATATTTTTTCAATCTGAACCTTTACCAAATGCTTGACTAGATGAAATTTTTCGCAATCAAAAACTACACTTAAAAGGTACCCTTTGTTTCTGTCGCTCAAGATACCAATTTTCGAGAATAAAATTCCAACGCATTTTTTGGAAATTGTGGTAAAAACAAACAAATCTCTACTATTTCTTTACTCCAAATTTACTTTTTTTAGTACAGGTGCAAATTTAAATATAATTTTGTAATAAGAAACATTTTTTTTAGTGCAGCTTTAAAATTTTGCATTTTGTGTAAGTACGTTGTATAAAACTATTAGTGTCACAGTTTTCTATAATTTTGCAATGGTTGCTTTTACAAATGCTGAGTACACAGGCATGCTTCTCATGTATGATCTGGTTGAGGGAAACGCAATTAACGCAAGGTGACTTTCTTCAAAAGGATGGGAACCATTATTTTGTTTGGACGATAAATAGCCCGCGATCCTAATGTTGAAGAGCAGATCCTGGAGTAAACGTAATCCAAAAGTGCAGGTATTGACTCTAGCAGATTATCCCAATCGACAAAAAATTAGTCTATGACTGCTTCTTCGTTGTGTCCAAGATCCTTTGTTTGAGAGCCGGGTGCTCTTCACAGATGAAGCAACCTTTGCACGAAATGGAATTATGAATTCCCGTAACATGCACTGCTGGGCGGACGAAAATACTCATACTGTTATGATGAGAAGAGACGGTGGTGGCCTAGTAGTTAACGTGTCAGATTACCAAGCCATAAAACCCCGGTTCGAAGCCAGGGACGCAAATATAGAAAAATAATTCACCGTCCTCCTGTGCATGGCTCTGGCAAAGTCATCACTGTAAAATTTCCCTCGAAAAAGGCTCCACGTTAAAAACTGTGTAAGACTTGTGTAAGATCGAGACAACAAAGCACAAGTGTAGGCAGGGGAGGTTAGGCCAAAGCCCATTTAGGGCTGTAGTACCAAAAGCAGAAGAAGAAGAAGTTAAGGTGAGAGCTCATCAACAACGATTGACGTGCATTGATCTCCATTAATGTCTGGTGTGGTATGGTTGGCGATGTATTATTCGGTGGTTTATGTTGTACCCACATTCTCCCAGAGCGGTTGATCGCAGAAGTTTATCAACATTTTTAAGAGAACTTTTACCAGGGTTTCTGGATGAAGTGCCTCTTTTGACTAGACGCAAAATGTGGTTCACGCACGATGGTGCACGTGTACATTTTATCGCGTTAGCGAGAGCTAACCTCAATAACGCCTATTCATTAAGCTGGATAGGTCGAGGCGGTCCAGTTGCTTGGCCAAGGCTCTGTATTGGGTCCCACATTATGGATTGCATATTACGACAGGATACTTACGCTGGTCCTCCCGGAGGGAACTCACCTCGTAGTATACGCGGACGATTTGACAGTGGTGGTGATAGATGGCCGTAGTATGCGTAATACCTGAAACGAAAAGTGGAATGGTCGTTTAATAAGATAAACCAGGAGCTGGAAGAAATGGGTCTTGAAATTGTGCCAGAAAAATCCGAAGCGTTGGTACTGGTGGGGAGATGGACAGTATCTGAGATGAGCATAGGTTTTAAAAATACGACAATTAAAACAAAAAAAAGTATAAAATATTTGGGCATACGACTGGATAAAGACCTAAAAATGTATACGCACTTGCAGGAAACCGTAAAAAACGTAAGCAAAACGGTTGGGAAGGCTAATGACAAACGTTAAGGAACCTAGGGCGAGCCGCAGACGCACACTGCACAGTGGCACTGTCAAAAATGCTGTACGGTGCTCCTACGTGGTATGAGTCGTTGATAAGAACAAAAAATATAGAAGAATGTATGAAACATTGAATGTATGAATGTATGAAAACAGAGGCAGCTGGCAATACGGATAAGTAGTTCTATAGGAGGGCCTCGGCGGAAGCGCTGTCGGTAGTTGCCGGGCTGATGTCAATAGAGCTGATGGCAAAAGAAAGGCTAAGAAGGTACCTTGAAGGGGAGGAGAGCAGTAGTCGGATTAGAGAAGACACTATGCACGAATGGTAGACAAGATGGAACCAGAAAACCTGATGTGCGGTGTGGACAAAACGAATCATCCCACTCATAGAACCATGGGTGACACGAGGATACGGGGAAGTAAATTACTTTCTCTAACAGCTGCTCCTCGGACATGGTAGCTTCAAGCATTCCTCTATCGCAGACATCTGAGGGAGACCGAAAAATTGTGTGTACTGCCCGAACCTGGTGGATGATTGCCTCCATACATTTTTCAACTGCCCCAGATGGGCGAAACAACGACTGGAAATGGAAAAAAAGGTGGGAGAAAAGCTGACCCCAGAAAACCTACAGGAGACAATGCTACAAACCAGAGAATGCTGGGACGCAGTGGAGAAGCTAGGGACATCTGTCATAATAGCAAAAGTGAAGGACGAAACGGATCGCAAAAAAGAGGAATAAGATAAACAGAAGGCAAACCCCGAGCGAAGTAATGCTGAGAAGGCAGTCCCGCAAGGGGTCGGAATTGAGGAGTGGGATTTTTAGTGGGCAGTGAAGCCACTAAGGCGAGTAGTCCCACACTCTCCAGAGCAATTTGAAGCACTGGGAGCCGTAAGTAAATGTATTTTACCCCTCCACCCGAAAAAAAAAAGTTACTTGGCCAACAAGGTCACCGGACAGAAGTCCCTTGCACTACTTTGTTTTGGGGTCACTTAAACAACGTTTATGAAACGGAAGTGGCAGATCTCGCAGAACTAAATGTGAAAAATGGATGTGCAACCATTCAGGCCACCGCAGGAATTTTTTAACGTGTTCGAAGATCTTTACTGCGACGTGCTGACCCTTGCGCTCGGGTTGAAGGACGACAATTTGAACAACTATTGTGAATTAACTATTACATTTATGTGCTAATTTAAAATTGAAATAAAGATTTGTTTCTTCTTCTTCTTATTTCGAATGGGCCTACTTTGGACCAGGCTTGTTCAACTGTTGGGCTTTGATCTTTGCCCAGTATTGTCGCATCTTCTGCCGGTGTAACTCCTTTCTCACTTCTGTCCGGGGAGTACCTTTCCTTCGGGTTTTTCCTAAAATCCACGGACTTCCTTCATAGACTGTCTGTTTTGGGGATCTGTTATTCCCAGTTCATTAATATCCTTCTCGGTTTCTGTCAACCAAGTGGTACGAACCTTCTCGTTTTGCCAGAAGGTGAACAGACGGTTGATTAGTCGGTTTGGAGGCAGTCTTGCAACGTGGCTATAGAAAACTACCCTTCTTTTCCTTGCACAGTCAGAGAGCATCTCAATATGTTCGTAGAGCTCAGAGTTATGTCGCCTTCGGAATTCCCCATCCTTTTTTATCGGGTCTAGGATCTTCCTGAGGATTCTCCTCTCGCTGATTTCCAATTTCTCCACCAGACCTCTTCGGATCAAGGAAAGACGCTCCATGGCATATAGGGCTTCTGGTCGTAAGACTGATGTGTAGTGCTTAAGTTTCAGGTTGCGTGACAGGCATTTCTTGTTGGAAGTATGCTTAGTCAGTCGATAGGCTAATTCTAACTTGTTGACTCTCTTGGATAATGATGCTCTTTCTGATAAGTTGGGTTCAATCCATTCGCCGAGATATTTAAATTTCTCAGTCTTCTTGATGCTTCCCTGCACTAGTAACATCTCTCTGTTTGCTTCTCTGAACTTGGTGAAGAATTCTGTTTTCTCCAGCGATACTTGAAGACCCACTTTGGTAGCCTGTTTTCTGAGGCAATTTACCTGCATTGTTGCCATCTCAAGAGAATCAGCAAACATTCCAGTTTTTATTTCGGAGCTTTCTGAAATCTCACCTCTAAATTTAACCTTGGAATGGGTGTTGGTCAAAGTTTCTAGGATGAGTCTGCAGTTTTTATTGTCTAGCCCTAGTTCCTGTAGTACTTTGTTAAGCGTCTATCAATGGAATTGTAGGCCTCCCTAAAATCAACGAAGGTGACGACCACATTGCCGTTTCTCATCTTGAAGTATGCAAGTACAGTTTTAAGATTGAGGATCTGTTCAACACAGGATCGGGTCTTTCTGAAGCCCCCTGGTATTCTCCCAGTTGACTATCCAGCTGATTTTCTCCTTGTTTGTAATGCATTCTAGAGAATCTTGTATGATAACGGGACGAGAGAAATTCCACGGTTGTTTTGTTAAAAAAGATTTGTTTGTTTTAAGTGACTGGATTTTTAATTTTTTTATCATATCATTCCCAAAACAATACGTTTTAATTTTTTTCTCGAAAACTGTTATCTTCAGCAACAGAAACAAAGAGTACCCGTATTTTTAAGTTTCGGTGTAGTTTTTGATTGCGAACATTTTCATCTAGTGAAGCATTTGTTAAATGTGCAGCTGTGAAAAATATTTGCAAAAATAGAAGTCGTTCCCTGTATGCGGTACATACGGGGTACATGCGGTACATCCCCGCATGCGGTATACACTGGTTGGCTATCAAGACGAAAATAAGCACAGACGGTAGTTCGGCACCAGTAACGAGTACACACAAAATTTGAAACAATTATCATTACTTGCGTCTGAGATATTAGCAAAAATGTTGTGTGAGGCCACCCCCTTTTAATGAGTGTACCTCAGTTAGAAAGCGTTTTCGGACACATCTTTATAGCGACTTTTTTTCTTATTTTGGGATCCCGAACACACTCTACAATTTCTGCCGGACATTTATGAAACACCCTGTATATACATATATAAAAAACATAATTTAATTAACACTGAAACTGCAAGCAATGAATCGTCCTATAATTCCCACCAATAATCAAACAATAACCAATATAAAAGTTGTTTAACACGATCATTATTTGAACAAATATTGGACATAATTCTAATGGACCTTGTAAGTTATTAATAGGAAAGGTAAATGCTTAAAGCTAACAGAAGTAAGTTAGGTAGTGCGTAATATATTGGGGTAGACACATCCCCTTTTGGAGGAAAAGCAACAGACAGAGTGGGTAGCGTAGGCTACTATTAGGCGCCAATCGTTTGACCCTGATCCAACATTATTCTTACCCAGAGGGGAAAATGCAGAAGGAATTAAATGTTTATGGAAATTGAGTGTATAGTATGTGTTACAAATGTCACAAATTTAATAATACAAATAGTATCATTTCGTTCCAATATTTTACTTGTTTTTTTTTCACTTTAGTAAATAAAAATGTGTATATTTGCATTTGTCCTGTTCTCTTTCTATTTGACCTC
The DNA here is from genome assembly GCA_944588485.1 of Phosphuga atrata. NCBI lineage: Eukaryota > Metazoa > Arthropoda > Insecta > Coleoptera > Silphidae > Phosphuga > Phosphuga atrata. Next base: position 18,377,923 of record OX155894.1, on the reverse strand, counting down.
GTAATTCTTTAAATGGTAAACAGAACTTGGACTTATTGGTAAACAGAAAGAGTTATTGTTACTCGATAAAATCGTACATTAAACATATTACAAGCATTTTGAGACGATTTTCTCATTAATAAAACAAAACCTATATTTATTGATATACTTTTGTTTTTCTCGTATCATTTATTCGAAATCTGTATAAAAAGATAAGAACAAATTGATTATCGTTAACGATTTATCGAAAATCCTATCTTATATAACAAGCAGAACAAGATGGATTTATTAAATATCTCAAAATTGAATTTTAAAATTGAAAACCTTTAACACACAAGGTTTTGCTTCAAGGAGAGAAGGTAATATAGAATTTTGGCATTGGAAAATTAAAAACAAAAAAAAATTGGAATTATTGATAGAACGAATTATTAGTCAATTGCATAGGACATTTGAATAACGTTATAATATAAGGTTATAATAGTTTATTGAATAACTAAATAAACCATCCAATAAATTACTATATTTTTATTACATATTTATATTGCGCCCGAGTTCACTGAAAATAGTAATTACTTGAAAACTGAAATCAAAATCAATTTCACAATCATTACAAAACATATGAAAACATTTCCACAATCTATTGACTACGTTTGTTTCAATCAAAAGAATATAAAAATAATCTAGTCACGAACGCATCGAACTTATTACAATATGAAAATGTATGCAATGTCAAATAAAATCCTATCAAAAGTCTTTCACGTCCACAATAAGCATATATAAAGGACGTTACGCGAACACGAGCCATTAATTGTTCTAAATTTCTACTAAACAAATTTTACAAATGAAGGGCAAATAAAAATGACGACTTTAGATTGAAATATCGTGCCAATTTGAATCCTATTCCATTTAAAAACATTCGAGAAATAGATTAATAATGATTATTTATAATGCAATGTTTAAAAGGAAAAACTAATTGTAAGAAAAAAAAATGCGAAGAATTAAATATAAACATACCCATTAAAAAGTTTCAAAATTAAATAAATTTCATTTCACATAATAGTAGCTATGCATACTCATAACTATAGAAATGCGATGAAGTGATTAAAGACTTAATCTTTATGGCAACTATATCAGTCAATAAGATAAAGTATTGACGTGTATTATTTTTATTAATGCTGAAAGCGTAATTTTAAAGCAAGATAAGGATTTTGAAATTTTGTCCTGTGAGAAAATTTTTAGTGTACTAAATTAGAAATTTGAATTGAAGCGTGTAGAGTGAAAAGCTTTAATTTGTATATACAGTTTTATTGAGCGTTTGATGTGAGAAATTAAGGAAAATGCTGGCAAGAGATTTTTGGAGAAGATTTCTACCTGGTGGTGGTGGGAATAGATGGTTGTCTGTGGTACCGTTGGTCGGATCTGTTGGCGAAACTGGACCCAACTCGATGGTCTGGAGGGGCATCCGGACCTAAACCTCCCCTTCTCCCTATACACACATGCAACCCAACCATTTCAAAACAAATACAAACAATCAAGAATATGGAAATAACAAAATAACATTATAATATGAATGCCAAGAAATTTGAAAACAGGCTAAAGTAAATTTAACACAATATAAGACAATTGTTAAACATACTTCGTGTTGCAATTTTGAATTAATGAGTTTTGTTTTTACAAATCGTCTAAATCCTATAAAGAAGGAAAATACAACCACGGTAGAAAATTTAAATGAAAATTGATAAAACAATAAAATTGCGTGGAACTATATTTAAACTTCTATATAAAACACGACGCAAAAATTCTCCCCAAAAAAATAATAACTACGAAAACTTTTTAAAATAAATAAAATCTTCTGAAATACTTATAGTGTTTATGTTTTTGTCGCGCACCTAGTGGACGTCTTCTAGTTGGTCCGTGTTGGGCTGCCTAGTCGCGAACTGACGATTCACTGGAAGTTTGAGCGGTGAGGTGCGCTCGCGGCGACGACATTTCACGTGCCGCCGCCACCGCCACCGGAAAACAAGGGTGGTCGATATAAAGTGAACCGACACCCCATCGGGTAAAACATACTAAAAGAAGGGAAATAAAAGGATCGACGAATTCATTTGCGCTGGAACAATCCCGCGGGGCAAGGTTGATTCGAAAAGGAAATATCAGAATCTCGTGTTGGACTTTTTTCAATTACTATTTTTAAGGGAAGTATTTTTTAATTAATAACAATTATTTAACAATCATATCGAGTAATACTTTGTTTTATTAATTAATATTTATTTGTTATATTAAAATATGAAATATATTAGAAATCTAATTGATATAATAAATTTATGTCGATATAAATTGTAGTGTGAAATTGTGTAACGTATAAAATTAGAGTTAGAAAAATTAAGTCAAATTATTTTTCTTTTTGTTACAATGTTTTTGAATAACACAAGACTACTATAAATTTAAACGTCAAATTGGAGGGAAAACATCACTTACAAATTCCGTTTGAAAGATCAGGCGCACAAGTCACAACAAAATCAAGAATAAACCGATATTGCAATGATAGCAATAATACATGTAATGGTTTATTTAAAGTGATCTCGACTATTCTTATCTACTTTGGAATTATACAGTGTGTTTCCAATTCAAATAAGCTTTACTCTGTAGGGCTTAAAACAGTTGTTGCGACAATCACACTTCGCCGTAAATGTGCTTTTTAGTTACTGTGATATCATTTCCGAGCTGACTAGATAATTCTTCAACATACATATTCTTTTAATAAGTTTTTTTCTAATCATGCACACACGTTCTATTCACATATGCTAAATGCAAAATAATGAACTTAACAAAATATTAAATCCCTTGAATGTAAAAAACAATGCGTTTTATTTTTACTATCAAATATGTTATTACTAAATATTCTAAATGAATTCTAAATGATACAGAAAGAAGGAAATCTCTAATAGTAATATTTGTTTTATACTATATCGATCGATATATCCACCACTGATCACGATGATTAATTAATACAAGTACGTAGAATAATCTATCGAGTTGCAATAGAATTAACATGTCATTTCATTAAAAAAAAGGTTGGAAGGTAATTCAGATCGCCCTCTAAAAAATTTACCTCATTTTAATTTTGTCATGAAACAAGAATGATACGTTCACATCAACAATAATAAAAAAAACATAAATATTTTTTTAAAATTAAAGAAAAGTTTGCGATCGAAGGAGTATCTACAATACTACACTACGGACTACGGGCAAAAATCTCTCAGATGAGTTGCAACCCACGAGGAGATAATTCAATTAAGTCAAATATTATACCAAAACTGGTAAAAACCAATAAAAAAAATATATTACTTTCCCATAACTATTAGTATTAAAATCTTTTTCTGGCGATTTACCGAATTAAACGTATATGTTACGGTAAAAGTACGTAGTTTGGAAAATTTACACATTTACCGGCATATGTACACATACCTTCTTGGTTGGTAAATGTAAGTTCAACTTACATTTACCAACTATTTCCGGCAAATGTGTACATATACATAATGATGTTGGGCTGTCAGACAAGATTTTTAAAAACTTTACTTTAAAATATTTTCTTTTTTGGGCGTGATTAGGTCTAATAAATAATTAATTTCGAATTACAATAGAACATTAATATTTATTATACAAGCGGATAAAATTAAGGTATAACGAAAGTATTCTGATAATCTTTTTTTAAATACATATATTATGTTCAGAATGTATTAATTGTTTTTATGATTAATAAAATAATATAAATTATTTCAAGTACATTTTAACCTTAATATGTATACAAGTGTATTTTATTATTTTTAACTTTTACCTATATATGTGGGAAAATGTGTACTTTTACCGGTAAAAGTAGATATATGAAGCTGATCTCAAATTTAAACTCACATTTACCTATCAAATTGCTACATGTATACATATACCGGTAAATGTTTACATTCACCGATTTTGTACTTTTACCGTAACATATATACAGGGTGGTGTTAAGTTTGGAACCAAACCAATAATTTCTTTATTTACTATTTTTGGGATAATCGCTCGGAAACCTCAATATTATTTTCCAAAATGCAATCTTTTGTCGTAAAAAAAACCTCGTGGCGACATTGGGGTTCACTATGACGTCATCGACATTTTTAAAAAATGGCAACTCCCATTTTTTATTCTCGACTTGGAAAGACCTTTTAATTGTCTAAATTCTAAATAGTGGTGTAACAATTTCGCTATGTTACATTAGAAAATTATCGAAAAAAACTTATTTGAATCTTAATATCACCAACATTAGCCAGTTTAGAAATAAGGGTTTGTAACAAGAAAATTTTAATAACTTTACGACATGTCCTCAAAGAAGTCGGTTTTATATTCAATGAATACACATTTTAATAAACTCTCTTTTTTCTCTGACTTCTTAAATGGCGATTCTCACTTGTTTCTCTTACTTTTACTTGCGTTTACTAATCAACCAGCGATTATAAAAAATGAAATTCAGTTAAATTTAACATTTAACATAAAAAAATAAATTTAAACCGAAATTAAAAACAAAATATATGAATAATAATAAATGTTCAGTGTCCGCCACCAAACATTTGATACTGACCTACACGAGCGTAAACACGTTGTTCGTTCAATTGCAGTTTCCGTACAGAGTTGCGATTTCGGAGTTTTAAATCCTATACATTATTAGGTCCATTGAAATAAATTCGCAACTTTAGATAACCCTATAGATAAAAATCTAATGGTGAGGTGCCCCCCATCTTGCTGAAACCAAAAATTCTGATGGCGTACATCGTCATCTTCATTGTGTGGAAAAAGAATTGCTACTAGGGCTGGCGCCAAAACAAATCTCAAAAAACCTAGAAAAAACGATGATCTGACAGATTTCCTTAAAAAAAGTAATGTCCTATAAAACGCCGACCTATGATTCCCACCTACACGTTTAATTTGCCTTGGCGTTGACTGTGGGATTCTTGCGTCCAATGGGGATTTTCCCGTGACCTATACCTAGATTTGTACTAGCAATGTACTGATCCATTCAGGCAAAAGATGGCCCCATTAGAAAAAAGTATCTTGCTTTAAAAATTTTATTTTGACCACAGCGAAAAAAACGTGAACTCTTCACAAAATTATAAACGGCGATCAAGATCATCTTCGTGTAACACAGGGATCAGTTGCAGTTTGTACGGGTGGTAGTTTTTATAAAATAATCTCACAACTACAAAATGGTCGTTATTTAGAGCAATTTGTCTTGTTGAAATATGATGGTTTTCCTCAGCCTCAAGTAGCATAGACGCATAGTTCATTTGGTTTCTTCCTTTACAGGAGGTCGACCTTGTCGCAGCATATCTTTTACGGCTCCAGTTCCTGTGTTCCAGACCAATTTACGCACTGTCGATTTCAATCGGAGGTCTATCAGAATGTTCTTGATTGAATAACTCATTGTAACGAAATTTCAGATAGATGAATTACTTTTTATAATAATTAGTTAATGTATCAAAGTTTGGCTACACGGAACTGATTTGACCTAAACTTGCTATATTTATCCAAAAAAATTTACTTCACCCTAATCAAAAGCAAACAAAAAAACAAGTGAGAATCGCTATTTAAAAAAAAAGCAGAGAAAAAGAGAGTAGAGAAGAGATTTGAAAACAAAACCGACTTGTTTGAGGACATGTAAAATTATTAAGATTTCCTTGTTTCAAACCAATTTTTCTACACAGGCGAATGTTGGTTATCTTAAGATTTAAATCAGTTTTTTTCGAAAATTTTCTAATGTAACGTATCAAAATTTTTACACTCCATTTAGACAGTTAAAAGATCTATCCAAATCGAGAATAAAAAATGGGGTTGCCATTTAAAAAAATGTCGATGACATCATAGCACAGCACCAATGACGTCACGATTTTTTTTTACGAGATAACATTGCTTTTTGGAACATAATATTGACGTGTCCGAGCGATTATCCCAAAAAAAGTAAATAAAGAAATAATTGGTTTCATTCCAAACATTAACACCACACCGTATGTACGTACTATAAAGAGGGTTGGGTTATTGATTGTTTATATATGTTTATTTATTTTCTTAGTAATATTTGTTTTATGCGATATCGATCTATATCTCCACCATTGATACAAGTACGTAAAGTAATCTGTCGGAGTTGTGCAATAGAATAATCTTGAAATTTAATTAAAAAAGGTTGGAAGGTAATCCATATCGATCCAGATCTATCTCTAAAAATGTTACCTCATTTTAATTTTGTATTGTCAAGAAACAAGAAGAATACGTTCACGTCAACATTAATAAAAACAGAAATATTTCCAAAATTAAAGAAAAAAATGGGAAAAAGAAAAAAAGGGGAAACTACGATGGGTCCTAATCCATGAACTGTAGCTTCAACCAAAAATCTTAGAGATGTGTTGCGCCCCACTAGGAGATAATTATAAACACGTTAAATTATACCAAAAGTGATAATAACCAACTGTTTTAAGAAACAAAAGTACAAAAATTCCACTGCATTCCTATTTTTTTTTTGCGATTTACAGATTTAAATGCATGTAATCTGTCAGAGTTGCAATAGAATTATCCTCTAGTCCTCATTATGAACTCTTTATTTTTCACTTCATTTTAATTTTATATTATAAACAAAAAGAATAAATTCACATAAACAATAATAAAAACAGAAATACAGTCGAACTTCCATAACTCGAACTTCTATAACACGAATTTTCTTAGAAATCCATACATAGAGATAGAATGTTACATATAAATTAACTTCCATAAAGCCTAGGCCGCACTAGGGTTAAACTAAACGTGTAATTTTGTGAGTCAAGTAAGCTAATACAAGCGTTCTCACTTGTGGTTTTTTCCCGTGACTGATTTTAATAGCGTAGGGTGTGCTTCTCTAGCGGTTTCGCGATTATAGCTAACCGCTCGCTGGAAAAAACCGTAGTGCGACCTCGGCCTAATCCATAGAACTTTAGTTGGCGCACACACTACTGCGTTAACCGCGAGAGGTTTTTTGGCCCGACCGCCGCACATTGGTCGGAAATTCCAAAAAAAATTGGCCAAAAGTAGAAACATATATATTTTTTCTAGTGACTTCTAATGGTTGGAGTAGTTGTAATGCACACCTAGTATGTATTATGACTGTTATCGGCACACCAATTATGAATTATGATCGTCAGCGCCGCACTCGTCGGACCTGCCGCATTATCTGCTCATTGCTCGTAAAAGGAAACACAAAGTTCAGACGCGTATAGAATTGCGAAAACTTAACGGATTTGGATTCTGCAAAATGGATTCTTCTCCAGATAGTAAGTACAATTTGAATGGGTATCCCGAAATTATTATTAGCTATGTATGAAATATATAATGGAAATAATGGTATTTTTCTTGGTCACGTTCTATTAAAAAAAAGCAATAAGTTAAAAAAAAAACCTTGACCGGGGCTCTTAAACCGAATGGAAATTGTTGCTTAGACATTTCTTCCGAACATATCCAAAAATTAGCTGCAACTAGAAGAGACTTCGTTTTCGGTTATAATTTTTATGCGATGATGTTTATGCGATGATTGATGTTTTTATGCGATGATGACTTTCTGTAGTTTTTCGTAATTTTTGTGTCTGAAATATTGCTCATAGGAAATAGACATAATTCTCCTATTAATGTTATTCTTCTATTTCTACAGAACCTGTGGATAATTTCGAAGAAAATTCTTTCATAAGAAAGGAAATTTTCATATTTGTGAAATCGGTATTAAACGGGAAAATCATCTTTAAAATTCTTATTAACTATTCTGGGGCCGCTTTTTTCAGTTTTAACTTCAGTTTCGTAATCAGCGACCTCAAAAATCCCTAAATCGTGAGCTTCAACAAAATTGAAAACTTTTTTCGAAAAATTGCTCGCCACATTGGTTTCGCCATTTTTAATTTTAGAATAATGAATTCTGTTTTGCAATCAGCAACGTCAAAAAGCGCAAAATCCGGAGTTTTGCCAAAATTGAATACATTTTTCGAAACAATTGCCTATGCGCCATATTGCATCCCGCCATTTTGAAATTTCGAATTCAGTTTCGTGATCGACGACTTTTAAGTACCGAGTATCAACAAAATTGAATGCTTTTTTTTAATTTCCGCCAAATTGCATCCGCCATTTTGAATTTCGAAATTAGTTTCGTGACCACCGTTCTCAAAAACGTGAGGAGACCAAAAATCACGACATTTGAACGATTCCTTCATATTTTGACCAGGTTTTTCGGAATACCGACCACTGTGCGCCGGCGCCGCGAAGAGTGGTTGTATTGTTACGCCAGTGTAACTATGTCGTTGACCCAGTCGGAATCTGTTTCAAACGGTCCACAATATGAAAGTTTACCCCAAAAAACAATTTGCAAAATTTTATAGAAGCTGTCTACTGACATGCGATAGTAATTGATTAATTTCTTAGAATGTTGTCATAAATCTTGATATTTATTATGAAAGAAACCTTTCTTAAATCTACGACTAGTGAGTGGATGGACCCAATATTTGCGAAATTTGCCGAAATTTCGAAATTTGACGTCTTCTTTTTCTATTTCTTATTGTTTATATTAGAGCAAGAATACATACTGCTCTCTTGAAATCCATCTTCAACTGTGAAAACCACGTGCACTGTCGCGGTAATCGTAGTTTGTGCTTCTCGAGCGTTTTCGCCGTTATAGCGGCTAACCGCTCGCTAGAAAACACCGCAGCGCGGCCTCAGCCTAACTCCAATTTTCCTTAGGGCCTAGGCCGCCTAAACCGCCGCGGTTTAGTCGTAGTGCGGCCAAACCTTTAACTCGAATTTTGCATAACTCGTAGTAAAAATTTGTACAATGGTAAAATTTTACATACAAAATAATCTCTATAACTACATTTTTTAACAGATGAGTACTAAAAAATTATGGTGCCGGATATTGCCTATCATAAACTGTATCCTGTTTGTTATAGTACAGGTGCTAAAATACAGGTGAAAAAAACCTATTAATGATATTGTAGAGTTTAAACTCAATTTTTCTTCTTACCTCTGCTGTTACAATTGCAAATATGAGTGGCCAGAAAAGAAAATTCAATACGATGTCGATGTCGCAACAAATGATCGCGTTTTGCGTTTGAAAAAGTGAAGAATTATGATATATTAATATTATTCAAAAGGTTAGGTGTGGTGAAAGTGCAGACCTTAATGAACATGATTGAAGAGTGGTGCAACAATATCTTGCCGGAACTTTTAGCATCTTATCATGAAAAAGACATTTTTAACGCTGAGGAGGCGGCTTATTTTTTAAATGTTTGCCTAATACAACGTTAACATTTAAAGAGGAAAAGTGCTTCGGTGCAAAACACAGCAATGTAAGAATCACCGCCATGGTGGGAGCCAATATGTGTGGTACTGAAAAACTTAAAACGTAAACGTTTTTACCAGTGACATACAGAATCAACAAAAATGCTCGAATCGCTTTCAAGTTTAGACAAGAAATTCAATACAGAAAAAGGGGTGGTCCATTAATCACGTGATATTTTTTAGCAAATTTTTAAACCCCTCCTCCCCCTTGGAGATACGTGGTGATATTTTAGGTTACGGAAGATAAACCAGATCGACCTCTAAAAAACCTAACCTAACCTAAAACCTCACCACGTATCACCAGGAGGGAGGGGGCTTAAAAAGTTGCTAAACATCACTTGATTAATGGACGACTCCAAATCACTGACACAACGAAGGTTAGAACGTTCAGCGCCTCCGTGGCAAAAATTGCTAACTAGTAAAAACGCACCGTGACGAGAACACTATTGGGTCGTCGATGTAATCTAGGTTAACCTACATATAACCTAGATTAAGTTATGGTTAGGTTCAGTTATATTAGAACTTTATAAATCCAAACGGAGAGACCTAGTCTTCTTGATTCAAAATACGAAAAACTAATTCAATTCTAATATATGTCAGAATTTTTTGTGAGAATGTTTTTTGTTTAGTGATGCGAGTTGCGAGATGCAATAGTAACAACAAACAATAATCAAACTCCATTTGAATTACGTTAGACTTTTACGCACGATTTGGATACTTTTACACACGATTATAATAATGGCATACTTCACATACAATAATTTATTTATTAATGTGTTAATTTTGGTGTGCTAGTAGATAAAATCTTTTTTGCGATTTACCGATTTAAATGTATATGTACATACTTAATACGTATAAAATAAACATACATATATTAACAATCAATAACCCAACTCTGGATATAGTACGTCGTACTTACTATAAACATTGTTGGGTTATTGATTGTTAACATATGTTTATATATTTCCTTTAGACACGGAATTTGATATTAAAACAATATTTTATGATACACAATAAAAATTGAAATAAGCTATTTTATGAAAATGATTTTATGAAATGACAAAAATAAAACATATTTCTTGATGTTACATTAAACAAAAATAATGTATTATTTTTTAAAAGCTAAAACCTCAAGGTTTCTTCAAAAAATAATTAAACCTTTTACTGTTATGCAATTTACGAAATGAAAACACGGTTCATAAATCTTACGATATTACCTTCGCAAGGTAATATTTCAAGAAAAAATAAATTTTAAGAAACTAATCCATTCTAATTTAGAATAAACCAAGTCACACATAATAAGAATATAATAGATGGGCCAGTCCCTCCCGCAAGGCCCAATCAAATCCTAATTCCCCGTAATTTAATTAGATCCGAACCCTTTTACGAGCGCCCTTAAATAATAAAAATAAAATAATGGATCACACCGTTCGTCTTTTATGCTCGGCGCCGTTTCCTTATCGAGAGTGTGGCATAAGGGCGCGCCGTTCTATTTAGTTGTTCGTTTCGCGTGTATAGGTCGGGGGCGGCGGAGCTGTTTGCGCCCGCTGTCCCACTGAGAGCACACCCTCGCCTAAATGTCATCACTATAAATGAATCGGTGACACGAGCCATTAATTCGAAGGGCCGCGCGCGTACACATCGAAGAGGCGAGGCCGTCGTCTAATTAACTCACAATTAAAGGGCACCAAAAATATTTAGACTCACAGAAAACAATATGATCAAAATTATTTTCAACGACAATAATATGTTTTTTTCTTCATATTATTTTAACCTTCCTATATCGCTCCTATTCACAAAAAGTAGAACTAATAGGGTATTTAGGATGAATTGAAGTCTAAAAAAAGAATTATTAGGGTATTTAAACTTAAGCCTAAAATTTAAATTACTAAAAATTGTAATCTTAGCATGCATAAAAATAATTAACATTTCCTGGTTTTTCAATTCGTGGCTTTTTAAATATTCAAAATGCATGCGAATTAAACGATTATAGGGGAACACGGTTGATTTAAAATAGAAAATCTAGTTTATTACTGAACACGATAAATACAAATTGTGTAAATATACAAAAAATCTCGCAAGGAGAGAATGAATATACATGTGATTAATAGGGAATATGCATGTTTTTTTTCACTGTTTTTAATTCACTGTTTACACCGTCATAACATAGTAAAAAATATAAATACTGCTTAAAAATGTTGTATTTAAGTTTAAAAAAATATTTAAAATAGAGAAAAATGTTGAGCTGTTTAAACGCCGCCATTTCCGCGCGGTCTGTTGATGACGTCAATTACCACTGACAGTTCAGTCCATTGTTTACTACAGCTGTTTTCATTTTTGACTTCACGTTTTTGACGTTTGTTTTCTAACCAAAAAACTACAATGACATACAAATGTAAAAAATACGGACTTGTTTACATGGTATGATATATGGTCACTTTCGTGTTAACCAATGGTGTTGCGTTTTACAAATTTGAATTTGCCTCGCTTAATTTGCTTTTATTTATTAATTTTAAGTATTAATTAAAATAATGGTTTGTTCAAATGTCCGGTCAATAAAGATTCGTAAAAAAAATATTTTAACTAAATTTAAATTTCATGCATATTCCCTATTATCTATCCGTATTATCTCAAATGTTATTAATTACTCATTTTCGTTTAATAATATAAACAATAATATATAGTCCATCCCTTCCAAACTGTACCAGTAGTTACTTATTTAAATTAAGCATGAAAAAGTGTATCTTTTAGCCGTTGGAAGTTTGAGATTTGTCAAAATAACTTTGGAAGTGAACAGGTAAAAGTTTGTAATAATTGTTAGTTTGGATTTTTATCCGTTGAGAATTTGTTTAAGATTAATTATTACGGTCGTCGTTGTAAAAACTACCAAAAAAGTGAAAAACCAAATTTGAATAGCGGAAAGGAGTTCTTTGCTGAAATCCTTCCAGAATGGTAAACTAAAATATGGTGCCATTAAGCGCATTAGTGCGAATTTTTACGGTTTCTCAAAAACCATTAATCGTATTTGGAATAGAGCAAAAACATATTATGATTTCGGATCTTCAGGCTAATATGGAATCGAAGAAAAAAGTAAAATCAGGAAGAAAACATAAAAATTGGGAACTAATCAAGTGCGGGAAATTCCACTATCGCAAACATGAAGATCTCGTGATCTGCATACCAAAGTTGGAGAGTAATTATGCATCGTGTCTTAAAAGAAGGTGTTTCCAGTACCTGAATTTCAAAACATTTCTTGCAAGATGAGAACAAGAAGTGCAAGAAGTAAATTCATATAAACGAACAAGGGTTTTATTTTTCAAAAGAAAAAAGTTTAATATTGCTCCTACTTGTAATGACTAGGTAATAACAGTTCGAATCTCGCAAAAGTAAAAAAAAGTGAGTACCCTAAAGATCCTAATCTATTTTTTTTTATGAAATTGGACATTTATTTTGAAACAAATACAATTCCTAAATCAGATACATATTTTGGAACGAAAGGTTCTTTTACAAAACATGTGTTATAAAAAATAGATAGAATAACAAAAGAAGGTATTGAAAGTTCAGCTGTTCATTTTGTTTGTTATGTGTAAATTGTATATGATCAGATTAACTAGACTAGATAAACTATGGATATACACATAATAAAAGATAATATTTCTGTTTGTCTAAATAAATTCAATGAAAACATTCAAAAAAGTGGGTAGATTAAAATACCAACAAAGACAATAAATATGCAATGATTGTTACAAGAAAATACAAGATTGTAAACAAACCAATAGGGGTAAATAGTACAGTTGGTCAGCCCAGAATGATTGACCATATTTTGAAAACTATATAACTATAAGACATCTTTTGGTGACATAATTGTATATTAACAGAAGAAAATTCTTTTCTCTTCTCTGTACTGGATATAACCCGTAACTTTTTTATAATCTAAAGTTTCGTGTATTTATTTAATTCATAAAATGACAAGACCGAGATTCTTGCAAATTTACGGCGTTTTAAACAGAAATCTAATATATGTGACCGTACTATATCTAGATATTTTCATAATTAAAACATTTTTATGCGGATTTTTGACATTTGGAAATCAATACAGGTTTAAATTATAGAAAAAAAAGGATTTAATAAAAATAAAGTACTGATGAAAAATTTGATAGGTCAGTAAATATCACACGATAAACGGTAAAAATAGTGATTCGTCAATTACTATTCGATATACGAAGTTAGAGTAACTATGTGACAGTTAGTGGCAGTAAGTTTTAACTTATAAATAAGAGCATATGAAGCTAAGTAAGCATAATGGTTTTGATTAAAATGTGGATTTATATTTATATCCTAAGAATTTATTAAAGACAAGACTAGACAGATAAGACTAGAGAGACAAGAATAGACAGACAAGACTTTATTTTAAAAGTGGTTCGGGGGAAGCTCTCACAAACCCCCTATTCCACCTTGGCTTTTAGTATGCGCCACCCCGGTATCGCATATGTTGCATTCATTCAGGGTGGGCAGCCCGGACGGTTAGTGAAAACAGCCCTAGTTGTCGTCTCCACGACCAGGATTCTAACCCAGGTCTCCCGCATTGAAAGGCGGGTATGTTGTCAATTACACCACCGAGGAGGACAGACAGACAAGACTAGACAGAAAAGAGTATACAGACAAGACTATTTATCTAAGGATTTATCTAAGGCGTATGACCTACTTGACCATAACTTGCTATTACAAAAACTAGAGAAACATGGCATCAGAGGGGTTGCTCTAAATTGGGTCTAAATTGGGTTTATCTCAAAATCTTTTCTATGCAACAGGAAATGTAGAACCAAGCTTCAAACTCTGCACGGGTATGTGTATTCCTGTGCGAGAACTATTGATATAGGAACCCCCTTAATACGGAAAAAAGTACACACAGAAAATTACAGTTTAAATAGTAGCAGCGGCCTTACGAATACACATTTGTAGAGATTGCAGTCGCATACTGTAATTTGAAAACATATTTACTAAACTTATTTACTAATACTAATTAACGTAATTACGATTTAAACCTTATTTACTAATAATACCGGAAACTGTAATTTAAAAAAAGCAATTGTTAGTTTTTGCAGTATCAAATTCTTAAGGCCGATGCTACTATTTAAAATGTATTTTTAGAGTGTCCTTTTTTTCCGTGATGGAAGCACAATTGGACCTCTACTATTCACCATATTTATAAATGATCTACACAAAATATCGATCACCCCAGAGCATGTTATGGATAACTATGCGGACGACACGACCATACTGATAAGCAACCAGACAACAGAGGATATTAGTCAAAACGCCAACAGTGTCGCGTTGTCCCTGATTTCATGGTTTGAAAGAAATAAAATAAAAGTAAATAAAGAAAAGACCAATACAATAATTTTCAAACAAAGAGAAGCAACTTGACATACCCACAAGGAATTGTTATTGGAAACGAACACATATAAATGCTACACTCTGTAAGACTGCTCGGAAACCATATAGATCAATCTCTTGACTGGACAGTGCATACTAATCTCGTCACTCAGAATCTCAAGGCAGTTTTTGCATTGCGGTCACTTCAGAGATATTTGAGCTATTAGGATGGTGTACTTTGCTAATTTTCACTCCTCAATTCAATTCGGCATTATGTTCTGGGGAAACGGTAGGCATTTTAGAAATGTCTTTAGGATTCAGAAACAAGCCATCCGCATTTTGAATCATTTACAATTTCGATAGTCCAGCAGAGGCCAGTTTAAATAAGCAAATATTTTAACAACAACGGGCACGTACATATACGAGAACATACTCTTTATTGTGAAACGTCGTTTTCTATTCACGAATTTTAACAAGCAATAGATTAACCCAATAGATCAACCCATAGATTAACTAGACACAATAAGGAACTTTACCAATTACCTAAGCATCACCTGACGATGATAGAAAAAAATCCCCCATATTGCAATATGAAAATCTATAACGAGCTACTAAGGAATATTAAACAATTAGAAAACTTCAATCACCTAAAAAAGGATATGTACAAACTATTAATTGAATTGGAGCCATACGATATGGAGGAATTCTACAGGAATATGAAGAAACTGTGATATTCACTAATAATTCTAATTTAATATAAAGTCAGTTGTGTATACTTGTGTATATACGCGTAGAACTGTGCGCGTGTGCTTATATGTTAAGTATGTGTGCATTGTATGTATTTTATTTATTTATTTATTTGTTTATGTGTGTGGGCGCGGGTATATATGTATGTATGTGTGTATGCCTGTGTGGTTGTATGGGTATATGTATGTATATATTGTATGCGTTGTACTTACAATTAGTGTATACAATTACAATTACTTACAATTTGTACTTACAATAAAGAAATAAATATCTTTTGATTTGACTAGACAGGAAAGACTAGACAGATAAAACAAAACAGGCGAGACAAGACTAGACAGATAGGACTCGACAGACAAAACTAGACAAATAGTACAAGACAGGCAAGACTAGACAGACAAGACTAAACAGTCAAGACTAGATTCTTTATTTTTATTTTATTTTGTTTTTGACATATTTCATTTAGTTAACATTTGTGTATTGTAACTTAGATAATGAAATAAATATATTTGATTTGACTAGACAGACAAGACTAGACATACAAGACTAGGCAGACAAAACTAGACAGGCAAGACTAGAGAGACATGAGTAGACGTGCAAGACTAATATGATATATCAACAAAGAAACTTTAAGGATAGTTTATTTTGCAACCTTCCATTCACATTTGAGGTTTGCTATAATATTTTGGGGAAATGACTACACATCAAAAATATATTTAGAATCTAAAAGCAAGCCCTACGTATTCAAAATAACTTGAACTACAAAGAATCGTGGAGAGGGCAGTTTAGAAAAGCCAACATATTAACCACTGTGAGCACCTATGTTTACGAGAGCATTGTCATAATTGTCACACATACAGACTTATTCACATGTTTTAATAAACCAATTACAAGAGATACACGATTCAATAAAGAACTCTACCTGCTATCAAAGCACAAATTAATAATGACGGAAAGAACTCCCCCATATAGCATCCTTAAAATTTACAATCAACTCCTGAAAACAATTAAATGAATAGAAAATGTAAAACAAGAAGAAAGTATACAGTTTAATTAATAAGATAGAACCATACACCCTGCAAAAATATTTCGAAAAAGGTAAATAGGTAAATAACACTATTAATTATTACTCATTGATATCTGTGAATTTTTAATTTTTGTATTAGATTTGTTTTCCTTTTATTTGACAGATTTCATTTAGAATATCTTTGTATAGGCTTAAATAATGAAATAAAGCAATTTGACTAGAGAGACAAGACTAGACAGACGAAAATAGACAGACAAGATTGGACAGAGAAAACTAGACATGCAAGACTAGACAGACGAGACTAGATAGACAAGGCTAGAGAGACAAGATTAGATGTACAAGACTAGACAGGCAATACTAGACAGATAAGATTGGACAGATAAGACTAGACAGGCAAGACCTGGAAGAATTTTTAGAATTATGCAAATTTATTTAACAATTTCCTGACTTGCCTATATGTATTCTGTATGCATCCTACTGGCCAATAAATGAATTTGAATTTGCTGGGATTCATTTACCCTTTGACTAGACATACAATACTAGGCAGACAAGATTACACAGACAGACATATCGTACGACTTTATTAAAGGCTGTTCTAAATATGTTTTAATTATTTTTATTTATTATAAAGCATTGGCCAATTACTGTAACTCCAATGGACAACCACTATTTGTATGTAACCGATAACTATGTTTTTGGATGAATCAAACATTTATCTTCTTATTTTCTATAAAAATTTTAATTTCTGATTTCAATTATTATTTAAATAGAAAAGTTTCGTTTTTTACAATTACTAGCAATATAATAATAAGGTGGAGTGGGGTAAGTGCATAAACGGGCTCTTATTAATATAATATGAGAGGTATTTCGATTTCTAATATATGATCATTAAAGGTCGGAACTTTAGGTATTAAAAATATTAGGTTGTCAAAAAACACAAAATAGGTTCTATCAAGTTTTCAAAAATGTTCGCTTAAAATTGGTTATATTTTTGATTGCAATTTAGAAAAAGAATGCGGCACTCCAAAAGTATTTTATTCAAACCTTTATTGCTTTGTCCATCTTAATATTGCATAAAATTAATTAGAAAAATTCCATAAAAAAAAACCAATACTTCTATTATAAAATGTAAACAGAAGTAAAAATCATTTCTTAATTATAATTATTTGTTTCGGTGTTATATTTGCTGTTGCAATAAACTACAACTATTTTTTCTAAATTGTCTGGTGTAAGACTGTGCCCTCTGTCAGATAAAACCATTTTATATGCGGAAAAAGATGACGTTACCGGTGAAGCATGAGAAAGCATGACGTTACCGGTGGATACTTCAACATTACCGTTGTTTCTGGCGTTATGATTTCAGGAAGCTCAACATCTTCGTCACTAATTTTTTTTTCTATATTCCGTAAAATAGAAGTTTGGATTAGAAAATTTTTTGAATTTGTGACTTAGAAAAAGAAGCAAGAAAGGCTGAATTAAAGGAAAATGTAGAAAATACCACGTACATGCTGATGACGAGAGACATGAGAAGAGAACAGACGAATATAAGAATAAATAACCACAATTTCGAAGAGGCACAAAAATTTAAATATCTAAGTTTTTAAGCACAATCACAAGAGACAATGAAACAAGCGAAGAAATAAAAACAAGAATCTCAACAGGAAATAGAAGCTACTATGCACTAAAAAAGATATTCCAATCAAGGAATATATCAAGAAATGTCAAAAAGAGAATATATAAAACAATAATAAAACTAGTAGTAGCATATGCAAGCGAAACGTGGGTTCTAAAACTAGAAGACGAAAAAAACCTGTGTATCCTTGAAAGAAAAATATTAACACGAGTATACGGACCAGTGCAAGAAGAAGGGGTATGGAGGATACGAATGAATCACGAGTTAAGAAACCTACATGAAGACCCAGATATAGTTGCCACAGTAAAGTTCCAACGATTGAAATGGTTGGGACACGCAATATATAATTTGACCAAAAACCAGAGGGGACGCTGAAGCGAGGCCGACGAAGAAAAAGATGGAGCGATGATGTGGAAAATGACCTAAGAGAAATGAAAATAAGAAGTTGGAGAAGAAAGGCTCTAGATAGAGAGGAATGGAAGGAAGTAATTTAGCAGGCCAAGGTTCTAGATGGACCTGACAGAAGAAGAAGAAGTTTGGATTTTTTTGTAAAACAGCCTGAAGTTTTAAAAATGCACTTTGTGCATTTTTGCCCGGTGCAGTTTTTAAATGGTTTAATACATTGTCCACCAATGATACAGACTCTGTTGATGGGGTTCCAGATTTTACAATTTTATAATTGTTTCTGTTAAAATGTGAAAATTGAATGAAATATTTGCCAAAGAATGTTTAATGTGTATATTTTTAAAACAATGTTGTGCCTGGCGTATAGACTGCACAGCTACAATAAAGTTCCATTACAACCATTAGAACAAACAACGGTCCCCGCAGAAATTTTGTAACGTTGTAAACAAAAGTATAATTTTGAGGTTAGGATTCACAAATACGTAAAGACGACGACAACACGTTTGCTGGTACCAGCTACTAATGCCTAGATAAAAAGAATTCGTTCCGTAATTTCACACAGAGTAAGAATTTGTGAATAAACAATTTCTCACTATATTAGGTCACAAATAGGCGCTATAGGCTATAAGAGATGATTAGGTATCTTTTAGGCAGTAAAAATTTAAAACAGCAAAATAGGCAAAATAGGTTTTTTAAAAGTAGTGCAAAACGATAGAGAATCATGTAAAACGGATTTATTTGCCTATCTTTCTCATCTGCCTATAAAGAAAAAAATAGGCAATTACCTAAAGTTCCGACCTTTTATAATCATCTACTCAAAGTTAATGTCATCCTATGCACTTAGATGTCGCCCAATTAATGAGGGAAATCCCCGATTTATGCCAATCAGTTCGAAAGCACCACATGCGTAGACCACGTCCACGTTGCTCAAAAACGAAACAAAATATTTGAATGCGGTAAAAAGCATTTTAAAGCAAACATTTCAATAGTTATGATCTTGCCTCGTGGCATATGATATAAGGTTTTAATTCGGTTTTATTTTTATTCGGTTCGGTTCGGTTAAGTGCACAGTTGGATTTGTTACAATTAAATATATATATATATATATATATATATATATATATATATATATATATATATATATATATATATATATTTATATACAAGTGTATATATGTGTATATAATAGTTATATATATACAAGTGAAATTGGCGTTTTTGTCGCCATGTTAATTAAAGCATTTTAACTCAAGTATTCATTAATTTCAATAAAAGTTAAAGTATTATAAAACACATTTTAAAATTAAAAGTCAAACTTACTAAAAACTGGGGTGCACTTACCCCATTTCACCTTATATAAATTCATTTTGTACAAGCATGGAATTTATTATTTTCTTTGTTCAATTTCTAAAAGGGGTGATCACTGTACTATTTACCCCTACAAAATCTAAGAAATTCAACCAAATTTTTATTGCATCCTAACCTTCTTCCGGAAATCAGTGCGTACCGTTATTTCAAGACAGCCTAAATGCAAATAATTATATATAAAAACTGTCTTGAGTCAATTGGTAATTGAGAAGTAATTTAGGATGTAATTAAAAATATTGGTAACGCTGAAGGCAGCGATGTCCAAAAGGACCAAAAGCATAATTGCACCGTCTAATAAGTGTTGGTCAATATCTAGCTTGGAAACGAGCAGAATTATATGTAGTCTGCTACCTACCATATCGTATTAGTATTAATTTACATGGTAGGTCACATCAACTCAACACAGGGTCTAAACCTCACCATCTCAAATTGTCCTGAAATTTGGCACAGGTGTACTATTAGTATAGACTTGGAAATATATGAAATTTTACTGAGATGTGTTTTATCAAAAATGGAGAAAGAACAACTTTTTGAATTGCTGTAGAATCTTTCCTAATTGACCTAGAGACCTAGATTTTACTGCATTTTTCATGCTCTTTCCTATGATTTATAACACTATATAGGTTACGTTAAGAAAAAAATTCTTGAAACCCCTTTTATAATTTTGATTGAATTTTTTTCAGAAAGTACATATTTTAAAATTTATAAATTAATTCCATGACTAGTTAGTATTGTTGTAAACCACAGGTGAAAATATTAATTTGGGCAATGGATGGCCTCATTGTAAAGAAAATTGAAGAGTGAACTTCCTTTTCCATTAATTCAATTCTATATTAATAATCCAACAATGCTATATTGACATATTAATGAAATTAAAGAAAAGTTACTATTAATAAAAGTTATACTAATGAATAACAGGACAAATGAGGCCTTCTCAAATTTAAAATGATCAAAAGGTCGATAATTTTAAGTTTGAAAAGGCTTCATTTCTCTAACACATATCACGTTCAAGTAGATCATAGGTCCAGTGGGAGTTAGAGGATTCACTTTCATCAGGATATCCATTACTGAAACCCACAGAACATTAGCATTTCTTGGATATCAGAAGGATGTAGAGGGTCCACCTGGATGAAGAAAATTTATTTCTGCTTCACCAAGTTCCTTAATCTTCAGTAAAACAAATCCAAGCCACCAATTTGTTTCATAGAAAACAGTGATGTAATTTGATATGTCTGCTAATTTAATCTTATCAGGAGATTTTGAAACCTCCGTTTCCCAAACTTCTGAATTTGTAGTCTCTGACAAAGTGATTTGTTTTCGTTAACGGATTACAACACTGAATTCTCAATGTATCAGTTTTCATAATGAAACATAACCTAACTTATTGGCGAAACAATACACATAAACAATAATAATGAAGGCATTGCCCAAATTTATATTTTGTCTTGTGATTTGCAACAATACTAAGTATTCATGGAATTAATTTGAAAATTTTATATTTGAAAATTTGACATTTTTAAATTTTTTCATATTATAATTAAATTAAAATTTTATATTATAGGTTTTGTAATTTTTTTTTCATATATATTTTTTTTTTCATATTTGATATATTAATTTAATATTAGTATTGTATTTCATAGAAAAGGGAGTGAAAAATATTGTAAAATGGCACCAATTCCAGGTCTCTAGCTCGATTAAAAGGCTGCTACAACGTTTCAAAAAATTGGTATTTTTCAAAAAAAGTGGGTTTTTACACCCATTTATGAGAACTTTACAGCACTATAATTCAAAAACGAGTTGACACATCTCAGTAAAATTTCTTAGTTTTCTAAGTCAATACCAATAGTACACCTGTGACAAATGACAAGAAAATCTGAGATTGTAAGGGTGAAAATATGTAAAGATATATATATATATATATATATATATATATATATATATATATATATATATATATATATATATATATATATATATATATATATATATATATATATATATATATATATATATATATATATATATATGTCAACTGCCAAGAATTAAATAATAGACTAGATTTGTTTTATTTTTCTATTCAAATAAACTAAATTTAACTAACAACTGTCCAATGCTTTACTTCTACTAATTCTGATAATTAACGTTCTTGCAAAGAAGGTCAATAAAAATCAAAGAAGGTTTTATGATACTCATAAAATTAAGCAAAAATGCTGTGATATTTATACAAGTTTGATTTGAATTGATTTCCATTTGCTGTATATATAGTGGTGATAAAAATTCCTGATTTATAGTTTCGCAATAAGTAGTAAGCTTTCATTATATTTACAATACAGTGATTCCTCGACTTATGAGTCTTTTAAGATACGTATCGTCTCTCGGCTGATTTTTTACTTCGAGTTACGAGCCAACAACTGTTATTTGTTCTGGTCTTTAACCTTTATTTATATTCATGTGTTTTTGGGTTTAATTAGGTGTCAATATCTTAAAAAAATATTATGTTACGATCTAATAATAAAATAATTAAGTTATGAAAAATTTTCATCCCTATTTGACAATTAATAGTTATTTTCGGAAAGTATTTACCTATTTTACGAAAGTATCAATACGGTATAATCTTGATCCGACACATATGGGACTAGAAAACCGCGGAAATATCAAGAAATTCCGGATTATCACGATTAAAAGAAAACAATAACAAGTTTACATATTTTATGTATAATTGTATTTCAGAAAGAATAAAATATGTATAATATATAATATATGTAAACGTGTACATACAAAAAAAATATACACAAACTTAGTACAGATAGTAAGACAATTGTAGGGTGGAGTTAGCTTGGTCAGAATCGTCAATCAATTTTTCCAAGTTAAAATCAGGGTGTGTTGGCCAGACCTTTTTCCAAGAACACTGGATGGTGCTGTGTTTGACTTTATTTCTTCTGTGCTTGAGGGATATACCCCTCAAGCACAGAAGAAGGACAGCATCAAGAAAAGACAAGCGTTTCCCCAGAGCGGCGGATTACTAAACGTGCCCGATTAACCAACCGGATTATCAAGATTACACTGTACAAGCAAATGGAGATGGGGGTTGAGCTTTTCGCATTGGAGAGGTTATTCTTGAGAATCCCTGTATATAAAATTGAATAAAGGGTTTAAATTAGTGAAGATTCAGTTTTTCCGTTCAGCCTTCTCCTCCGCCTCTGCCAGCATCATCAAATCATCTTATCTGCTTTACCTTGTTGTAATATTGTACTTAATAAAACCATTTTATTTATTTCATTAAATTATTTCAGAAAATCTTATATTATGCTTTTATAGAATATTCCTTATTTACACGTTTTTTGTTTTGTTTTAAACCATTTGTTTTAAACAAAAGTAATGATTGTTTAAAAATGTTTTTGTAAATGTTTTTTGGAGGTCCGGAACGGATTAATGACATTTCAATTCAATTCAATGGAGAAAATAAGACGTAATTCAAGTTTAGAGCTTCGTCACGGAACGAATTAAACTCGAGTAAGTCGAGGTAATACTGTATAAGTCTATTTGTTAGAACTGTCACGCCTCAACTTTGAGATTTAATTATGGTTCGGCTTTGAAACGCTGTTTTGTTATTCAGCTACGTTTGAATTTTGCTATAGCCCCCATTCAAAGATGCATAAGTACATGCTTCAACAACGCACACAAATTATGGTAATTTTATTATTTTACTGTCGTAATAGTCGTCCAAGCAAGGCAACGATTGAACGATTGATGAAGAGATTTGAGGAAAAGGAGTCAGTTTGTAATCGAGTTAAGCCTATACGTGATCGTATAGGTAACAAAACCCAGGCGTCCCAGGCTGTCCTCCTCGGTGGTGTAGTTGACAACATACCCGCCTTTCAATGCGGGAGACCCGGGTTCGATTCCTGGTCGGGGAGACAACTAGGGCGGTTTTTCAGTAAACCGTCCGGGCTGCCCACCCTGAATGAATGCAGAATATGCGATACCAGGGTGGCGCATACTAAAGCCAAGGTGGAATAGGGGGTTTAGTGAGAGCTTCCCCCGAACCAAAGGCGTCCCAGGCTACGAAACATTGTTGCTGTCGCTGAAAGTGTCGTGAAGACCAAAATCTGTCAATTTTTTCCGTCGCACGTTTTGCATACTAGGCTTTGGAGCAGCTGGAGAAAGATGTTACTTTTGACGAAAAAACAAAATCTGTGTGCGGAGACCGATATCTGTACATTTTTCATCGTTCACAACAAGAGAGCACAATTTTGCGAAAAGACTTGCAACTGTATCCGTATAAAATTCAATTCAGAATTGAAGCCACGAGCCGAAAGTTCCCGTCGCACGTTTTGTAAACTGGGCTTTGGAGCAGCTGGAGACGGATTCTCGTTTTGGCGAAAAAAAATCATCAGCGATGAAGCGCATTTTTGGCTAAATATATATGTAAATAAACACAACTGCCACATTTGTGGCGATGGTTTCATGGAAGATACTGGAGGCTCACTTGTAGCCTAAGAAAGTGACTGTTTGGTGCGGATTGTAGGTGGACTGAATCATTGGCCCGTACATCTTTCGAAACGAAATAGATCAGGCGGTGACTGTTAACGGCGAACGGTATAGAACCATGATAAGAAACTTTTTGCGGACCGCAGTGGATATATGAGCATAGACGATATGAGGTTCCAATATGATGGTGCCACGTGCCACACAGCGCATGAGTTATTGCAATAGAACTTCTCGGGGCGCGTTATTGACGTTAAGAACTGACGTCTAGTGGCCACCACGATCGTACGATCTAACGCCCTAGAACTTTTTTCTTTTGAGCTACGTTGTCATTGATCTACGCTAATAAACCAACAACTCTTGCCCAACTGTAGAACAACATTAATCGAACCATTGAGGAAATCCATACCGACTTACTAAAGATTCATCTAAAATTTGGCCAATTGTTTGCATTGGCCTCGCGGATTGACCAATGCAAACGCAGCCGTGGAGGCCATTTGCGTGATGTAATTTTTAAAACAATAGTATCGATTGTTTTTTTGCAAATAATAAAAAAAATCCACCATATCTGACATACAACTAGATTTTTTGAGTTTAAAAGTTGACACGCGCTTGTTTAAAGAACCGTTAGTACGACGCAATATAGTAAAAATTGTCTAACATAATATTCTTATCAAATAATGGAGCTTTATCGAATGTTTTTTCGAACAATTGTTACAGACAATTAACCTTGCATGATGATGCAATGTAATATATATTTGTGGTTAATTTGTTTTGGGAAAGTCCTTGAGAAATTCTAGTTTCGTACACAATACATATTACACTAGTTTTGAAATAAAATAAATGAATAGGAAATTTTGGTGTCCATGTTTCGTCTAAGACCAAATCACATTTGGAATTTATCTTTTAATTACGATACAAATTTAATTAATTTCGATTTAACAAAATGCTATTAATATAAATAAATAAATTATTTTTATCTCATCGAAAATAAAATATTACAGTGAAGTCTGCTTATTACTATGATATATCTGAAAATATGTCCTTACTTTCAGGGTTACGTTTTTTAACAACAATAGCAATTGAATAGCACTGAAAACAGAGATTAAAACAAATGAATTTAATATTGATCTCAATTTATTATAAGAAAATATGCAAAAATGACCTTTTTATTACTCATACATTAAAAGTACTATCTTGGCGCACGTTTTTTGAAAACGTGAAAACCATTTTTGGCTGTATAAAATAAACATAACTTGGGTAACGCACACAAATATTCAATATCGCAAAAGTTTATTTTACTTATTTTAAAGAAAACAGCTGAGCTGTATCAGACTCTGATGGATATGGAGTGTCTATATAAGCTAATACGTCTGATACAAATGACCCTCAACAGAACGAAATGCCAAGTTAAAGTGGAAGGAAAACTTAGGAAGGAATTTGAAGTCAACCAAGGGTTAAGACAGGGCGATGTATTATCCACACTACTTTTCAACATAGTACTGGAGAGAGTGATGAGAAAAGTGGAGACCAACAACCCAAGTGGTACTCTGTTTAACCGCATGAACCAGAATTTGGCGTATGCGGATGATGTGTGTATGCTGTCTCGAAGATTTAAAGAGCTGGAAGATGGGTTGTGTAGGTTAGAAAAGGAGGCAGAAGAATTGGGGCTTCGAGTGAACGGCGCCAAAACACAGTATATCTTCTCTTCCAGGAGAAATACAGCGGTGAAAGACAAACTCATAAAGTTGAATGGAGTCAACAATGAGAGTTGTGAGAAGTTTAAGTACTTGGGAGTGTTGGTAACTAATGATAACAGCATAAGTGAAGAAATAAAAGCAAGCATTGCAGCGGGAAACAGAGCATACTGGGCCCTTATTAAGATTCTCAAGTCATGTAGCCTGAGCAGAAAATCGAAGATAACTGTCTATCGAACGGTTATAAGGCCGGTGGTAATGTATGGCTCAGAAACATGGACAATGAGGGTGGCAGAAGAGGAATGTCTGAGAAGATGGGAAAGGAAAATATTAAGAAAGATTTTTGGGGCAGTGAATGACGCAGGGCAATGGAGAATACGGAAAAATAGGGAATTGGAGGAACTATACGGTCATGCTGACATAGTTTTGGAAATAAAGAGTAATAGACTAAGATGGTTGGGCCATGTAGAGCGAATGCCAGATGACAGGTCTGTCAAGAAGGTACACAGAGGAAACCCAGGTGGCAGAAGGTCCAAAGGGAGACCACGGAAACGATGGCTGGATGATGTAGAGGATGACTTACGAAAGATGGGACTCAGAAGATGGAGGAAACGAGCTGAAGATCGCCAGGATTGGGCTACGGTCGTCAGAGAGGCCAAGGCCCTTCATGAACTCTAGCGCCGAGGAGTAAGTAAGTAAGTTATTTTACTTATT
This sequence comes from Phosphuga atrata, assembly GCA_944588485.1. Classification (NCBI taxonomy): domain Eukaryota; kingdom Metazoa; phylum Arthropoda; class Insecta; order Coleoptera; family Silphidae; genus Phosphuga; species Phosphuga atrata. The sequence goes on along the minus strand of OX155894.1, from coordinate 18,351,117 downwards.
TAATTGTTTTTTTCAATCAAGACCTCAATATTGGAAAAGTGATGTAAAAGTGACAGAATTTTTTTTTCATTACAAAATAAAAATTTAAATGAAGGAAAACGTTTAAAACTGAGTGTAAATTCTATGGTGATATCGGAGACTGATGAGAGTTCTTATGACGAATCCACACCACTGGAGACTCTTAAAAAAGCAAATTCTTCATTTTCTATTCTTTTTTGAGAAACTTGTAAGATACGTCCCTATGCATGAGTAATAAAATAGTATATTTTATAACTAAGGCGGAAAGTTGTCAATTTCACGCGAGAGAAGTGTTTTGTATTGTCAATTGCCCTCTCGAGCGAATGTGCGCACTTACTTCGTTCGTTCGCCTAATTTCGCACTCGTGACCAATTCACAACTTAACGCCCTAGTTGTAAAATATATTATTCCATAGTTTTTTCTAATTGGAGGAACTTTTTTGCAATTGCACTTGTAAACAATTAATAAATATTATTTATATAAGAGTGCGGAAACGTTGATTTTACAACGCGACAGCTCGTTTGGGCTGTCGTTTTGCTTCCCCATTAGCTGTATTGTAAAGAGTATTGTAAAATCATTTACGCAAGAAAGTATAAATTTTTTTGGCCGACAATTATTATTTAAGAAACAAATAGATTTAGATTATTTACAATATTGGAAATTATTTAATTTTTTTTTTGCATAATGCTGCAAAGTGCGGATGCGATGCGGTAAAGTAACTTTACCTTTGTACTTTGCAACATTGTGCGTAAAAATCTAGTTTCGCTTGGCATATAAACGATGCCAAAGCTAGCTTTATAATTCAGGAGGCCTAAAAGATCATTCTTTGTGTTTTATACGAATGCTAAGAAAGCATTTGCCCAGATGTATAAAAACAGCGTACAACTTATAACAATAGTTCAAGTTTGATTATAATTAGGGCAACCAAAAATATGCAAATGCATATATTTTCTCATTCTACTTATTAAAGAATGGACTAGCCAGAAATGTGTTTTTTTTTTCATATATCACCAATAAGAGCATAAATTGCATATTGGCTATGATAAGACATATTTCGAAATAACTGCATATTTTTAGTGCATATTATGCTCAATTTGGTTAAAATATTTATTATATTCATATCTGCTTTTTGACGGAAATATCAAGACGCGTGACGTTGGCCAAGAATGTATATATGTTTATGTATAATATTTAAGCTGTGGTAGGTATTTTCTAAATTTTCTTAAAAAAATATAAAAGAAGATGTGGCTTATGTAGTGCTCTTATTTCTGCCGACATACCACTGTATAAAATTTGGTGTCGTTCCTATAAAAGTATACAGAGTACAAAGTGCCGTCAGAAACCACTCTTCGGAACAATTACATGAAAAACATAAAAAAATTGCGTCAAAAACATTTTTTATGGATCTCAATTGATGAAACTTCGGATATAACTGGGAGATACGTAGGAAACGTCATTATTGGAATTTTGGGTTACAATGAACTGATCGCTAAGCAAAAATTTGTATAAAATACTACAGTGCTAGACAAGGCAAATCAAAGCACTATTGCAAGACTTTCTGGTGATTCAATCAAAATTCAGGGTGAAAGTTTCAATCGAGATTCGATTTTACTCTTTATATCAGATACCGCTCCATACATGGTAAAAGCAGCTGAGGCCATACAAATATTTTATCTAAAAGTGCCACATCTGACTTGCCTTGCACATGGACTTCATCGAGTTTGTGAACAAAATCGATGAATTTATACTAACGTCGATCGTTAATAGCCAATGTAAAAAAAGTATTTTTGAAATCACCGTGAAGGGTAGCGATTTTTAATGATTTGGCACCTGTCGTCGCCCTTCCTCCGCAACCAATAACTACTAGATGGGGAACATTGATTGATTCCCCAGTGTACTATGCCACCAACTTAGAAATAATTGTGAAAGTGTTCAATTTACTGGAGGCCGCATTTGAAGAAGAGGCCGCATCAATCAAAACCAGCTCTCAAAAGAGCTACTAAGTGACGATGAAATAAAATTTAATTTAATCTTCATTGCCTCAAATTACGGATAATCCTTAGCGCATCAATAAATTCGCTTGAAACGTCTGGGCTACTGCTTGCTAAACATATTGAGGCAATAGAACATGCTCAGGATATAATTAATGGAGTTAACGGTGAAGCAGTTTTGTGAAAAAAAAACTTGCAACGGTTATTTAAAAAAAAAACATGTTTTTTCCATTATGAAGAAAATTTCAATAAATATGTTTAGGTCTATGTCTAGAGGTTCTACAGCAATAGACAATATATATAGTATAATTGAAGCAATGGCATTTAAATTTGCGCCTAATTCAACTTCGGTCGATGTGGAAGGAAGTTTGTCGAGGCTCTATGTTTGGCTCTATGTTCCACAAGAAATGTTTGAGAAATTATGTACGTGCAATGTTTACTTCAAGTTATTTACTTAAAATAACTCTTCTTAAAGACTAATCTCTTATAAGAATAATTTTTTAAATCTTCAAATACTAATCTATATATAATTGAGAGTTACTACTACCTTAAAGTAATGTATTTTGAAATACGTGCTAACTGCAGGTTCAATTTTATCCAATACCACTCCACCGATTGTTTTCTTTTTAATTTTGTTTGGTATGAAAAGCGGTCATTTTGGTCGTTTTGTTTTACAATGTGATGACCCTGAAATTTTGGTTTAGGAGGTACTAGAGGTAATAGAAAATATATATAGTATAATTGAAGCAATGGCATTTAAATTTGCGCCTAATTCAACTTCGGTCGATGTGGAAGGAAGTTTGTCAATGTACAAAAATGCCCTACGATCAAACAGGAATAGTTTTATTTTTCAGAACTTAAATGAGATGTTTGTCAATTATTGTAATAAAAATGTAATAAATTATTTTGAAGTTTAGTAGTATTTTTCTTTTGTATTTATGTTTTCGAACCTAGAATTTAACATTTTTTAATATATTGTATGTCAGATTTAAGAGCATACATTTTTCTAAATGCATATTTTTATTTTTATAGAGCATATTTTAAGAGCTTAAAGTAGTTTTTTAAGAGCATATTTTTGGTTGCCCTAATTATAATGTAGACTTTTAAAAAATTCTGGCTAGCTTTTTAAAATTATGATAACAATAGAGAATTGATTACATTATTCGTGATCTTAATATCCGGATTTCACTTTTTTTATTATTCTACAAAATTTTAATCTATCATAAAAAATAAACTACCTAATGTAATTAACTTGTAAATAAGGTATAGATAATTAGATTTTTCATTCCTAAATACGCCTACTGAATACATTAACTGGATTTCCATGTAATTTGCAATAACCTTGGAATTAGTGTGAATTTTCTCGGCATGAAACATCAAATGTTTGATTTAATGATTTTGAACTTATGTAGTTCATTATTGTTAATGAGGTTTTATAATTGCAAAGATAAAAAAATAATCAAACTAGATTACATATTTTATGTATTAAAAAAACAAAAAAACAAATCATCAACTCCGAAATGTCAACAAAGATTAAAATGAAGTTTCATGACAAATGTCCAGTTTTTAAATATTAACTAATAATTTAGTACATTTGTAATTATAATTCGTCTTAAGGAGATAGGGTAACTTGCTAAACGTGCTAAATTCAGGTAAACTTTTATCCAAAACTAGTAGGCGGAATTGAATGATTCTTGTTTTGTTTTGTTTGTTGATATTTACTGCTCAGTTTGAACGGAAATATGCACTATAAGAAATAACTTTAGTTTGCATAGTAGCCCAAAATTTCAGGGTCATCACATTGTAAAACAAAACGACCAAAATGACCGCTTTTCATACCAAACAAAATTAAAAAGAAAACAATCGGTGGAGTGGTATTGGATAAAATTGAACCTGAAGTTAGCACGTATTTCAAAATACATTACTTTAAGGTAGTAGTAACTCTCAATTATATATAGATTAGTATTTGAAGATTTAAAAAATTATTCTTAGAAGAGATTAGTCTTTAAGAAGAGTTATTTAAAGTAAATAACTTGAAGTAAACATTGCACCTACATAATTTCTCAAACATTTCTTGTGGAACATAGAGCCAAACATAGAGCCTCGACAAAAGCCTTCCATCTGACCATATTGATTGCGAGTTGCTTAACTTCCGTCCACGTTTTATCTGCGTTTTCCACCTCTTTTCTGACGGTTCTTCACAAAGTTGTTTTTGGCCTACCACGTTTGCGGCTGCCTTACGGATTCCAATCTAAGGCCATTCGCACGATGTTTCTGTTATCCCGCCGCAGAGTGTGTTCTATTTCCACATTCCTCTATCTATTTCCACTTTCTTCCTTTTATTTGCATGACTGTAGATTCGTGGTTCGCCATCTCTAGCAATTCTTCGATGGAAATTATGTTTGGCCATAAAAAACTCAGGATGCGTCTTATACATTTGTTAATGAAAGTTTGGAGCAGGTGAGTTAGCTATTTTGTCACCTTCTACGGTTCAAATCCATACAGCAAGACTTGTTTAAGGCTGGTTAAAAAATTCTAAGCTTGGTGTTCCTGCTGTATATGGTAGATTATCATATCCGGTGTGGGCGTGCACATGCGGCACCCACTTTCCGTACCCTTACTTGAATATCTTTCTCAGTGCCGCCACTTTCATCAACAGTGCTACCTAGGTAGGTAAAGTAGTCCACTCTTTCGATCAACGCTTCGTGGATTGACATGGGCTGCTGGTTGCGGCAACAATGCCGCAACAACAAGTTCAATGTCCAATACAAGAAGAAATCCAATGTCCAACAAAGTCCAAATGCAAGGATAAACAAAGTCTAATGTCCAATGCAAGTCCAATGTCCAATGCATTGTCCAATGCAAGAAAATTCCAAACAATAAAGTCCAATGCAAGAATGAAAAGAAACTGGAACAAGATCCAACCCTGTTTCACTGCGTTTCTTACATTGATGCTGCTGCCTAGTTTGTCTTTGTGTGAGAATCTGCATACAGTGCCAGTGTAAAGCGCTTTGGTCATATTTATGAGTTTTTGCGGGATCCCACACATTTCCTTTATATACCAGAGAGCTTGGTGTTTCAGTGTGTTACAGGCTTGTTTGCATTCAACGAATGATAGGTACAAAGGGGTTTGGAATTCATTTGACTGCTCTATTATGATCCTCAATGTGTTGATGTGGTCGGTACACTCGCGGTTTGGACGAAACCCTGGCTGTTCTCGCATAAGTATTGGATCAATCACGCCCACCACTCTGAGCTTGATGGCTGTCATTAAGATTTTGTTTGTAATGTTTAATAGGGTTATTACACGCCAGTTCTCGCATTGAGTCACATTTCCCTTCTTTGGTAGTTTAATAATTAGTCCCACCTTAATTGAGGTAGGAAACATTAATTGAGGTCCTTAATTGAGGTAGGCTTCAATAATATAACTATAAATTTTTCTCACCGCATCTTTATTAATTAACTTGTTTATACTGTGTTATTCCCATTTATTTTATGTTGAGAACTTATTTTCGCAAGTTTTTTTTTAAAATAAATTGTAAAGTAAACTTTAGATTTGATTTTATAATTTGAGTAAAAATGGAAACATTTTGTTTTCATTTCCGAATTTTCTGTATTAATATTTTTATTAATTCAAAATATGAAATAGATGATTAATATGAGTATACTAAAAAATATTTACCGTCTGTTGCTAAATAACATTTTTCTAAAAAATAAGAATTTCACGATATTTAAAAAAAAAAATTCACACGAATTTGAATAAAATCTAAGTTTATTATTTAAGTTTCACATAAATTATGATGTTATATTAGCATTGAATTTGTAAAATGTTAAAATCTAGAAATTTTCTGTAAATCTTATATGGAGTTTCGCAAAAATTAAAAAAAAAGAAGTTTTTAATTAAAAAAAAAAATCGTATATTTTATGTAGTTTAGATATTTTGCAAAAATGCGAAAATTACTAAGTAAAGTTTTGTCATTTTTTATTTCATCTTGAATGCAAATTTTAAAGCTGAAAATTTTTGGAAATGTATTGAGAAGACACATTTCCAAATGGGTTTTATTTATAAAACTACATAAAATATTCCAAATTTTCATTTGATATAATTGGTGGTAATTTTAAATTTCATAAAGCTTACAATTTGGAAATATTTGATTGATAGGTGAATGTTTGATATTTTAAATTTAATATTTATTGCCCTTACGGGTTTATAAATTGAATCCAAAATTTACATCTATACTAAAACTAACATCGAACATAATATAAATAAGAATAATAATAAAAAGAGAAAAAGAAAAAATAAACATTAAAAAAAAAGAAACATAAACAAACTAAAACTCAAACTAAAAACAAAAAAAAAGAAAGTCACTAAATTCCTATCCCTAAACCCCGATTACCAGCTTCCCTCCCGACATATTGCTCTTCTTCTCTCCTCAACTTTCTTCATCCAATCTATCCCTCTTTCATCCTCGTTTAAAATCTCTTCTCTACACTCGTCTCTTTCTCTCATTTCTGAACATTCGTTCAGCAAGTGTTCTATTGTCTCCTTGTTTTCTCCACACATCCTGCATACTCTATTCCTATCCTCCATCCAAAATTTATTATCTCTCTCTTCATTTCCACATCTGAATCTTGCCATTGTCACTCTCTCTTTTCTACTTTCTCTTCCTAGGTACTTTGGCAGTTCTTCCGTTATTATTTTTTCATATTTCCCATTGTACCTAGACTCCCTAATTCTTGCTCTCCTTTCTTGCCTTTGCACATCTCTATCTCTCTGGACTAATTCCTCTGTCATTACTCTACCTCTCTCTCTCATTCTTTCTATCTCCGCTCCTGCATACCCGTTTCTTTCTAGATATGCCTCCCTCTCTTTCCACACCCCCTTTCCTATTTCTTTCCTTTTTTCTTTGAGGCACTCTTGCAGAATTCTGCACTCTCCTCTCTCTATCACTCTCTCCTCAAAACGTATTGCTCTCTTTCCTGCTTCTATTCTTATTCCATCTCTCTTTGTTTCCTCCATCACTATACCCTGGGGTCTCTCTACCTAGTCCTAGCAACCATTTCAAATATTTTTCTTGCACCCTTTCCAGTCCTTCTTGCTCTCTCCATCCCCATATTTCCGCTCCATACATCATCACACTTTTCACCAGGCTATCAAACATCATCACTCTCCTTCTATAGTCGTGTCCAAATTTTCTCTCTCCTATTCCCCATACCGCTCCTAGTATTTTATTGGCTTTCTTTACTAACTCTTGGACGTGTGCTGTTTCAGTATTTCTCTCATTAAAAGTACCCTAGGTATCAATTTTCTCCTTCTCCCATCTCCACTCAATTACTCTTCTCCTGCCACCCCCTTTTCTAAACCCCATCATCTTGGACTTCTCCCCATTCACTGTCAGATTTTTCCTCCATATATTTCTCCATGTTTCTTATCAATTCTTTCATCCCTTTCTCGTATCTCGCTAGCACCACCAAATCATCCGGGAAGGCTAGGGACCTGGTGAATGTTTGATATATGAACTTTTTTCATTTTGGAAAAACTTACATAAATTGTTCTGGAATCAGTTGCCCAAATGTTAGCTTTCGTTTAATATTTGTGATTTAAAAAACATTAAGATCAAGGCCCCCTGTGCGTGTTCAAGGTTCATAAGGAACGGCCGCCTTTATTGATATCATATTTTATTGTTCAATAATCTTGAAATCTTTATTTTATACCTATCCTTTATTCTTTATCGATATTTAGACTTTAAATGTTTACGTATGGTCGTGAACACAAAAAATTATTTTTTTTTTTTTATCTACGACCACTATTATAATTGCCCAATATTGTACAGTTCGTGGATTATGTAAATACATCTTACAACACACGTATGTAACAGTCCGCGATTAATGTTATTTAATGATTCAATAACACACTAGTGCGTTTGGTTTACAATTCGTTGATTGGTTGAGAGCTGCTACTATCATTAATATAGGCAACCCAATACATTCCGTTATTTGTCAAAAAAAAATTAAACGTCAAACTAATCGATAAACACTATATTTTTTTTTCAATTTTAAAAATTTAAGTCCAGTGATGTCCAGTGATAGCGAAATAGAAAATGCTACTCCGCCCGAAATTGTTGAAAAAGCGAAACAAGTTGCCCATAATTTGCTACGGATTAAATCTCGGGATTGATACGAGGATACATATAGAAAATTTATGGACCGGAGAATGAAGCATAAAGTTAAATCCTTTTCAGAAAATGTTTTATTATACTTTGATGAGTTATCTCAAACAGTGATCTTCACTTTGGGCAATTTATTGAATGGTTCGGACATCAATTAATATAAAGCACAACATCGACATTTGAAAACATTCAAAGTTAATAGCTTTACTAAAGAGAAAATCTGATGGATTTAAAAGCAACAAATCAAAAATTTTAACCATTCAAGAAATTCAAAAGTTTCCTCAATAATTCGCCGGATAACAAATATTTATTGATGAAGGTATTCATTACTTTTTTATCTTATAATGCTCTCTAATGGGCATAATGACAAATTTTTTTATATAATTTTAGATTAATCTTATCATTGGCATTAGTGGTGCCTGCAGAAAACAAGAACTACGAAATGTCAAACCCTGCCATATAGAAGACACCGGAACATCTCTGATCATTCAAATTCCTGATTCCAAATCAAAAACTTAAAGATCTTTTGTGCTACCGAAAGAATTTTACCAAACCTGTAAAAAATATATTAACCTATGCCCACAAAATATGGACAAAACTCAGTCTTTTTTTCTAAATTATCAAAATGAGAAATGCACTAAGCAATGGAATAAATAAAATTGGCTCTATTCCTAAACAAATTACCAATTATCTTCATTTGCCGGAAGAAAATCTTTCTTTATACCAGGACATTGTTACAGACGTTCGTCAGCCACCATTCTTGTGGATTCCGGTGGTGATTTATTGTCACTAAAAAGGCATGGTGGCTGGCGTTCGTCTGCAGTAGCAGAAGGCTATATAGACTGCTCCATGAAAAATCAAAACGATACTGCTACAACACAGTAGGTATTAATAGGTATTAATGAAATTAAACAAAGATTATAAATTATTAAGTAAATATAAATTATTTCATTTGACACTGACACTGCGTACATTGTGTTGCCTATATCGATGAATCACTATATCAGTTACATCAAACATAATTTTCTTATTAAATAGAAAAAAAATAGTGTGGTCGTAGATAAAGTATAGTACATAATTCGAGTTGTAAGGCAATTACGTACTCGCGGAATTACGCGCTCCCCGCTACGCGGGTCGCGCGTAATTGTTCCGCTCGTACGTAATATACTTCTTAACTCTCATTACGTAATATACTATTAAATGTTGCGCGTACGTTAATGTATTTTATTTGGTCATTAATCGATATTATATAAATACATTTAATTCAATTTTTTGAGTAAGATCTGATGTGGAGGTTTTGCAAACTTGTTTTTCAAAAACTGAATATTTAACATGTAGACTATAGGCAATTATGTTTAAAACACACATTTTTTATATAATTCAACCATAACTGCTAAAAAGTGAAATCTGTGAAATGTAAAAATTAAAACAAAAACTATTCTGCGGTGTAATTTTGGAGATATTTTAATTGAAATTAACTAAATTATTTGTTACCTATATTTCAAAATAAATTATATAGATGGATTGTTAAAGTTTGGCAACGTTAGGTTAGGTTAGAAACGAAAGAAAAGTGGTGAGCATTTTGAAATTTAATAATTATTACTTCATGTCCTATTCATGGTTGCGACAGTTACTACGTGGTAATTCAATTCAATGTAATTATTACTTCATTTTCATCACATTTTTTCATACCATTAGTCATATATTTTCCATTGTATCACATTATATCGAATATTATGAAAACCGCCCGTTGTGTCTGAATTAATGTGGACCACTCATATTTTAAAATAATTTTTAGGGTTATTGGGGTATATATAACCCTAAAAATTATTTTAAAATATGAGTGGTCCACATTAATTCAGACACAACGGGCGGTTTTCATAATATTCGATATAATGATACAATGGAAAATATATGACTAATGGTATGAAAAACTGCCGACTACAAGAGATACACATCTGTTAGATGTGGTGTTGATAGATGTATTTCTTGCAATTCTGCAGTCATTAAATAATCATTATTTTTTTAAATAATTATATAATTAACTTTAGCGGACTTTAGATAGTCTTAAACAACATATATACTGGATATATTGTTTAAGACTATCTAAAGTCCGCTAAAGTTAATTATATAATTATTTTAAAAAATAATGATTATTTAATGACTGCAGAATTGCAAGAAATACATCTATCAACACCACATCTAACAGATGTGTATCTCTTGTAGTCGGCAGTTTTTCATACCATTAGTCATATATTTTCTATAGGCAATGATTGTATTTTAACTTACTACGTTGTGCGCGAACAACCTTAAACAATGTTTTCTTTATAGATCGATTATTTCTAATTATAAATCTGTATATACCTATAAAACATTTACAGCGAACGAATTCTGAAAATAATGAAACTACTTTCCCTTTAACTACGAAATCAACAAATCGATTATACGATGAAACGTTTCCATCAATACATCAATAAATGTTTAATATGTAGAAGAAAAATTTGGCAGATTATTAGTATTTTAAAATCATCACAAAAAGGATTAATTGTAGTATGTCATTTAGTATGTAGTAAGTCATTCACAAGTTGATGCAAACATATATATATATATATATATATATATATATATATATATATATATATATACATATATATATATATATATATATATTATATATATATATATACATATTTATATATTTTCAAACATTCAGAAATATGTAGTTGCAATAATAATAGTATATTAAAGGACGAGTTCAGTAAGCGCGATTTTACATCACGCGTCCAAATTTGGACAAGTTTTCTAATGGACAAGTGATGAAACACACCTTACGAACGAGTTTATTATTTATATCTAAATTTTTATATTTTTACTTTTTTAAATCTAAATAAAAAAATCGCCGTATACATTGAGAAAATTGTATCGCACTCGGCGAGCCATAACCGCACGCATATGACTGTTGTTATGAGTCCATTACAGACGCAAAATTGAAAAATAGTTTTTACAGGTTTTGCTATATGAGCTAATTTTATATTTTCGTTGCTGAATATGTCATTTCTCATGAATATACATTTATAGTAAGTGTCAAAAGTCTCTGGACACCCGAGCCTATCATGAAGAATTTATTTTCAGTTAAAATTAATTTGACTTCGTAATAGTTTTGTGATTCAACAGCATAATAATCCAAAGCACAAGGCGAAAAACACAATACCAAGAGCCAAGATTGTCCATTGAGAATCTGTGGAGTTTTCTCGAAAAAAGCCATCAGGAAGTCAGAAATTTTCAGTGGAATCCTAAAGGCAATGTTTAGGCAATCTTCCTAAAGGAAAAATGTTATACAATGTTATACAATGTGTTATACAATTTTATGAAAAGGATGGTTGCTACCGTTACTACGTTGTAATCCACATACCTATGTTTTAACCAGATTTAGATTCGGTGGTGCGTTATGTATATATATATAGCCCTAAGTCAGTTTGACGCCCTTTCCTAATGGGAAGCGGGACGTGCGTTTCTCAAAAATATTCGAGTAAGACTGACTAATTAATCCAGTGTCCAGAGCAACAGCAGCAACACAGTCGTCTGCAGGAGTTATCTGAAACCCTACAGTTTTGCTGCTGCATGAATGATTGGAGTAACTAATTAATAAAATATAAGAATAAAATGAAAGAAAATAAAATAAATGAATATTAAAATAATGAAAACTACTATTTTTAGAAGCATTAAAATTCGGTCTTACAGTTGATAAAAAACAAAATCGATTTCGGATTTTAACCGCCTCAAAAATTTGGACGCCCCTAAAAATTTGTCGCCCTAGGCCCACGCCTGGCGGGCCTAAGCCTAAATCCGTCACTGGTTTTAACCACTATTTTAAACACGAATTATTGGTTAAAATATAGTGAATTTTTCAATTCAAGTATCAATTTTCTGATATTTTGATGGTACAAGGCTCAGGTGCTGCGTTAAATCCTTGTTATACTGAAGTGTCCGAATACTATTTGTACCCCCAGAACCCTACTTTTTTGTTTTTCTCTAAATTTACAAGGTATTATTTATTGTATATTTATACTTTTTGCTATTGGTGAACAAATATACGTGTCTGAAAACAAGAAATGTAACTAGAAACTCGCGATATCTGATTACATTTTACGTTCAATGTAAATGACCCTTTGACCCAATTTACCATTTACGGCATACTGTAGTACCACATTTCAGAAAATCACTGAAGGCGCTCCTGATTAGGTACAGGGAGGCGGTTGGTCTCGATAGATGGCCTGAGCAATAAGGTTTTACGTTGTCAACATGCCATGGTCGGATCAACAACGCAGCTTCGTCGTGGAGTCCTTATTCAAAAACACCGGGTCTGTGACTGCGACGCATAGGGCATTTCGCAAGCGCACGGTGAATTGGGTACAAAACTTAAGGTCAACCTACAAATCGTAAAAAAACAATTGGGCGTCCGATATGCATGAGGACACATGAAAACATCGATGTCCTCAGAACCTAAATATAGTGGTCTCCAACGTGTTCTGCTAGGACACATGCCTCTGTATTTCAGATATCGTATCGAACGGTGAGGCGAATTGAGGCACTGTAACTTTAAGCTACAATGGTACAAAATAAGAATTGATCAAACATGATTTACATCAAGAATTGAGTCTAGCAGAATCGAGTGAGATCGTTAATATCCGATTCTTACAACTGTCTCTTAGCGGTTTGTGTGAACTAACGAGGAAGCACATTTAAATCTTTCTGGCACAGTAAACAAGCAGAATATTAGTTATTTTGCTACTCAAGAACCCCCAATATGTTTACAAACGACCTCCTCACAGTCCAAAAGTGACAGTTTGGTATGCTTTATCCTCGTGGGACATACTTCGAGAAGTATATCGGAGTATTTTTGATAAGTCACAGTAACAGTGACGTCCACGGTTACTATAACTTCCGGCAAATACTCCTACATACTAAAGAATTTTTTGCGCCCCAAAATGGAAAAATACGAAATTGGTGACTTTTGGTTACAGCAGAATGGAGCGAACCACAGCCCATACGGCCCGTCGTTCGAGTTATTTTGTAAGAAATGGTCTCGGGTCAACTAATCTCTTTACGAGAAGGCGTTGAACGGCACCCTTGCTCCCTTAATCTGAGCCCTTGAGATTTGGTTCTCAAGGCCAATGTTTTTAAAACATCGCCCTCGGACCCCAAAAGCACTAAAAGAGGTCATTCATTAGGAAATCGTCATATATATTTAGATGACATAAAATGTATTTTGAAAATTTTACCGCATGTTTTTACTTCTACTATATCTCATGCCAGCCCGAGGCGTGCCCTCGAGCTTTCGTCTTATTCGTATATCGTCCTTTCATATATCTAGCTCGCGAGCCACGTGTTGGGCCAGTTTAGCATCTTGCGATTTTTTTTAGTTTTGTTTGTTTTATAAAAATGACGAAGTTGAATATGTGTATAATAAGCGATTACGTAGACAAAGTTTGGGTACTGATTTTCATTCACGTGTTGTAATAAAAACCTGGACTGGACATCTGTGCCATTAGCGCACATTCCAAAACGTGCCATTTGTCCCACGTTTTGGATAAATGCAATTGTTTTATAGTTTTATAGTTTGTCCAGAAACTAAGGGTTTTTATTACTACGCTAAAATCTACCTCCCCCAAACATATTAGAAAACGTGCGAAGGCCCATAAAAATCTTCTTATAGAGATTAACCAGAGGACCAAACATTTTCAGGTATTTTGAGAATTTAAGCCTCGATTGTTTATGGGAAGACCCAAGAAAATTCTATCTCCCCCTTTCTTTGAATTAGAGGGATGATTTAACCCCTTCTTACAGACATATTATACAAGAAATGGTATAAATACCATTCCCCAGTTGTCAGTAAGAACTAATAAGAAACAAGTTGTCACTAAGAAGTAACAAGTTGTAAGTAAGAGGTTGTAAGTAAGAAGTAATAGAAAAGAGAGTAGAGTGGTAAGCTATAAGTTCTTAAGTGTTAAGTTACGTTGTTGTATTATTGTTTAATTAAATTGTTAAAACCAACTGGACTATTATTCGACAAACTGCCTTCGTGCCTTGCGAATCCCGGTGAACATTACATTACAAGATCCCGAGATATTTAGATATATCTCTAGATATATTTTTCTTTGGCAAAGACGCTACCAAAAGGAATAGAAATGAACCAGCTAATGCTGTAGGTCGTTTGCGTCATCACAATATTATGCGTTTTGGACCCAAGCGAGCCTGACCCAAAGAACAAAATTCAGTTCCGATTCGAATCATCACCGAAACGAATCGTTATGCGAAAGATACATTTCAAATGTGGAATCTGAAAAATCCCGATAAAAACCAAGAGTTTGGAAAGAGCTAACGAGCACTGAATTAGATGCATTTATTGGTGTACTTTTGGCCCCTGGAGTTTCAAACAATAACATGCAAAAATCACCATTTTTTTGGCATACAGACGGCCTACCTATATTCCGATCAGCTATGTCACTTAAGCGATTCCTTGCATTTCTACGATATATCCGTTTTGATGATAGGCGTAAACGTGCATTTCGTCAACTGACAAAGCCGCACCAATTCGTGATATATGGAATAAAAAAATTTACACCAATTCGTGACAATACAATGGATAAGAAGAGACGATGCAAACTTTGTTCCCAAGGAAGCGAAAAATTACGGCCTAAAACACATTTCTTTTGCACTACTTGTTTGGACTGTGTGCCAACAACACTCAAAAGCGAATTATACTTGCTTCACTTGCACGAATTACAATTTATAAGACGATAAGTGTATATAAGAAAAAATATAGACAGAAATAAAGTATAATTTTTATGGAGATATACCTGGCCAGACCACATGTGCCAAACCAAAGGTTAGCGGACTATGTGCCACACGGAGCCTTAAATGGGTTGACTATTTTGAGCCGAATTTGCCTATTTTTCCATATTTGTAAAATAAATTAATAACGTCATTAATAAATTAATTTTGTTTTCACAGAAACATATATTTTGTATACATATATTTTGGCATGTTTTAAAGTGTTTGGAGACAAATAGCAAAGTTGTGTGTCGTGTTATAATAGAATCAGGCTCTGTAATAGTATATTAAGGACGAGTTCAATAAGCGCGATTTTTCAGCACGCGTCCATGTTTAAAAAACGACGAGCGCAGCGAGGAGTTTTCTAATGGACAAGTGCGAAAAACGACTTATGAACGAGTTTTTTATACTATTTTGCGCGCTTTTATGCCATTTCTAAATAAAAAAAATCGCAGATACATATTGAGAAAATTGTATCGCTCTCGGCGAGCCATTAACGAACTCATATGAGTACTTTGATGACTATTATAGACGCATAATAGAAAAAATATTTCATTACACAAGTTAAGCAATTGATGATTAAGAAATCAGTTAATAAGTTGTATAGTCAATAAGTTATGTTTAAATTGTTTTGTTGTCATTTGACTTTCTTGAATTGAAATGTTCACGAAAAACGAAAAAGTCGACGTGTTATTACTTTATGGGACAAACCAAAAGATACTCTGAAAGTTCTATTGCAAGATTAAAAGTATATTAAAAAACGAGTTCAATATGCGCGATTTTTCAGCAGGCATCCATGTTTAAAAAACGACGAGCGAGGAGTTTTCTAATGGAGAAGTGCAAAAAGCGCCTTATAAACTAGTTTTTTATACTATTTTTTCTATTTTGTGCCCTTTCATGCCATTTATAAATAAACAAATCGCCGATAAATATTGAGAAAATTGTATTGCACTCGGCGAGCCATTAACAAACCCATATGAGGGCTAAATTATTATATTCTTTAATTATAGACTTCATTAGACGCAAAATAGAAAAAAATATTTGCAAGATTGGAATGCAATTTACTTGCAAATAACGAGGCATTTTCTTCTCGAATGGGAAGAAAATTTAAAATTGGTGAATTCTCACAATACTGTTGCCATTGTTTAGAAGTATTTTGAAAACCATCCAAATAACTCGATTCTGCAAGCCTGTCGTAAGTTGGATTAAAAATTTAGTTCGGTTCCGAAAATTTTGAAAGAAAATGGTTATGACGATTATAAACTTCAGAACTTAGAACACTTGACAACATCATCAACATCAACAACGAAGAATTACTTATATTGCCCAAATGATAGTAAAGTTATAGATCAATGACAATCGGTTTGTATCGGCACTACGGCTAAACCGCAGCGGTTTTTAATCGTGTAATTTTGAGTCAAGTAAGCTAATACAAGCGGCCTCACTTGCGGCTTTTTCCCGCGACTGATTTTAATAGCGCAGTGCAGGGATGACGAACCTTTTTGCGTAGTGGGTCAAATTTTGATCATTATATTTTTCGTACTAGCTGGTGGATCAGCAAGTCACTGGCATCAATTGGAAAAGAGGAGGGAGGTCAAAGACTACTCTTTTTGTTCTCACTTTTAAAACCTTTACAACATTCGCGTTTCCTTCTTGTTTTACAACTCCTGCTTTGGAAATGAAGAGCAAAAAATAAAGGTCGAAGTCAAAAAATTTATATCAATGAATAAGTCCATAAAACTTCTTAATGTATTATACAATGATATCCAATTAGAGGATGTGGAATATATTGTTTAAGATATTGAATAAAACAAATGTTTTTCCCAATTATATTAGGTGCATCGTCTGTTGTAACGGAAACTATTTTCTTTAGGTCAATATCCATTTCTTTAAATGTAATGTCAAATTCTTTAAAAATATCGAGACCGGTTCACTTCTCTTTCAACGTTATTAGTTTCAATAGCTCTTCTTGCATTATATTTCCTGATTTATATCGAGCAAAAACTGCTAATTGTGCAAAACCATTTACATCATTACTCTCATCTTAGGAAAAACATTGTTGCATAATTTAAACCGTTATATATTTGCGAAAAAATATCTCTTTCTAATTCTAGTATTCGATCTTTAATTGAATTTCGACTTTGGTATTATCCCTAGTTTTTCCAAATGCAAAAATCAAATGGCAAATTTTCCTCTGGTCAGGATCCAAATGTAATATCCGACCGTTAACAGCTCCCAAAACCCAATTTCTTTTTGATTTCGCAATTTCCCGCCCAAAAGCCAATTGGGAAAAGCGAAAAAACCCCAGTCCAAAATTATAGCTTATTTCTTCCAAAACTCAAAAACGAATTAAGAATTTTCCTACATTTTTTTTCAGTTCCTCCTCATCAGGTCTAAAACCATCATTTTCTTCAAAAATCAAGAGTAAACTCCAAATCTTCAAATAACTTTTCAAGTTTCCCAGGTTTTAGTCCACATCTAGGTGTAGTCAAAATCGGAAAAATATTTAAATATGTCTTCCAATAACTTTTTCTATACTTCGTGGTCTGATTAAAATTATAGGTAAAGATTTTTCTGAAAATCAAATTTCTTTAGATCCACCTTGGTCTTGTACAAAGCCCAACTAAGCATTTTCCCGATAATTGAGAAAAACACTTTTTTTTCAATTGTTTCCAATAAACCAAAAATGATTTTCCCATGGAAAATCGATTTTCCATTTCCGTTCCTTCCGAAGAATGAAAGACGAAACAGAATTTCTTCACTCGGCTTTTGAAGAAAGAAATTTTGAAAACTCTGACTGAGTATAAATAAATTGAAAGAAGAACAATTTACGGAAACTTGGAGTCAATTAAAAGAACGCATTACAACGTCAACTAGACATAGGTTTCAAATAAAGTATAAAGTACTTCCAGTCAACGGACTGCAATGTGCTAATCAAGTCTTTAAAATCTGGAAATAAAGTAGCACTACATTCTAACAAACGCTTTTTTACAAAAACCCTCTCTGAAAGATGTTTCTCATGACGAGCAATGCAATAGAAAACTTGAAAATTAGCAACTGTAATGTTCTGATCTAGGTGACGGGAACAAATATTTAATAGTTAGCAATTTTTGCCACGGAGGGGCTGAACATTCGAACCTTACTGTGTCAGTGATTTGAAGTATTTTGTCTGTCAACATTACAAATTTTCAATATTATTGGTAAGAAATAATAATTTCGTTGTAGGTTCAGCATGCTTCGTATTTTAACATGTGCTTCGTAGATAAAATAATGTATGACACACGTGTGTGAAATGCTTTTGTGCAAAGTTTAATCGCAATGGGTCCTTCTTCACACACCTGTATCATAAACTACTATTTTGGAATCAAAAACGCATTTGAAACACAAAATGATTCTCTTTTTTCTCTTGAGAGATTTTTTGAGAGATTCTTTTTGCAAGATGCATATGCAACTTTTCAAAATGTCTTTTTACAATATGTACGTGAAGTAACTTTTTCATTAGAAATTACACACACAGTCTTTTTATTCCCTTCAATCACACAATATTTATCAAACCATTCTGTTTTTGTGATTTGGGATTTTTATCATTTGTTTATATCGTTTGTATATTGATACATTTGTGGTTGAGAAACTTTAGTAAGAAAATTAGAAAAAAATTTGCGTTATTGAACATTTCTAAAAGTTCTAAAATCAAAGCCCGGGTCACTTGAAAAGCCTGTGTTGGTGAGTGTCTGACCTGTTGGTCAGTGTCAATCCTACCCTCGGGTCATAGGATCGCCATCCCTGGCGTAGTGTGTGCGTCTCGAGCGGTTTCGCGGTTATAGCGGCTAACAGCTCGTTGGAAAAAACCGTAGTGCGGCCTCGGCTTAAGGCGGAGATTGGATAAGGGTTTAGAAGTAGAAGGTTGGTCACATTGAAAATTTGTTGTAGTGATTACCTACACAACTTCCTGTGGTAATAGTAGTAACATATTATATGTTTCGTAATGTTAAATTAATAAATAATACTAAATTAATATGCTTAATTATCTCTAGATGAGACCTTGCTACTTTTTACTAAAGGTTACTTGTTTAAATCGTGATAATTGCGATCGTGATGATTGTTTAAATGATTGCGATTTTTTGATAATACTTTTTGTTACAAATTTGCTTATAATTTATTAACGGAAAAAGTTAATAGACTAGAAGTTTATAATTAAATATTAAATTCCGTTCCATACAAAATCCTATCCGCTTGCCTCTTGCAACGCACACAAGAACAACTCGAACCCCTAATTGGGGAATATCAAGCAGGTTTCAGACCACACAGATCTGGCACCGAGCAAATGTTCAAGCTGAAATCTACACTACAAATTCGAGCTACACGAAATCTCCCAACCATCTGCACATTTGTCGACTTCAGGAAAGCTTACGACTCCATCAACCGACAATCCCTGTTTAATATACTCGAAGAAAACAATCTGAATTCGAAAACAGAACGGCTCATCCAACAAACACTAACAAACACAACTTCCAAAGTCAAATTCAACGGAGAAATCTCAAAACGTTTCACCATCAAGACTGGTGTACGGCAGGGCGATAGCCTCTCCCCGTTACTCCTCAACATCGCTTTATTATTAGACAAAGTTATGGAAGCATGGGAACAAGAACTGGAAAATTAAAAAAAATTGGAGACCCATAAGACTAGGAAAACAACAGGATAACATCAACGTCATATGCCTAGCCTTCGCTGATGATCTCGCGATCCTTTCCGAAAATGAACAAACAGCAATCCATCAGATCGAAGTCCTAAACGAATGTGCCGTGAAATCTGGACAACATTCATGGCCTCAAAACGCATCAAAACAGTAAATGTAATTACAAAATACGGCACAATAAACAAGGTTAGTCACTTAAAATTCTTAGGCGAAATTATTATACCTACAGGAGCAGAAAGATTAGCACAAAAAGTACGAGAACTCAAAATGCGGAAATCATATGGGTCAGTTGCAAGCATATAATAAATATTTACACAGAAGTCTGACACTACACGACTGTTATCAAACCCGAAACACTCTACGCCAGCGATACATTAAACCTTAATTATAAAGGAGACATAGAGAATGTCAAGAAGGCTGAAAGAAAAATTATCCGAAAAATTCTTTGCCCAAAAGTAACAGACGAAGGATATCGTCTACAATCACACCTGTCGCGGAAAAATACTACAACATCGAAACCGATTTCCGCAAACGACGACTGAAATTCTACGGGCACATTATAAAACTAGATGACAACCGACTAACAGGGAGAGTTTTGAAGTACCTACAGAAAATGAAAACAACAACAGTCTGGGTAAAACAAAACGCCAACATCTGTACACCGACAGACATCGGAAGTAGAAAAATCTTTAGACGTAATAAGGTCTACAGCTGGGAAATTATATCAGAGGAAAAACCCAAAATAACAAAAGGAAAATGTACAGATGAACGTCGAGCTAAACGTAGCGAGGAGTCCTGTGAAGTTAGCAACCGAATTTGAAAAAATATAATATTACATCAGAGTTCCCGGCAGACATGAAATAGTTCTAGAGTACTTTGTGCGAAATTTCAATAGTTCTGCAGAATTTCGCGAAAAAAATTGAAAATACCAAAATTGAGCTAGCAACCACTTTTGAGAAAAACTGTGAGTTTTTTACAGATTCCTGTACCTCGACCATAGTTCTGGAGTACTTGATCAATATTGCAAAAAGTTCTGCAAAAATTGACATTTTGCAAAAAAAAATAAATTTAGAAACTTGCACAAACAGTTCTATTCGCGGATCTGAATAGCACCCAAAGAGTTCTATCAAAGATCCCTTTGTCATTTTTTGATAAAAACCTTAGTTCAAAAGATATTTGCAAAAATAAGGGACCCATTATTTTGAATGAAAATTTATTAAAATCGCAGAACAGTTTTGTTTGCAGTATCCTCTTCGAGTCCTCTTCGAGTTCTATCGAAAATCCTTATAATTTTTTTCTGTAAAGTTAAAAATTAGAAAGATTTGCGAAAAATTAGACTTCACCAATGCGACGAAGTGAAGATGAAAAAAAATCGCGCGACAGTCCTGTTTGTAGTTCCCAGTAGAACTCTTACAGTTCTATCGAAAATCCTTATAACACTTTTCTGTAAAATTATAAAAATAGAAAATTTTGCGAAAAATTGGACTTTACCGACGCGACAAAGTGAAGAGAAAAAAATCACGGAACAGTTCTGTTTGCAGATCCAGGTAGAACTCTTAGAGTTCTATGGAAAGTCCTTACAAGATTTTTCTGTAAAATTAAAAATTAGAAAGAAATACGAGAATTTCGACTTCCCCGATGTGACGAAATGAAGAGAAAAAAATCGCACAACAGTTCTGTTTGCAGTTCCCGGTAGAACTCTTAGAGTTCTATCGAAAATCCTTATAACATTTTTCTGTAAAATTAGAAATAGAAAATTTTGCGAAAAATTGGACTTTGCCGACGTGACGAAGTGAAGAGAAAAACATCGAGCAATAGTTCTGTTTGCAGTTCCTGGTAGAACTCTTAGAGTTCTATCGAAAATCCTTATAACATTTTTCTTCAAAGTTAAAAATTCGAAAGATACGCGAAAAATTAGACATCACCGATGCGACGAAGCAAAGAGAAAATAATCGCGTAATAGTTCTGTTTGCAGTTCCTGGTAGAACACTTGGAGTTCTATCGAAAATCCTTATAACATTTTGCTCTAAAGTTAAAAATTCGAGAAATATGGGAAAATTATACTTCACCGATGCGACGAAGCAAGGAGAAAATAATCGCGCAATAGTTCTGTTTGCAGTTCCTGGTAGAACTTTTAGAGTTCTATCGAAAATCCTTATAACATTTTTCTTCAAAGTTAAAAATTCGAAAGATACGCGAAAAATTAGACATCACCGATGCGACGAAGCAAAGAGAAAATAATCGCGTAATAGTTCTGTTTGCAGTTTCTGGTAGAACACTTAGAGTTCTATCGAAAATCCTTATAACATTTTGCTCTAAAGTTAAAAATTCGAGAAATATGGGAAAATTATACTTCACCGATGCGACGAAGCAAGGAGAAAATAATCGCGCAATAGTTCTGCTTGCTGATCCTGGTAAAACTCTTATAGTTCTATCTAAAATCTTTATAACATTTTTCTGTAAAGTTAAAAATTGGAAAGATATACGAAAAATACAAGTTCACGATTGAATTTCGAATTCACCATTGAAGTAAAAAATTTTCCCATATCTCTCGAATTTTTAACTTCGGAGAAAAATGTTATAAGGATTTTCGATAGAACTCTAAGAGGGGAAGTCGAAATTCTCGCATTTCTTTCTAATTTTTAATTTTACAGAAAAATCTTGTAAGGACTTTCCATAGAACTCTAAGAGTTCTACCGGGATCTGCAAACAGAACTGTTGGGCGATTTTTTTCTCTTCACTTCGTCGCGTCGGTAAAGTCCAATTTTTCGCAAAATTTTCAATTTTTAATTTTACAGAAAAATGTTATAAGGATTTTCGATAGAACCCTAAGAGTTCTACTGGGAACTACAAATAGAACTGTCGCGCGATTTTTTTTTCTTCACTTTGTCGTATTGGTGAAGTGAAGAATGGTCTAATTTTTCGCAAATCTTCCTAATTTTTAACTTTACAGAAAAAAATTATAAGGATTTTCGATAGAACTCTTAGAGTTGGAACTGCAAACAGAACTGTTCCGCGATTTTTTTAAATTTTCATTCAAAATAACGGGTCCCTTATTATTGCAAATATCTTTTGAACTAAGGTTTTTATCACAAAATGACAAAGGGATCTTTGATAGAACTATTAGGGTGCTATTCAGATCCTGTATTCAGAAACTGTTTTTGCAAGTTTCAAAATTCAATTTTTTTTGCAAAATGTCAATTTTTGCAGAACTTTTTGCAAAATTGATCAAGTACTCCAGAACTATGGTCGAGGTACAGGAATATGTAAAAAACGCAATTTTCAAACGCAATCAATTTTGGTATTTTCCATTTTTTTTCGCGAAATTCTGCACAAAGTACTCTAGAACTATTTCATATCTGCCTGGTACTCCGATGTAATATTATATTTTTGCAAATTCGGTTGCTAACTTCACAGGACTGTAGCTGTAGATGATGAAAAATACAGGCTCACGGGTCGTAGATTATCCAACATCGTGGGTTAGATAACTAAGAATATTTAAATACAGATTTAGATTTCGACAATTACGTCCGATTTATTGGAATTTGTTCTCAATTTTTATTTCTAATGTCCCTAAGATGATTTCCCCATTCAAAATCTCTCGAAAATCTTTTTAAATTTTCGAGAAAAATATGTCCAGCCCTGATTTTGCCACCCTAATATCCAATTTTTGTCTCAATCTATTTCTCCAATTAAAATTATAAAGCAGAGCGATATTTCAAATACAAATTAAAAATATTCTAAATCTAGGACTGATCTACAAATATTTACGCGAAATATTTTTAGAAATGTTCGCAATTGAATAACATCCCAATTAATATTAAAAAATAAACAATGCAATAAAATAAACCAATGCAGATAAAAATGTTTAAACAAATTTAATGTGGTAATTTGACCGCCATCTTTCAACGCCTTATCAATACCAACAAACCATTTGCATACACCAAGAAAAACCTACATAACTATACATTTCAGTTTACCATAAATTATCTAAACGAACTGAAACAAACAGCATTTCCTTTTCAAATCAACCGCAACAATAAACAATAATTATCTAATAATTCAAAACGCAAACTAAAATTTAAAACTACCTCACAGTTCTCACACGAAAATGAAGACGATCTTAAATATTGTTTTGCAATGAAATCTGCGTATAAAAATAAATTGTTCTTGATAACATATGTTACAACGTCAGCAATATTTCAAGCGATGATTATTCTACTAAATAGAAAGTTTCTAACTAAAAAGTTTTCTAGGTTTTTGTAATCTAGGTTATGTAATGTATTTTATATAAATCATTTTCCTTGTTATTACTTTATAGGAAATTCCTTGTTTTATTTAAATTTTTAGAATAACGTTGGTTTCATTGCTTAATATAAATGTTACAATTGAAAATATCCCCGATTTATGTTTTACGTTGCCTTAAATAGATATGTGTACTCACAGTTGCTTATTAAATCTTCATATTCCACACGTTTATTTGTTAATTTCATATCACATTTGTATAGTGAATTAAATTTTTTTAAAAACCACAAGAAAGTTAATGTTGTTTCAAAATACTGACAATTCACTGATCCATGTTTTTGACGTAAGCTGTTTAACTGACTGACATATTTTTCAAATCGCCAAATGACTCACTTGAAGTTTGACAGTAAAAGAAACAAAATTCAAGTAACGATATATGCAAATATAAACAGAAAATATTTAGGTTAGGAAATTAAGAATCAAATATAAAACAGAACGCCACCTATTCATGTTCTTTGAATATATACTATATTTGAATTCTAAAGAAAATAGTAGTAATAACGTCATTTATATTTTCACTTAAAACTGAATGTACAAATGACATATTTCCTTTAAATTAATTAAAATCTATCATTTGCCGATGAACAAACGCATGATTTAGTTTGATTCATTGCAAATTTAAAAATTCGCGCTTAACGCAAACTTAACAAAATACATTAGTTCTTGACAGTGTGACCAACTGTAACCAAACAAAAACAAAGTGAAAGTGTTTTATCAACTTTTAATTAAAATACAGTTTGAACATTCCCTGCATTCGATTACCATTTCGTCTTGATTAAAATCCTCTATATTTATAATATAAAATTCTCCACACCTACATGGATAATTGGCTTCTAAATTCTCATCAAACTCCAAATCTTGTAAACCAATTTCAGCGTAAATTAAAGGTTGTTGATTAAAATCATTTTGCAATAATGAAGCATCATATTCTCTTCTTAAATGTTCATCCCTTAACGTTTTCCACGCTTGGTCTATTGCTATGTATTCTTCACAATTAGAATTATCACTTTGTTTTTTCTTATCTGGATGATTTAATTTGACTAATTTTTGATAGTTTGCCTTGATTTCTTCTATGGTTGCTGTTTTCTCACAATTTAATATATCGTAATAATCCATTATAAATCCAACTTACAGCCATAATGTAAACTAAAAATGATATTTGAGGTTGTGTTGCCTTATCAAAGTATTGACATATCTAACTTCATATTGAAGTATGTTACAACGTTGTCTGTTCTAATAGAAAAAACTTGTTATCAGTTTTATCTTTTATAAAAATTTTTTTTTTTTAGCTTCCGGAAATTTAATTGAACTCATAATTGTTAACTCATCTTTAATTATTCGTTATATAAAAGCTATTTATTCCGTATTCTTATTTATAGTATTTTTTAATGAAAAAATTTTGTTGTAATTATTCATTTTTAATGTATTTTTGCGTCAGGCAACGTTGTTAAATTATCGTCGAGATTAAGGTTTAATGATGAAAATTTACCAGTTCAAGTCACAATAAATTTAAAGATTTTTAGTGAAAGATGGGGAAGTTTCTGTTGTTGTTGCCGTTTTGCGTGCAAATTATTGTGTCTGCGAATGTGCCTATGGTAATTAATACTTGGGCATTTACAGATGCAACACAAAAAGGTAAAGCATGCGGAAATTCTCTTATTCGGTTCAATTGCTTTATATCTACAAATTTGCTTATTTATACAAAAAAATATACATTATTTTATAAAAATATGAATGAATCAAAATATGTATACTTAAATTAAATATTTGTTCTTTGATTAATTTTCTGTAATCAAAGATTACATTTTATCGATTTGTTTTTATTTAAATATTTAATTTTCCACATTCTATTGAAGTACTAATAACATATTTAAGTTTATTTTTACTATTACAGCTATTTCTACAGAACATGTTATTCAATTGTTTCAAAATGCTAGCATTTAAATATTCAAAAGTTGGTATAACTGGTTGTCTATATTAGAACAAAATTGTTAATATTTAGGAAAGCAGTAATGACGAAAAAGATAACTAATTATTTGAAAATGTAATACTAGTGCTATCGTGTTTAGTAACATACATTACTTGTTGCAAAGTACGTAAGAAGAAGAATTGTAATTCAAAAATGTATTTGAAATAATAAGGCGCTTGCGAGTTGTGCGGGTAGTCAGACATGTATCAATTTGTTTTCACAAGAATCAAGTAATTTGAAAATAAATAGGTAGTTATTTATTATATAAGCGGATAAAATTAGGTTCAACGATGGGATTGTCAAATCCCGGAGTTACTTAAAACTTTTATTCAATTTTGCTTTTGATCTAACAAGTTAAATTCAAAGAAAAGTTGAAAAGTTTTGTTTTTTTCCGTGTTGCACGGCCATGTTTGTATTATTGTCATGACAAGGATACTATTGTTGATTCGTACGTCAAAATTTTGTTTAGTGTTGAGAGTAATTAATTTGTCATTATTTGTGGATTTGACTGCCTTGTAAAGATGAGGACTAAAGATGCACTAAAAACCAACAACACAGTGATAATGTCTTTAATAACAAGGACAAACTGGAACAAAACAAATAAAAAGGAATATAAAACTGGTGGATTCAAAAGTGAATATCAGGTGAATATCTTGGCCCTACCATTAGAACCTTTAAAGTGAGACGGAAGGAGCATCTGCCAGAAATTGGCATCATGGATCTCTCAATAATACTCTGAATTTGCAAGGCACATAAACGAAATACGGTACCCCCTTTTACCCTGAAAAAGTGTTATGAACAAAATGAAAAATATTTTTCATTATACCTTCCAGAAAACAAAAAAACAAGGTAAAAATTTACATACACATTTTTAGAAACCTTTATTTATTTTTAAACATGAATGAATAAATACATACTTATATCTTTTATTTATATACCAACTATCTATACCAACCTCCAACAGATTTTCCGAGCTAGGAGATGATAAACAAAACACTCAAATCAATGAGACCAATGAAATCATTGAAAAACCTGTAAAACACCACCCGTATATGTAAACTGAGTGAGTAATATCCAACCATTATTAAAGATGCTCGATGAGGTAGCTGCAGATAACTATGAAGTGAAAGTTCTCCGTAATGAACAAGTTAGAATACAACTGAATACAACCAAATCTACTGAACTATATACAAAAATAGTTAAAAAACTTCAAGAAAAAAATACAGAATTTTATACCTGCAGGCCCAAACAAGATCGCTGTTTCAAAGTAGTCCTCAAAAATCTTCACCCCTCCACTGATGTAGAAGAAATAAAAACTGAATTAGAAATACATGGACATAAAGTCACTAATGTTTGGAACGTCAAACAAAGAAGTACCAAAAAACCGTTACTAATATACTTCATTGAAGTAGAACCTAATAGCAACAACAAACATATCTATGATATCAAAAGCCTATTGCACTGCAGAGTCATCTTCGAACCACCAAGACCTAAACGGGAAATTCCACAATGTGGCAATTGCCAATAATATGGGCACACAAGAAAATACTGTTTTAGGAAACCGAAATGTATAAAATGTGCTGGAGATCATGCATCGTCCAAGTGCGAACATAAAAAAAGGTCGGACTCAGTTAAATGTGTACTTTGCAATGGCAACCATCCTGCAAACTAATAATAAGGAGCTCCAAATATATAAGGAGCTCCAGTAAATCAAATATCCTACACAACCGGCAAAACCCCAACAGATAATGCATATCAAACAGCAACCAGACAAGCCTGGCACTTCAAGGCAACAAAACCAACCTTCATATAAGCAAGCATTAAAACCCAATAAACCTTCTCATGATCCAGCTGGCGAGCAAAGTCCAAATGAATTACCAAAAGTCCAAACAAATAACAATGACATGAAAGAAATCATGAATACTATGATGCAACTAATGCAACAATTAACTTCAGTAACAAACCTTCTAATGGGAATCATGACCAAACTGACACATTCGGTTCATTAAAAATAGCCCTGTGGAATGCTAATGGGCTCTCACACCATGTCCCAGAAGTGGAGACATTTTTAAAAATAAACAAAATTGATATCTTACTTGTATCTGAAACACATTGTAGATTGTAGATATGGTGGTGACGACTTGTACTGCGACCTTTATAGATCTATTGTACCCCACCCTCCTCCTCCAAGTGTTGGTGTTACCCATTTAGAGCGCCTCCTCTAATCCTGATTCCTTTAGGAATCTCAGGATCTGAGTGGGATTCTGCAGCTCCTCTGTGTTCAAGCAGTGAGCCCCAAGGTACATCTGTCTCTTGCGGAGTAATGCTTCGAGATGTTTCCTAAGTCTACAGTGTCCCGTCAGGGCTCCTGTCAGAATTCTGAGCTGGTTCCTGCTTAGTTTCAGGCAAGCTTTTGTTCTCTTCTGGTTAAAAGATCCCAGCATCACTTTGGATTGCCTTAGCCCTGGAAGTTCTTTCCAGGTTTTCATCCATTTTCCTCTTATTTCTTCATCTAAACTTTTGCGGATGGTGTTCACGCTCATACCGCAAAAGGGTTCCGGACCTATCAAGGGGCTACTGGATCCCTTGTTTGCTAGGTGATCGGCTTCTTCGTTTCCGTCTATTCCCCTGTGTCCTGGTATCCAGTATAGCGTTACTTTATTATCCCTGCAAAGCTTGTTCAGCTTCCCCACACAGTCCCATACCAGTTGGGATCTGATGGTGTATGAGCTAATGGCCTTGATGGCTGCTTGGCTATCTGACAGGATAGCAATTCGTTTTTTGCGGTAATTCCTGTCGAGGTTAAACTGTGCACATCTTTCGATTGCGTGTACCTCTGCTTGGAAGATACTTGGGGATGTTCCCATGGATTCGAAGTATCTGGTACGAGGTCCAAACACTCCTGCACCAGTGCCTTCCTTTGTCTTCGAACCATCTGTATACCACTTGATGGCATTTTGCTCTATGTGGTATGCTGTACTACTACACATTGCTGTGTACTTTTTCTCGAAGTGGTATTTGCATACCATTTCGTCTTTTGGTACTTCCAGCCAGGGGATCTTGGCAGCGAGGCTGTTTCGGTCTCTGCTCCAGATTATTTTACCTCTGCCCTTTCCTTCCTTGCTGAATCTTACGATCGCCGATCTGGCGGCGCTCTCCACCACAAGGTGCAGCGGAGTCAGATCCAGCAGCTGCTCCAATGCTGCTGTCGGACACGACCCCATCGCCCCCGTGATGCAGACACACGCCAGTCTTTGAATCTTCTCAAGCTGTTTCCTCATAGAGGCCAGCTTGATTCTACTTCCCCACGCAACTCTGAAACACATTTTACAAAAAAGAATTACCTAAACAGCTTCAATTACAAATTCTACCAAACAATGCATCCGGATGGCACGGCACACGGAGGATTCGCAATTCTCATTAACAATAATATCAAACATCATGAGACCGAGCAATTTAAAACTCCTGAGATACAAGCCACAAGTGTTGTTATTGAGGATTGGCGGGGACACTTGACTGTAACTGCACTATATTCTCCCCCAAAACATACAATTAAAAAAGAAGACTATGCCAAGTTCTTTAAAACGCTAGGACCTAGGTTCATAGCAGGTGGAGATTATAATTCCAAAAATACCCAATGGGGCTCTTGCCTAACAACTCCAAAAGGTCGACAATTACAGGCAGCTATAAATGATCTACACCTAGATACAATATCGAACAGGGAACCAACGTACTGGCCTACTGACCCAAAAAAACTTCTAGACTTGGTAGACTTCAGTGTCATAAAGGGGATTCCTACTAATTGTTTCAAATGTACTTCCCTTCAGGAACTCTCATCTGACCATAGTGTACTTCTACTAGAGGTTTTCCAAGAGTTCGTTAATGTTAAACCTACAGTAAGGCTATATAACCGTAGAACTAACTGGGACATGTTCCACTCCATAGTAGAGTCTACGATTAATACCGACCTGTCTCTTAAAACTGAAGATGACATTATGACAGCAGTTGAACATTTCAACGAGTGTGTCCAGAATGCTGCTTGGGATAGCACTCCTGCTGTCAATAAATACACGAAACTAGACTGCTCGAAGCCCATCTGTGAACTAGTAGCCGAAAAAAGGCAGGCTCATAAATTGTGGCAAACTACTAGATTCCCAGGGGACAAAACATGGCTGAACTACCTAATGGCTAAACTTAAGAAACTACTACAAACTGAAAGAAATGAAAATGTACAGAACTACCTGCGTAATCTAGATGCTACTGCTGTTAGTGACTATTCCCTTTGGAAAGCAACCCAAAGACTCAAAAGACCCATTGCCTCTAATTCACCGATACGCAGGAAGGACGGTTCCTGGGCAAAAAGTGACCCAGAGAAAGGGGAAGCCTTTGCTTCTCATCTTGTTAATGTCTTCGTACCAAACACTGCCCAGAATGCGTCGGAAACGGACAGTGAACGACTCATCAACTCCCTTAATGAACCTTACCAACTTGACCTGCCAATTGAAAGGATCAAGATACGCGAGGTAATGGAAGCAATTAGAAACATGAATCAAAATAAAGCCCCAGGATATTATCTAATTACTGCAAAAATACTCCATGAAATACCTGAAATAGCAGTACATTTTTTGACACACCTGCTTAATTGCATACTAATCAGAGGCATCTTTCCACCCCAATGGAAGGTTGCTCAAATTAAAATGATCCTCAAACCCGGTAAAATTTCACAACATGTGTTCTCCTACAGACCGATCAGCCTACTGCCCATTCTTTCAAAGGTTATGGAAGTACTTTTTTTAAAGCGGTTTAAATCAGATCCTACCTAACCACCAATTTGGCTTTACAAAAAATCATGGCACCATAGAGTAGGTGCATAGGCTAGTAGAAGAAATACATAAAGCTTTTGAAAACAAAAAATATTGTTGCGCGACATTTCTCGACATTTCGCAGGTCTTTGACAGAGTCTGGCATGAGGGCTTATTGTACAAAATAAAAAACCAACTCCCGACAAACTATTACATATTCTTAAAGTCATCTTGCCGACAGGTTTTTCTATGTTAAGCAAGGAGAAGACACAACCAAACTTCACAGGGTTCACGCAGAAGTCCCACAGGGAAGCGTGCTTGGTCCGATCCTCTATCTGATTTTTACCTCAGACCTGGCCATGACAGACGGAGTCGTGATCGGCACTTTCGCTGATGACACAGCAGCATTAGCTGTCCATGACGAACCGGCACAAGCAAGTATAATGCTTCAACGCTCCTTAGACAACATCACGGAATGGCTAACTACCTGGCGGATAAAAGCAAACGAGACTAAGTCGGTTCAGGTGACCTTTACGACGCGACGCGCAACATGCCCCTCTGTGTCGCTCAATAGAGTACTGATTCCCCAAGCGAACGAAGTCAGATACCTTGGACTCTATTTGAATCGTCGTCTTACATGGAAAAAACATATATTCACAAAACGAAAAGCACTAGGGATCCAACTAAGGAAACTGTACTGGTTGCTCGGCAAAAAATCACAGTTGTCACTGGCAAACAAACTGTTGTTATACAAATGTATTCTTAAACCAATCTGGACTTACAGAGTTCAACTCTGGGGCACAGCCTCCAATTCAAACTTGGAAATATTACAGAGGTTTCAGTTCAAAATTCTGAGGATAATTGTTAATGCTCCGTGGTTCGTAACAAACCAACAATTACACCATGACCTTGAAATCACAACAGTTCAAGAAGAGATTAAACACTCAATGAAGTTGTACAGGAACAGACTTGATAATCATCCAAACATACTGGCTACACACTTAACGAATGATAATTCAACATTCAAAAGGCTAAAAAGAAAGTCCCCTAGAGATTTATAGGGAATATTATACATAAAGGGCGCACGTCCCTGGATTGATTGCCCTCCAAGTCAACTGATAAATTCCTAACCTTATGCTGAATGTTCGCACGAAACATTGCATAAATACTAATATATATATATATATATATATATATATATATATATATATATATATATATATATATATATATATATATGTTGTATTTGAGATTTTCGCGGATAGATACCTGTGTTGTATTGTTTTCTCGGGGATTCCGCGTTGATGCTGAGGGTTGGCTCTGAAAAGAACCGGATTCTCGACGTTTCGGCGAACTAACATTCGCCATTCTCAAGAGATATATGCGTCCGTACGGGTCAACCGTTCGACGCATACTGTCTGAGTATGCGTCGAACGGTTGACCCGTACGGACGCATATATCTCTTGAGAATGGCGAATGTTAGTTCGCCGAAACGTCGAGAATCCGGTTCTTTTCAGAGCCAACCCTCAGCATCAACGCGGAATCCCCGAGAAAACAATACAACACATATATATATATATATATATATATATATATATATATATATATATATATATCTTTTATTTTTAGTAAATGATATATTTACAATTTGTGTTACTGAAAATACGCAATCCTTTATTTTGTAGTTGATGAAATCGAAGGTACTACATTAGTATTTATTTCTTGGTCTTCCTCTACATTTTCTGGTTTTGATATTGTGTTTTCTACTCTTGAATGACATTTAATTGAACAATTTACAAGAAATTTCAATTTTCCTGTTTACCGATTCTTCGATATAGCCTTTGACTCCTTCTTCTTTACGTGCCATATCCTCCGAGGACGTCGGCGATCATCATAATGATTTTCATTTTATCAGCAGTGGTACGAAACAGGCTAGTAGAACTGACACCATACCACTCTATCAGGTTTTTCAGCCAGGATGTGCATCTTCTTCCTGGACCTCTTCCACCTTAGATTTTGCCTTGCATGATATTCTGCAAGATACTTTTCCCCACTCATAACGCGTCCAAAATATTCCAACTTTTTTTGATGGTAAACATGACTTCTAGTTGCTTCTGGAGACGGGCAAGCACCTCTGTGTTTCGGACTCTGTCTACCCATGATATTCGCAGCAGGCGGCGGTAGCACCACATCTCGAACCCCTCAAGTCGGTCACACATTGCCTTTGTCAAAGTCCATCCTTCCATTCCATAGTACAAAATTGGAAATACATAGCACCGTAGTAATCGAATATGCAGAGGTGGTAAAAATAAGTCTCGGGATGTAAGAACCTTCTTCATATTGCTAAATGCTGCTCTAGCCTGCTTGATGTGGGACCTTATTTCCTGCTTGTTATCCCACTCACTGCTCAACAAGCATCCCAAATATCTGAAGCTCGACACTTGTTGAATCTGTTGGTTGCCTGTACTTAGGTTTGCTAGAAGCTCTCCTAGACTTGCTAATATTTAACTTGAGCCCTCTTTCTTCGCTTTTAGCCACAACCCTATCCAGTAGCGCCTGCAAATCATCAGCACTTCCTGCCAGCAGAACTGTATCGTCCGCATAACGCAAGTTATTTCTTACTTCTCCGTTGACAACAATTCCTTCCCGTGCTTCGTCCAATGCTTCGGCGAAGGTGTGCTCAGAGTTAAGGAGCAGTGGAGAAAGGACACACCCTTACCTCACACCTTGCTGAATGGGAATATACTCACTGGTCATGTCCTCAACTTTGACGGCAGCGACTTGGTTGTAATACAGATTTTTTATAATGCGGACGTCTCTGTCATTTAAGTTCATATTCTGAAGAATTCAATATATTTAATCTTGCAACATGTCCATAGAAAGCTATCCTTCTTTTCCTTGCACAGTCAGAGAGCCTCTCAATATGTCCATAGAGCTCAGAGTTATGTCGTCTTTGGAATTCCCCATCTTTACCGGGCCTAGGATCTTCCTGAGGATTCTCCTCTATCTGATTTCCAATTGCTCTACTAGACCTCTTCGACACTCCATGGCATACAGGGCTTCTGGTCGTAAGACTGATGTGTAGTGCTTAAGTCAGGTTGCGTCATCTGCATAGGTCACGCAATATATAATCAGTCCATTGTTCTTACGTCTTACGCTTTCTGGTAATCGAGAAAACACGCGTATACATCGGTGGACATGTCACAGCATCTCTGTATCAAGACCTGTATGCTAAATAGGGCCTCTCTGGTCCCCAGCCTGCTACGAAATCCAAATTGAGTATCGAGAGGTGTTCCTCGCATTTACGGTATAATCGACCATGTATTATTTTAAGGAATATCTTCAGCGTATAGCTCATTATGCTTATCATGCGGTAGTCTCCGCATGTTTTTGGCCACGTCTTCTTAGGTAGTGTGACGAATACAGTCTCCAACCAGTCCTTTGGTATCTTCCCAGAAACATAGATGGCGTTAAAGAGGCTGACCAATTTATCTGTGGATTGGTCGTTGAAAAGCTTGAGTACTTCTGAATAGACATCGTCTGGTGCAGTGGACTTTCCAGTTTTAGCTGCCTTGATTGCGTGAACCACCTCCGCGTGTTTTATTTCTGGGCCCTCTTAGGGGTTGTCGCAAGTGTTCACCTGCTGACGGTCGCTAGCGAAAAGTTCTTCGACATACTTCTTCCACTCTTACCTGTAGCCTTTGACTACCATTGAGGAACAACCTCCATGTCTTTTTAAAGTGAGCAAATCCCACCTTTGCCTTCGACTAACATAGATGTTGAAGATCATCTTAAGCAGTGTCCAGGATATTCTTCAGAATTTTTTAGATTCAGATATTCAGCAATCTCTTTTAATGTCCCACTTATAGTATTGCAACATGCATGTTGAGCATAACATCTACCATTGCGGTTTGCAATAAGTAACCTTCTACTATTCTTATTTGTAGGTCTTGGATTAATATAATTACAATAAAAAGTGTATAGATTAAAGGGACATCCTTCCTTTGTAATTGTGAAACTTCTTGACTCGTAATTTTAGCCAGCTCGAAGGAATACCACCAAAAACGGCCATTATCTTCCACATCTTCCAAAGTTAAACATATTAAGTCATCCCTTTGACATGCATCAAAAATTCCAAAAATTCAAGTATTAATTTCGCAACTTGGTCTGTAGTTAATACTTTGGACCTTTTTTGTGTGTAACCAACACCTTGTTGTTTGAGAAATGCATTACTTTTTGGCAATTACTACATATTTACATTTTCCTTATGTGCCAGACAACCTTTTATCATTGAAAATCCTCATTAACCTCTAACTGCTCTATTGTTGCTCTAACCTCAATTTGATTATCAGCTCTTCAAAATTAACGAGATAATTTATACTGTATATTAAAGTATAAATTTATTTATAATAAATTCCAGCTATCAGAAGATTAGTGATTAGCAAAAATTAATGCAATAGTGAAATAATCTAAACAAATATCAGGTATCAAAATCCAGTGAGTTCAACACAAACAATTTTTTATCACTCTGCAAAAAATAACGACCTGTAAAAAGGAATACGAACATTCAGCAGTGGCGTGCCTAATATTTTTAAACAAGGAATCATGCAATGCTTCAAGTGTGATAAAGAGTGCAATGACGATGATTCTTGTCAATGTGATGGGTGTTCCACAAGAATGCACTACATATGCGCTGAGCTCACTTCTTCTGAAGTCAGATGTATGCAGCTAAAAAATAAAAGAGTACTCAAATATTTTTGCAGTGACGGCCAAGAAGGGCTTAGATTGTTGCCAATTATGAAAAAACGAATTGAAACTCTTGAACAAAAAATGAGTGAGCTTGCTGATGAACTCACCACAATTTAAACAAGCTAAAACTTCTCCAGAACAGCAAACTGATTTTGAGTCAGTAGTCCATGAACTGGAAGAACGCAGAAAAAGATCCAACAATATAATGATGTACAACGTTCCCGAGTCCAATGCAGTTACAACAAAATGCAAAATTGATGATGACAATTCCAAAGTCAATGATATATTGCATGCATTAGATCCACAACTACACATCAAAAAAGTCTTTCGTGTTGGCAAAAACAATAATACCTCCTGACCTGTAAAAGTTGTTCTTGACAGTAGTGATGATGCTTATTCGTCCTGAGAAATAAAAACAAAATATACTTTCCAGAAATTAGAGTCAGCTCTGATTTAACTCTTAATCAGAGGAACCATCTCAGAAATCTTCGCCAACAACTTAACGATAGGACTGAGAAAGGAGAAAACAATCTAACCATTCGATACATACAGGGAATGCCGAAAATTGTCTCTAACACTTCTCAAAGAAAAAACTAAATTCTACGGGCAGCCCCCAGATTGAACAGAACATATTGCGCGTATACTATCAAAATGTTAGAGGTATCAGAACTAAAATTACGACATTAGAACTTAATGCAGCCATCAGTGACTATGATGTTATTGTTTTCACTGAGACTTGGCTCTACGAAAATATTCATGATGAGGAACTTGGTTTGTCGCAATATGATTTATACAGGAAAGATCGGTCAATACTAACAAGTCAAAAATCCAGAGGCGGAGGCGTTCTTGTAGCGGCGAAGAAGCATTATTCCAGTAATGTCATAACTATCAACGTGAATAACGTGGAACAAATATTTGTCAAGGTATCTACTTATGGTGAAGATCTAATTATTGGTGGGATCTATCTTCCACCCAGCTCTCGTCAGGAGTTATATGAAGATCATTGTGCAACTGTAGATAGTGTGATAGAGAGATTTCCCGAAACAAAACTGCTTCTGTATGGTGACTATAACTTACCAAATGTTAAATGGTATAATGACGAATTGGGCGTATCTGCTATATATAATAATAATAATGCAGCTCAAATGCTTGTTGAATCTCTAGCATTTCATAATCTCTTTCAATCAAATTCCATTAAAAATTGTTTTGGTGTTATGCTAGACTTGATATTCACGAAAGATAAAGACATTATCACTGTAGAAATTGCTGATGACTGTTTGCTGCCTTGTGATCCATATCATCCAGCCACAGTCTCATCAATTACCTTGAACAAAGATTTCAATGATCTGAAATTTGACAACTCTTATTTCAACTTCAAAAGAGGAGATTACATTGGACTAAACTTCTACTTGTCCACTGTAGACTGGGACAATCAGCTAGGCAGTATAACAGACATCAATAATGCTACAGAAATTTTCTATAATATTTTATATACAGGAATAAACAATTTCATTCCCTATATTCGCTTTAGCAAGCCTAAATTTCCTTGTTGGTTTAACAACGATATGAAATATTTGATATTTGAAAAGAAAAAAGCTCATAAAAGTTATAAAATTAGTAACAGCTGGGATGATTATTTAATTTTTTCTGAACTTCGAAAACAGTGTAAAATAATGAGTAAAGTATGTTATGATAACTATATAAAATGTACGGAAAATAACGTAGGTAGGAATATAAAACATTTCTGGAATTTTGTAAACTATAAAAAGAAAAATCATGGCTTACCAGATACTATGTACTTAGGAGAACAATCATGTACAACATGAAATGAAATAGCTAACGGCTTTGCACGCCAGTTTCAATCAGTCTACAAACAGGACACTGCTAATGCAAATTTGTTAGGATTCAAATGTGATAAAACTATAGATATGAGTTCCTGTAATTTCAGCTTGGAAACCATATTGAATAAATTATACTAATTAGACTCCAATAAAGGTCCAGGACCAGATGGAATAGCTCCATTGTTATTGAAGAAATGTAGATTTACCTTGGCAAAACCTTTGTTCCATCTATTTACTTCATCATCGAACTTAGGGGAATTTCCACTTTTGTGGAAATCTAGTTTTATCACCCCAATCTTCAAGTCGGGAGATAAAGCAAACATACAAAATTATAGACCGATCACAATTCTGAGTGCAATCCCAAAATTATTAGAGAGTCTAATCTGTGATCAAATAAAAACCCCACTAAACCAAGTTATTATACAAGAGCAGCACGGTTTTTGCATGGGTAAATCAACAACTACAAATTTGTTAACAATAACACAATTTGTGTTGAGTGCCCTGGAACAGAAGCATCAAGTAGATGTAATTTACACAGATTTTTCCAAAGCATTCGACACAGTTAATCATACTGTCTTGCTTCAGAAATTAGAAGCGATAGGGTTTCATGGAAATTTACAGAACTGGTTCGCAAGCTATATTCGAGACAGAAATCAATATGTAAAAGTCAAGAGTTTCACATCGGAGGAGATTCACATCACTTCAGTAGTACCACAGGGAAGCCATCTGGGCCCCTTCTTGTTCAATATATTCATCAATGATATTGAAGGAATAATTAAACATTCAAAATTTTTGCTGTTCGCAGATGATCTTAAAATCTTCAGCCATGTCAACAACGAACAAGATTGTGAAAATGTTCAAAAGGACCTTACTTCAATTGTCAAATAGTGCACTGAAAATTACATGGAGTTGAATGTAAACAAATGCAATGTTATGTCTTTTTATCGATCACTTGAACATATTGAATTTGGGTATAATATTGAAGGTGAACCTCTCACAAGAGCAAACTTTGTTCGGGTTCTCGGTGTTCTTTTTGACACCAAGATTAATTTTCATCTCCACTTTGAGCAGGTTGTCAATAAGGCGACAAAAATGCTGGGCTTTGTGTGCAGGACCACAAGAGAATTCACTAATGTCGATTCCATAAAAACTCTTTATTATTCTTTGGTTAGATCAATATTGGAGTATTGTTCATGTGTATGGTCACCAACATATGAAATCCATATAAATAATATAGAAAAAACTCAGAACAAATTTTTGAGATATTTAGCCTATAAATTGAATATACCTTCAAAACTCACTGAGACTTAATTCAAAACTCACTGAGAGAAGTTCGCAATACAAAAAAAATAGAGAAACTCAGCAGTCGTAGAGTTTATGCAGACATTAGATTTCTGCATAAGATTTTGAACTATAATGCTGATTGTCCACATCTCTTGTCCTTAATTGGCCTACATGTTCCATCTAGAGTAACTCGAAACACTCAGACTTTTGCAATTGATTTCCACAGATGCAATTATGGAATACATTCACCATTAGCCAGAATTATATCGAACGCTAACGAAATTCAAGTGGATTTTTTTAATATCTCCGAAAGTAGTAAATATCTACGAAGTTAATATCTACGAAGATTGCCGTCGCTTCTTAATTTGTAAAAAAAAAAAAAAAAAATCACATTATGTTCATTCGTATAGTTTTTAGGTTTACCCTTAGTTATAAGTATTCATGTATCATATACCTTTATAAAAACATATTTTTGAATTGGGTGCTACCCGTAAATAAATAAAATAAAAAAATAAATAAATAAAATCGGCTCCATAAGGTTGAAGCTTTTATGGATTTAGTTTTTTCTGACAAATAAACGAGAAGAAAATCATCACTTACTGTCCTAACTTTTTTTTGATGCTGATGCTACTTACAAAATAGGCTGTAGTCATTTTCATATCTCATGAGATTTCTTTGGTAGTAATTCTGCACTTACTTTTGCGGCTTCAAGTGATATTTCTCCTTCTTGAGAAATCATTTTGAATAAGTATTTGAAAAACTGCAAATTTCTCATAATACAAGCGTTGTTTGGCGTTACTAAGGAAAATAAAAAAGAATTACTTGCGATTAGCGAAGGTGCCGAGAAAATATGCTTCGAAATATAAACTGGAGTGAGATACGGAGATGGACTTTCCCCACTTCTCTTCGACTATGTCCTTGAAAAGGTTATGAGAGAATGGCTCAAGGAACTGAACAACTTGGGTGTTCAGAATGGTATATGTCTGGGACGTAAGAACAATGGACTGATTATAGATTGCGGGGCCTATGCAGATGACGCAACCTGACTTAAGCACTACACATCAGTCTTACGACCAGAAGCCCTGTATGCCATGGAGTGTCGAAGAGGTCTAGTAGAGCAATTGGAAATCAGATAGAGGAGAATCCTCAGGAAGATCCTAGGCCCGGTAAAGATGGGGAATTCCAAAGACGACATAACTCTGAGCTCTATGGACATATTGAGAGGCTCTCTGACTGTGCAAGGAAAAGATGGATAGCTTTCTATGGACATGTTGCAAGATTGCCTCCAAACTGACTAACCAACCGTCTGTTCACCTGGCAAAACAAGAAGGTTCGTACCACTTGGTATCACTTGGTTGACAGAAACCAAGAAGGATATTAAAGACTGGGAATTACCAACTGGGAATAACAGTTTTCCAATACAAACAGACTGTGAGACAGAAGAGAGAAAGAAGCTTGGCAAAGATCAAAGATCGAGACTGGGCAAAGATCAAAGTCCAACAGTTGAACAAGCGTGGACCAAAGTAGGCCTATTCGAAACAAGAAGAAGGTGCCTAGATGGAAAAAAAATTATACTGATGGCTCTTTGTGAATTCAATTATTACCACATAACTTAAGCGCATTGGAAATATTCATTTGCGTGCGACAAGTATTCT
Source organism: Phosphuga atrata (assembly GCA_944588485.1). Taxonomy (NCBI): domain Eukaryota; kingdom Metazoa; phylum Arthropoda; class Insecta; order Coleoptera; family Silphidae; genus Phosphuga; species Phosphuga atrata. The sequence goes on along the minus strand of OX155894.1, from coordinate 18,310,803 downwards.
CGCTGTGTGGGACACGCAAATAACACAACAGTATAATAAACGTCACTAAATATAACACAAGGATAATATCACAATCGTGATATCACAATCAAAATATGAAAGTTCCTGCTAGTTCTATCGAAAATATAACATTTTTCTGCAAAGTTAAAAATTGAAAAGATATACAAAAATTAAACTTCAACGATGCGGCGAGGTGAAAAAAAAATCGCGCAATAGTTCTGTTTGCATTTCCCGGTAGAACTCTTAGGGTTCTATCGAAAATCCTTGTAACATTTTTCTGTGAAGTCAAATATTGGAAAGATATTCGAAAAAAAGTTCACTAATGAAGTTCTAGTTCAGCATGAAGTGCAAAAAAAGTGCCGCAACAGTTCTGTTCCTATTTGAATTCGTTGGTTTACTGTAAAAAATACGCATATTTTCAAACTAAAATGAACTAACTAAAATTATTTACTACAAGCTCGGCGCGTAGATTTTGGTACGGCCGACAAAGGAGAAAGCCGATCTATTCGCCGACAAAGTAGAAACATTTAAAACGTCGCTCCATCGCCCCGATTTTTTTGTCCTTTCCCTTTCCCTTCGTCACATGGGTGAAATTTAATATTTCGCATATCTTTCTAATATATATATATATATATGTATATATATATATATATATATTTATATGATTTCTTAGGTTCTCATATGTTGCGTTCTGCTTGACAGTTCAGGCGGTTCTGACAGTTCACTGTTTGCTGACGACCATGGCACTTGATCTTTGTGAGGCTGCTCTTGTTATTCCATGCACCGTTGATCTCCATGTGTGTGGTAAACGTTGAGCATCATCTCTTTTGTTTAAGTTGTTAGGTCTTTATTCTATCTCTATGGCCTCCATGATGATCCGTTTATGGTAATCTTCCATTTTACTTATTGTTCTGGTCGAAATTAATGGTATGTCCAGTGGCTGCTACATATTGGGCAAGAGATGATGTCTTGTCTTGTCGGCTTACTGCTTTTTTGTGTTCGTCTCGTATAATATTTATTCGTCTATTTGATTGTCCGATGTATGAAAGATTGCATGATCCGCATGGTATCTCGTACACTCCTTGTACTTCTAACGGAATTTTGTCCTTGGGGTTTCGTAAGATTTGTGACATTTTTCTGTCTGTGTTGTAAACGGTCTTGATATCGTACCTATCCAGTATTCTGCTGATTTTGTCTGTTGTTCCTTTGACGTATGGTAAAAAGGCTCTTTTGGTGGTCTCTAGTTCGTTCTTATCATTAGCTTTTGTTTTTTGCGTTTTTTCATGATTGTGTTTATTTGTCTTTTTGGGTAACCATTTGATATCAGAGCACTGCGGAGTTTGGATGTTTCTTCATTTTGGTGTTCTGCATCTGCTAATTTAGTGGATCTATCTATAAGTGTTTTTAACACCCCATTGAGTTGTGCTGGCTGGTGGTGAGAGTTTGCATTTAGGTATCTGTTGGTATGTGTTTTTCTATAAACAGTGTGACCTAGAGTTCCATCTTTTTTTTGGATTACTAGCACGTCTAAAAATGGCAACGTGCCATTATGTTCTATTTCCATTGTCCACTTGATCCTTTGGTGTAAGCTGTTTAAGTGGTTCAAGAACTTGTATAATTCTTCTTTTCCATGTTGCCAGATGACGAATGTGTCATCGACGTATCTTAACCAGAGCTTCGGTTTTTTGGTGGTTGTTTTCAATGCTCGTGTTTCGAGATCTTCCATGAAAAGATTGGCTAGCACAGGTGATAGAGATGATCCCATGGGTGCTCCTTCTGTTTGTCTGTATCGCTGTCCTTCGTATACGAAGTAAGTGTTTGTAAGATAATGCTTAACTAGGTCAATTATGTGTTTTGCTGGTTGGTACTTTTCTTTAATTATGGTTAAGGCTTCTTCCGTTGGTATTTGTGTGAATAACGAAGTTATATTAAAGCTTACTAGGATGTCATTATGTTCTAGTTTCTGGTTTTTGATGATATCAACGAAATGGTCAGAATTTTTTACGTAAGACTCCATGTCTTCAGTGTATGGTTGTAGTATTCTGGCTAAGTACCTTGCTAGATCTTGAAGTGGTGAGCCGATGGAACTGACTATTGGTCTCAGTGGAACGCCGTTTTTGTGAATATTGGGAATACCGTACATCTTCGGGCATTTTTATGATTTCTCTCTGGGTATTATTGCAACTTGTGTTTGTGGATCTATTGGTGTTCGTTTGATCAAGGCTTTTGTTGTTTTCTCCAGATATGTTGTCGGATCTCTTGAGATTGGTTTGTATGTTTCGTCTTGCAATAATGATGTCATTTTTTGTTTGTAATCCGTGGTGTTCATGATAACAGTGGCATTACCTTTATCTGCTGAAACCACAATTCGTTCGTGTTCTGGTTAAGTTTCTTGAGCGCAGCAGTTTCTTCTGGTGTGATATTTGTCTTTAGAGGTCTGGCTTTGCGTAATATGTTCGTAATATCTTGGCGTATTGTCTCTGCTGAATCTGAGTCCAGGTGTTTGATTGCTTTTTCTATGTTGCAGATTATGTTCTCTGTTTATGGAATTCGCATTGGTGCTAATGCAAAATTAAATCCTTTCTTCAGAACACTGATAGTGGCTGCATCGAATTGTGAATCTGATAGGTTGTGCACTAATTTATGTGAAACATGTTTGTTGTTGTTGTCGTGTCTCAATGGTTGTTGCAGATGCTCAATTTTCTTTTTTTGTTTTTCGGTTTTATAAAAGGTTATGTTTTCAGCATTGTGCTCAGCTAGCATGTTGATCGTATTCCATAGAAGAGGGTGGATTTGGTTGCTTAGTTGGAGATGCAACCTGATTAACTCTTGATCTGTGGTGTTCAAACTATGCCTTGTGCTTTGTACCCTTTCTCTTAGAATAGCTTGGCTGGTCCTGTACAAAATGTTGTTGATTTTTGGTGTCTTGATATGGAACGATACATTCGTTCCATATCAAGACACCATCAAGATAACATTCGTCATCTGACAACATGGAAAAGAAGAATTATACAAGTTCTTGAACCACTTAAACAGCTTACACCAAAGGATCAAGTGGACAATGGAAATAGAACAAAATGGCACGTTACCATTTTTAGACGTGCTAGTAATCCAAAAGAAAGATGGAACTCTAGGTCACACTGTTTATGGAAAAATGACACATAACAACAGATACCTAAATGCAAACTCTCACCACCAGCCAGCACAACTCAATGGGGTGTTAATAACACTTATAGATAGATCCACTAAATTAGCAGATGCAGAACACCAAAATGAAGAAACATCCAAACTCCGCAGTGCTCTGAAACACAATCATGAATAATACATATATTAAAATAAACACAATCATGAAAAAACGCAAAAAAAACCAAAACCTAACGATAAGAACGAACTAGAGACTACCAAAAGAGCCTTTTTACCATATGTCAAAGGAACAACAGACAAAATCAGCAGATTACTGGATAGGTACGATATCAAGACCGTTTACAACACAGACAGAAAAATTTCACAAATGTTACGAAACCCCAAGGACAACATTCCATTAGAAGAACAAGGAGTGTACGAGATACCATGCGGATCATGCAATCTTTCATACATCGGACAATCAAATAGATGAATAAATATTAGACGAGACGAACTCAAAAAAGCAGTAAGCTGACAAGACAAGACATCATCTCTTGCCCAACATGTAGCAGCTACTGGACATACCATTAATTTCGACAACACCAGAACAATAAGTAAAATGGAAGATTACCATAAACGGATCATCATGGAGGCCATAGAGATAGAAAAAAGACCTAACAACTTAAACAAAAGATATGATGCTCAACGTTTACCACACACAGGAGATCAACGGTGCATGGAATAACAAGAGCAGCCTCACAAAGATCATCAAAGATCAAGTGACATGGTCGTCAGCAAACAGTGAACTGTCAGAACTGCCTGAACTGTCAAGCAGAAGGCAACATATAACCTGAAGATGGCAACAACGAGATTGCCGAAAGCTCGTGGAAAAAGTTTTAAACTAAAACGCTGATGCAACCCCGAGAACCTAAGAAATCATTTTACGCCCGCGAAAACCTAAATATTAATATATATATATATATATATATATATATATATATATATATATATATATTATATATATGTATATATAATATATATAATATATATATATATATATATATATATATATATATATATATATATATATATATTAATATATATATATTAAACATATATATATATTATATCAAACACTGTGTTTGAAATAGTGCTCCATAAAAATAACTAAAAGTATCAGAAATTATGAATTTAAAAATTTAAAAACAGTGAGGAAAGCAATAAGGAACACTGGGACACAGAGGTTACAGAAATTTACATGGGGAAAACGTATTTAGCGAGAACATTTAGATTAATTTTGGAATAAATTTTGGACAAATTTATTTGACATTTGTCAAACGATAAATTTGCATAGACACTATGATAAGAGTGACCTTTCTGTTGGTTCGACGGATAAGTACCAGGCAACTAGGAAACAAGAGGGACGAACACCGAAACCCAGGTCGCGTCTGCAGTGGCATCCACCGGCAACCTGGTCAGCGTCTGTTCACCAGAGGTGCGGCTGCAAATACATGTCTACAAAGGCCTCAACAGCCAGTAGTACTAGAAGCCCTGTACCCAACCAGGCAAACTCAAACAAGCAACCATGGCAGTTCAACCAAAACTTTACTATACCCCAGGTGGTAACCAGCAACACAAGACCAAGAAGCAGCAAACATCACAGATACTCAGGACAGAACGACTCTCAGACATCAAATACACCAGTGGGAAGTGAAGAAGGAGACCAAGAAAAAGACTGGAACCTCCTGGACCGGAAAGCCATGAAAATTTAGCGCCATCCACTTTGGGTGCAATTCGAGGATTTATTTATTTATTTTTATATCTATATATATATATATATATATATATATGTTTGTAATTTTTTCCCACTTCTTTTTTTTGCCCAGAAACCTCTCATATATTCACTGTGTTTCTTCTTCATCTCTTCTGTCCACTTCTTTCCTGTTTTCTTCTCTTTAGGAGATTGTTCAAACTTCTGTTTTCTGATTTTTTCTCTGTATTTTTTCCTGTCAGTCATGTCTTCTGTGGAGATGTTGAGTATCTTGAGGTCTTCCAAGGTTTCCTTTACCCAGTTGGTTTCCACTGTATTTGTCATCACTATGTTAAAAATTTTCTTAGTCAGTCTGTTTTCATTCATCCTATATATGTGTCCATAGAATTTAGCCCTTCTTTTCCTGATGTTGTTTGTAACCGTCTCTGTCTGTTCGTACAGTTCTTTTGTTGGTCTCTTTATCCAGATCCCCTCTTTCTGAGCCGGCCCATAGATCTTTCTTAGTATTTTCCTCTCTTGTTTTTCTATATCCTTGATTTTCGTTCGTCCCTTGATTACCGTTGTTTCTGAGGCATACAAGGCCTCTGGTAGAACTACTGTATTGTAGTGTCTTAATTTAGCATTGATAGAAATACTCCTTTTGTTGTAGTGGTTCCAAGTCACTCTGTATGCTTGTTGTAGTTTTTTGACCCTTTCTTCATTGGATTTTGTGTTCAGTCCTGTTTTCTGTATAATCTCTCCCAGGTATTTGAAACTGTCTACTTGTGTTGTTTTTCTATACTTAGTTATAAGTGGGTGTCTGTCTGTGGATTTTGTATCCATGTACTGTGTTTTTCAGTAGGAGATTTGTAGCCCTGCTTTGGCTTCTTTTCTACTATTTGGTATGATGGCTATATCATCAGCGAATGCCAAACATTTTATGTTTACGATTTTATCCTTGTGTCTCCTCATCTTTACCCCACTGACTCCTTTTTCCTATGTCCTGATTATTGTCTCTAAAACTGAATTAAATAGAATGGGTGAGAGGCCATCTCCCTGTCTCACTCCTGTCTTAATGTCAAATGGTTCTGAGACCTCTCCCATGAACTTCAATTTTGATGTGGTATTTGTTAGTGTTTCCTGGATTAGATTTCTGGTCTTGTTGTCCACCTTCAGGTCGTAGTCGTAGGCCTTCTTGAAGTCGACGAATATTACTGTGGTGTTCCTGGTCTTTCTCGTTAGTATTGTTTTATATATATATAAATATATATATATATATATAATATATATATATATATATATATATATATATATATATATATATATATATATATATATATTTATATATATATAAAACAATACTAACAACGAGAAAGACCAGGAACACCACAGTAATATTCGTCGACTTCAAGAAGGCCTACGACTCCATAGATAGAAAAACACTCTTCAACATATTGGAAGAAATGAAGGTGGACAACAAGACCAGAAATCTAATCCAGGAAACACTAACAAATACCACATCAAAATTGAAGTTCATGGGAGAGGTCTCAGAACCATTTGACATTAAGACAGGAGTGAGACAGGGAGATGGCCTCTCACCCATTCTATTTAATTCAGTTTTAGAGACAATAATCAGGACATAGGAAAAAGGAGTCAGTGGGGTAAAGATGAGGAGACACAAGGATTAAGATTTTCGATATATATATATATATATATATATATATATATATATATATCTATAATTTTATAACAATTTTCGAAGACAGAACTCTAAGAGTTCTACCAGGAACTTCAAACAGAACTATTCGCGGGTTTTTTTCTTTTTTACTTCGTCGCATCGGTTAAGCTCAATTTTTCGAAAATCTTTAACTTTTTTAACTTTACAGTAAAATTGGGATTTTTAAAATTATAAGGATTTTCGATAGAATTCTACCGAAAACTGCAAATAGAACTATTGCGCGAAATTTTGCACAAAGTACTCTAGAACTATTTGATATCTACCAGGAACTCTGATGTAATATTATATTTTTGCAAATTCGGTAGCTAACTTCATAGGACTATATATTACTATTAAATGTTTAAAATTTTATTATTAATATTATACTACCTAATTTTAAACCAATTTCACTTTATTTCAAATGGCATAGGCTTCTTTCTATTATGAGGAATTTAGTAGGAGCTCACTGTCTTACTGCAGCACGGCGCATGACGAGGCGCATGAAGAGCTCATGCGGGTGTAGTGCGGAGCTAATGTGGTCATAATGCGAATATAATGTGAACGTAATTCAGCAATATAATATGCAAGAGTACTTTGTGTACTGTGGTGTAATACTTACGTAATGCTAAGGAATGCAAAGTAATGTGCGGTAATGCATCTAAATATTAACTTGTATTGCAAGAGTGGATGGCCCCTCGTTCTTTAAATTTAGCTCTCTCTCATTCCTATAAGTAGTGTTAGATCCACATACTACTGTTGTTTTGAAGCCACATACTTACGTATTATGTTATCGCCTTACTCATATTTAATGTTCACAAAGGATAAACGTCGTCCCTTAATGGCCTTACTTACTGATTCCCATACTGAAGACACATTAGCATTATATTTGTCTGAATACACATCAAATTATGAACGCTTGGCTGGACACATGCAGACTGTCTGCGTCTGCATCTCATCTCATTAATAGTAATATTAGAAAATACAATTTAATTTTATTGCACGGTTATGTGGTGCTCACAACCGATTTTTTTGTGATTACTTTCCAATTAATAATTATTAATAAAATATCATGTTGGTTTAATACCCATCCTCCTTTTTTATCACTCATTAGTACACCTGCCGCATGTTTGAATATGTTAAATGAAAAGATTTTAGTAGATAGATCGCGACAATTTTTTGTAGAAAAATAGTCGATCATGTATAAAGAAGTTAGCCACCCCTGAATTATAGTATTCGAAAGAATATTTCATGCTTAACTCAATTTTCTATGTTTTTGGGCCTTGACGCACAAATGATTGCACGATTACTCTTTTAAAAGTTCTTGCGACATTATCTGTATCAACAGCTTTGCTGGAGATTAGAAGATTATTTTCAACATTGAGACATTTAAAAGATTATTTGAGCAATTCATCCGGCCAAGGGCGCCTTAATAGTACAAGAACAGGTTTTGCCCCCAAAGGGGTTATTATAGTTTTGCGTGGTAAATCCATCTATTATGATTTATTATTTTGACAAAATTTGAATGTTAAATGTGTTTATGGTATACCTATTTTCTTGAACCAAATTTTCATCTTTTTTTTAATCCTACCGAATTTTTGTCCAGATATTAAAAATTTAACTTCCTTAATCTATCCATCCACTACTTACTTACGAGCAGTCGCGATATTACACTTTTTGCAATATGTTTTAAACCAACTTTTCTTGTGTAGTTATGTTTTTTGCTCCTTATGTGTGTTTATTTCTTATTTGTATCAGGTTTTGTCATCAAGTTTTGTTCAAGCTATTAAAGCAAAAATTTCTTCTATGATTTTGTTAGAAATACATATAAAAAAGAAATAAGGTTCTTGTTTTACACGAATAGACCTTTTTACCAAGTTTGAAAGGCGGGAATATGAAGTTGATAAGGAATATGAGTTTCGGGCACATATTTAGTTATATGGCAAAGAGTTCGGGCACTTTTTGACGTATAACATGGCGGAAATTGACCCATGCGCACAAAAAAATTCAACTATGGAAAGGTCTATTATGTCTGTTTGGTCTTGTATTTGAGTTTGTATGTGTGATTCAATTCAAGTGGGAACAATTATTTGCCAAATAGTTAAGATTTTTAGTCGTGTTTATATCTTTAAGAAATTTACATTCACAAAAAATCTTACCAATAATGTTTTCTCTTATATTTAAAATTTGAGGGGATATTAAAAAAATGCGTTTAAATCAATATAAGGATTTTTAAATCCAATACGTCATTGAGATGTATTGAGAAAGGTCAAAATTCTTACGAGTAATAAACGTTTTCGTTTTCTAAAAATTGTATTTATTTTTTGGAAAGTCGATATTTTATGTATATTAACCAATAACAAATCATTAAATAATCGGTTATTTGACTCAAACTGTCTATTTTGAACATCATCAAATACTTTAGAACACATGTTATAGTGTTTGGTTCAAATTTCAAGTGACTTTATTTTTTTTAGCTTGGGAATTTTTGAAGAAAGGTTATAATGCAATTGACTCAGTTGAAGCAGGATGTACAGTTTGCGAAAAACTACAGTGCGATGGAACAGTCGGATTTGGCGGAAGTCCAGACGAGAATGGCGAAACAACCTTAGATGCATTAATATTTGATGGGTAATTATTGATTTGTAGAAATTCAAAAATGTTTATATTAGTATAAAATGCATGCATATTTGTGACCAATGTAGGTAAGTAGAATTTTATTATCCCTATAGTTCGTTTAATCCATTATTCAATATTATATTTAGAAAAACTATGGACATGGGTGCTGTTGGTGCTTTAAGGAGAATAAAAGATGCAATTTCAGTTGCGAAACATGTATTGAAATATACGACGCATTCTATGTTAGTTGGAACCCAAGCGACGGAATTTGCTAAACAGATGGGCTTTAAGGAGGAGCCTTTAAGTTCTGATAAATCTTATAAGATTTGGATGGATTGGAAAGTGAATAATTGCCAGAAAAATAGTTGGATGGTAAACTCATACTTAACTTACTATTATACTTACTATTTAAATATATACTATAATTACTATTATGATTATAAAATTATTATAAAAAATATTATAAAAAATTTGTGGGTACATGCAAATCTGCACGAGTGATGACTACAGAATACACTTATATTTGAAAATAATGTATTATATACAGTCATTTTATTCTTTTAACAATTAATTATCCACACAATTTAACATTTTGTATGTGCAAAAGTACTGGGCTATATATATATATATATATATATTTATTTATTTATTTATATATATATATATATATATATATATATATATATATATATATATATATATATATATATATATATATATATATATATATATATATACTGGCGAGAAAAATATGTAGGTCATTTAAGAAATTGCTGATGAAACTATGATTGGCCTGATAAGCTGGAGAACTGGATCCGGGTGAAAAGTCACTACCAAAAGAGATGACGAAGAAGTTATGCTACGAAATCAACTTCAAGAAGTTAGAGATGTCAATGTTAGTGAATGGACCCTTAGAAGGCTTCATGCTGCTGGATTATTTTGTAGATGGATGCTTACTTACCATTACAGTGTATCAAGTGATTTCTGGCATGGAATAATGATGACTGGGGCAATGTCCTATTTTCAGATGAATTCAGTCGCGAATTTGTCTTACTGGGCTAGAAGGACGTTGACGGGTATGGAGAAGACGCGGATGATGATATGCTCCATTTTGCATTGACAAGCGAATTCCATTTGGCGGTGGCTCGGTTATGGTTTGGGCAGCAATTTCTTCACGAGCACACACTGAATTGGTTTCATACAGAATGGTTCTTTGACAGCTCACAGATATATTACGGAGGTTCTAGACGATCATGTTATGTCTTTCATGGTCACTATGGATGAGCATGGCATTTCCATGCAAGATAATGCTAAACCTCACACAGCTAGAGTAGTCAGAATATCTGGACGAAGTGCGAATTAGACGGTTTGAATGGACAGCACACAGTCCAGTCATGAATCTAATCGAATGTCTGAGATGAGTTGAGACGATGTATCTGAAGGCATACACCAGCTCCAAGAACTGCTCAGGAGCTAAGAGAGTTGTTATTGTAGGAATGGAATAACATTGACCAAAATTCGATTCTTATTTTACTATTATACTATTAACGTTATTAATGATTACTCTTTTTAATTTATGTTAAGCTTGTTTTTCATTTTCTTAGTTAAATATTAAAGTTAGCTAAGAGAGTTATCGATACAAAACTGAAGCTTGTGGAACAAAATTTGTGATTGCAATTCAAGGAAAATTCGGACAGCTTTCAAGAGTGTTAAATTTAGTTTTCATTTGCTTATATATAATTTCGTTGTCTATAGATAGTGATTGAAAAATAACTATCTATCTAAATAATTAATTGTAAGGAAGTTTTGGTTGAAAATTTGAAACTTGTTTCAAAGGTTGCAAAATGATGTTTGTTATTGCAAATTCAGCGTTAACAACGGTTTTTAAGATAATTCGCACTATTTTTCATACATAATATGACAGAGATTTCAATGGCAGATACAGGACGTGATAGTTTACGTACTGTGGCATTAGAGGAAAATGTCTTGGATGCTGTTGCCAATAATCCGAGAACTTGAAACCAGTGCTTCAATAGTGTGGCAAGTTCTTCGCAAACACACTCAGGCTCTTACACCCTTTTAGAATTCACAAAGTTTTGATACTTTTTACCGACGGGGCTGCGTTTACAAGGGAAGGAATGTTCGATAGCCACGACATGGACTTGTGGGCTGAAGAAAATCCTCACGCAATACATGGTAGAGATTATCAACACAGGTTTTCAATTAATGAATGGTGTGGAATTGTTGGCAACTATTTGATAGGTCCATTTGTGTTGCCGGATCGCTTAACGGGAGCGGCTTACACAAATTTTCTGGGAACTTCCTCATTGGATTAGACCCGGTCGATGTACAACTGAGACATGAAATGTGGTTTATGTATGACGGTGCACCAGCAGATTTTAGTCGCCAGGGCCGTGCATGTCTCGATGCGAGGTATCCTGAAAAATGGATAGATAGGAACGGTCCGATGCCATGGTTCGTTCGCCAGATCTGAATCCTCTGGATTTTTTTTTGGGCTTATCAGAAAACTATGGTGTACGAAACTCCAGTCAGAGCACTTGAGTCCTCAAGTGCTCCGACAGTCACGTCACGTGTAACTGAAGCGTGTCGAACAATTAGAAATATGCCAGCCATTTTTGGGCTCGTTCGTTATTGACGCGGTTTCGGCTGTACATTGAACACGGGGTGCGAAATTTGGAACATTTTTTGTAAATTGTACATAATTCTTTTTTATGTTTGTGAATTTTATCAATAAATTTCACCCCATTGCTTGTGTTACTGTTAAAACGTTTTTGTAAAGCGTTGGAAAAGCGTTTTTGAACCGATATGTATTAAGAGTTTTATGCTTATTGGATCATACAATCATCTCTGAAAGTTGGTCGATGGAGTTCTGATACAGCCTGTATATACACATTAAAAAAAATTTAAATAACTTTTTTACAAATAAATTATTGTAATATTATTGTTATTGTGATGGATTTTCGTATGCGTGTAAGAGATCAAAATTTAAATTTGAGTGGGATATGGGGTCTCCCCACTACAATTTTTCTAACAATAAGATAAACTATAGATGGGGAATCTTCTATTTATACAGCCAGTGCGCGTCTCTTAAATTACGCCTGTATTCTCAATTTGAAATTTAACTATTTGAATAAATACAGCTCACATTATAACACCATCGTTTTTCAAGACAATTAGGGCCAAATTCTATACATTCTGGACCAATAGTATAAATTCGGGACTTAAAAACGAGTATAAAAGATCGGGACAGGGACTGAAGGTCTTTTTCATACGCATTAGTATAGGCCAGTGGTTCTCAAAGTGTGTTCCGTGGAACCCTTGGGTTCTGCGAAAAAAAATGGGGGTTCCGCGCGACAAATTTTATTTCATTAAAAAAATAAGAATGGTGTTTCTACGGTCTTCGTACAATATGGAATACGGTCTTCATACGGAAGTTAGATGGTTAACTGGGAAATGATGATATCTCAGATGGTTAGATGGGAACTGGTGGCGTATTTTATTGGCCATAAATTTGAATTATCAGACAGATTAAGTAATATGACTTGGCTATCTACACTTGCATACCTTGCTGATATATTTGGAAAATTGAACGAATTATGTTTGGCTATGCAAGGTAAACAAGTCAACATATTACAGACAACAGATAAATTGGTTGCCTTTTCAAGGAAAATACAATATTGGATTTCAGCTGTGGAGCAAAATAACTTCGAGTGTTTCCAAACGCTTAGTGATTTTCATGAAGAATCTGAAGTGGATTTAGATATAGAAATTCATGAATGGTATAAAAACACATATGTCTAGTTTACATCAATCACTCAGTGATTACTTTCCAAATCTAGAGAATGAGGATAATTACTGCGTACAAAATCCATTCAAAATAAAAGAAAAACCAAAAGGATTTCATTGCATGGATTATAAAAATTTGATTGAATTGAGTTCGGATACACAAGTAGAAGCCAAATTTAGAACAGTTTCATTCGCAATTTTCTGGTCAGATGTATTCTATGAATATCCAAATTTATCAAAACAGAGGCTGTTCGAATTCTATTGCGGTTTGCAACCACTTATTTGTGTGAACCTGGGTTTTCAAAGTATGTCGCGACTAAAACCAAATATCGTAACAAACTTGATGCTGCACCATATATGCGAATTCAGGTATCAAACATAACACCTAATTTTAATAGAATCATTGAATCAAAGAAGCATTTGCATCCTTCACTTCATACTTCTTTTTTAGTTTATGTTTTATATTTTTGTAAATTATTTCTAAGATGAATTGTTTTTTTTAGTTTTGTTTAATTCAATAAAATCTAAAATACCAAAATAATACTTGTTTCATTTAATATCAGATATTAAATTTTGTAAAAAGTCGTTGTTTAAAAAATATTTAGGGTTCCACGATCATTGGCAACAAATTTGGGAGTTCTATGACCAAAATAGTTTTGGAACCACTGGTATAGGCGCAAGACTTTTGCACAGCCATTAAATAAATAATGTTGGATAGATTGGAATAGGTTGGCCTGTGCACTATCGCAACTGCGTTCCTTCTCACTATACTCATTTTTTTTTCTTTTTGCTACCGTTATCTTTGCTTTTTTCTTTCTCCTCTCTTTCTCACTTATTTTTCTATAAATTCTTTTTATTTGATTTTGTTTCCTAAATCAGCCCCATTTTTTATTTCCTGTTCTCCAGGTATGATTATTTGGCTTTTGGGGGTTTTGTCGCCCCTTTTGTCGTAGGGCTACGCTGGAAATTCAACGCTAGTGAACTACCCGCGGTTATACTCTAAACTACACTTTCTGTGAAACACCCGCACGTCTTGCTTGCTCGAACTCTACTCGAGTTTAAAGATGGAAGGTGTCTGAGGAATCAGAGTAACAACATGGGGAACGGAATGGAAAAAATGTATGAACGAGTAGGGTTGTCGAAAGGGGAGGTAGAGAGGATGAAAGGGGAATGCGTAATGTTTGAAAAAAATTTGGTAGAAAGGAGTAGGGAGATAGAGTTGCATATAAGACAATGCCGTATAGACGAAAGCAGGTACAACCGGGATTACAACAAGGTATAAGTATACGGCAAACTCCTTTTGTATCTAAGCAGAGGTTCCAGCGGTATCCAATGTTGAATAGGCAAGTTTCAGTGCGGCAACGAAGAAAAGGGAAGAAGGTACTGGCTAAAGGAAAGGGAGAATTTGTGTATCATATGCGGAGAGGGTACTGACAGGTGGGCACATTGGATGGAAGAGTGCAAAGGGCTGACATGGAAAGTATTGAAGAAGTATTGAAAATAGTTTTGCTTGGACGAGTCGGGTAGCGTGTGGCCCATAATGCGTGAAATTTTAGAGCGGAAGCAAGTGCTTGTGGAAAGAGTTTAGGGAGTGAGAAAAATAGTTTAGGGCGAAGACGTTTTTTTTTAAACCCGTTTTTTAATTTGGGCAGTTGGGGTATTTTTGGGTTGGTGTTCTTAGTTCTTGTTTTTTATTTGCTTTCTTTTTTGTTGTATTTTTGTATAGTGCGGAAGTTTCTGTATTATGTTAATAATAATGCCAATAAAGGTAATAATAATAATAATAATGTTGGATAATTAACTGTTGTAGAGTAATATTACTGTATATAATACATAGTTTTGAAATATGTATATACTATTGTCATCACTCGTTTATATTTCTTTGTAATATCTACGAAAAATAGGATGGTCCGAAATTTATGCACGCTGCTGTAGATCAATAAGCAAAGGTTTCTAAAAAAAATTCTCAAAAATATTTGGGTTACAATTCTATTTGTTTATTCTCGATCCATCAGTTAATACTATGACTGAACACAATACAATTAATACTATGACTGAAAACTAGTAATCACAGTATATGACCTAGCTTATACACTCGCGACAAACTTGTTACTATTCGTTCGTATTCAATTTTCATTCGTGTTCAATTATGCAATTGTGAACCTAAAGTCGCAACCATCCTATTCATTCGATGAATAGGATGGTTGCGACTGTTACTACGTGGTTATTCATACATTGAATTGAAAAATTCACTGTTTTTACCAAATTTTTAATATGTAAAAATATTATATAACTTATGTAAACTACACATAACACGACTCGAGTTTCGACTGTTAAAGGTCATTTTCAAGTGATGACAAATTGATGTTGGAATGTATTTATACTAAGAATTTTGGGCCGGTGTAGGTAGTTTTTTGCAATTAGGGAATTACATAGAGGCGATTGATCAAGATTAAAGAGTTGTGAAAAGATTAGGTCGGTTTGCTCATTAAGGAGATTAACGGATGGGTTACGGCTTGTTTAAAAATTTCCAATGACTTTAGGAGATTAAGTGTCGGACCTTTGTTGCAAGTATGCAAGATAAATTTCTTCACATATCACGACTCGAGTTTCGACTGTTAAAGGTCATTTTCAAGTGATGACAAATTGATGTTGGCATGTATCTATACTACGAATTTTGGGACATATTTTGGCAAAACAAGCGAACAAATCGCAAATGTCCTTCGAAAGCAAAATCTTCAAGTAGCATTTAAAGCCTCCTCAAAGTTGTCCCACATGTTATTTAATGCCAAAGACGAATTCGACCCCCTCAACAAATCCGGCGTATACGAAATTCATTGTTCCGAATGCAATAGCGTGTACATAGGTCAGACAGGACGAAGTTTTCCAACATGGTTTTCAGAAAATTCTCGCGCTTTTCGTCTAAAAAAGACAGTGTTCCTTTTTCAAACCATTGTCTCGAATGCAATCATAAATTCCCAGAAAGCGCGAGAATGTTCTGAAAACCATGTTGGAAACCTTCGTCCTGTCTGACCTATGTACACGCTATTGCATTCGGAACAATGAATTTCGTATACGCCGGATTTGTTGAGGGGGTCGAATTTGTCTTTGGCATTAAATAATATTCTTTGAGGGGGCATTAAATGCTACTTGAAGATTTTGCTTTCGAAGGACATTTGCGATTTGTTCGCTTGTTTTGCTAAAATATGTCCCAAAATTCGTAGTATAAATACATTCCAACATCCATTTGTCATCACTTGAAAATGACCTTTAACAGTCGAAACTCGAGTCGTAATATGTGTAGAAATTTATATAACTGTGAATAACACGTTATATTTACATATTTACATATTATAAGTGTGGTAAAAACATTGAAACAGTGAATTTTTCTATTCTTCCTTGGTTTTTCCTCAAAATTTATATTTATCTAAAAATTATTTCTTCGTAATTTTTTGTTTTCAGGATTCTATAAATATTACATAATTATCTGTTAAATCGATCACATCATTTTCTTGTAGAATGTAAAACCCGATCCGAAATCTTACTGTGGTCCCTACAAACCATTATCAGAAAACAGTTTGAAATACAAGAAAATAAGAAAAGATTTGGATTCCAAAAACCACGACACCATTGGCATGATAGCCATCGATAAAGACAACAATATTGTTGCTGGAACTTCAACAAATGGAATGACACACAAAATTCCAGGGTAAAATAAATTATATTCGATTTGAACATATTTTTTTATAGAATTTTGAAAATTTAATATATGTCTTTTTATAATTTCCTTTGTATTTCTTTTTTCTGTAGAAGAGTCGGCGATTCTCCAATTCCTGGTGCTGGAGCTTATGCCGATAATGATGTAGGTGCAGCAACAGCAACAGGAGATGGCGATGTAATGATGAGATTTTTACCAAGTTATTTGGCCGTCGAAGAAATGAGATGGGGTGTAAGTCCAACAGAGGCAGCCAAAGTGGCAATTCGAAGAATGTCTAAAAAATATGCAGATTTCTTTGGGGGTGTTGTTGCTGTTAATAGAGATGGAGTTTATGGCGCAGCATGCAATGGTATGGATACCTTTAGGTATTCTGTAACTAATGCAGATTTAGGAAAAGTTGTTGTAGTTGAAGTTCCTTGCAACAATTAGTAAAAGGAGAAGGAAATATAGATAAATCAGATTAGTTTGGTTTTACCTATAACCATCCAGCTCCTCTATATCTCTTATCCACTTTTCTTTTTGTATAAGTTGCATTATTTTTTACATCTCTTTCTGGGGAAGTTTCAGTCGATTGCTCTTCATGAGTTCTCGATGACAATGTTTCTGTACTCTCTGTATTTCCATTAGAATCTTCTTGTAATGAAGGTAAAGTTACTCTTCGTCTATTTACAATAACATTAGGAGTAATATGTTCATGTTCATTGGCTGTTTCTACTACATTTCCATTATTTTCTACTATAAAAAACAAACTAAGATTATATATATATATACATAGCAATATGTCTTTACCAATATCTTCTTCTTTCAGGATATTGATCCAATTTTCTCCTGTTATATCAGGAAGGATAATTGGTTCAGGAATAGTAAACCTTGTTGTAGTAACTATTTTTTTGGCCTCGTCCATCGCCCTCTGTAGATTTTGCTGCTTTTTGAAGGAATCTCGATTATTACAACGTCCAATCTGCGAACTATCCATTCAAATTTTTAATTAAAAAAGGCTCTAAGCAGATTAAACCCACTTACACTGCGCTAGCTCCTGTAACTAACTGTCTCCATTTGTTTAGATTTGAATTGACTAAAGCTAGTTTGGCGACCCTTCTAAACCTAAAACCAAATATGTCTTTTCCGTTCTTACTGTCTTTGGATCCATATTTATACCTAGATAAAGAATCCTCATTTTCTGGAGGAGTTTCACTTAAAATAGCCTCGACTTCCTCTTCAGAATTAACTGGAGCAACCTTAAAATCTTTCATCAGTCTTCTCTCCCATATTTTCATCTTCTTTCCAGCAACAACTAAACAAATTAATACATTTCTTAAAGTACAGTATAATATTGGTAATCCGACTCATTTAGGACAGGACCGCCGGATTATCAAAGAATCCCGGATTATCAGGATTAAAACTAAACAATTACAATTTTGCATATTTTAAACGCGTCACCGTTTGCTACAGTTCGCCGAGTTCTAACATTCAAGTCATCGTTAGCTTCATCGTCATCCGTGGAAAAAATTAGGCTGAGGATTGAGAACACCAAAGCTCTTGTAAAAATTCCGAAGAGAATTGTAGAGTAGAGTTAGCTTGGTCAGAATCGCGAATCAAATTTTCGAGGTTTATTTCCGACGCTGGACAGCGGAAAGAAAATACACCCGCTTCCCCAGAGCGCCGGATTATCAAGATTATACTGTTATTTTATTTGCAGTAATAGAAATAATCTTTTTGCGATTTACTTGCCAAGATAAATGCGTCATAGTTTGCTCCGCCGTGCAGTAAAGCGAGGCATTTACTTTGTTCATTAAGCCACAAAATTCTTTATTCTTTGACAATAGAAAATAATAATATATCTTAATTCTTGTTCATATTAATTTTTTATCAATATATTTTTATATTTATTACGCTTCCTCGTTTGAAAATTATACCAACTACTTATCTTAATTAAAGAATCTTTATCTGACGAGTGAAGTAACTCGTTTGAACTTGCTATACAAAGTATCACTTTTACTCTTTATTGATTATCATTTTTTACCTTTCCCTTTTTTCTCCGCACAAGAAACATCCATGCCATTTCTATTCAAAATTTCTAACATTTCATACCGGAAAGTAGAGATATCGTTTTTAACTTCATTAATATCATCTTCATTTACAACATTTTCTTCACATTTTCTATGCATAGACGTGACATATCTCCAAACTAACGCACGCATAACAGACGCATATCGAAAATCTCTTTCTTTTTCCTCTCTGTTTCTACTCTATTAAGAAAAAGGAATCTTTTGTAAGTTTGAAAATTCCAATTTGTAGGTTTATATTATTTACCTTGGAGGACATTCTACGTAACTTATCCTTTTCCCGCAATCCGAATAATTTGAGGAAATGTTTGGGCGTTGGAAATATGTTAAAAGGCGGAGGGAGTGTTTGCGTTTCTTCGAAGTAATTCATTAGCAATTTTGTACGAGCAAATTTCCATTCAGTATCTGAATGGCACTGTACAAACAAAGTAATTAAAATTGAAATATTGCTTTTTTTAATTTCGTATACTAACATCAATTGCTGCGTAGGAATTTGACATCATAGCTATGAGTAAGTTAAGTAAAACAATAATATTTATTACGGAGTATGAACCGAACATTAATAGGCCCCAAAATCGGGTGTAGCTTTTGATCCCAGCTAGTTCAAAGTTATCGATGTTTATCATTCCGAAACTTGCCCAAAATAGCGACTGCGATGTTTCAAATAAACTAAAAAAAATATTTTAGAAATCGCGTTTTATAAATATTTTTATACGTTACTTTGCAAATCTTCTCCATTTCGAACAGGAATCTCCGTTTTTCTCCCAATCGGGAGTGCCGTCGTCCTTGTTGTAACATTTGTCTTTTTCCAAATCAGAAAAATACCATAATAATTGATTCAGACCTAAAAAAATGTTAATACAAATTATGTGAAATATACAAGAAATTTAAACTTACCACATGCAAAAGAAAATAAAACCAAACTGTAAATGAAGAAAAATTTCACGATGTCTATTATCATTCGGCCTAACGAAATTTGTAATGGTCCTAGATGTGGATTTATTGAAAATAGATGGACTAATTTTAAAGCACTAAAATAATATTAACTTAGTATTAAATTTAAGTAAATTTTTTAAAGAAAAAATCGATGAAAAAGCAAATTCGCGTGAATTTGAATATAAATTAAACAGTAATAGAAAGCCCAAAGTAATGCTGAGAACAACAACGGCCAAGGAGGCGTGGCCTTCGTCATACCCAGAAGACTTGCCGACTAGATAACAAAATTTGAATCCGTATACAACAGTCATCTACATAGTACTGAGACTAAATAATAGGTACAGCCTGCAGCTGATACACGGATAGCCGTTTACCAGTAGCTCAGACGACGAAGAAATAGAAACGTTCTTCGAAGACATAACAAGAGTGATAAAATAGAAGAAGAGCCAATTTTAGGTCATCAGTAGGGACTTCAATACAAAGATCGGCCAGAAAGAGGCAGCAGATCTAAACAACATTGGGAAGTTTGAACTGGTAGCCCGGAACCCACGCGGAGACATGCTGTTAAATCAGCTAATTAAAGAAAATCTGTACTGTCTGAATACTTTCACGGAACCTAAACAAAGGAAAACCTTGGGTTTAAAACCTTTAAACCCAAACAAAGGAAATGGACGTGGGATACCCCGGACGGTATTAAGGCTCCTTTTTTAGGCACGGCAACGAAATGGTCATACCAACATCAAAACGCGATTATTAGGTGTAAAGTCATGAATTCCTCAGAGGAAGAAGCAGCTCTACTAATTTTAGCATCTACCCCAGGAGCAGAAAATCGGTCAGTATCTTACTTTGTATTTGTTTTTAATTTCTTAAACACCTACAACTTTCAATTTCAGAAATAAAAGAAAAGAACATGGGTTCATAAAATCAACTAAATTTCGTCGAATATAGGGGTGAAACTAAACTAATTATAGATGTAGATTGTAGATATGGTGGTAACGACTTGTACTGCGACCATTATAGATCTATTGTACCCCACCCTCTTCCTCTAAGCTTTGTACTTTGTACTCTAAAACCTATTTAGAGCGCCTCCTCTAATCCTGATTCCTCTAGGAATTTCAGGATCTGGGAGGGATTCAAGTACTGCAACTCCTCTGCGTTCTGGCAGTGAGCCCCGAGGTACATCTGTCTCTTGCGAAGCAGTGCTCCGCAGTCTTTGAGCAGATGTATGGGGGTTTCTTCTGCTGAACCACAGAATCTGCATCCGTCATCCTCCTCTAGACCTAGGACCTTGAGGTGTTTTCTAAGTCTGCAGTGTCCTGTCAGGACTCCTGTCAGAATTCTAAGCTTGTTCCTGTTTAGTTTCAGGCAAGCTTTAGTCCTTTTCTAGTTAAAAGATCCCAGCATCACTTTGGACTGCCTTAACTCTGGAAGTTCTTTCCAGGTTTTCATCCATTGTTCTCTCATGTCTCCATCTAAACTTTTGTCGATGGTGTTCACACTCATGCCGCAAAAGGGTTCCGGACCTATAAAGGGACTACTGGATCTCTTGTTTGCTAGGTGATCGGCTTCTTCGTTTCCGTCTATACCAGTGTGTCCTGGTACCCAGTATAGCGTTACTTTATTGTTTTTGCCAACCTTGTTTAGCTTTCCCACACAATCCCATACCAGTTTGGATCTGATGGTGTATGATCTAATCGCCTTGATGGCTGCTTGGCTGTCCGACAGAATAGCATTTCTTTTTCGCGATAATTCCTGTCGAGGTTAAACTGTGCACATCTTTCGATTGCATGGATTGCTTGGAAGATACTTGGGAATGTTCCCATGCATTCGAAGTATTTGGTACGAGGTCCAAACACTCCTGCATCAGTACCTTCCTTTGTCTTCGAACCATCTGTATACCACTTGATAGCATTTTGCTCTATGTGGTATGCTGAGGATTTGTCGCTCCAATCGGCTTTACTATTACACATTGCTGTGTAGTTTTTCTCGAAGTGGTATTTGCATACCATTTCGTCTTTTGGTGCTTCCAGCCAGGGGATCTTGGCAGCGAAGCTGTTTCGGTCTCTGCTCCCGATTATTTTACCTCTGCCTATTCCTTCCTTGCTGAACCTTACAATCGCCGATCTGCCGGCCCTTGCCACCACACGGTGAAGCGGAGTCAGATCCAGCAGCAGCTCCATTGCTGCTGTTGGACACGACCCTATCGCCCTCGTGATAGACACACGCCATTCTTTGAATCTCCCCAAGTTGATTCCTCATAGAGTGCATGCAGCGTTCTTGTCATGCAATACTGCAGTACCGCGGTTGTGACGGAAATTGCACCTATTGATATGAACACGTACATAAGCC
Source organism: Phosphuga atrata (assembly GCA_944588485.1). NCBI lineage: Eukaryota > Metazoa > Arthropoda > Insecta > Coleoptera > Silphidae > Phosphuga > Phosphuga atrata. Next base: position 18,288,721 of record OX155894.1, on the reverse strand, counting down.
GCCAGGTCTATCGGTCCGCCACAACGACGCAAGGGTCGCATCAGCGAAACTTCCGCGTGGGTCTGTAAGCACCTTTACCAAGAACGAGATTGACTACCTCACGATCGAAAGGAACAAACTTATGTATGCGCCTAAGTTTCCTAAACCAAAAGAAGGAGGAGTAGCAGGCAGAGCTAAAGAAGAAATTAGAACCAACCGAAAGTTTAAGAAGATTCGATATCATTACACTCACAAAGAAGATAAGCTAAGATTTGCACACAGTCACTAAGAAACTATGCAACAAAGAATGCGGACGCCCAAGTACAATACAACTAATGGACCAGAGGAAGGAAATACTCAAGAAGATACCTATAAGGAGCTTAATAATAAATTAATCAAAGAAACGAGGAAAGACTACAGAGCATACAAGACCAGGCTAATAGAAAACATTATAAAAAACAACGCACACGTACTTAAAGCGAAAGTTTCAGTGGGTGAAATCACAAAAATGAAAACACAACAAGGAACTCTTCTGACAAATCAAAAGGGTATAGCCGAACACATCGAAGACTTCTACGCCCCCCCTTATATAAGTCATTAATACCGTATCAAAAAATATCAAACATCAAAGTATGCATCGAGTATTTAGAAGCGATACCCGATTTTAACATACAGATTAACAAATATGTTCGTTGCGTACCAGCCAGTAGAACAGGCAGGTTTCCGCAAAGGATTTAGCACCATAGACCATCTGCAGACACTAGAAACGCTAATAGAAAAAACAACGGTGTACAACATATTCACCTTGCTTTCGTAGAGTATGACAAGGCATTCGGTTCCAGTGAAAGCTGGTCCATCATGAGATGGACCAGCTGGATGGATTACGAGAACGCAACCCTTCAAGTAAAAATAAATAAGAACCTGACAACAAACAACTTAAAAAACCGGAAGACGGGTACGACATGAAGAAACTATATCTTCAAAAATATTTACCTAGGCGCTAGAGCACGTTTTCAAAATACTGAACTTGGACAATAAGGGTATAAATATCGATGGCAGCTTTCTGAACCTTGAAAAGAGGGTACCACGATAAATAACACCACCATAGAACTTGTAGAAGAGTGTTCCACCTACCTTGGACATGTCATTAAGCAGAGTATGGGAAGCCAGAGAGTCGAAATAAAGAACAGATCAAGACTTACCTTGGGCTGCTTTTAGCAGATTAAGCCACATCCTCAGAAACAAGGACATTCTAATACACCTTTTTTATTTTTTTATTTTCCAAAGTGACTCCACTCAAAACGGAAGGACAGAGGGACCGCCAGCGATGGCATTACTGCCTCTGCCCACCCTTCGAATAAAAATACAACAGTATTTACACGAAAGTAAAATAAAGTAAAGCAAAATATGCTATACAATAGCATTTACAATTGCAACAATTACAACACAAGTAATAATAAAAAAAAAAACAGAGACAAACAAAAAAAAAACAAGAAAAAACTCTACCGCCCTTGTTCCCACACAGGCAACTCCTTAGCCCGCATGACTGTGGCCGCGAATCGGCTTAAGGCCGCCCACACGCCCCGCCCCACCTCGCCGGCGAGGCCACCCGCCACGGCTTAGACCGTGACTTCTCGTTCCAGGGCCGACGCCAGGGCCTGTCGCTCCTTCTCCCAACGCGGACACGCCACGAGAGTGTGCTCCGCGTCGTCGCGCACGCCCTCTCCACAGGATATGCACCTGTCGTCTGGGGCTTTCCCAATCCTATGGAGATACGCTCGGAAGGACCTGTGTCCGGTAAGAAGCTGGGTGAGAAAGTACGAACCCGCCTCATCCAGCCCTCGCCCCATCCACCGAATTAAATCAGGGATGAGACGACGAGTCCACGCGCCGTTTCCGCCACGTGACCACCTCTCCTGCCAGCAGGCAAGTAGTTGCTCCCGAGCAGCCCTCCTTGCCTCCCCGCGGTTCCCACCAGAAGTTCTTGCGTCCCTCACCGACGCGCGCTCCATAACAAGGAGGTCCGAGGGAGGAATCCGTGATATGACCTCCACGGCGTCACTGCTAACAGTGCGGTAAGCCCGGGCGACCCTGATGGCCACCGGGCGTAGTGCCCGTCGCAAAAGCTCCCTGTTACGAGCGTTACCCCTCACCGCTGTTGCCCACACCGGTGCCGCGTATAGGAGTCTACTAGTGGCCACACTGGCCATAAGCCTCCTCCTACCCTCACCAGGCCCGGAGGCCCTCGGCATGAGACGCGCCACCTGTTGTGATGCGCGTGCCGCGTTGCCGGCGGCATGGCACACGTGTAATCCCCACTGACCCGCCTGGAGGATCACACCGAGGTACCGAATCGACCGTTCTACCGGTATCTTCTCTCCCAAAATTTCAGTCTCCAGAATGCCTCTGCCTGACCTTCTAGTGGAGAGCAGGGCCGCCTGTGTTTTAGAGGCGGCGAGCTGAAGGCCCGCCGTCTCCATCCACTCCCGAACGAGTTCCCCCGCGCGCGTGACCCTGAGACGCAGCATATCCCAGCACCTGTCTGTGAAGACGAGTGCTAGGTCGTCTGCATATGCCACAATACCCACCCCTGTGGGCAGTAACCGTCTCAGCGTCCGCAGAAGGCCGTCATAGGCGACATTCCACAAGAATGGTCCTAGAACCGATCCCTGCGGAACCCCGGCAGACAACCCCCGCTCCCAGCAGTTCTCCCCCTCTCGGTAACTGATGGTTCTGTCGCGCAGGTAATCGGCAGTAAGCCTCAGCAACGTGTCCGGTAGTTTCCAACGGGCTAGGGCCTCAATAACGAACCACCATTGTACCGTGTTGAAGGCATTGGCGACGTCAAAGCTGACGACCACACAATGCCCCCTGGTGCGGTACGGTCCGCTGTTGGCCCCCTCCGCGACACGAAGGACAGCCCGAATGGCATCCTCCGTCCCAACCCCTCTACGGAAGCCGAACTGTTCCGGAGCGAGTCCGCCCCCTTGCTCTATAACGGCTTGTAACCGCCATAGGAGCAACCTTTCCAGAACTTTTGCCCCACCGTCCAGCAAACAGATCGGTCTGTACGCACCAGGCGTCGAGGGATCCTTACCCGGCTTTGGAATAAGGGCCAAAGTTGCCTTTTTCCAACACCTGGGAAACACTCCCTCTTCCAGACATCTGTTGCAGACGTCGGCAAGTCCTTCGAGGTCCCCCCCTGCTGCCAGCCGGAACAGCTCGTTAGGCAGCCCGTCTGGGCCGGGTGCCTTTTTCGCGGGTAGTGAGGCTACCGCTCTGCGGACTTCATCCACGGTGAAGGAGTCCACCGCAACGTACCGCCCCACGACAGCGCGTCCCACCCCCCTCGCCGTGGCGGGGAAAAGGTGCTCAACCACAGCTTCGGTTCCACCCAACACGCACGCGTCAGGACCCTTCCCTCGGTGCCCGAACCGACCGGTGACTATGCGGTACGGCAAGCCCCACGGATCGCGGTCGACCAGAAGGCAGAGTTCCTGCCACCGCTGGGATTTGCTCCGCGCAATCGCTCGTCGAAAACTACCACGGTCCTGTTTCGCCCGCTCCTCCGCAGCCTCACATAGCTCCCCTCTGCGCCGCGCCCTCTGAAGTTGACGCCTAGACGCCACCGCCACGCGTCTCGCTTGCGCCACTTCAGGCGTCCACCAATAAACCGGCTTCCGCCCCCCTGAGGACAGACGTCTTTGAGGGACGCCAGCCCTGCACGCGTCAACCACCCTGTTCACGAATGCCCCGGTAAGATCCTCCGCGGCCAGCCCGTGCGGTGCATTTCCTCGAGCCATCTCCCGAGTAATAGCTTCCCGGTCAGCTCTCCCAAGTATCCAACGAGCGCGCTGCTCGCGCGGCTGCCCCTCGATGGCTTTACTGTCCAGGTGAAAGGAAACGCATTGGTGGTCGCTCAGCGACTCCCAATCGTCCCTAACCTGCCAATCCCTGACTCTTCCCATCAGTCCCTGCGATGCGAACGTCACGTCAAGACTCCTGCGTAACACATGTAACTAGGTACTTGGAGACAATGGCACTGACGAAGAAATGTGCTAATCTAATGCGCTATTTTTGTTGTCCATCGATTGTGTATCTAAGGACAATGCAATGAACGATGGAACGCTCATAAAAGAAGTCTGCGAATAAAAAGAATCACTGAACTTAAATGGCGATGGGCAGGACACGCGGCAAGGCAGCATCAAGATAGATGGACACTGAGATTAATCCAAAGGAGCTAGACAAATTAGAGAACATAAAACGGAGCAAGTGGCTCCAAATTCGGATGATTTTGAATAAAATTTTGATTTGGCATATAAACAGTAACATAAAGATCTAGGTAATGCTGAGAACAACCACGGCCAAGGAGGCGTGGCTTTCGTCACACACAAAAGACTTTACGAATCCATTGAATCCATATCCAACAGAGTCATCTACACAGTATTGAGACTAAATTATAGGTGCAGCTTGCAGCTGATACACGGATAGGCCCCAACCAGTAGCTCAGACGACGAAGAAATAGAAACGTTTATTTCGAACGTTTTCTTGAAAGACATAACAAGAGTGATAAAATCGAGGAAGAGCCAATTTTAGATCATCAGTAGGGACTTCAAAGCAAAGATCGTCCAGGAAGAGGTAGCAGATTTAAACAACATTGGAAAGTTTGGGCTGGTAGCCAGAAACCCTCGATTACTTTTTACAAAAAGCCGAAAGAAAAGAAATGGACGTGCGAGAGCCCCTACGGTATTACCAAGAACGAGATTTACTATCTCACGATCGAAAGGAACAGACTTATGTTTGCGCCTAAGTTCCCAATACCATTACTAACTGAGTCAAGTGCGCAAGTCCTAATAGACTCCAAGCTCACGGGCGACTTTGCAATAGGAACGGGAGTAAGACAGGGCGATGCCGTATCTGCAATGTTGTTCAACCTACTGCTGGAGGCAGTAATCAGAGAGGTGAAAGTAACAGGCACCCTAAAAACTAGAGCAGCGCAAGTGGGAGCATACGCTGACGATATATTCATCGCATCAAGAGGTAGGGAGCACCTAAAAGAAATAACAGCGAGACCTGAACAAAAATCTGAACCATGCGGACTGATAATAAACGAAAATAAAACAAAGTACATGAGATGTGGTAGGGAGCAAGTGACAGATTTAAGACCAATTCAAGTAAATGGTAGAAACTACGAGGAAGTGATCGAGTTTACCTACCTAGGGGCTAAATTAACGAGCCAAAATAAGATGAGTGAGGAATTCGCTCACAGAATTATGTTAGGGAGGAAAGCATACTTTGCCAACAGGAAACTGCTAGGATCCAAACTACTGAGCAGAAAAGCTAAATTGAAAGTGTACAAAACAATAATCCATCCAATAATCACTTATGCGGGGGAAACTTGGACACTATGCAAAAGTGGTGAGGAAGCTTTGCGAAAGAAATATCATAAGAAAAATATATGGAGGGATACAGGAAGAGGAAGGATGGAGAATAAGAACAAACGCAGAAACAGATGGAATACTCGAGGGAAGAGACATTGTGAGGCATGTGAAGGCGCAGGGGCTAAGGTGGTTCGGGCACATCATGCGAATGAAGGACGACCGAACCCCAAAAGCTCTGACGCTATGGTTGCCTGCCGAAAAGAGATCCAGAGGCAGGCCACGAATACGATGGAGAGACGACGTTATTAAAGACTTGAAAGTACTCGAGGTACGGCAATGGCCCCACACAGTACAGGACAAAAGGATATGGAGGGACGTTGTAAAGCAGGCCAAGGCCCATAGAGGGCTGTAGCGCCAAGGAAGAAGAAGACGTTCCCAATACCAGAAGACCTAAACCACACCAGAACCAACGGAAAGTATAAGAAGATTGGATCAACACACTTACAAAGGAGATAAGCAAAGATTTACACAAGTCCTGAACAACAAAGAATGCAGATTACAATCAAGTGCAATAAAACTACTGGATCAGAGAATGGAAAAACCCAGAGACAATCTCGGATGTAAGGAGCTTAATAAGAAAATAATCAAATAAGCGATGAATGACAAAATAGCATACAAGACCAGGCTATTAGAAAACATTATAACAAACAACGCATACATGAAAGTACTAAAAACCAAAATCTCAGTGGGTAATCCCAATATCACAAATATAAAAACACAACAAGGAAGTCTTAAACAAGTCAAAAGACTACGCCCCTACGTAAGTATTCAATACCGTATCCAAAAATATCAAACATCAAAGTGTGCAATGATAATTCAGAAGGGATACCCGATTTTGACAAACAGATTAACAAACAAGTTCGATGCGCACCAGTCAGTAGAACAGGTTTTCGCAAAGGATTTGGTACCATAGACCATCTACAGACACTAGAAACGCTAATAGAAAAAAAACCAACGTAGTTCAAGAGATCCATTTGCTTTGCTTTCGTAGACTTCACAAAGCATTCAGTTCCATTTAAAGTTGGTCAATCATACAAGTAATGGCCGGCGCCAGAATCAACTCACGATACTATATAAAATACATATACGGGAACTCAACCATTCAAGTAAAAATAAATGAGAAATTGACGACAAACAACATCAAAAGCGAAGGAGGGGTACGCCAGGCAGACACCATATGTCCAAAACTATTTACCACAGCGCTAGAGGACGATTTAAAAACACTATACTTGGACAATAAGGGTATAGCCACCTCCGATTTGCAGCTGACATCGTCCTCATCAGCAGCGATAGGCAAGAACTAGCGTCCATGCCACAACAACTATGCATACAATTTCAAGATGAATATCTCTAAAAGAGGGTACTACGGTAAATAACACCACCATAGAAGTATTAGAAGAGTATAAGACTTATTTTGGACATCTCATTATGCAGGGAAGGGAAAACCGACAGTCGAAATAAGAAACAAGAGAACAGAACAAGACTAACTTGGGCTACCTTTAGCAGAGTAAGCCACATCCTCAGAAACAAGAACTTTCCAACGCACCTTTTCCAAGCGCAAAGTGTTCGACTCCTGTATGACAGCTGTAACAACATACGGCCTGAAGGCAATGGTACTGACGAAGAAAATTGCGGATCTAATGCGTCCATCTAAGGACAATGCAAAGAACGATGGAACGAGCCATGACAGGAATCTGGGAGACAAACTTAGGTGTGAGGAATTTAGACGGAGAACAAAGGTAGTGAACGTAATAAAAAGAATCGCAGAACTTAAATGGCGAAGGGCAGGACACGTGGCAAGGCAACATCAAGATAGATGGACACCGAGATTATTCCAGTGGAGACCAAGACAAACTAGAGAACATAAAACAGCATGCGGGGAGTAAGTGACTCCTAGTCGCACAAGACAAAATCACATGGAAAGAGATGGAAGGGGCTATTTCAAAAAACTTGTAACGGAAAACCTTGCTGATGAGGAAATTCTTGGATATCCTTCAGCTATAGAGAATATAAACGAATATAACACGTAAGATTAAAATTTAAATCTTGAAGCGAGACAGAAGACCTCAAGAAGAACTCAAAGTTGATCTTCCGTTCCTCGACATTCCAGGAATTCAAAATTCTACCGTATAGGAATATAAACTTGTTTCCAGTTGGATGAAATGTGTGCATTCCAGTGGTTTTTATTTTCATTCAAAAAATATATTTCTTAAACGATACGTACTTATATCTACTGATTTAATATACCAAGCATATTATTAAGTCTACTAAGATATATAAAGAATGAAATAATATTTACCTTAATATATTGGATGCGGCAAATAATCCCTCGGCAATTAATTGGGGATCGTAGGGTTCCCAGTCCTCTCTTTTGACAAAGGCCATTTTTGGATCGTTGTGGATTTGGTTGCTCTGCTGAATATAGGCGAAGACCCGCAGCACGATAACAGCACAGTAGAGCGTGTTCCGGGTGCAGTCTATCACGTTCCACAGATTTCGGAGATAAGAACGTATTCCTTCCACGTAGATTTCGTTCACCTCCTCGTAGATAAATCCTGAATAATAATCATAATTGAGGTTGGGAGGGTTCGTGATTGATACGAGATTGATACCACGATTGCAAAAAAAGAAAATGTTGGAAATTTAGTATGAGAAGTAAAAATAATTTGAAATTCTTTTAAATTCACTGTATAAATATAATTCTATATAATAATAACTCAATATTACTTAATTTTGGACACCAATTTAATCTTTAAAACTTCATAACTATGGATTTATAAACAAATAAACGAATTATATTTTGTTTATTTTAAAAGGTTTTCAAAACTTACCAATAACATAAATAATTAGAATATACTCCAAGATTGTTGGAGCATTTCCTCTCTGCGTTTTCAGATTTGTATTCAAATTAAAAATCTCCTTTATATTTTCTTCAGCCCTTTGTGATACCAAAATCAATATAACTACAAACAAATCCTTTAGTAATGCTATAAAATTAATTCCTGTTTGATTAGATTACATAGGAAAAATAAATAGGACGACGCGTGGATCAAAAACTTCATGAAAGGTTTCCGTATCAACTTCCCGTTATGCGTACTTGGCGCAACGATGTACAAGAAACAGTAGAGAGGGAATAGTAAGGCAACTTTGGAAATTATAAACAGTTTTTCTATGGCTGAACGTCTTCTGAAACCGGGTACGCCTTCATACCAAATCGCAACTAAGAGTTGTTGTATATTTGGGTGAGCTACAAACTTAAGAAGGAAACTAGTGTTAAAACGTTTTAAATTTGATATATTCGTACTTTTTTCTGTTTATATTCTATGGCGAGTTTGAGTCTTGTTAGTTTCATGTGGTCTCCCTCTTCGTACGGTGGATTTTGGGGGTCGTGGTTTAGGATGATTGCTAGTTCTGTTGAGCTTCTGGATTGCTGGAGAAGATCTACGGCGAATTGTTGACATTGACGACGTAACTCCATATATTCAGATTTACATTCCTATTTACAACAAATTAATCTCTTTTTGATTTATTTAGAAAATTTTATTTATTTATATTATATTATAGTTGGATTAAATGGAAAAACCTTTTTAGATAAGTGGAAGTTAAATATAATAGAGAGAAGTAAATGAGAACATACAAACCTAGCTTTAATTTACTCTATATTTATATTTTATTACTCATGCGATAAAATTACTATCTTAACGTACGTTTTTTAGTGCGAAAAATACCATTTTTTGGTTGTATTACAACATAACTAGAGTAACGCACGAAAATATTCAATATCGCGAAGTTACATGAAAAAAAAAACAATAAAATAAATAAAATAAACACAATCAAGACCTCGATATTAAAAAAGTGACGTGAAAGTGACAGAAATTTTCTTTCATTAAAAAATTAAAATTAGAGAAAACGTTAAAACGTTAAAATGAGTGTAAATTCTATGGTGATACCGGAGAGTTCTTATGACGAATCCACACCACCGGAGACAATTGAAAAAGCAAATTCTTCATTTTTTCTATTCCACTACATATTTTGTTATTTATTATTGTTTTTTTATGGCCCTAGGATCCCAAAATTGTAAGATACGTCCCCTCGCATGAGTAATAAAAAATATTAATTGCAACACGGGAAATATTGTCAATTGCCCTATCGAGAGAAGCCCAATTTCGCTCTCGTGACCAATTGACTACTTACCGCCCTAGTTGCAAAATATGCTATTTTATTCTCATATTAACGGTGAAAAATAAACAAAACGGATTGAAATTAAAAAAAAAACTGGTAAGAATATAACTGCAAAAATAGATACAAAGTCTAAAGTATAATCTCTTGTCATAATTCGTGTCTTTGTATTAAAAGCCCAATCAAAACAATTATTGAAATATTTACATATTTTTATAATCGCCAGCTTGGAATGTTACTTTAATGGGCTTATCGAGTGAAATCAAGTTGAACTTCTATAAATATTATTAATAATATTTGTATACATACTGGTTCGGCGAAAGCAAGATTTTTCAACTCCCAAGAAAGTTGAAACGATGTAAGTATCGGATCCGTGGAGGACAATGCGATGAGAGACGGACTGGCCAAAGCCCTATACTCATTCATACGAGAAAGCGAGTGTCTCAACGAATCTTCCTTTGTATTCTTAATACACTCCTCGCATCCACATCTGAAAGGCCATCAATAATAAACACACTTATTCCAAAAAGAGATTTAAGAAGTTAGTGTACTTGATATCATGCGGCATTGGCAGCGTCGCTCCTCTGTCTAATAATAACTTTAAGATTTCGTAATTGTTTCTATGCGCCGCTAAAACTAGAGGAGTTACGTCTGGGGTAAATGTTGCTATGTTTATATCAACCTTTTGCCAGCTCTATAAAACAATAAGAATTGTTATTATAAATATTTCAATTCTAACAAAGACTAACATAAGGTTCAGATTCTTTATGAATTATTTCTTCGTGTTCTAAAAGAAGTTCAACAGCTTCCACAAATTCTACATTAATCGCGTGGAGTAAAGCGTCTTTTGTTTTAACTCCCATAATTACTAGTACTTCAACCATTTCCAAATTTTCTGCATCAATTGCTAGTGTTAAAGCTGTACGTCCTAAACTATCCATACAATTCACATCGAAGGCGTTAAACTTTTGAGCTCTTTGTAACATCCTAATTAAATTTAAAAAACAATTAATTAACATTAAATGTTTCATTTTTATGTTTACCTTTTGACATTAGCTAAATCTCCTCTTTCAACAGCTAAGAGATATTTCTTTTCGTCTAGTGTTAATGATTTTGGTAAATTTGGCATTTGAGCCAGTTTCCTCCTAATGTTATCGACATCAATCTGTAAAATATTAAGAAACTCCGTTAATTTTTTTGTGTTAATTTTGGAGGACTTACTTTGTGAGAAGAACCATTCTCATCTTCGGCCATGGTGCTAACTGGTCGCCTGGAAAGTTAAGAACGTGTACATCATTTTTTCGTCCAATTATTGGGTTACTTGTTGTAATTGAATTATTTTGCGCACACGCACTATTTTTTACGAGTTCTTAATTGTTATGGGATGCTGTTTTAATTGTGGCTAGTCTAGTTACGTAGTCGCCGATGAACCGACGACTGGTTGCATTACACGGTAACTCAGTCAATTTACATATTTATTATTTTTTTAGTAATTAGGAATCATAACGCTTATCATTAATCTTCACAATTTCCTTTATTAATTTTAGTGGATGCGGTATAGGTTTCAAAAATCGATGGCTTCGTGCTTTATACTATGTATGTAGGTGACACATTAATTAATTGGATTGCTTTCGTATGAACACATCAGCGTACTCAAAACAATTACAATTTTTTTTAATCTTAAACAAAATCTTACCTCCAAACAATTTCCTTTCAAATGAAGCAAATAAAAGATTAATTAGTCTGAATTGTATAGGGAATAGCAGACAAGAGATACTTAAATAGAAAGAAAAGACTAGATGGAAATGATTAGATAGACAAGAAAAATCAGAGACTAGGCAGGTAAGACTACGTAGATTAGAGTATACTAAACAGACAAGGCTAGATAGACACGATTATATAGAGAGAACTAAACAGACTATAATTGACAGACAGTGATAGACACAAAATACAAGACGACAGTATTGGATACATTACCTAGACTGACTAGATATACGAAACAATACATTTGAATCAAGAGAGACGAGACAAAGAGACGAGACAAGACAGACGAGACAAGACAGACGAGACAAAACAGACGAGACAAGACATACGAGACAAGATAGATGAGACAGGACAGACGAGACAAGACAGACGACACTAGACAGACGAGACAAGACAGCCGAGACAAGCTAGACGAAACAAGACAAGACATACGAGACAAGACAGACGATACAAGACAAACGAGGCAATATAGACGAGACAAAACAAACGAGAGAAGACAGAAGAGACTAGATAGACGAGACAAGATAAACGAGACAAGACAGATGAGACAAGACACACAATTAACAATAATGAATAGCTAGACAAAACTAAAACTGGGGTGCAAAGTAGATTAGCCTCCTGCGCAGGTCTCAAGACCTGGCAATGTCCTACCGACCAATTAGCTTCACTTCCTCCTGAAAACAATGGACAAAATTGTGGACAATCACATACATACACATAGGTCCGCACCCCTCTTAAAAGAAGTCCTCTCGATAAGCACCAATACGCTTATCAACCAGGCAAATCCACAGTGGACGCTCTACACGGGATAACGAACACATTGGAAGCAGCACTGGACTGCAAAGAAATTGCAGTAGGTAACTTTATAGATAAAGACGGAGCGTTTGACAACACAATCCGTTTATCAATAAAGAATGCAGCCACCAACAAAGAGATCGAGGACCTTATCATTGAGTGGATTCAAGATATGCTGACCAATCGTAAAATTACCGCCGCGCTGGGGATCTCCTAGATGTACTAACAAGAAACGGGTATAAGGCGGTTGGTTATGCAGACGATGTTGCCATCATAATAAGGGGTAAGTTTGGTAGTACAATCATGAACCTTGCACAGAGTGCAGTTAACACCATCAACTGTTGGAGCAAGAAGGAGGGCCTTAGTGTCAACCTGAGCAAAAGAGTAATGGTCCCCTTTACCAGAAAGAGGAAGCTGAACTTGAAAGCTCCGAGCATTGATGGTCAGACGTTAGAGTTCTCCGAGGAGGTGAAATATCTAAGGGTAACCTTGGATAAGAAACTCACTTGGAACTCGCATCTGAACAAAACGCTCCCAAAAGCCACAGCGGTCTTTTGGATCTGCCGTAAGCTTTTTGGAAAACATGGGGACTAAAACCCAAAATGGTCCTATGGTCTTACACAGCAGTGGTAAGACCGATTATCACCTACGGTTCACTCGTATGGTGGTACAAAACAAAGAAAATAAAGACCCAAAACATGCTACAAAAGCTTCAACGGCTTGCGTGCTTGGGTATAACAGGAGCGATGCAATCTACTCCAACCACAGCAATGGAAGTTCTGTTGGACCTACTCCCATTGCACAAACAGGTAGAAAAATAAGGTCTTCTCAGTGCTCTGAGACTAAGGTGTACATCGCCTATTCAGAGACACATGAAAATAAGGGAACAAATCGGAGAGAAATTTCTCAAGCATCCCTAGGACGCAATGTCTACAGAATACGACTTTGACACAGCCGTTGAAGTGGTCATCAAAGACCACCAAAGCAGTGTTCAAAGAATCGAAAACCTGAAAGACAAAGCGTCCATGTGGTACACCGACGCATCAAAAACTGCTAAGGGTACAGGAATTGGCATATACAGCCGGAGTCACAGGGAGTCAACGGCATTGGGCCAGGTTCCCACGGTACTACAGGCTGAAATTATAGCCATTGAAAGATGCACACAAATCTGCATAAAGAAACATCTTAAAGGAATGCAAATCTACATCCTAACGGATAGCCAGGTAGCTCTAAGGAATTTAAAAGCCCACAACTTTAATTCCAAGTTAACCTGGAACTGTAAACAAACCCTAAAGCAACTGGTAAAAGCCAGGGCATATATGGGAATGAAATGGCCGACGCACTCGCCAAAAGTGGGGCCGAGGCTCAGAGCCAACTTGTTAGGTTTTTTAGGTTTTTAACAAAGGCCCACTTAAGGCAGGGGACTAAGAAAGGGAAAGAAGAGCAAACGCACACGCACACGGACGAACACGCTAGGACAGAGGCAAGCTAAAATGCTCCTAAACTATTCTGATGCAATAACGCAGCAGATGCTAAGCTTCTCTAGAAGAGAAATCAGAACTTCGGTAGGCATACTTACAGGACATTGTCCGGTGAGATATCACCTACACAAAATGGGAAAGGCAGAGGAAGTTGCCTGTAGATTATGTGAATCAGACGAAGAAACCGCTGAACACATAATGTGCACATGTGTAGAGCTAGCACACATAAGGCTTGGCCACTTCGGGGTCGCAAGATTGACCACCTTGGAGCTCTCTTGGTAGCAAGCCTCTCAGGAATATCTTAGACTTCGTTCACGAAGTTGAATTCCTGGGAGAGTAATTGTACAAGGGTCAAGCACAATAGATCAAGTTGGTCGCAGTGCAGAAAGGCTTTGCAGCCAAACGACCCCATACAAAAAAAAGACTAGTCTCCTCGTGATGCACCCTGGGCAACGTAATTATATTACGGCTAAATAGTCTACCTGCGGGTAGCGGGTAGTTACTCCTCTCACTCCCAGGAAGGACAGATCTACTTCAGGGCATGGCAACCCTGCCCACGCGAAGCACTTGACGTTCCCCACCTCCCTTCTTGGGGGCATCCCCATTGGGTCCTCACCCCATTCCTAACCCATTCTAACATCCCTACCCACCAACACCAATGAAGGAAGGTAACGTGAAACCATCTTCTTTCCCAAGAGAACACCATGGTTTTGTTCAATATGAAATATTCCGGAGGACTAAACAGCTCCCCAATCGGATCTCCGGGGGAAGAAATATTGAGCAACGCCAACAAAAACTCGATAAATATACGCAGACTAAACCGAATAGTGACATGGAACACCCACGGACTGCTTCAAACTGGAAAACTGTTTATTGTCGAACAAGTACCCTCTCATACAAATATGATCTGTTGGGAATGGCAGAGACGCACTGGAAAGGAACTGGGCATTTCAATACAAACACAGGCAGCACAATATACCACTCAGGCAATGAAACCGAAAGTCGCAAAGGAGTAGCTGTGTTAACTCCAAGATCCAATTCCAGACCAGTTCTAGGATATAACGCAATAAATGACCGAATAATAACCCTGGAGTTAAAGGCTCAACCTTTTAAAGTCAACATCATACATACCTATGCGACAACAACTGACTCATCCGAAGAAGAGATAGAAAGTTACTACGCACATTTAGATATAAATGAACTACCTAAAAACGAAATCCTCATAATGCTCGGAGGCATGAATGCTAAACTGGGACAATCCGATATAATAGAAGAAGAGCTGACCGAGTTGATCGGACCCTTCGGACTCGGCACGAGGAATGATAGTGGAGAACGAATGCTTCAATTCTGCCAGGAACGTAACCTTTCTGTAGCCAACACATTTTTCCAACATCATCCTAGACGATTATATACCTGGAAATCTCCAGGAGACAGATACAGAAATCAAATTGAGAAGATATCATGACCAATTTACGATGGAAATCCTTTATAATCGATTGCAAAACACTTCTTGAAGCTGAGTGTGGATCAGACCATCAACTACTAGTAATGAAATTTAAATTACGCCTGAAAAACATAAAATGCAGACAGAAGAGAATTCGACTAACAGAAGATGCTAAAGATCAATTCCAAGCAGAAATCCAGAGCTCACTTACCACCAACAAAGAAAATATATTGGGAAATCAGGATCCACAACAGGAATGGCGATCTCTAAAATATTGCATACAAGAAACAGCAAAAAATCTCCAACAAACACAAAATTTCACTGACCCAAAAAAACACTGGATAACACAAAGAACTCTCGAGACACTTAACAAAAGAAAAGAACTAAAAATGAAAGGACTAACCACGCAAACAAGTTAAGATCAGCACAGACAGCTAAACCAAGAGAATCAGAGGCAATGTAGACGGGATAAAAACCACCACATCAAGATAAAATGCAATGAAATAGAGAAACACCAAACTGCTAATAACACTCGTGATCTACATAAAAAAGTAAAAGAACTGATACGAAAATTCAAAACAATTTCAAACACTTAAAATAAAATAAAATAAAAAATAAAAAAAAATAGAAGATAAAGACGGAAGCACCGTATGGGAAGACGAGAAAGTACTTCTCGTACGAAGTAACAGATGGAAACTCGTTCTCGTTCGAAAGTAACAGATGGAAACAGTATTGTGAAGCTACAAGGAAGAACCACACATTATAAATGAACAACAAAACGAAGATGAACCGCAAACGGAATCAGAGCCCGATATCCTTAACTCTGAGATCAAAGAGGCCATAATGCATCAAAAATTAAATAAAACCCCAGGATTGGATGGTATTTCCGCAAAAATAATAAAGATGCTCAGAGATGATGGTGCTAAAATTCTGCACGACATATGCAATGAAATCTGGCGCACCGGACGATGACCGGAGGACTAGTCTAGATCAGCCTTTATCCCGATCCACAAAAAGGGAACTACAATGAAGTGCCAAAACTACCGCATGATTTCCTTAATATCACATGCGAGTAAAATTCTCCTGAGAATAATGGACCGAAGGCTACAAACATACCTGGAACCCAAAATCCAAGGGACCAAGGACCAGTTTTTTAACATCAGACAACTAAAAAAGAAGGCACGCGAGTTCAACACACCTATGCTTCTATGTTTTATAGACTATAAAATAGCCTTTGGCTATGTGCAATGCAAAGATCTATGGCGTGTATTAAATGAAATGGGAGTCCCAACGCACCTAATATCCCTCGTAAGCAGTATGTATAAAAGTACGACGACGCCACTGTCTGTCTTGATAACAAAACATGAAA
Organism: Phosphuga atrata; assembly: GCA_944588485.1. Lineage (NCBI taxonomy): Eukaryota > Metazoa > Arthropoda > Insecta > Coleoptera > Silphidae > Phosphuga > Phosphuga atrata. Next base: position 18,272,269 of record OX155894.1, on the reverse strand, counting down.
TGTCTTTAAAGTAAGCAAAAGAGTGCGTCAAGGCTGCATATTGTCGCCTAGAATATTTAATGTGTATGGTGAATTTATAATAAGACGCGCATTAGAAAATTTTACGGGAGGAGTAGCAATTAATGGTAAGAAAATAAGCAATTTGAGATACGCTGACGACACCATTTTAGTATCAACAAGCGAGGAAGAAATGGCTAGGTTAATTGAACTCGTGGCGAATGAAAGCCAACCCTTGGGTCTGGACATTAATTGGACCAAGACTAAACTAATGCTCATCGATAGGAACAAAACAATACAAAATAAAGAACCTGCATAATGACATCGACGTTGTCGAGGAATTTATTTACCTGGGAGCATCAATAACTAACAAGGGAGGATGTGAAGCTGAAATTAGAAGACGAATATCGATTGCTAGAACCGCAATGTCCAATTTAGCCAAGATATGAAAAGACAGACAAATAACTAAAAATTCAAAAGTGTCCCTGGTTAAAACATGAGTGTTCTTTTATATTCGCATACGGCTCTGAGTCATGGACAATCAAGTCCTCCCACAGAAAACTCATAGATGCATTTGAGATGTGGTGCTGGAAGAGAAAGCTCCGGATACCTTGGACGGTACTGGGAACTAATTCATCGATAATAAATGAAATACGATTTCAAGACCGATTGTCCACAATATGTCGAAGACGCATCCTAAAATACTTTGGACACGTAACCAGAAGAGCACAAGACAACTTGGAGAAGCTGATCGTACAGGGCAAAATTGAGGGAAAAAGACCGGCAGGTCCCCGTCGAGGTGGTTGGACCAAATCAAGAACATAACGGGACAACCCCTGCAAACCAACTTAAGAACAGCAGAAGATCGCAAACAATGGAAACCACTAAGCAATCAGTGCATATAACCTTGTTGTCATAACTCTTCATACATGGAGACAAGACTAAGAAGAAGACGAAACTAGTTTGAAAACTGTACCTATTGAACTGATACATAACGAGACATGCGATATACGACAAGACTAGATAGAAAAAACTGACAATAGTATACAAAACTTTCAAATATATTTAGTGTTGCACGTACTAGGCGGACAAGTCGTAATTAACTAAACGGAAGATTAGTCAGAAACTAATTTTCCAAGAGACTAGACTAGATTGATCATACTAGCCGGTATTGGTAGACTAGATGGATTAGACGCACTTGTCATAATAGATGGAGTAGACCAAATAGATGGAGTAGACCGCCGCTAAGGAGAGAGCACGTAAGAGTCATGGACCGATGGCAGACAAGATGGGATAACGACACTAGTGGCAGGTGGACATACAGACTTATCCCTAACGTAACAGCATGGTATGAAAGGTCACACGGACATATGAGTTACCATCTTACACAGGCACTCACTGGTCATGGATGCTTCAACGCATACCTCGAACGGTTTAAAAAAAGAGACACGGCGGAGTGTTTTTATTGCGGTCATATCCCAGACGACGCACAACACACTATCTTCATGTGTACAGAATCAGAGAACGAAAGAACTCGACTCGCGGAGACACTAGGCGGTACAAAACTAGAAGAACAGAACATCATGGAAGTTATGTTAGAAAGTGAGCATAACTGGGATGCAGTACAAGCTTACATAACCGAAATCATGTTGGGAAAAGAACAAATGGAGAGAGAATGGAAGGCGATTATAATATCACACGAAACACAAAGAAGCTAACATGGACGACTAGATATGTGACGAAAAGACCGAAAAATGGTTTATCACACGACTGCATAACTAATACGACAGAAGACGATATCGAAACGAGTAAAGGACAATAAAAATAACAGTAAGGAAACAATTGGTACAAACACCACCACCCACCTGAAGTAATGCTCACGCAGTTCCGGGTGGAGTGTAGTGTAGAGACAGAGGAGGGGGTTTAGTGGGTATGCTGGTCACGAAGAACTCGATCAGAGAGCCCCACACTACACGGGTTTGAATATCCGGTGTGCAACAATGCATTCCCCCTCCTCTCTGAAAAAAAAAAGATGGAGTAGACCAGGGTAGTCTGACCTTTTGGTTTCTTTGGGCCAGATTAGAAGAAGTCATGGACTTTTGGCTCAAAAGTATATTATTATAGTTTAAGAGCAACAAAAAGCTTTATTAACTTTCTTTATTCACACTTTTCGAAATATTTGAAACTGTCCACCCAAAAATATAAAAAAGGTTTACGGCTTTGTGAAACTTCTTTATTGCTTTACGCCGAAATAAATGAAGAAAACAATATGTTTTTTTATGTGGATTGGACACCGGTGGACTAGACGATGTAGTCATAGTATACGGATTAGACGGATAAAACAGTATAGTCTATGACCCTCACGTGAAAGTCACCTTATCGCGGTGTGAGGGCTTAGCTTCGTAATGAACTACTGGACGATACCGACTGGAATCCAACTTCCAAAAAACCGAACAACCAAGAACTTCCAAACTCTGAATCCAAAGGTATCATGCGACCCGTGCCCAGAGCCGTCCTTAACCTATGGGAGGCCCTGCGCACATTACGATAATGGGGCCCCTATGACCTTGACAGGGCACTACATTGTTAGAATAGGAAGAGAAAGTAGATAAGGAAAGCCCTAGATTTTTTTTTTAATTTCTTTATAGTCACATTAAATGAATAGATATAATTTAATATAATCCACAAAAGTTACTCTTTTAGAATTCACAGGTTAATGCTTAAATCTATGTTAATTGAAGATACCCTTCTAGATTTGAGATGGGCAAAATCGTTACTTAATCACTTCTTCAAAATCTATATTTTTGAGCATATTATTCCTTGGTTCCTTAAGGCTTCATAATTAGGACACGATTTTGAGGCGCGAATTTTAAAAATTATATCTTGATTCCTCAAGGTTCCATAATTAGGACACGATTTTGAAACGCGAATTTTCAAAATTTTGTCTTAGTTCCTCAAGACACCACAAATAAGACGATTTTGAAACGCGAATTTACAAAATTTGGCACAAGGCACCATAATTAGGACACGAAAGTATTTCACCGCAACTTCAAAAATATTTCGGAAGTACTTAAATTGGTTTGTCTGTCCAAATTCTGGAAACTTCCTAAGAAAATTTGTCTGTCCACAAATTCAAATCCAAATCATATATTTTGGAAATTCTTGCAATTGTTTATATGTCCAAATTTTGGTAACTTCCTAAGAAATTTTGTCACTTCCCATCGCTCCCTGCACCCGAGCGTCTGGTTGTGGTGTTCACGTGATTCGGAATCAATTTCTAGAAAAAAGTTACTTGTGAATATAGTAGCCTGAGAGACTCCACGTCCGCACTAGTGTTAAAGGTTATAAAAACATTCTACATTTGTAAATGTATCTTCAATTTTGTTTCCTTTCAAAAGATGATGTATTTCAAATATACTATTAGTGCCTTCATTTTCAATATATTTCCAAGTATTCTGTTAAATGCAGACATTCCATTTTCAACTCTTTCTCGTTAATAGATTTCACCAAATTCTTTGCAACTTTGTCTCAACTTTTCGGAATTCAGAGTTTTCAAGCGAAAAATAAACCAACGTTTTTTGGACTGATGTTCCTATACGAACTTAAGCGCTGTTTTAGTGAACGATCAGGGTATCAATTATGGGAAGAAACGTTTAGACATTGAATTTCTCTTTTCCATTCAGTTGGGCTGGCGCAAGAAAAAATCTGGCGTGAACTTCTACGTCTTGTTCTTTGAGTTAGGTCATTCTAGTCAGATTCATTATCGCTTGATTTTTCCGAATTACCTAAATATGTTTTTAGCTAATAAATATCGGCTATTGTTTGGTGATCTGACAGGAACTAGGGGGCCCATACGATTGCGGGGCCCTGGGCACGTGCCCCGAGTGCCCATAGGGAAAGAGGGCCCTGCCCGTGCCGAAGGGACTAGTTGGCGGTCAAGGGCAACCGGCCATCGCTAAGGCAGCCTCTCTGATACCTGGCGAACTCAGGGGGTACCAAGGCTTACCATGTTAAGCGGGGCTCTGACATGGCGGACCTTTTATTTCCCTTGATATTCGTGGGATCTTTTATGAAGAAAACCCAAAAATTTAATCCTTGTGTGCGGGACCTAACCGCCATAGAACTGGTAGATCAGATGGAGCGTGAGATCCACGATACGAGAGAAGGCACCAGCCGAGAAAGACCCGCTCCCAGACTCAAGGCAGATGTAGAGGTAGTAGCGGCAGATACAGCGATCCCTCCCCGGGAAGTTACGACCGCAACAGTGTCCACTTCTGGGATGGAAGAGACAAAAACAGCGGCCACTCCCTCTGCTAAAGCCATAATGGACGATGCCCAGAAGGAGGAAGTTAGCTCGGATTACCGAGAGGACGACCTAGACCTCACACTTGTAGACATGATCAGCCCAACCATGTCTACGGAGGCAGAGGAAGAAGTTATTCTTGCAGAGACAGAGGAGGACTCCTTTCGCAAAACAAAATGACCACCAGGCCCTCTACAATAGACCAAGTTAACAGCTACCACGCCAAGGCAGCCTTGGCTGCGATGGTCAGGATGTTCACTAAACAACACCTAGGGCTAGCGCAGTTGCAAGAACCCTGGACCTACAGAAGTGTAAGATCGGAGGCCTCAGCAACAGGGAATGTAAGCTGGTATGAGACATCCGAGTGGTCTCCCCTAGAACTTGCATTATGGTAATGAAGGGCATTAATTACGTATGCCTTTCAAAATTCTTAACGCGGGATCTAGTTCCGATCCAGGCCCTCATCAAGACCGAAGGCCTTCACCGCGAGGTAGTGATTGCATCGCATACTTCCCTGGCGATGGTATGGGATGTAGAAAATACAAAGAGACCGAAGGCTTGATGGAACCACGGAGACTAAGTCGGGCTGACTGGAGGAGCCGCGTCCATCTGTACGGAAAACCGAATCAGATGGGCTATCGGCACTTTCCAGCCATTCAAGGCCCCAGGTGCGGAAGGGTTAATTCCCGCCTTCCTACAACAGGAAGGGAGAGAATTAATGCCGTATCTTCTAAAATTTTTTAGAAGTAGTTTAGCGCTCGGACATATACCATACCAGCGCTATGGAGAAGGGATAAGGTGGTATTCATCCCGAAGGTTTTAGACCCATTAGTCTAACATCGTTTATGCCAAAGACAATGGAGAAGATAATTGACAACTACCTTAAAACACAGTGCTGGTAGGTGCACCACTACACATCTGTCAGCATGCATACAGAGCAGGGAAATATACAGAGACAGCCCTGTATCAGCTGACAAATGAATTGAAGCAGCACTAGACACAAAGGAAGTAGCGATATGTGCCTTCTTGACCATGGGAGGAGCCTTTGACAACACTTTGCACGAGGCTGACAAAGCGGCTCTTGAAAGAAGGAATATCGACAGCATTGCCTCAAATTGGATGGGAGAAATACTGAGAATTAGAACGGCGAAGGCACATGTGGGAGAAGACACCATCAAGATTTCCATAACTCTAGGGTGCCCACAAGAAGGTATGGTATCACCATTGATGTGGAGCCTGGTAGTTAATATAGCCATAGTTAACATAGGACATAGTCATAATAGCCAGAGGAAAGTTCTGTGAAATCGTACAGAGATGCCTCAAAGTAACTAGTAGATGGTGTCAAACAGTGGGACTGAAACTCAAGCCGAGCAAAACTACGGTGATACCATTTACTAGAAAGAGAATGCTAAACTGCCTACATCCCATACTGCTAGATTGGAGGGCAGTAGAATGCAAACAGGAGATAAGGTATCTGGGTATAGCACTAGATAGCAAACTCCTATAGAATAGCCACGTTGAAGAAGCGGTAGGAAAAGCCAAACGCGCTCTCATGGTGTGCAATCTGGCAGGAAAAACGTGGAGTTGTAACACCACAATCTTGCGATGGATGTACACCATGATAGTGAGACCTGCGATCACTTACAGAGCAGGTGCGTGGGGAACTAGAACCAAGCTGGTTTCTATGAAGAAGCAGCTTGAGAAGGTTCAATGACTGGCGAGCGTTACGTTCAGCAAGGAAGGAATAGGCAGAGGTAAAGTAGTCGGGAGCATAGACCAGAACAGCCTCGTTGCCAAGATCCCCTGGCTGGAAGTACCGAAAGACGAAATGGTACGCAAATACAATTTCCATAAAAACTGCACAGCAATGTGTAGTAGTAAAGCCGATTGGAGTGAAGAATCCTCAGCATACCACATAGAGCATAGTGCTATCAAGTGGCATACATATGGTTCGAATACAAAGGAAGGTACTGGTGCAGGAGTGTTTGGATCTCGTACCAAATACTTACACTTATAAATAATTATATATATAAATAATTATATATACATGGGAATCTACCAAGTATCTTCCAAGCAGAGGTACACGCAATCGAGAGATCTGCACAATTTAACCTCAACAGGATCTATCGCAAAAAACAAATTGCTATTCTGTTAGATAGCTAAGCAGCCATCAAGGTCATTAGCTCATACACCATCAGATCCAAACTGGTATGAGACTATGTGGGAAAGCTAACAAGCATGGCAGAGAAAATAAAGTAACTCTGTACTGGGTACCAGGACACGCTGGTATAGATGGAAACGAAGAAGCCCATTACCTAGCAAACAAGAGATCCAGTAATCCCTTTATAGGTCCGGAAGCCTTTTGCGGTTTGAGTATGAGCATCATCCACAAAAGTTTAGATGAAAAAATAAGAGAACAATGGATGACAACCTGGAAAGAAGTTTTAGGGCTAAGACAATCCAAAGTAATGCTGGGATCTTTTAACCAGAAAAGAAGAAAAGCTTGCCTGAAACTTAACAAGAATAAGCTTAGAATTTTGACAGGAGTCCTGACGGGACACTGCAGACTTAGAAAAGCCCTCAAGGCCCTAGGCCTATAGGAAGATGACAGATGCAGATTCTGCGGCTCAACAGAGGAAACCCCTATACAGCTGCTCAAAGACTTCGGAGCACTGCTCCGGAAGATACAAATGTACCTTGGGGCCCATTGCTTAAACGCAGAGGACTTGTAGTCCTTGAATCCCACCCAAATCCTGAAATTTCTAGTGGAATCAGGAATAGAGGAGGCGCTGTAAATGGGTAAGTATACCAACGTTTAAAGGAAGATGGTTGGGTACAATAGATCTAGGAACGTCGAAGTACAAAAGTACCACCAAATCTACAATCTATATATCTATCTACCCTGTGCTGCTTCCAGACATTCCTTTTTAAACTATTTAACAGGGTGGATAACAGATGATTTATTACAAGAAAGGTCACCTTTTTTTAATAACGATTTTCCATCAAATAAATGAACATGAATATAAATATATAAACTAAATATTAGAAAATTTGAGAAATGTAATCGCCGATCCTAAAAATTTTGTCAAATCGCCATAAGAGTGTTTCACTAGATACTCTTTTGGTATCTTGTAACCGGAGTTTAGATCTCTATTATTTGATCTTGAAATAGATTTAATTAGTTAAAAAAAACGAAAGTAACAAGTATATAATAAATTCGATTAAATCACCAGAAAAGGCTATTTTCTTAATGGATTTAAAAAAACTCAAGAGACTTTATCAATACCGTTTAGCTTACATAATAATTGCTAGCAATACCCTTGAGGCAATTCTACAGCATTATAAATACAGGGACGTAAAAAAATCCTCTAAGTAGGCCATCGAGGTTGTGCAATATAAGGTTGCTTCGGCGAGCACCCTAATTGGATTATTCTAAATATCTGATTAGATTACGCACGGCGTTCTAGTTGTCAAGCTCGCATTTTGCACCGTACTTTTCGGACATCCGGTTTCAGAAAATGTAAAAATTGATTCATTAGTAATCCAAAGAAATAAAATTTGTGGTGAAGATGAAGTCGGGCGATTCACAGCAAAATTTGATTACGAATAGCGTTGAAGATATTCCAGACTTGATGAAGTCCAGGACCAAATTTAATATTTATGATATTACTGAAAGACCACTTGGACCCGTAGAGAAAACTTTTCTCCTTCACGCAGAAAGAGGAGATTGTGCCACAGTGAGAAGGTAAATTTTTATTAACAAATCAACTTACTATGTAACACAATTGTTTTGCAATTAATGAAGATAAGATTTCCGAAGCCAAACAAATACATAATTGACAATAGCAACACTTATTATAAAACATATAACTTATATGTTTTATCTAGTGTCGACTAAACTAACTAAATCGATTAAATTAGAGTATCTGAAACTGAATATTCAATTTATTATTTTTATAGTTTTTAACGTAATAATACCGTATAACAATTATCTATATAGATAGACAGAATTCTTAAATGACCCAGAAGCTTTAATTTCTTAAGAAAATCCATTCAAAATTAATGTTTTAGGTAGAAAATAATAATACAAATATATTTTTCATCTTTTTGTGTTTTAAATAATCGTGCCGCTTAAATTATGAACGAAACCTAAACAGTCGATAGACTTCACTAAATCTACTACATTGGTTCAGTTTAAACCGTTATATTTTTGAGTCTATAATAATGTAAAAAATATCAAAAACTTTGTTTCATTTGGAAATGGCATTGTCTTGATTAAGTTGTAAATGTTGAATGTTCTAAGATGTTGATTTATGGTAATCCAGGTGTATTTGTAGGAATACTTAGTATTACAACTCAAAGGGTTGTTTGTATTACTTAAATGTAGTCCAGACAGGTTAAATAGATACATTCTAGTAGAGTTCGTTCACATTTAGTGTTGACCAAACATAAACTGGATTCTCTTCTAATTTTAACTCTAAAACGAATTATTATTAAAAAAACGAAATATTATTAAAGTATTAAAAACTTTGTTTGTCGCAAAATACGTTTGAAAATAAGACATCACATAATATAATGTGCCTCATACAGGGGTTTGCAAACTTTAAGATTAATGGATTACATTCAAATTTCATAAAATGGACCCGCGAGCGCATAATTTTCAATAACTTTTTTTTTAATTGGTTAAATGGAGGATGGGCTTAGCAATATTTTCGATAAATAGTTGACTTTTCAATAATTTATTTTCATATATGAATTAGGGCTATAGTGAACCCTACACAGGTCGCCAAATATTCTTATTTGGGCAGCCAATTACCTATCCATGGTCTATTCTAATGCCTCTTTTCTGTTAAGAATTATTTTCCTAATTTTGTCAATCTGGTTAGATCTGTGTAATTTTCATAGTTGTTTCTATTATAATTAGTAAAATGGGGAGTGGGCTTCAAAATTTTCGATAAATGTTTAGTTTAGGTGACTTTTAAGTATCTTATTTTCAAATATCAATAGGGTCAATATAAAGAATCTTCTTAAGGTTACCAAAAATTCATACTTGGGCCGCCAATTACCAACCCTTATTCTTGTTCTTCTTCTTTCGAATAGGCATACTTTGGACCACGCTTGTTCAACTGTTGGGCTTTGATCTTTGCCCAGTATTGTCGCATCCTTTGCCGGTGTAACTCCTTTCTCTCTTCTGTCCAGGGAGTACCTTTCCTGCGGGGTTTTTCCTGAAATCCACGGACTTCCTTCATGGTCTCACAGACTGTCTGTTTTGGAGATCTGTTATTCCCAGTTCTTTAATATCCTTCTCGGTTTCTGTCAACCAACCAACCAAGTTTTACGAACCTTCTTGTTTTGCCAATAGGTAAACAGACGGTTGGTTAGTCGGTTTGGAGGCAATCTTGCAACGTGGCCATAGAAAGCTACCCTTATCCTTGCACAGTCAGAGAGCATCTCAATATGTTTGTAGAGCTCAGAGTTATGCCGCCTTCCGAATTCCCCATCTTCCTAGGCCTAGGCCTAGGATCTTCCTGAGGATTCTCATCTCTCTGATTTTCAATTTCTCTACCAGACCTCTTCAGTTCAAGGAAAGACACTCCATGGCACACAGGGCTTCTGGTCGTAAGAATGATGTGTAGTGCTTAAGTTTCGGATTACGTGACAGGCATTTCTTCTTGTAAGTGTTCTTAGTCAGACGATTAGCCTATCGACTATTCTACCTATATTCTAACTTGTTGACTCTCTTGGATAATGATGCTCTTTCTGATAAGTAGGGTTCAATCCATTCGCCGAGATACTTGATTTTCTCAGTCCTCTTTATGTTTTCCTGCTCTAGTAACATCTCTCTGTTTGCTTCTCTGCTGCTGGTGAAGAATTCTGTTTTCTCCAGCGACACTTGAAGACCCACTTTGGCAGCCTGTTTCTGAGGCAATTTACCTGCATTTTTGCCATCTCAAGAGAATCTGAGCACCCAAATTGATCAGTTTCGTGCGCCATTCTCTCATAACCATTTCAAGGACACAGTTGAAGAGAAGTGGGGAAATTCCATCTCCTTGTCTCACTCCAGTTTTTATTTCGAAGCTTTTTGAAATCTCGCCTCAAAATTTAACCTTGGAATGGGTGTTGACATGGGTGTCAAAGTTTCTATTATGAGTCTGCTGGTTCTGTTGTCCAGCCCTAGTTCTTGGAGTACCTTTTTAAGCGTTTCTCTATCAATGGAATCTTAGGTCTTAAATCGTAAACCTAAAATCAACAGAGGTGACGACCACCTTGCGGTTTCTTATCTTGGAGTATGCAAGTACAGTTTTAAGATTGAGGATCTGTTCAACACAAGATCGGGTCTCCCTGAAGCTCTTCTGGTATTTTCCAAGTTGACTATCCATCTGATTTTCTGCCTTTGTTTGTAACGCCTTCGAGAGAATCTTGTATGTTACCGGTACGAAACAAATTCCACGGTAGTTGTTTAGATCAGTAAAATCTCCCTTTTTGTGAAGCGAATGGATCAGAGCAGATTTCCAGTCGGGTGGTAATTTCTCTGTTTCCCAGATGTCCTGGATAATCTCGGTGAACTTGCGCACGGCATTGTTTCCAGCACCTTTCCCCAGTTCAGCAACGATAAAGTCCTCTCCAGCTGCCTTATTATTCTTAAGATGTTGAATGATCTGGCCAACTTCTTCCAATGAAGGGGGCAGCAAGTCCGGGTTTGGTGTGGTTTGTTTATACTCGAAGTCTTCGCTGGGTGGGTCACAGTTGAGTAGATTTTTAAAGTACTGAGCCAAAAGGTGGCAGTTGTCCTTGTCGTTATAAGCCAGGTTGCCTAGTGAGTCTCTGAAGGCTTGGCGGAGCGTATTTTCTGAGTGTCTGCTTGAAGGTTCCAAAGAAATCTCTGGAGTTATTTTTAGCAAAGCTCTCTTCGATTTGGGTTAGTTGGTTTTGTGTGGAGGTTCGTTTGGTTTCTCGAATTATCTTGGCTGTAACCTTTTTTTTTCAAATATGTAAGCCAATTTTCCTTTGTCTTTTTAGAATTCCAGTTCACCCAGGCTGTCTGTCTTTGGTCTATTGCATTGTCACCGTCTTCAGTCGACCACGGATGTTTCCTTCTTCTAGCGAGATGGGCGAGTTCATTGGGCGCCTTGACAAGAGTCTCTTTCAGTTGGTAACAGTTGTATAGATCTGTATTAGTCAGTCTCTGTTTTACTTCTTGACTGTTCCTAAGTCGATCTACGTCAAATCTTACCATTTTGAGGTTCTGTGTAATCTAGTGTTTCTAGCCTGGAGTCTTATTTTGATCTTTGAGAGGTAGTGGTCTGAGTCCAGATTGGCGCTTCTTAGTACCTTTACGTTTTGTATTTCCTTTCGAGATTTTCTTGAAATGGCCACATGATCTATCTGGAATTCACCCAGGTTGGTATTAGGTGAAATCCAAGTCTACTGCTTCCTTGGCAAGTGTTTGAAGGTTGTAGACTTCACGAGCAATCCTGAAGTCCTACACAGATCCACCAATCGTTCTCCGTTGCGGTTGGTTCGGTTGGTTCGCTTATGCGCCGGATAATTGCCCACTATGTTTCTGTATTTTTTCTCTCTTCCCAATTGAGCATTGAACAACACCTATTCTATTGTAATGAATTATTTGCTTAATTTTGTCTATCTGGTTAGATCTGTGTAATCTTAATAGTTGTTATTATGTATAGTTTCTATCTGTCTGTGGGTATCCGGATATTTGTTCCCCAGTCATTTATTCCTCAAGAAAAAATCTTCTGCCATTTTCTCGCACTACAAGGTGCGAGAAAATAAAAGGAAACAGAAATAAAACAACAGAAATAAGCTAAAAGAATAGAAATAAAAGCTAAAATTAACAGTTATGAGCGATTCCACGAAAAAAAAAGGGAAAAAAATCACATTAAAACGTCTTTCTACGAGAGATGCTATTCTGGAGCGAGCTACAATCCCGATACTGTTTGACAGGGCTGGTCTAAGCTTCCGGCAATGAACTGCTCGGGCTTCAGCTCGGTTAGGCAATATTTCTTGCTGAAAGGTTTCATAAATCATTCGTAAACATTTAATTTCCAGATCGATGGATGATGGGCGCCGATCGTTTGAAGAAAGCCCCGATTCCAGCTTTCTATGTCTTTATTCGTCTTCGACAGCATCCCGAGGTAGAATATATCATTACAATAAATATACAATCTAAAAATAAATATAAAATGATTTAAGATGAAAACTACAGAATTTACATGTTAAAGTCTAAAGAATCCTCCTCCTCCTCCTTGATCTAGTCGAATCGCCTGTTTATTCTTCGTCAACTTGCCTATTGCTCTGCATTCAGGTTGTCGCACCATCTCTTTCGAGGACGCCCTACGCTCCTGTGCCGCCGTGGTGATTTATCACGAGTAACTTTTACTATTCTCCTGTCGTCTATCCTATTTATGTGTTTATTTATTAAAGTCTAAAGAAAAAATGTGTTTATCTAAACAACTACCGTGGAATTTCTCTCGTCCCGTTAACATACAAGATTCTTTCGAAGACGTTACAAACAAGGGCAGAAAATCAGCTGGATAGTCAACTTCTGGAAAGATGGATAGTCAACTTCGGGCTTCAGGAAGACCCGATCCTGTGTTGAACAGATCCTCAATCTTAAAACTGTACTTGCATACTCATAGCATAGATGAGAAACCGCAAGGTGGACATCGCCTTTATTGATTTTAGGAAGGTCTACGATTGCATTGATAGAGAAACGGTTAACAAAGTACTCCAAGAAATAGGGCTAGACAACAAAACCCGCAGACTCATCCTAGAAACTTTGACCAACACTCATTCCAAGGTTAAATTTAGCGGCGAGATTTCAGAAAGATTCGAAATAAAAACTGAAGTGAGACAAGGAGATGGACTTTCACCACTTTTCTGCAACTGTGTCCTTGAAAAGGTTATGAGAGAATGGCGCAAGGGACTGATCAATTTGTGTGCTCAGGGTGCTATCTACCTGGGACGTAAAGAACGATGGACTGGTTGTAGATTGCCTAGCCTTTGCAGATGACATGGCACTGTTTGCTGATTCTCTTGAGATGGCAACAATGCAGATAAATTACCTCAGAAAACAGGCTGACAAAGTGGGTCTTCAAGTGTCGCTGGAGAAAACAGAATTCTTCACCAACATTAGAGAAGCAAACCGAGAGATGTTACTAGAGCAGGGAAACATCAAGAGGACTGGAGGATTGAACCCAACTTATCAGAAAGAGCATCATTATCCAAGAGAGTCAACAAGTTAGAACTAGCTTATCGACTGACTAAAAACACAACAAGAAATGCCTGTCACGCAATCTGAAACGTCAGCTCTGCACATCAGTTTTACGACCAGAAGCCCTGTATGCCATGGAGTGTCTTTCCTTGAACCGAAGAGGTTTGATAGAGAAATTGGAAATTAGAGAGAGGAAAATGCTCAGGAAGATCCTAGGCCCGGTAAAGGAAGATGGGGAATTCCGAAGGCGGTATAACACTGAGCTCTACGAATATATTGAGATGCTCTCTGACTGTGCAAGGAAAAGAAGAGTAGCTTTCTATGGCCTCATTGCAAGATTGCCTCCAAACGGACTAAGCAACCGTCTGTTCACCTTCTGGCAAAACAAGAAGGTTCGTACCACTTGGTTGACAGAAACCGAGAAGGATATTAAAGAACTGGGAATAACAGATCTCCAAAACAGACAGTCTGTGAGACGCAGCCTGAAGGAAATCCGTGGATTTCAGGAAAAACCCCGAAGGAAAGGTACCATCTGGAAAGAAAAAAGAAAGGAGTTATACCGGCAGAAGATGCGACAATACTGGGCAAAGATCAAAGCCCAACAGTTGAACAAGCGTGGTACAAAGTAGGGCTATTCGAAACAAGAAGAAGAAATGTGTTTATTAGCAAAATGAAAAATCTGTTAATAAATGCACCTACATCAAGCAATAATATGTACGGCGAATAAATTACTGGAGAAAAAATGACTGTGGAACAAGTTACTGGGGAACAAATGTATCAGGGAATAAATTGTCGGGGAACAAGTGACCAGGAACAGATCACCGGGTACAAATGACCAGAGAAATGATGTCATCAAATGATTATGAACAAATGTCCGGGAAGCTGCCTTTGTAATTTTGAAAATTTCTTTTAATATTTGTCTATAAGTCTAATCTTAAATCTTGAAATCAACGTACATCGAGTATTATTCTATTACAGTCAATAAACAGGTGTTGTCTATAGCAGACAACTATCTGAAATTTTTAACAAATTATTAAATTTTATACACAAAATATTAATTTGGAAGCTAAATTGGAAGCTGGGTTTTTGACTGGATTATTAGTTATATATTTAATAGCAAATAGTAAAGATTATTTTTGAAGTGAAACTTTTTAGGTGCAACTGGTAGAAACTCAGATCTTTTTTCTGACGGAAGTAACTTTAAGTAAAATCTATATTCTGCCTAGGTTGCTTCCGATTTTGATAATTTTAAATTTTGTAGAAATGAATCAATAGATCAGAGTTTAGTCGCCTAAAAATACAAATGTGTTTTCATCATCATTGTCACTTTTTGAAGTAAAACTAAAATTTCTTCGATCGATTGAGTGATAGAATTTCGTAAATGTTACATTATAAAGCATGACAAGTCTATGCTTCAATTATTAATAATTATTCTTATTTTATTTATAATCATTTTGTACAACAAACTTAATAAAAATATATTGTAAAGACGGACATCTACGTAAAAGTATATCTATTTAAAACAACATATAAAACAAAATTTAAAGACAGGTTTTTTATTTCTCACTGTAGTTTGTTTAAACTTAAATTATCAACAAACATTATCAAATTTTATTTTCTAACTATTGGGCTGGCAACTAAGTTCATTCCGTTTTTCAATTTTTTTTTTAACCGTTTGGTTCAATTCCCTATTATTGAATATGCATCAATTTTTTTTTATATGCTTAATTCGCTTTTTTTTTCGTCAACATGGTATAAAATATAAAAACTGTTGAAAATGTTTAAATTAGTTTTTAACATAATATATTTTTAACATAATTATACCGATTAAATTTGACCTGTTTGAACGGTCCCAGTTATTGCGCGCCTTGGATGACGTCGCATAACACTTGACATTCAGTGCTGCGTAGCCTATTTACATGGACAGTTAAGGATTTTCAGTTTGAATTTGCTATTTCGATAATCGAAAAAAGCTAAAAAAAACATTTTATAGATATTGTATAGTACCGGAATGCAAAAACACTATTATAAGTAGACCAGATAAAGTGTTTGACAAAGTCCCAATCGAGGTGTATAGTCCACCCTACCTACATAGACGCCGATAAATGTCAACGTGCACGTCACATACAATAACGACCAATGGTGATGCGTTTCGCAAATTTGAATTTCACTCGCATATTTTGGACTTTTTGATTTAAGTTTTGTCATTAAATACAAACTGAATGAGAAAATAATGGTATTGGTGTAATGTCAAGATCATAAACTATCGTGGATAAAAAAAACAAGCAAATTTAAATCACTTGCATATTCCCTATTGGTAATGGATAATCCCTATCCAGTACCAATATACGCGCAACGTCATTTTAAGCGGATGAAGAACTTGTTTCACGCGTTGTCGTTTCTTTACAAGGGTTTAGGTCATTTTTTGCGCTGCTTCATATAAATATACAGGTACCATTTTACATTGTCAATAACGATTTGGTGAAGTAATCGTTGTGTGTGTCCATGAGTTGAGCGGTGACGAGCAAGCAAACCAGCAGAGATTGTGCCTCGTTGATAATTGATTATTATTTGTCACTTGAAGCACGCCAACCCATGCTTCACACTTCTGAACATTTCCCATCGACTGAAGATGTTTCTCTATAGCAGTGTGGGTTGCATTCCATTTTCTCTGCCAGTTCGTCCCTTGTCCATCGAACTCGGCGGCACGCCGATAACGGGGTGCATCTTTGAGGTCAAAATTCCTATTTTTGAAAATGGCTTTTACTTGCAGTGATTGGCAGTACTTTCAGCTATGACACCTTCTACGTACACAGCACAAATGTCGCGAGCTGACTTTGCGCCCTTGTTTAAAAGCAAAAAAAGGTGTTGAAAATGCCCATTTTTGTCAGCTTGACATTCCGTTTTAATGAAAATTAACATAAATGAACTCGAACATGCAAACAAAACGTAGATTCCGGTAGAACAAAACATCCTCTTTCGAATGATTTAAACCATTATGGCAAAGACATTTAATCATGGGCGTAGCCAGGATTTAGTTAAGAAAATACAGTAACAGAAAAGCACCAATTTACTTTTTAAACTGATACACAATGGTTCCTAAACTTCACATCTTCATGTTCTCTTGAAGAGGGTCGTTTTTACTCGTCTCTTTATTTCAATATAACATTTATGTATATATTTTGCATATTTCGGGGGGAGGGTTTGAACAACCAACCCCCCCCCCCCCCCACGGGTTTCGCCCAAGCATTTAATGACATGCGGAATGTTAAAATTAAGAAAAAGCTGCATGATCTTAGTTGCCAACCTAATAGATTAGAGTCTAATAGAGGGTTTCTTAAACTTATTTAGTCGCGGACTACCTCTTGAACGAAAATTTGTTTGCGGACCCCCTTTTGAGGAACATTTTTTCTTGTTGACCCTATCCCCCACCCTTGGCATTTTACGTCGTTCTTGAGACTTAATTTCTTTCGTAAAAATAAGTTTTATTTATAAAAATAAGTTAAAAAATCTCATAGGTCCGACGTTATAGAAGTAATAAATCTTGGTAAAAATGTATGTTTATTGAAATCATTGGTTATTTTAATAAATAGTTTATTCAAATGCACATTTTGAAAAAGCAATTAAGAAAGTTATGAATCACAATCCATTAAACTCATACAAACATTTTTTGCTTAAAAATTGTCAAAAAATAGTTTAAGTTTTCGATAAATAATTTCTACTTAATGAGATGGATGCAGACTAAAGTTGCAGTTGTTTTCTTGAAACCCGAACCGCAACGTCGAGCTCTACATTGAGTTTGTTTCTATACTTTGATTTCATATATAAGAGTACCGAAAAGATCTATTCTTACATAACTTTTATTTTGGATTTTTGTACGATTTTTCCAAGTGTTGACTTCATTTTTAAGTTAACTAAAAATAGCAAAACAAGTTGTTTATAGAGATCCCTTTTCTTATGTAGTCTTGAATCTCTTGTTTAGTCTGACTCTTCTCTGTTTAATTTCACATGTTTAGCCTTGAATCTCTTATTTAGTCTGTCTCTTCAGTGATTAATCTCATCTGTTTAGTCAAAAAAAACCTTTTTATTAACTTACATTTTTTTAACTTTATTTCAAGATTAATTACTACCAAATTGAGAAACAGAAAGTCGTTAGATAAGAAGATTTTAAATATTAAAATTGTATAATATTTAATTCTCTACAAATTCTATTTGAAACATTTTGCAATATTTTGCTTAGTTACAGAGTTATCTTCGCATTTTTGAGACAAAAAAAAATAAAAGATAAGCAGGGTTTTGACTTTGTTTAAGGTTGATTATTACCAAATTACACAGTAAAAATCCAGATTAAAAAGATTCTTATATGAAATTTAATTCTCTACAGGTTTTGATCGAAATATTTTTCAAAATATCTCTTATTGCTAGTATTAGAATTATTTGAGAATATTTGCCAGGACTAATATTTGACAGGAAAAATGTGAAACAAAAGTAATATTTTGATATACAAGGCTTATTATTACCAACTTGACACGTAAAATTATTATGATTTTTTTTACATATAATTTAATTTTATTTAATACAGAAAATTTTATGTGAAAAAGTTTTATTTGAATTTTTTGTTTTGTTTAATTTTCGAGTTATTTTTCAATATTTGATACAAGAAATGTAGAACAAAAAAAAGTATTAAAAATTTATTGTTAGATTGTTTCAATATTGAATAGTACCAACTTATCAGACAAAAAATCACTAAGCAACGAATTTTTTTAGATAAAATTTAAGTCTCTTTATATTTTATTCGAAAAAAATTTCAAAATTTTGTCAAAAGACGAAAACATACGAAACAAAATATTTTATTACTACCAAAACTACAATTGTGAACTTTAAGGATGATTTGGATATGTTTCTATAATTTTTATTAATGATTAAGAAACAATACAAAATTGTATATTAATTGCTATACAGGGTGTTAGGTAAACATCCGGCAAAAATTCAAAGGGGTTTTCCTTGGCCTATTCTATTATTAATATATTTTATCGTATGATGATTTTTGAAAAACCCTTTGTTTCGAAGATACAGGGTGCATCAAATTTGCGACATCCATATTCGATATTTGTTGAAATCATTAATGTAAATAAAAGTATGGTAGTACAAAAAATAAGTATATTAAGTACAAAAAATTGTTGACGATAACTTGGAACGGCTGTTTTATCTACTAATGTACAAGTGGATTTCATTTGTATACGTCTCGTCCGTGATTATCACTTGTATCGGTCGCAGTTGTTTAAATTGGGTGACGTTAGGCTGTTTGTCATATCTTTAATAGTTAGTGAGGTCCTCTATCATGTATACGAACGCCGAGATGATAGACATGTATTTCATGCATGGACTTGCTGATGGCAATTCATTACAAGCTAGACGATTGTACAATGCACGGTTTCCTAGCCGCAATATCCCCGAGCAAAAAATCTTCGAAAACATTCATCGACGTCATCGTGAAACAGGCACATTGAAACGAAATGGTGGGCAATTAAGATCAATGACAGTAAGAACGGTACAACTGGAACAGAATGTGATGGACATGATAGAGGAAGATCCAAGTACTGATACGCTACAAATTGCCAATTCTTTGAATGTAAGTCATTGAACAGTTGGGAAAATTCTGAAGGTCAATTTGTTGTATCCATACCACATTCAAAGTGTTCAAGCACTACTATCTGCTGATTACCGTCCACATATTGCGTTATGTCAATGGCTTTTGGAAACATTAGTTCTAATCCCTCAATTCTTGACACATATTATTTTAACCGATGAAGCCAGTTTTTGCCAAGAAATGCAATATGGAATTTTCACAACAGCTACGTATGGGCAGATGAAAATCCGCATGAGATAGGTATGTGAAGATCGATTTTCAATCATCAGTTCTCCTTGAATTTTTGGGTCGGAATTGTGGGTAACTATCTAATTGGACCGGTATTTGCCACTAGCAAATCTTACGAGATGTATCGCATATATGTAGTACTGTCTATATTGCGTCTCTGGAGGCAATAGTTCCGCAATCAAAACGAGATATCAACCATATTGCTGTACCGTAGTCTGAATACCGTAGTCTGACCGCTCGTTCGCTTGCGCCAACTACCAACCAATTGGAAGCACAAAATTTGATTGACACTTGACTCGAGGAGACAATTAAAGTGTGCCTAATCTAATTTTAGTGTTTTTCCACATATTTGTTTTTTTTTCTCGTTCTATGGTGTGCTTAATCCATATATCTAGTTTAATCATGTTGACAAGTTGTTACTTGTGTTTGTCGATACAATCCCCGCGTCCATTTGCAAATTAATAACAAATTTATATTTAAATGTCCGCATTTTTCACGAAGCCGGCAAAATGTGTGCAAAATATGAGTACATTCGTCAGAAATATACCAAGTTAGTTTTATTTAAGTATCAAAATTATTTTGGTTCTATTATTTCAGTCATTGATTTATTGCTGTTCACTGCCCATTTCATAGTTTTTCACATAGGTGTATGGAAAATTCGGAATGCAGTATGGGCTACACTGTATTACATACTTACAATTGGATAGGGATGTGACATTGAGTGAAAAAAATCGATTTCTTAAAAATCGATTTTTTGCTTTTCACAATTAATCGATATAGGAAAAATCGATTTTAATTAGAAGAAATAATCGATTTTTGTGAAAAAAATCGTTTTTTTTCTATTCAGGAAGGCCAGAGCCCTTAGGAACTTTAATTATAAATTCATTTGGCATCGGGATGGGTGTATATATGTTCGCAAAGACGAGTCTACAGGCCCTATCAGAATAAGAAGCGAGAGTGATCTGGATAACCTATCCTATTATTAGGTTCATGATCTCTTTGTTGTTGGAAAGGGTAATAATTCACTTATTGTTGGAGCTGTATACAGACACAGGTGGGCACAATTAATCCAAAAGTTAACTTCGTTAATCGTTAACTCGTTAATAAAAAAGTTAACTTCGTTAATCATTAAAGCGTTAAAATTTCAAAAATTTAACGCAAGTTAAGGTTAACCGTTTAAAGTTAGCCGTCCAAAACAATACAATGTATCCTTTGTATGTACAATATATCCTTCTTCTGTTTTTCTCGGGCCTAATATTTTTTGAATGATTTTCCCTTCTTCTTTCTTCAAATTATCTTAGGTTGAGTGCTAGTGTTTCACTTGCGTATAGTGCCATTGGTTCGATTACCGTTTTGTAGTGTCGGATTTTAGTGATAGTTGTGGCTGTCGTGCCAGCTGGCATCTTCATCTTCCATAAACCGTTCAAATCTTTTTTTTTATGCCAGATAATAGGGCATTGGCCAAAGGGGTACATCAGCAAACGGCTTTCTTGCCTTTTCTCTGGATTTTTTCTCTTTTGCGTGGCGCATAATTTAAAAAAAACAAAAATGACAAAATTTCAACAAACAATCAATGTAGTGGGTTAAAGTTAACGGAAGATCAATTTAACGGAAGTTAAGAAAAGCGTTAACATTTTTTTGAGTTAACTTAAAAGTTAATCAGTTAAGCATATTGTTAACTTCGTTAATTAACGATTAACGGATTAACGAGTTAATGCCCACCTATGTATACAGATCACCTGGTGGTAGAATTACGGACTCCATTAATGAACTTGAATATTTACTAATAGGGTTGAAGATGCAAAATGACAACATCTTGTGTATGGGAGATTTTAAAATTGACATTTCACGGCTCACAAATAATAAGGTCATAGAGGTCAATAACATGATTGATGCATGTGGTTTTCACCAAATAATCAGTGATCCGACGAGAATTAGTCACACAAGCTTGTCGCTAATTGACTTTATTTTGGTTAATGATCACAATATTGTGAAAAATGGCTACGTAAGAGATGTAAATATGTCGGATCACTGCTTGGTAGGTTGTAAGCTGATGTATAGTGATAGTATCTTGGCGAAAACAACATATATGAGGCGCATACTCAGCAAAATTAACATGAATCAATTTAAAATGGACTTGTCAGCTTAAGGACTAGATGATATCTATATAGTACCGGATATAAACGCTAAAATAAAAATCTTTACTGAGAGAATAATATTTCTGTTTGATCACCATGCACCTATTAAACAATTAATAATCAATAAGCCAAAAAACCTTGGGTTACACCAAATTTAAAAAAGATTTATAAGATGAAGAATGACGCATATTCGAAATATAATAAGACTGGGTGTATTTCTGCGAGAAAATGTTTCAAGGATTTGCAAAAACTTGCAAGAATTACCACGTGACAAGAAAGACGAGCGTATTTGGAAAGTATCATAACTATAGGTGAGAAAATATTATTTTGCAAGTTTTAAAAACATGAACACTACCTGCTCAAAGATTAAACCAGGCCTGCCAGAATCATTGGGTAGTGTCAATGATCTAAAAAACTATTTGGTAGGGTCTGCTAACCAACTCGCTCAATAAGTTGATGAAAATACTCTTCTAAGTTATCAATATTCTTTTATAAGGGAAATGTCAGACTTATTGAACCTAAAGCCGGTAACTGAAACTGATATTCACAAAATAATTCTCAATATAAAATCTAGTGCTATGGGCTATGATGGAATAAATATCAACATAATAAAAATTTGGTTGCCTCAGATACTTTCAATTATTGTTCATATAGTTAACTGATGCTTACTAGACAGCGTATTTCCGGACGCATGGAAACATGCATATGTCCACCCAATTGCCAAAAACGCATGCCCTAACTTAATTACTGATCTAAGGCCCATTTATATTTTGCCAACCATTTCCGAAATCCTTGAAAAAGTGGTGGACCTGCAAGTTAGGAAGTTTCTTGAAGTAAATAAAATCTTTCCGTCGACTCAATCCGGTTTTAGAAAAGGTCATAGCTCCACTACAGTACTAATGGACGTAGTTGATGAAATAGCGAGGGCGCTTGATAGCCTCAATGTAGCTGTACTAGTACTATTGGACTTCAGCAAAGCCTTTGATACGGTCAATCATCGTATGCTTCTTAGTATTTTACACTATATAGGAATGTCCAAAAACACTATAAAGTTTTTTGCTAGTTTCTTGCGGGGTAGAAGTCAAAGGGTTACTTTACAAAATGATTTCTCGGAAAGTATAGTTGTAAATGGCTGTGTGCCGCAGGGTTCTGTGTTGGGACCATTATTGTTTATATGATAAGCTTGAACTCGCTGAACGATTTATAAATGATGACTTGAGAAGTATAGCTAATTTCACTACTAAACATTCCCTCACGATCAACCCAAGCAAGACAAAAATCATGGTATTTGCCTCAAAAAGAAAACAAGTGGCTATTAAGGAAAGACTGACAATTACCATAAATCGCCTAAACATATCAAATGAATCAAAAAATCTCGGACTATTAATTGATGACAGATTAAAATTTTCATCACATGTATCAACACCTTTAAAGCGTGTTTATTTAAAATTGAAAGTGTTGCATTCCTGTAGGCGTGTCTTATCTTTGAACTTAAAAATGAAACTAGTGATTGCCTATGTTTTGTCAATGCTTAGTTATCCTGAACCGGTGTATACTAGTTTCATTTATAATGCAGAACGCGCCAGAATACAACGAGCACAAAATAGGTGTATATTTGCGTATTTTCATATCCGTCGCAAAAATCGATTAAAGCGTATAATTTACATAATCGATTTATTAAAAATCATTATTATTAAGAAAATCGACTTTTCAATATCGATTATTTGAAAAAAATAATCGATTAATATGAAAATCGATTATTATTTCACATCCCTACAATTGGACTGGTAAGGGACGTAGACGTTAAAGTTCAAGCATATATTTGCTGTTTAAATTTACCGCATTTAACATTGCGCATTGCGACACCAGCGCAAGCGCACTGCAGATGTTTCACACTAAGGTGTAGCATTAGTGCATGTTTTCTTTCCCTAAATCGGTGAACTCGCTGGCCATTCGATTCCATTCTATATTGCGTGTAGTATGGGAAACGAATTGCCCGCAAGTTCACCGATGTAGTGACCAAAAACTAAATGATGTATTGCAACTTTTTGAAAGAAACATTGGCCGAGGTTCTGTAGGATGTACCATGTTGGCGACAAGAATTGCAATGTGATTTATGAAGGAAGGCGCACGAAGGTTGCTCGTGATTTTTTAGCAGCAACATACGGATATCGCTGGATAGGTCGAGGTAGGCCACACGTATGGCCTGCTCGATCCAAGACTTGAACACCCTGGATTATTTCTTATCGGGCTATCTGAAGTCATTAGTTTATGCTACTCTAGTGGAGAATTTGGGCGAATTGTAACTCATTTTTTTAATTCATTGCGTAACTCAATTAGAAACAACCCTGGTGTGTTTGAAAGAGTGTTTGAAAGATTGAATGCTTACATCCAGGCTGAAGGAAGTCATTTCGAAAATTAATTGTAGATTGAGGTAACTTTGCAGGTACTTTTTGATAATAAAATGTGGTTACTGTCGCAAATTTTGTTCACACTGTATCTTTCAAAGAAAGGGTTTTTTAGAAATCACCATAAGACAAAATATTCTTAGAATAGACCAAGGAATAGCCCCTTGTATTTTTGCAGCATGTTTACCTAACACCCTATA
This sequence comes from Phosphuga atrata, assembly GCA_944588485.1. Lineage (NCBI taxonomy): Eukaryota > Metazoa > Arthropoda > Insecta > Coleoptera > Silphidae > Phosphuga > Phosphuga atrata. Next base: position 18,248,113 of record OX155894.1, on the reverse strand, counting down.
TGATTATAAAAGAAATATTCACAAGTATGATTACATATACATGTAGTTTCTCTAGTTTCGTTATTAGTTTTATTTAACAATTTGATATTTGTATATAATAATATTTTTTATTTTAGATTGATCCAAGAATATCGTGATATTCCTGAGGAATTTGATATTAACTGTGTGGATCCGTTGAATAGATCTGCGCTAACGGCAGCAATCGAGAATGAGAATATTGAACTTATCAAGCTTTTACTGGAGGAAAAAATACAAGTTAAAGTAAATATCAAATTTTAAAAATAATAAATCTTGTCAAGATAGGGTATAGTCTATAGAAAATTTTAATTATCACTGAATCATAGCAGCAAAATAAATTAAAATAAAATTGTCTAAAAACTAAACTAAAATTTACTGACATAAAAAATTCAAATGAAACACCAAGAATGTAGGAATTTTTCCACCAAACTTGGCAGCAATGTTTAACTAGTCAAAGGTAGTAACTAATTCAAATTTCAAAGAGATTAAACAAATGATAAAGATCCTTCTGGGCATGGATTCCACCAGGTTGTCGATTTCTCCATGACCCTGCTTAAACAATCCTATTGGGAGAGGTAAGTTCAATGGAAAAATTGCAACGGAAATTTCCTATTGAATCCTATTGAAGGTTTATTTCCTATAGAAATCTCCTGAATCCCATTCAGTTGTCCTATTGAGATACGCTAAATCCTATTCGATTTCCCATTAGCATTTAATACTATTCAATAGGAATATTGTGGTCTGAGAATTTCCTATAGCATAATCCAGAATCCTATTTGATTCTTCAATAGGATTGTAGTAAATTGAATAGGACTTCTCAGATTATAATTCCCCTATTGAAAAGAGTCAATTCCCTTGTAGAATCCTATTGAAGTTTATTTGACAATTAAAATAATTTCTAAGTTGTATTTCCCTATTGACATCTTTAAATCTCCTATTGGATGCTGGTAAAACCAAACCTATTGAATATCAAAGAATCCTATTGAGGTTTATTTAAAAATAAAAATAATTTCTAAGTCGTATTTCCCTGTTGACATCGATTCATCTCGTATTGGATGTTGGAGGAGTCAATCCTATTGAATATCAAATAATCCTATAGAGGATCATTATAAAATATAAATAATTTCTATGTTATATTTCCCTATTGACAACTATTATTCTCCTATTTAACATTGGTGAAGCCAAACCTATTGAATGATGCAGAATCCCATTGCGAAATTTAGAAATAAAGATAAATTTGCTAAGTCGCATTATCCCATTGAATCACTTGGTTTCCTATTTAGATCTCTACTTTCATTTCCTATACAAACTTTTCATTTCCTATAGAATCGCTAACATCCTTTTAGAATCATAAACCTATTCAAAACACCTATTCAGTTGTTTCAATAGGAAAGCCCTAAATCCTATAGGTTAACGATCAATATTTTAATTCCTATTCAGATTTGTATAATCCTATTAGGCATTTTCAGGTTGCCAGAAATTTCTTAACTTTTCCTATTCAAATACAAATTCAATAATAATAATTCAATAAATTCAAATTCTGAAAAAGCCTATAGGATTTAACCTTTCCCAATAGGAATGTTTAAGCAGGGGAGGTACTGCATCCCAGGCAATCTGTAGTTCATGCCGGAGAGCTTCTAGTGTCTGTGGAAGATGGGCTAATTGCTTGAGTCTTCTACCCATCATGTCACACACATGTTCGATGGGCTTGGTGGCCACGGAAAGATATTGACGTTAGCCTCTTCAAAGCGCTCCATAGAATGTCTTGCAATGTGGAGACGAGCATTATGCTGTTGGAAAATCGGGTCCACCAGCTCCTACAGGAATGAAAAGATATGGGGTTCTAACACTTCATCAACATATTCTGGCCATGGCCATTCATATTGATTCAGATAAATACTAACTGAGACCTGCTTCCATAAACAGTAGAACCCCATATCATAGCCCCCACTGTGTGGTGCACATGCCGCTCAACAGAAAACTGCACATGGCGACCTTCTCCACGTTTACCTCTGACCCTCATGCGATCATCGTGCATTCCCAAGCACCATGAGATAAACGTTGCTGTCAATGACGAGCCGTCAGCGGAAGCACAAGATGTGATCGATAGGACTGCAAGCCTAAAGATCTAATTCGTCGGTAAACTATAAGGAGGGTTACAGGACGTCCTTCGTTTCCAAACAATTGATCGGCTATTGATATTGTACTCGAGAATCGGTCCCTTAATGCCATTAATTGGAGATTACTGTCCTGGACCACATTTGTCTGGCTTGGCCATCTACTTCCTCTTCTACGAAGTTCTTGACCTTCTGTAGGCCATGCTTGATAACATCGTACTATAGGCATAATCGCAACCTCAAAACGCAAAGAAGATCTCAAAAAGAAAAGAATTCCAACCAAAAACAATATCGAAATCGACTTAATCTTGCAAGAAATACAACCGATATATCGATTGTAATAATAAGTAAAACGCCAAATTTGCAATCGCCACTGGATTATTTTAAATAAAATTTTTATCAAGTACTACCTTTGAGTAGTTAAACATTTTTGTTTGGTTCAAGTTTAGTCTAAAAACTCCTACCCTTTCTTAGTGTTGCATGTTGTCACAGAATAGTAGAGTAGAATAGTATAGAATATTTTTATTTAAAACCTAAAAATCTAAACAATCAAATTAAGTAAGAAAATTCTTGAATTTAATATTAGACATGTTGTATTTGTATTACAATTAGTTTATTTACAATAAGTTATTTTATTTATAAAACTATCTATATTCTTCAGACTTAATTTCTTTGTCTATTTTAGTATATTTTCTCTTTGGCAATTTACAATATTGTATATTTTTTTTTAACCTGTTGTAAACCATTGTTTTCTCTCATTATATATTTTGTTTAATATTTAGGATGGATTATTGCACGCAATTAAAGAGGAATACGTGGAAGGTGTTGAAATTTTGTTGGCATACGAAGAAGAAAACCATGAGCCCGGAAAGCCTTACGTAAGCGAATTAAAAGTTAATTTTATACAATTATAAGCATTTAAATGTGCATAAATAGAGTAACATAACTTATGCTTTCGCTGAGCAAATTACAAAACGAATTGTAGAACGGTATTTGTTTATCTGGGGCGGAAGGTAAATAAATAATTTCTATTTTAAAATTAAATGATAATTGTTGGTAGTTTAAACAAATATAAAATGGATGGAAAACAGTTGCAGTGGTTTTAGTTTTTCGAATTGTGTTTGTTTTCTTAACAAAGAGGAATTGTTTCAAATATTTTGATACATTATTGTCATTTTTATTTTTATATGTACTTTGCCAAGTGAAGATTTTTATCAGTGCATTTCCACATATAAATGTCTACTCTTATAGAGAGTACATTTAACAAAAATATTTTTGTTAACGGATTTTCGAATATCTATTTTTTTAATGCTAAAATGAATTTAGTTTCTCTTAAAACGAGTTTATTTAACAGATATAACAAATATTTTTGTCAAAAGATGTAAATCATTTTCAAGAAATTCTAAAAGAATTAAGATTTTGAACATTTTATGGCTTTACTTTCCTTTATAAAATGAATTATTTTAGAAATCAATTCACTTTTAATACACATTCAAAGTAAAAATACTTTTTAAATTATGCTTTATATTTCTAATTATTTATTATGTTTTCTTCTTCTTCTTTCGAATAGGCCCACTTTGGACCACGCTTGTTTAACTGTTTGGCTTTGACCTTTGCCCAATATAGTCGCATCTTCTGCCGGGTTAACTCCTTTCTCTCTTCTGTCCAGGGGGTACCTTTCCTTCGGGGTTTTCCTGAAATCCACGTACTTCTTCCTTGAGGGTGCGTCTCACAGACTGTCTGTTTTGGAGAGCTGTTATTCCCAGTTATTTAATATCCTTCTCGGTTTCTGTCGACCAAGTGGTACGAACCTTCTTGTTTTGAAAGAAGGTAAACAGACGGTTGGTTAGTCGGTTTGGAGGCAATCTTGCAACGTGACCCTAGAAAGCTACCCATCTTTTCCTTGTACAGTCAGAGAGCATCTCAATATGTTCGTAGAGCTCAGAGTTATTCCGCCTTCGGAATTCCCCATCTTCCTTTACCGGACCTAGAAACTTCCTGAGAATTGTCCTCTTCCTGATTTCCAATTTCTCTATCAGACCTCTTCGGTTCAAGGAAAGACACTCCATGGCATACAGGGCTTCTGGTCGTAAGACTAATGTGTAGCCTGTTTTCTGAGGCAATTTACCTGCATTGTTGCCATCTCAAAAGAGTCAGCAAAAAGTGCCATCTGTCAAAATGTCATCTGCAAAGGCCAGGCAATCTACAACCAGTCTATCGTTCTTACGTCCCAGGTAGATACTACTCTGAGCACCCAAATTGATCAGTTCCTTGCGCTATTCTCTCATAACCTTTTCAAGGAAACAGTTGAAGAGAAGTGGGTTTGAAGAGAAGTTTTTATTTCGAAGCTTTCTGAAATCTCGCCTCTAAATTTAACCTTGGAATGGGTGTTAGTCAAAGTTTCTATGAGTCTGTGGGTTTTGTTGTCTAGCCCTAGTTCTTGGAGCACTTTCTTAGGTTTTTTAGTGATCCCAGCTGTTTAGATCTGTATTGTTCATTCTCCGACTTACTTCTTGACTGTTCTTGAGTCGCTCTACGTCAAATCTTACCATTTTGGAGGTTCTGTGTAATCTAGTGTTTCAAGGCTGGAGTCTTATTTTGATCTTTGAGATGTAGAGTCTAGATTGGCGCTTCTTAGTACCTTTACGTTTTGTATTTTCGTTTGAGATTTTCGTTAAATGGCCACATGATCTATCTGGAATTCACCTAGGTTGATATTAGGTGAAGTCCAAGTCTTCGGCTTCCTTGGCAAGTGTTTGAAGGTTGTAAACTTCATGAGTAACCCAAAAGTCCTACACAGATCCACCAATCGTTCTCGCTTGCGGTTGGTTCGCTTATGCAACGGATAATTTATAATTAATTATAATATAAAAATATTTTACTAAATTATATGGAAAAAACAGGCTATTGTTTTTTTTTTAATCAGTGAAAACCTTTGTTACCCTAATGTGTAAAGCTATTTATTACAATATCTTTTTATACCATACAACGGATAAAATAATAACGGATTTTATTATTCGCATTATTTATAATTACAAAAGGACTAAAATATAGTATGTCACACGTGTGTGAAAGGCTTTTGTGCAGTCATGCTCAGCTTCTTTACACACTTATATCATAGCCCTTATATCATTACCATCATCAGCCCTTCTTTACATACTTATATCATAAACTACTATCATTGTCCATATTGTAATTATTTATATTTTCTCCGAGAGGTCAAATTATTTTTTACGCTTAATATATATTTTAAAGCTTAATGTTCAACTGCGTTTTTTCAATTGTCCATATTTTATTGATACTCGAAAAAACACGTTTCGTTGCTGCATTTTTCAAAATAGTTTGATAAGGAATATTATTCTGCATATTATATAGGGATTATAAAGGAATATTATTCTACATACTATATTCAAAAAATGTTTACATATATTTCAATATATAATCCTCCTTTTTTAATGTCACCCTATGAAAATTTCAAGGTGCCGAACAAGGTGCCGTTAAACGACCAGAAGTCAGAAATTTTTATAATAACTGCTTGGAATATCTTGAAAAATGAACAGTTCAATTGGAGGATATTAAAAAATTTCATTGGGTTACATTAAAAATGGAAAACTTGAAACTTGAAGGAGATTTTATGAGAATATGTGGAAAAAATGATAATATATGGAAACTTGAGATTTTATGGGAATATGTGGAAAATCTTATATTATATATTACAGTACATTTAAAATAGGAAATGCAGATATTTTCTAAAAAGCGGGACATTTTAAAAATCGGCGGGACGCGGGACTGTCCTTGAAAAAGCGGGACTGTCCCGCCGAAAATCCCGCGGGACGTGTGTCTATATTAAAATGACAACACGTCCCGCGGGACGTGTGGTCATTTTAATATAGACACTCTGGTTTAATCACTGGGTTATATTGTCTGATTTTAGCATTAATGGATACAGACTTCTTGTTGTACACATTCTTTGTTAGCTGGAATGCCATTTCCATTTTTATTTCTCTTGTTTTATTTCTTTCTTTGTCTAAAGTATTGTGCTGGATGATTTCCCCTATGTGTTTGAATTTAGAAACTTTAATTTGGGCAAACTTTGTTATCATATTGTTCGGTCACCTCTGACCGACCAACCTTCGGTGCCTCTCTGACATTGGTTAGGTACTCTGTCTTTTAAAGAGAAGTTTTCAGTCCTGTCTTTTCAGCTGTTTCTTTCAGAATATTGATCTGTTTTGTTACTTCTTCCAAACAGCCATAACCGCTAAGACATCCGCAAAAGTGAGGCAATCCACTTCTAATCCATCCTTTATTCTTCCTAATCTGAGTTTTTGTATTCCTTCTTCAGTCGTTTTCTTTCTCCACTCTCTAATTGCTTTTTCTAACACACAGTTTCTAACACACAGAAAAGGATAGGTGACAATCCATCTCCTTGTCTTAATCCTGTTCTGATTTTGAAAGGACTTGACACTTCGGAACTTTACTTTTGAGTAGGTATCATTAAGTGTTTCTATGACGATTGCGACTGTTTTAGTGTCTGCTCCGAACTCTCTGAGGATGTTAAATAACGTTGATTTGTTAACGGAGTCATACGCTTTCTTGAAGTCAATAAACGTGATAAAGATGTCTTTCCCTCTTAATCGTCTATATTTAATAATTAACTTCAAGTTTAATATTTGCCTCGCACAAGATCTTCCCTTCCTAAAGCCCGCTTGGTATTCACCAAATTCTTTGTTAAGTTGTTCTTTCAGTCTGTTTTGTAGGGCCCTGGATAGGAATTTTAGGCTTTAATTGCAATTATTATTTTAGTTTTGCTGAAAACAAAATAGAGGTGAATTTGTTTGAATAAGTCAAATATAAAAGCAGATAATTTTTACAAAAACAAAATAGCAAGTTGATGGGTTTGTTCGTCTTGTTATAACAATAATAATAGAGTTTTAAAATTTATAATCATTCCTTACAAAAATGTATTATAAATATTTAAACTTTTAAATTGTGATACTGAAATTATTTATTTTTGTACCCTGTAAAAAAGTCTCACTTTGACTTCTAAGCCATTTTTTATTTTAAATTTAGATTCGCAAAAATGTCGGATTAATTAAACATTTGAAAATTTTGTCTTTTAAACGTTTTTTTTATATTTGTTCTGATACATTAATAAAAAATACATCAACTAACAATTTTTTGTTAGAACTAGCAGATTTATATAAAATGTTGTGTATTGCTTTAAAATTTTCTAATAACTCAATTATTATTTCAAACATAGATGTAATTTCGCAGAAAATTTACTGAATTATAAGTGTTTGTTTGCACAATCAGAAATTGTATCTAAAACAGTTATTTTATGTTATTTCATATTCTTTATGTTTCTATTTCATATTCTTTCATTGTCTTTATGTTATTTCATTAAAAATAATAAATAACATTTGAAAGTTATAAATTTGCAGGAAAATTTTGGTTTTCATTCACAATACACTGGATTTAATATATTCATACAATTCTAAAGAAAATACACTGGTGTGAAACGCAATAACATTCAGCAATAAAAAATTTGCGTAAATTTTTTATAGCAAAAGACTATAACTTCTTATTGATAGGGATTTTTCAAAATTTTCTTCACAGAACTGTTTCACAGTAAGTCACCTCATAAAATATTCCAACAAAATTTAATTTTCTTTTTACACATAGGCATAATAATCATATTAAAGATCAACAAATATTCACATTTACTCACTTCTTAAACGCGGAACGTCAAAGTGTATTATTTTCCAAAATTTTCCAACATAATTTCCACCATCTATTAGGCCACAGTATTGCCTTCATTTCTCATGCAGGAAATTTTCCAAAATTCCTAATAATAAGCGCACAGCGATTATTTAAAAAGTGCATTCCACACAGTTGACATTTAATAGAAAAATCCAAAGAGGTAGTAATTTTCAACATTTCTCAATTTTTCTTTCAAATATCACTAGAGAATGGATGTACCTAACAACGAAATAAAACATTTTTCGAAATGTAAAAAAACAATTGAATAACGACCAATCTTAAAATGCAGCTGCTCCATGTAGCACCGTTTCACAGCCAGAACGTCAAATTGCAGTAAATTTTAACTTTTCTCAAATTTTCTTTCACACATCACTAGTGAATAAATGTACCTAGACATGTGTAAGAGCTTTTGCAAAAATTCGCAAAAGTAAATGTATTCCACCCCACTTTCGTTCGCCGGGTTAAAATTTTAAGTCATCGTCAAATGCAATTATTCTTGCGATTTTTTTAAATGCTTAGACAGTTATGTAGATATATTCATCCCCTAGTAGGAAATTAATGAAAATGTGCAAAAACTTAAAATTTAGAGCAATTTGACGGTCGAGCAATAAAACAATGCTGCGTCGAGTGAGTGCATTTTAAGTCATCGTCAAATGTAATTATTTTTGCAATTTTTTTTTAAATGCTTATACAGTTAAGTAAATATATTCATCCCATAATAGGAAATGAAAGAAAATGTGAGAAAAGTTAAAATTTAGAGCAATTTGACGGTTGAGCAATAAAACAGTGCTGCGTCGAGTGAGTGCATTTTAAGTCATCGTCAAATTCAATTATTTTTGCGAATTTTTTTAAATGCTTAGACAGTTAAGTAGATATATTCATAACCTTGTAGGAAATGAAAGAAAATGTTAGAAAAGTTAAAATTTAGAGCAATTTGACGGTCCAGCAATAAAACTGTGCTGCGTCGAGCTGGTGTATTTTAAGTCTTGGTGAAATTTTATTATTTGTACGATTTTTTTTAATGCTTCGATAGATAAGTAGATAAATTTATCCCCTAGTGAGAATTGAAAGAAAATGTGAGAAAATGTAAAATTTACTTCTATTTACCCCAATTGCAATAAAACAGTGCCCGGCGAACGAAAGTGGGGTGGAATACTTTTAATTTATGCAAAAGCTTTTACACATGTCTAAGTACATTTATTCACTAGTGATGCGTGAAAGAAAATTTGAGAAAAGTTAAAATTTACTGCAATTTGATGTTCTGGCTATGAAACGGTGCTACGTGGAGCAGCTGCATTTTAAGTTATTCAATTGTTTTTTATATTTCGAAAAATGTTTTATTTCGTTGTTAGGTACATTCATTCTCTAGTGATATTTGAAAGAAAAATTGAGAAATGTTGAAAATTACTATTTCTTTGGATTTTTCGATTAAATGGCAACTGCGTGGAATGCACTTTTTTAAATAATCGCTGTGCGCTTATTATTAGGAATTTTGGAAAAAATCCTTCTTGAGAAATGAAGGTAATACTGTGGCCTAATAGATGGTGGAAATTATGTTGGAAAATTTTGGAAAATAATACACTTTGACGTTCCGCGTTTAAGAAGTGAGTAAATGTAAATATTTGTTGATCTTTAATATGATTATTATGCCTATGCGTAAAAAGAAAATTAAATTTTGTTGGAATATTTTATGAGGTGACTTACTGTGCAACAGTTCTGTGAAGAAAATTTTGAAAAATCCCTATCAATAAGAAAGTTATAGCCTTTTGAAATAAAAATTTTACGCAAAATTTTTATTGCTTAAAGTTATTGCCAGTTTCACACCGGTAGAAAATACAAAGAAATCGTCAAATATCAAATTCAATATTTTGGAACTTAGTTTAGAAGAGAAATACTAAATTTATGTTGGCTTACCAGAACATGATGAAGTTATGTATTGAATATTTACGTTTACGTTCATTATGTCATTTTTTTCATTGAAGTTACAATTGAGTTACAAGTTTCATTACGCGTTTTTTTAAATGTTGTCAGTGTGTAACAGTTCAAATAAACATTTGGTCGGGCGATTTAAAAATAAATTGCTGAAAGTGGAAGCGTCTGTTCGCGCCGGCAAAACATCCTCTTCAGAGTAGAATCTCTCAAAGATTCTCAAAATCGTTTGAAACTAATATGTGTTTTTTTCTTGTAACGTATACAGATATAGTTTTATTCTAAAAATAAGATGGATTTACTTCCGGAAATCATCCACTTCAAAGAAATTTCATAGAAATATTTGAACAATATTTTGTAATTTCATTTAATAACATGAACTTTATTATTTTTCAATCTCATTAATTATGTAATTTATTTTAACTCCCACAAAGTTTCTTTATTAATTAATAAACGCAAGATTACTTCGAATTTTATCTGGCTTCGAATTTAAGCCGCAGTATGATTTTAAAATTGGAGAAAAATAATTTAAAATAAGTTTGAATTTTAGCTGCATCTTAATTTTACATCTTATAAAGTCGATTAAAAATGTGTGATTTGTTGAAACAATTACTTCATTTACTAATACCTGGGGGCTAGTAACTGGCATACAAATATCTGTTGTATAATTCAATATGCTGGGTAATATTAGCGAAGGGCGTAATTGTTTCAACATGAGATTTGTTTTGTAGTCTTAAAAAGACTTAATAATATTATAGAGCTACGGAAAGGTTGAATATATTTATAAATCAAGCTATATTCCGTTTTAATAAGTTGGTATAATTGTATCTATAAATAGTTTGGTTTCACCCCAATATTCAATTAACATGTTTTTGCATTTAAAACCAAGTGTATAGCTTAGGCATATGGAATGTTGATATTTTAGCTACCTAGTATAAGATACATAAGTTGGAACTGACAAACAAAAGAGAGACGAGTTTCTACTTAAAATGTTCTATTTGTTTTTAATAAAATGTTTTATTTTTTCGTCATAAACAGTTGACAACACTAATTATATAGATCGGGGCTGTCCAACTGTAAGTGCCCCAAGGGCCGCTTTTAAAAAAGCGGGTTGCAAGGCCACGTTACAAAATACTTCGTATGAAACCTTATCAGTGAGTTTTAATATGGTAATATAGGTATGGTTACATATATATATATATATATATATATATATATATATATATATATATATATATATATATATATATATATATATACATATATATATATATATATATATATATATATATATATATATATATATATATATATATATATATATACAAAGGAAGAATGCGTTTACATTATTATTTTAATTTAATAAAAAAATATAGAATATTTACACAAAAAATGGTGTCAAATTTGAGTATGTAAGTTTTCACTAACTAATGCACATAGGTGGGCACAGTTAATCCAAAAGTTAAGTTCGTTAATCGTTAAAGCGTAAAAATTTCGTAAATTTAACGCTTTTAACGCTTTTAAAATTAAGTTAATATTAACCGTTAAAAGTTAACCATCCAAAACGTATACTGCTTTTGGTACCTTTTGGGATGGGGTACATTGGTACATAAAACAAAAACAAGTAGATACATTAATTGAATTAATTATTACAAGCGTCAGTAGCGACCCGCCCTGGCTCGCACGGGTAGCAGAGCATATACACACCTACTATGGAAGACTAAATAATATGGAAGAAACAGGCTATTTATTGTTTTATTTTTTAATCAGTGAAAACTTTTGTTACCCTAAGGAGTAAAGCTACTTATTACAATATCTTTTTATACCATACAATAAATCAAATTAAAACTATTAAAATAAAATCAACCCTTTTCATGAATAATTAAATTTTGCCCATTCTTTCTTGTTTTTTGCCATCTTCAACCCCTCATTCCAGGATATTCCTCTTTCCTTCAACGAATCTGCCACTGCTTTGTTTCATGTTTTCCTTGGTCTTCCTCTTTGTCTTTTCTGTATAGATTCAGCTAGCCATACTCTTTTCGTTTGTCTTCCTTCCTCTATTCTTACTAGATGCCCAAACCATTTTATTCGCCTTTTTTCTATGCTTTCCAGGACTGGTTCGACATTAAGTTCTGCTCTAATTGTTGCATTTCTTATTTTGTCTCTTTTAGTAATAACTTTAGCACTTTATTATTCAATTTATTATTCATAATTTGTCATTAGTTGTACGTTTATGTTGCCTTTCATGAACGTAAGCAGATTAAAATTTTCATCTGACAGTTTGAGCGTTTACCTCTCGAAATATCTTTCCCTGTTGAAAAGAGCCGTTCTACTGTGGCGCTTGATGGAATTGCAGTACTATATTAAAAAAAAAGATTCTTTTGAATTTAAGTCTAGCCAAGTTTTCATCAAATTCTGGCTATGTTTTTGAGAGGTATTTGGCGTCCTCTAGGCCTATCTTCTTCAGACTGAGTAACGGAACTGAAAAAATCTACTTCTTCTTCTTCATTATTGCTGCTTCCGCTAATACTGGCACTATCCTTTTCATTTCCATTTGCTTCCCTTTCTCTATTCAGAGCGTCTTCAACTTTTGCTTCCATAAGTTTCTTGACTTTTGATAACTTGCTGCTATCATACTTTTACAACCACAGTAGTCGCAACTTCGGGTGAAAGGTTGCAGCTAGCTGGCATTCTTCATCTTCCATAAACCGTTCAAATCTTTTTTTATGCCAGATAATAGAGCATTGGCCAAAGAGATACAGCAATGAACCAGGTGACTGATCTTGCAGTTTGAACACTGTTGTCGCAATAATTGGTAATAGAGTTCCAAGATATGCTTGAGATTCAGCTTGAATTAAGGCAAGCGCTCTAGCCACTGGTAACATGACCTGCAAGTAGCCGTGATGCCAAAAGATTCACCAATGCTTTGTTCACGTAATCTTTTAACAGGTTGAGGTGAAAACAAATCGCTTCTACTGCTAATGCTATCTGCATCAACATTAGAAGAATTCAAATTCACAGCAGTTGATGAGGGCTGAAAAGAAAACCGTTCTGAAGGTTTTCTTTTTCCCACGAGTTGACGCTGCTTTTACTTTTTCTTCAAACTGCACATATTTGAATGCATGCGTCGTTTTCACATGTTGTTTGAGATTATTAATACTAGACATGTGAGCCTTTATTGTACAAACATTAGGCAAAAACAGTTAGCATTCAGAAATTAATTTATGTTCTCCAAGTTTTGATTGGTTTTGTTTGATACAGTTTCACTTTCAGAGCTTTGCATACTTTGAGTAGAAGATGTAGTGTTCATGATGTAATCTTGTAAATGTTACACCATCAACTATTTCCACCAAGAACCAACACAAACTAAAAGATAAATAAATGAAGAATGATAAAATATAAATGAAGTCGGTTAAAAATGACGCTAACGCTAAGGAAGTCAGGTTATAATAACTTGTCGTATTCACTTGCACAGAGCAAATAATCAACAGGGTCGCTTTACTTTTTCGGCTCTGTGCTTTCTCGGCTCTGGATTTTTGCTCTTTTGAGCTGTTGCTGTTGCGCCGGGCCGAGCTGGTATGCCCGCGTAGTACGCAGTTCAAACAAAAAATGACGAAAAAATGAATGAAGTCAACAACCAATGTAACGGACTAAAGTTAACGGAAGTTCAATTTAACGGAAGTTAACAAGAGCGTTAACATTTTTTTGAGTTAACTTAAAAGGTTAATCAGTTAAGCGTTTTGTTAACTTCGTTAATTAACGATTAACGGATTAACGAGTTAATGCCCACTTATGCGTAATGCATCAATATTAGCTTTAATATTTGTTGTTGATAAACGAAGCAACTGAGTAAGTGACTTATCAGAGAGGGAACATCTATATTTTGACTTTATAAATTTCATGTTTCATGTTGTTGAGCCCAGTGTCGCAAGTTGAGGTATCGTTCTTCTGGCAGCAACTTGAAAAAGTCCAATCTAGTTTCAGTACTTCCTTGCAAAAAAGGTTCAGATTGCAAATCACACAATTCCAGTTGAAAGTCTGTTCTGCTCACCTTCTTAACTGAAATTGCAAGGGGCTCAGTAGAAACTGAAATTTCTCTTTCGATTTTTTTTAAAGTCGCTAAATCGCTTTTCGAAGTCTTCTGCAATTATGTCATTTCATGTATTTCTGTGAGATAAATTTGAAACATTCTCAAAATCCATCATTTCTTCAAACTGCTCTTAACAAATTATTTCAATTTTATTCTTATATCCATTTATGTGTCCAAATAAGTTGGCAACATTCTGCTGTTTTCCTTGTAGCTTCAAATTCAATTCGTTAATCTGAGTTGTGAGGTCTGTAAAAAATGCAAGGTCTACTAAAAATTGTGCTTCTACCATTTGATTTTTCAGTTTCGTAATGTTGGATTTGACTTCATCTTTAAGCAAAATAGAAATCTCCTTGCGTAGAGCAAAAAAGCGTTGCAAACAGGTTAAACCGCTTAACCAACGAATATCGGTAGTCCCCATATATAGTATATACTTCCTCTAAAAATTTGCGGAACTTTCTGTGAGTCAAAGCACGATTACCCCCTCTAATAATGTTAGTTATTTTAACAATCACTTTCATAACATTCATTTGAAGTGAGGATTTTGCACATAGGGCCTCTTGGTGAACAATACAGTGTATCACAGGATAGTTGATTTTGTTTTGTTTCAAGAGTCCTGCAAATCCAATTTCAGTTCCTAGCTTAGCTCCATCTGTGACCATCTCTGGCTCCATCACTGACAATACAGAAACATTTATCGAATCCCCCGTAGTCTGACACCACCTTTTTTACAACTTAAAAAATATCCATACCCTTGGTTGTACCATGGAAAGCAATAAGATCGGGCATCTCCTCTGCTACACTGAAGTCGTTTTGAATAGTTCGGATAAAAATTACAGGCTGGCTATTGTCGGACAGACCAGTGCTTTCATTTGCGTAGTGAAAAATATTTACATTTTTCAATAGAGTCGTGCAGTTTTTTAGATACATATTGATTAATATGGTCCATCCATCTTGCAATTGTTGCATGCGACGCTGAGACTGTTTCGATTTTTTCCGAAATTTTTGTTTCATTGAATTGTTTTGCCATTTTGATTGTGCACAATTTTTAATAAGCACCCCATCACTAAATGGTTTCTTCTCTTTGGCAATTTCCAGCGCTACTTCGTAAAAAGCGGCAATATTACACTTGTTCAGAGTCAAATTTAAATAAAAAAATGTGTTTGTTGTTTTAGTTTTGTCTTATAATCCGTAATGATAGCCTTTCTTGACTTCTCTGTATATTGCAAAAACGATTTCTCGTGTAACGTAGTGGGCACTTACATATTAAAGCCACCGCAGCGCGAGGTCGCGTTACCTCGCGATATGTGGTCTGGATTTATCTGATCTTATATAACCTAATCTAACCCTTATCCAATATTTTTTCTTATTTCGGATCGAGAGGTCGCGCGGTCTGGATGTATCTGCTCCGTTACAACCTAATCTAACCATCTAATTGGTTCAAATCTGTAGCTGCGGTGGCAGTGTAATGTCGTTTCCAATTTCATTCTTTGGGAACCGATAGTACAGGGATGGCGAACCATTTTGAGTAATGGGTCAAATTTAGTTCATTATATTTTTAGTACTAGCTCGTGGGTCACCATGCCAGTGGAATCACTTGAAAAAGAGGAGGTAGGTCAAAGACTACTTTTCTACGTTCTTGAAGACGTTCTCACTTTTAAAGGCTTTTACAAAATTCAAGTTTCCTTCTTGTTCTACAACTTTTGCTTTGGAAGTAGAGAGCAAAAAATAAAGGCCGAAGTCAAAAAGAGACCATAAGAAATTCTGATATTTTTTACAATAACATCCAATTAGAGGATGTGAAATAGTCAGCTTAAGATATTCAATGTTAGAAACAATATTCAATCTTAGAAACAAAAGTTATTGCCATGACAACAAACAGAAATCGTTTCATAATGAAACTCCATTTGATTTAAATGTATAATATTAATATCCATTCATACACATCCATATCAGTTTATTTTCAGTGAAAGCCTTGACGTTTCAGGAGATGAGTGAATTAAAGTCCAGAAAAAAAGTAATAATAGCTATAGTTGCATCAACTAGCCTTACCAACAGGTTTCCTTTAAAAAGAGATGTCCTCTTTTAAACACATTTTTTGTTTACTGTTTTATATTTTTTACATGTTCAATTCTATTCTATAGTTTTTATACATTCCCAGATTGTTCTCCATTGTGTGTCGCTGCGAGACGATTAATTATAATTAGTGCTATTCGTAACAAAAGACTTTTTGATCTGTCAAAAGACCGGCTTTCCTCATTTACTTCGCGGAAAATAATGGTTGTCTCCAATACTTTGTTAAAAATATCCCCCATTAAACAATTAGCAAAAATATTTAAATATTAGAAATAAATCATGAAGGCCCACCTGGCTAACTAATACAAAATGTGTAACTAAGTCAACACAGTGATAATATTATAACGAAAAATAAGAGAAGCTACCACTTATTAACTAATTAGCGATAAAAATGCAGTACTAGACATGTAGGGAAAATTTGTAGAAGCTAGCACATATTAACCAATTAGCAAAAATATTGAAATGTTAGAAAACAGACTAATTTATTGCAAGCCATCACCGTCAACTCAATAGTGATAATATGCTAGATGCTAGAAAATTACCATTATTATTAAAAAGAAACTATATAAAGTTAATCCTTTGTATACCATGTATGCAATAAATATATTTCTTCTTCCGCTAAATAAAGTTATCAAAACTGAAATTTTAATCTTAAACTGAACAAAAAATTAAATATTTTATTAATTATACAAATGTCTTCTTTTTTGTCTTCAAATCAAAGTCAACAAGTAAATTGACCAAGTAAATTGTTCGCATTTTTTATACAAAGAAGGTGAAATCTGATATATCACGTAACGGACACTAATGAGAACTAAAATCGAACACTTTATCCAGTATGGATGAATCAAATGAAAATGAATTTCCCTTCGTCCCAAATTAGTTGCTACATTTTAATATATTTGTACTAATTATTTCTATTGATGATTTTATGATTTTGTTTTAATATTTTTCAGAGATTTTAGGTTGGTATCAATCATTATTAGCTTGACAAGTACTGCCTTCTTAACTCTATACAGACGAGACGGTTTCTATTACAAATGTAAACGACCTCTGACGATGGTCGGCCCCTTTTTAAGAATTAATAAATCTTTTTATTATATATTACAATTATTATTTTGAAAAATACAAAAGTTGAAAAATATTACAAAAGTTTTAAAGGAAAATCGGAAAAATTGCAAATTTTCCGGTTCAAATTACTTTAAGCGCTAGTTTTTTTCGAAGGCAATTTTCCAAATTCCTGTCTTTCCGAGGGTCTTTTCGAGGAATTTTCTGTTTCTTTGGTCAGGATCCAAATCTCAAATCCGACCGTCAGCAGTTTCCAAATCCTAATTTCCTTCTCGTTTCGCAATTTCCTATCAAAAAGGCAAATTTTTCGGGAAATTCTTCAGTTCCGCAAGGTTTGTTCTAAGATCATAGTTGTAGTTATAAAAAAGGAATTAAGAATTTTCCGACAATTTCTTCAGTTCCAGAATCTAAGCTTCAATTTTTCCGAAAATCGAGGGGAAACTGTTCCAACAACTGTTTCAGTTTCCAAGTTATGGTCCATAATCCATATAACGATATTTTCTTAGTTTGGTCCAAAATCAAGGAAAAACTGTGAGCAAAGATTCCACAAGGCTAAAGGTTTCAGGAAACCAAACCGATTTTACATTTTTTTCCTTCTAACGATTCGAGGAGGAAACTGAAAACTGCCAAATGTCCTCTAGCCGGCTTTCTGCCGGGAAAGGAAACTGAAGGAAGAAACTGAAAACTACCGAACTAAATCTGATTTCTTGCGGGAAACGTTACTTTGAATAAAAATTAATGTACTATTACGTCGACGTCGGCTACCAAATTTTAAATTAAAAAACGTATTAATGCTGCAACGGACTTCATTGTGTTAAGTACAGCATCCGTGCCAAATTAGTTTCAAAATGTTGCTTCGAAAAATTTGTCGCAAGATAAATGCTACATTATTATTTGTTACAGGCCAACTAAGGACCACATCAAGATAACTATTTATTTCCATTTCCTTCCTCTTTCTCCAACACTCTTTCATTTTCTCAGAATGAGCTTTTTCCTCTCATCTGACCATTTGACACCATTTGTTTTTCTGTTTGTATTAGCTTCCTGAAAACCTCTGAATTTCTATGACTTTCGGAATTTGTCTCTGTTGAGTAAGCTCTCTTGTCCTATTTTGCCTTGCCTCCCCATCCATTATCTTTGTCCGTTTTCCTGCTCTGGAAGAACGTATGTATCTTCTTTGTCAATTTGTCCCCCTTCATTCTCTCTAGATGTCCATAGAGTGTCATACGTGTTTTCCTGATTTCGTCTGTTATTTTAGGGCAGCATGAGTACACTTCCTTATTTGGTCTCAAAACCCAATTTCCATCTTTGTTTTTGATTGGGCCTAATTTTTCGAAGAATTCTTCTTTCCATCTTTTCAAAATCTTCCAATGTCATTTTGCATCTGATTAAAAGTAGTGTTTCCGACCCATAGAGGACTTCTGGTTTTACGATTGTATTATAATGTATTAATTTAGCATCTTTAGAAAAACATTTTTTATTGTACAGATTTCTCACTTTCATGTATAATATTAACTATGATCTTTTCATTTATGATTCTAACTGCTTCGTTTTCACTTTTTATGTTTATATTTTCACCCAAATATTTAAATTTGTCACTTTTCTTGCTGTTGCCATATTTGGTTTTTAAATTTGTTGGTGGGTTACTTTCATTGGTCATGTATTCCGTCTTTTCGAAAGATACTTGTAGACCTGCCTTCTCAGCTGTTTCATTCAGAAGTTCTAGTCTTTTCTTTACATTCTCCAAGATTTCATCTATTATTACGAGATCGTCTGCTTTGATCTACCCAACTTTATGTAGTTATTAACTTCTTGTTTTTCTTCTTCCATTTTCCATTCTCTTTTTCCACTTTTTCCAGCACAAAGTTGAATAATAATGGTGACAAGCCGTCTCCTTGTCGGACTCCTGATACAATTTCGAAGGGACTAGAGGTTGTTCCAAGGAATTTAACTTTAGATACTGTGTTTGTAAGAGTTTGTTTACTTATTTCCATAGTTTTCCTATCTACTGCAAATTCCTTCCGGTTTTGAGGAGGGAGTCTTTGTCTATTGAATCATATACTTTTTTAAAATGGACAAATATTAGTTACTTATTATTTGATATCTTATTATTTGATATTTGCATGTACTTAATTGTTTGTTTAAGGTTTAGAATTTGCTCTGGGCAGGATCTGTTACTCCTAAATCCAGCTTGATATTCTCCAATTTGTTTGTCTAATTGAAGATTTAGTATGTCCAGAAGATCTTTCGATAATATTTTGTATTCCAAGGGTAGTAATTAAATTCCTCTGTAATTATTTATATCTGTTTTGTCCCCTTTTTTATGACGTGGGTGAATTAATGCAAACTTCCAGTTGTCCGGAAATGATTCAGTCTGGGACACTGAAATCCTATCTAGTTTTTCTTTTATAATTGTGGCACCTAGATCTCCACTAGCTTTTAAAATTTCTGCTGTGCGGTCGTCTTCACCTGGGGCGTTGTTGTGTTTTAATTGTTTGATATAACTTTTAATCATATCGATGCTTGGTGGTTTAGAATTTTCATTTGAAGTATTATCTTATAAATGCTACATTATTATATGATATATTCATGAAAAGTAGAAAAAAGAAACACAGAATTAGAATGAAAATACCAAGTTTATTTTATTTGTAGTAGCAAATACAATAAGGTTGATTTGAATATTTAAAGAATTTCTTGCGCATAATAGTCTGCGCGGAAAAAGATTTTGTCTACGAAGCTTTTCCTTGTTGAGGTTGGTCATATGGTCATCTTATATGAGTTGAAAATGTCGGAGCCAACATAATGTTTTCCATACATGTTTGTCGTGTTAAAAAAATAGAGTCAATCTTTTCTACTTCCGTACCTAAAGCGGCTTTAGCTGGTTCAATTAACTCGTCAAAATTCTTTGTAGCCAGCTGATGCTGCGCTGATGATTGAATTGCGTTAGAAAACACGAGATGTAGTACATTTAAGTCCGAACTATTTAGTGGTTAACATATTGTAGTTGAAACATTATAGTTGAAATTACGTCCATTTCTTTAACATTCGTCGATTATACTGGGATCATCTACTGCCAAATGAGGTTTGGCATTGCCCTGCTGTATGTATGTAGGACTCGATATACAAATTCCTAAAAATCTTTCACGTATAGCCCGCAACAGCTTTTCAAGAATCAATTTTCGTTTTTCTGTCAACAACTTCTACATTTTTTGTCACAGCAGTCCCTTTTGCACGATTTTTCGAATTTCTTCTTGCATTCTCAAAGTAAATAAATGTCCATATTCCCATTTTTTCATGAAAACTTAGTTTCCATTCGAACCCCATCTTGGTCTTGCTACTGCTGCTACAAACAATGCTATCGAAATAAACTTTTTGCTATTGCTATGCCTGAGAGGTTCAGGTTAATCTACGGTAATATACAATGATTGATTGGCTTTTGTAATAAAAAACCATTTTTTATAGATATGAAAACGATCTAACATTTCCGAAAAGCATTCTTTAGCTAGAACATGCTGTAGACAAAACCGTACCGTAAATGGAAGATCTTTAATTTTGCTCAATTGTTGAGAAAAGTTTTTCTTTTTGCGTCCACATTTACCAATTGTACCAGAAGTTACATGAAATTTTTATCACGATTTATTTTGGAAAACTTGGCCTTCTTCAATACTTGGCCTTCTTCTTGGCTTGTTTCGCAGTTTATCATTTTACCAATGTTTATTATCCATTTCCAACTTATTTCGTGTAATATCTAAA
Organism: Phosphuga atrata; assembly: GCA_944588485.1. Lineage (NCBI taxonomy): Eukaryota > Metazoa > Arthropoda > Insecta > Coleoptera > Silphidae > Phosphuga > Phosphuga atrata. Next base: position 18,227,308 of record OX155894.1, on the reverse strand, counting down.
TTGTCTCTCATAATTAGAAGCATAGGTCTGTTTAAAAAAGGAAAAATTCGAATGCTAAATTGTAATACGCGTTTTTATTCGTGAATTTGAGTTAAAAACATAACCTAGACTTCTTCTTCTTCTGATGCCGTCATTGAAGGTTGGCGACCACCTTTCTGAATGCGTCTATGTCTCTTGCCACATGGAACAGTTCTTCAACATTAATTCCTGTCCACTCTCTTATATTACGGAGCCAGGACTTTTTCTTTCTTCCTATTCCTTTCTTCCCCTCTATTCTTCCCTGCATTATGTTTGGTAGCAGTATATATTTGTCTTTGCGCAGAATATGACCTATGTATGCTGTTTTACGTATCTTGATAATTTTTAATAGTTTCCTTTCATGTCCGATGCGCCTTAGTACTTCTTCGTTCGTTATTTTATGTGTCCAGGGTATCTTTAGCATAAGCCTATATGTCCACATCTCGAAAGCTTCAAGTTTTTTGATGGTTTGGGCTTTTAAGGTCCAGGTTTCGACCCCGTACAATAACACTAACCACACATAACACTCCATGAACCCTAATCTAATTCGCAGGCACAAACTTCTATTTGTGAACATTGAAGAGTATGCAATAAATGTCTTTCGAGCCATTTCTATCCTGATCTTGATTTCTCCATCCGGATCTAGTAGGTCATTAATGACTGTTCCAAGATATTTGTATTTTTGAACCCGCTCTACTTGGTTTCCATTTAGTATGATAACAGGATAAATATTGGGGTTTTTACTTATTACCATGAATTTCGTTTTTTTTATGTTAATGGTAAGTCCTACTTCTTCGCACGCTTGGTAAACTCTCTCGTAGTGTTTGTAGCTCTTCTCCACTTTCCGTCATTATTGCAGTATCGTCCGCGAATCTAATATTATTAATTAGTGCCCCTCCAATATTTATCCCTTCTCTTCTGTCCTCCATCGCTCTTCGAAACACAAATTTGGGAATTCAAATTAAACAGTTGCGAAATAACCTAGACACACAAAAAGATCCAGGCAGGGCGATGGGGCCCATTGCAATGGATCCACAAAACAATAATGAGGTAACATATTGTATATCTCATTATTGATACTTGATTTCATTGTTTCATCAAAATGCATCAATCAGATTTTTGCCTTAATGTTACCATTCAGTAGAATATTTCAATAAGAGACATTTGATATAGGTACAGCCGCTACGGGTATCAAGGATCTTATCTTAGACCCACTTCGAAATAATGTGGAAAATTTTTTCAATAGCATTTGGAAAAACATTGAAAAAATAGCTTCTTCTTCTTATTTTAGGCAGCATCGCCTATATTATCCTGACGCTTCTCCTGTGATATAGAAGTCCAACTGTCTTTCCACCTTCTGGTAGGTCGGCCCGTTGTTCCTGGTTGGTTTGCCGTGTCTGACGATTTTCGCAATTCTGTGTTCATCCACTCTCGCGACATATTCGTTCCACATTCTTCTTCTTTTCTGAGCACATCATACAACGTCTTCCACCCCACATTTCTTTCTGATTTTGATGTTTCATTTTCGATCCCGAAGTGTGTGTCCACTGATTCTTCTTAGCGTTCGCATCTCTATTGTTCTGAGAGCGTGTTTGGTAATTGACGTGTCCGGGTTTCGAGTTTCTGCCGTATACGTTAAGATGGGACGTATGCTAGCCTTGTAGATCCGAGTTTTGATGGGTATTGATAGCATGTTATTCTTCCATATAGCGTGGCGCAAGCATTGTGATATCTTTGGAGCTTTGCAGCTTTGATATTTGATGTCTTGTTGCAGGTTTCCCCAACTGGATAAATTAGCAAATGAACAAAATATAACCGTTACTTTGTCTAGAATTGCAAGAAAACAAACGAATATGCACAATCAACCAGCAAGTAGCGCCGAGGAATATTTCAGAAGATGTATTTTTATTCCTTTCTTAGATTTTATTTTGAATGATGTGAGTAGTAGGTTTTCTTCAGATACTATTAATGCTTTCCATTTGAGTAAATTACTTACTTTTTTTGTGGGGGTCGTTTGGCTGCAAAGCCTTTCTGCACTGCGACCAAATTGATCTATTGTGCTTGACCCCACTACAATTACTCTCCCAGGAATTCAACTTCGTGGACGAAGTCTAGTATATTCCTGAGAGGCTTGCTACTCAGCTCCAAGGAGGTCATTCTTGCAACCCCGAAGTGGGCAAGCCTTGTGTGTGCTGGCGCTACACATGTGAACATGTGTTCAGCGGTTTCTTCCTCTGATTCACATAATCTACAGGCTACTTCCTCTGCCTTTCCCATTTTGTGTAGGTGATATCTCACCGGACAATGTCCTGTGAGTATACCTACCAAAGTTCTGATTTCTCTTCTAGAGAAGCTAACCATCTGCTGCGTTATTGCGGCAGAATAGTTTATGAGCATCTTGGCTTCTGACTTCTGTCCTGGCTTGTTCTTCCAGTGGGTTTGCTTCTGCCCTTCTTCTCATTTCTTAGCCCCCTGCCTTAAGTGGGCTTTTGTAAACCCACAAGTTGGCTCCGGGCCCAAGAAGGGAGCCTCGGCCCCGATTTTGGCGAGTGCGTCGGCTATTTCATTCCCAGATATGCCCTAGTGACCCGGTAACCACATTAGCGTGAGTCTGTTACCTTTCACCAATTGCTTCAGGGTTTGTTTACAGTTCCAGGTTAACTTGGAATTAAAGTTGTGGGCTTTTAAATTCCTTAGAGCTACCTGGCTGTCCATTAGGATATAGATTTGCACTCCTTTAAGACGTTTCTTTAGGCAGATTTGTGTGAATCTTTCAACGGCTATAATTTCAGCCTGTAGTACCGTAGGAGCCTGGCCCAATGCCGTGGACTCTCTGTGACTCCGGCTGTATATGCCAATTCCTGTACCCTTAGCAGTTTTTGATGCGTCGGTGTACCACATGGACCCTTTGTCTTTCAGATATTTGATTTTTTGAACACTTCTTTGGCGGTCATTGATGACCACTTCAACGGCTGTGCCAAAGTCGTATTCTGTAGACATTGTGTCCCAGGGATGCTTCCGAAATTCCTCTTCGATCTGTTCCCTTATTTTCATGTGTCTCTGAATAGGCGATGTACACCTTAGTCTTAGAGCACTGAGAAATTGCTTACTACCTCAAAACTTAATCAAATTGGACAATGAAAACTTTGAAAATTTGATGGAAATTTTATGGAAGAAATATGACTATATAAATATGAATATACTATATTTCAGAAGGTCCAAATTTAAATTCGAAATCAAAATTTGGAACTAAGTTTTAAACTTATAGAGCGCTAAATGTTTTCGTTTAGTAGATCTCGGAGGAAGTGATTTTCTAAAGCCTGTTCGTGTGTGTTCTCAACATTGCGATCGCGAATGTTATCTGAATTGTAGCTATTAAAAATTTTATTTACGTTACCAGTTAGTGTAGCTACTGCGTAACGAAGTTTTTCAATTCTTCGCAGATTGAACACTGGGATTCGAAATAGGATAGCTGAGGAGAGATTGACGGGATGGGCATTATTGCACGTTCATCAAGATATTTCAATAGATATCGAAAACGTTATTGATAGAGCTGAAATTCGCAAAAGCAAAAACTTGAATTTATTATTTTGGCAAATTTCAGATTGGTTTTTATTAGGATCAAATTAGGCATGGCGACTTTGGTGTTTGTTTTTTGTGAAAAAACCGCAAAAGGTCCATATCACATTTGTAACGCACATCCGTTTTCCTGCCTAATTTGGCAAGCGGGATGTGGCGCTTATTCGGAAACAACAATTGCATGCAGCAATTTGGAAATCAGACTCAGATTTAACCCAACCTAATCTTGCCCAACTCGGTTTCCTCTTTAGGCAGCTATTTAGAAATCACAATTTAATGACTACTCTAGCCTAATTGTGAAGTAGTGATCTGGCTGAAGTCGTTATCAATATAAGATTAATTTCAGGAATCCCAAAGATATATCTACGTTAGACCGTGCCACAGACTTCCTAATAGCAACTGAATTTTGCTTGCCAAACTTTGGTAAGCCTTTGGTTATCAATGTAAGATTAAAGTCAGGAATACCACATATTTAATTTAGTTCATGCAAAATACTTTCCTAATACCAACCAAATTTTGCATGCCTAATTTTGGATTATTTGGTTATCCACATAAAGTGAAGGATTCCCAAAGACATGCCTAAGTAAAATCATGTCACCAAGTTTCCTATTAGCATCCAAATTTCGCATGCCTAACTTCGATAAGCCGTTGCTTATTGTTGTTAGGTGTTAGTTGAAAATTCCAAAGATATGCCTAAATTAAGCTATTCTCTTGAGTTTACTCATACCAATCTAGTTTGGAATTTTTTCTGCATGCTGTGTTTCGGTTTTCTTAATTAGGACAGGACAAAGTTAGAATTAGGGTTGCCACAATTCGGAAGGCCTCATTAGACCCGAATGATCTTTCGGCCTCTTTTTTTTCAACCAATATGGGTCCAGAGGGGTTAGCCCTTAGAACACTACGACCGAATGGAATATTGTATTTCTCCACATTGTTTCATTCATGCAAACAGATCCAGCCCCTATATTAGGTATAAGATTCTTCACGGGGATCTTCTGGGAAGTACTGTTAAGCATGCGTCCCCATCAATGGAAGATTATATGGGAGGCAGTTTCATCCTCCTCATAGCATAGTCTGCATAATGGTATGTCTTTCCGGATACCCATTTTGTGCAGCTGTCCTCCTGTGTTTATGACCATTCATTTTGTCCCATTGTATCTTGTTGGCATGCCTCACTGGTATTTGTCGAATAATTTGTCGAATTAATCAAAACTGATCACTATTTATCTAATCATTTATTTGTGTAGAAAAGTGAGCACTTTTCCATGTTTTGATTATTTCCGATGAGGTGCTTTAATTGGTGGCTGAGAGGGTTATGTTTTGAATGAGTAGATGGATGTTTATTTGTTTTATGTACATTTCACATCATCGTAACAAATATCTACCTAATCTGAAATTTATGTAGTATTGGTCTTACATAAACAAAAACAATTTTATTAGCAACTAAAGAAACCTACATGTATACTTATTTTTAATTAGTTCATACTTACACAATTATCTTTAATAGCTTTAATGTTTATAGACTCTATGCATGAATAAATAATAAATTTGTATCGATAGTGTACAAATATAGAATATATATTTGTTATAATTAAATCTTTACGTTTACTTTTATATACCCAATATTTATTTAGTAATTTTGAATATGTATTTTTTTGATTATTTTGTAAATAAAAAATCTTTATTTTATAGAGTTGGGAAGCTGTGGAAAGGTCGTTGGCGACGTTTACTCCAGACATAACTCCGTTAATCCTCGCAGCTCATAAAAATAATTATGAGATTATTAAAATACTGTTAGATCGTGGCGCAACCCTCCCCATGCCGCACGACGTCAAGTAAGAAATTCACCAAAAAAAGACACGCATAAACACATTTTTCTCTTGCAAAAACGTAAAATATTTGCAACACGAATTCAACACCTAAATTTATGAATATTTTGTAGTTATATTTTATACACAGTCTAAAAGGGTTTAGGCTTATAATTCTTAAAATTCGAGGGTACATCAACAATCTAATCCTTAAAAAAACAATTACCTAATAACTTTAAGGCAAAGCATATTTATCATAATATGTGGGTTTTGGATATATTGTGTTTTGATGATAATGGTCCATTGAGTAACGTTTTACTTAATTAATTCATATTGAGATTAATTACATTATCTAAGATAATACACTGCTCAAAACAATTAGCGGGTCACTAATTTGTGCCTTCATAAAATTCAAACGGGAAATTACATGCAAATAAAAATATCTGAAAGACGCTCTATTTAATTTTTTTAATTGGCAAATAGGGAATTATCAGCATCGCATACTTCTAGAGTATCTCAAGAGCTAGTATAACAAGAACTACCAAACCTAAAGTCAAATGATTTATCCCAAATTTGATTCAAAGAGCTAGGAAGCCTTGTTCAGTTCAGTATGCAGACGAAAATGTTTGCAACTGACAGTTTGACTTAAGTTAAGTGAAAATGAGGTATCTCAACGAAGTGGAAGTTGTTCGTGGTATAACATTAATTGAAAATGGCGAAAGCCTTCGACAAGTTTCAAGAAACTTCAACATAAGCTTGTCTGCTATTCAGCGATTGTGGAACAGGTACTTGGTTACAGGTCAGTATACCAGGCCGATTTTTTCTGATTTCAAGTCTTCGCAATAGAGTTTCGACGCCGAATGACTTTCTAATTTTCCTCAGAATGACGCATGGGGTCACTGTATCAGACCAGATAATTAGGAATAGGTTGAGGGAATCAAATTTGAAGGCAAAACGACCCGTCCGAAAAACCTCTTTGACACGACGCTACACAATAGCAAGGATGCATTTTTCTCGCGAACATGTCGCATGGCAACTTGTACAATGGAAGTCTGTGCTCTTTACGGATGAATCTGGCTCTGTATTGCTCGTTGCGATGGCCAAGAGTTCGTGTTTACAGACGCCCCAGCGCTAGGCAGCTGCTACTATCCAAGAAGTCTAAAGATTTGGAGGTGGTTCAGTTATGGTTTGGGGTGGGATTAGTATCGACAGTAGAACCGACCTTGTAATTCTAGGAAATGGAAAAATATTTGAATTTACTTTAGATTATACCCGTATAAGATTGTCTTGACCTAGAACTTAAGTCATCCATCGTTGGTGCCGTTGATGCCGTTGGTTCGTAAAAAGGATCGTAATTTTGCTAAAAATATTATCCTTTAAGATAATGCTCAATTTTGATGGCTATGTTACAAGCAATTATGGAAGAAACAAAATTCCGTTTTTGATTTGAAAATAATTCTCAAAAATTCACGAGTAGCCTTTGTATCCTCTAAAGGTTTTTTAAACTGTTTTCTAAACTGTATGGTGTAGTTTATGGCATGGTGGCATCATCAAACCATTTTTATAAAAATGAGGTAGGAGATGCAGTTACAGTGAATGCTGAACGATACCTACAGATGTTAAGAATTTTTTTGTGGCCAAATTTAGATGCCTTGACTTGGAAGGTATGTGGTTCCAGCAAGACGGAGCCACATGTCACACTTCCTATCAAACTATCGACATATTGCAAGAAAATTTTGACGAAAGAATAATTTCAAGGAATGCAATAGCTCACTGGCCTCCAAGAATTTCTCCTTTGATTTAACTTCATTAGATTTTCGGGGCTATTTAATATATAAAGTCTATGTAAACCGTCCACAAACACTTAATGTATAAAGATTGAACGCTGTATTCGCCAGATCACGTCCGATTTATTGCACAGAGTCATAGAAAATTCGTGAAGTCCAAGGTGAAGTCGAGGTAGACATTTAAACGATGTGTTATTCAGAACATAAATGTTATCGGCTGTAGTTAATTTTAATACGTAAATATGTACGCGATATTAATTTTATTTCATTTTAAAATCATAAAATTTTTATTGGAAACCTTTTATTTACATTAAGAATTATTCGGATATTTACTTACGCTGTAAAGTTTCAACTAGAGTAAATTAAAGTAGGTGTTCTAATATCGAAAGTTAATGCACTTTAGTTAATGCTACTTACAAACTTGTTTATACAAAACCTATTGTATATTTATATTGTCTTAATTGTTTTTTAGTTAAAGTTATTTTACAAATCGTTTTTTTGTATTAGCCACAAAAATATCAACCCATCAATCCAATAAGTAAATGGAATATACTTTAAACTCGATACGATTTTCTTTGATTCAAACTAAACAGATATTTACAAATGATTTGAATTTGGTTTTTGAACCACAATTCAATAAAAATCTCTATAAATCACTTTCTATCTTCGTATTCATGAACGTAAAACACTTTATAAATTAACGGTTTCTTTCTTGTATTTACTGGATTCGTATTATGGATTCGACTGGATTCGATCTAAACATTTTTTTATTGATTTTGTTAGATCTGGGTTTCTTTTGAAATAAACAAATAGTGTTTATGAGGCCATTAAAAATTATTTTACCTTCTAGCGTTTCTCTTTAATGTCATTTACTCCAAAATTTAGTTCTTTTACGAGTATTCTGGTAGTGAAAAGATTTTCAAATTTGAACGGAAATATATGAGTAAATAGCATATACAAAAGTTAATTTTTTTTTCGCAAAGTTCGTATTCCATGATTTATATTCATTTAACGTCGCGTCAGTTCGTTTTGCTAAAGGCTAATAAAGAACAAAATAGATTATATTTTCTAAAAGGCAAACAAAGTCGACAAACAGCTGAATTAAATACAAACTAGTCGATAACCACAACGAATTAACATTCTAAACCTTAATCGACTAATTTAAATCAGGAAAATCGAGGCTTGACTTGATAGACAACATTAGAAAAATAAAATAAAGTTTTACGGGCAAAACTAGATAGATAAAACTAAATAAATAAGCCTAGACGAACAAGACTACACATACAAGGCTAGACAATTAAATCTAGACAGGCAAGACTAAACAGACAAAACTTGACAGAATGGATTAGACAGGCAAGACTGGATAAACTAGACTAGATAGACAACACTATACAGACAGATAAGACTAGACACTCAAGTTTAGACAAATAAGACAAGACAGACTATATAGACAAGACTAAACAGACAAGACCAGATAGATAAAAGTAGACAAACATGACTAGACAGACAAGACTAAACGGACAAAACTAGGTAGTAAAGTATAGAAAGACAAGCCTAGACAGTCAAGACTAAACAGAGATGACTACACGGGCAAAAATTCACATATAAGATTAGAAAAATAATGGTAGGCAGAGAAGACTTGACACAGAAGAATATGATAAAACTCACAAGTATGGCAAGCAAGATGAGATAAATAAGCCGCTGTGGATGGATGGTCTGAGGAGGATGCGGGCGACAACGAACATGTCGGTCGAGCATAACCCAAACATGCTTCAGTCTAGGGGAAGTCAGATGAACAAAACTAGAGAGATAATTTCAGATGGACAAGACTAGGCAGACAAGACTAAAAAAGGCAATACTAGACCGACAAGACTAGCTGGACAAGACTAAATAGAAAATATTTTTCAAAAAAATAGACAGATAAGACTTGACTAAATAGAAAAGACTTACAAGAGAGGACTAGACAGACAAGACAGAAAAGACTAGATAGGCAAGACTAGACATACGTGACAAGACAGATCGATGGTGAACTATGTCGACGACACGACTATCCTATAAATTAATAAGTCTCTAATGAATCATAGTGCAATTATAGTAATGTACTGCGCGCTATCTTGGTTTATCAAAAATGGATTAATTCTTAACAAAGTAGAAACAAAGTGGATTGAATCTTTAAAACAAAAAGATGCACACAAGATATTTACAAATGATTTGAATTTGGTTCTTTTTGAATCACATCTTTCCACAAGGAATAGCAATTGATAATGAAACCATTCTCATGCAAAAATCAATGGGTCTTCATATCGATAACACTTTAGATTGATCATCGCATATCAACAAAGTTATAATGAAATTGAACGAAGCAGTCTACGCTGTACGATTTCTCAGTCGATACGTAGATCCAGAAGTCTCAAGAATGGTATATTATGCAAATTTTAACTCGCACTTAAGATTTGCAATCATATTTTGGGGGACTGGCATGTATATGAGTAGAATATTTAGTGCAAAAGCAAGTGATAAGCATACTGTTTAATCTAAAATTTTGAGAACCCTATAGAGCAGGGGTCTCCAAACTTTCCAGCCTTAGGGCCATACTGATTACTCCAGTAAGTTCCGAGGGCCAAAACCATAGTATCATTGTTGCCGGTGGTAAAAAGTGAAATAGTCCAGTGATGAAAAAAAGTCCGAAAAAGTACGCAACGTTTAAAAAAGGCTGCAAATCGGACTAAAGTCCGCAAAACGGCAACACTGCATATTATTAATTTTCCTGTCATCTGTAATTTCTAGATTAGTCGTAGAGTACGAGCCATGAGGAGTAACGTGACACGACATCTGGTGGACACAAGCGGAAATAGGTAGTACCTTCTATCGCTAACAGATGGCGCTAATAGCACGTACAGAATAATCTCGTTGGTTCGAGAAAGTTCTGGTGTCTTCCACTCACTTCTAGATGGCAGTAATTGGGATATATAAAAGGGCTAGTGGCGCAATCAGAAGTCAGTTCCTATGACACTGTTGTGATATAAAATAGTGCGTACCTCCTTAAAACGTGTTTGTGCGTGTTTAAGTTTAAGCCATCTTTGTAACAGTATTTTGATTTGAACTGTTGCTTTTGTGTGTGATTTAGTAGTATGGAAAACAAGCGAAATTGATAGTGAATGCAGAAAATTCAAAGATCAGTGGAACAGATCAGTATTTCGTAATTGAGTCCAGTATCAAGGCGCTATGTTTGATTTGCAATGAAAGCATAGCCGTTCTCAAGGAATATAACATTAAACGTCATTATGAAACAAAACATTTTCAAAATTACTCAAAATATACAGGAAGTTTGCGGACAGAAAAATTCGAAGCTATGAAGCGCGGATTGAAATCGCAGCAATCTTCATTTACAAAACTCAAAACTGAACAAGAGGCTGCAACTCGTGCCAGCTTTCGTGTGGCTCTTGAAATTGCAAAATGTGGAAAACCATTCACCGATGGAGAAATGATCAAAGAATGCATAATTGCAGTAGCCGAAGAAATGTGCCCTGAAAAGGTAAATTTATTCAAAACTGTCAGTATGTCAGCAAACAATGTGGCTCGGGGTTTCTAACAAGGTTAGAAAACATCGCTGAAAATGTATCCTCTCAACTGTTCGAAAAAAATGGACATCGACAAAACTCCTCGCTACGCTCGTCGCCTTCTAAACATGGACGCGTGCTGAAAAAACTCGCTTATTGAACTCGTTCTTTAATATACTATTAATAAACTACCCAGGAAGATCAAACTAATTTATAATCTAAAAAATGGCAAAAGGGAACTATTCAACTTAATAGACAACACAAAGCCATACAACGTGGATAAATTTTTTGAAGTGAATAATTTGTAATTTTTTGTTTTTCTCTCTTTTTTTGACATATTTCATTTAGTATATTTTTTGTTATATTGTTTTTATCTTTAATAATGAAATCAAATGATTTGATTTGATTTGACGGACAAAACTAGACAGCGAAGTCTAAGCAGACAAGACTACACAGGCAAGACTACACCTGAGGTTCAGGTTGGGCAGGCAAGACTAGATATATGAGACAAAGAACACTAGACAGACAAGACTTGACAACATACAAACCTGGACAAATAAGATCAGCAAGGCTGAACAGTCAAGACTTGTCAGACTAGACAATACAGACAAGGCTAGGCATACAAGATTTGGAAAGTAATCAATCAAATAACGAGGAGAGAGCCGGCTACTAAACAGTTACAAATAAAAGCAGATTTAACTCCACTGGAAGTAGCTGCAAGGTTAAAAACTTACAAAATACGCCTGTCCTAGTAAGGCGTACACAATCCACGTGAATAAATCAATGTTTGTAAACCCTCTAAACGAAAATGAGTCATATAACATAGTGACCGATCTTAAAAACAAAAAGAGATCTGAATACGATGGTATTCCTATAAATATAATAGAAGAAACTTTTTGGCTGATATCAGATTTTTGCCAAACCACCGATTTTTGTCTAACATAACTTAGTCTTGCGTGGAATACTTTTCAGTTTATTCTTCCCAGATCAGCTAAAAGTTTCTATAATAACCCCATCTTTAAAATGGAGAGAGAAATAAGCTAGGGAACTATAGTCCAAGAAGCATCCTATCATTTTTGTTTTGTGTTAGAATAGATTGTTTCTTACGAAAATATAGCATGCTATGTGATTCTCAATATGGATTTATTAAAGGCCGAAGTATAGATAATCGCATGTCTTCAGTACATTGATAGAATCTATAAAATTATCCAAAACCAAAATATTCCAGCTGGGTTGATTATTGACCTATCGAAAGCTTATGATACAGTAGATCATACTACCATTCTGGCTAGACTTTAGAAGTATGGCAAAATAGGTTGGCCTCGTAGTCTACAGTGTTAGAGTGTTAACTAACAAATCTGGAGGTCCCTAGTGCGATCCTGGGAGCGAGTGTCGGCCGCATTTGTACAAGAAGACATGTGTAATTAATGAACGCTAATTTAAATAACATCTAGGTTTCTGGACCTACAAATAGAAAAATGTAGCCAAAACACAATAGGTCACTTGGCGGCAGAGTTTCAAGGGTTAATAACCCGTTAACTACATTGGACCCAACTTTAAAAAAATAACATAAGGGGAATTTCTCTAGAATGGATTAAATCATATTTAAACAAGCGCACACAATGTTCCAATATAATAACAGAAAATGCCACAGAGATGTCAAACATGAGAATGGTTAAAATGGGTATACCGCAAGGAAGCATTCTGGGACCTATTATTTTTTTATGTACATAAACGACCTTCCGAACATTACAAATAATTGTAATTGTGAAATGACAAACTATGCGACGATACCAGTCTTTTTCTGGATAATGACTGTGTTAGAGATATCCAAAGTCATCCATCTGCAGAATGGATGGAGAAATGGATGGCAGATGGATGGATGAATCCATCCATCTGCAGCAATTATTTCGATAAATAAATGGTTTAACATTAATCGTTTGATCATGAATGATCAGAAAAACAATATAATAATTTTTTAAACTCACAGAAGCTTGACAATATACCCTTGTAATATTAACATAAATTATGAGAATTTATAAGTTAAGCAGACTGTTAGACCTCCAGGAATACACGTTGATAACATCTTATATTGGTTTCCTCATATTGATAGTGTGTTACAAAAACTGAATAGAGCAACATACGCGCTCAGAATGTTTCAACGATATGTGGGCCTAGAAATTTTAACACCTAACCACCTGACATACGTCTCTCAGACCCAAAGTAGCAGTAATTTACTCACCTGAGACGCATGGTAGGTGGTTAAGGGTTAAGAACGGTCTGTTATTTTGCAAACATTCATTATCACTTCCTGTTTCGTGATTATTTTCTGTGGCAGCTGCAAAGGCAGCGGTAATCTATTTAAAGCTCATAAACAGGCAACCAGAATCCTTTATAAATTATATTTCAGGGAATCCTGCAGAGGAATTTTCCAAAATGCTAGAAAATTAACAGTAACAGGTCTATATATTTATGAGTTACTTGTTTTTATGTTCAATAATAAAAATTAATTTATAAATCAACTTGCATCTTTGTAATAATATCAATTGACTGAAATCATTTTCAAATCTTACAAATTGTATTTCTTCTGTTATTGTTAACACTTTTACGAAATTATTAACTTATTAAGAGCAAAATTTAGCCTGTAACATTCCGCCGCCATCCATGCCGGTGGACGGGTCGCATGCTGTATGTGCGGATTGTTCTCGCCTTATAGGTGACGAAACTAAATCAGTAATTGTTTGTAATCAGTGTAAAAGGTATTATCATGGAAAGTGCGAAAAGGTGAATCTCCGAAGATTCCATACGATAAAAGCTACGTGGAAATGTGTTGAGTGTAACAGCGTATAAAACAATGGAGCACCGCGCTCCGAGTGTAGCAGCGTAGAAAACAGGAAAAAAAACCGCAACTTATGATAAGGATGTCTCACATAAAGGTAGTTCGCAAGGTGATAAAGAAGAAATGATAATAATTGAAGAATCAACGTTGGCAAATTTAATCAGTTCTGTGAATCATTTAACGTACTTGACTAGCAATATGAACGAAAGAATAAACTATTTATTAGAGGCCAAAAAAATTTAGTTGAAGTAATATCCGGGTTAAAAGAGGGCAAAATGATTACAAATTCAGGAAAAAAGTTGTATGCAAGTATTATGAATAGTAACAACTAGTACTTGTCGTTAACCCGATAGCTGAAACAAAGGACGTTATGAAAACAAAAAATGTACTTCTTGATAAAGTAAACCTTACCTCGATAGGGGTAGGGTTAACAATGACACGTACAACAAAAAAAGGAGGCGTAATTCTACAATGTGAAACAGAAAAGGATGTAGATGCTATACAAGCCACAATTCAACAAAACATGGGAGGGGAGTATGAAGTAAAAAAACCTGAGTTACGCAAAAATAGAATTAAGATATTTGGGATCCATGAAGATGAAAGCAAGGAAAAAGATGAAGTTCTTATAAAGAAAATAGTTCAACAAAATGATTTCGAAGATAGCAAAGTCGAAATAAAAATTCTCATGAAAACCAAACTCACAAAAAAGGAATTCAATATGATAATAGAAGTTAACAACTACGTGTACAATCTCCTCATGGTGAACCAAAAGATTAATATAGGTTGGAATAGATGTAAGATGACCCAAGACTATGGAATAATCCGATGTTACAAATGTTGCAAGTTCGGTCATGTTTCAAAAGAATGTAAAAATAAATTGACGTGTCCTAGATGTACTGAAAATCACAAGGAAATTGAATGTAAATCAAACACACTGAAGTGTATAAACTGCTTAATAGCGAACGAAAAATTCAATATTCAACTACCCACCAATCACGAAGTTTGGAGTAAAAACTGCCTCACATTAAATCGAGTAATAGAAGCACAAAAAAAAAGATTTAACAATTCTATAAAATAGCAATCAATGATAGATAAATGTTTCTATCCTAAAGTATATAGGAATATGTCTAATTTTATCATCTACTAAAATTGTCAGGGGTTACTCAATAAAAAAGATGAACTTGAACTTTACTTACAAGAGACAAAGCCGGGCATTGTTTGCTTTACTGAAACACACCTTACCAGTGAGATCTCAAATAAAGAGAAAGAGTTTGTTGGTTATTCTATGAAGCACTGATATACTGAAAATGCTCGTACTGGTGGGGTTTCACTTTATATAATTAAAAATATATCTTACGAAGTGAAAAGGGTTATTAGTCTCGACAATTATCTGTGGATATTATCTGCGATAATTAACACATGCAACACCAAATATCTAATCTCTATTATATATCATCCACCTAATAAGGAAGATGCTGCAATTCTAAGATATTATGAAGGCTACATTGAAGAGATACTAAACTTCGAGAGTATCAATATAATAGTGGGTGATTTTAATTTCGACCTACTCAAATCTTCATTTTATACAGATAAATATAAAGAACTAATTTCATCCAGTAGCGGATTAAATCAAATTGTTACAACACCAACTAGAATAACCTCTTCTAGTTCAACGCTGATTACTTTATTGACATGTAATTACCAATTGTAAAAGTTTGAAACATCAAGTTCTTCTTACGCCTAAGATAAGTGATCATTCTATCATTAAAATAGGTTTGAGAGGAGTCAATAGTAGTCATAAGGAGCAAATTAAAATAAGAAATTATAAAACATACAATAAAGAATTGTTTCAAGATATGTTATTGAATAAGTTTCCTTGGAATAACTCAGTATCTGATATTAATGAGTTAGCCCGACAGTTTACTAACTCACTGGTTTCTGCAATTAATTATATGTGTCCTGTCAAGGAAATCTCTATTCTAACTAAACATCTCGGTAATAAATGGTTCAATTCAGATATCCATGAAAATATTGAACTAAGGAATAAGAAGTACCAAATAGCTGTTATTACCAAATCTGATGAAGCGTGGAATGAGTATAAGATATTGAGAAACCTGGTACAGCAGAAAATTAGATCAGCCAAGGAAAATTACTTCAAAAGAACAATTGACGACAACAAAACCAATCCGACAAAAATGTGAAAAAACTTGAAGAAACTACTACCCACGTGCACCGAACACCAGTCCAAGTGTGAAATTTACTTTGATGGCAACAAATACAGTGATCCTATGTGCATAGCACAGAGATTCAACAGCTATTTCGTAGATAGAAATTATTTCGCTGATTCCTCGAAATCATAGTGTGCATTACGCCGTAATAAATAGACAGAAAAAAAAACCGGGATCCTGTAAGTATGCTAACTAAATTCGAACTAGTATCTATGTGCCAATCAAATTCAATAGTGAAGGCTCTAAAAAAATGTAGTGGTAACAGTAACGATATAAACAATAAAATTCTACAGGATGCCGTTGAAGTCGTTGGCAACCGGTTCCTAGATGTCCTCAATTATTCGTTAACATATGGCGTTTTCCCAGATGAGTGAAAGACATCTATAGTGACGCCTGTGCAGAAAGTTCCAAATACGAATAAATGTGACGAGTACCGCCCAATTAATGTTTTACCTTGTTATGAAAAAGTATTAGAACTTATTGTAAAAAAACAGTTATCAAATTTTTGGTGAAAAACATAATATAATTTCTAGTCATCAATCAGGGTTCAGAGAAGCACATTCTTGTGAGACCGTTATTGTTAATATATGTGATACTTGGTTATATGACCTAGATAATAGAAAATATATCTTGACCGTGTCTCTAGATTTTAGGAGGGCTTTTGAAACCATAAATAGAGATATATTATTGAAAAAAACGAATTGAAATAGGAATAACAGATATTGCCATAAAATGGTTCAAGTCCTACTTAAGCAATCGTAAGCAAAAGGTCAAATTTGGAAACTGTATTTCGAGTAGTATTGATGTTGAATACGGTGTGCCTCAGGGTACCGTCTTAGGACCATTGCCGTTTATACTTTATATTAATGATATAATGTAAATTGTAAAACACTGTAATATAGAAATGTTTGCAGATGACACAATGCTATATGCATCTGGTACGGATTTAAAAGAACTGTTTGAGAAAGTCAATTTTGATCTTGTAAATATAACTGAATACTTATCGTGTAACAGTCTTAGTGTAAATGTAAATAAATCTATGATTTATAAATATATGATATATATATATATATATATATATATATATATATATATATATATATATATAAATATATGATAATACACAATAAGCTCAGTTTACCTGCAGTTGTCAATAGTTCGAAAGTACTTCTTGGAAATGTTCCCCTTGAAGAGGTTTTAGAGTACAAGTATCTAGGTGTCATTATTGATAATAGACTCAACTTTATCCGAAATTCAGCTTTTGTTATGAATAAAATGTCAAAGAAATCAAATTTATTAGGTAGGATTGGCAAAAGACTGAGCTTACAAACTAAATTGTTGTTATATAAATTATTGATACTACCACATGCTAATTTTTGTGCGTCTGTCTTGTATAAGCTTCCTGCATATTTGATAAAAAGGCTAGATATTATACAAAACAGATGTATGCGTAAAATAATCAAATGCAACATATACACACCTATAAGGTCTATGTTAAAGTGCCTGGGACTTATGCCTATTAAAGTCAGAATAGAATATAACACTATGATACTTTTATACATAATTAAAAATAATCTTATACCAAAGTATCTAAATGACAAGGTATCACTGGTCAAACATAAAACTAACTACAACTTAAGGAATGTAGAAGATTTCGCTGTTCAAAAGTCTTCTACAATTATGAGATTCAATTCTGTACTTAGCAGGGGATTGATTCAATACAATATGCTGCCTACCGAAGTAAAAAATTTAAAAAAACTGAGCAGCTTTAAATTTTTACTAAGGTGTCATCTTAGTTATTAAGACGTTATTTCAATAAAACTGTTTTATTTAGAAAATCCTGTATATGTATAGCTTTTGCTAATAAAGTATATTACACGCGGCAGCGCGAACTCTCGGTCCAATGTAGGATAAAGTGACAAGGACCGTTGGTTTTACCTTGGTTAGATTAGGTTGTCCGCCGCGAAGCGGGAAGATAAATCAAGACAACATACGCGCGGCAGCGCGAACTCTCGGTCCAATGTAGGACAAAGTGGCAAGGACGGTTGGTTTTACCTTGGTTAGATTAGGTTGTCCGCCGCGAAGCGGGAAGATAAATCAAGACAACATACACGCGGCAGCGCGAACTCTCGGTCCAATGTAGGACAAAGTGGCAAGGACCGTCGGTTTTACCTTGGTTAGATTAGGTTGTCCGCCGCGAAGCGGGAAGATCAATCACGACAACATACGCGCGGCAGCGCGAACTCTCGGTCCAATGTAGGACAAAGTGGCAAGGACCGTTTGTTTTACCTTGGTTAGATTAGGTTGTCCGCCGCGAAGCGGGAAGATCAATCAAGACAACATACGCGCGGCAGCGCGAACCCTCGGTTCAATGTAGGACAAAGTGGCAAGGACCGTATGTTTTACCTTGGTTAGATTAGGTTGTCCGCCGCGAAGCGGGAAGATAAATCAAGACAACATACGCGCGGCAGCGCGAACTCTCGGTCCAATGTAGGACAAAGTGGCAAAGACCATTTGTTTTACCTTGGTTAGATTAGGTTGTCCGCCGCGAAGCGGGAAGATAAATCAAGACAACATACGCGCGGCAGCGCAAACTCTCGGTCCAATGTAGGACAAAGTGGCAAGGACCGTTGGTTTTACCTTGGTTAGATTAGGTTGTCCGCAGCGAAGCGGGAAGATCAATCAAGACAACATACGCGCGGCAGCGCGAACTCTCGGTCCAATGTAGGACAAAGTGGCAAAGACCATTTGTTTTACCTTGGTTAGATTAGGTTGTCCGCCGCGAAGCGGGAAGATCAATCAAGACAACATACGCGCGGCAGCGCGAACTCTCGGTCCAATGTAGGACAAAGTGGCAAGGACCGTTGGTTTTACCTTGGTTAGATTAGGTTGTCCGCCGCGAAGCGGGAAGATCAATCAAGACAACATACGCGCGGCAGCGCGAACTCTCGGTCCAATGTAGGACAAAGTGGCAAGGACCGTCGGTTTTACCTTGGTTAGATTAGGTTGTCCGCCGCGAAGCGGGAAGATCAATCAAGACAACATACGCGCGGCAGCGCGAACTCTCGGTCCAATGTAGGACAAAGTGGCAAGGACCGTTGGTTTTACCTTGGTTAGATTAGGTTGTCCGCCGCGAAGCGGGAAGATCAATCAAGACAACATACGCGCGGCAGCGCGAACTCTCGGTCCAATGTAGGACAAAGTGGCAAGGACCGTTGGTTTTACCTTGGTTAGATTAGGTTGTCCGCCGCGAAGCGGGAAGATCAATCAAGACAACATACGCGCGGCAGCGCGAACTCTCGGTCCAATGTAGGACAAAGTGGCAAGGACCGTCGGTTTTACCTTGGTTAGATTAGGTTGTCCGCCGCGAAGCGGGAAGATCAATCAAGACAACATACGACCGAACTCTCGGTCCAATGTAGGACAAAGTGGCAAGGACCGTTTGTTTTACCTTGGTTAAATTAGGTTTTCCGCCGCGAAGCGGGAAGATAAATCAAGACAACATACGCGCGGCAGCGCGAACTCGCGGTCCAATGTAGGACAAAGTGGCAAGGACCGTTGGTTTTACCTTGGTTAGATTAGGTTGTCCGCCGCGAAGCGGGAAGATCAATCAAGACAACATACGCGCGGCAGCGCGAACTCTCGGTTCAATGTAGGACAAAGTGGCAAGGACCGTATGTTTTACCTTGGTTAGATTAGGTTGTCCGCCGCGAGGCGGGAAGATAAATCAAGACAACATACGCGCGGCAGCGCGAACTCTCGGTCCAATGTAGGACAAAGTGGCAAAGACCATTTGTTTTACCTTGGTTAGATTAGGTTGTCCGCCGCGAAGCGGGAAGATAAATCAAGACAACATACGCGCGGCAGCGCAAACTCTCGGTCCAATGTAGGACAAAGTGGCAAGGACCGTTCGTTTTACCTTGGTTAGATTAGGTTGTCCGCCGCGAAGCGGGAAGATCAATCAAGACAACATACGCGCGGCAGCGCGAACTCTCGGTCCAATGTAGGACAAAGTGGCAAGGACCGTTGGTTTTACCTTGGTTAGATTAGGTTGTCCGCCGCGAAGCGGGAAGATAAATCAAGACAACATACGCGCGGCAGCGCGAACTCTCCATTCAATATAGGCCAATCTGAAAAAGTTGGTTTAACACCGGTTAGAATAGGTTGCCCGCCGCGAAGCGGGCAGACAAATCAAGAAAACATACGCGCAGCAGCGCGAACTCTCGATCGAATATAGGACAGTGTTGCAAGGACCGTTGGTTTAACCCCGGTTAGATTAGGTTGCCGCCGCGAAGCGGACAGATAAATCAAGACAACATACGAGCGGCAGCGCGAACTCTCGATTCAATATAGGTCAATGTGAAAAAGGACCGTCGGTTTAACCCCGGTTAGATTAGGTTGCCCGCCGCGAAGCGGAGAGATAAATCAAGACTGTGAGAAGACAAACCAAGTTCCAGCCCCGCAGGGGGCGGCTGTAGATGCATTTTAATTTTTTTACTTTTTCTTGAAAAACTCCGTTCCTCTTGCGCGTCGAAACGGGAAATTGTCATTTTCTGTTGTAAAACTGAACGGGCCTTCGACAAGAGAAATCGCGTATGTTGCGGGGCAGCGCGAACTCTCGATCCAATATAGGACAATTTGGCAAGGACCTTTGGTTTAACCCCGGTTAGATTAGGTTGCCCGCCGCGAAGCGAGCAGTTAAATCAAGACAACATACGCGCGGAAGCGCGAAGTCTCGATCCAATATAGGACAGTGTTGCAAGGAATGTTGGTTTACCCCGGGTAAAATAACAGGACAGATAAATCAAGACAACATACGCGCGGTAGCGCAAGCTTTCGATACAATATAGGACGGTGTTGCAAGGACCTTTGGTTTAACCCCGGTTAGATTAGGTTGCACACCGCTAAGCGGCAGTTAAATCAAGACCTTCAAACTAGCACATAACAAAAATTAATAAATTCAAATAACTATAAATTGAAAACTGCAACAGATATTTTGAAATTTTTTTCAGATATATATATAGATCATAGATTTTTCTATTTAAATTGACGTTTTGGTACCTTTGTGGTCGATAGCCTTGACACAGGATTGTTTTTTACAAAGAAATATTTATTGAAAACTTGCAAATATATTTTTTTGTCCAACTCTTCAAAGTCTACCAGACATGCATTTACAGCTTGATCTACAATAAGCTAAAGTGGCAAAGTCTGTTAGCCTGAAAGAAAAGCGAACGAAATATTAAGACAAACTACAAGCGGTAGCGCGACCCAAGAGATCAAAAATAAGATAAAGATGTAAAGCTAAATGTTGGTTTAACCTAGGTTAGGCTATTAGGTTAGCAAAGCGCTATAGAAATCCAGACCACATACGCATCCCTCGAAGTCAAACCGGAACTGATACTAATGGATTCAAATAGCAACACCTCGAAAACTTCAATAGATATAATAAACACTCTTTCAGATCTATTAAGATCATAGATATTTCTATTGAAACAATTTGACCATTTTGGAATTTTCATGGCCGATAACCTTGACACTGGATTTTTTAAATGAAGAAATACATGAAAATTAAATCAAAGTTGACATTAACGTCAGTTGAGTAATTTATTGGTTATTATTTTTTTTGGTGAAACTTTTAGTAACATAATTTTGCTAAGTGTTGCTAATTGTCTAAAAGCAAACTTACTATAATTGGAGGAGTGATATTGGAAATCAAGAGTTGCCAACCTTCATAAAAGGAGGTTACTATATATGATGAAGTGAAGTTAATAAGTAAGGCTTGCAATTTTGCCGAAAAAAAAGACAACAATGTAACTTTAACAAATAGTTGGTGAGATTATGTTTGAGTATGTTGGTAACTCAAAAACACAAGATACCAACTTGATTAAAACAATATGTTGGTTAGGTTGAACGTCAAAGTTGACAACATCAATGTTACTTAATCAATTTAAAGGTTATAAAATTTTAGTGAGATTTTCAGTAACTTTTTACATCACAGCTGATTTTCTATCGTCCATGTTGTACACCTTAGGAACTAATATCACATCGTTAGATATAGTAACCTTTTTATGAACGTTGGGAACTTTTCATTTCTAATATCAATCCTTAAATTAAAGTCACTTTGATTTCAGACAATTGGTAACATTATATGATTAAGTACACCTCAAAAGTGTTTGATTATATTATTTTACAAACCTGACAGCATTAAAATCATTTGAGACGGATGAATTATTAGTTAATATTCTGTGCAGTAGGTACATCTTGCAACTCATACAACCTTAGCTGATGCGCTTTCTACAAGAATCGCGCAGCTCGCAATTCTGATTACTCTTTCATATACAAATGTCAAAATTCATTAAACAATTTCACCCTCATCAATTATTCCACCTTTAGCAACTATTCCATTCTTTTCAACTCTTCCATCCACAAAACTATTCCATTCCAAAAAATACGATCCACATGTACTAGTTATTATTATTATTATAATAATATCAACAAAATACTAGACAAAGATATTTATTAAAAAAATATATTATAAGAGGCCTCGGCACACGCTATCAATGACGAAAAGAAGCCCTATTTATTTCGGTATAAAAATTTTCAACACTTTACCTAGAGAAATTAAATTACAGGTTTAAAAAAAATCAATTAAAACATTTTTTATTTCTATATCAATATTGAATCATATAACTTGGAGGGATTTTTTGCTAGACCTATAAATCAATATCATCCTATAATAGGAAATATTTTGCATTGCATTGTATTGTTTCCTTTCTTTAAAATGATTTTCTTTTGATCTATACTTTGTCCCTTTTTGTATATAGTTCACTTAATGAAATATATATTTTTGATTGTTTGACTTGACCGAGAATACTGGTCAAACAAGACTAGATAGACGAAACTAGACTAACATTTACTTGTAATTGTTGTTAACCACATTTTGGAGATACTACTTTTGGAGAAAATTAGGAATTAGAATACGAAATTTAATCAAAACACATTATGAGATAAGATACAATTCGTGTAGAAACCACAATTCATATTTTCTATCAATATTTTGTAAATATTTTCAAAATATACTGTGGAAAATTTGTGGCTTTTATTCTTCTATTATAGAAAGACCGTCTTCAATTTATGAAATATTGGATATATGACACAGGTCCAAATCAATTTTATTCCTGTGCTTAGAGCATGCAATTATGATAGCTTTATCGACATTAATACCAAAAAAATATTTCCTAAAAAAGTTTACTTCTGTAGCCACGTTTCAAACAAAAAATATGTAGAACAAGAAAATTATTACCAACTTGACAGAAAGAAACTTACTGCTTAATTACTACTTAATTTTAGTAAAAAGTTTAAAGTTCAAGTTTTAGTATAACCATTTTTCAAAAGGTAGATGTTGGTTCCGAATCTTTGAGATAAGAGAAATGTGTAAATAAAAATTTGACTTTGTTTTAAAGTTGATTATTACTAACTTGATAGAGAACAAAATCATTAAATAATCCGGTTGCATACAGAAAATTTAATTCCCATAAAGTTGTATTCGAAAAAAAATCCTACGAAGTAAAAGTTTACTACACTACTAAAGCGAACTTTATGTCCATGTTACCCGCACATTTTACAATGTTTTGGTTGGTATGATGATTAAGAAATCATAAAACAAACTCAGGCACTCAGAAAAGATGTTGTTATAGAGTTGTGTAATTCATATTATTCAAGAAATAATCAAAATTGAAATTATTTTACTATTTGAGATACTTGTTGATAGTTTGAGATAGTTATATAATCTACTATTTAAATTTTCTAAAAAAGATCTCTTTTGTTAGATAGGTTCTATCACTGAAATCATATTACTCTCATGACCTTTGTCATGAGTTTTTTAGATTTTCCTTAAAAGCCATTTTTAATTTTCGAAACCATCTCTGTTCCTTAGGTGTGGATGCGACGAATGTGTGGAGTCAAGCTCAGCGGATTCACTAAGGCATTCCCAAGCTCGTATCAATGCTTACAGAGCCTTAACAGCTTCTTCACTGATAGCTCTATCATCCAAAGATCCCTTACTAACAGCATTTGAACTCTCTTGGGAACTTCGAAGATTGAGCCAAATGGAAACCGAATTCAGATCACAATACATGGTAAAAACATTCGCAAAATTTAAATCTATTTTCCTTTTATTTAAATATTTTTTAGGATATGAGGTCAAACGTGCAAAATTTTGCCACGGCGCTTTTAGATCATGCGAGGACTTCAACGGAATTGGAAGTTTCTTTGAATTATTCACTTGAAGGAGATATTTGGGAACCCGGTGATCATCAAAATTTGGAAAGATTGAAGTTAGCGATTAAGTATAAACAGAAATTGGTGAGTATTTGGTTCATACAGGCTATGTAAATATTGTATAAATAAGCTTAAATATGTTTATTCTTCAAAGTTATTTTTTTAAATTATTCTTAAATTTTAACATACTAGAATAAATAGAAACATTTCTTGTTTGCTGTGTCAACTATAAACATAAATAGTATATTACATTTGGAGTCGAGAAAATACACTTTCCCCGTGCGTGTGACAAATTCAAGGGAAGATCATGCAAGCACTGAATAGTTATTTACATATAGAGGGCCGGAGTAGGGCTTACAATACCGGAGCAAAAATTAAAACCGGTATTTTGGTATTATTTGTTTTCAAAACCGGAATACCGGTATTGATACCGGTATTACCAGAAAAAAATATTTTCGACAGATTTTTATGAATATTAATGATAATGGTAATTTATTAAAAAGAAAACAAAGGAAAAACTTAAAAATATATTTCTTTAGTTATAAACTATACAAAAAAATGTTTACTCCTTTTTTTTTACTCCTTCTGTATATAAAAAAACAAATTATTTATAGCAAACATTTGGAACAAAGGTATCATAAATATATTACTACATTTCGCAATTTGAGTTTCTTTTATTAAAATATTCCCGTAAAACATAAACAATCAATTGTTTCGTCGTTGAAACTGGACCGAATCTTTATACATAAGTGACTTGCTGCAGAAAACGCCTTTTCCGATTCTACACTTGTTGGTGCAATTGTACTTAAATGGTCTAACGTCAATTGCAAATATTTTCCTCTTACTCCTGTTTTTCCAAAAAAATAGCAATTTCGTCTTTTATAATTGGTTCCACCCCTTGCCCTTTTGTAATTTTAGGTTGAACTGAAAGTTTTTGTTGGATTGCTGATTGAAATTGCAGTTTTAATTTGTCATGGTCCTGAAAAGCAAAGTTCGAGCCAGTCCTTAATGTATTGGTCAGATATCTTTCCAAGGATTCTTCGGAATTTTCGTCTTTATCCGAATCTGATCTAACTTGTTCTTCTGCGTTTTCGGGCGAAAGTCTTTTGATCAAACGAATTATAATTTTTATCATAGTCACTTTAGTTAACTGTGGTAATGAAGTTTGAACTAAATCGCTATTATCTTGTTCTGCACTATGTAAGTACTGAAGTACCTGTGATAAATTATTTCGTCATTGTAATATACGAATTTTTAAAGTGTCATAAAGTTCTTTAGCAATTTCACAATTTTGATTCGAAAGAGCTTCCATCATAAATTTTATTATTTCATCTACTGTAAGAAGATTAGAATCTTCGCGACATAATGCATCAACTGCTAATTTTATAGGAGTAAGGGTAGTGATAATTTCAGATAATAAATGTCTGTCTGTCACAAAATTCATTCCGGAATTTATGTCAATAAGGGCTTTTTGAACACAATATCTCAATTGGTAAAATGTTTCTAACATAAATAACATGCTATTCCATCTTGCTTTACAGTGTAACTGTAAAGCAATTTCTCTATCAAAATCTTCTTTTTCAAATTTCTGTAAAAAGTTATCATTTTTAGTAGGTGAACCTACTACCTTTTAATTTTTGTTACAAGAGGAGAAATAGTAGCATGACTAATACTAGCATAGTATCTACTAAAGTAGATTCTATAACGACGCGGTCAACATATTCTCCATTATCATCATCTTCTTCAATATTTATTTCATCGTTTGGTTCTGAGTCAGAACCAAACGATGAAATTGTCAGAACTTCTGGCCTGACTTATAAAGTATATCGGTTATAGCTAAATTGATGCCATGCATCAATAAGTTTGCCTAATTTAACCATAAACGATGCCCCATCAGTGGTTATGCAGACTATAACTTTAGAAATACGCAAACCAAATTCTTCTAACTTTTCTCTAATTAATCATCATCAAAAAAACCTAATCTTTTCTCTAATCAGCATTAAACACCTTTCTGCTGGCATGACCTACAAATGCTCGTACTAGTCCAATATTCCAAAAAAATCCTCCACCAGTATGTATATTTATATTTAGATTGCGTCGATTGCGAATCGATGTCCATTCATCAAATGTTACACTGAATCGTTTGCCTTTAGATTTAAGCTGAGCTATTTCATCTCTTATGGTAATTCAAATAGTTTTATTATATTCGAGTATAATATTTCTTATTGTACTTGTTGAGTGTTGAACATCTTTAAAACCACGAGCAATTAATTCTTCTCTAGTATCAATAGATATTTTCAAAATATTAAATGATCTGGTCTCGAGCTGCCATTCGAGCTAATACTTTAGCTAGGCTTTCGTTTTTTATTGCTTTTTAAATAACTTGTTATTAAATTAGGTTTTTAGACAGACTTCGTTAATTTTGATCATTGTTTGCATTCAAAGTTCAAAAAACCTCACTTCTTTTTCTTAGATTTATTCCATGCATTGTCTTTAAATGAGTATGTAGTCCACTAGTAGATCCACCACCACATTTTATTTCCTTTGAACACTCTTTACACCTGGCTAGAAGACCATTTCTTTCATATAAAACATACTGCCAAACCGAAGATGCATCGTTGTCCTTTTTGTGTTTGAATAACTCCTTTTGTGTAGACATGGCGTGCGATAGGCCGCGTATCGTATATGTCTATCCAAAACTTAATAAGATTATTATAAAAATTTGATGTACAATAAAATAACTTACGGTATCAAACAACAAACATTACAGTCTACAGCAAATAATAAATTGAGAAATATAGGTTTTATGTATGTGTTGTTAATCGTGTGCGTGTGAGATGAGAGATGTAAACAGGAAAGCAAGTTTTTTATAACGAAATTCAGTGACTAACTTCACTATGCATTGAAGAGGTATAAATACGAAATTATTATTCTTGTTCTTATTCCGTTCTGCTAATTGAAATAACTAATATAAATAAACAGAAAGATATTTTACACAAATACCGAAATGCCGGTATTTTTTTGTAATACCGATTTTCTAATGCCGGAAAAAATAGACTAAAATCCCGGTTTTCGGGATCCCGGGATTCCGGTATTGAAAGCGCTAGGCCGGAGGTATAAGATTACGCCCGCAGCCGAAGTTTGAGGCCCGACGGAGGAGGGCCTTTATGAGGCGAAGGGTGTAATCTTCCTCCGGCCCGAGGCATGTACAACGTTTTACGCACAACTGCAGAAAACCTACAAAATTTAATTAAAAATGGTTAAAAAAGATGAAAAAAATACGACGGTGATTTAAGAGACACACTGGTCCCACGTACGCAACGTATGCGATGCAACGTGGGAGAATTGGTGTGCACACTCGTCCCGCGCATGCAACGTAAATTTTGCATCAGACGCTGTTGTAATTTATCAGAAGGTGCACTAGTGCGTTCATAACTTTTTCTGATTCTGATCTGTGAGTGAGAGTGATCCTGAGTTTGAGGATGTTTTATTGAGTTTACTATTTTTAAATGAATATTTCCGCGCCACAAAAATAAAAACTAAAGTTAAGAAGAGAAGATATTGGGTTCATGAGATAAATAAACAAAGAGAAAAAGCTAAACAAGCTAACAAGCTGCTAAACAGCAGAGAAAATACCATACAATAATGCAGAAACTGGTATTTGATGAAGAACTATTCTTTATGTACTTTCGCATGTCTAAAATGCAGTTTGAGGAGAACACTTGCATCAAAGGTCCATTTGTTTCTGACGTGCTACTCATGAGTTCTATAGTCCATTTTTTTAAGAATGCCGTAACTAGAAACCCGATTTACACTATGACAAATGTTCAATCTAGTTACAAAATTTGGCACTAAATTCAAATATAGTTACTTGAATATAAAATTGGTAATTTATTAATGGTTTGATTGAATATCTATTAAATACACCAAATGACAACAATAGTAATAAAATACATACAAATAAATGGAGAAAAACGCAAAAAAACTAAATGATACAATCAGATCAGATGACAATTGTGGATGTACACGGCAGCCATTAAGAACGATCAGCGCAACATGCATTGGCGTATGAAAAAATATATTTGGGGTTAATTAATTTTTTTATCTTTAAATTTAAAATTAAACATATATAAAACATTATTGTAGAATATAGTACTTATTAGCCGTAGTATAATTTAACGTTTTATTATATTTATAAATTATTTGTAGTATTATATTTATTTAATTACATATCACCAAGTTCTACGCCAGTGACTGGAAATCTATGGGAAAATGAGACAGATGAGTAGAGAAAAGGTTGAGAAATATCGTCAGTGTAAACTTCTCCTCGATTTAAGCCAATCAGAGAACAGGTCAAATAAGCCCCATCTTCCCTGTACTGCATTCTTAAAAAAATGGACTATAGAAACACACTGATCACACGCGTGGATAGCGTACGAACATCCCCTCCACCTTCCCACGCCGATCTGGACATCCCAGATCGACGTTGCGTATGAGGCGTATGATGCGCTTCATACGATAAGTGTGTTTCAATGGCATAGTTTTTCAGATATCGTAATGCGTTGCATACGTTGCGTACGTGGGACCAGTGTGTCTCTACCTTTAAATTCACAGCTCGTCACTTAGGTTATTTGTTGCTAAGAAATAAAACAAAAATTATTGTAAACAAAAATTTTCATAATTTCGGAATGGAAGTAAGCGCTGAGCAAATTCCCTCCGAAATATTAGTGGAAGCTTATGAAACTGTGTTGGGTTTGATCCCAAGCATGTCTAAAGACCGAAATGAAACGGAGTCTTGGGAAGTCTTAAGATGATAGATCTTGATGCGGGCTTCTCAATGATTTTACAGGCACAACATAACCTCTACCATGTATTACGTGTGAATGTTCTTCAGCCCATAAGTGCATGTTATGGCTATCGAACATTCTTTCCCTTGTAAATGCAGCCTCATCGGTAAAATGTATCAACTCTGGAAACCGTTCATTCTGTTGTGTGCTGTTCAAGAACCACCTACAAAACTGTACTCGTAGAAAGAGGTCATTACAATTCAGTGCCTGAACTTTGTAAAATCTAAAAGGGTGTAAGAGCTGTTCGCGAAGAACTCCCTACACTGTTGAAGCGCTGGTTCAATTGCCACAGTTTGAACACTAGTTCTCGAATTTTTGGCAACAGCATCCAAGACATTTTCCTGTAATGCCACAGCACCAACCGTTCTATCAAGTCCTGTATTCGGAAAACGTTCTCCATAAATTCTTGTAGCTGCCCTGCCTTTGGCGTTAGCAGCACCATAAGCTAAATACATATCTGCCAGTTCTTCGAAAGAATATATTTTTGAAACACTTCTTCTTCAGCCTTTCAAATTCCACTGCTGGACATCTTCCACCGCTGGGCTTCTTGGTACCATATTTTGCCGACTAGTCTTTTTACATCATCCAGCCATCTTTTCTGAGGTCTCCCTGCGCTTCTCTTAGTTCTGTGTGGTCTCCACTGTGTAACTCTATTTGTCCAACGGTCTGAGTCTTGCCTTGCGACGTGCCGTATCCGGCTCTACTTGAGGTTTGCCACTCGGTGCATTACATCTATTGCGCCTGTTCTAGTGCGTACTACTTTATTTTTGACTTTGTCCATTAAGCATATTCCAAGCATTGCACGTTCCATGGCTCGTTGGGTTGTTCTTAATATCTCGGCGATATTTTCTGTCAAGGTGGTAGTTTATAGCCCGTAGGTCATTACAGGCAGTATGCATGCATTGAACACCTTGCCACATAGGGACATTCCTGATTTTTAAAATGTGTCCAAGTTTTCCGAAGGCAGCCCAACTTAATCATACCCGCCTGAAAATCTAGGTGGTTTGATTTTCTTTGCCTAGTTTAATCTGATGGCCTAAGTATATGTATTGGTCGACAGTTTCTATGATATTACCATCAATAGATATCTGTTGGTTAGTATTGCTCATTACCTTTGTTTTGTTTAGGTTCATATTTCATCCGACTTTTTTTGGAAGCTTGATTAAGTTCTTGTAGCATGATATGTCTTTCTTCAATGCTATTATCCATAAGGACAATATCATCTGCAAAACGTACTGTATCGTGTCAAGTTTCTGCCTTTTATGTTTATACCCCTTTTGTCCCAATTTAGTTCCTTGAAGATATTTTCAAGTGCCAGGTGAATAGTTTAGGGGACATCTTGTTACCCTGTCGGACGCGTCTTTTAACATTGCAGTACTCGAGTGGGATACACACGTATCCCACGCACATTAAAAATGGTTTTGCGCAGTAATATATTATTTCTTCGGCGACGAACCTTTTGATAAGCTTACTGAACCGTGTGTCTGTAGCTCTAGCAGTGTGCCGCGGCATTTATTTGCATTAGTTTTTTTTTAACGACCATCTCTAACCTCTGGGATACTTGTGTATCCCGCGCGACCGCTGACGTTTTGTAAGTCTTATTTTACTTTTTTATTGCTTTTTTTTAATATTATCGCGCTTATAGTTCTATAAAAAAGGCCATCAGCCGTGATCTAGCTAATTGGCTTGAGTGGTACAACCAATTAGAAGAGGAAGACATGCTTGGTGAAGCAGATCCTAATGAAGACGAGGGCGAGAGTTGTACTGAAAGTGACCACAATACCAATTCTGAAGAAGATGCCGATGTTGATGATATTGTAGAAACTATTGAATGGTTTGATGATGATAATATTGCATGTTACATAGGCAAAGATCGTACTACACAGTGGAAAAAAATCGACAGAAAACTAGTGCTCATAATGTATTTGAAAA
This sequence comes from Phosphuga atrata, assembly GCA_944588485.1. Classification (NCBI taxonomy): domain Eukaryota; kingdom Metazoa; phylum Arthropoda; class Insecta; order Coleoptera; family Silphidae; genus Phosphuga; species Phosphuga atrata. The sequence goes on along the minus strand of OX155894.1, from coordinate 18,196,430 downwards.
GAGGCTGTGAGCAATAAATAACGCAGCTAATGCTAAAATTGTTTTCGAATCCTTGCAAATTTTTCCAAATGACCGAATTATAGAAACTATAACTAATTCGACGAATATTTATCTGAATAATCAAACTACAAACGAGAAAGGGATAGTAGACCAACTGATATTTGTGAAATAAGAGCATTATTAGGATTACTGCATCTTATTGGTATGTCTAAATCAGGCAGACAAATCATAAAAGATTCTGGAGTTCTGATGGTACAGGAATGGATGCCATTTATTGCACAATGGCATACAAACGATTTCGCCTACTTCTTCTTTGCCTAAGATTTGACGATATAAATACTCGTCTACAACGAAGAGAAACCGACAAGTTATGTTAGGTTTAGGCATCAATAAGAGAACTTTTTGATATGTTCCTAGAAAATTGTCAGAAATCAGTTGTTCCTGGAGCAGACTTAACAATTGATGAACATCTAGTGGCATTTAGAGGCCGCTGACCATTCCGACAATATATTCCCTCAAAGCCAGCAAAATATGGCCTAAAAATAATCTCTTTAGTAGATTCAAATAAAGTTTACTTTGAATCTAGAAATATATGCTGGAACTCAAGCTGGCCCAAACCATTAATCCAATACTCCTTCTGATATGCTATATATGTTTAAATAAATTCTTATTTTTTAGTTAATTTAACGTGTTTTACGGGTGGGATACGTGTGTATTCCACGCGACCTGCCACGTAACTATTTGCCGCGCGAGTACAGCAGTGTTAATCTTTATTTGGTTAGTCTTAATATCTTCATCTAACTTGACACGAAAGGTCACATTTTGATATATGTTCTTGATTAGGTTTGCATATCTTGAATAAATTCTAGCATCAGACATTGCGTTCAGTAACGCCCATTAAAGCCCGTAACGCCAATTCTACCGAGTCGAAAGCTTTCTCAGAGTCAATGAATGCCAGGTGTAGTGGTACATTATATATTGTGCTTTTTCCTATGAACGTTCGGATTGTCTGAAAGCTATCAGTCGTGCTATAGCCCTTCCTGAATTCTGCCTGCTCGACTGGTTGGTAAAAGTCTAATTTGTTCGTTAGTCGATATGTAATAATTTTGGTCAGTAATTTATAGAGATGCGATAGCAGGCAAATAGGTCGGTAGTTTCCAATTGTTGCGTTATCGCCTTTTTTATGGATTAAAATTACTTCATTGGTAATTTCCCTTCATCTGAGCACCGATTCAGCAGAATACGGATCGCATCTAACAGGTTTGAACCTCCTAGCTTCAGAATATCACTTGATATTCGGTCTTCTCCCGGCGCTCGCCCATTCTTCATTTGTTGGAGAGCAGTTTTTAGTTCTTCTATACTGATGTCTGGCATTTATTCTGAGTAGATGTTACAGACAGTTCGTTCAGTGCGTTATAACGTTTCTCTGGGGAATTTGGAGGAGTAAAGTTTCGTGTAGAAATTTTCTACGACTGATACGATCTTTGAAGTATCCGTAACAATAACTCCTTGTTCCGTTTTCATTCGGCTGATTCTTATTCTGCCATTCTGTAACTTGGAGTTTCAGAACTTTCATACTCTTATTCCGTTCGATTGTCTCTATGATCTGTTTGGTGTTATAAATCCTGACATCTTTGGTAACTGTTTTATTTATGATCTTATTTAGGCATGTGTATTCGTTTGAATCTCTAAATAGTGTTCGTCTTTCTTCCTTTAGTTTCTTCACTGATCTTTTTATTATGTTGGATATTAGTTGTCGTGGAAATATTTTTGGTTGCGGTTTGTGCATCATTTGTGATTTTATCAGAGAGTATATCAAGCTCAAGGGAGTTCAGATCTGTGTTTTTTAGTTTCTTATCCAGTTCTTCCTTGAATTTTCTTCCTTTGAAACACTTTTGCGTATATTTAAGAGCACAACACATATTTTTCAATAAAATGAAAGTGGACATATGATTTTCGTATAGCAATGGTAAAAGGATATTTTTTGGATTTTATCGCAATGGGAATTTTTTTCTGTCTAGTCTTGTCTAATCTAGTCTAGTCTTATCTAGTCTTGTCTAGTCATGTCTAGTCTTGTCTAATCTTGTCTAACTTGTCTAATCTTGTCTAGTCTTGACTAGTATTGTCCAGTCATGTCTCCTTCTTGTCTTTATCTAGTCTTGTCTCTTTCTTGTCTTGTCTATTAGTCTAATAGATTAAAATGTAGTTAATTAAATTAATTCCCTACAATGTTAACTGAATATTACTAGATATATTAGATTGTGCTTAACGTGAATTTGAAGATGAAATGTGGATTCGGGGTGAAAAAATCTCTTCTCGTAGTTGAAACTAAATATTGTCTTTGCTTCGAATAGAGATTTTAGTTATTAGTAAGTTTGGCAATTTTTGCAAAATATTTTGAGGTTTTCGTCCAATTTTGACGTAAAACAAAAGAATTTTGCAAAGTGTGTCCACTCAAATCAACAAAAAACAGAATTTGCTTCGAATAGAGATTTTGGTTTATGAAAATTTGGCAATTTTTCTAAATTATTTTAATGTTTTCGTCCAATTTTGACACAAAACAAAAGAAGAAGGTTTGTCCATTCAAATCAACAAAAAATAACATATTTTGCTTCGAATGGAGATTTTTGTTTTTGAAAATTTGGAAATATTTTTCAATTATTTTGACATTTTCGTCCAATTTTGACACAAAACAAAAGAATTTTGCAAAGTTTGTCGACTTAAATCAACAGAAAAACAAAATTTGCTTCGAATAGAGATTTTGGTTTTTGAAAATTTGGCAATATTTGCAAATTATTGCAAATAACTTATTTATAATATTATTACTTATAATAATAAGTATTCCACGGTTTATAATGTAAATGTTCAGAATATTGGACACACAATCAGATCAGTTCAAAAAAGTAATTCACAGCGAAAGGGTTAATTAAAAGTTTTATGCTATATAGCAGTGCTTCCCAAAGTGGTGGGCCGCGGCCCCCATAGGGGGCCGGGGCCTACTGGCAAGGGGGCCGCGAAGAGCCGCGTATATAACACATGAATATATCTTCGCTAAATAAGTTTAACTGTCAAATATGCACATAGATCAATTAAAATTATAAACACCATTAAAATGTTGAAATTACGACAAATGATATGATACGAATAATGACGAGCTTACGATATTTTTTTCGAAAAGGTGAATTAACTGAATATTTCTTCAGGGAAAAAGTACTAATTGACTGATTCTTAACAATAAGGTACAAGCCTTTTAAAAAAAATCCGTATGAACCAAGAGCTTTGGACAAGGAAGCACAAGCATATTTATTTCTTTGCGTGAAGAAAATAACATGTCGTAAATCATTTAACAGAATCTATTAGCATCTTTGAAAAGTATTTCCGAATTTAAATACAACTAAAGAACATCAAATCAAACTGATAATCTTCCCTGGAAATTGCAAGGGGAATTAATTGTCTTGAGATCGGATTCAATACTCGCATTGTAATTTTCTGGAAGCGATATTTCAGAATTTTTTACTCAGCATTAAATATTCTGGTTCCGTTTGCAACAACGTACCTCTGCGAATCGGTATTTTCAACTATGTTATTAATTAAGAACAAGCACAGGTTATGCCTATCAGAATCATTAGAAAATAATCTTAGAATATCAATTTCAAATAATGGGTAATTTTTTTACCGTTTGAAGAATTTTGAAAAAGCACAACATTTGAAAAAGTGAAAGAAACATTTATTTCCGCCAGTAAATGAATGCCTGCCATTTACTTTTTACAGATTATTTCATGTAAATGTTGCTCGTGGCTACGCCGTAGGTAGACCATCCGTGGGCTCCAATTTTTGCATACTATTTCCAGCACTTCGGCTGGTATCTCACCATTGGCAGCTGTTTTGTCTTCCAGTGCTGGAATTGTGACTGGTTTGTCCCTGTACACGAGAGACTTCACGTATCTCCACAAAAAAATAGTCTAATGAGGGCAAATCGCATGATCTTGGCGGCCAATGAACTGCTCCAAAACGTGAGATTAATTGCTCACCAAACTCGCCTCTCGATAGGTTCATGGTATCGCTTGCCGTTTGGCATGTCGCACCGTCTTGATGAAACCACACGTCAAACAAGTCCAATTTTTCCATTTTAGGCAAAAAAAAGTCGGTAATCATCGCACGGTACCTTGCTCCATTGACTGTAACGTTGCTATTTCCATCGTTCTTTAAGAAGTACGGTCAAATGATGCCGCCGGCCCACAAACCGGACCAAACAGTGCATCTTTCAGGGTGCATTGGCAGCTCTTGAACTGCCTCTGGCTGCTCTTCACACCAAATTCGGCAATTCTGTTTGTTGACGTACCCATTGAGCCAAAAATCAGCTTCGTCGTTGAAGACAACTTTTCGATAAAAAAATGGATCTTCATTCAACTTTTATAAGGCCCATTCACCAAACAAACGACGTTGTGGTAAGTCACCTGACTTCAGTTCTTGCAGCAGCTGTATTTTGTATGGTTTCATAGCGAGGTCCTTACGTAAAATGTTCCAAGTGGTGGAATAACACAAGCCCCACTCTTAAAAACTTCATTGACACTGACCGATACAGCAGCAATATTTTCCTCGGTACGCACTATTCGCATACCGGTTGATGGCGTAATGTCCAATACAGTGAAACTGGCGTAATGTCCAATACAGTGAAATTTGGTCACAACAGCTTGAATAGCCTGTTCGGTGGGTCGATTATGACGATCATAAAATTGACGTAATTTACGAAATACGTTTCTCACACAGCACGAATTTTGATAATAAAATTCAATGATTGCAAGCGTTGTTCGTTTGTTAGTCTATTTATGGTGAAATGGCAAACCTTACTGAGCATTTTTGACATTTCCACATGTCACGAATCTTTTTTAACACTGAAAAAATTCAAACTTTTTTTCACAATCCACACAAAAAATCACCCTATATTACGCCAGATCTAAATTTGTTGTGTAATAATATTAATCACATCCATTACATTAAATTTAATCTATTAACATTAATGGTAATAATGCTAATTATTATTTAATTTTTTTGTTTGCTAATTTGTTGATTTTTTTTCATGCTTTTTATTTCACTTTGCACAAAATTGGACTTCTTTGAAACGCCCGAAACATTACTAAAGATGCTAATGAAAATTTTTCAGCTATATTGTCTAATACTAATTTCTTAGTAATAAGGAATACACGGAGATCGCCCGTCGTAACCTGTACGTAATAAACATTAATTATACTATTTTTCAATTTATAATTAATAATTAATTTTCTTCATTTACTAACAATAGTATACTTATTTATGTATATAAGTATATACAAAGCATTTTTTTTACTTAACCCAATTCTAAAAAAAACAAATAGGGGGCCGCGGTTTATCGATATGAGTTGTAGGGGAGCCGCGACATCAACAAGTTTGGGAAGCAGTGCTATATAGGATCATAGAATCAGCCCTGATTGTTTGTCGGTTGACTTCTGACACACCCGATATATTTTTTTCAGATATTCAATTTTATTTAGTTTCTTGTCCCACTTTTAGTATTTCAACCTGCATGTTGAGCATAACATCAACCATTACGGTACGCAATAAGTAATCTTCTACAATTCATGTAGGTCTTAGATCAACATGTTTACGATAAAAACTGTATGGATCAAAGGGACATCCTTCGTATGTAATTGTGAAACTTCTTGACTTGTTATTTTTGCCATCTCGAAGGAATACCACGAAAAAACGGCCATTTTCTTCCACATCTTCTAAAGTTTAACGAATCAAGTCATTCCTTTGATATGCACCAAAAATACTAGATATTAAAATTACTTTATTTAATAATTTCTTCTCATCTGGTGCTTCAAGTATGAATTTGGTGTCTTGGTCTGTAGTGAATATTTTGGACTTTTTTTGTGTGTAACCAATACATTGTCGTTTTTAACAAATTACAAAACATTCACATTTTCCTTTACTGACAGAGAACTTTTTATATTGAAAATCGACTTCATAAGGTTGAGGCTTTTATGTATTTAGTTTTTTTCTTACAAACAAACGAGAAGAATATAATAACTTGCTGCATTAACTCCTTTTACGCCACTTGCAAAATTTGGTGTACTAATTTTCATGTCTCACGAGATTTCTTTAGTAGTAATTCTGAACCTACTTTTACCGTTACAAGTGATATTTTCTTCCTCTGGAGAAATCATTTTGAATAAGAATTCGAAATACTGCAAACTATCACAATACAAGCGTTGTTTTGCGTTACTAAGGGTAATAAAAAGAATTTCGTGCGATTATCGAAGGTTGTTATGCCCGCACGGGAAAAATTTTCTAGGGCGCACAAAAAAACATTTTTCTTGCGTTAGATAGACATGAAAAGTGTTTTCAGGGAGGTATAATGAAAAAATGTTTTTAAATCAATAGTTATTTCTTAAAATAATTTTATTAAAATAAATCTATTTTTAATTAAAATGTTTTGGAACTTAATGTACCGTTAAAATATTTGATTTGGCAAATACAAAGCAAATAATACCCATTAAAAGTTTATAAAAAATTAAAAAAATCCAATAATTCGACGAACAACGCTGACAAACTCGAAATGGAATTAAAGGCCCCCCCCCCCTCCCACTAATATTTATCTCGCCATCTAAAATTAACACGCGTTATTTATAAAGCGCATAAATATTTACTTCGACTTGAAGAAAAATTTACACTTACAATAAAAAATATATATAATTCTACTTAGACAAATCTCGTTCCACTGTATATACACTGCAGATCGTACACTCAATAATTTTATTCATTTACAACGATCTTCTTGAACGTTTTAGAACTACAACCTGTTGCTCAAACTTATAAACTTTCAAGATACGGCCAACAGATTGTAATAATAACATTTTATTGATTTCACTTGAAACTCTGTGCAATAAACATCCACAAAAATAGATTAGAAAAACATGGATAAGGCAAGATGAAACAGAGAAAATATATAGGAGCAACTAGATAAATAGAGACATGTATAAACATAAAAAAAATCATTTATGATAAGGGAGAAATTCATAATTCACCTAATTCCTAATTCAGTGGAAAAATCATCCACTTTTGTGCTCATACCCAAAAAACCTAATCCAAGGGAATGCTCGGATTATCGAACCATTGCACTTATGGGCCACACCTTGAAGTTGTTCTTAAAAATCGCTCACAAAAGAATGTACAGAAGACTCGAGACATAAGCAACACAAAGTTTGGATTCCGCGAAGGACTTGGAACACGAGAAGCGCTTTTCGGGATTAACGTTCTTTTCCAGCGCTGTCTTGATATAAACCAAGAGGTGTTGTAATGCTTCTTACATCGATTTTAAGAAAGCCTTTGACAAAGTGAAACATGACAAATTACATCAGCAACTAATCAGCAAAACATTGACTCAGACGATGTTAGAATAATTAGTAACCTATATTGGGGCCAAAAAGCTAATACAATGGTAGAAAACCAACCAACAGAAGAAATGGAGATTCGTGGTATGAGACAAGGTTGCATCCTATCCCCGTTTCTCTTTAATCTATATAGCGAAGCTATTTTTAGGGAAACATTAGAAGATGAGTCAGTGGGAATAGTTATAAATGAAGAAGTAATTAATAATTTGAGGTATGATGCTGATATCGACTTGTTAACGAGCAATCTTGAAGACACACAACACCTTTTGGAAAAATTAGATGAGCGATGCAATGAATAAGGACTAAAGATTAACTTTAAGAAAACCAAGTTAATGGTAGTGTAGTTCCCGCAGAATGTGAACCTTGCGAACCTGACGGTGGCAAACACCACGATAGAGAATGTGCCGACATATAAATATCTAGGAACTTGGATAGAAGAAACGGGTGATCAAAAAGCAGAGATAATAACAAAGATAGAGATATCCAGGTCAATATTTATGAAAATGAAAAATTTATTTACGAGTTATAGACGAGGGTTATATTACGAGGATATTAACATAGAACTTAGGATGAGGATGCTTCGTTGTTATATTTTTTCCACGCTTTTGTATGGAGTTGAGGCGTGGACCCTTAAGAAAAACCACATGGACAAACTACAAGTCTTAGAAATGTGGTGCTACCGAAGAATGTGGCGGATTTCCTGGACCGATAGAGTTACTAATGCCGAAGTGCTGAACCAGATGCAGAAGGAATGCGAAATAGTTAACACCATAATAAGGAGAAAGCTACAATATCTGGGTCATACAATGAAAGGACAGAAATACACACATTTCCAACTGATAGTCCATTCGAAAAAAACGTTTTTATAATTTTTGTTATGGATATTATTATTAAGGTCTTTCCAACATTGGCAGACGCCGTGTATCCTGGCTAAAGAATCTAAGGGATTGGTTTCATTGTAGCAATGTTCAGCTGTTAAGAGCTGCAGTCAACAAGGTCCGGATTGATGTGATAATAGCAAACCTCCGATAGGAGATGCACTATAAGAAGAAGATAAACATATAAGATTAGACGAACATACTAGCAGAAGATTTAAATAGATCAGAGTTTCCCAAATGCCGGGTCGCGACCCAGTACCGGGCCACGGAAAAAAATACCGGGTCGCAAAAAGCTTTTGCTACTTTTTGTTTTAGTTTATTCATTTTCCCAAAATCATTTTCACTATCATTTACGAGTTGCCTATTTCTTGCAGGTTAGACACTTGAATTTGTCTGAAAACCTAGTTATGGCTTTCTATGAAATATCCAAATTTATTGGTGAGAGTGGCCACCCTCATACAATTTCCGAAAAGTTACTAATTCCTGCAATGAAAATAATAGGAACTCGAATATGTGATAAAATACCAAACAGAACCAAATAAATATGCTATTGCTCTCCAAGAACACAGTGAAGCGTAAAATTGTGGAAATGGCATATAATATAGAAGAAACTGTTGGTCACCTAAAAAAGTGCAGTCCCTTCTCTCTTTCTCAAGTTGATGAAAGAGTAAATATTGCGAAAACTGCTAATCTAATGTGTTTTATGTACAATGCATCGAAGGAAGTATTTTTGTTTTGTAAAACTTTGGTTACAAAACAACAACAGAAGAAATTTGTAGCTTGATTGACAACCGTCATATTAATCAAAATGGTATTGACTGGACAAATGATAGTGCACGCGCAATGGCTGGTATTCTTGCAGGACTCTTTCCAAAAATAAAAGCTGTAGCCCCAGAATGTGTGTGGGTACATTGTAGCATACATAGAGACAAAAAAATGCTATTACAAAATTTGCTCTTACAAAATGTTATGCAAGAGTGTATAAAAATTGTGAATTTTATAAAACACCCCCCTCTGAATTCCAGTATGTAAAACTATGTAAAGAAATGGGTAGCGAACACGAACATCTGCTTTTACATTGTGATGTACGATGGCTGTCTTTTTGGAATGGAGTTTAAAAAGTGTTTTTGGAAATGAGCGAAGAAGTTTTATTATTTTTGGAGCAATATGCAATATTTGATGCTAAATAAAAGTTTAATGACGTTAATTGGTTCATTAAGTTGTCCCATCTTTGCGACATTTTTCAATTTGTAAATAATTTAAATCTGACATTACAAGGCAACAATGTCAATGTATTTAAAGTAAAAAAGAAGATCGAGGCTGCAACGTCGTGCGGAAGAAGGGAATTACAATGCTTTTATGAAGACGGAATTACAGAAATAGTATAATCTTAGTTCCATGCCAGATCTGTAAATATTAAAGAATATTTTCCTGCAATCAACCGCAACAAATCATGGATAAGAAACCCGTTTACACTGAATATAGAATTTGAAACAGAATTAGTAGATTCAGATGTTGAATTTATAATTGAAAAATTTCAATTGAAATTATAATTGAACTGTCGTGTGATACAACGCTGAAAGATAATTTCAATAGAATGCCTTTGTTGGATTTTTGGGTTTCCTGCCAGCAGGAATATCCAGTATTGGCACATAAATCAATAACATTTCTAATGCCTTTTGTGACGACATACAAGTGTGAAGCAGGCACTTATTTTTCTTAAAAATAAATTTAGAAATCGATCAGACCTAGAGTCGTAGAACCAGATTTAAGAATAAAGTTGTAATCTTTTTCTTCACACCTAAAATATTTGATCGTCAGAAACAGCAACACTCTTCACAATATTTTTTTTATTAAAAAACAATTATATATTTATATAATGCTTTTTTGCATTGTTTGCGTGCAATCTTTGTGAGAGCTACTTTTGTTTTACTATTAATAAAATGATCAATTGCTTATCTTCTTTTAAAAAAAAATAGGTACTGGGTCACGAAGAAAAAATATTCAAATAACCGGGTCACGAAGAAAAAAGTTTGGGAAACGCTGAAATAGATAATTCAACTCAATTACACAAGACAACCCTATACTGCATACCTCAGCACTAATCAAGGGCACCGCACTAGAACACAGCACTAGACAAATAGTTACCAAATAGTGTATACCAACGATGAAAAAATGGAGGCACGCGAGCCGAATGCGGCTTTTAAATAGGTTTATTGTTGCAAACTTATAAATGAAAAATACTCGTTAACTCACAATTAACAATAATTCGGCAGATTAACCACTTACACCGGAAAGACTGTTAAATACAATATTCAAAAACAATAATTATAAAAATTAACGCATTTATAGACTAATATTTATATATTGGTGAAACCATTCTATTTATAGATAATCTTATAAACTTATTAAAGGCGAAATAGGGCCTGAATATGTAAATATATTCAACCTGTTCGTAGCTCTATAATATTAACTCTTATTAAGACTAGAAAACAAATCTCATGTGGAACCTACTATTTCGCTTACTAATAATACGCATGATATTGAATTATACAACAGATATTTGCATGTTATTACTAGTCCCAGTCCATTTTCGTGGCACCAAACGAGTACTAGATAAATAAAATTCTATATTTTTCTATTTAACTTAAGTGAATAGCCATCTGCAGACGCGTTTCGAGATTTATCTCTCATCAGTGCAGCTTTGATGTTTTGGATTATAATTTGGAATACAATAATATTTTTATCGTTAAACTTGTGTTAAAAAAATAAAGTTGTAACAGAAGTTACGAAGTCGCGCGAACCAAAAGTCCATATATATATATATATATATATATATATATATATATATATATATATATATATATATATATATATATATATATATATATATATATATATATATATATATATATATATATATCTACAGATGAGAATTTCATTAAACAAAAAATATTATTGATACAGTGAAGACACTTGGTACCAAGAATACAAATTGCAGTTTTTTTTCAATTGTTGTTTGCAAAACAACATTCCAGTAAACGCCGTAATAAAATTATAGAATAACAGTAGATATAATAACACAATTGCAAGAAGGGTTCAATTGCTTAATGAGTCAACAGATATTAGATCAACCGCAGATAGAAATTTTTATTCGATTCGTGTTTAAAGATGGAGTAACAAAAGAATTATTAGATTTAATTGCATTAAAAAATACTACTCGTCGCGTCATTATAAAGAAAGCTTTTGATGGCGCCCTTAGAAAAGTTAAAAAGTGCTACAGATGGAGCAGCGGCAATGCTGGACAAAGATGTAAGACTGATTAGCCTTTTACAAAAAATGAAAGCATTCCTGATTTTATTCAAATCTATTATATTGTGCATCGGGAACATCTTATCGCCAAATACTTTTGAACACGTGTTCACACCGATTATTATAATTGTAAATTTTATTTGAACCAAAGCAAAAAAAACACCGTCAGATTCGAAATTTTATTGACGAACTCGATTTATATGAACAATTCAATAATTTATCGTTATACTACATAGTGAGGTGGTTATCAACGCACGATGTATTGAACAGGTTTCTAGTGTTTTTGGAACCTATTATTTCTTTAGCCTTTCTAGATGAAGAAAAGCAATCATTCCCGCAGTTTAAAGATAAAGACTGGACCTAGATTAGATTAGATCAGATTGTAGATCTCGGTGGTGCCTTGTACTGCGACCTTCATAGATCTGTTGTACCCCACCCTCTTCCTCTAATCGTTGGTATACTTACCCATTTAGAGCGCCTCCTCTAGTTCTGATTTTTATAAGAATTTCAGGATATGGGTGGGATTCAAGAACTCCTCTGCGTTCATGCAGTGGGCCCTAAGATACATTTGTCTCTTGCGGAGCAGTGCTCCGCAGTCTTTGAGCAAATGTATTGAGGTTTCCTCTGCTGAGCCGCGAAATCTGCAACTGTCATCTTCCTGTACGCCTAGGGCCTTGTTTTCTAACTCTGCTGTGTCCCATTAGGACTCCTGTTAGAATTCTAAGCATATTAGCTAGGACTGTTTTAGCCCAGAAAGTTCTTTCCAGGTTTTCATCCATAGTTCTCTTATTTCTTCATCTAACCTTTTGTGGATCGTGTTCATACTCATGCCGCAAAAGAGTTCCGGACCTATAAAGGGATTACTGGATCCCTTGTTTGCTAGTTTGCTAGGTGATCGGCTTCTTCGTTTCCATTTATACCAGTGTGTCCTGGTACCCAGTATAGTGTTACTTATTTTCTCTGCCAAGCTTGTTGAGATTTTCCACACAGTCCCATACCAGTTTGGATCTGATGCTGTATGAGCTAATGGCCTTGATGGGTACTTGGCTATCTGACAGGATAGAAATTTATTTTTGTGATAGTTCCGGTCGAGGTTAAATTGTGCACATCTCTCGATTGCATGTATTCTTGGGTAGATTTCCATGGATTCAAAGTATTTGGTACGAGGTCCAAACACTCATGCACCAATACCCTCCTTTCTCTTCGTACCATCTTGGACCTATGATTTATTGTTTTTCACCGATAGATTGGAACATTTATAAAATTTGAATTTATCGATCAAAGGTAAAGACAAGGATATTTCAGAAGTCAGAACATATTCAGGTTTAATCCCTTTAGTGGCGAATTAAATTTCATTTTACCTTATCAAAATGACACTTTTTTTCTTGAAAACTGGTACTTACTCAATTTTTAAATTAATTATAAAAGATAATAATATATTCTTATATAGTCTCACAGATCCTGTCGTATATAAAATCGAGAATATTTTTGTATGCTAGGTAGTCGAGGGTTAATATTCTTATTTTCTATATAAAGTCAGTGGGTGTATTTTAGAGGGCACATACAAATTCCATTTTTATTTATTTTGCACAATAGCAATAAATCTATTATTATAAACAATAAATCTATTGCACATTATATTTTTCTATCTGTGTGAAAAATGCCGAAACAGGGGACAGCACAGAATGCAGTATTAGATTCTGCACAATATACTCTAGTTTCTTGCAGATTTTCCCGGTGTCATCCTTTTTAGAGCAACAAATTATACAAAATTGTGTGGGCTTTTCCTTCTTCTCTGTTGGAGGAATTTGTGCAGGGAAATGTCTACCTATAAGTCTTATTGTTAGTATATTTTTCGATTCACTAGGCCGTCTCTTTTGAGGTTTCACTTCCTCTCTAAAATGTTCTTCTATTATAGTATCCACTAAATTTTCTAGGAAAAGTAGATGGATCATATTTCCACCATTTTTATTTATAAGCGTCTTGCATTGTCATGTCTTGCATATGATAGAATATTTTTTTGTAATATTTTTTAACATTTTTCTAGCGACGTTATAAGACCCCATTAGGGCATCCAAACTATGATAAGACCCCATTAGGGCAACCGGTTAACCGGGTTTTCTGTTAAAATTGAGGAAAACGGAAAAAACCGAAAGTCGGTTTTTATTTGTTTAAAATAATTTTTTAATTATTACAATTTGTTTGTTTAAAGTGGAAAATAATTTTATTTTTCTATCGTTATTCATGAAGTATTTTATATTGTGGATATATTTGTACTCAAATAAAACGTAAGAGCAGTAAATATCTAGTCCAATAAAGGTTCACAGATTTAGAGTGCTCATAATCTTGATCCTAAAGAAATATAAATACTTGTACTCCATTCTTACCTTTTTCCTTTGTCTAGTTTCGTACTTTGATAAATAAATAAATATCTACATTTATCTCTTTGTAAAGAATTTATTCTAACAACAATATCTTTTTTATTCTTTACGTACATATAATGAAACAATACAAAACAAGTTTTTTTATTTATTAAATAATTATAAATGGCAAATAGCTGCACTATTTTTGAAATTACTTTTAAAAGGTAATAATTAATTAATTTATTTTTATACTAAAACCGGTTTTCAACCGGTTTTTTACTTTACGAAAAACCGAAAACCGGTTTTTGAAATTTTATCGGTGTTTTGGATGCCCTAGACCCCAGACATTGATCGGACCTATCTAGCCTTCCAATGGACGGCTTATAATCAAAAAACGCAGTTATACTTATTTATTTCTTTGTTTCTTATTGTTTTTTTTATTCATTGTATCTTTATGTGTAGTTGATAGCATTATAATTTCTTTTTTGTTTTTTTTCCTTAATAATTTCCCTAATAATAATTTCTTAAATAATTTTTACCTTTTTTTCTTTTTTGACGTATAGTTCCGTAACAGTTCGTGTTTTTGTAAGTAATACACTTACAAGTTCCGGTGATGTAGTATTATCTATAGTAAGGCTGTGTCCTTAGTTCCACAATGGCTTTGTCAAAGTCAAATTGGCTCCTAAAACTCCTCCGACCTATAGATAATGGTGCCCCAAATGTAAAATGACAGAGATTCGCATAATTTGTACAGTTTCATACCAAACCTTAATCGCTTTAGGAGTATAAATTATTTCCATGAGAGGTATACCTTTATACAGTAAGAGACCCTCATCAATAATGATATTATCCTTTGTGTCATCGGCTTCGGCAAACACTTTTATAATATATTCTCTAAGCCGCCCTAACTTCATCAATTTTAGGTTTGGCAAATCAATGGATTCTTCGTCATCACTTGAATGTAATTTTTTTTCAAACTAATAAAACGCCTTTCCGTCATTATTTTTCGGAAGAATGGAGTTTACGTGATTTCATTTTTTTAAAAGTACATTGTTTCTTTGGGCTTCCAAACTAATCCTTGTAAGATTACTAATGCTAAGAAGCACATCAGTACATCCGTCTCAGCATGCTTCCATTGCCTGCTTCGAGCATGCTCTTTTCTGTACAGATATTTTATGTTATTATCTAAATATTTTATTGCATATATATTTGTTCTCTTCACTATTATGTCCAGTAATTTATGTACATTACTACGTCAAAATATATCTTCCAATTCAATCCCGATCCCATTGTAATACGTCTGTCTCTCTCTTCCATTGGGTTTAGGTTATCCAAAACACCGATGAAATTTCAAAAACCGGTTTTCTGTTTTTCGTAAAGTAAAAAACCGGTTAACCGGTTAAAACCCGGTTTCAAATATTAAAATAAATAAATTGAGTATAACCTTTTAAAACTTATTTCTAAAATTGTGCAGCTATAAATCGAATAAAATAAATATTTATTTAGCATTTATAATTTTTTAATAAATTAAAAAAAATATTTTATTATTTCATTATATTTACGTAAACAATAAAAAAGATATTGTTGTTAGAATAAATTCTTTGCGAAGATATATCAATAAATGTAGATATATCTTTATCAAAGTACGAAACTAGACTAAAATGTAAGAATGGAGTAAAAGTATTTCTTTAGGATCAAGATTATGCGCAATCTAAATCTGTGAAATTTTATTTGTCTACATACTTACTACTCTTACATTTTATTTGAGTACAAATAAATCCACAATATAGTAATTCATAAACAACAATAGAAAAATAAAATTATTTTTCACTTTCGGTTTAAAAAAAAAACCGGTTTTACGGTTTCCTAAATTTTAACAGAAAACCCGTTTAACGAGGTTCGGTTTCAACCGGTTTGGATGCCCTAGTTAGGGCACATAATGGCCTGACAGGTAACTGAAGAGCGGACAGTCTGGCAAGAGAAACCAAGGCAAGAGAAATCAGGAGGCAAGAGGCAAAACCGAGGCAAGAGAATCTCTGGTCAAGATTCCGCAGACCCAGAACCTCAAAATAGTTCAGAAATTTTCAAAAAAGTGCCAAGGTAGTCAATAAAACACGGGATCAACGCCCTTGGGATGAGTCAGACTGGTCCTTGGACTAAAACCTTTATTTCGTCAATTAACAAATGGATTAATATGCAGATCTGTCTCTCGCACCACGCGGTCCAACTGATTACGGGCCATGGAAATTTTTAGTCTTACCTGCATCGCTTTGGCAAAAGAGTATGCCACTAAGGCCACTACGCCAGTGCGGTGAAGAAGACACAGCACCCACCACACGTGCTTTTTTATTGTCCTGTCATCTCCGAATGGAGGCTTCATACTGACACCTAAGAATGTCCCATGCAGGATACTCCTTGCCTCGAAATGAGGAGGAGTTGAGGGAAGTTGAAAAAAAAAACAAGAAATGGTGGCCGATTTTTGATGAACGTGCCAAAAAAACTAAAAAGACTGGATCACGACTTTACCTCAATCTCAATCGCCTCACTACACAGTCCATTTCTGAACATAGGCGTCCCTCATGTGCCATATGAGGGACGCCTATGTCGCCTATATCTCTTTCTGTCTTGCGCTTCTATTATCCAATTAAACCCTGTTATCAATTTTATTTCGTTTTTCCAGCGCATCAGTGCTCGTCCTTTGTTTCGTCGTCGTAGGTATGGTCTCCAGTACAACAGTCTGTTATTCCATCTCGCGTCCGTACATCTGGCTATGTGTCCGGCATAGTTCCATTTTTGAGTGGCAATGGTTTCGATCACATCTCTGATCCATTCGCAAGTTTTTCTATCCCTCAACGCTATTCTCAGCATTTGTCTTTCCAGGGATCTTTGGGTTACGGCCATTTTGGTCATTGTTAGTTTTTTTAATGTTCATGTTTGACATCCATAGGTTAGCACAGGGAGAATGCACTGATCGAAAAGTCTAGATCTCCATCTTAGGGGGATATTCTGGTTTTTTAGAATATATGCAAGTCTTCCGAACGCTGGTCTGGTTTTCTCTTCCTAGTTTCAGTTGATGCCCAAGATACGTATAGCTTTCTACTTTTTCAATGAGTTGATTCTTAATAGCTATTTGGGGATCTTCTTTGCACATTATTTTGGTCGTATTTAAATTCATTTGTAGTCCGATCTTGCTTAGCTCTGCTTCCATTTCAAGCAGCATCTGGAGTACACATGACATTCGGCTTCCATTTCAAGCAGCATCCGGATTACACATGACAGTCGTCCGGATTATCTGCAATGAGCACCACATCATCGGCAAACCTCAAGTGTGTAAGTCGTTCTCCATTGACTAGTATACCCTTCTCTTCCACAGCTGAACAGCTTAGGTGATGTAGTATCTCCCTGGCGTATCCCTCTATTTATGTTTATTTTATTATTGTAAGAACTGGGTATATCTGTGATCTATACGTGCTTCCCTTAAGCTATACATAAGTGCGAAGTGTTCTATAGAATCAAATGCCTTGTAGAAGTCTATAAACGCGAGGCAGTTGTTTTTAAACGCGAGACAGATGGTTGCACTCTGTGACTTTTTCCATTAGCAGTCTCATCGTCAGGAGATGGTCGCATGTACTATAGTTCTTTCTGAATGCAGCCTGCTCTACAGGCTGGTAGTCGTCTAAATTGTTTGCAATTCTGTTCGGTAACATTTTTGTTCTGAGAAGATCTGAGAAAGTAAACTAATAGGCCTGTAATTTTCTAGGTCTGATTTATCACCCTTTTTAAATAAGAGTAGGTACTATATAAGTAATAACTACTATAGCGTTTTTCCATGTATCTGGTATTTTCCCATCTTCCAGGCATTTATTAAAAAGTTTGCATAGTTCTGTGATAATAGTTTCTCCCCCTTCCTTTATAAGTTCTATTGTTATGTCGTCATTTCCCGGTGCTTTGTTGTTTTTTCAAGTCCTTTAGTGCCAGGATTATTTCGTCTTCATTTATGTGGGTCATTTCTTCTGAACCAACGTTTAAAATCTTTTGCTGAGTTGTTCGGTATGGAATACTCATTTGTTCTGGAAGTATATAGTTCCTTGTAATAGTGTTTTCCGTTATTTCTATTATTTGTTCTATGTCCCTTGTCTCTATGTTTTCTCTGTTTTTAAGACATATCTGCCTTCTGCCCTCACTATTTCTTATGCATTTTAGGTTTATATTTTCGTCTATCGCCCTCTCAACTTGAACTTCCCAGTATTTTTGAAGATCTTTTCTAATTAACTTTCTCGTTTCTTTAGATATCTGTTTCTACTCTTGTGGTTTGTTCTCTCTTGGCAGTTTATTTCTTTGGCCGATTTTTTTTCTCGTTTTTTTACTAAGCTTCTCATTCTTCACTTTTTCCTTTTTAGCTACCTTCTGAGCCGCTTCTTTCCGTGATATTGTAATGTTGCTTGCTAAGACTACCAAGCAGGGAGGTTAAATTTCATTTTTATATTCTTAAATTTTGTGTTTCAACTATTCCTTATACACTTCTCTATTAGCCTTCAATTCATTTAAGTCTATCTGTCTTGGTCTTTTCTCTTGTCTAGGAAGGTGTTAAAGGCGTTGGTCCACTCACGTCTTTTATTATTTGTTTTCTACTGGATATGATGTAGTCAATTTAATTTTTAGTTTGTCCGTTGGGACTGACCCACGTCCATTTTCTTTGTTTCTCTTCACCACAAACGTCTTCCACAAACGACTTCACCACAAACTAATAAATGTTAAATTAGACTATTGTATGTCCTCACCTCTTTTTATTATGTAGATGTATTATGTATTATTATGTATTAATTATGATCTAATAATTATTATGTACCAGTATAGTGTATAGTATGTATATACCAGTAAGAGTCGAATAAATATATAAGCTGTACGTCTCTTCCCGCTCGTCTCTTACAAAATGAAAGTGATTATGAATAATCAGACGAAGAACATAGTGAAGTGTCATCTGACAATGAGGCTGAATTGGACGATATTATGAATAAAACTGATAGTGAGATTTTAAACGACGAAAGTGATGAAAAGCATGATAATAATGATAATAACACCAATAATTGCTATTGGGAGCGCCTAACAATAAAAGATTATCATTTTTTGCACAACCTGGCCTAAAAGTTCAAATGCCTACTAAACGCTCTTACAATTATTTTAGTTTTTTTTTTCCAGGATATTTCAAATATAATTACCATAAATACGAATATATTTAAAATATGTTGAAAATGAAAATATTTCTCTAAATAATTTTTATAATTTATGTTAAAGAAGTAAGTATTACTAAATAAGTATAAATGATTTACTTATTTATTTATAGATATTAAATAATATATTAAATAGTACGTGTATTATTGAATATACTATATTAAATAGTTAGAAAGTAGCATATTTAAACGACATTTCAGTTTAAAAACCGTATTTTAAAGTGGGATTCTTGATTGACCTTACGCTATGACATGTATGGCTGAGCGCTCCGTAATATCCGCGCTCAAAAAGGTTATCACATCTCAAAACATATCACATCACTCAACAAACATATCACATCTCAAAGTTAGTAGAGATTTCAATGCTCCACAATTTTTGTATCAAATACCAACACGATTTAAAGCATAGAAAGCGAGATATTAACGAAAAACTGATTTTTGCGCCTTTTGACCTTGAACATCTTAAGGCGCACATGATACTTATTGCAACTTTTGAGGTAACATTTAGAATGTCAAAATATAGGTTTGTACAAATTTACAGTTTTTTATCTTACATTCCCAGGTTCAACCCCTAAACTGACTGAACTAATGTAGATAAACGAGAGCAACCAAAACAGCTATGACGCGAAAACGAGACGGAGACGAGAGACTAGAAAACTGAACTATGCAAATCAAAAAAGTAAAACCGGACAATCATGATTCATTTATTCTAAACTGGAACCTTTTAATACAACATTTCATATATTAATAAATCCCATATATTTCACATATTAACATTAATAAGGTAATAATTATCTAATTCTATAAAGTACTGATATTATCCTGCAGTTTGTGGCACATCCAAGTGTTCAACAATTGCTAGCAGCAATTTGGTACGAGGGTTTGCCTGGTTTTCGCCGTAAGAGTGCAATAGGCCAATTGATCCAAGTTGCTCACCTGGCTGCGATGTTTCCAGTTTATTGCACTATATACATGATGGCACCTCAATCGAAAATGGGCCTTTTTATGAAGAAACCCTTCGTGAAGTTCATTTGTCATTCAACATCATACGCTTATTTCTTAAGTAAATTATCTAAAAATTTTGAATTTTCTTGAATTAACGTCCTTGTTTTTACTTAGCTTTACTTGGTGCAGCATCTCAAAGAGTTGAAATTGTGGTCTTGCAATGGTTTGGTAATGCATATGTGCAAGACATGGTGGCTGAGTGGAGAAGGAAAGAAAGGGGAGCGGGACCAGGAATAGCAGAATGTGGAGTTTTTCTTTATATTATAAGTAAATTGTAAATCGTAATCAAAATCTGTGTTTGTATTCATTTGTATATTCTAGGTTTGATTTGGAGCGAGATTCGAGCGTTATGGAGTGATGGAATAAGTGAATATATGTCGGATTTATGGAACATCGTTGATTTCATAACGAACGTATTTTATGTGACTTGGTTGGCTCTTAGAATATCTTCGTTTTATATAGTTTGGGTAAATATAAACATGTTATTCATTAACGCAAACATTTACGCCCAGTGCAAAACCTGTGTAAACCTTTTGCTTCCGCTGCTTTATATATTTTTCTTTTTCTCAAAAATGTATCTAAAATCGAATTAGTTTATGCAAAAAATTTCGTCTGTCACGTAAACTATAATTCGACGTTTCTATTTCTGAATATATTATATTTTGATGCGCTGACGTGAATGCCCAAGTGCTTCACTATATTGTTCGCATACTAAAAATTGTGTAAATAAAATAAACTCCTGAGACAATTTCCTTTTTCAATATCGTCATGTAAATAATTTAGTACCGAATTTATTACTATTACATTGGTTAACCTGAATGCATTTACTAACAAGATCGATAGATAAATAAATTTTAACATAAAGCATTTAGTGCATACTTGTATAAATCAACTAAATAAATCAGCATTATAAAATCAATTTCTAAACTATTTATATACATGAGTAGTTTCATATAAGATCGCCATAAAAATAATTCTTTTTTGAACAAAACTTAAGTAGTTCCTAGAGTTGCACTTAAACATGAAATATTAATTACACTATGTATAAGTTAAATTTGCGTAGTTTCTTTTAGTTTCATCCTTTAAATTGTGTAAAGTATGAATATAAAGTAGATCTTATAGATCTTCTTTACTATGTTAATTAAGCCAATGTGACACTTAATTATGTCCTTTTTAATCCATGTAGGGAATATGTTATTTAATCTTTATAGGAAATTTTAGATAAATTTACTATTCGGTACTAAAGATTCAATAAAATCAAATACAGTGTGTAAAGTAATGAGGTTTCCTATAGGAAAAACTTTTTAATATGAGTTTTAGGAGAAAATCTTATTCTTTATAAAAAGTTTTGCTTCTATCGAAACTCCTATTTGTCAAAGAAAAATCTAGTAATCACTTAAGACAAGATCAGAAACAAAGTCCGAACGTTGTTGCAGTATCGTGTTACCCATGTATTACTCGTTAACCAGTGACGTTTATTGACAGTTCAGCGAGCTTAATATGAAAACACTGTTAACGTTAGAGCAGCGAATCTACCTAGTGAAATGTTATGGTTTAGGAGAAGTCTCGTATAAATATGCAATCCAGTTATTTAATGAAAAATATAGAAATGTAAGTGTAAGCAGAACAGCTTTAGAAAAGTTAATTGGAAAGTTTGATGAAACGGGATCTGTTGCCTACAAAAAGTAGACTCGCAAAGCGTACGATGCTGTGACCATTGTGGCTATCGAATCAGTTGCTGAACTTCCCAGGATTTCTTTTTGCCAGCGAGCAAGTATATTCAATGTTATTATTTTTCAATGTTTTTCTTTTTGTTATAGTCACACATTATTGCAGGCAATTTACAAAGCGAATACAATTTATCTTTATAAACCTTGATTCAGACACACCTTAGAAATCGCAGATCAGGCTTTTAGACTCGAGTTTTGTTTATGGATTGGTGAGCGCACTATGGAACATCGCCTATTTTATCAAAATTTGATGTTTAGTAACGAAGCAACGTTTTCGACAAATGTTACTGTTTCCTGACAAAATAGTAGATATTTGTCAAATGATAATTCAAATTTTAGAATTATCGTCAGGAATCAGCGATATCAATAAATCAATTCTGTTCAACAGAATAATTGGACGCAATTTTTTAAATGGAAATTTAAATCAACATAATTATTTGAAAAAAATAGACAACGAACGAGGCTCTGGCGACCGAGTAAACGGCGGAATAACCGTTCCATCAGTCGAAGTAAGGAAATGTAATCGTTGGGGTAGCGGGTTGTTTGTTACTCCTCTCATTCCCAGAGAGGACAGATCTACTTCAGGGCATGACAACCCTGTCCACGCAAAGGACTTGACGTTCCCCATCTCCCTTCTTGGGGACATCAGGTCCTAACCCCATTCCTAAGCCATTCTAACGTCCCTACCCATCCTCACCAATGCAGGAAGGCAACGGGAAACCACCTTCATAAACTTTACCAAGAGAACACCATGGTTTTGTTCAATATGAAATATTCCGGAGGACTAAACAGCTCCCCAATCGGAACTCCGGGGGACCAATATTGAGCAACGCCAACCAAAACTCGAATAATAACCCTGAAGTTAAAGGCTCAACCTGTTAACGTCAACATCATACAGACCTATGCGCCAACAACTGACTCATCCAAAGAAGAGATAGAAAGTTACTATGAACAGCTAGGCAACACTATAAATGATCCTCATAATGCTCGGAGACATGAATGCTAAACTGGGACAATCCGATATAATAGAAGAAGAGCTGATCGAGCTGATCGGACCCTTCGGGCTCGGCACGAGGAATGACAGGGGAGAACGAATGCTTCAATTCTGTCAGGAACATAACCTTTCTGTAGCCAACACATTTTTCCAACATCATCCTAGACAAATATATACTTGGAAATCTTCAGGAGACCGATACAGAAATCAAATTGACTATATCATGATCAATTCACGATTGAAATCCTGTATAATAGATTGAAAAACATTTCCTGAAGCCGAGTGCGGATCAGACCACCTAAACTACTAATAATGACATTTAAATTACGCTTGAAAAACGCGAAAAATGTCGCTATTCTTTTGATAATGTCTGTCACCCCGGTCCTCTGTCGTAGGCCATGATTCGTAACGTGGTCTCTTAAACCTAAACCTATCATTAATCTCTCCATTTTTCGTTATGCTACTCTATGATTCCTCGCTGATGATATCGTTAGGGTTCCGCTCCATACGTGAATACCGGCAGAATACACTGGTCGAACACTTTTCTCTTTAGGCAGATGGGTAGAGCGCTTTTAAAGATATGTTTTAATTTTCGGCTGTCTCGGCTGTTTCGGCTGAGTTGTTTTAGGCTGCCCAGCCAAGGTTGATTCTTCTATGTTGTCCTTTGATATTCGTATTTCATAGTCCAGAGATATATATATATATATATATATATATATATATATATATATATATATATATATATATATATATATATATATATATATATATATATATATATATATTTCTCAACCATTTCAAATGTGGTTTTTTCGCAGTAACTCATAACAAGATTTGTCAGGCTAAACTTAGCCTGCAGGTAGATGCAGATTCCAGGGTGTGGCACTTGAAGCCAGAAATGAGGGCTGACTGCCCTGCGCGGACCAATTGTTTGAACCCATCTCCACCATCTCCAGTCTACGACTCTTGATGCGACCGTCTCAAACTAAGAGGTGCTACCTCTACAATGCAGCCTTTTCACCACCATTTGAGTTATTGGTTATTTTTATATTTTTGATATTAATCCCAAAACTGCGCGCCTACACGTGTCCATTTACTGATTTGGTAATTTTCGACAATTTTTGTACCAAATTCCTGTCTTCTTCCTATCCGGATTTGGAGTTAAGAACAATCGAGTCGTATTGATATTTGATGTACTTGTGCTTAACTTCTTCTGTAGTAGACGCACTAGACACTTATCATGACATTCTTTGTTCGATGTTAACCATTTAGATGCAGAGGTATGTTTTTCTCCGCCCTGTCTAGTTTTGGAGAATATGGTGTTGTATTCAATACGACCTGTAAGTTCATAAATAAACTGCATTCTTGAAAAATTGTAGGGTTGCTTCGTTGTCACGGCACGCGAGCTCGACCGCAGAAATCTTGTAAATCTGAGTCTTCGTCATAGTTTTCCACAATATTACTCATCTCTTCAGTTGTCAGAGCTGTAGAACTGGATTTTATTTTCTCTGCAAGCGTTTGTAGCTTTCTTCTTTTGGCCGCACGTGCCTGGACATCATCAAAAAGTATATTTTGAATGGGTCTATTTTCCGATTAAAGGTACTTTTTCTGGAGAAATATCTATACAGAGAGAAGAGAATTCGACGTACAGAAGATAAAGATCAATTCCAAACATAAATCCAGAACTCACTTGCCACCAAGATAGAAAATATATTGGGAAATCAGGATCCAGAACAGGAATGGCGATCTCTAAAATATTGCATACAAGATGCAGCAAAAAAATAAAATCCCAACAAACACAGAATTCACTGACCCAATAGAACCCTGGATAACACAGAGCTCTCGAGACAAATAACAATAGAAAAGAACTAAAAATGAAAGGTCTAACTACGCAAACAAGTAAAGATCAGCACAGACAGCTAAAGAAAGAGATTCAGAGGAAATGTAGACAGGATAAAAACCACCACATCAAGATAATTTGCAATGAAATAGAGGAATATCAAACGGCTAATAACACTCGTGACCTACATAAAAAAAGTGAAAGAACTGACACGAAAATTCAAACCAAGAAGATTTAAAATTGAAGATAAAGACGGAAACACCGTATGGGAAGACGACAAAGTACTTAACAGATGAAAACAGTATTGTGAAGAGCTGTACAAAGACGAATCAGACACTACAAATGAACAACAAAACGAAGATGAACCGCAAACAGAATCAGAGCCTGATATCCTTATCTCTGAGATCAAAGAGGCCATGGTGCATCTAAAATTGAATAAAACTCCAGGATTGGATGGTATTTCCGCTGAAATAATAAAGCTGCTCAGAGATGATGGTGCTAAAATTCTGCACGACATATGTAATAAAATCTGGCGCACCGGACGATGGCCGGACGACTGGTCTCGATCAGCCTTCTTACCGATCCACAAAAAGGGAACTACAATGAAGTGCCAAAATTACAGCATGATTTCCTTAATATCACATGCGAGTAAAATTTTCCTGAGAATAATGGACCGAAGACTACAAACATACCTGGAACCCCAAATCCCCCCGGAACAGGCAGGCTTCGTCAAAGGTAGAAGGACCAGGGACCAGTTATTTAACATCAGATAACTAATAGAGAAGGCACGCGAGTTCAACGCACCTATGCTTCTATGTTTTATAGACTATAAGAAAGCCTTTGACTGTGTGCAATGGAAAGATCTATGGCGGGTATTAAAAGAAATGGGAGTCCCAACGCACCTAATATCCCTCGTAAACAGTTTGTATAAAAGTAACGAAGCCACTGTCTGTCTTGATAACAAAACATCAAATATCTTTAAAGTAAGCAAAGGCGTGTGTCAAGGCTGCATATTGTCGTCTAGACTATTTTATGTCTATGGTGAATTTATAATGAGACGCGCATTAGAAAATTTCAAGGGAGAAGTAGCAATTAATGGTAAGAAAATAAGCAATTTGAGATACGCTTACGACACTTTAGTAGCAACAAGCGAAGAATAAATGGCTAGATTAATTGAACTTGTGGCGAATGAAAGCTAACCCTTGGGTCTGGAGATTAATTGGACCAAGACTAAACTAATGCTCATCGATAGGAATAAAACAATACAGATAGAGAACCTGCATAATGACATCGACGTTGTCGAGGAATTTATTTACCTGGGAACATCAATAACTAACAAGGGAGGATGCGAAGCTGAAATTAGAAGACGAATATCGATTGTTAGAAGCGGAATATCCAACCTAGTCAAGATATGTAAAGACAGACAAATAACTAAAAATACAAAAGTGTCCCTGGGTAAAACATTAGTGTTCTCTATATTAGTCATGAACAATAAAGTCCTCCGACAGAAAACGCATAGATGCATTTGAGATGTGGTGCTGAAGGAGAATGCTCCGGATACCTTGGACGGCACTGATAACGAATGCATTGATAATAAATGAAATAGGAATTCAAGACCGATTGTTCACAATATGTCGAAGACGCATCCTAAAATACTTTGGGCACGTAACAAGAAGAGCACAAGTCAACTTGGAGAAGTTGATTGTATAGGGCAAAATTGAGGGAAAAAGACGCGAGGCAGGTCTCCGTCGAGGTGGTTGGACCAACTCAGGAACTTAACGGGACAACTCCTGCAAATTAACTTAACAGCGGCAGAAGATCGTAAGCAATGGAAACAACTAAGCCATAAGTGTACATAACCTCGGTGTCACAACTCTTCAGACATGAAGACAAGACTAAGAAGAAGATTTTAAAATGCTTCAGAATTTTGTATTGTCGTTAGTTGTCTACTTCCAACAAGATGGGTGACCAGCTCATGGTACCTTGATTGTTAGAGAATTCTTAAATTTAAATTTTCGTGGTAGACTGATTGGACAACATGGACCAATACATTGACCAGCGGTCACCGAACTTAACTCCCATGTATTTCTTTCTTTCGGTTTACCTAAAGCAAAAAGTTTACAGGGAACCAATGAGAATCGATGTAAATTTCCTAAAAATGCGAATTTCGGAGGCTGTTCGAGAAATTAATGTTGAATCGTTCGAACAAACAATGTAGGAAGAGTTGAATATTGAGCTGGATCTAGAGAAGACTATGTGGATTTTTTGTACAATTACAAATTTAATTACTGTATTAAAAATAACATTTTTTTTGTTCAGAAAGTAATAAGATAAATGTTTAAATTGCCACATGCCATCCTTGTTTACCAACAGAAAGTCATATTTAAAATCAATAACTCGACATTTTGTCAACAACTTTTGTCATCACTAAAAATTAAAATCAAAATAGGATTAAAAATAATAAGAAATGTCAGCTAATTTGGAACTAGGGCGAGAAGTTCGCCAGAGCGAAATTGAAACATTCGCTCGAGAGAGAAATTGATAATTTAGCCCGTGTTACGAACAATATTTTTTATTACTCATGCGAGGGGATGTATTTTACAAGTTTGGGATCCAGGGGCCCTCCAAAAAAAAATGGAATCAAAAATGAAGAATTTGCTTTTTCAATTCTCTCCGGTGGTGGGGATTTGTCATAAGAATTCTCCTCGGTCTCCGGTATCACCAAGGCATTTACACTCATTTAAAAACGTTTTCTTTAATTTTTATTATTATTTTGTAATGAAAAAAAAAAATTCACGTCACATAGACATCAGACATTTCACGTAACTTTTTTAATATCGCGGTCTTGATTGTGTTCATTTTATTTTTATTTATTTGTTTATTTTAATGTAACCTAGCGATATTTAATATTTGCGTGCGTTACCCAAATTATGTGGAAATACAACGAGATATGACATTTTTCGTATTAACTAATCTACGTCAAGAAGCGCATGAGTAATAAAAAAATATTTACTTTGTCAATTGTGTTAAAACAAATGTTAAAATTATTAAAAAACTAATCAGGTTTAAGTTTCTTAAACTATTTAAGTTTTCGATATCACTGATAAAATTTTGTATATAAATTATATAATTGTCAATCTGGTACTTTTGCATATACACATATCCTCCGTTTCGAACGGTTCCTTTTTTACATTTTCTCGCTTTTATACCGTCTACGGTATAAAAAAAAATAATTTAAAATAAATTGTATATAACATAAATTAAAAAATAACATTTACTTTTTAATTTAATTTTTTTAAGTAAAATTCTTTAGGCGCGACTTAGACTCAGAGTGCGATACAATTTTCTAAATATGTATCGCCGATTTTTTTATTTAGAAATCGCAAAAAAGGCGCAAAATAGAAAAAATAGTATAAAAAACTAGTTCATGAAGCGTTTTTCGCACTTGAAACTACTTGCTACGCAAATCACTACAAAAAATATGGACGCGATCTGAAAAATCTCGCTTATTGAATTCGTTCTTTAATTCTTTAATATACTATTTTCTTAAAGAGTTAATTGTTTTAGCCTTAACTATATGAAACGACATGTTATATTCAAATAATTTGTTAAATTATTTGAATAAAACTAATTATGTGTTGGTTTCATGTGATTGTTTATTTGACTATAATTTCACCAACACAGTTATTCTGAAGATGCCACTGTGTTGGTGAAACTATAGTCAAATAAACAATCACATGAAACAAATCGCATACTTAGTTTTATTCAAATAATTTAATACTATTTTCTGCCAGAAATGACGTTAAGTAAAGTATATTATTTGGGTTACTTTAAACGCGAGAGTAACTAAGATCTTTTTTCTGTCGGAAATGCCGTTAAGTAAAGTCAGGGTATAGACTGTAAAATAAATAATAAAATGTCAAAATTAAAAACATCTTACCCTAATCATCACATGGGTTTTCAATTGAGTGGTTTGCAAAACTGTGCCGATGAGAGATAAAAATCCTCAATAATTGTTATAGAGCTCCTGAAAGGCTGAATATATTTATATATTGACGCTGTGTTCCGTTTGTTTTAAGTTTATATATATTTCTTGTATGAAAGAAGAACGAAAATGCTATCTAATGATTTAGAATCATTGGTTGAAACAGATAATATGAATAGTGAAATCGACTATCCAGAAGATGATTTATTTGAGTCATATGTTTCAAAGTTTCCTAAAATTTGATACTCCTAATATTCCCGACAAGGCTAAATATTTACAAGATTCCATAGTTTTATACGAAATCCAATCACGTCCACAAAACATGTTGGGTATTAGCATAGGTGGGCATTAACTCGTTAAACCGGTAATCGTTAATTAACGAATTTAACAAAATGCTTAACTGATTAACTTTTAAGTTAACCGAAGAAAATGTTAACGCTCGTGTTAGCTTCCGTTAAATTGAACTTCCGTTAACTTTAGTCCGTTATATTGGCTGTTTGTCATTTGACATGTTGTCATTTTTTTGTTTGAATTACGTGCCACGCGGGTACACTTGTGCGACGCGGCGCTGTTGCTCAAAAGAGCAAAAATCCAGAGTCGAGAAAGTATGATAGCCAGGGCCCTCTTTCCCACTGGGCCCTCGGGGCACGTGCCCAGGGCCCGGTAATCGTAGGGGCCCCTAGTTCCTGCTAGATCACCAAACGATAACCGATATTTATTACCAAAAAACATATTTAATTGTGAAAAATCAAGCGATAATGAATCTGACTACAAGGACCTATCTCAAAGAACAAGACGTAGAAGCTCACGCCAGATTTTTTTTGACGGCTCTGAGCCGTCAGCCAAACTGAATGGAAAAGAGAAATTCAATGTCTAAACGAGTTGAGACAAAGTTGCAAAGAATTTGCTGAAATCTATTAACGAAAAAGAGTTGGAAATAAAATTTCTGCATTTAACAGAATGCTGGAATGGAAATATATTGAAAATTAAGGAACTAATAATATATTGGAAATATACGAAAGAAAAGAAATATACGAAATATATGAAAGAAAACAAAACTGAAGATACATTTCTAAATGTAGAAATCGAATTCATTTTTTTTAAAGCATGATGGTAACTAACTGCAGTGGGGAACGTTCCTTCTCCAAATTGAAAAGAATAAAAATAAGTCAGTTTGTCGCTGATTGTCCATTCCAAATATTACATGTATTGTCAATGGACAAAGGTGTAATAGAGGCCACACAGAGACTTTAAAGGAAAGACCTTATGCTCCAATTGTTAGGAGAAACAATTTTCCAAAATTTGGACGGACAAACCAATTTAATTAATTTAATAATTTAATTTACTTCCAAAATATTTTTGAAGTTGCGGTGAAAAATTTTCGTGTCCTAATCCTGTGTCCTAAGACAAAATCTTGAAAATTCGCATTTCAAAATCGTGTCTTAGTTGTGGTATCTTGAGGAACCAAGACATAATTTTGAAAATTCGCGTTTTAAAATCGTATCTTAGTTGTGGTGCCTTGAGGGATCAAGACAAAATTTTAAAAAGTCGCGTTACAAAATCGTGTCCTAATTATGGAACCTTGAGGAACCAAGATATAATTTTGAAAATTCACGTCTCACAATCGTGTCCTAATTATGGAGCCTTGAGGAACCAAGACTTAATTTTGAAAATTCGCGTCTCAAAATCGTGTCGCAATTATGGAGCCTTCCCTATGGAGCCTGTCCTAATTATGGAGGAACTAAGGAATAATATGCTCAAAAACAGAAATTTGGAAGAAGTGATTGTGATTGACCTCTTTTTTTATTAACCTCTTCCTAGAGGAGGAATCAACATAGATTTTTAAGCACTAACCTGTGAATTCTAAAAGAATTACTTTTGTGGATTATATTATCTATATATGATTATGTTAATGTGACTAACAAGAAATAAAAAAAAATCTAGAACTTTGCTTATCTACTTTCTTCGCCTATTCTAAAAAAAATAGTGTTCTGTCAAGGTCATAGGGGCCCCATTATCGTAATGTGTCCAGGGCATCCCATAGGTTAAAGACGGCCTTGATGATAGCAGCAAGTTATCAAAAATCAATAAACTTATGGAAGCAAAAGTTTAAGACGCTCTAAATAGATAAAGGGAAGCAAATGAATATTAAAAGGATTAGCGAAGCAGCAATAATGAAGAAGAAGGAGAAAGATTTTTTCAGCTCTGTTACTCAGTCTGAAGAGGATATGTCTACAGGGCGCCAAAAATCTCAAAAATAAAGCGCAGAATTTGGTGATAACTTGGCTGGACTCAAAGTTAAAAGAATCTTTTAGAGATACTGCCTTTCTAGGTGAACACGTTTTAATAAATCTTTTTTTAAAATTCAATATTGCAATACCATAGAACCGCTTTTTTCTACAGGGAAAGATATTTTGAGAGCTAAACGCTCATCACGGTCAGATGCCAATTTATTATGCTTATGGTCATGAAAGGCAACATTCACATACAACTAATGAAAAATTATGAATAATACAATAAATAGACTTTTTCTTCCAAATTTGTTAGTCTTCCATAGTCCGTGCGAAACTAGGGCGGGTCATTACGGTCGCTTGTAATAATTAAATCAATGAATCTATCTACTTCTTTCTGTTTTATTTACCAATGTATCCCATTCCAAAAGGTACCAAAAGGATGGTTAACTTTTAACGGTTAACTTTTCGTTAAATTTTAGAAATTTTAACGCTTTAACGATTAACGAAGCTAACTTTTTTAGTAACGACTTACCGATTAATGAAGTTAACTTTTGGATTAACTATGCCCATCTGTGGATATTAGGTAAATTAGCACTATCGATACTTTCGGTTCCGTCCTCACAAGTTTCTGCTGAAAGAAGTTTTCTTTTTAAGTTTATTTTGATTGATTTACGAACAAATATGAATAGCGATTTCTTAGAAGGAATCTCGTTTTAATGATTTCTTAACTTAAATTTTGTGTTTATTTATTCTAAATGTATTCAAACATTTTACTTTTGCTTTTCTGTGTTCCTTTTGGTTTTAAAATTAATGCTTTTGAGATAAATGTAGCTAGTTCAAAAAGATTAAATGCTGATAAAATAGAGCTTATTTAAAAATTTGAAATAAAGCAGGTCTACAGGAGCAGGATAACTTTTTTATTTTTGACCTCTGTACGTTAACGTTTACCGGTAAACGTTACTTTTCGAATTCTAAGTAAAAGTAAAATGTTTGAAGTAACACTAAAGCTTCTTTATCGACTGATTATAGAATTTTGTGAGTGTTATATACACATATATGCAATTTTATTCAAAAATATTTTATTTAAATTTGATAGAAATAAACTTGCGTGCATAGAAATCCACCCACTGTAAACAAGTTTGATTTTAACTATTTTTTTTTGAGAAAATATTTATAAGATAAAATACTTTTATAAGATAAAATACCCAAATATGCTGCTTGAAAGTCAATTTATTATGCTTTAATATGAGATTAAATTTATCAACAATGCTTATCGTTTATAGGCGTAGCAAGCGGTAAACAAAATCGAACGTATTTATGTGGTGGTCATAACAAACAAACTTGTGAAAGATTGTAATGATTGCTTTTGCAATTGTGCATGATTCGTTTATTATATTATAGACCAGGGCTGTCCAACCTGTTTGTAGTGGCGATCTACTTTTTTGGATATATTGTTGCCAAGATCGACAAAAACGCGTAGCCACCGGGGGTCCGGGGCCATGGAGTGGACGCCCCATGGGGGGAGGAAAATTTTGAGAAAATGCTAAAGTAACATATTGCCATTTAATAGCTGTTTTTCATATAAAAATTACCTAATACGAAAATCGAAATTAATTTTTTTTATTAGATTCTTATTCTCAGCCCTTTTAGAATTTAATCGGTTAAATCTTAACGAATTTACCTAACGTACATTTTCGGTGTATAAATTCATTGCAGTCACTTATCTCTTTTCGCGCGTTTTATCGTTTTTAGTTTTGATTGTTGAGTGTCAAGGTGGCCCTATTTTTATGAAAAGAGAAGAGAATTTATGAAATTATGAAAAAACTTTTATGAAACAAAAATTTATGAAACAAACCATGGACAACACTATGCAGAGACCGAACAGGACATATCGTAAGCGACCAAGATAAAATCCAGGATATGTGGAAAAATCATTTCTAAATTTTCTGAATGATACTGATAGCGGTACAGAACCTACGATGTAGGAAAACCAAGACGAACAAAACGGAAGGAGTGGAAAATGAACTCAGAATAACCCCAACTCTCCAAGAAGTAAAACAACAATTAAAGCACTGAAAAATAACAAAGCTCCCGGAATCGATGGTATCAACTCAGAACTGCTAAAATAAGGGGGGGGGGGATAATCTGGCCACCTACATGCACGTACTAATAACGAAAGTATGGGACGAAGAAACAATGCTGGGCGAATGGGCACAAAGCATCATTTTTCCCATCTACAAGAAAGGGGACAAACTATTATGTGCGAACTACAGGGGTATCTCCCTGCTAAGCAGCCCATACAAAATCTTGACCACCATCATAAACAACAGAATGAAACCGCTGTGCAAACAACTGATTGGGGAACATCAACATCAAGCTGGGTTGAGACCTGGTAGGTCCACAACTGATCAGCTATTCACCGTAAAACAAATGCTCGAAAAAGCATGGGAGCATAATCTTAGGATTCGGTCAACTGCACAAAATTGTACACGACGCTTAAGGAACTCAACATACCAGGGAAACTGACAAGACTTGTACGCATGACCATGGAAAAGTGTACGGCAAAAAGTGGGCGTAAAAACTATTCAGGTAGTGGCATATGCCGACGACATCGACATCATGAGTCGAACCAAAGCCGCAGCAGAAGAAGCATACACCCTCCTGGAGGAAGCAGCCAGGGACATAGGGCTGAAAATTAACGTAACAAAGACTAAAGTGCTAACGCAAGCAAGAACAACGACAATGGCAATAACCACACAAGACAACTTAGACCATGTCAGCAGCTTCCGCTATCTAGGGGTGAGCCTAGAAAACAACGGAAGCGAAGAAGCAGAAATAAGAGCCATAACTACAGCGGCAAACGGAGCATACTTCGCTCTCGCACATATCTTCCGATCAAAACACATGCACAGAAACACAAAAATAAGAGTGTACAAAACAATTCTCAGACCAATACTCACATATGGCCGCGAAACCTGGGTCTTGACACACATCAGTGGCAATAAAATAGACATCTTTGAGAGGAAAGTACTGCGTAGAATGCTCGGCCCAATCCAAGACGAAAATGGGTACAGAATACGATACAATATCGAGCTGTACCAAGCCTTGCAGGAACCGCCAGTATCCGCTTATGCAAAGATACAGAGGTTACGATGGACAGGCCATGTCACAAGAATGGATGAAGAAAGTCCTTCTTCATGGCCTTGTGACATGACCTGCCCATCGTAACCTCTGTATCTTTGCATAAGCGGATACTGGCGGTTCCTGCAAGGCTTGGTACAGCTCGATATTGTATCGTATTCTGTACCCATTTTCGTCTTGGATTTTATCTTTGCATATGAAATTTGAACATTGGCAGTCCGCCAAAACGGGTCCTCCAAGGCAAAATTTCAAATACAAATCATTTTGAAGTTTGATTATTTCCAATTCTAGTTTATCCTGATTTGCTTCAAATATTGCAGATATTTGACATGCAATTTATTCTATGTTGATATCTTTTTGAAACACATTTGAAAAAAATAGTGCAATATTTTTAATCTTAACAAAATCTTCAAATTTTGTCTTTTACAATTGTAAAAGACAAAAACCGAAATTGTTTTTTAACAACTTCAATTTCAGTTATCAATTTCGAGAATCATTTTGTTAGGGTTGAATTGAATAGGGTTTCTTGCGCATCGGCAGTCAACGAAAGCTGTTGTACTGGTGGGGATGCGGCCGACTTGAGGTCCATGTAGCAACATTTGAACGTAGACTAGTGAGAAGCGTGTTTTGATTTTTACTTTAGTTTACCGAAATGTATTTTTAAGTAAGTATATAGGCGTGACGAAAGTAAAGATCGACTCAAAATCACGCCGCGATCGACCGGTAGATCGCGATCGACTGGTTCGACAGCCCTGTTATAGACAGTAAGACAAAGACTGCAAGAAAGTTACTTGACCCGTAAGACACCTGCACTTAAAAACCTTACCCTAAAAACCTTACCCTAACTCATCGTGAAGCACGCCTGCGTCTTGCAAGACATCATTTAAAACTATTCAGGTAGTGGCACTATTCAGGTAGTGGCATATGCCGACGACATCGACATCATGAGTCGAACCAAAGCCGCAGCAGAAGAAGCGTACACCCTCCTGAAGGAAGCAGCCAGGGACATAGGGCTGAAAATTAACGTAACAAACACTAAAGTGCTAACGCAGGCAAGAACAACGACAATGGCAATAACCACACAAGACAATTTAGACCAAGTCAGCAGCATCCGCTATCTAGGGGTGAGGATGGTAGCTGGAAAAATGGGGGACTGTTCTGTTCTCAGATGAGACCAGAATATGCCTCTATAGCGAACGAAGAAGAAAAGTGTACCGGAGACCAAGAGAGCTCATGGTGCTTCCTGCATGATCTGGGATGCAATTCCTGCATGATATGGCCGCACGAAATGACCTTGCTTTTTGAGCCCCGTACGAACGAAGCGAGTGCGCACATGCGCTCGAGAGGGCAATTGACTATTGTCCTATCCGCCCGTGTTACAAACAATATTTTTCATTACTCATGCGATGGGATGTATCTTAAAAGTTTGGGATTCAGGGGCCATAAAAAAAAAAAAAAAATTGGAATCAAAAATGAAGAATTCGCTCTTTTACTTCTTCAGTTTCTCTGGTGGTGTGAATTCGTCTTCAGTTTCCGGTATCACCATAGAATTTACACTCATTGTAAAACGTTTTCTTTAATTTTTATTATTATTTTGTAATGAAAAAAATTTCACATTCAAAGTCTTATTTTTATTTATTTGATTTTTTTTAATGTAACCGATCGATATTGAATATTTGCGTTCCTTACCCAAGTTATGTGGAAAGACAATGTAGCACAATGTGGCGAAGTGGCAATTCTCGTATTAAAAAACGTACGTCAGGAAATACTTCGCGCGCATGAGTAGTAAAAAATCAAATTATATTGTCTTTCAAACGGCATATTTCTTTATTTTAACTCATAAATTGTTTCTAAAAAAAAAATAGTTAACAATAGTTAGATTTCCATGCATGCAAGTATATATTGTAAAGACAGAATAAAAACAAATATAATGAAAGGTTTCACACACTCATTTTTTTTAGCCCTGTAAAAGCGAGAGTGTATAACACAAGGGAGCGTGTAAAACATGGGATATGTATATACAGAAGGTTTCAAAGGGGGTAGTGCATGCGTACCACACGACATTCGCACTGAAAGAGATTGTCGCATAGCCTCTCCTACCCAATTCCGACTCTCACCTCCGCGTCTGGTGAACCCTGGTAACCTGACCACTCTAGCCTGAGATGCGGTAACCAACCCGTATGGATGGTAAGGGTGGTCAGGGCTAGCGAGAGTGGGAGAAATGGTCCTCCGATCATCAGGGGGTTGGGCGTGTGGTTAACAACCAGCACCATAAAACAAAACCTGTTATGAAACCTTCAATAATGCCTCGGAATGGACTGGAAATACGGCAACGACACAAGCAACGGAAAAGGGAGAACGATTGGAAAATTGCATCGTGGAATGTTGTAACTTTATCGAGGCCTGGTGGGTTGAGAACTTTAACGGATGCCCTAAAAATCGGCGGAATGGACATAACTGCTGTTCAAGAAACAAGGTGGCCTGGAAAGAACTTACTAACCAGTAAGGAGTACTCATTTTACTACAGTGGTAAAACGGGCGGCAAAAAGGAATTTGGAGTGGGTTTTATTGTCACAGGAAAGGCCAGAGAGGCAGTAATTGGTTTTAACCCAATAAGTGAACGATTATGCTCCATAAGGCTAAGAGGGAAACGTCACCCTGATTAATGTCCACGCACCAACTGAGGACAAGGAAGAAAACGTGAAGGACCAATTTTACGAGGAACTGCAGATCGTGATGCGCCAGAAGGAGATATCAAAATCATCCTTGGTGATTTTAATGCTAAAGTGGGACGCGAGGAGATATACCGACCGACAATCGGACTGCACAGTCTTCATGCTGAGACTAATGAAAACGGAAGTAGGATGATAGACTTTGCGACGACCAACAACATGGTAGTCAGTAGCACATATTTCCCACACAAAAATATTCACAAAGCCACATGGAAATCACCAGGTGGTAGAGCATTGAACCAGATAGACCATGTGATGATACATGGGAGACACTGTTCAAATATCCTGGATGTAAGAGCCTGTCGAGGCCTCAATGTAGATTCGGATCATTATTTGGTAAGGGCGGTGCTTAGGGCTAGAATTAATTGTCAACGCACACAACAGCCGGCAGTTAAGAGATACGATCTGGAAAAATTCAAAACCGATGAGATGAAAGAGAGATTTCAGTACCAAATGCAGGAACGAATATCCAAACGGCCAGAAAACGCTCTAGTAGAGGTCAATGAAGCGTCGAAGTGAAAGGTCAATCGAAGATACAGCAGCAGAGGTTGTGGGGTGGAAGAAGGGACAAAGGCGTAATAACTGGTTCGATGAAGAATGCAAGGAAGCTCTGACAGAGAAGAACAAAGCCAGAGAAAAAGTACTACAACGAAATACTAGAGCGAATGTAGAGGATTATCGAAACAAACGGAAAGTTGAGAAAAAACTCTTCCGAAGAAAGAAATCTGAAAAAGATGAAGAAGATTTCGCGGAAATAGAAAGAATGAGTAATGCCAACGAAACTCGGGGACTCTATCAAAAGGTCAGAAATGCGAGACTTGGCTACAAACAGCACCCAGTTCTGTGTAAGGATAAGGACGGCAGAGTAATCGGACACACAGAAAAGTGTATCAAGAGGTGGGGTCAGTACTTCAGGGACCTGCTCAACCAGAACACTCGCGTAGTCCAAGAGGAAAGTATAACGCCAACATCAACATCAATATTAGGGACTGAGAAAGTGGAGGAACCCACCGTAGAAGAAGTAGAGACTGCAGTGCGCAGGATCAAGAACAATAAGGCGCCAGGTGCAGATGGCATTCCAGGAGAATTGTTGAAGTATGGAGGTAGAGCCTTAATATCGTGCATGCATGATCTCATATTAAACATATGGAGAACGGAAAAGCTACCGGATGAATGGAAGCTAGGGATAATATGCCCATTATACAAGAAAGGTGATAAGTTAGATTGTTCTAACTACAGGGGGATAACGCTGCTAAACATTGCATACAAGGTCTTCGCTAATGTGTTGTACCGTCGCTTACTACCATACGCAGAAGAGAATATCGGTGAATACCAGTGCGGTTTCCGCACAAACAGGTCAACCACAGACCAACTGTTTGGCATTAGGCAGATCCTGGAGAAATGTAATGAGTTCAATATCACGACACACCATCTATTCGTGGACTTCAGAGCAGCATACGACAGCGTTATAAGACACAAACTGTGGGGGATAATGACAAGTTTCGGATTCCCTGAAAAACTGACAGCCATAACCAGAGTAACACTGTCTGAAGTATCGTCTGTAGTAAGAATACGAAACAAGTTGTCTGAGACTTTTATAACAGAGGAAGGACTACGACAGGGATACCCACTGGCAACTTTACTGTTTAACATCGTACTAGAAAAGGCCGTTAGGAGTAGTGGAGTGGATACTAACGGTACTGTGTACTTTAAGTCAACACAACTATTGGCTTACGCAGACGACATTGATATAATTTGCAGAAGCGAACAGGCGACCAAAACTACTTACTCGCTGCTGGAGAAGGAAGCAAATAACCTAGGACTCACTGTCAACGTAAACAAAACGAAATACATGGTGGCTAATGAAATTCATCGGAAGGTAGGACCAACGCTAGAACTAGACGGAATGCACTTTGACACAGTAGATACATTTGTGTACTTGGGCTCGCAACTGAACAGCGTAAACCGGATGGGCGAGGAGATTAGAAGGCGGATAACTCTTGGTAACAGGTGCTATTATGGGCTACTTAAACTTTTTAGGTCCAAAACAATCCACCCCAAGCATAAGTGCACACTGTACAGGTCACTGATAAGACCGGTGGTAACCTATGGTGCAGAGGCATGGAGCTAAACACAGAGCGAAGAACAGGCTTTAAGTGTATTTGAGAGAAGAATGCTACGTGCAATATTTGTAGCGACCCAAGAACGAGGAATCTGGCGCCGAAGATATAATCACGAACAATATCAGCTCTACAATCAACCAGATATTGTGAGATTCATCAAGGTGGCAAGATTGAGATGGCTCGGACACATGCAGAGAATGGGTGATCATAGGGTTCCGAAAAAGTTGTTCAAAGACCAACCAGAGGGAAGGAGAAGGGCCGGAAGGCCAAGAGGGAGATGGAAGGATGCGGTAACAACTGACCTACAAAAACTTCAAGTACGGGACTGGAGAACGTTGGCGAGTGATAGGTCCGCTAGGAGAAACATGCTGAAGGAGGCCCAGACCGGCAATCGGTTGTAGTGCCATTAAGAAGAAGAAGTATATACAGAAGAATCTATTATCTGGGGTACATGCATAGGTGGGCATTAACTCGTTAATCCGTTAATAGTTAATTAATCGTAAGTTAACAAAATGCTCATGTGATTAACTTTTAAGTTAACCCAAAAAAATGTTAACGCTCTTTTTCGCTCTCCGTTAATTTGAACTTCCGTTAACTTTAGTCCGTTACATAGGTTGTTGTTTGTTGACATGTTGTCATTTTTTACTTGAATTACGCGCCACGAGGGCATACCAGCTCGGCCCGGCGTTGTTGCTCAAAAAAGCAACAAGAGTTCTGTACCAGTAAATAAGACAAGTTATTATAACCTGACTTTTTTTAGCGTTTGCGTCATTGTTAACCGACTTCATTTATATTTTATCATTCTTCATTTATTTATCTTTTCGTTTGTGTTGGTAGTTGGTGGAAATAGTTGATGGTGTAACATTTACAAGTATACATCATCAACACTACTACTTCTACTCAAAGTAAGCAAAGCTCTGACAGTGAAACTGAATCAAATCCTTGGACACACTTGAGTTAGTACTTTGTATTCCAACCAAAACTAGGAGAACAAAAGTTGATTTATGAATGCAAACTGTGTTTGCCTAATGTTTGTACACTAAAGGCTCACATGTCTTAATAATCCCAAACAACATGTGAAAACGACGCATGCATCCAAATATGTGCAGTTACAAGAAAAAGTAAAAGCAGCGTCAACTCATGGGAAAAAGAAAACCTTCAGAACGGTTTCCATTTCAGTCCTCATCAAGTGCTGTGTATTTGAATTCTTCTGATATTGATGCAGATAGCATTAGCAGTAAAAGCGATATGTTTTCACCTCAACCTGTTAAAAGATTACGTGAACAAAGCGTTGGTAAATCTTTTGGCATCGCGTTTACTTGCAGGTCTTGTCACCAATGGCTAGGGCTCTTGTCTTAATTCAGGCTGAAGCTCAAGCAAATCTTGGGACTCAAATTTTGGGAATAATTTGGGCAAGTATGGGCAAAATTGGGATACAAATTATTGAGACAACAGTGTTCAAACTGCAAGAGCTTAGTCACCTGGTTCATTGTTGCATCCATTTGACCAATGCTCTTTTATCTGGTATGAAACAAGATATGTACGGTTTTTAGAAGATGAACAATGCCAGCTGGCTGCAACTTTTCACCCGAAGTTGCGACTACTGTGGTTGTAAAAGTATGATAGCAGCAAGTTATCAAAAGTCAAGAAACTTATGGAAGCAAAAGTTGAGGACGCTCTGAATAGAGAAAGGGAAGCAAATGGAAATGAAAAGGATATTGCTGGTATTATCTACTTGTTTTTGTTTTATTGACCAATGTATGCAATGCCAAAAGGTACCAAAAGCAGTATACGTTTTGGATGGTTAACTTTTAACTTTAACTTGCGTTAAATTTTTTCGTAATTTTAACGCTTTAACGATTTACGAAGTTAACTTTTTTATTAACTGTGCCCACCTATGGGTACATGTTTATAGCAATTAAAATGGTAGCACATTTAAATTGCATATCTTCTTGTGTTGTTTTTAATATCATTGTTATTTAAATCAACCTCGCCCATACCTCTGTTAAACTGGTGAATAACATTTCGTGGATAACATTGGTGGACGACGTCCATGTTGCATAATCAAAGTTAGTCGTTTACGACTACGTTGTTTACTACGTTTAGCTCCAACAGAATTTCTTCAATATTTTGTGTTTTAGAATAGTTTTTTCGGCATTATTTATATTTGATCACTCGTTTGTCCATTAATGTTGCAAGAAAGTGGGTTAGGCCAATTCCAATGTTGCGTAAACGTAACGGTTTTAGAAATAATTTTCAAGTAAAATATGTTCATGTTAAGAATACCTGCATGTGCTTTTCGACTATTTAGCGTGTGGATGTAAATAATATTAATGTAAATAATATTTTACATATGCATGAAGAGTTTTACGTTTACAAATTCATATACTCAGATATTTCCATTTAGAGAGAAGCAAATGAAGGTCGTGATCCTTGGTATCCAAGGGAGCAATGGCATTCCTTCGATCCCATGCTTCTCTCCGAAGGCGCATTTGCTGCTGGTATGATATTCAGGTAATAATATCAAGCCATAAAAATGACCAACTATTTTAAAAAACAACTTTCAACAGTTTTCTGAAACTGGTTCATATATTCAGTGTGAACCCTCACCTTGGACCCCTACAAATCTCTCTAGGCCGCATGATCATCGACATCGTAAAATTCTTCTTTATTTACACATTGGTATTATTCGCATTTGGTTGTGGTAAGTAAAATATTTTATAGAAAAACATCATTATTTAGGGATTTCGTTAATTTAGGCTTGAATCAATTGTTGTGGTACTACGCGGAATTGGAAAAGGTGAAGTGTTACCATTTGCCTAGTGGATTACCAGATTTTGATAATCAGGACAAGGCTTGCTCTATTTGGAGACGTTACGCAAAGTAAGAATCAGAATCAGACGAGAGCAAAAAATAAACATAAATATCAATTTCCAAATTTGAAACTAAAGGTAGACTTCCGAGCAAAGCGGCTCTGGCGTCACTAACGCAGCGATACTGGCGCGGCGACATAGCGATAGTATTATGCACTATGGAAATGTATGAGGCACAATTCGAGCGCAGCGACACTGATGCGCTCAGTGTCAGTGTCGCTGCACTCGAATTGTGACTCATACGTTTCCATAGTGCATAATACTATCGCTATGTCGCCGCGTCAGTATCGCTGCGTTACTGACGCCAGAGCTGCTTTGCTCGGAAGTCTACCTTAAAGAAACAAGTTCCAAACCGGGATAAAACCAGATAGGACTGATAAGAATTATCCAACTGAAGAAGACATGTTCAAATACAATCAGATAATATGACTAAATATAACTTTCATTAATTGTATTATTTTCAGTCTGTTTGAAACATCACAATCTCTATTTTGGGCTAGTTTTGGACTGGTAGACTTGGTATCTTTTGAACTGACTGGAATTAAAGGTTTTACGCGTTTCTGGGCTTTACTGATGTTCGGTTCATATTCCGTAATAAACGTAATTGTCTTATTGAACATGCTTATCGCTATGATGTCCAATTCTTACCAAATTATTTCCGTAAGTTCGATTAAAATAAACACTAATTAGTTAATAATTAACATAAAAAATTATTGTTAGGAACGTTCGGATTCTGAATGGAAATTCGCGAGATCTAAACTTTGGATCAGTTATTTTGATGATGGGGACACGTTGCCACCACCTTTCAATATATTTCCAAGGCCGAAAAACTTTTTAACTCTCTTCGGCTGCATGAAGACTCAGAGAAACACGCAGTCATTTAAAGTAATTTGTGTCGTCTCTAAATATACACCATTTTAAATAAATTATGTTTTAGCGCAAAACTAAGGAGAATGCTAGAAACCGCCACGAGAACATAATGAGGCTCTTGGTTAGAAGATATGTAACCGCGGAGCAAAGCAAACGAGACGAATTTGGTATTTCTGAGGACGATGTTATGGAAATTCGACAGGATATCTCCACATTGCGTTATGAATTGATTGATATTTTGAAGAAAAATGGTATGAAAACCCCAACTCTTTCAAATGAAGATAATCAAGGTAAGTTAAAGACACCAACTAATAAAATCTTCAAAAACTATTTTGTTTATTTAGTGTCTGGTAAGAAAGGTAAAGTTATGGAACGTAGATTACTCAAAGATTTCCATATTGGAATTGTTGAGGCTGCTGTTAATGAAGCAATGGTTTCATGCAAGGAACCCAAAGATATTTTCGGGCAATTGGCAAAAGTTATTGGCAAAAGAGGCAGTTCTAAAGGCGGAAAAGATTGGAACGCTTTGGTAAGAAAGAACACGGTTACAAATCCAATAGGAACGGCAAAGGAAGCCGAGAATTCAAGGAATTACAGACAGAGTTTGCGCAGACACATATTAGCTAATATTAAAAAACCTGTTGAAATTGACCAAGAAAAATTAATAGGTAATAATAAAAAATATTTCCCTTTACATGAAACTATACGTTTATGTTTTTAATGTAGAATACAATCCGAAACTATCTGAAGTGCCGAAAGGGGCACGAGTTGCTTATGCGAAGTTCATGACAAAGAAAATACAGCAAGATTATTCTGATAGTGAAATTGAACCCGAGGCCACTTCTACCAGCAAAGGTCAAGGGGTGAAACCATCTGTTAAATTCAAAGGTAATTCAAACCATTAATAATAATATTTCAGAGAATTAATTAGGAAGTTAAGACTACAGCAGGAAACTTTCGCCTCTAGAAAATATGAGTACCCGTTAAAGAAGGAAAATATATGACAGAAAAACTAGTAAATACCTAGTTTAACAAGTATAGATTTCA
The DNA here is from genome assembly GCA_944588485.1 of Phosphuga atrata. Classification (NCBI taxonomy): domain Eukaryota; kingdom Metazoa; phylum Arthropoda; class Insecta; order Coleoptera; family Silphidae; genus Phosphuga; species Phosphuga atrata. The sequence continues at coordinate 18,152,639 of OX155894.1, read as the reverse complement.
AAAAAATATGTAGAAACTATCTGTATGTTTACAAAACACGTATCGATCCATTTTATTTTCTTAGAATATAAGAATGCAGGATTTAATTTTACAAATGTAATAAATTCCATTGCAAGTTTATTTATATTCGGAACACATTTTTACGTTTCCCGAAAGTATACGACGTCTTATAGTTTTAATTAAGCTTTGTTAGTTAATAAGTATGTAGCATAACTACCTAGGAATAAACAAATATTCCCTCTTATATATTTGTACTGATAACATCCGGAATAGCTTGAAGGCAAGCAATTAAACCCAAATAATAATTTGTGTTATTAAAATAAACACAGAGTTATTGATAATTATAATTAGAACTTACTCTTTTGGATAGATAATATTTGACTAATTTCTCCTCGGCCAACTTCTTGCACTTTGAAAAGTCCAGAGATAACATAGGAAAACTTGTTGCAGGTTCGATCGACGATAGAAGCGGAACTGATGAGTCCAGGAAAAGCGTTTTGGAAAGGAAGAGCACGGAATCTAAAATTACGGGAAGTGGTGACACGCTCAAGTCTGTGGTGAGATTTGTTTACATTACTAGAACGTTTCGACGATCTGTTTATGTTCGAGCAAGTATTTATGCGGTCAAAATAATTTATTAATAATAAATAAATAAACGTGCACAAGGTCCTTTGATCTGAGTTTTAATCAGCGATTGAGAGATTTGAATTAGATATTAGTTTGAGGGTGACATTTCCGCAATGCATTGCAAATGCAATTTATTCCCCAGTGGAAATTTATCTAATTGTAAACTTTATATTAATGATCTGCAGTTCAAAAGACTAAGAGTATTTAGAAATTGTATGTAGTAATAATTAAGGTTTATACGGTCGAGTACATATACCACGTCAAAGTAATAAAGTCAAATATATCTGTTAATAGTAGTTTATGATAGTAGTTTATGATTAAGTGTGTGAAGGGCTTTTGTGCATGAGTTTCGAAGTTTAAAGCACGAGCCGAAGGCGAACACTTTAATCGTAATGAGTGCACCAAAGCATTTCACACACGTGTATCATATATTAGTTTATCTATGAAGCATGTTAAAATACTATTGAATCTACAAAAAAAATATTGTTTTTTAACGATAATATTGGAAAAAAATTGTAATTTTGACAAACAAAAATACTTTCCTGATGACGCAATAAATAAGGTTAGACTGTTCAGCGCCACCGTGGCAAAAATTACTAACTAGTAAAAACGCATAGTGACGGGAATACTATTAGGTCGTTGTCGATGTAATCTAGGTTAATCTAGATTTAATCTAGATTAGGTTACACTTAGGTTAAGTTATATTAGAGCCCAGATAAATCCAGACTGCGAGGCCGAAACATGTTTATTCATAATAAGAAAAATTAATTCAATTTTAATATCATTCACGTTCGAGACTTCGAACCGTACGGACGTATTTATAGTGCTTAGGCTCGCTACACACGTACCGTGTGTTTGTATCCGGCGCAGGCCCGGCACCGGGTTGAACACCTTACACACATGCCGGATGGATTTGTGCTGAACCGGCCCGATGGCCCACGAGGTCGAGCTACGAGCAGTGTATTTATTTGACTTCAGTACAAAATGGAAATCGCGAAAGAGTTATTTGTATGTGGTTACTTTATCGGCGGTTACTTCGCAAGAAAAAAAAAACAAAGAAAACATTGCGTGCACTCACTCGTCTTCTGGTGAAGACGGTCGACTGCCGGACCGGCATGTGTGCAAGCTTCAATACAGTTCCATAGCCCACCACAGCCGAGCCCGTACCCGGCAGCCGGATGGCCAGTGGGGGCCGGCCGGTGACAATCCGACAAAATGAGTCGGCCCGGCGCCGGATGGACTCACGCGGCACGTGTGAACTCCTCTATGCTAGACTATGCAAAACTACCCCCTCCACCCGGTGCCGGGCCTGCGCCGGATACATCCACACGGTACGTGTGTAGCGAGCCTTACTATCAGCGAACGATCGGTTCTCGAACAGATAAACGCAGTTTAACGATAAAAAAAACTATATAACAAGATAAAAAGTATCCAATTTAGCGATGCAAAATGTTCCCTACTGGAAACGGACCTGGATTTAAAAATCAATTTACAAATATGCACACAGTAGTTCGCGCCCCACAGCCGAATAACCCGATAAAACAACCACTTATTAGAATGATGTCTACCACCGACGACGAAGTCGTAGAAACGGCTCCATTCAAGGAAAACCCGTGGCAACAAGCTTCTACAAGAAGCACAAAACGCAGAAAAATAAGAACAAGTCGAGAAAACCCAAACAACGAAAATACTAATTTACCACTGTCCAACAAATTTAGTGTGCTAACAACCTCTCACGATAAAAATAAAACAAATGATGATAAAAAACAGGAAAAAAAACCTAAGCCACCACCAATATTTGTGTACGGCGTCCTCAATTTTCCAGAAATGAAATTAAAACTGTCATACTAGAAGAGGACGAATACTCCACCAAATGTCAAACAAATAACACAATAAAAATAAACTGCTGTAGCCCAGAAACTTACAGAAAAGTAGCGAAATATATGAGTGAAAATAATATTATACATCACACATACCAACCAAAAGAGGATCGAGCCTATAGAGTGATCATCAAGCATTTACACCACTCATTCAACTCAGACGATATAAGAGAAGAAATATCCAACCACGGACACAAGTAACGAAGGAGCCGCTAAACCTTTTTTTCGTCGACATCGAACCCTCTGACAACAACAAAGACATCTACAAAATACAAAAACTACAAAATAGCAATATCCAGATTGAACCCCCAAAAAAAGATAGAAATATCGTACAACGTACGAGGTGCCAAATGTATGGACATTCAAAATCATACGGCAACAGACCTTTTGTGTGCGTAAAATGCGGAGGTCCTCACAGCACAGCTAGCTGCAAGAAAAGTAAGGATACACCAGCTACATGCGCCCTTTGTGGAGGAAACCACCCGGCCAACTATAAAGGTTGTGAATTTTATCACAATCTACTGAAACGCAAATGCCATAACAGCACTGGACCCAGTATACAGCAAAATAAACCAAACATCATTTATAAAAGTCAGACATCCAACCACCCCAACAGAAGCTAGCCGCAAGCAATCAACAATCCACCACAAGCCACCAACAACAACGAAGAATTTACCAGTGTAGTGCTCAACAAATTCCTAGCTGAATTCAAAGCCATGTTCAACCAAATTATCCAACAAAATAGCATGGTGCTCAGCATGCCGACAATGCTAGTAAACAAACTGGGTAATGTCTAAATTCATTCGCATAGCAGTATGGAACGTTAACGGCCTGGCGCGAAGAAAAGATGAGGTTATACTGTTCTTAAAACAAAACTTTATAGACATTCTTCTAGTAAGTGAAACCCATTTTACAGAAAAATCTTATTTTAAAATTCTTTACTATAACACATACTACACTAACCATCCTGACCAAACCGCACATGCGGGAACAGCCATTTTAATAAAACATCCGGCACGACGTTCTACCAAAATTCGCATCTGACAGAATCCAAGCCACATCAATAAAAATATACTCACTAATATACAACCTAGTCGTAACAGCAGCATACTGTCCCCCAAAACACAACCTAAAAAAAGATGACTTCAAGCGATTATTCGAAACGCTAGGACCAAAATTCATTGCCGGAGGCGACTGGAACAGAAAACATACTGCATGGGGCTCCAGTCTAGCAACTACAAAGGGGAAAGAACTATACAACCTCATAAATGAAAAGAAGTACTCGTACATGTCAACAGACACTCCCAAGTGTCCCAACAAAACTCCTGACCTCCTGGACTTCTTCTTTAGTAGTGGAATATCATCAACCTACACCGACATAACATAAAGCTACTATTCAACATCTGACCACTCTCCAGTAATAGCGACAATAAGCATAAGAGCTATTCACCGGAAACCACCCCCCAGGCTACACAACGCAAACACCAATTGGGACAGCTACCGCAGTGCCCTAAACGAAACTATAGACCTGGAAATGAACCTTAAAGATCCCGATAGACTCGACGAAACTGTTGTCAAACTACAAGAAGTTATGCAAGCTGCAGCACAACAAGCTACTCCTAAAGTAGGGTATAGACACCTCGAAAACAACATCCCACTTGAAATTAAGATATTAGTGACACAAAAAAGAAGAGCTCGAGCCAAGTGGTAGAGAGGCCGAAACCCTCACGATAAAACCTGCTTGAACCGGGTCAGTAACAGACCAAACTCAGAGAGTACAAAACGGAATCATTCAAGGACTACTTGGGCAGGCTGAACAGATTTGATACCTCCATCTGGAAATCCATCAAATCCCTAAAAAAACCTTCATCACTGTCATCACCTCTACGCATGCTTCCACCAACGCAAGGACAATGGGCTAAAAGCGATCACGAAAAAGCCAACCTACTTTCACAATATTTAGCAGGGGTATTCCAGCCAACAGACAATAATAAAGATAACGAAATTTCAGAATACCCTGCTTCCGACACACAACCCCAACCGCCATTGACTCCTGTCACACCCAAGGAAATGAAAGACGCGATCCAACATTTAAGTGCAAAGAAGGCACCAGGAACGGACCTAATAACACACAAAATGCTGAAAGAGTTGCCAAGAAAAGGCATTGTACTGCTCACATACATCGTCAATGCAATCCTCAGACTCCAGTGCTGGCCTAAAATCTTCAAGCTTGCTGAGATAAGACTAATACCAAAGCCAGGAAAAGATCAAAGCTCCGTAACATCCTACCGGCCAATCAGATTACTGCCAGTTGTTTCTAAACTACTGGAGAGATTGATACTAACAAGAATAGACCCAGACTTTAACTCAGCAGACTGTATTCCAAGCCATCAGTTTGGATTTCGTCGGCACCATTCAACTGTTCAACAATGCCACAGAATCGCCCATAAAATAAATACCGCATTTGAAGAAAAAGAATACTGCACTTCACTATTCCTAGACGTTAGACAGGCATTCGACAGAGTCTGGCACGAAGGGCTATTATACAAAATAAAAAAGGTAATTCTAGCTTTCTCGAACTTACTCAGATCATACCTACACAACCGACAGTTCAGAGCCAGAGTCAACGAAGAAGTATCTGCAGCATTTCCTATCAACGTTGGGGTCCCACAAGGCAGTGTATTGGGTCCTCTACTATATGTGCTGTACACCTCAGATATACCCGAAACACCAGACACAACCATAGCAACATTTGCAGACGACACAGCAGTACTAACTAATCACTCAGACCCCAACATCACCATAAAACATCTCCTACATACTATAAGACTACATACATCTACTGGAAAAGTGGCTAAAGAAGTGGAAAGTTAAAATCAATGAAACTAAGTCCTGCCATGCAACATTCACGTTACGAAAAGATCTCTCTCCTCCAGTTTATTTAAATAACATAGAAATCCCCCAATACTCGACAGTCAAGTACTTAGGATTACATCTAGACAGCAAACTCAATTGGAAGAACCACATTACCAAAAAGAGAAAACAGATTGATCTCAGACATAGAGAACTCAACTGGCTCATCGGCAAAAACTCTAGTTTAACGCTAAGTAACAAAATACTTTTATATAAAATTATCATCAAACCTATCTGGACTTATGGCATCGAACTCTCGGGATGTGCCAGCAAATCGAATATTGCGATCATGGAGAGATGCCAAGCTAAAATATTAAGATCAATTGCTAACGCTCCATGGTACGTAACAAACCAAATGATCCAAGAAGACATGCAAATTACCCCTGTGACGAAAGAAATTAAGGAAAGACGAAAAAAGCATCAAGACAAAATAGAATTACACACAAATTCACTAATAAACACGCTTCCCCAACACCAAGTCCTCAGAAGACTCAAAAGATGCTGGCCAACTGACCCTTAACGGTACTCAGAGGTCCCATCGTTGAGTCGACACCTTATCACGCCAAATCGATCATCATAACTTCAGCTCATAGAATAGAAAAAAAAATTATATATTCTGATTGTTGAACAAATTTCAATAAAACAAAATTTTTAATATACGTCAGAAAATTTATATAAAAGTTTTTTGCTTAGTGACGTGCGTTATTGCCATAGTAACAACAAATAGAAACCGTTTAATAATGAAACTCTATTGCATGCTCCATTTCAACACTTGCCAAAGAAGCAGAAGAGTTGGATTTCACCTAATACCAACGTGGGTGAATTCCAGATGGATCATGTGGCCATTTCACGAAAATCTCAATGGGAAATACTTAATTTGAAGGTACTAAGAAAAGCCAATCGGGACTCTTCCCACTCTACTCTACTCAGACCACTACCTCTCAAGGATCAAAATAAGACTCCTGCCTAGAACCACTAGATTACACAGAACCTCCAAAATAGTAAGATTTGACGTAGAGACTGAACAATACAGATCTATACAGCTGGGACCAATTGAAAGAGACTTTTGTCGGCCAATTAACTCGCCCCTCTCGCCAGACGAAGGAAGCATCCGTGGTGGACTGAAGACTGTGACAATGCAATAGTCCAAAGACGGACAGCCTGGGTGAAGTGGAATTCTAAAAAGACCAAGGAAAATTGGCATAAATTTTTGGAGCGAAGAAAGGTTATACCCAAGATAATTCGAGGAAGCAAACGGACCTTCACACAAAACCAACTAACCCAACTCGAAGAAACCTTTGCTAAGAATAACTCAGAACCTTCAAGCAAACACTCAGAAAATAAGCTCCGCCAAACCTCCACTTCAGAGACTCACAAGGTAAACTGGCTTTTAACGACAAGGACAACTGCCACCTTTTAGCTAAGTACAAAAAATCTGCCCAACTGAGATCCACCCAGCGAAGACTTTGACTATAAACAAACCACACCAAACCTGGACTCGCTGCCCCCTTCATTGGAAGAAGTTGGTCAGATCATTCAACTTCTTAAGAATAATAAGGCAGCTGAAGAGGTTTTTGTTGCTTAGCGTTGCTGAACTGTATATAGGTGCTAAAAGCAATGCCGTGCGCAAGCTAACCGGGATCATCCAGGACATCTGGGAAACAGAGAAATTACCACCTGATTGGAAATCGGCTCTGATCCATCCGCTTTACAAAAAGGGAGATTTTACTGATTTAAACAATTACCATGAAATTTCTCTCGTCCCGGTAACATACAACATTCTCTCCATGGCGTTACAAACAAGGGCAGAAAATTAACTGGATAGTCAACTTGGAGAACACCAGGGAGGCTTCAGGGAGACCCGATCCTGTGTTGAACAGATCCTCAATCTTAAAACTGTATTTGCTTACTTCAAGATGAGAATCCGCAAGGTGGTCGTCACCTTAGCTGATTTTAGGAAGGCCTACGATTCCATTGATAGAGAAACGCTTAACAAAGTACTACAGGAACTAGGGCTAGACAACAAAACCCGCAGACTCATCCTAGAAACCCTGACCAACATGCATTCCAAGGGTAAATTTAGAGGCTAGATCTTAGAAAGCTTCGAAATAAAAACAAGGGAGACAAGGAGATGGACTTTCCCCACTTCTCTTCAGCTGTGTCCTTGAAAAGCTTATATGAGAATAGCGCAAGGATTTGATCAACTTGGGTGTTCAGAGTGGTATCTACCTGGGACGTAAGAACAATGGACTGGTTGTAGATTGCCTGACCTTTGCAGATGACATAGCACTATTGCTGATTCTCTTGAGATGGCAACAATGCAGGTAAATAGCCTCAGGAAACAGGCTGCCAAAGTGGGTCTTCAAGTGTCGCTGGAGAAAACAGATTTTTTCACCAACATCAAAGGAGCAAACAAAGAGATGTTACTAGAGCAGTGAAACATCAAGGGGACTGAGAAATTTAATTATCTCGGCGAATGGATTTAAGCCAACTTATCAGAAAGAGCATCATTATCCATGAGAGTCAATAAGTTAGAACTAGCCTATCGACTAACTAAGAACACCTACAACAAGAAATGCCTGTCACACGACCTGAAACTTCAGCACAACACATCAGTCTTATGACCAGAAGCCCTCTATGCCATGGAGTGTCTTTCCATGAACCGAGGAGCTCTGGTAGAGAAATTGGAAATCAGAGGGAGGAGAATCCTCAGGAAGATCCTAGGCCTAAGGAAGATGGGGAATTCCGAAGGCGACATAACTCTGATCTCTGCGAACATATTGGGGGGGCTCTCTGACTGTGCGAAGTTGCCTCCAAACCAACTAACCAACCTTCTGTTCACCTTCTAGCAAAACAAGAACGTTCCTACCACTTGGTTGACAGAAACCGAGAAAGATATTAAAGAACTGGGAATAACAGAACTCCAAAACAGACAGTCTGTAAGACGCACCCTGAATCCTTCAGGAACAACCCCGAGGTAAAGGTACCCCCTGGACAGAAGAGAGAAAGGAGTTACAGCGGCAGAAGATGCGGCAATACTAGGCAAAGATCAAAGCCCAACAGTTGAATAAGCGTGGTCCAAAGTAGGTCAATTCGAAACAAGAAGAATTCATACTCTAGAGTCCTAAAATCCTTCAAGAAATCTTGACTACAAAAATTAACGAGTTTATCCATATCACTAATACCCGCTGTACACGCTTGTGTATATCTGTTATTGGCGTGATTTTGTGGATTTTTTCGATGGTTATTATGGAGTAATAAATTATTTCAAAACTTTGGAGGGTGCTTTCCAACAAAATAAAATTTGGCGATAATGCGAAATGTAATTTTTTATACTTTGCAATACGTATACTATAATAAACTCGTATATTTTTATATAATACAGATTAAGGTGATATGGCTTTATCGTTCTTTTATTATAAATAATTATTTTGAATTAGATTGAATAATTCGACCGAAACGTCGCCTCGCTACTCTCTAACTCGCTGCCGTCCTATTTCGTCTCCGTGCAATTCACCGCCGCGATATTAATAAAAAAATAAATATTGTTTCATGTTATTTAAGGTAGGAACGTGTGGCATAAGGTAATTAAAAAAAATGTATTGTTTAAAATAGCATTTATTTTGACATTTTTAATTTAATTTTCCATCTAGTAATTATGAGACGTATTTCTAAAATATTCATATTTGTCTTTGTGTGTATAGTCTTGAACAATTCTCATCGTCTCGTCTACCTCACGCTACTTGTTTAAGTCTACTAACTAGTAATTATTCATAATATACACATCTCTACTTTCTTGTGTTTTCTTCAGATTTATACTGAGCTCTGTTTGAAGTCGACCTCTGCAAAGTTATTGGTTTTATCATTCCCATTAATTGTTCGGCAAAGCGTATCATTTAAATGAGTAATACCTCATTAGGACAAAGGATTGACTCGAATGCTAAGGAAACATCCTAATATATTACTTTAAAAAAATATGTTCATTAAAAAAAACACATATTTATTTTTTATTAATGTTATGGCGGCAAGATTTGCTTTTTTCAACTTTATAACTACAAAAGCTAGCCAAACCAAACCAAATTATGTATTGAAGTATCTTATTTAATGACAGAGCCATTTCTTATGCCATTTGTAAAGATATTAAATTATATTTAAGTTATATAAGTTGTTGAGGTCTGCTCTGAAAAGAATTACATTTTATTCAATCATGGGTGTTCATTTCGGAATCTTCTATAAGCAGCAATACATCGGGTGTTAAAATTCCTACTTTAGTTTTTTGAGCTACAAATATAGTGTGCGTCAAAACAGGGCGCGTCAGTGCAGTTTTGATGGTTGGTACATCCCGTGTGATGAATATAGGAACCTGTGAAGGGTCTCATTGACCCTTGGACCCATTCTGCTTAGATTTCAATGGATAAACTGCGACAGATGTTCCCCGAGCACCTCGTTTCTCCTAGGGGTGATGTAAAATGGTGACCTGTTATTTTTGACTTCTTCCTGTGAAGCTACCTGAAGAAACTCACACCTTGGAAGAACTCAAGAGTCTTATTCGGGAAGAACCCGCCGCCATCCCCGTCGGGATGTACCAAAATGCGGCCGAAAACTTTAGAAATTGACTTTATGAATGTATCGCTGCTGGGGACTATCATCTTTCTGATTTCATCTTCAAAACTTGATACATAAAACGGCATAATGTACCGAATGAAATAAAATGAACCCCATATATGTCAGTTGTCCCGTTTGTTTTTAATAGCCCCTCAAAACTTCACTGTTTTAGCGCATCCTATATGTGGTTTGGCAGCAGTTAATGTGTGAACACGAGATAGTTTTCGAGTGTATTCCAATCGATAGCGCATAACATCTTTATTTCTATACTCTATTGAGCTTCTTCTGACATTTTTCCTATGGGAAATATGATTATGATTAGTTACTTTTGATTGAGCAATGATTACTGTTTTATGGTAAAGCACTTACGTACAGTAAATTACATATAGTACCATGAATATTCTTTTAAAAAAGTTCTCTTGCTCATGCTGCATATTGCTCAATAGCGTCAGAAGTTTCAGCATATCCAGATCCTAAACATTCCAATAAGATGTGAAAGCGCTTAACGAGGGATATATTTAGTCCGGTAATTGCTACTGATTTTTCAGCATTCCTATAAAAAGATCGTGATGCGTTTCCATCGTTTGTGTTTCCAGTATTTTGATTTAGCAGATCTACAAGCAAATCCATCTCTTGCTGAATCTTTTTTGTATTAATGTGCGCAACTGTTTGTTTATTTTCGACCGACCAAATTTTTTCAATCAAATCAAGTCAATATGCTATATGTAACAAGCACTCGATGAGCAAGCAATCCACCTAATCCAAGAATGCAAATGAGACAAACCGAATTCAAGTTTGCTTTCATCTACATCTCTTGTAGAGGAAAAAACGGTTTATAACTTACGGACTAGACTTATAGGTGGATATAGCATTGCATACTTAGGCGTTATACACAAGATTACTATTGGTTTTATTGAAACTTCAACTTCGTCTATGTTTATTATTATTGCCCGAATATTTTCAATTCTTTATTCCTTTCACTTATTTTACCATAAAGGGTGTAGTTTCCTTGCGTTTTTCTGCTAATGGAAACTAAATGGGGCTACAATATCTTGTAGAAGACAGGACAGGTGCAGGATTTAAAAAAAAAAACTCGTTTGTCATTTATACTAGTGTCGATAATAGAGCAGCAGCGTATAAAACGTGGTATGCAGACAATCTGAAGAGAAATTTGAGAAATACAAAGAGATACGCAAACAGACAGCTAAGATCTACCGGTAAGCCCATAGGAAACAAGTATCACAAAAAAATCATGACGCGGAATTTAATAGGAACAATACTAGAACCTACTACAGGATCTTTTAAAAGCAAATAAATGGATATCAGCCCTCCAGCATGGGATTTCGAAGGAAAGATGTAAAACTGGCTATAAATAAGAATGAAAATTGTGAGATATTAGCCACATATTTCCAGAAATTGTTGAATTGCGAAGAACAAACAAATAAATGTTCAAGAGAAGTCCCAAAGCAACAGAATGAAAATTCAATCCCACCAGATGAAGAAAAATTTCGTGAAATAATCGCAGACATAAAAAACAACAAAGCTGCAGCGGAAGACTCCCTCACAGCAGAGATGTCAAAATGTGGTGGAGAAATCACAATTCAAATTTTAAAGCAGGAAATGGAAAAGATATGGGAAACTGAAGTTACCCCTGAATATTGGAAAAATGCTATCATCCACCCCTTAAACAAAAAAGGTGATAGAACGGATCCTGACAACTACCGTGGCATTTCCATAACTCTTGTTACACTGTCTAAGGCGCTAGAGAAGAGACTTGTGAAGCAAGTGGATCACGAACTTGGTGAATATCAAGCGGGATTTAGGGAAAGAAGGTCAAATCTGGAGCCTGAAGCGAATACTAGAGATCTATATGTCAAAGAGCTAGTAATAGTTTTTGTAGACTTCAAGAAAGCCTATTATTCTATTGACAGGGAAGTGCAATTTTACACAGTGGTGGAATTTGACGTCGACGCCAAAACAAGAGAAATTAAGCTGACGCTAACAGGAACACATTCCAAAGTAAAGTACATGGGAGAGACTTCCTAAGAGTTTGATATTAAAACAGGAGTAAGAGCAGGTGATGGATTGTCGCCAGTTCTATTCAACTGTGTGTTGGAGAAGATTATTCGGGAATGGTAGAATTAACTGGACAGGACTTAATCAAGTATACATTGGTGGATCAAAGAATGGCGTCAAGATCAACTACCTTGCTTTTTCCGATGACCTCGCCCACCTTCCTAGAAATACTGACACAGCTATAGAACATTTGAACATACTAACCAATCAAGCAGAAAAAGCAGGACTTGAGATTTACTTTGAAAAAACGAAGTATACAACAAACACTAAAAAAGGCCCCCGTCACCTGAAGATAGAAAGAGTTGTCAGCATAAATACCTGGGTGAAATCGTGCAGTTGAAAGCCAGTGAAAGAGAAGCTAAGAACGTCAGATGGAAGAAGATGGTAGCGGATTTTCGCAGAATATATGCTTTATACAAGAAGAAAGCCATCTCGAAGCGAGCTAAACTGAGACACTACAATACAGTGATTAAAACGGAATGCCTGTATGCTAGTGAATGCCTCGAAATCACAGGGAAAGCAGGACGCAGAGAAGCTGAGACATTTGAAAGGAAGCTCCTTCGTAAAATAATGGGTCCAAAGATCGTGGATAAGCAGTATAGGTTAAGAGAAAAGGAGAATAACTTTGTCAGGACAATAAATACTGATTGATTCCACGAGAAAACGAAGACTCAAATTCCATCGGCATTTATTTAGAATGAATGAGAAGAAACTAACAAAAAGGATTTTTAAAATACTTGACAGAAGACCTAGAGTGTCTGACATATGTTTCCGGGTGGTGAGAAAGGATCTCCAACAGGTTGGACTGAATTCGGAATGCATCTCAAACCGAACAAAGTTTAGGTCAGTGACAGACTTGTTTAAGGGATTTCATGACGAACCAAAAAGGAACAGTTGTTGGACTGTTCCTTTTTGGTATGCAAAGATTTTGGGCTGCAAGGCAGGCTTCCGGAAACATGAAATTGTTGCCTACCGTGGTTTCTAATAGCCCTATACGATAATAATAATAATAATAAATAGTCTCGTATATAACGCTAAAATAAGCTTTATAAGCTAAATAAGATAAATAAGCTTTCATCACCTTGCTTGCTTATACCAATTTTGTGTCGCTACGTCACAACCCCATATAAATATTGTTCAAAACATCCTACTGCGCATGACATAACCTTTTAACCATATGTCTATTAATGATTGTAAATCTATTTCGGCTCATGATTCCGTTACAGTTATGTTTTTAGGATAGCTTTGATATTTTGATTGTTATTCCAAATCATTACTTTGAAATAAATTAAGTTTTACGGGTTTAGAATAGGCGGCATACAGATCAATTTGTATTGATTTGTTAACAAACCATCATCTAATATCATAGCTTACGGTAAGAGCTTAAGAGCTTCACCGGAGAAAGTATTTCTTGAGCAACACTTTCGATTCTGTATTTCTTAACAGAGCTATCCGTGTTTTGAGATGTAATAAATAATTTTTTCACTATACCTACTGAATCACGTTCACCTGTTGATAGCAGTTTCATTTCAGCCGCTATAAATCGTTTAAACTTTCACATAACTTCATTTTGCTTTTTGGTTGGCTACAATTAACAAAGTAGATATCTCTACTTTAAATTTCAACCAGTGATTAGGTTATAACCAGTTATTACGACAAAATCGATGCTTTGTACTGTGCGACTTGGTCATCTGGCATCAAAATTTTCGCATAGACTTTTGCTAAAAACTTTTTAATAACAATTTAATTGCTTTTTATAAACAATTTTTTATTGCAATCCACCCATTATATCATTCGATATGTAGTCAATAATTTTATCACATCGCTCACAACAGCTGCATTTTTTTTATTATTCCTTGAACGGAACACTCTTATTTTTGTTTTCAACCAAATCCGATCTTACATAATTTTTTATTTATCCGCGTCCTGAATTTTCACGTAACTGCCCGCGCGGTTTTTTCTATACACCACATGTATCACTATGCGACTGAGTACATATTTTCGTACTTACGTATTAACGCCATTTATCTGCTCTAATATAACCTAATCTAACCCTTATCCATTATTTTTTTGTTATTTGGGATCCAGAGGTCGTGCTACCGCGCGATATGTGGTCTGGTTATATCTGCTCCCTAATAACCCAATCAATCTAACTATCCAATTTGTTCAAATCCTTAGCTGTGGTGGCGCTGGTACGTACCCATAGTTGCTGTTAGTACCCATATTTTATTATATGGGGATAAGAAAATATATCGTCAATGAATTATGCTATTTCTTTTATTTTATCAGGAAACATTTTATGTCACTTGACAATGTGGTACTCCATAGTGGCACATTCAGAAAGATGTGGCGTCATCAAAGCTTATAAGCAGTATCAATATAAGTAGCATTATGAAGCAGTTGATTACTAATTCCCACTGTTTATCAGTTGAAAGAATGTAGCCAATGACCATCTTCTTGGTCTTCTAGATACAGAATAGGTGCAACACATGTTATTGATAATATTATTTCAGGTTTCTTCGACATTGGATCTATAGCTCCATCATCGTGCATTGTTCATTGTTCAATCAATATCACAGATTTATTTTCCTTTGTTACATAGGAGACCAATGTTAAATTTATTTGCAGCCCAAATAAAATTGTTTTTGGAATCCAAATAATGGAAACTCACAGATCTGTTTTCATGTGGCAACAGTTCTAGCGGTATTTTGCGTCATTGTGTTTTCGTGATTCACCATTGTAATTTTATTTTCTAGTAATTACTTAGCTAGCGGATAGCTTGAATACTAGTTATCGCATATCAAATTTCTGTTACTACCTTTCACTTCCTCGAGCAAGCGGTGAACAATCGTAGTAGGTGTATTCAGCAAGCTGTAGGTCCCATCTGATTGCTTTCCGCAATAGACTTCCAAATTCGATACTCACAATGTTTTAGCATCACACATTACAAACCTTTCGACCCATACTTCCCAGGTTTATTTGGAATATATTGTCCAAATTTACAGCGTCATCGAAATGGCATCAATATTTCGTTAATGGTTATGAATTCGTCTACGGAGAAGTTTTTTTTGCATTTTTTAACGAATCCATCTACTATCCATCTTATTGCAGCCAACTTATCAATCTGCTTTCTTTGGTTGCTTGCAATTGTATCGTAGAATTTAATTATAGAAAGCAAAAGCAGAAATCATTTTTGAACAAATTTCAAAAGGTTGTTAGTCTCTTCCTCGAAATCACCGAACTCATTATCTTTAATTTCTAATTCTGAATCTCATTCTGAGTCATATTCGTTTTCTTCTATGTATTCGTCAGTTGACGTATCAGCATCATCGTCCGGTATTCGTCCATTCGAATCGGAGTCGCAAATCACTTGGGCCAACTCCTCCACTTCCGCTGGTGTAAACTTATTTGGGCTCGTTAATTTTATTTTATTCCTAAAATTCAATGAAAATGTTGGAGACTCGAAAACACCCCTTATTACATAAACAATGGAGAACCCTAATATTCAGATCAATGTTAAAATATTATCTTGATTTTACTTACATAACTACACGCGCGGTGTATTTTGTACACCAACTACTACTATGGACACTAACTACTACAGCAGTGCAATTCATGGGACAAAAACAATATTTCGAGAGCATTTAGTAGAAGCAATGGGCTTAGGTTACGTGGAGCGGCATGCCACAGCATTTATTGAAATATTGGTGTACTTGTTACACCAGCGCGGGTAGTTAAAGCTTAACCTAACCTGATTTTTTTTAGACAATTCTTACCAAAAAGTGATGAACACGCTATTATTTATTTAAATTATAATATTTTATTTATAAAAGAAAAATCAGCAGAACTTACTTCGAAACAAAAACCTACTTCGAAAATCAGATGAATTTGTTGCAATAACAACCCCAATTGTTTGCTGTTTATATAATCTGACAATCGGAATACCGTTATTATTATATTGTGTACATTGGTGCATTTTTATAGTATATTGTGCAACAAGTTGTTAATTGCTTACGAGAGCGAAATTGGGCTTACTCGCTCGAGAGGGCAATATACAATACGGCACGAGTTGCAGATAATATTTTTTACGCACAACTGCATCAAAATTCTTCCTTTATATATAGGTCCGTGGGCCTGTAAAATCTTTGAAAAGCCCGCATCAAGATCTATCATCTTCCTTCCCAAGAAGAAAACCCCGTTTCATATCGGTATTTAGACTTGCTTGGGCTCAAACCCAACACAACTTCATTATCTTCCAGTAATATTTCAGAGGTAATTCGACGCTTAGTTCCATTCCGAAATTATGAAAATTTTGGTTTACAATAATTTTTGTTTTTTTCCTTAGCAACAAATAACCTAAGTGAATTTAAATCACCGTCGTATTTTTTTCATCGTTTTTAACCATTTTTAATTAAATTTTGTAGGTTTTCTGCAGTGCGTAAAACGTTGTACATGCCTCGGGCCGGAGGAAGATTACGCCCTTCGCCTCATAAAGGCCCTCCTCCGTCGGGCCTCAAACTTCGGCTGCGGGCGTAATCTTACACCCCCGGCCCTCTATATGTAAATAACTTTATTACTCATGCGAGGGGACGTATGTTACAAGTTTGGCGTCCAGGCACCATCCAAAAAATTGGAATCAAAAATGAAGAATTTGCTTTTTCAATTGTCTCCGCTGGTGTGGATTCGTCATAAAAACTCTCATCATTTTCCAGTATCACCATTTACAATCGTTTTATAACGCTACTTTTTTTCTTTAATTTTTATTTCGTAATGAAAAAAAATGTCTGTAACTTCTTCTCGTTTGGGCCTACTTAGGACTACGGGGCTCGTTTTGACTCTATATATGGTTCAGCTGTTTCTTCTTAGCTCAGAAAGCTTTAATTTTCTGGCTGTGGCAAGCTTCCTCTCCTCTGTCCACTTTGGTATGTTGGTTCCTATACTGTGTTTGCTGGTAATATTCTTTGTCGATTGGTCTGTCGAAGGTTGGACCCATACTCTATGGTTTCTGGTGAAATTTTTAGTTGCTCCAGGCCTGATTTCACTGTGGTGATCCATTTGTTTTTGGAGGCTTTCCCTCTACCTATCGTATCGAAGATCCTTTTCGCGAGTCTGCGGGCGTTCATGCGGCTTAAATGTCCATAGAAGGTTAGGTGCCTTTTCCTCAAAGATTTGATTACGTCTTCTTACAAGTGGTACAGCTCACTATTTTGTCTGATCCTGCATGTGCCATCCTCTTCTCGTATTGCTCCTTGTATTCTCCTTAGGATTTTCCGTTCATTAAGTTGTAGTTTCCTAAGTGGACCTTTCCTATTCATCAAGAGGCATTCTGAGGCATAGAGTACGGATAGATAGATTAAGGATAGATTAAGTTGTAATGTTTAAGTTTCTTGGAAAGATGTTTGGAGATGTAAATGCTCTTGCAGGATTGGTACACCCTCTCCAACTTTGATTGTGTTAGTTTTATTTATTCAATTTTTACGTTTAAAATTCATTTTTTTAAGTTTTTCTTAATATAACTTAGTGATTTTTATTGAATATTTGCGTGCTTTACCCAAGTTATGTGGTAATAATTGAATTGACAAAAACAGCCATTTGTCGCACTAAAAAACGGGCGCCAAGATAGTTCTTATCCCGCATAAGTAATAAAAAATACATTATACTATCTCTAAAGGTGCTGTTATTCAAGCGCTTTATTGTGACAATCTGTTTCAATAACCTTGTAAGAGGGTTTATTTTTTTGCAATTTGCACTGTATACGGAGTTATATTTAGTTTGCTTTATTACTAAATCACTAGATATCGGATGAAAATATTCGAGAGACATTTTATTACATTGTTTAAGACGAAATCAGTAAAATATAGCGGAGAAGAAAATTGATTAAAAAAATATATATTTCAATTTGGAGTTAAAATCAAACTGCACGATTTATGATTTTTCAAAATTCTCATTTCGTGACAAATAGTTATTTACATTAGAAAGTTTCGGAAAGAGTGCGGAACCAGCTAATGGGAAACTCGCCCTTCGGGCTTGTTCTCCAAACGAGCTGTCGCGTTGTAAAATCATTTACGCACCTAATTTGTTTGGCCGACAATTATTATTTATTAAACAAATAGATTTAAATTATTTACAATATTGGAAATTATTTATTTTCTTTTTCAAGCAATGCTGCAAAGTATTGGAAATTATTAATTTTCTTCTTCAAACAATGTTGCAAAGTCACTTTATCTCATAGTAGCCATACTTTTGTGCAACATTGTGTGTAAAAATCTAGTTTAGCTTGACGTCTACACGATGTCAAAGCTTGCTTTAAAATTAAGCAGGCCAAAAAATCTTTTTACACTCGCGCTCACGATATAACAATTAAAAATAATTTTCACAATACTTTTATTTTGGGCATTAATGGGTTTAATTAAAGTTTCTATTAAAGTCACTTGTAAAACAGCTGATCTATCTTGAAAAAAAAAGATCCTCTGGCTAACACTGTCCGAAAAGAATCCACTTTTCATCATTACATTTTAAAATGTGATCAAGAAATGGATAATTTTGGTAACTTTTGGTAAATTTGGTCAAAGATTAGCATCATTTTTGCGAAATTGCTAATTAGTTCATGCGGCACCCACTTATCCTGTTTTTGTTTCCAATTGGCTAACAAGAGAGAGTTATTTTGTTACCTTTCGAACTGTTTTATCTTGGTTTGCTTTAATAATGTTTCTTAAATAATTTTGCGTAATCTAGCATAAGGAAATCCACAACCCTGACCATCAATTCCTTCTGGACCTTCATTTCCATCTCAAAATGGAGCCAGTCTTGAGTAGAAGGTTCATTGATTGACTTTTCGCCGATTAATTGATATTTCGAATAGTTTCTTCTTTTAATTGCAATTTAAACTATCACTACAAAATCGGGAGATTTTTTTATTTACGCAGTTATTTTGGCACCAACTTTGTAATTTGACTTATTATATAATTTGTAGGTTCTTAAAGAGGAAGATAAAAAGACTCCACCGAATGATGAAGAGAAACCAAAAGCAGACGTAACCGCAAATATTTCTGATCAAAAATTAACTGACAAACCTACAGAACCGTCTAAAGAAGATGGAAAAAAAGATGTGGAAAAATCTACTAAACCCAAAGAAGAATCTAGCAATGGCGATAAAAGTGTCGTAAGTAAACCAGAAAAATCTTCTAAAGTTAAATTTGATGAAACTCCGAAGAGAAAATCTACTAAATCGTATGAAGCACCAAAACCAGGAGAACCTGCTAAAGTTAACCAAGATGAACAAAGTGTAAGTATTGCGCCTGAAGATACTAAAATTGATACCAAAGCGACTTCTTCAAAGGCGGCTGATACTGAAGCAGGCCCATCAAAAGACAATACACTGGCTATACCAAAAGTACCTGATCAGAAATCTGATGATAAAAAAGTTGAAGAGAAACCTGTTATAAAAGATAGTCTTTCTCCAAGAAAATTAAATGTTCCTGGAAAGTCTAAACTGTCCGGAACCGTTCGTACGGGATGGATTTAAATAAAACATATTTGAAGAATATAATTTACACATACTGTTTATTAACATAGAATATACTTTATAAAATGTAATAAATGAAAAATAGTAATTTTCCAGCCACTAAATAAAAAAATCAAGTTGTTCGTTTTCTTTATATTACAGTTTGAGATGTTAAAAATTTATTAAAAATAAAACCGTAAGCAGTTCAAGCCAGTCTAAGAGTTTCTCCATGAGGTCTCGCCTTCCTCAATATCTCCAATAACAGCTTAACCAAGTATTCATTCTTGTTATCCACATCTTTTTGCTGAGGTCTGGTAGTTGGGGTAAAGTTAACTTCTTCGGGATCGCGGCCGAACCTCATGAAATTGTCGTTTCTACCAAATCGGACGAAATTTTTACCTCCAGCGCGTTTTTCAAATTCAGCTTCCCGTTTGCTCCTTGCCTTTCCATCAACACTTCTTCCGAAGCGCAAGAAATGTTGACCAGCTCTGTCCCTACCAAAACGGACAAAATCACTGTTTCCTCTTCCAAACCGGATGAACTGATCAGATTTTTCACCCGAGCGCGTTTGTCTTTCGAAATTTTCATAATCATCGGAATCGTAATCGTAAGGTTGAAGAGCCGGCAAATCCCCTCGTCCTAACCGAGCGAAGTTTCTATCTAAGATGCTCCTTCTGCGAGTCTCCGTCTGTTTTGGATCATTTTCTGATCGAGTATCCATGTAAACGTACAAATTATCATCGATTGGTGAGGGCACCAAATACGTTTCTTCGGGTAAAGCGTTCAGTCTGATTGGTTCTAAAACCATCAAGATCAAAAACAAAATGTTGAACATCCTCTAATAAGTCTTCTATCCAAACTGGAACAGATAAAAATAAACAAAAATTAATAATTCATTTGATGATAAGGAAGTACTTAAGTAAGTATGTAATTTGGTAAAACGAACATATTTTAATTGTCCCAGTTTTTTTAATAAAAATATCCTCATTAATAATCCTTTAATTGGATTTTCTTTATACAGATTTAATTATGCGATCGTTTCGTGTATTAATTATATCAGTTGTTCTGGAACTTAATTAAAATGTTTTTTTTGTAAACACGTTTTCATGAATTAATTATAAATTCCACTCATTTTTCAGTGTGAAAATTCATACCATTTATTGACATAAAGGTGTTGAGATTATTTGTTTGAAAACATGTTTTTTATAAATCCAGTTTTGTATGGAAAACTAATAAATTTATTGGTAGATGACTCGCAAAAATGAGCTGCAAATTCCTTTAGAAATATCCTTGTCTATTTCCTCATATTTGATTTTGTCGTGAGTATATTTATTAACACTAATTTTCAACAGAGTCAAAAAATATTAACATTCTTCATAGCCCAAAATATATTGTTTCTAAATATATTATTTCTTTTTTGTGAAGGTAGAAATAAAATGATAATTATTTTACATTCGATAATTTTTCTAATAAATTTGCATACATGTTTTAATAAAATTCGTATATTATTAAAATTTCCATCGCTCATAATTTGTATTTAATTTTATTTGGTTACGTTATAAGCTCATACTAAAAGTTCTTCCTGAATATTTTCTCCAGGTATTTATTTTCATGTGTATATAAGAAATATGAGTAAATTAAGAAAACTGAAACCACAAGATGAAATTTATTTAAACCTCATATTTTTTTTTAAATATGATCACAAATTTCATTAAAATGCAACAAATTTCCATCACTATTTTGCCTAGTCTGGTAAAATCGTGGTTTTATTTTTAATTATATTTATCTAGTAAATTTTGTCTAAAGGATGACAAAGTAATAGTGTCCTGTTTCTATGAAAAAAAAACAAAAAGAAGTAATGACTTATTTGACATAATTTTAACTGTCTAATTGATAAATTTGACATGAGAGAAATATCAGTTAAAATTGTTGGGACACGAAAGGAGCCTCCACGAAGAATGTGACTATAGATATATAGTCATATACACTCCGACAACTATAGCACACTCGGGCATCCCCTGGGCAACGGCTCTAGCCGGCAAATCCTTTCAATCCAGAAGCATCTAAGTACACGCGCTCTGTAGAGCATTAAAATGTCTCCGGCACGAAGGACCTTTTCAGGCCCAAAACTGACTATGATCTCTATTAACATCGAGGCCCTCTCTGGCAGTAAAGAAGAACTGCTCCAACAGCTCTGTCGAGAGCACAATTGAGACGTAGTGTGTTTACAAGAGACCCATAGAGAGAGAGAGAGAGAGAGAGAGTAACCAAAAAGAACAAAAAATTCAGAACATGCGTTTGGTAGCTGAGAGACCACACTCACAATATGGCAGCTCAGTCTTCGTAAAACCTGACATTCAGATTCTCTCTGTGGACATTGCGGAAACCAATAATATGGATGTACTGAGAGTGGAACTAAGTGACTGCACGTTAACATCGGTGTATAAGCCGCCAGGGAAAGAGTTAATCGGGGAGGAGCTTAGAGGTTTTAATAAAAACAAGAATCACTTCGGAATCGGAGATTTCAACAGCAGCGCATGGGGTACCAAGACGACGATAAAAACGGAGAAGCCGTGATCCGGTGGGCAGAGTCCAACAAGCTGCCCCTTCTACATGACAATAAACAAGCAACCACATTTAACAGCCGCAGGTGGCTTTGGGGATACAACCCTAATCTACTGTTTGCAAGCGAGAGAATGATACCCCAAAGTGTAAAAATTGTCTGCTCACCCATACCTTTCCCCAGCACCGACCAATAATGTGTTAAGTTATTACCACGGTTCGACCCCAGAAAATAAGATTCCAGAGAAGGTACAGCTTTCGGAAAGCCAAATGGCCACTACTCAAGGAATTACAGTAGGATGCTTCTGTTGGCTTTATAACCCGCGGTGGGTTTTTGCCTCTACAACAACTTTCACCGGCTTTCTGTCTCCAATCCCTTACTCCCATCTTTCTAAGACTTTCCTCCACGTCTTCCATCCATCTTTTCCTTGGCCCGCCTCTTTTCCTTCTTCCTACTGGCCGCCAGTTGTATATTTTCTGGGCTGGTCTGTCGTCATGCATTCTATACAGGTGTACCAGCCATGCTATTCTTTGAGCTTTTACATATATCACTATGTCCGCTTCGTTTATTAACTTGTTTAGTTCATGGTTCATTCGTATCCTCCAAATTCCCTGCTCATTTAGGATCGGTCCGTAGATCTTTCTGAAGATCTTTCTTTCAAAGATGCGTAACGCGTCCTCCTCTGCGGTGGTTAGGGTCCAGGCCTTGTACTTCGTCAGTTTTTGGTACCCGTAGTAGCATCGGTTTCCACTAAGTATTCGCCAGCTTGTTTCTTTAGCTATTACGTT
This sequence comes from Phosphuga atrata, assembly GCA_944588485.1. Lineage (NCBI taxonomy): Eukaryota > Metazoa > Arthropoda > Insecta > Coleoptera > Silphidae > Phosphuga > Phosphuga atrata. The sequence continues at coordinate 18,129,683 of OX155894.1, read as the reverse complement.
TGTTCTGTTGATTTCTGTTCCCAAGTAGACACAACTTTCAACTGCTCAAAGCGATACTCGCCCAAGTTAAGGTCATTGTTATCGTGATGTTTTCTTCCAACTTGCATGTATTTAGTTTTTACCTCATTAATTTTCAATCCCCTTTTTTGCGTTGCATCGTCCTGCATCAATAGCTTCCTTTGGCGCGTCTTTGCTGGCGCTGTCAAACTGACATCATCTGCATATGCAGCAACCGTGTGTTGAGTGACCAGTGAGAACCCAGTGTTGATCGGTTGCCAATGTATCCCGTTATATGCAGCCGTTATATTCAGCAGGAGGATGCAGTCACTGAAATAACACTGACACCTTGCTGCTTCAGCAAATTTCTGAAGGCCGTAAAAAAGTGCTCGGATTACCCCCGGAAACAGTGGTTTAACTACGCCAGTATTTGGAACTTTTCGACGCCGACCCCATGGGCGAAGACACAGTAACAACAGGCCAACAAATAATCGATTCCTTAGCAGAAAACAAAAGACAGAGGTGGATTAAACTAAGTCAAGAAATTGACATGAAAAGAAGTAGCCACAATGCCTGGACACTACTACAGCGCCTCAGCAATGAACCAATTCGCGCCACACAATTTGCCAACGTTTCGGCAAATCAAATAGCAAAACAGCTCCATGAAAAAGGCAAGCCTGAACAGCGGCTCCCAAAAACTGAAACAAAGATTCTTAGGAATCTGGAGGAGGAAACAAAAACCCTCTCCGTGCCATTCGCGATAGAGGAACTGAATGCTGCCATCAACAAATATATACGGCGTAAGGCAGCGGGCCTAGACGACCTTCTTACTGAACAAATAAAACATTTTGGGCCCAGGGCAAGGCTGTGGCTGCTGAAAATGTTCAACAAGTGTCTAGAATCCGGCATGATACCAAGAATATGGCGAAAAGCTTTCTTCTGAGCCATATCTACAAAATATTCGAGAGGATTATACAAAACCGGTAAACGAAATTTATCCAGCAGCAGGCTGGTTTCCGTCCCGGAAAATGCTGTACGACGCAGACACAATGTAACGCAGTTCATTGGGGGTGGGTACCAAAAGCGCAAAAATACAGGAACTGTATTTATAGACCTAACGGCGGCATACGACACTATTAACCTTCGAATGTTAATGCGAAAAGTCTACGAGATAACTAGAGACTCTACTCAACTAGAGACTCCAGTTAACAAATATGATAATAACCTTGCTTCAAAACCGCATGTTCTATGTAGAATTCCAGGGCAAACAAAGTAGGTAGCGAGGTCAAAAGAACGTTTTACCACATGGCAGTGTAATAGCTCGCAATCTTTTTAATATACATACCAACGATTAATCGCTCCCGATTGGTACTAACACCTATATCTATGCGGACGATAGGGCAATTTCTGCGCAGTTGGACAGTTTTGGAGATATTGAACAGGGTCTAACCGAGGCACTGGAAGAGCTGAACCAGTATTTGAACACCAAAAGTTTGCGGATCACTGCTATAAATGATACTCGGATCATTATTATTTATTATTGTTGGTTTCACTAGCTGGTGACGATTCCAGCGTAATATTGGGAAGAATATCAGGTGTTGCAACACCGCTAGTTCAAAAATTTCCCAATATTCTGGTGTGGCACTCTTTGAATCACCTTCTAGAACTGTCAATAGGTGATTCTATTGCAGAGGTGCATCGTGTGAATCATCCTCAAATTTTTATAAATAAATTATACATGATTTACAGTCAATCGCCATAGAACCAAAGGGAGGTTTAGATATGTGCATCAGATCTTTGCGAACAAATAAAAAAAAATGGTGGCGTATTTGGGGGTGAGATGTGTGGCGAGCTCTGAAAACAGTTTCGGCTGTATGGCAGGATTATTCATATCTATGTACTCACTTTAAATCTTTACCTCATTTTTAGAAACTGATAGACAAACCCTCTCCCTTTTTAAGGAATGCGTGAGGGTTCCGGTATTTATTTTTTACGAATACACCACTGGAGGTGGGTAAGGGGTGACGGCAAAACACTCAAATAAGACCGACCCAAATGTCAATCTCACCTGCACGCGGTACCCGCTGCTAGATAACTAACGAGGCTCTGGCGACCGAGTCATGGCGGTATAACCGTTCCATCGAGAATAAAGGAAATGTAATTCTCAACTAGGTACCTATGTGCCTAGTACCTATGTACCTATGTACCTAGGTACCTATAAGGTAGCGGGTAGATACTCATCTATGATCCCGATAGATGACAGATCTACTCCAGGGATGCGTCCCTGTCTACGCGAGCCTTGGTTTATCTCCCAATGCCATACGGGAGAAACCTTTGTCCCATTCCTAGTCCTTGTCTGATCCTAACATTTCCTTCCTAATACCCTAAACAAAACTCACCAATACTCTAGGCAGGCGAGGTGTTTTAACGCCAACTACCCCCAAAATAATGCTGACCTTAAAACATAAGAATATACCCCAGGTGGGTAGGACGGAACGTCCACAATCCCACACCGAGTCGTGCGACTCGGAATGCCTCTCGGAATCTGGGGGAGGCAAAAGAACAGCAAATAAAAAGAAACTCAATGGAACCAATACCACACTCTACATCGCCACGTATAACATCAGATCCATGGCAAAAGACGAAAAGCTACCAGAACTCGAAGAAGAACTAGCTAAGATCAAATGGAATATATTAGGACTATCGGAAGTGAAACGAAGAGGAGAAAACTGCATAGACCTAACATCAGGAAATAGACTATACTACAGAGGAAGCGAAAATGAAACATATGGAGGAGTAGGCTTCCTCATTAAGAAGGAGTTGAAGCCACACATCAAAATCTTCAAAGCTATATCAGACCGCGTGGCTTACATAATTGTAGAAATAAATATGAACACGAAAATCAAGATCATTAAAGTCTACGCCCCAACTACCTCACACGACGACCAGGAAGTAGATGAGTTCTATGATGACATCACAGCTGCTATAGAAGACACCCCGGTAAAACACACAATCACCATGGGCGACTTTAATGCAAAATTGGGCAGAAAATTCGATAATACAGAAAACAAAATTGGAAACTATGGGTATGATAACAGAAACTACCGAGGCCAAAGAATGATGCAATTTTTAGAACAACAACAGGTAAATGTAATGAATACCTTCTTCAAAAAGAAAAACAAACAGAAATGGACTTGGATGTCGCCAAACGGGAAAACAAGAAATGAAATTGATTACTTCTTGTGTAGTAATAAAAACATCGTCAAGGACATCGACACTCAACCAATTTACAACGGGCAGTGATCATCGGCTGCTATGAGCCAAAATATGCTTAAATAGTAGAATCGAAAGGAAAATCAGACACACAAAATACCAAGCTATAGATCGCAACAAAGTACGAAAACAAAAGCACGAGTACAGAGACAGACTAGATGAGATGATAGCAAGAACTCAGCCACATAAATCAAAAATAGACCTTAATTCAACCAATAGCAAACTAACAGAACTATTGTTGCAGGCAGGACTAAAAGTAGCTAAAAAGGCGACCGTAAAAGAACAAAAAATCAGCGACGAAACAAAACAACTCATGGCGGAAAGACGTAAAGAAATTGAACGAAATAACAGAAACACAGTTAAATATACTGAATTAAATAAAACAATCCGTAAAAAAGTAAGAGAAGACCTGAGAAAATACCACGAAAACAAAATAGAAAGAGTCATCGAACTAAATCGCGGAATAAAATGTTTAAAACCAACACTAGGTAAACCATCCATACTATCAATAAAAAATCAACAAGGAGTAGAAGAAAGAAATAGTGAAGCCATACTAAAAACAGTTGAAACATTTTATACTGACTTATACAACACACAGATTGACCCAGATACCGAAAAAAAGCAAACATAAGAAAAGTAATTATGAACATCAACTCGGAAGACTTACCAAACATAGAAAGTTATGAAATATGGAACGCCCTGTCGCAAATGAAAAACAATAAAGCCCCTCGTCCTGATGGAGTCCTGACTGAACTACTGAAAGAGGGAACTGACGAAACAATAGAGATACTAAAGGCGCTCTTCAACGAATGCCTGCATAAGGCAGATGTACCAGATGGATGGAAAATTAGCGACGTATTAATACTCTTTAAAAAAGGAGATAGAAAAGACCTTAGAAACTACCGTCCCATATCACTACTGTCACAAATCTACAAACTATATATGCGTATCATAACTAACAGACTAACTCAAAAAATTGACGCCTACCAACCAGTAGAACAAGCGGGATTCCGTAAAGGATTTAGCACAGCAGATCATCTGCTTACCGTAAAAACACTAATTGAAAAAGCCAACGAATACAATCTAGATCTCTATTTAGCCTTTATAGACTACGAAAAGGCTTTCGATAGCGTAGAATTGTGGGCTATCGAAAATGCACTAAACAACTGCAGAATAGATAACAGGTATAAAAACCTCATACACAACATCTACGGACAAGCTACCATGACAATCACACTAGAAGGCACCACAAAACCCATACCGATCAGGAGAGGCGTCCGATAGGGTATGTATGTATGACTACTGTCACAAATCTACAAACTATTTATGCGTATCATAACTAACAGACTAACTAAAAAAATTGACGCCTACCAACCAGTAGAACAAGCGGGAGTCCGTAAAGGATTCAGCACAGCAGATCATCTGCTTACCGTAAAAACAATAATTGAAAAAGCCAACGAATACAATCTAGATCTCTATTTAGCCTTTAGGCGAAAAGGCTTTCGATAGCGTAGAATTGTGGGCTATCGAAAATGCACTAAACAACTGCAGAATAGATACCAGGTATAAAAACCTCATACACAACATCTACGGACAAGCTACCATGACAATCACACTAGAAGGCACCACAAAACCCATACCGATCAGGAGAGGCGTCCGATAGGGAGACATTATTTCGCGAAAACTATTTACTTTAGCTATGGAAGAAGTGTTTAAAAAGTTGAACTGGACAAATATGGGGATAAACATAAACGGGAAAAACTTGAACAATCTGAGGTATGCAGACGACGTAATACTTATTACCACCGAATTCGAGGAACTCCAAACTATGGTAAACCAATTGGCAGAAGCCTCAGAGAAAGTAGGCTTGAAAATGAATCTTGGCAAAACACAGACAATGACAAACACCACTGACACAAGAAGAGTAAATCTAAACAACGTCGAACTTAAAATTGTTGAGGAATATATATATATACCTTGGTCAAACAGTAAGAGCAAGCAAAGAAAACCAAACAGCCGAAATTAGCCGCAGCATTAGACTAGCATGGGCAGGCTTCGCAAAACTAGGGTGGGTACTATCAAACTCCAAAATACCCCAATATCTAAAAACAAGAGTATTTGACCAATGCATACTCCCTATCATGACGTATGGATCCCAAACTTGGACACTAACTAGAGAAAACGTAGACAGGATAGCAAAGACACAAAGAGCCATGGAGAGGAAAATGCTCGGAATCAAGCTTAGGGACAAAAGACCAAACGTGTGGATTAGGAAAACAACTAAAGTGGCAGATGTCACAGAACATGCAGCCAGACTAAAATGGAGCTTCGCAGGACATAACGCCAGACTGCAAGACCAAAGGTGGAATGTCGCCATCCAGAATTGGAGACCATTACTAGGGAAAAGAGGAAGAGGTCGGCCCCAGATGAGGTGCTGACGACCTCAAAAAAACGGGAGGGCTACACTGGAAAAGGGCAGCGCAAAACAGAGAAGGTTGGAAGAATCTAGGGAAGGCCTATGTCCAAAGATGGACGAATTAAGTGCTAAAAAGAGAAAAAGAGACACCACTGGAAATGCAGTAGTTATCGATGCGTTGCATTGTTGCATCGATCTCAGTCATGCATCGAAGTAAACGGAGGTCGTGTAATCGATGTATTTTTTAAGTATTAATTAATAATTTAAGATTAAGCATTTAATTTATTATGAAATTTAAGATTTTACTTTATAATGTTGAACAAAAAAAATTGGTGTTCAACTTATTTAGTTTTTTATAATTGAAGTTTTAAATCAGGACACTCTTAATTTGCCAGTCTTTATTATATTACACCCTTAAAAGAATTTATCGAACTTATAGAATATTGCTGTGGACAAAACCAGTTTTGTGATAAAAACTCGGTTAGAGATTAGTCCACCAAAATTAATTGAAATGCGATCCAGTCTTTTAGTGAGTGTTGCAGTTAGAGGTTTGTTCGGATTTTGATCTAGTTTCTGCCGATTGTGTTTAGTGTATTGTTTGTAAATACTGTTTTCTTGGATCTACGCACAAGATATATGGTAATGTAAGTTTTGATAAATATTACTTTAAATCACTCACGATCAGTTCTAGTGGATAATATTGTTTGAGGAAACGACAAAGGGGAAAACTACTTAGGCAAAGCAAATAGTTTCAAAGAAATAATAATAAAAGGCAGTTTTTCAAAGATTTTATATCAAGTTATTTTCTTATAAAAAAATGACAGAAATCATTTCATTTCAATGCTATTTTTCTATAGGATATGTAAATTGCGTTTTAATTCACATGTGAGTAATTAGTTTATTTGTTAATACAGTCAAGTCGAATCTATTCTTATTACACTAATTTTCTAAGACGTATTGAAACTACATTTCTAAAATTGATTAAGGAATTAATTAGTAAACCTTATCAGTAATTATCAGTACATGTGTTTAAATCTCTAACCCAGTTTGCATAAACTCTTGGTTAATTTTTAGATAAATTTTAGAATTTAATTAAAAAAACCACAGGTAACCGCTAAATTATTTCTTCGAAGCTTGTCTTATCATAATTTCAATGTGTTTTACGTAAATAATCAACAGGTCTCTAGTGGTATTATAAATCAAAAATATAGGTTAGACTTTATGAAACGCTACAATAAAGGAAAAGTATTAAGTGTTAATTTAATGGAAAAGAAGAAAAATCTACAATATATAGGTATGTAAAATATTATTCTTATAATTTTAGAAAATTGTTCTTCTAGAATAATAATAATAATAATAATAATAGCGGTAATTATTGTAACATAAAAAAAATTATACAATGGGCTACCGACCTCGAGATCCTTCTGCCACCCCTTTACAATTAAATTGAATTTGTAAAATTTCAATTTTAAAATTCCTAAATACGACCACAATATCAAACTTAATATAACTTTATTAATTAAAAAAAAACTACACAACGTACTGTTGATATACTATTATCATATTTTTTTAAGTGCTGCATTGTTCGAAGAGTAATTTTGTTCTTTCGACTCTTATTAGATTTACTTCTACCGTGTTGAGCAATCGAAGAGTTGATGATCATGGTCATGTGAAACGACTTATTTTCGATTGAAAGCTCAACATTATATATGTAATTAAATCCTCTAAAATATATTTTCATACATTATTTATTTATAATATATTTAATATAGCATTTCATCGTAAAATCTTGTTCCATCCCCTAAGACACGAATCATTAAAATAGTGATACTCTCTTTTTCGGTTTTCGCGTCATTTTTAGTTAAATGAGTTAAATTGCAGATTTTAAGAAACAAATTCCATTTCACTGTCCCAAAAAACATCTGTGCTTTTGTATTATTATTTTAAAATTTACTTCTATAGTGCAAAAAACATTAAAACGTTTTATTTTCCCATTTGGTAGCCAACCCTTCCAACTTCCTAAAAAATTTAAGATATCGGGTTTTGTTTCATGGGGATGTCATTCTTTTTTCATTATTTTTAAAATGAGTTGAAAAATAAGGAATAGATATTTAAAAATGTTGGGATGGTCATTCCCTAAGAAACTCCACGTTGCAGGGAACTTCTAAACTGCTAGTTTTATTACACTTGTCCAATGTTTTTAATTTGTTTTCCACCCTCGTTAAAAACTTATTATATATATATATATATATATATATATATATATATATATATATATATATATATATATATATATATATATATATATATATATATATATATATATATATATATATATATATATATATATATATATATATATATATATATATATATATATATATATATATATATATATATATATATATATATATATATATATATATATATATATATATATATATATATATATATATATATATATATATATATATATATATATATATATATATATATATATATATATATATATATATATATATATATATATATATATATATAGCTTCGTTTCTGGATTTTAATACCAATTATACTTTGTATAAATACCAATACGATTAGAAATCCTCTTCTAACCGATACCGAAAATTCAACAGAAGCAATTTCCCTAGTATTTAGGATGGACGGGGCGCTGAAACTTTACTACAGTGGTTGATTTTTGAACATAAGTTAAAAAAACTTATCCTCAAATTTCTCAAAGCCCAAAAGAAGGCTCATGCAATTTTGCTTCTTTTTCTAGGACATACTTTTTCGAACAATTTTTTTCGACACCAGTTCTAATTGAAAATGACAAATGATCCTGTTTAAAGGGATATTGACCATGAATTTCTTGTAAGATTTCTAATATAGAGCCAAATATAAAACGTATATGTCCATCAAAACAAGCTCACATATCTCATTAATAAATTATTTATTATGTTTAAATTAACATTCAATCAACAAGGGTAACGAAATATCAAAACAAATAAATTTTCTACAGATAATCATCATTATATGTTATTTTCAAATGGATTACAAATTGATGAGATTGAATTTATAAAAAGAGTTGTGGTGGAGCGGTATTTAGTCTGAAGGAACGTATCTGTCTGTTAGGTTAAAAAGTGAAAAAAGTTAGGTCGGTTTAATCGTTGAGGAAATGAACTGATGGATTACGGCTTATGCAAGATTTTTAGATTTAATTTCGGAAAATATATGAATAGGTACATACAGAAAATGGTGAAAACAAGAACAAGAATAAGTGTCTTTTTAAAGAAGAAATTTACGAAAATGTTCTCAAAAATGAGTTAAAATAATTCGTCCTCTCTGACCCACACACACTCTATTGCATCTCGAACAATGAATATCATATTTGCCGACTTTTTGAGGGGGTCGATTTTGTATAAGCATTAAGTAATATGTATTGAATAATATGTGGGATAATTTTGAGAAAGGTCTAAGTGCTATTTATAGCTTATAATACTAAGTTTTTTTTGCTATTTATAGTTTATATTACTATTAGGCTTGTTTATAGGCTTGTAGCTTGTAGTATTATTTATAGGCTTGTAGACTTAATGAAGATCCCATTGATAGACCTGTTGTTTGAATATTGAATGGTTGGTAGAATATGTTATTGAATTTAAAATAATAGTATAATAGACCAAACCAGATCGAACCAAGGTAAACTAAAGTAAACCAGAGCAAACCAGGATAAACCAGGGCAAACCAGGGTAAACCAGAGCAAACCAGAGCAAATCAGATCAAACCAGAGCAAACGAGAGTAAACCAGATTAAACCAGAGTAAACCACAGCAAGCCAGAGTAAACCGGAGCAAACCAGATCAAACCATAGTAAACCAGAGCAAACCAAATCAAACCAGAGTAAACCAGAGTAAACCAGAGCAAACCAGAGCAAACCAAATCAGAACATAGTAAACCAGCGCAAGCCAGAGTAAACCAGAGCAAACCAGATCAAAACCAGAGTAAACCAGATCAAACCAGAGTAAACCAGAACGAACTAAATGAAAAGAAATTTGCTAAAACGTCCCAAAAAGTTGTTTACTAATTTTCTAATCTACATAATAAATTTAATACTCAGCCGATTATGACAATTGATACATAAAATTAAAGATAATTTAGTTGTTTTTCAAAAAGTGGAAATAGAAATTGCAAATATTTTCTCGTTCCAAAATAATCGCACGTTTGCTAAAACTCTGCAAAGGTTTGTTTACTAATTTTATAATCTACATGATAAGTTTAATACCCAGCCGATTGTGACAGTTGATACCTCATATGGAAGATAATTTAGTTTGTTTTTTGAAAGTGAAAACAGAAATTGAAAATATTTCCCCGTTCCAACGTTATCGCACTTTGTCTAAAACTCTACAAAGGTTTGTTTACTAATTTTACAATCTATGTAATTAGTTTAATACCCAACTGATTGTGACAATTAATACCTCAAATGAAAGATAATTTAGTTTGTTTTTTGAAATTGCAAACAGAAATTGAGAATATTTTCCCGTTCCAACGTTATCGCACTTTGTCTAAAACTCTACAAAGGTTCGTTTACTAATTTTCCAATCTACAAAATTAGTTTAATACCCAGCCGATTATGATAATTGATATTTTAAATGAGAGATGATTTAATTGTTTTTCAAAAGGTTGTAACAGAAATTGAAAATATTTTCCTGTTCCAAAGTTATCGCACTGTTTCTAAAACTTTGCAAAGCTTTGTTTACTAATTTTCTAAGCTACATAATTAGTTTAATATCGAGCAGATTGAGATAGCTTATATCTCAAATTAATGTTAATTTAGTTGTTTTTCAAAAAGTGAAAATAGAAATTGCAAATATTTTCTCGTTCCAAAGTTATCGCACGTTTGCTAAAACTTTGCAAAGATTTGTTTACTAATTTTATAATCTATATGATTAGTTTAATACCCAACCGATTGTGACAATTGATACCTCAAATGAAAGACAATTTAGTTTGTTTTTTTAAAGTGAAAACAGAAATTGAAAATATTTCCCCGTTCCAACGTTAACGCACTTTGTCTAAAACTCTACAAAGGTTTGTTTACTAATTTTCCAATCTACATAATTAGTTTAATACCGCGCCTATTATGATAATTGATATCTCAAATGAGAGATGATTTACTTATTTTTCAAAAAGTTGAACAGAAATTGAAAATAGTTTCCTGTTCCAAAGGTATCGCAATGTTTCTAAAACTGTGCAAAGCTTTGTTTAATAATTTTATAAGCTACGTAATTAGTTTAATACCCAGCAGATTGTGATTGTTTATACCTCAAATTAAAGATAATTTAGTTGTTTTTCAAAGAGTGAAAATGGAAATTGCAAATATTTTCTCGTTCCAAAGTTATCCCACGTTTGCTGAAACTCTGCAAAGGTTTGTTTACTAATTTTACAATCTACATCATAAGTTTAATACCCAACCGATTGTGACAGTTGATACCTCAAATGAAAGATAATTTAGTTTGTTTTTTGAAAGTGAAAACAGAAATTGAGAATATTTACCCGTTCCAACGTTATCGCACTTTGTCTAAAACTCTACAAAGGTTTGTTTACAAATTTTCCAATCCACATAAATAGTTTAATACCCAGCCGATTGTGATAATTGATATCTCAAACAAATAAGAGATGATTTAATTGTTTTTAAAAAAGTTGTAACAGAAATTGAAAATATTTTCCTGTTCCAAAGTTATCGCACAGTTTCTAAAACTGTGTAAAGCTTTGTTTACTAATTTTATAAGCTGCATAATTAGTTTAATACCCAGCAGATTGTGATAGTTTATATCTCAAATTAAAGATAATTTAGTTGTTTTTAAAAAAGTGAAAATAGAAATTGCAAATATTTTCCCGTTCCAAAGTTATCGCATGTTTGCTAAAACTCTGCAAAGGTTTGTTTACAAATTTTACCATCTAGATAATTAGTGTAATACTCAGCATATTGTTATAATTGATATCTCAAATGAGAGAGGATTTAATTGTTTTTCAAAAAGTTTTAGACACTCAAAAAGCTCTGTTTAAATAAGATTGTTGCAATTTCCTTTAACAAGAAAATTTTTGATAATTTGGAGGCAATTATTTAGTGGGCATATTAGACAACAAATACTACTAACATCAAAGATACACATTGGAGGCATTATTTACTGGATATATTAGACAACAAATACTACTAACATCAAATATAACACAAAGAGTTTATTAGAGTTGTTTCTGATTAAATCAATTTAGATATTTTTTTTCAAATACCTTTTCAAATACCTTTATTTAAAACCTAAATAAAAGTATATATGACCCCCAGAGAGGTCGATAGAGAATCTTTTTGGGTCGTCGAATTCAAGAAATATTTGAGGCATTTCGCGTATAAGCATTGGGTAGCAGTAAATAGTGAAATGTTAATTTTTAAAAGAGATTTAAAAAACATTGATATTTTCAAACATTGATCATTTTCAAGTTTTGTCAAGAAGTAATTAGGGATTTGTTCCAAATTTTGTAGAAATGTTTCTGTTAATATTCATTTCAGCAAATATTGCAGTTTTTTGTAAATTCCATCTTGAAAATCAAATTAGGAAACATTGAAATTTTCAAACTTAATTTTCCCAAAAACTAATTTGGGGATTTGTTTCAAATTTTGTGGATTTTTTGCAAATTTAATTGCCTTGTTTCAAATTTTGTGGAGGTGTTGGTAGAGCTGTTTCGGAATTTTCAGCAAATTTTCCCAATATTTTAATGTTAATTTTAGAAAATTCTTTTTTGAAAACAATGCTGAGTTTTCAAAAAAGAATTTTCTAAAATAAATATTAAAATATTGAGAAAATTCCGAAACAGCTCTAACAACACCTCCACAAAATTTGAAACAAGACAATTAAATTTGTGAACATTGACATTCTCAAACTTAATTTTCTCAAAAACTAATTTGGGGATTTGTTTCAACCTTTGTGGAGATGTTGGTAGAACTGTTCGGGAATTACATTGTTCACGTTACTTCTATCCAGGGGTCGCGATAAAATTTTATAGAAAATGTTGGGTCGCAAATGAAAATAGTTTGCGCACCACTGCCGTAGAAGACAAAAGGTTGCGGTAAAAGGTTAATTTATTCGTTTGCTAGCTATTAGTTGCGGTGTGCCGCGAAATTGTTGAAAACATGTTAGTTTGCTATGAAATATTTTGCAGTATTACACAAAATATTACAAGCACTAATTTAGATAAAATATCTGAAATACATTTTGAGAAAAATGTCTGAAAAATAGTGATATTTATTTAAAATATATTCAAAATTTGGTGAATAGGATGGTTGCGACAGTTACTACGTGGTAATCCATACTTACATTGAATTGAAAAATTCACTTTGTTTTTTACCACACTTATATTATGTAAAAATGTTATATAACTTATTATTCACAGTTATACAAATTTCTACACATATCACGACTCGAGTTTCGACGTTTGACGGTCATTTTCAAGTGACTTCAACCTCATCAATTTGTTAAGTCACTTGAAAATGACCGTCCAACGTCGAAACTCGAGTCGTGATATGTGTAGAAATTTGTATAACTGTGAATAATAAGTTATATAAAATTTTTACATAATATAAGTGCGGTAAAAAACAAAGTGAATTTTTCAATTCAATTCAAAATTTGGATTTATTAAAATATTTTTATCTACGACCACTATTGTAAATGCCCATTATCGTACAGCTCGTGGACTATGTAAATACATCATAACACACACGTATGTAACAGTCCGCTTCAGTCTTCAGTCCGATTAATGTTATGTAATATTTGAAAACACACATGAGCGTTTGGTTTACGATTCGTTGATTGGTTGAGAGCTGCACGTTGATACTATTTTTAAATATAGTACTCCGTGATTTCCAAACAATCATTAAACGTCACATCATTCACATAGAAGCTTTCATTCATTTCGTCTTTTCACTTTAAATCTAACAGAAAACTACAAATAAGTACTAAATAAAAAGGTATGTAACCATTATGAATGTATTTCTTTTCATTTCAATCAGGTCGAAATTAGGTCGAAGTTAAATTAGGTCGAGTAACAGTTATATTGGAAAATACAACTGTTTGTTTAATATAATGTTAAATAATGTACCTAATAAGTAATAAATTTGTTACATCAAACGTATTTTTCTTATTAAACAGAAACAAATTAGTGTGGTCGTAGATAAAGTAGGTAAGTACATGAGAGGTGTAAGGTAATTACGTGCTCGCGGAATTACGCACTCCATGTTACGCCGATCGTGTAAGTGTTTGGCTCATACGTAATATTCTTTTTACAACTCTTCTCACCTAATATACTATTATTGTATATTTAGGGACCTGATAATAACTTAAATTCAACCAATATATGTTATTAATTTTTGTATTAAAAATTTAGAAAAGAAAATACTAAATATATAAGAATAAAACATGTAAATTCAATATTTGAGCCATTTATTTTGAAAGTGATCAAGTCCATTTTTCAAAAATATCGCGTTAGCTACCTTAATAGTTACTCTACTTGATCTTTTTATTCTGAAGTAACTGGTTACTAATACATATTAAATCATTAAGATTTTGAAACACTAAAAATTGCTGGGTTAATGAAGTGATCAAAAAGTTTATTATGAAAGTCCCATGGTGAGAGTTTCAAATGGAAAATATGCAATAAAATTGTATGAGATCTCGTAAGCTTTATGTTTAATTATCAAAGCAGCAGTTAAATTGTTAATGTGCAATGAATTTATTATAAACAATTTAATTTCAAATTTCAGTTTCGATGCGCTAATGGATTCATACGGGTCTCCGTATATAGCATTGTAGTTTTCAGCAATTCCTTACTAATTTGTTTAAAACAAATTAAATTGCAAAAAACTGTATGACAATATACTTACATTGAATTGAAAAATTCACTATGTTTTTATCACACTTATTCAATGTAAAAATGTTATACAACTTATTATTCACAGTTAGGTATATAAATTTCTACACATTTAACGACTTTCGACTTTTGACGATCATTTTCAAGTTGGAAATGACCGTCAAACGTCGAAACTTAAGTCGTGATATGTGTAGGAATATATACAACTGTGAATAACAAGTTGTATAACATTTGTGCATAGTATAAGTGTGGTAAAAACATAGTGAAATTTTCAATTCAATGTAAGTATGAATTACCGCGTAGTAACTTTCGCAACCATCCTATTAATGTATGACAATATGATTATATTAAAATATCCCAAGAGAAAACTTATTAATCTTCGAATATGAATTTCAGTGTAAAAAGAAAAAAACTACAAAAAAACGAGGTCACTCACGAACCACAAATACAAGTACTTTTTTTTATATTATATACCACCTGTACACAATAATTATTTTAAAACCCTCGCGCATACACATATTACAACTGGAGAAGACTGAATAATAATTAATAAAACAATATTAATTTTAACGTAAAAAATATCTAACTGTTATTTAACTTTTTTGATTTTATAACATAAAAGTGTGTACATTTATTTTTATTTCAAGCAAAATTTGGTTTATTTATGGACTTATGCTTTCTTAAGAATTGGAAACGTGATTTCATTGATTTTGTAGTCCATTTACAGCCACCAAAAATATTAATTTCTTAAATAATGTTCATTATGCCAAGAAGGATGATAAATTTGACACCCTTAGAAACACCAAAACATAATTATACATTTTTTTCATCTGTTACCCATATATTTAAATTTTATTCAACGCAAATCCTTCAATATCTCGATTCGAACATAAATGGAGTTAGGCCACTTTAAAAATAAACGGCTCATTTGTCTGAAAATGATTTACAGGTTGTCTGAAGTCTCCCAGCGATAATAGTTCGAAATTTGAGAAGATTTCATACAAATTATAGTTTATATTGTTATAAGGTCCCATTTTATTAATACTTTCCACTATATTTCTTATACTATTGATAAAATACAAAGTTAAATTCTCGGCTATGTCCATATCTTCTCGGATTATTATTTGGACCGTTTATTTTAAAAGTGTAAGTCCATTTGAAAAAAATAAGATATTACCCAATTTATGCTTAATTTAGTGTAAACTTTTTATTTATAACTTATTAGTATTTAATAACTTAAAAAATGCCAATGTTTTCTTCAATTTAAAATTGGCCGCTAAAAGAAATTGTGTATTTAACCATTAATAAGCTAACCTTTAATTTTCTATAATCAAAAAAAATGGACTTCACTAAGTATTCAAATTCAACTCTGTTTGGTAAGTCTAGTGAGTTCATATCTTGTTCATATATAATTGTTTAAGAGTTTTCATCAGATAAGCTGTGGGTTATTTCTATTCATATCTATTTTATCAAAATAATATTAGTCCTTCATTTTTCCATTAAGTTACCACTTAATTTCTGTAAGTTTCCCATTTTTCTATTCTATCCATTCCTGCACATTTTTTGAAATACTGATAACTCTTGTGTGATAGTAAGATCAAGGAATTTGGTGGTTTCTATTTGAATCGTGTATATTATGTTTATTTGAATGGTATTTATATAACTATGTGAAGATTTTAATTGTCTGTCAGCGCCCATGAAGCACTTTAGAATATCATCAACATATCTTACCCAGTACACGCAGTATTTAAATAGCGGGTCTGTGCTAATAGTATTTTCAACATTATCCATAAATATTTTGGCAAGTAATTGGCTTAAAGGATCTCCCATTGCCAATCCACTCGTTTGTTTGTAGTAAGCGGTTTGAAATTTTCAATAATTTGGTTGTAAATATATATATATATATATATATATATATATATATATATATATATATATATATATATATATATATATATATATTTAGATTAACTAACTAACAGTACCGTTTTTAAGACGAGTAACATGAAGCCCGTTTTGTTTTCGGTTTTTTTGTTCAAAACCAGAATCCGGGAAGATGAAAGAAGCACTCCAAGAAAACCGACTCTACTTTTGCTAACCATTGCTTAGCTTAGAATCATAAATTCAATAATAAATTTGACATATTACAAATCTAGGTGAAAAGTAAAAAACTAAATTTATTTGAAAGTCTGGAGATAAATAAATTTAATAAAAAAAATTATCTGATGTTTAGATTCTCCCCTACTCAATCTAAACCTGTAATACACCCCGTCTTCAACTATTATAGTATTGTTTAAGTAGTATGTTTGTTTAATTGAATTTGTGTTTCTTTACATGTTGGAGCCAAAGTTTTGGTGAAACTTGGAATTCTATTACTTGGTATGGTGGTATTCTAGTTTATTCAAGTTTTCTCCAAATATAATAATAAACAACAAATAACTCCACAATCAATCAATTATTGTTAATTAATTCTATAAGAACAAAATATTTTTACATTTTACAAACCGTAAATATTGTAAAACAATTTGTTTTCAAACCGTAACTAACTTTTAGTAATAAAGTTTCCAATTACAAATTTCGCCATTCAATTTGTTTTAATACCGCATATCATAATTTAAAACGAACATTTTCGGAACCCATAAATTAATTTACACGAGAAATAAGGAAAAGTTTCCAAAGTTTTATATTCATTATATTTTCTTATATTTATCACAATAATGAAACAGTAAAACTAAAATTATTTTTTATTACTCATGCGCGAAAAGTATTTCTTGACATGGATTATTTAATACGAAAAATGTCATATCTCGTTGTATTTCCACATAACCTGGGTAACGCACGCAAATATTCAATATTGCTAGGTACATTAAAATCAATAAATAAATAAAAATAAAATGAAAACAATCAAGACCGCGATTTTTAAAAAGTGACGTGAAATGACAGAATATTTATTTCATTACAAAATAATAATAAAAATTAAAGAAAACGTTTTAAAATGAGTGTAAATTCTATAGTGCTACTGGAGACTGAGGAGAGTTCTTATGACGAATCCACACCACCGAAGACAATTGAAAAAGCAAATTTATCATTTTTTTAAGATGCATCCCCTCGCATGAGTAATAAAATATATTGTTTGTAACGCGGGCGAAATTGTCAATTTCCCTCTCGAGCGAATGTGCCGTGCGCACATGCGAACATAGAGATGCCGTGCGAACGAACTGATATGTAAATTTCGCTGTCGCGAAAAATTGACAACTTTTTGCCCTAGTTACAACAAATACTATTATTAAATATAAAGTTGTTAAAGAAGAAACAACACGCCCCAAAGAGGAGATCAATCATATCATCAGGTCACTTAACAACAACAAAGCACCTGGCGAGGAATCGATAATTTCTGAACTCTGGAAGTTCGCAGGCGATAAAGCGATCAGCAAGCTAAGTGAGATCATTTACGAGATCTGGGAAGCGGAAAAGGTTCTAAGTGATTGGACTTCAGCCATGATAAATCCTCTTCACAATAAAGGCGCAATGAAGGTGTAAACAACTACCGTGGCATCTCGTTAACATACAAAAAAAATACCTCCCGTTAACATACAAAATTCTTCAAATGCCCTTTCAAACTCGAGCAGAGGAGCAACTTGATTAACAATTGGGAGAATATCAAGGAGGGTTTAGGAGAATACGATCATGTGCAGAACAGATCATGAATCTTAAATCTGTTCTTTCATATCAGAAACTCATAAATAACGAGTAAATAAAAGGTTTGTGTCACTTTTGCCGACTTCAAAAAGGTCTATAATTCTATAAACCGACCTACACCACCGCAGATTATAATTTCGATTTAGACAGCAAAACGATCTAACAAACCTCCACAAACACTAACTCCAGAGTGAAATTCAGAGGAGAGATTTCAGACACCTTCGAAATCAAGACAGGCATAAGACAAGGAGACGAATTGCCGCCTCTGCCCTTCAACTGGCTACTGGAAGATATCATTCGGGAATAGTGCAAGGCTATGTGCAGGGAAGAGGTCGAAAATGGACTTGTTATGGGTTACAAAAGAAACGACCAGATAATAGATTGCCTGGATTTTGCAGATGACCTGGCAATATCCTCTGATTCCCTAGATTTCGCTGCAAAACAGATTACCCACCTTAAAACCCAAGCAGTAAAGGCCGGCAGATCGCCTTTAAAAAAAGCGAAATTTATAACAAATATCGAAGCAGCTCACAATATGCTAACTGCAGAAGAGGAGAAAATCAAACGAGTGGAAAAGTTTAAATACTTGGGCGAGTGGATAGTACCTGCCGAACAATGGCGAGAAAGAAGCATTCACATCAAGGGTCAACAAAATGTATTTAGCATACCAGCTGACTAAAGATGTTTACAAAAGATCATTGTCCATAAACGCAAAGCTATGACATTATTGTACATGACATTATTGTCATTCATCCAGAGGCCCTCTAATCGGCAAAATGCTTTGCATTGAAAAGGAGTGTATGATTTAATAATTAGAAATCAAAGAAAGAGAAATTTTGAGTAAGATCCTAGAACCAACATGAGAAAATGGCGAGTGCAGGAGACGCTATAAAAACGAATACACTATACCAACATATAGAAAGAATAACAGATACCATTCGGAAAAGAGTTGGGATCTGTGCCGGATCTGTGCCTACTTTTTAAATAATAAGACCGTCTCTGGGTCTTAATATTTAAAAAGTAGGCACATATCCGGCACGGATCCCGGCTCTTTTCCGAATGGTATCTGTTATTCTTTCTATATGTTGGTATAGCTCGTTGTTGATTCGTTGTTGAGTACCTGATTTAGCAACTCATTCGAGTTTCTCAACGCATTCATTTTCAAAATTGAAAAAGGTTTCCGAGAAATAGCGATTGCAGATGAAGACATCTTGGAATGTGCTCCTCTACAGAGAAAAGTTGGTACATACCCTCAGTTCCAAAATAAGCCAAAACTGAAAACAGGCAAGAAATGCACTGATGAAAGGAAGGAGGCACACAGAAGACGAATGAGAAATTACTGGGGAAAAATTAAAGCTCGATGTTACAGCTGAATTAGCGTCCGTAGCAGGCCGAACCGAAATAAATAAAGTTGGTAAAAATAAAAGATTTTTTTGTGAAGATAATTCAGAAGCAGCATAAATGAAAAATTAATTCAGGTTTATAAATCGTATGCACAATACACTTTTCTGTTAGTGACAAAAAATAGTATAGTTAATGTAAGTAGGCTTTTAGTCGATGCGTAATTTGGGTAATTGGAATGTAATTATTTCCCGTTAATAGTTTTAAAAGTTGGAACTAGTGGACGGACTGTATCGAATGCTTTGACGATTTTACGCATCGAATTTAATTTTATGCCTCGACAGTTATTTCCACATGCAAATTTATTTCTACTCAAGAACCCAACTGAAAACTTTCCCCTTAGAAACCCCCGAGAGTAAGTAAACCGAAATATATAAATACAATTGTTATATGAAAAAAAAACTACATTGATTTTATAGTTTCAAATTTATTGTATAAATACAATATATGTTTCGGCAACTCTGTGACTTCTTCAGGTAATGATATACAAATTTGAAACTTTAATACTATATTGAAGAATGAGTTCAATAATCGCCGACTTGACTCTAACAAAAATTAGCAAATTTCAAGCTTAATATTTCACAAACGGATCCCTCAATCGAAATATTGTTTGCACAAACCTTTAATGTTTTTGAAAGACCTATCCAACGACACCCCACAAGGAAAAAAAAACGTCCCCACTTTACGTGAAGTGGAGGTCCTAAAAAATGTTTTTTCAAGATTTTAATTTACCACTTTGTCGGCGTGACTAATCTGTATATCCGTTCCAAATTACGTTCCAAATCCGTTCCAAATATATTGAGAAACACATTGAGAAAATTGTATCGCACTTCGCGAGCCATTAACTAACCCATATGAGTGCTTCAATGACTTCATTATAGACGCAGAATAGAAAAAAAAAGTTTATGTTTTTATCTTTAATATTGAAATGAAGTTTCAATAAGTAACTCCACAATCAATCAATTAGTTACAATTGATTTGTTTGCAAGTCAAATCACCGATTTTTCATGCTTGTAAATAACACACATCGGGTAAACGTACATTGTTAACATATTAAATGTATCAAAGATTACCGACTTCACCGTATTAACTCTCCGTCAGGCGCGGTTGATCTAATACATACAACAATAACATTTGACGTTGTCCTTTTCCCCCTAAGGGCGCCGGATCCCAAAATCTTCAACGACTTATTAACTTTTTGCGTTGAACTGACCCCACACGGTAATTCCCTGCACTTCCTTGGAGACTATAAAGAGGCCCTTTGAACTCTGGACGCTGTGTGAGAGTTGTTTCTTTTTCGAAAATAATATTTCCACTTTTTTTCAATAAAATCATTCACAAGCTTTATCACGGTAAAACAGTGATTACAAATTAGAGATATACGACGAAGTATTTAGTTTTGTAGTGGTGGTTTTTACAATCGGATTATAACAAAAACCATATCACCGCGGTTATATGGTCTTCCATGTGTTTTTGACGATTACATTTTCGTGCAAATTTTCTCGAAAATTGGGATAATTGTCCGATTTGAAGCAATAATAACTCAATAATTCTATTCCCGTGAATTAAAATTTTATGGACTGTTGTCGACATGTAATACCACAAGTATAATTCAACTTATAATATTAATTTGTAATTTTTATTTTCCGTACAGGCAAGCAATTGTATTGAAAATCCCTGCAGATAAAATTGAAGAAAGAGTCGAAAAAAGAAAAAATAAACGAATAAAATTTTGTTATTCAGTTTAGCCGCTCCTCCATTTTCAATTTAAAAAAAAACTTCAAATAAAAAAAAATCGTATTAAAGCTGAAATGCTAATTAGGGTTTATACAAAAACCGACTCTTTGGAAAACCAGTTTTCGGATTCCAGATTTCAAAAAAAGCCAAAAGTCAAAATATAAAAAAAAAAATTAAGGATACACATTATTTACGCAAAATAACAAAAACTCAAACAACAATTTTTGCTTTCAGTGTCTTCGCATTTGATAGTTTTTCTTCAGGGTCTTCAAGAAACTTATGAATGGATTTTTTCATGGCTTCCTTTAAAAAGGCATTACTCTTATGAGTACTTTCTTCGATTTGTTCTTCATAAGAATCGGTTTCCACATAAGAATTTTCACATACTCTAAACAATGTCTTAATAATTTCGGTTTTTTAAGCTAAAGAAGGTACATTTCAGGTAAATTTCTTTGCTGAACTGATAATGTTTTGTGGATTTTGAAAATGCATCAAAAGAGTTGCTAATTCTACTTGTTTTCGTTCTTCTAAAGCAGGCATGTCAAACTCATATGATATTGCGGGCCACTGATCTATTTTGTACTAAGTTGAGGACCCCATGTTTTTACTGTACAAAAAATTAATAAAATAGGATTGTTAGAATGATTATATTATGTATTTATTAGACGGAATGTTTTTTTAATAAAATAAAAATATTTTTTCTACTGATATATGTGAAAATGGCATTTTTTTCACGGCTTACTCTACATGAAAGTGACATTTTTTCATTCTAGGGATGAAAATATTTACTCGAGATGAAAGTGTTTTTTTCTGGTTCGGTGTAATTGCTAACTCGCTGGCGCCCGTGAGCAAACTCCCACCTCACCAAAAAACGCTATCTCTTGCTGTAAAATATACTATTACAATTTATTGTATATTATTACATACATAGACATTTTATATTTCATGTGATTTTTTACACAGAAACTATAAATATTCTATATTTAAAAATAAAAGTAAAATAAAAGTTATAATAGACGAAATCACAGTTAAATACTACTTTTTAGAAGATATTTGACATCGTTTGTTGGAAAGCAAGTCATCAATATTTTGTTGAATATCTTGAGCTGATGCAAATTTTAAATTTGATGATATATATGTTGGTCGGTTAATCTTGAACTTTCTGAATTTTTGTTATTTTTCATTAAAGAAAATAGTTGCTTGCACAAATAAGTGTTTCCGAACATAGTAAATACTTAACTGTAACGTCTAAGAAACATTTTAGGAAACCGATCTACAGATAAATATGTATTAAATTCTGGAATTCCAACTTCCATACATTTTTCCGTCAGCAAAGAATCACATTGGATATCAATTAATTCCATTTGTACGTTTTCATCAACAATTACAATATCGATAGATAGAGGTAAAGTAAAAAGACGAAATTGTACACAGCTTATAAAATAAAAAAATCGATTTCCGCTTCTAATAATTTAATTTGGTGAGCATATTCTGAAAATCTGAATTTAGGTGGAATTGCTAAAACAATACTACATTATAGATAATCATAAACAAAATAAAGTCGGAACACAGCCTGAATATATAAATAAATAAATTCAACCTTTCCGGAGCTCTATAACATTATTGAGTCTTTTTTGGACTACCCAAACAAATCTCATGTGAAATTTGCAATAACTGGCCAATAGCTTTCAGTACTAATAGCTTTCAGTCTATCTTCGTGGCACTTAACAAAAAAAACAGAAAAAAGCATTGTTTTTAAAATCATGTCTTCCCTATATCTTAAGTGATTAGCCATCAACAGACGCATTTAGAGATTTATCTCTCATCAGTGCAGCTTTGCTTTTATGAAAAACCATTTGTAAAACATTTACTTGAAACGCACGTGGATGACCATGGTTTAGATATTTTTAATTTGACATTTGGAGGAATGGTTGAATATATTTATCAATTTAGGTGATTTAAGCAAAAGATATTGACACCCTTCAAAGTAAGATAAGTATTTTTTTTCTATTTGTTCTCGCCAAAGTAGATACAAAATTTTCTTTGAAAGAGTTAATATTATCAAATAGCGTTGTAACAACATGATTTTTGCCTAGAAGCTTAAGAGTAACTTGATTAAGATGACTTGTAATATCAACAGAAAAAGCCAAATTCTTTATCCATTGTCCATATTTTAATTCAGCACATTCATAAGTTTTTGTTTCCAAGAAAATTATGATTTCGTCCAGCAATTTGAAGAATCGTTTTAACACTTTATGACTCGAAATCCAACTAACTTCCGTATAATATGGTAGATCGGTGTATTCACATTCTATATCTTCCACAAAATAAAACAAATTGACGATGAAGTCCACCTGTTATATTACAAATTTACAATTTTGGTGACTATTTTTAAAACATGTCCGATATTTAAAACTTTGCAGCACTGTACTTGCTGGTGAATAATACAATGAAAATGTTCTAAGTTATTATTACCATGCTGTTTAGATGCTTCTCTTAATCTCGCAAAAACTTGCAAACTTTTCAAATGGTAACTTATACTTCTTCAAAACCTCCATAAGCGCATCAAAAATATCAGCTCAGATAGTTGTATTATGTATAGGAATGACTTACAAAAGTTCTTCACTTACTTCTAACTTAACATCGCAGCCGCGAATAAAAACGGACAGCTGAGCAACAGAGTACACTTGAAATGCTGATATTATTAAACTAAGCTTATTTCTGAAATTCTCGGCTATTTCATGAACTCTTTGCTACAGTATTTCGACTTAAACCTTACCTACACTTTGAAATGATTTTATTTGTGCTGGATATATAATACTTCCGCATTTTATAACAAAAAAATTAAAAAGGTCTCCGCGGGCCGCAATCTATGTACTGTCGGGCCGCGGGCCGCGTGTTTGACATGCCTGTTCTAAAGCATATAATTATTTCAAACTAATTTCAGTGTTTTTTATTAGTTCATTGAACAGTAATTCAAATATACTTTTACTTTTTAATATGCACAATGCACAAGCGTTGGCCAACCCAACTCGTTGCATAGAATGAATAACAAATCAAAGGGTATAGCCGGATTTATATATGAAATTTAACCCCGCCGAGTTTTTTCTTCGCACTTTGGGGATCGTTTTGGTATCAAATAAAAATAATTCAGTCAAAATTTTAGCTCTTTATCTCGAGCCTTTATCGAGATATTATAAAAGAACTGATTTTTGGATTTAATTTTTTTTTCCATAGTAAAATTGAATTTTAATAAACGCCGAATTTTTCCCCAATACTTACTAGTAAAAGGCATGAAAAAATTTTGTTGTTATGATTCCAAGATCGAAAGCCGATTTTTAAGAAAAGAAATTAAAATAAAATCATTTTTTGACCGTATTTTTGAAAAGTGTCATCCGCCAAATTTTGTCAAAAAATTTCTTCTGTACTCCTTTATACTCAGGAATTTTTTCAATTTTTTTGATTTGGTGGAACAATCTGAAAAAAATTAAAAACGATTTTTCTAATCGTTAATATTTTTTTTCTAATTGCTAAAAACACACACAAAAAATATTTGTCGATTACATTTTACACCACCCCAAATATCTAAAAGAAATCCTAAAACATTAAAACCAGATCACGCAAAAATAAGTTCGAAAAAATCGTAATCTCTTGAGTGACATTACGATTTTTTTGAACGTATTTTTCTCATTCATCAAATTTTCTCACTCATTCATTTTTTTATTTAAATTAAAAACTGTGAATTCGAACGCTACAATATCATCCATTTTTGGTTTGGGCCTGTGATCAAATGGTATTTGACTAATGTGATGAAGTGATAAACTCGTTTGAAAACGATGTTTTGCCATTGAATTTTGAAATTGACGTTGTCAATAGAGAAACTTTACTTTCTAAAACAAACATTGATATATGAACTAAAAAATGACCAACTGATATTTATTTGTGATGGAACATATATTGGCCATCAAAAAAGTATAAATAATGAATGACAGAGAAAATCATATTCTGCTAAAAAAAGTACCTCTGTGCAAACCATTTACAATATGCACTACAAATGGTTTGATTATAGATATACTTGTGCCTTATACGGCTAACATGAACGATGCTGAAATTATGAAAATCGTCCTTAGTAATCCTAATGGTCTTATTAAGTTATTAAAAAAGATTATATTATCGAAGTAGATCGATGCTTTCGTGATATAACAGATTATTTTGAACAACTAGAATTCAAAGTGTTAATGCCGGCTCTTAAAGGGAAATGTAATCAGCTACAGTCGAGTCAAATCAATCCCGGTTTGTTACCAAAGTGCGTTGGGTAGTTGAAGCAGTTCATGGTAATATCAAACAAAATAAACTACTCCCTAAAACTTGAATGAGATCTCTGGAAAAAGAATTAAATCTCTGGTATTAGACGATTGTTGTGATTGTGCTAATGGAAGGCGTACTATTGGATGTTGCTCTCACATTGCAGCAATTATATATTATCTTTCCCATGCTCGATTTGGCTTAAATAATAAGACCTGCCAAAATATTAAGTCGTCTGTTTATAGAAAAAATGTTAAATATAGAAAGAAACGTTGATCAACTGACGTATTCTTTCAGTCAAAAACCATATTTTATGTATTTTTCTAGCAATTCCCTCCATAATCTGGAAATTCAGTTTTTTTTGTATAAAATTATTCTGAATATTAAAATGAAAACTCGGCGGCGGAGAGACGTAGTGGTCGATAGCCTTTTGTAAAATATTGTTTTCAATAAACATTTCTTCTTCTTCTAGCTAAATGTAATAAAATATGTTCATTGGATTGTAAGATCGTTTTTAATTTTTTTCACATTGTTCCACCACATCAAAAAAATTGAAAAAAATCCTGAGTATATAGGAGTACAGAAGACATTTTCGGACAAAATTTGGCGGATGACACTTTTCAAAAATAATGTCAAAAAAATGAATTTATTTTTATTTCTTTTCTTATAAATTGGCTTTCGATCTGGGAATCATAAAAAAAAATTAACATGCCTCTTACTCGTAAGTATTGGCAAAAAAATCGGCATTTATTAAAATTCAATTTTACTATGGAAAAAAAATTAAATCCAAAAATCAGATTTTTTTACAATATCTTCATAACTGCTCGAGATAAAGAGCTAAAATTTTGACTGAATTATTTTTATTTGGTACCAAAAGGATCCCCAAAGTGCGAGGAAAAAACTCGGCGGGGGCAAATTTCATATATAAACCCGGCTATACCCTTTGGTCAAAAATGATTTTTACCTAATATTTTAGTTTACTTTTAAACGGTTTTCTTTATTTAAAAACCGGTTTTCAAATGTGACAAATTTTCTTTAAAAACCGGTTTTTTTAAACCGGGTTTTAAACAAACGACAAACCCTAATGCTAATTATCGCTAGCTATTTTCTTCATATATTTTAGAAAAACCTATTCATAACACTGTCCCGTTAATGACATAGCCGCGATACGCGGCTTCTTTAACTTTTGCTGTACATGAAGGAAATTGAAAAAAATATTTTGTTACAATTTTATGAAAATTTTAGTTTTTTTTTAAATAATAATAAAATAAAGGAAATTTAAAAACACAGTTAAATTCTGTATACCTTCGTAAGAAGAATCCATTTTTCTGGGTTAAAACCGATCAATTGTAAAGTAAAGTAAACGATAAATTGTAAAGATCAATTGTAAAGTAAAATGACGCGCGAAAATTGCCTCACTTTGAATTTATATCCAGACTCCCATAAGTGTACACCCACAAAAACCTTTTAACCCTTATATCGAAAGCACAGGACCTTACTTTATCCATTCAAAAATTAAAAATTAAGAAAATTTAATCTTTATTTTTTTAATTTTGGACAGGTTTTTGGGATTTCAGACCCGGATCGATTTAGTTTTGATTTCTCCAATCGAATTATAAAACATTATAATGAATTTGGAATGCTAATTTCTTTAAATAGATCAATATGTAGGTGAGGAATTTTTATTTTTGCGCTAAATTGATTCGAATGAATTTTATGGCCAATTTTAACACCACGCTCAATCTCGGCAGTATCTGAGGCGTGTCGAACGGAGGGCTTAGGTGTTCCCGCACCCTATTATTTAATATAATTAATTAATTCTAAAACTCAAAGAAGTTGTACATATTTTGCAATAGAGATATATGAATGAAATAACAATATTAATAAAGAATATAATCGAGATATTAACGAAACAACATACACAAATAATTTTAATTTACAGAATAATTAAGAAAAGTTGTGATTATTTTAATGAACCTTTATTAAATAAATTGTATTTTGACTTAAACTGTCGTAAAGTTTATTAGACTTTTATATACAATACGTTTTTGTATAAATTTAATGTTTGTTCAAGCTTTTCTAGGAAGTTACTAAAAACTTGCGTGCATAGAAATCGGGCCACTGTAAACTTTTGACATATTTTTTTTAGAAACTATTTATAAAATGAAATAAACAAACATGCCGTTTGAAAGACCTTTTAATGTGCTTTAATATGAGTTTAAATTCATCAAGAATTCTAATCGTTTATGGGCGTAGTAATGGTAAACAAAAACGAATGTATTTATGTGGTTGTCATAATAACTAGTCAAATTTAATATTGGTGATACCACACTAATTATCGATACAATCATACAAACTTATTAAAGACAAAAAATAGCTTCAATATATAAATATATATACAACCTGTTCGTAATTCTATAATATTTAGTCTTGCGAAGACTGAACAAATCTCATGTGGAAGCAACTACTTCCTGGCTAATATCACACAGGATATTGAATCATACAACAGACATATTATTACTAGTTCCAGTACATTTTCATGACACTATCAGGACTAGATAAATAACATTGCTTTTAGGATCATTTCATTCTATTCATTTTAAGTGAATAGCCATCTGCAGACGCGTTTCGAGATTTATCTCTCATCAGTGCAATTTTGCTGTGTTGAATTATAAATTGGAATACACTTACATCAGCTTGAACACCTCATGCATGACTGGCTAGGTTAGGTTTTGGTTTGACATTTGTGTAATAAGACATGAACTTAGTTGTGATTATTGATTTAAATGATAATTTAATATTAGTGAAACCATACTAATTATTGGTACAACCATACACATTTATTAAAGAGTTGTTTCAACGTGAGATTTGTTTATAGTATTCACAAGACTTAATATTATAGAGCTACGAACAGGTTGAATATATTTATATATTCAAGCTATTTTTTATCATTAATAATATTGTAAACATGTGAAAAATTGGAATTATTGCCATTGTAATTGAAATTTGCACATTATTCGTTTCTCATAATTTGATTGGTTTACAAGAGTATTAGTTTAATGCACAATACCCCGCAAAGAGCGACCCAAGTTTTTGTTCTAATCTAGAATGGACAGCGAGCTGTTGCTTCATGGCGCTGTTCAAAGAGTGATCCAACATTATGGGGAGACTGGATCCTTTCAACTGGTACAGGCAGAAGGAGATTTACAACGGCTCGGGATGACCGCTTTATTGTGTCAACATCATTAAGAAATCGTCAACTTAATGCTGTTAAACTGCAACAACAGCTCCGCGAAGTACGAAGGGTGGCCATTAGTCAGTGGAAAGTAAGACGAAGATTGCAGGAAAGTAATTTGAACCCTAAGACACCCACAGTTCACAATTTAGTTCATAATCAAGTTAATTCATAATTTGAACCCTAAGACCCCTACAGTTTTTCAAAAACTTATCCCAGCTCATCGTCAAGCACGCATACGTTTTGCAATGGATCATTTAAATTGGAACAATAGAGGTTCGTTTTGTTCTCAGATGAGACCAGAATATGTCTCTATGGTAGCGACCGAAGAAGAATAGAGGACCAAGAGAGCAATTTGTAGAATGCTGCTATGAAAAACGGACTGCTTTTGGAAGTAGTTCCTGGGGAATAGTTCCTTCTAATTCGGGGTGCAATTTCTATGGGAGCACGAACCGACTCTGCTTTCATTATTAATACGTTTTAGGGTTTTGTAGAGGCCAGCATGCAGCCCGGACCTATATCTGATAGAACATTTATGGGATGAGTTTAAACAAAGAATTCCAGCTAGGCTTCGTGCCCCAACCTCGATCCCATAGCTTATTGTTGCAGTAGAAGGAGAGTGACTTAACTCCCCACAGGAAACAATAGTCTCATCGGTTTCCGTCTTCTGTCACACGAAATAATAAGTAATAAACGAAGATATCTCAAAATCCTAGGAAAACAAACCGAACTTGATTAGATCTAAGCCTAATCGTATGAGAGATGTTATTATTGCAAGCGGCGGTAAATACCCATTATTTAATATATATTGTTAATTTAGATAATTGTCAATTACTAATTCTTTCTGTAATAAAAATAATTAATTTGTTTTATGAGTTAATTTCACTATGTTTACACGTAGTAGTCCGTTGCCGTTTTAATACGTTTTTCTTATTTAAAATTTAGTAGCCGACGACGTAGTAGTACGTCAATTTATAATCAAAGCATAGGAGCCGTTGACATACTAACACGTTATTTCTTATTTAAAACCTTTTCCGGAAGAAAACCGACTGGAGGACTTGTTTTCGGTTTCCTCCTCGAATCATTTTAGGGAAAAGAATGGGAATCTTCAAAAAGAAAGAATGGGAAAGGATCTTCGTTTATTATTATTATTTATTATTTTGTGCGACAGAAGACGGAAACCGATGAGACTGTGTGTTCCTAGTCGGGTTTTAGTATGATGGGTAGTGGACTAGTTCCCGATTTATGGTCTGTAGGTTACTATCTAGGCGGTTTTTGAAGGAGATCAGTGAGGGCGCGTCGATAGTGTCCTGGTCCAGTTGATTCCAGATATACACTACTCTGTTGTCAAGGAAGTTTTTGCGACACAGCTTGGAGCATTTTTCTTTGGAAAGTTTCCTATTGTACTGAACAAAATTGAGTGGAACGTTGAAGTGGCCGCCACCCAGAATTTTGTAAACCAGGATAAGATCTCCTCTCTGGCAGCACTCTCGGAGAGATAGTACACCCAGTGTGATGCAACGAACCTTATAGGGAAAATCTCTCAGTACGGGAGGGAATCTGGTGATTCGTCGTTGTACTTCTTCAAGTTGTAAAATGTCTTTATCAAAATAGGAATTCCGGCAGCTAACCGCGATCTCCAGCACCGGCCTTCCGAAGCTTTGTATAGGCGAAGTAAAGTACCCGCTTTAAAAGCCCTTTGGATAAGTCAAATAAAGGAATTTGCCGTTTTGGTTAATTCCTAAAATCAACCCGACTGGTACGTGACAGAAAATGCAATTAATGTGGCAGCTCAGTGCCGTTGCGCGCGAACACACTATAGAATACATCCCCAACTTTAACTATTTAAAGAGAAAGTTGAATTAGATAGACATTTTTAATACGTTTAAAATGGAATTTTGTATTGTTAAATTAAGGGAGATGCAAGAGAGTGGCAGAATGATTGAATGGTTGATGGATCTGGTATTGTTAGCGAAAAGGTATGTTTGTATTGAATATGGAGATGATATGAAATTGGTGAAAGCAAAAAGACTAAAGGATGGGTGGGTATGGCGGTTCGATAAAAGCAAGGCGAAAGTGGGTATGCACAAAAGGGTTACAAGGAGTGTAAGGAAGGGTGGTTGGTTTGAATGTAGTAATTTATCATTAGACCAACGGTCCTTGCCACATTGTTCTATATTGGATCGAGAATTCGCGCTGCCTCGAATTACACGATTACCTTACCCACTTTAATATATAAAATATATTTTATTACTCGTAACAAAATATATTCAACTTATTTTCACTACGCCTCTGTCTCCCATTGTAATGCGCATGTCCGAAATTGTAATGCGCATGTACGAAATTTAAAAAAACGACACCAGCGCCACTATGTACCATTCGGGTTGATATTAGGATTTAACCGATTCAGAGACATGAGCCACATATTAGTCCACCTCTCGATTGAAGAAAGATCTTCTATCTAGGTCTAGAAGTGTTACAGCACTTTCTAGAGTGTTGCAGTATAATTTCGTGTCGTCTGCAAAAAAACAAATGTGCCCATAATTATGAAAGTGGCCTAAGTCAAAAATTAAAAGAAAATGAGTTTATCAGTTATTTCATACAGCTTTATTTTAATCTAAATTTATTCAATGTAATTTTTACGATATCGTCAAAAATTAACCTTTAGATAGTGATTGTAATTTCAACAATATATGGAATTCATTTAGTGTTTATAATGTGGTGTGAAATAACTGATAAACTCATTCTTTTTAAATTTTGACTTTCAGAAAGACCACTTTCACAATTATGGGCACAAATATTTGACTTGATGTTGACTGACATGTCGCTGATGTAGACCAGGAATAGTAGACCAGCGGCGCGATGAAGGAACCCTGCGGCACTCAGTTCTTAACTGCTCTGATATCTGACAACGATCCACCAACTCTAACTTGAAATCTGCGTTCTAAGAGAAAGCCAGTTTTCCAGCGCAGTAAGAAACCTCTCACTCCATAGTGCTTCAGCTTGTGCAACATACGTCTAAGAGAGACTTTGTCGAGTGCCTTCTCGAAGTCCAAGTAGATAGTGTCGACAGGACGACCTTGGTTAAGAGGATGAGTCCAATCGTTGAGGCAGTAGAGAAGATTGGTATCCATTGACCGTTTGGGTAGTAAATCATGCTGATTGATAGGAATTGTGTTGTTTTGGAGAAGAAAGATAGTTATGATTATGTACTTTCACCTGGTTGATGTCAGACTAATGGGTCGGTAATTTTGGGGTTGGTATCTGGCTCCTTTTTTAAAGATGGGCGTACCTACGGCATGAGACCACATCTTCGGTACATATCTATTTGCAAAGGCTCGGGACATGGATGCAGCTAGTGGGGCGCTTATTATCCCAGAGCAGTTCTTCAGGAAGATAGGCAGTATGCCGTCGGTACCGGGTGATGCGCTGTTCTTTAGTGAGGTAATTGCACGTTGAACCTTTTCTTCTGTGAAATCAATTGTATCCAAGGAGATAGGATTTCGACTATTCGTTGGAAGGGACAGGACTCCGTCTGGTTCCTTGGTAAATACATCAACAATTCACAAACTTCTTCTAGTTTCGCGATTTGTTTTTCAAAAACGCTTCGGAAAAAGCGAAATTTTTCAGAAAAATCTTCTGTTCCGCAAAACTCGTTCCAAGATCCTAGCTGTAGTTATACAAAAAAAGAAATTAAAAAATTTCCGACAATTCTTCAGTTTCCCATCGTCCAAAATCTAAACATAATATTTTCGGAAAATCGAAGGGAATCTGTTCCAACAACTTCTTCTGTTTCTGAAGGTAAGGTCCAATCTATATAAGAATATTTCTGAAAATGTAGTAAAAGCTTCATTTTCCTTAGTTTGGTCCAAAATCATGGAAAAACTTGAAATTTTCCAATGACTCCCTCTGTTCCAAACTGAGTTCATGGTCTGATCCAAACTGAGTGCAGAGATTCACGAAAATCTCCAAACTCCATCAGTACTCATGGTCTAGTTTAAAGCCTAAGTAATAGTTTTACCGAAAATCGAGGAAAAACACCAAATATTCCACAAAATTAAAGATTTCTGTTTCAAACTTTTAAAAACATAGACCAAACATAGACCCAATACACTGAGCAACGCTAGCCGCCCTAGCACAACCCAAGTCAACTTGCTTTACACCAACGCTAACGCACTAACCAAAATAGATGAGCTACGTGCAATTGCTCACAAACTGCTGTGCAAACATTTCAGACACCAAGTTTTGGTTATAGACAATTTCACCTGTAGCTCCGTCTTTTATTGAAAAGTCCGACCCTTTGAACTTTAGGGATCTAATAATGTAGGAGTTAAAACTGTTCTCGTTAGCCAGCGCCAAGTCTTTCTCATTCCTTCTTCTGGCCTCTGTTATTAGTCTTTTCTAATATTTGGTAACATATACATAATTGGTAACAGTCCTATTTCGAGCGAATACATCGCTTTGTGAGCACTTTCTTTTTATGGTCTTAAAGATATAGTGATGATTTTTGCGGGCTAATTTTGGCTTTCTTTATTGGAATACAAGATTCAAGATGTAATGATTAATAAATAATCTCATATAGATTATCGATGTTAATGTTGCTCATACCAGCCAGGTTCTAAGAGACAGATCTTTTAAATTATGTGTAGTCTTCCTGCCAAAAATGTCTTTTTACTATTTTGTGAGTTGGTTTTTGCTTTAGTTTGAGTTGGGCTGTAGCTGTTAGCACAATGTGGTCGCTGTTTCCCAGCGGAGACCTGCCTCTTGGTCTGCAAACTAGCTTCGAGTCGTTGACAAGCAATAAATACAGGAGCGATTTTTTGGGTATTTCTATATCGTGTTGGAAGCTTTATAAGTTGTATTGCGTTCATCTCATTATATCCATATAAAACGTCGCTGGCCTGACGTGAGTTTGATGTTAGGCGTAGTAATGACCAGTCAACCTCAGAATAGTTGAAGTCGTCAAAGATGTAGTGGGACAGGTCCCTGCTAAATGCTGTTGTTTAATTTGTAATCAATGAGATGTTTTATATATATATATATATATATATATATAAATATATATATAAATATATGCAGATTCCTCCCCCTCTTTTATTTGCTCTGTCCTGCCGAAACATCCTGTAGTTGTCTATCTTGATGAGGCGGTCCATGATGTCTTCATGTAGCCGCATGTACGTTTCGCAAATATGAATAATACAGGGCCTTTCCTTGTGAATAATAGCACGTAGCTTATCTATTTTGGTCGTTAGTGCGTTAGCGTTGGTGTAAAGGAAGTTGACTGCGACTAGATGGGCTGTGCAAAGTCGGCTAGCGTTGCTCAGTATATTGGGTCTATGTTTGGTCAATGGCTTGAAAAGTTTGAAACCGAAATCTCTAGTATTATGGAATATTTAGTGTTTTTCCTCGATTTTCGGGAAAACTAATACTTAGGCTTTGAACCAGACCATGAGAACTGAAGGTGTTTGGAGATTATCGAGAATCTCTACTCTCAGATTGGATCAGACCATGAGGAACAAATGAAGTCATTAGAAAGTTTGAAGATTATTCTTGTTTTTGGACCAAACTCAGGAAAATCAAGTTTTTACTAGATTTTCAGAAATATCGTTATATAGATTGTGCACCATACCTTTGGAAACTGAAGAAGTTGTTGGAACAGTTTCCCTTCCATTTTCGGAAAAATTGATGCTTAGATGTTGGACGCTGGGGAAGTGAAGAAATTGTCTGAAAATTTTTAATTGATTTTTTTGTATAACAGCTAGAATCTTAGAACGAGCTTTGCGAAACTGAAGAATTTACCAAAAAAAATCGCTTATTCCCAAGCGTTTTGGAAAGCAAATCGCGAAACTAAGAAGGAAATTAGTGTTTGGGAAAAGAGAAAGGAACAAAAAATTCTATGAAAAGACCCTCAGAAAAATAGGAATTTGGAAAATTGCCTTCGAAAAACTACCCCCTAGCAGTATTTTGACCCGGATTTGAAAGATAGAATTTCTAGCTTTCTTCCGAATTTCCTTTAAAAACTCTGTAATATTTTTCTTATTTTGTATTTATCACTATAATAATTGTATTAAACAAAGATTTTAGGATTATTAAAAAAAGGACCGGCCTCTGACGATGTTCACCATTGTAATCGCGGCGCCGTCTGTATAGTGTTAAATACAAGAAACCGAAATAAATTAGATTTTATATATTAAAGCATATTAAATTGTTGCATATTAAAGTCGAAAGTTTACAGTGGGCCAATTTCCATGCATAGAAGTTTATTTTCAGTTTTATAAATAGAACTATTTGGATTGAAGAAAATTAGGATGTTTTTTGGGGTTTAGTCGATAAACAAATGAGGGTGGAAATGGTCCATTGTGGTGTTAAGGCCATTAAGAAAGGTATTTTCTGTGCAATTTGGTAATTAGTAGTTTAATTGGATAGAAAATAAATATATAGCTCGGCAAAATTTCCTTGAAAATTTAAATTCTTACTCTGAAACGTAAGCTTCTATTATAAAATTTGCTATTAAAATACATCAAAAATGTTTTTATCAATTCAAAGTTTTATGAAAAGATGTTTTCGAGTTTCTTTTATGAAAATAAAAATATTGCTTTACTCTGTTTTGTAATTTATATGTTATTTTCTAGTCTATAAAAATCGATTATAATAACATACCAATGTTGTCGGATTTGTTTGTTTCGGTATTTTAAAACGTTAATTTTGTTAATTTGATATTCTGTTTTTAAATCTGATATCTAGTCTATAAATAAAAATTTTATGAACTATATAACACTTTTTATTGAATACAAATATTTTTGTGATTTTATAAAATTATTTAAAGATTATTACGTTTTTTTTTTAATTAAAAAAAAATTGTTTTATTCAAATTTAAATATTATTCCTAGATTATTAGGATTAACACCATATTACATAATATGGCGAATAATATATGAAGAAAATAGTACTTAATAAATAATATTATTAGGCTGATTATATATCCCGTTTTCACCGGAACATTCCCATTTTTTTCGTATATATTGATGGTCCCGTTTTATTGCAAATATTTTTGTCATTTGTTCTGTATATTATATCTGTTATTTTTCTTGCACATATGTTGAGCATGGAGTTATTTTCCTTCTCTCTAGGAACTTTGCTATGATCGTGCTATATGATTTGAACCTTTCTGGTAACGGCATGCGTTCCTCTGCTCTCTGTTTCGTTAGTCGGCGGTATAACACATTAGTCATCTCTGTTTATTGCTGGTGTTTGTGACTGAAAGTAGTTTCAAGTTTGCAATAGCATGTAAAAGTTTTATCGTTTAGGGACACTAACCCACTTAAATGTCGAAAAAGCGAAGCTGTCCGTTCAACGAAGATGCTCAAAAATAATTCAAATTCCTTAGGCACAGTTCGTTGCGTATTGATAAAACTAAAGTGATACGTCAATATTGTAACATTAATATTTCTATTTGACATGGAGGAAGGAATGATAACTCAGCATCTTAATAGTTATAAGCATATACAGACATAATATGTAGTAATTTCAAGCCCAACTCTCGAATCGTTCATTATAAACCGTTATAACGAATGTGGCGAACAATTTGCTGCAAGCGAAGCCTCTATTTTCGTACCATACTGTGCGTCATAATCAGAATTTCAGATTTAATTATTGTTTGTCAAAATTAATTAAGAATATGTACGAACCAAAATTTTCTTATGAGAGCACAAACTCATATAAATATTTTGTCACCATATATAATAAACGAAATCATTGGGAATTTAAAGCAACTTAAAAGCATTACAATATCTATGGATGCATCAAACAAAAAAGATATTAAAAAGAAAATGAATTAAATATATTTAAATATTAAAAGACATGAATAATATCTATTTATATATTGTTGAGTTTGAAGATTTTGATATTATTAAATAATAACAGTTGTATATTTTCTTGAAATGAAGATCGAGATAGGAAAACATTGTATACATATCGTACATATCGTAAGATTATAATTTCCAGGAAATTATTGTATACATATGGTCAATAAAGTTGACGATATGTATACAATGATTTCCTAGCGATTATAATCTTTGAAGAAAAGATACAAATGCTACTATTTAATTATGAATAATATTATTCATTCTTTGCCTCCCAGAAAGTACAGCTTCTGCGGAGATAATAATTTCTTTAATGAATATGACGTGGAGAAAAGAAAAATCAAGATTAAATGTGGACACTATGAAAGCCGTGTTAATTGTAAGGCAATATGTCTACAATATGCAACATGAATTGTAACACATTTTACGAGATTTAAAAAGATAAAAAGTTTCTACATAAGATAACGTTAATCAATAAAATAAAAATGATTTTTTTTAAATATATGTGTTACGGTAAAAGTAAGTAGTTTGTAAAATGTACACATTTACCGGCTTATCTACACATATCTTCTTGGTTGGTAAATGTAAGTTCAATTTACATTTACCAACTATTTCCGGCAAATGTGTACATATACCTAATGATGCTGGAAAATGTATAGAGGTTTTTAAAAACACCTAATATTTCCTTTTTTGGGAGCGATTAAGTCTCATAAATAATGAATTTCGAATTACAATAAAACAAATATTTATTATACAAGGGGATCATAGATCGAAATTATAATGAATAGTTTTAATTAATAATTTTAATTATAATATATTTTTATAATCTTCATTTTAATAAATTAAGTTCAAAATGTATTAATTGTTTTTATGTATAATAAAATAATATAAATTATTCCAAATACATTTTAACCTTAATATACAAGTATATTTTTATTCTGCTTATTATTTCTTTTATTATTATTATAACTTTTACCTATATACGTTGGAAACTGTATAATTTTACCGGTAAAAGTAGATATATGAAGCTGATCTTAAATTTAAACTCACATTTATTAAATTGGTAGATGTATACAAATACACCGGTACATGTTTACATTTGCCGATTTTGTATTTTTACCGTAACATATATCGTGGGCACACGTGCAAAAGGGGATAAGTCATTCTTTTTCAAAAGTGAGTTTTTATCATCATTCCAAAGAAAAAAGCTTTCTCCATCATTGTGCAAGAGGAGACAAGTCAAATATGACCCAATCATATTGAATTTGGTTGTGAATTAGGAGGTAGTTTCGACTTGCCCCAATGTTGTTTGTGCAAAAGGGGATAAGTTATTCTAGTAATGTAATGTTATGACTTATCTTTCTGAGCACTGATCTAGGTTGCTGCGCTAAAGAGGTTATGCCACTAAAAAATCTGACTTAACTCCTTAAACATATCAATCTGAGGAGGTGACTTAAACTCATGCTCAAAGTTCAAAGAAAAATAAAATTTTTAATTGTGGATGTCTTGTGGAACAAAATAATAGAAAAGGTGCGTTTCTTTATGAGGGTTTCCTATCGTGGTCAGGTTGATTACGGTCTATAAGTTCATTCATAGATATATATATCATTCTGCTGTAATAAACTGTCATTGATTTAGGTTATGTTGGTTAAAGAACGTCAACATGAACGAGAATATAATTGATTGTCCTAATAGTGATGTTGCAGTTATGGAGACACATATTACATGCTGTTTTAGAAAGTCTAGCCATGGAGGTAGAACATGCGGAAATGGAGGTGTCCTCAATAGATATGAGCCAGGTTATAGCATTTGAAAATGCAGACCAAGAGGCGAAAACTGCAGTTGTGGAGGTGCTACAAAATACTGTGTTTAGAACCAGAGCTTTTCGGAATAGCAAACGTATTTTAAAGGGAGACACCAGGGAAAGTAGGACGAATAGAAAATGCAATGTGTAATGGTAAATAATACATCACCAAGAATGGAAAGATAATAAAAAGAAAGAAATTATCTAAGCTTGGGCCATGCAGAATGAAATGTGCAGAAAGAATTACTTCTGAAGACGCAGAATCCTATTCAATGAGTACTATGCTTTAGACTCTTATGATAAACGCATGTACATATCAGGATTAATATCTGAGAAAGTCGCTTCCCGTTCAAGAGTTCAGGACCCTAATAGCTTTCACCATAGACTAGTTTCTTTACGATATAAAGTACATATAATAGACCAGGGTCGATAATTTTTGAAACCGAAAAAAATAATAGTAGGATGAAACTAATTGGAAAAGAAAGAGAATATAACAAAAATGAAAGGAAAAATAATTTACGGGCGATCTGAGGTCGGGAAGTGGAAGGGGGTGATTTTTTAAGGGTGAAAAACGGTTCATCTCGATTTCCAGCAAAACTACAAGTCTTGTGGAAAAAAGTTAAATGGCAAAGTTGTATGTAATAAAAAGATCTACAACTTTTGTATTTACACTTTTTTCACATAACCTCAAAATTTATGTGAAAAATTCGAATAACCAAGATTTTGGTTTTTAATTTTTAATTTTTAAAACAATTTTTTTTTTAACGAAATTTGGTGAAAATTTATCTTTTCATGTCCCAAACACACTGTAATTTTTTTTATTTAAAATATTTATTTTTTCACCTTATTTTCACTTCATATCGAAAAATCACCCTTATTTTCAATCGAAAATTCTCTCGTCAAAATTTCCGCTTTTTTTAAAAAGTCGGTGAGCTTTTTATTCGTTGAAATCTCTACTTTCTGATGGTGTAAAAATAAAAATACATTACTATGGTAAATGTTCTCAAAAACATGCAAAAAACGAAAAAAACTCGAATCCAAATTTTTTTCTGTACAATTTTGAGCTATTCATTAAAATCTATACTTTAATTACTCGAGAATCGTTAGATTCCATGTTACATTGATAAACAAAAAAATTAGAAATCCATAAAACATCAAGATTGCAAAAAATATGCGAAAATAGTTGTTTTCAATATAATTAAAGGTAGGATTTAAAGGAGATTTCATGTAAAAAATGTGACTGCTGCAATTTTTTTCAGTAAAAAAGTTGTATTATGAAATCATAATTACATTTATGTCATAAATTTTAGTAAGATTTATGTTATTTCTAAATATATTATCGTGAATTCTAATCACTTATCCATTATTTTTTGTCTCTTTAATGGCATTTCTGCATCGCTAGATTCGACAAACCTTCCCGTTTCTAATAAATTGTTGAAATCTTCAAGACCATCACCGTCTTCGTCTTCATCATTATTTCTAGTCTGCATCGGTTTTTCTTCGACAATTGTATCTAAATCGTCAACTTCCTCGTAGCTTTTTTCTTCCACATTAGAGCAATTTTCAGAACCATGACAATTTGAGCATAAATCAGTGCATTTCAAACCATGTTTTCGGCAGCCACATTTTAAACTATTACATCCAGTTTCACAGCTGCAGAAAATAGTTTTCAGCAATACTTCCGGAATTAATTCCTTTTCTGTAAATTTGGGCATAATGCTACGTTGATGTTGCTTCCAGCCCCAATCTGCTCCTGTCAGTTCGTTACCCAACCAAGCTTGGAGCTGATAATATGCCCTGTAACAGTGTTGTTCTGCTGCACCTTCTGTGGGTGGGAGATTTGCCAATAAGAAAGATGATTTAATTTTTGCCCATTGATATTTTTGAAATCTTAATTGATTCAGTGTTATATTAACATATTTACATTTATAAATAGATTTGATTAATTGTAATCCATTTCTTTCGATATCTTCTTTGTTTGCATCTTTTTGAAAAAAAATATTGGCCAAATTTGACAAATTTTTATCGTCTAATAATGATTTTACGATACTTTTCTTTCCTTTTTCGGCAAATCCAGATGTTGTATCGCAACCAGAAAAACAATGCAGAAATGCAACAATGTTTTTGAAAGGTTCATATTTGAAGCTATTAGACGTGAAAAATAGATCTTTCACATTTCTAGAACCCGGCTTGAGAAAATAAATGTCATGATTATCTGAATTAAGTTGATTTAAAAGGACCAAAAGATCAATATCTTGACCCACAACAATGACAGTTTTATTAGTATCTTTGGCAATTTCTATCGAGGTCTTAATTATGTCAGCATCAGCATCTTCTTTTGCTTGTTTACAGAAAAATCCATGTGACTGTAATCTTTTCAATAAACTTTTGATTATTTTGTCCTTGTTTTTCTCGTTAGATAAAATTTTTTCTTGCAAAAATGGTATTTTTGTATGGTTTTGATAATCGAACTCTGGAATATTGCCTGACGTTTTCCGACGACTACGTTCTCCTCTTTTAGTTGAACCAGCTGCTGGTACTGTTGTCACAGTAACTGATTTTCCAATTTCGGGGTACCCATCAAAAACGATATAGCTGGTTGCTGCGTAATGTTTTTCTACATAGCGCAAATATATATTCATTATCTCTTCCACCGTTTCATTTTTCTGCCAAATTACTTTGTGCAGTAAAAATCCACCGTCGACGACATACACAATACCGTCCGAATGCGTTGGTCCTTTCGCACTCACAAATAATTCGTAAAGTTGACATTTTTCCTGAGGCCATTTTCTGTAAAAAGTGACAATGGAAAAGGTGCAAGCTCGTATTGTAAATAAGTTTCCATATCTTTTTTACTGTCGATCGTTAACGATATTCTTTGAAATAGCAATAATGGATCGATGGCTATAATATCTCCGTTTACTTTAACGGAAGATTGAACCGTTTTTAGAGACAAGACTTTGTTTTTTCGTTTAAATTTGACACTGCCAAAATTCATTCCAACAATAGCTTGCAAAGATTTCTTTCTTTTTTCATACGCTTCGTAGCAATTTACAGAATTACTGCCAATAATTCCAGAAAATATTGACATCACGTTATCAGTCTCTGGAAAAGGATCATACCTGTTAAAGAATTTTTGTAATATTTGCAAATCCGCTACATCTCTTTTTATTCGATATTTACTGGAATCAATGTGTTGCTCTGATGTTGCAAAGGAAACATTAGAAATATCTTCCATTTCATTACAAATTTCGAGAAGTCATTGTCAATACGAATTTCGTTAAAACACTTTCAGACAAACCACGACCATGTGTAAGTCCACCCTGAGTTTTCATAGATCTCATCAAAACTTGCTCGATCGTCATATCCGTCCAAACTCCCGACTAAAACTTATGAGTACGTCTAATCGTAAATAATCCTTCGGTGAATCGCGTAAATTCATAATCATCATTTATTGTGTCTTTAAGCTTACGCATATCTTGGAGATAAAGATGAGAAGATTTTGCGTATAAAAAGTGCCCACTTGCATTTTTTCCATTTTTTGAGAACATTTAGAGATTTCAGCGAATAAAAAGCTCACCGACTTTTTAAAAAAAGCGGAAATTTTGACGCGAGAATTTTCAATTGAAAATAAGGGTGATTTTTCGATATGAAGTGAAAATAAGGTGAAAAAATAAATATTTGAAATCAAAAAAATTACAGTGTGTGTTGGGACATGAAAAGATAAATTTTCACCAAATTTCGTTAAAAAAAAAATTGATATAAAAGTTAGAAATGAAAAACCAAAAACTTGGTTATTCGAATTTTTCACATACATTTAGAGGTTATGTGAAAAAAGTGTAAATACAAAAGTTGTAAATCTTTTTATTACCTACAACTTTGCTATTTAACTTTTTTCCATACGACTTGTAGTTTTGCCGGAAATCGAGATGAACCGTTTTTCACCCTTAAAAACTCACCCCCTTCCACTTCCCGACCACAGATCGCCTGTAAATTATTTTTCCTTTTATTTTTGTTATATTCTCTTCCTCTTCCAATCGGTTTCATTCTATTATTATTTTTTTTCACTTTTGACCATTTTTGAAGGCTTCTACCCTGGTCTATAAATGGAATATCTTATCCAATTTGTAAAGCAGATTTGTTAAAATATTATGCATTAACAAACAAGTTTGTTGAAATCATTGTAGCTAAAAAACGTTCATCGGGAAGCGGTACTGTACATAGAGATGAACAGAGGAAGTTCAGTTCCATGGAACACGACATAGATTGGCCGCAGTTTGTCAGCATCTAATCTCCATTCCTGTCTACGAGAGCCACTATACAAGAAGGGACACCAAAAAAAAAGGATTTGCCTCCTCATTTGACTATTGAGGAATTGTGTAATGAATACAAACGTATAGAAGGCAGCAAAGCAGTATCATTAAAAATTTACTCATCAGTTTTCCATAAGTTAAATTTTCTTATTAAATAACCTAATAAAGACACTTGCCAGACCTGTGATGTCGGATAATGAAAAACATGTATCTTAAGAAAAATATGAAAAACATCTAATGCTTGCAGATAATACATACACTTCAATAGATAACGATAGAGAAATTTCTAAAAACGACCCCTCAAAAAAAAAAACAATATCTTTTTATCTTCAGGCATGCCTGCCAACCCCAATGGTGAAAAACTGCATTTCCTTCTATAAACGCCAGTTATGGGTTTTCAATTTGACTGTGCATGGCTGCGATAACACAAGGATATTGTTACCTTTAGAATGAAGCAATAACAGCAAGAGGGGCAAACGATATTGCATCGTGTGTTTCTAATTATTTCGAAAATCTTCCAGAAAACATGGCGACATTGACAATGTACGGCGCCACATGTGGAGGCCAGAATAGAAACATCAACTTTGCTGCAATGTGCTTAACGGCAATACAAAAATCAAAAAGCTTGGTTGAAATAAGTCATAAGTTTCTTGTTTCTCAATCGAACACCTGCGAGACTGGGTTCAATTTATAAGAGTTGCAGGGAAAAAGAAGCCTTTTGTAGTGACAGAGATGGCTCAAGAATATTTATTTTCTTACTCAGATTTACTAAAATAATCCTTGCAATTGCGTAAAACAGACCTCGAAAATAATAAAATCAACTGGAGACAGATTAGATGGATAAGATATTTGATAACGATGAGCCCTTTATTTCTTATTAAATATTCTGTTGACGACAAGGACAGCTTTAGGACATTTTAGTTTTTCCAAAAAAGGAAAACGATCAAAATTAACTCCAAGAGTTATCTCTACACAGCCACTTCCAATTTCAGCTGAAAAACAGAAAGATCTGATAGATCAGCTGCCATTTATCTCAAACATCTTCAAGGAGTATTATAGAAACATAAAAGTAGCTAAAAGCAACAATGGAAAGAAGCTGAAGAAAAAGAACAAGAGGGCTCATGTAGCTGAATTGGCAAGCGACAGTGAAAGTGAATAACTAAAAAGTAATACAGTAGTACAATATTATAATAGTAATAGTTTTTATATTAATTTAAAATAAATGTTCAAATCGTTTTTGTCTAATAAAATTTACATAAATTGGGATATCCTTATTTCTAAAAATAT
Source organism: Phosphuga atrata (assembly GCA_944588485.1). NCBI lineage: Eukaryota > Metazoa > Arthropoda > Insecta > Coleoptera > Silphidae > Phosphuga > Phosphuga atrata. The sequence continues at coordinate 18,085,445 of OX155894.1, read as the reverse complement.
TTTTTTTCTAGAATATTTTACTTATTTTTTGATAGAAATTATGTTTTTATGTTCAAATCGTTTTATTTCAAAAATATATAATTTTTTTAACGAAGAAAGGTTAGGTACGAATTGTGCTTACAAGGAAAAACAATTAACATTTTCAATATATTTTTGATCAGTTTGCTTTATTACTAAATTACTATAAATCGGCTCAAAATATTCAAATGTCATTTTATAACATGATTTATAATGAAATCAGGAAAATATAAAGGTAAAAATAGCTTAAATTTTTTTTTATTAGATTTTGGAGGTGACATCAAACTTTCTTTTTTGATTTCCCAAATGTCTCGTTTTCTGACAGGGGATATGTCAGAAAACGCGCACGCGCTCCCAAGATATATTAATAATCTTATTTTTAAAAGGAAATATTGTTTAATAGTATAATAAGAGTTCAATAATAGAATTCAATAAGCGCGGTTTTTTAGCACGCGTCCACGCAAACACAAAACAACAAAACTCCACGCGTAGTGAGGAGATTTCTAATGGATTAATGCAAAAAAACGCCTTATGAACGAGTTTTTTGAGAAAATTGTATCGCACATGACGATCCATTACCGAACGCATATGAATGCTTTAATGACTTCATTATAGACGCAATATAGAAATATAATATTATGAACCTCCCCCACCATTTTTGCACATAATAATTTTGGTCGGCCTTATTGTTATTATTTAGTTTTACATATTATCTGAATAAGTTACATTTATAAAATATTTGTTCTATTTCATTTAAAAAATATATTAAATATAAAGGATAAGTTAAAACTGTAACATAACTTTAGAGAATAAGTTTCATTTTAGATTTTTATAAACCCGCTTTTTTGATAAATTTTATTAAATTTTTTTTATAAATTTCATAAAGTTTATTTATTAAATATCATTTAAATCTTCTAGAATAAAAAGGTAAATTGAAAAAGATTTCACAAAAACTTGACCTATTTCGCTCGTAGGTTAGAATTAATGAAACGAATCGTTATATAGCTGCTAATAGAGATCGATTTTCAATCTCGTCAATTCGTGAAGATCGATCTCGCTAGCAAAAACTCATTCCTAAAAGTTCTGTTAAAGCAGGTTCTTTGATAAAATCGGATCGAGGTCGGAAACCCTACTTCAAATATTCACGGTAATGAATGAAAAATGTTTAAATTTCCAAGTTATAAATAGTATTATAATATGATTGATTTGCCTTTCTTGAAGTACAGATTTTTAGGAGAAAATCTTTTCTAAAATAAAAACAAAAAGACGTAGTGACTTATTTGCCATAATTTTAACTGTAGGATTTTGTCAAGTTTTTATTTAATGTGGAGCGGTGGCCCATTGAACAAAGGATTTTTTAAATTTTCACATTTTTGAATGCTGTCGTGCCAGGTTTACTTTTACAATGTGATAGTGAAAATCTGTTACCGTATTAGCGTGAATATTTGCCGTGTTTTGTGCGCCTTTTGAAATTGCGGGTAAACCAATCGACGGATTTTGGTAAAACGTTGTATGGTTTGATATTCTTACGAGATCTCACAAATTTCAAGATTGTAGCTTTGTAAATATGGCTTCCGTGAATTTTGGAGATTTGTAAATTTTTGTGCGTCTCTTGCAATTACGGACAAACCAATCGACGGATTTTGATGAAACTTGGTATGAATGGATATTCTTACGAGACGACACAAAATACCAAATTTGAAATTTGTAGCTTTGTAAATACGGCTTTGGTAAAAATTAAAAATTTTTGTGTGCCTTTTGCAATTACATGCAAACCAATCCACGGATTTTGATGAAATGTAGTATGATTTGATATTCTTACGAGGTCCCAGAAATTGCCAAATTTCGAAATTGTAGCTTTGTAAATACGGCTTTTGTGAATTTTTAAAATTTGTAAATTTTTGAGCGCCTTTTGCAATTACGGACAAACCAATCGACGGATTTTGATGAAATCTTAGAAATTGCCAAATTTAAAAATTGTAGCTTTGTAAATACGTAAATACGTAGCTTTGTACGCCATTTGAAATTACGGGCAAAAAAATCGACGGATTTTGATAAAACGTGGTACGGTAAAGTGGGAATTTGTGAGATCTCGTCAGAATATCATATCATTCTGACGAGATCTCACAAATTCCCAAATTTCAAGCTTTGTAAATACGGCTTTTGTGATTTTTTGAAGTTTGTAAATTTTGGTGCCTTTTGCAATTACGGACAAACCAATCGACGGATTTTGATGAAACTTGGTATGATTTGATATTCTTGCGAAATCTCACAAATTCACAAATTTCAAAATTGTAGCTTTGTAAATACGGCTTTGGTGTATTTTTTAAAGTTGAAAATTTTTGAAATTACGGACAAAAGTAGATTGAGAAACAATCGTAGTTGTAGATTGAAAAATTTATTTTAGTAAAGATAGTTTAACAAGTTTAGAAGGCATGCGTGAGAAGTAGTTCGCGTGCCAATAAAATTTTCCTACATGTCAGCTTTGACACGCGTGCCATAGGTTCGCCACCACTGACCTAAATTACTCAAACTCAAATTTGGTTTTGACAATGTAATTTACCAGCGCCTCCAAATTTCGGGACAATTGGGTTTTTGAAACAAAAATTATTGTCATAAATCGAAAGAACGCATTTAAGTTTTAACCAGAACCAAAATAAGATTTAACCAGAATAAGATTATACAGTAATTTACATAAACCGTATCCCATAGAGGTGAAGTAGTTACCTGTATATGAGCTGGTTTGTTTTTACAGGCTTAATTTATCGTTTACTTACAAACTATTTTAGCCTTATATTTATTTATATATTTTATTTATTTATTTACCAGGAACACCAATTTTACCCTGCGGAACACCAATTTTCGCCTTTCTTTTCCTACTCTTTATTTTATTAATTCTTACATCCTGTAGCCTATTTGTCAAAGGCTTGGATTTTTTGCGTACAATAAGTAGATGTTTTTTTACAAAAAATAGTTGCAAAAATACAAAATTCGGTTTATTCATACAAAAAGAGATTACTTCATCCAAAAAAAGGATACTTCGTCCAAAATAAAAGGCTTGGATTTTTTGCGTACAAAAAATAGATGATTTTTTACAAATGATATCTGGAAAAATACAAAATTCGGTTTATTCATACAGAAAACGATTACTTCATCCAAAAAAGTTTACTTCGTCCAAAATAAAATATAAACACCCAATGATCGATTGAATCTTACAAATAATATTGGTTTAGTACAATAATTGATAGATTTGTACAAAATAAAATCAATTTACCCAAAAAAGGTTTAACTGTACAAAAAAGGTTGATCCATCCAAAATTTGATTGCTCTTTACAAACAATTTTTTTTATACAAAATACAAGTATATCCTCACAATAAACGAATTTTACAAACAAGGACTTGATTCCTTCAAATTTTATTTCTAACTAACGCGGCGTGTAAACCGATTAACCAACAGTCTGTTCACATTCTGGTAAAACAAGAAGGTTCGTACCACATGGTTGACAGAAACCGAGAAGGATATTAAAGAAGTGGGAATAACAGATCTCCAAAACAAACAGTGGTCTGTGAGATGCATACTGAATGAAGTCCGTGGATTTCAGGAAAAACACTGAAGGAAGTCCGTAGATTTCAGGAAAAACCCTGAAGGAAAGGTACCCCCCGGAAAGAAAAGGGAAAGAAGCTACACCGGCAGAAGATGCGACAATACTGGGCAAAGATGAAAGCCCAACTATTTATACTATATATAAGCAGATAGAATAATGTAATTTATTTCCGAGCTAATACACTCATCAATAAGGTGAACAGTTTTTTCCTTTCAGTATTTTTGTGCATATAATAAAAGTGTGAAGATTAGTAAATACACTCGTAAATTTGCATTTATTTAGTAAAATAAAAACCTTTTTTGGGTGAATTTCAAATATGTTGAACGATTCAATCGATTATTGTAAGGAAAAATCGTAGTTTGTAAGAAAAAATCAATTATTGGCTGATTACATTTTATTTTGGATAAATTTACCTTTTTGGATGAAGTAATTTATTTTATCTACGACCACTATTATAATTGCCCAATATTGTACAGATCGTGGATTATGTAAATACATCTTACAACACACGTATGTAACAGTCCGCGATTAATGTTATTTAATGATTCAATAACACACTAGTGCGTTTGGTTTACAATTCGTTGATTGGTTGAGAGCTGCTACTATCATTAATATAGGCAACCCAATACATTCCGTTATTTGTCAAAATAAATTAAACGTCAAAATAATACATAAACACTATATTTTTTTTTCAATTATAAAAATTAAAGTCCAGTGATAGCGAAATAGAAAATGCTACTCCGCCCGAAATTGTTGAAAAAGCGAAACAAGCTGCCCATAATTTGCTACGGATTAAATCTCGGGATTGATACGAGGATGCATATAGAAAATTTATGGACCGGAGAATGAAGCATAAAGTTAAATCCTTTTCAGAAAATGTTTTATTATACTTTGATGAGTTATCTCAAACAGTGATCTTCACTTTGGGCAATTTATTGAATGGTTCGGACATCAATTAATATAAAGCACAACATCGACATTTCAAAACATTCAAAGTTAATAGCTTTACTAAAGAGAAAATCTGATGGATTTAAAAGCAACAAATCAAAAATTTTAACCATTCAAGAAATTCAAAAGTTTCCTCAATAATTCGCCGGATAACAAATATTTATTGATGAAGGTATTCATTACTTTTTTATCTTATAATGCTCTCTAATGGGCATAACGATATATTTTTTTATATAATTTTAGATTATTCTTATCATTCGCATTAGTGGTGCCTGCAGAAAACAAGAACTACGAAATGTCAAACCCTGCCATATAGAAGACACCGGAACATCTCTGATCATTAAAATTCCTGATTCCAAAACAAAAACTTAAAGATCTTTTGTGCTACCGAAAGAATTTTACCAAACCTGTAAAAAATATATTAACCTACGCCCACGAAATATGGACAAAACTCAGTCTTTTTTTTTCTAAATTATCAAAATGAGAAATGCACTAAGCAATGGACTAAATAAAATTGGCTCTATTTCTAAACAAATTGCCAATTATCTTCATTTGCCAGAAGAAAATCTTTCTTTATACAGGACATTGTTACAGACGTTCGTCAGCCACCATTCTTGTGGATTCCGGTGGTAATTTATTGTCACTAAAAAAGCATGGTGGCTGGCGTTCGTCTGCAGTAGCAGAAGGCTATATAGACTGCTCCATGAAAAATCAAAACGATACTGCTACAATACAGTAGGTATTGCTAGGTATTAATGAAATTAAACAGATTATAAATTATTAAGTAAATATAAATTATTTCATTTGACACTGACACTGCGTACATTGTGTTGCCTATATCGATGAATCACTATATCAGTTACATCAAACATAATTTTCTTATTAAATAGAAAAAAAATAGTGTGGTCGTAGATAAAGTATAGTACATAATTCGAGTTGTAAGGCAATTACGTACTCACGGAATTACGCGCTCCCCGCTACGCGGGTCGCGCGTAATTGTTCCGCTCGTACGTAATATGCTTCTTACAACTCTCATTACGTAAAATACTATTGTACGAAGTAACCGAATTTTGGATTGATTAATTTATTTTTGTATTTATCCAGCTATTTATCGTAGAACTTCATCCATTTATTGTATGTTGAGTTTTGTATACTTCTAATCGAATATTGGATGAATAAATTTTATGCGTTTGTCAAATAGTTTTGAAATAGATCAAAAGCAACTCCTCTAATGCCGTACTTATACAATTTTTGTAATGATATTTTATGGTCCACCGTATCAAAGGCCTTAGCCAAGTCTTAAAAACAATAACCGTAGGGTTGTTGTTATCCATATTTGAATAAATAAACTCGGATATAGATGCAAGAGCATCCTTGGTGCCCATGATTTTTATAAAACCAAATTTTTCCTCAGCAATGATTTTATATTTGTTAATAAAATTATAGTCTTTTGTGAATGATTTTTTCAAAAACTTTCGCGATGTTAGATATACGGGAAGTAGGACATAAGGACATATCCTGCACATTATTTCCGCACATTTGAATGCATTTGGCCAAATACCCCTTAACATACACTTATTTAATATATACTCAAGCGGTTTACTAATATAATGATTAATAACTTTAAGTGCTTTAGAATTTATGCGAGCTATCCCTCCTGCTTTGTCTTTTAGATTTCGTTATAAAATTCTATTTCATACAATCTGTTGGATTTAAGAAAAACAAAAATAGCGAGATGTTTTTGCTTTATTACAAAAACATTTTTTGTTTTTTTCTTTCTAATTAAGAAGTTATAACAAATTGAAAATAAAGTATGGAACTCAGTACCGAAAACTGGCCGACATTTTCTGAACACGTTTGATCTCCTTCTTCTGGCACTACAGCCCAATTTGAGCCTTTGCCTCCCGTAGTTTCCTCCTTCATTCCTCTCTCTCCCAGGCCACTTCCTTCCACCTTCCTAGTTTAAGAAGTAGTCTGGCGTCCTGTCTACTTCATCCTCCAATCTTTTTCTTGGTCTTACTATCGGCCTCTTCCCCTCTATTCGGTTCCCACCATCTGGCATTCTTATAATGTGGGCTGCCCACCGAAGGCGATACAGTTTCACGTATATCGACACTAGTTGGTCTTTAGGTTCCAACTTTAACTTTAATATACTTCCTTGTTGTATCGACTCCTATATTCTTCATTCTCACGTACTGGTCCTAGGATCCCTCTTAATATTTTCCTCTCGAACGAGTCGATTTTGGCTTCGTTCTTTACGGTGTCCACACTTCGCAGTCGTACTTGAGTATTGGTCGGATGATTGTTTTGTACACCTTAGTTTTTGTGTCTCTGTGTATCACATTGGACTTGAGTACATTCGCCTATGAGAAATACGCTTTATTTGCCATGGTCACTCTGACTCTAATTTCCGCGTCTTCCAGGCCTTTGCTATTGATGTTTGCGCCAAGATACTTGAAGTCGTTCTCTTCTTCCAAGTTGTCTTGTGTTTATAATCTTGGTATACCCATTCTACTTTGCAGCATCTTTGTTTTGTTGATGTTGATTTGGAGGACGCTTGTTTGGGCTGCTGATTTTAATGCTATATAAGCTTCCTCCGTGGCTCGTTCTGTGTGTCCTATTATGGCAATATCATCCGCGTATGCTGCGAGTTGTACGGATTTGTTTATTAGCGAGTTGTCTCTCCCTATTCCAGTATTTCTAATTACATGCTCCAGGGCGAGGTTGAACAGCGTCGGTGCCAACCCATCGCCTTGTTTATATCAGCCCTTGTCTACATGTAAAGCTTTCCGGTAAATTTTCCTCCACCCGAACCTGTGCGATGCATTCTCACATAGTGAGTTGGACAAGTCTTACCAGCTTTTCTGGTATGCCCAGTTCTGTCAGTATCACGTATAGCTCGTCTCTGTTTATTGAGTCGTATGCTTGTTTAAAATCGACGAAAATATTTTATACGTCTACATAGTGTTTCCAGACTTTGCTGAGAGTACGTTTGACGTTGTGTATTTAGTCTACTGTGGATCTTTCTTTGATGGATCGAAAAATTCATTAAACAGCTTCTCTTAAAGATACTAAACTTGCTGAAAGGAAAAAAAACTGCTAGAACAGAAGTGGATACTTTGGATATTTTGCAAATGAATTGAAAAAATTCCAATTTAGCCGTACGACGTTTATCGCAGCAAGTAGACATTTCGGGTGATTCGGTAATTTTAAAGAAAGATTTTTTTCTTTCGGTCTTACAAATTGCAAAGGCCCAAAAACTTCTTCCAATAGACCGAATATCACATTTAAAATTCAGTCGATGGATTTTGGTCGCATGTGATAATTTTGTCAACAAAATAATTATGAGTAACGAAGTATATTTTCAATTACATGGGGAGAAGATGAAAAATTGATATTACTAGTTTAAAACATTAGTAGTAAAAAACAAAATTTATATTACTAGTCTGCCGAAAACCCTCAAGTTTGATTCAAGCGAGTCAAACCCTCTGCCGAAGAAGATCCGCGTTCTCAAGACCAAACTGTATGGTGTGGAATATGCTCAGCTAGAGTATTCTGACCGTAATTTTTTTCGGATTAAATGGGAAACGAAGTAGTTGTCAGAGTACAGTTACGTTGCTAATGGATGCCATCGCTCATCTCCCATTACTAATAAACGATATTTGGTATCAGAAAGATGGTGCAGGGCTTCATATATCCAACATGTCTATGGGAGTGTTATTTCCTGGTCGTCTGATTTCCCAGCGTGGTATTCACTTGTGGCCACCTCGCTCTCTGACGACTTATTTCTTATGCGGTTATGGTTAATGTAAAGTTTATCAGAACCGATCTGAAACTCTTTAAGACTTAGAGCGAAACATATGACAAGCTAGTGGTGAGATTTCGAAAGAAAATTTCGAGAAATGTGCCAGCGTGCATTGCCTTCACTTTCGCGTCGGTCTCAGTCATGCATTAAAGCAAACGGAGGTCTTTTTTAATTATTCGTTTTCGGTAATTTTTTCGGTAAATTAAATTTTTTCGGTAATTTTTTTAAGTATTAATTGTTTATTTTGAATTAAGCTTTTATTTTATTATTGATCCTTATATTATGCTCTAAAATGTTTGACAAAAAATTTGGTGTTCAATTTATTTTGTTTCTTTATAATTGCATTTTAAAATCAGTCTTTTTGTAACTCCAGTTAGACCATTTGTCTCTTTTTATCAGACCATTTGTCACTCTTTCATATGAATATAACATGTTAAGGCAATAGGTCTACAATATGCAATATGCATTGTGAGTAAGTTTAAGAGAAGATTAAAATAGTATATTTTGTAACTAGGGCGGTAGGTTGTCAATTTCAGACGAGAGCGAAATCGGGCACATTCGCTCGCGAGGGCAATTGACAATACCGCCGTGTTACAAACAATATTTTTTATTACTCATGCGAAGGGATGTATCTTACAAGTTTGGAATCCAGGTGCCATCCAGAAAAAAAAGAATCAAATGGTGTGGATCATGTGGATCATGTGGATTCGTCAATAAAAACTCAGTTTCTCAGTCACTTTGACGTCACTTTTTTGATATTGAGGTTTTTTGATTGTGTTTATTTTATTGTTTTATTTTAATGTAACGTAGTGATATTAAATATTTGCATGTGTTACCCAAGTTACGTGGAAATAAAACTAAAAGTGGCATTTCTCGTACTAAAAAACGTCCGCCAGATAATACTTTTATCGCATGAGTAATGAAATATATAAAAAGTTACTACATAAAATAACGTCAACAGCTAAATATCCATGTGGCCATAATGAAGAATGATTTAATCTTAAAAGTAATTTTTATTTGAAACACCGTTTAATAATTTTGTTTTCCAAGGGAAATAGCTTTTTTCTCGAAATAATTATGGCGGACCTAATTTTTTATTATTTAGGTTTACATATTATCCTTTTTTAATTACAATTTGTTACATTTAGTAACATTTAGAAGTTACATTAGTTACATTTTTAGCATTAAGTAACATATTAGTTATATTTCTAAAATATTTGCTTCAGTTCATTCAAAAAATATTTATATGAAATATAAAGGACATGTGAAAACTGTAATAACTTTAAAGTTTTATTTTAAATATTCACGAGCCTCGCCTTTTTATAAATTTCACACCAAACTTCTTTTATTGACAGGTACATGTTGGAAGACGAAAACTTCCTTTATTTCGAAATAATAAAATAATTTTAATAAAATAGACGTTCTCTTTTGAATTGTTCGTTTCTTATTGTATGAATATTTTATGAAATATTTAATTCAATACAGGAATTTATCAAAGCAGATTTATTAAACAAAATTTTAAATAAACTTGTGTGCATAGAAATCCGCCCACTACAAACATTTAATTTTAAATATTGTTTAGAAACCATTTATGAGATGAAATAAAGAAATATGCCGTTTGAAAGACTATTTAATATGCTTTAATATGAGTATAAACTGATTAAGAATGCTTATAGTTTATAGACGTAGCAACCTGTAAACGAGACACGATCGTATTTGTGTGGTGGCTATAACGAGAATAACAAACTTGTGAAAGATTGTAATTAAATAATTTAAATTTGTACATTATTCTTCTTCTTCTTTCGGATGGCCTATTTTGGACCACGCTTGTTCAACTGTTGGGCTTTGATCTTTGCCCAGTATTGTCGCATCTTCTGCCGGTGTAACTCCTTTCTCTCTTCTGTCCAGAGGTACCTCTCCTTCGGGTTTTTTCATGAAATCCACGGACTTCCTTCAGGGTGCGTCTCACAGACTGTCTGTTTTGGAGATCTGTTATTCCCAGTTCATTTATATCCTTCTCGGTTTCTGTGAACCAAGTGGTGCGAACCTTCTTGTTTTGTCCGAAGGTGAACAGACAGTTAGTCGTTTTGGAAGCAATCGTGCAACGTGGCCATAGAAAGCTACCCTTCTTTTCCATGCAGAGTCAGAGACCCTCTCAATATGTTCGTAGAGCTCAGAGTTATGTCGGCTTCGGAATTCCCCATCTTCCTTTACCGGGCCTAGGATCTTCCTGAGGATTATCCTTTCTCTGATTTCCAATTTTTCTACCAGACCTCTTCGGTTCAAGAAAAGACACTCAATGGCATACAGGGCTTCTGGTCGTAAGACTGATGTGTAGTGCTTAAGTTTCAGGTTGCGTGACAGGCATTTCTTGTAGTAGGTGTTCTTAGTCAGTCGATAGGCTTGTTCTAACTTGACTCTCTTGGATAATAATGCTCTTTCTGATAAGTTGGGTTCAATCCATTCGCAGAGATACTTAAATTTCTCAGTCCTCTTGATGTTTCCCTGCTCTAGTAACATATCTCTGTTTGCTTTTTTGATATTGGTGAAAATATCTGTTCTGGACCACGACCAACTTTGGCAACATGTTTTCTGCGGCAATTTACCTGCATTGTTGCCATCTCAAGAGAATCAGCAATCAGTTACATGTTATCTGCTAAGGCGAAGCAATCTACCTGTCAATCGTTCTTACGTCCCAGGTAGATACAACTCGGAATACCCAAGTTGATCAGTTCCCTGCGCCATTCTCTCATAACCTTTTCAAGGACACAGTTGAAGAAAAAGGGGAAAGTTCATCTGCTTGTCTCACTCCAGTTTTTATTTCGAAGCTTTTTGAGATCTCGCCTCTAAATTTAGCCTTGGAATGAGTGTTAGTCAAGGTTTCTAGGATGAGTCTGCGGGTTTTGTTGTCTAGCCCTAGTTACTGTAGTACTTTGTTAAGCGTTTCTCTATCAATTGAATCGTAGGCCTTCCTAAAGTCAACAAAGGTGGCTACCACCTTGCGGTTTCTCATCTTGGAGTAGCAAGTGGAGTAGGAAGAATGCAAGTACAGTTTTAAGATTGAGGATCTGTACAACACAGAATCGGGTCTTCTTGAAGCCTCCCTGGTATTTTCCCAGTTGACTATCCAGCTGATTTTCTGCCTTTGTTTGTAGCGCCTTGGAGGAGAGAATCTTGTATGTTACCGGGACGAGAGAAATTCCACGGTAATTGTTTAAATCAGTAAAATCTCCATTTTTTGTGAAGCGGATGGATCAGAGCAGTTTTCCAATCGGGTGGTAATTTCTCTGTCTCCCAGATGTCCTGGATGATCTCGGTTAGCTTGCGCACTGCATTGCTTCAAGCACCTTTCCACAGTTCAGCAACAGACTCTATCCATTGAAATAGATGTATGTACATTATTCGTTTTTTATAACTTGACTTGTTTTCAAGAGCGTTAGTTTAATGCATATTACATCGCAAACAGCCGCACAAGTTTTTGTTCTAATCGGAAATTGACTTAGCCAGTGAGTTGTTCCTCGACAACTGGACATGACCCGCCCCACGATTCTAAGTGTTCAAACATAATGGGGAGACTAGATCCTTTCAAAGATGACCAAGAGAGGTGTAGGCAGAAGGAGCTTTACCTCGGCTTACCGTGATGAGCGCTGTATTGTATCAACATCATTAAAAAATCGTCGCCTTAATTCTGTTTAACTGCAACAACACCTCCGCGAAGTAGGAATAATGGCCCATACGCGGATGATATTGATATAATGGGAGATACAAAACGAGCCACGCAGAAAGCTTATACAGCACAAAAATCAGCGGCCCAAACAATCGACCTCTAAATCAATATTGCTATTACTCAAGGGACAATTATAGAAAGACTGCAGTAAAGTAACTTGACCTCTAAGTCACCTGCAGTTTGTCAAAAACGCACCTCAGCTCATCGTCAAGCACGCCTGGGTTTTAGAAGGGAACATTTAAATTACACGTTGGAATAATAGGGGTCTGCTCCGTTCCCAGATGAGACTAGAATATAATAGCCTCTACGGTAGCGACCGAAGAAAAAAAGTACTGGGGTCCAAGAGAGCGATTTGCAGAATGCTACATTGAAGATCGAGATGCTTATGGAGGTGCTTTCTAGATGATCTGGGGTGCAATTTCTATGAACCGACCCCGCTTTCATCATTAGGGACGCCCGTGGTCACGGAAGAGCAGATTTAACGGATCCTAGGTACATCGGGGAGATTTTAGCAATTCATGTGGTACCTTACGTCGACTACATTCGAGAAGAATTTATCTTTTTGATTGTCAATTAGAAGCCGTATACCGCAAAAATCGTGAAGATTACATTACAGAAATCGGTTTTCGGGTTATAGAGTAGCCGGCATGGAGTCTCGACCTAAATCCGATAGAACATTTATGAGATGAGCTTAAACGAAGAATTGTAGGCTTCGTGTCCCAAACTTGATCCCAGAGCTTATTGTTGCAGTAGAAAGAGAGTGACTTAACTTTCTACAGGAAACAATAGCTAACCTGGTTATATCTATGCCTAATTGTATGAGAGATGCTATTTCTCGACCTAATTCCGATAGAACATTTATGGGATGAGCTTAATCAAAGAATTCAATCTAAAATTGAGCTTCTTTCTGAAAGGAAGAGTTTAAGTCAAGTGTTTACAGTGGGCCGATTTCTATGCACGCAAGTTTATATTTATTTTCAAATATTTTCTTAAGGCTGAGATATACAATGGTGAATGAGCCGGGAGATTTGGTAAAATTCAAATCCAATAAATATGAAACCGTTTTTACATTTTATAAATACTTGCGTATTACATTCAAACATAGTTACTTCAGACCATTTAAGTCCGTTACTTCTCCAACTTTAGTATAAGATATCTTAAAATTTTGTTTAAATTATTATATTGCATTTTTTTCAATTTTAGCTTAAATTGTTTTTCGTAAGAATAAATATAAATTGCTTTATTTTATATAAGAATTCATCAAACAATTAATTAATTATATTTTTATTAATATTTTATTTATATTAACAGTTATAAAGAAATATGCGCATTGATACGTTTATGCGAATATAACAGTTAACAATCTCTTATTTTTTTATCGTTTTTTCAATCTCGCGACAACATAAAGTATGCATTTTCATTCGTTCCACTTTGAATTCCATCCCGCCTCAAGCTAAATATTGTCAGAGGCCACATTTCCTCCACCCCCAGCTATAAAGTAAATTATTATATTTGTGTACGTGATTTTTGTCGCAAGGCCGACCAATATTTATGCTCTTCCCCTTGTTAATCCTCCAGTATATGAAGAAACACGTTTCGGCTCTATGAAAAATGCAGCGGACACATCTAACCCAATATAATTGATATATAGTGGACGTGTTGGATGTCGAGGCGCGAGAAAATGTTTTCAAAGCTAAATGATACAAAAGTATTTTTTCCTCGCGCCAACTCGTCACATAGTTCAATTTAATTGGAACTGTTCATGGCAACGAGTAATTGTTGTTAATTATTAAGCATATAAAATGTATGTTAAATTAAACAAAATCACTGAGAATTAGTACGTTAGTTGTTAAATGGATGTTATCTATTTTGTGCAACAAACGGGGTTTACTATTGAGATTTAAAATTTTCTAGAGTATTCATAAAATATTCTTTTCCTTGTTTCTATTACAAATATATTTTATTTTGATTAATTCTAGTTGATTTTATTAAAATCAATGTTTTAATTCTTTGGTACATTTTTCTAGAGATTTGTTTTAGACATTCTTGATAAATTATTTATTTTGTGATGTAAACTGATTTTACGTTTAATAAATTATTATATGCAGCGGAGTTTATTTAAAAAATTATAACGTAAAATACATTTGATTTTATTAAGTTCACAAAGTTTCATGACATATAACTCTGCAAACAATAAATATAATTAAAAATGTACTAATTAATTATCGCATCTAATACAGCGTCTTCATCAGTTTAGCATCAACTAATTTTCTTTATCTCTAATCTTTTAAAAATGAATTTAATTGTAATCTACAATCCTATGTATTTGCATTTTATACCAAATATTCTCATATTAGAGTATTATCTCATCAGGATTAAAATTGCATCTGGACAACAATATTTGAATATAGTTTCAATATTAGCAGCTTAATAGTGTAAAATTTGAATTATTTTGTTTGGTCAATTCATATTTTCCTAAATTTATCTACTCTAACCAACAATATAGGTACAATTACAGTAGGGGTATTGTTTTATTTCAATAATCAAATAATTCTGGCCAATGAAGATTTAAATTTTGTTTTCCCAATACCAGATTGTCTCATATCATATGAATTCTGGTCCAAATTAAAATTATATCTATTCTGGATGTTGAATAATTTGCTTCACCAATATTGTATCTATTCAGAATCCAGAAGAACCTGCGTTTACCAATATATTTGCATTCAAATATATTCTCTTTTATCTAGTACGATAGAATAGTAAAATAATCGATATCCTTTTTTTTCTGAATTTGGACGAATGTACAAAAGATTGTAAAAAAGATACATTTTTGTTTTACATTTAAATAATTTATATTTCATATCTAGTTATAATTTTAGATCTGGTTAAAACAATTGTTAACCAAATTGAAAGCACTTTACTGTAATCTAAAATTTTATAATTTCAAGTTTAGTCAGGATCTTGAACGATCAAATTGAATTTTTCAGGAAAATATGTTAGGTTAGGTTAAAGACGGGCACCTTTTTAAAAGTGTTATAATACTACAGTGTCCTGATTTGAAACTGCAGATATCAAAAACCAAAATAAGACATTGGCGTCTGTTGTTTTGTTGAATATTTTCAAAGTAAACTTTAAAGTTTAATAACAAGTTACATGCTTATTCCTAAATTAAAAATTAATACTTGTTATAAAATTAATACTAAAAATACATCGATTATAGATATATTATAACAAAAAACTATTCATTTCAAATCTAAATACCCTTTTGAAAAGTAATTGAAATTGTAAAATCATAGTATAGTTGGTGATTTTAATATAGATTTGATTTCTCTAGATCCGGATGGTCATGTTTTTCTCAATGACTTACTCTCAAACAAATATCTACCATATTTCCAGGGTGTTACTGGGCCTTCTCTGTATTCTGCAGGTGGAATTTGCATAGGCAATTTTTTTGTTAGGAGTAATTATCTTAATTTCAAAGCTTATAAGGTTGCCAATGGTTTTTTTTTCAGACCATTTTCCTTTATGTTTAGATATAGATACTCAGACAATTAAAGAAAAAATGTAACCAAACGATACATGACGTATATCGATTACAACTAAAGCAACTTATTTATAACACTGACTGGAAACATATTTTGAATCTGCAGGATCCAGAGATGGCAACTGAATATTTGATCGATAATCTGCAGTACCTCATAAAAAGGTCTACAAAAAAGTCTAAAAAGAGATCTTTAAAACCGCGGAAAAGTGGATGACTAAAGCTATAATGACATCCTGTGCAAACAAAGAAGCACTATATAATACTTGGAAAAAAGATCCTAATTATGATTTTCTTAAAAATATGTACAAGAGTTATGTAAAAATTCTAGAAAAAGTAATAAAAGTGGCCAAAAATAAATGTAACAAAGTTCTGTTTCAATCATTTGCTGTCAACTGTTTGCTGTTTGCCAATATCAGAAATCTTAAAAGATTATGGAATTTTATTAACGCTAAATTGAACAAGAAAAAGAAGGGTGACAATAAGGATATGTGTTGTATCGTTGAAGAAGGAAACAAAATTGAAAATCCAATGGAATTTTCTTTGTAAAATAGGCATTGAACTGAGTCATACAATAACACCTCCAGTGGATGTAAGAATTAACTTACCACCTAACAACTCTAAGAGTATATTTTTATATCCAACAGATTCAAACAAAATAACTCATATTATAAATAATATGCACGAAAAAGCGGGCGGTCTGGATTGTATAAGTAAGTGGCAGCTATTTACATTGCACAACCTCTCACTCATGTTTTTAATTTGATAATAGAACACTCAATCTGGCCAAATACTTTAAAGAACGCGGAAATAATACCTATATTTAAGTCAGGAAATAATAAAAATGCCACCAGTTATAGATAAACCAATTTCATTTATCTCAAATTTGGCAAAAATATTAAAAAAATTATTACATAGCAGATTATTTTACTTTTTTAACGAAAATAATATATTTAATAAGTACCAGTTTGGATTCCTTAAGAACAAAGGCACTAAATATGCACTAAGTTGCTTGTCAGACACGATTTATAAGAAACTTGATAAGAGCAAATACATTATTGCCTTTTTCTTGATTTAGCAAAGGCTTTTGACACCGTAAATCACGAATTGCTGCTTCAAAAACTTTAAAATTATGGAATTAGGAGAAATGTGTATAAGCTCATGGAAAGCTACTTATCAAACAGGAAGCAGAAAGTCAGGGCAAATATTATATACAGTACTTATCAGAAAGTTACTACAAGGTACCACAGGGCA
Source organism: Phosphuga atrata (assembly GCA_944588485.1). NCBI lineage: Eukaryota > Metazoa > Arthropoda > Insecta > Coleoptera > Silphidae > Phosphuga > Phosphuga atrata. The sequence goes on along the minus strand of OX155894.1, from coordinate 18,068,547 downwards.
CTATTTTGGGTCCTATTCTCTTTGTAATATTTGTCAATGATCTACTAAGTGAAATGCCGAATGACTATAATTTCTTACGCCGATGATACAGTGGAACTCTCAGTATAAGATTCGTGGTGCCTCGCACGCGATACTATGAATAAGTACCTTGATAGAGTCTCAGTTTGGCTAGCTTTAAATAGATTGCCAATAAATCTACAAAAAAACAGTCTTCATGACTTTTGGAAACAAAGAGGACACAGTGTTCCTATACAAATAAATATAAGAATCGCGGACTATCAGTTAAATAGAGTTTTAACTTTCAATTACCTTGGGTTGTATTCGACTACAATATGAAATGGAGATGCCATATTGAAAGTATAGTAAAAAAAACTAAATATCTAACCTTTGTCTTTGTGAAACTCTCCAGGTTTATGACCAAAAATACCCTTTTGAAAATTTAATATTGTCTTTTTCACAGCCACATTAATTATGGTATAATTGCCTGGGGCATTGCTTATAAAAGTAAATTAAATATATTACAGAGTCTGCAAAATAAAATAGTAAAAATAATAAATAAAACAAATAAATACGAGACTATACTGACCCCACTAAACATAGAACAAACTTACATATTGGATTCAAGTGAATATAATTACAGGTATTTGCTAAATTTACAAGTGCAATTACTTAATAATACGAGGATTAAGAGTATTTTATTACCTAAGGTTAACTTAGAAATTGGTAAGAACAGTTTTTACGCGGCGACAATGACTTACAATTCACTTCCACTAGAATTAAAAGGTATCCGTACGTGTTAATAGAATTAGTATAAAGAATAAATTAAAAAACTGGTCAAGATTAAATATTTAAAATGATCGGTTTTGAGTAATGTTTTCACTGTAGCCAGGCCTATGTACAGGTATTTTCAAATACCTCTGTAGGAATTACAATGTAAATCATGTAAATTATCTGGTTTAAATAAATAAATAAATAAATATGACCTCCGTTTGCTTTGCTGCATAACGAAATTTCATGGATTTCTGGAGAAATCTCACCAATAGCTTGTCGAATGTTTTGTTTTAAATCTTCCAGAGTTTCAGGTCCGTTCTGACAAACTTTAGATTCAACATGACCCCATAAGAGATAATCCAAAGCCGACAAATCCGGAGAACAAGGAAGCCACAACTGATCCTCATGCTGAAAACTCAGACCAGCAGAAAACAACTCTTGTAATACTGATACCAAATATCGTTTATTGGTAATCGGAGTTGAGCGATGGCATCCATTAAGAACGTTTGTAGCATCTCTACGTAATGTTCACTATTTACAACTACTATGTTTCCCATTTCATCTTCAAAAAAATACGGTCCCAATACTCCTGCTGAGCATATTACACACCACACAGTTACCTTTTGAGTGTTTTTGGCAGACGAGTAACGTAAATTTAGTTTGTTGTGCCTCGTCACTCATAATTATTTTATTCACAAAATTCGACTGAATTCTTGCCGTGAGTTTCGGTCTATGGAAAGAAGTTTTTGGACTTCTTGCCATTTGTAATGCCGAAAAGTAAATCTTTCTTTAAAATTCTTCTTACAGACTCACGTGAAATTCCTACTTGTTACGATAAATATCGCAGGGATTGATTGGAATTTTCTTCAATTCTGTTCCTAACTTGCAATGTATTTACTTCTGTTCTAGCAGTTTTTTCCTCTAATAAAATACTCCGCAGAAGCAATTCTTTGTTCAATCCGCCACCGCCCCTTTTAAAAAAATCTTAAAGATTCGCGGATTTTATACAATTATAAGTATGGTAAATAACTCATTACTTCATTATGTTTTTATTGCGTAGAAACAGGACACTCTTAATTTGTCACCCTTTATATTAAGCAAGTTTGTATTGGAATAAAATAAAAAATATTGGCAAAGATTAATTAAATCAGGTGATGTTTTTAACACGATTTTTTTTTTATTCAGTGGAGGGCCATCACCTAATATAATACAACTAATATAAAAATAAACTTAACGCAAAATGTTTTAAAATGTTTAAAAATTACTTCGCTGGTGATACCTACCACTATATTGATTTCTACAAATATGCACCTAAGTGATTTAACACTTGTTTTGTGCAGAACGTACTTATCATAGTTTTTTTTTAACAAATTGGATAATATTTTTCCTATACTAAATCAAATTTTTTTTAAATCAATTTTTTAATTATATATACAAAGTAGAGTAAATTAATCAATTAGTTTTATGAACGAAACATAGTTGTCATTTATAAACGTCTTACATTGCATTGAATATTTTTTGTAGCTTTTAATATTTCTAATACTCAAGGGTAATAAATTGTAAGTATTTGGGGCAAGATGGTAAGCAAATCTTGCTTGTACATTTTTATAAGAGTTAGATACTTCCAGCAATTTGTTTGTCATACTACGAGTCACAATATTATGCAAGATACGATTTTTTAAACGTTCTTTTTTATGCATAAATATTACCAACGTATGAAAGTATAGCGATCTTATATTGCATATATCCTTTCAAAAAGTAGTCTGGTTGGGTATCGTCTACCTTTTTTGTAAATAAATTTCAGTATATAATTTTGAACTGTAGACAAGGTTTTTAATGAATTTTCATATCGTGCTCCCCAAACCAGAATTCCATATCTTAAAAGTGATTCTACTAGGGATTTTTATACCAAAATCAATATATTTTTCTCAAGATATCCCTTAACTGATAAAATTTGTAAATTAGTTTTCTAATTCGCGTTGTTAAATATGCTACATGTTGGTTCCATTTTATATTTTTATCTATAATAATTCCTAAATATTTAGTATTTTCAACTTATTTTATGTCTCCAATGCCCTTAATAATAATGCTGTGAAATTTGGGTTTGTTTATATCTGTGATGGTAAATGCTATATAATTGGTCTTATCTGCATTTAGAGACAGCTGATACCCATCCAACCACATCTTTATGACATTCATACCTTCTTGAACGCTTTTCTTGGTGACTTCCCAATCATATCCACTAAATATGGCAATAGTGTCATCAGCATATGATATTACTTTGCTATCTATATTAAGTGTTAATAGATGATTTATTTATAGTGTCAAATTTTATTATGCAAGATTCTGTAACAATTTTGTTTAATAATTTTTTATCTAATCATAGATAATTAATAACATTGTTCGAGAAATTAAAGCATTTTTGTTAGCAACAAGTGGACTTATACCACTTTTAATAATAACAAATTATTAAAAATAGAATTTTCGAAAATATTTATTGCAATAATATCGAACATTTTGAGAGAAGAAGATCTAATCTAAATGCTAACGAAAATCTAAATGATGTCGTATAATACGATTGCCATCAACTGAAAATCATAATTCGTCAGACCAAATAGATAAATCTGATAAGAATGGTTTCGACTCTTCCAATGAAAGTTCCTCAAGTAATATTGAAGGTAATAATCAAAATGAGTAGTTAGATCCAGGAGGCAACCAACAGTATATATTGCACCCAGTGGTGTAGCCAGGACTTTCGGTCAGCCGGGTATTTTTTACCTAAAAACCGCCTATCCTATGGCGCGTATCCTTTAATTTTTAAGGTCGTGCATTTTTTAACAGTTATTTATTTGGTACAATAAAATTCAGTGTTTGATTTTTTTTTTTCGTTTTAGACGTCTTACATAATATGTCGTATGATATGATATTTTAATATTTCTAATTACGAAAAAATATATTTTTTTGCATGGAGTATTTGAATGACTTGAATTCTAGTCTATCATTTTGACTAGATATATTATTTTTATAAAAATTTCTTATGAAAAAAAGATCATTTTCATCAATATCATCAGAAATACTTTGTCTTTCGGAAATCTGAAAAAAATATTCCGATTCAACACAATAAAGATATTCGTGGTTTCTGTAAACTCTTTAAATCTAATTTTAAAACTTTGTAGAATTCTATCAAGAATAATGTAGTATATTTCAACTTTAAATTTTATCTTTGAACTGATAAGATAGAATTGGCACAACCATCCTACACGTTATAGATAATCATACAAACTTAAAACAAATGGAACACAGCCTGAATATATAAATATATTCAGCCTTTCCGGAGCTCTATAACAATTATTGAGTCTGTTGATGACTACCAAAACAAATCTCACCTGAAATTTGTAAGTTATTTTACAGCTTTCAGTCCACTTTCGTGGCACTCATTAAAAACCATGAAAATAACATTGTTTTTATCATCATGTCTTTCCGATACCTTAAGTGAATAGCCCATCTGTGGACGCGTTTCGAGATTTATCTCTCATCAGCACCATCCTCCCATCAGCGGCTGAGTTGCGTTTGTTTTAAGTTTGTATGATTATCTATAACGTAGGATGGTTTCGCCTATTCTATCTTATCAATTCAATCAATAACCTGATAAGTTCATGTCTCACTCACAAAATCTCAAAATTATAAACATATAACACTAAACACCACATGGGTTTTCAAGTAAGTGGTTTACAAATTATTGTTCATGGAAGCAAAGCTGTGATGATTAGAGATAAATGTCGAAACGCGTCCACAGATGCCTATCCACTTAAGGTATCGGGAAGACATGGAAACAATGTTATTTTTATGGTTTTTGTTGAGTACCACAAAGGTGGACTGGAAGCTGTAAAACAACTTACAAATTTCATGTGAGATTTTTTTTGGTAATCCTAATAAGACTCAATAATTGTTATAGGGCTCCGGAAAGGCTGAATATATTTATATATTCAGGCTGTGTTCTGTATGTTTTAAGTTTGTTATCTTTGAACCATTTATTGATGATCTTTGACCTTTTCGTCAAAAAAATCGTTTTTTATTTCCTAACAGACTTTGTAAAAATTGAGGTTTTAGATTACATGTAAAATTTTTTCAAATGAATCATTGTTTCTTGATTCACTGATCGTATTTTCACAAGTTTTTATTACAATACGACATTTTTTTATTACAATAATTTTGATAAAGCAGCAAATAAAAGCGGCATAAAACGGCAAAGTTTGCATGTATGATAATATTCCGCGTCTTATGACCATCGAATTAAGAACCAAATTTAAATTATAATTATAATGAATTCTCCATGAACACATCGACTCGATGTCTAATATGGATATTCTACTTGACCAGCGAATATCTGATCTGATCATCTGACATGTTATTACAGAGTTCTTGTTCTTCTTTTGGGATTTTCAAACGAAGTAAGCTACTGCTCAAGTATAAATACCTTCCACAGTACTAAAAAAGGTTTTCGCTTCCTCAGAGCTTTGAGCAGATTCATTTATAATAAAATATAAATTGTGTGCATAAAAATGTACATACACAGCAGTTGGTATAATTCTTTTTTGGAGCCCAATACCATTACCTGACCTGAGATTGGTACCATCATAACCCTGTCCTCTACAACATTTTATGTCCAATCCCAAATCTTGCAATGATTTCATTATCAAATCATAGAAATTTTCTGCGCGAGAACTCGTAAGAAAATCAAATTTTATTAAACGTTCTTTAATTAAACCTTTGGAACCGATGTATCTAAGTGAAAGAGAAAATTGGTCTATCTTAGATATATATACCGCTGAATCAACAAGTACGGTGTAGTATTTTGCTTCTTTGGCTGCAATATTATCGTTTTGGATTGTAGAACTTAAATAAGTTTCATCTGTGGGTGAGGGCAGTGCCCCCGTCAAGTCGAACACAACCGTACTATCCTTCTCTCGAAGCGACTCACGGCACTTTTGACTCCCCTGTAACTTCGTTGTGTATAAAGTAAGAAGTTTGAATTTTTAGATATCAATAGGACATACTATAACTGGCTATATTGCCAATATATCGTGAGTCCCAAAAGTCTTAGAATCTACTCTTGTCATGAATTTGAAGAAGTTGGTCATTTATTGATTCAGATACATAAAATTTATCAAATTATGGTTATGTCGGTCATTGTTTTTATAGTTCAAAAATTAGATTTCAACAAAAAAAGTTCAACAATTTCATTAGTTATAAATAAAATGCCTTCTCATAAAGATTCTGCTAGACCGTACATGGTCTGTGAAATATTAAATTATCTTAAGGAATTTTTCGACGCAGGCTAATAATCACCGATAATAACATAGAGACCGATTTCCACCACGTTCTTGTGATCTAACTCCTCTGGATTTTTTTCTTTTACCATATTTAAAAAATTGAGTACCTATTCAGCAGTCCAGCGCATACAGTAGAAGATCTGAGAAACAATGTAATAAGAAAATGTGAAGAGCTAGACAACACAGTATTACAACATGTGTGTGATAACATAAAACGGCGAATAAATTTGTGTATTCGTGAAAATGGACAACACATTCAAATCTGTTGTAATATTTGTTCTTCTTTCTTAATTTTATAATTCACAACTCTCTCCAATGGCACTACAGCCCGAAGCGAGCCCTGGCCTCCACCAAAAGTTGTCTCCAGCGTTCCCTTTCCTCTGCCGCCGCCCGCCAGTTCCGCACCCCCAGCATCTCTCTCGCATTCCTTTTCACACTTTCCTCCCATCTCGCCCTTGGCCTGCCCGCTTTCCTTCTACCTTCCGGCACTCTGAGTATTTGTCTCGGCACTGCTGTTGGAGCCATCCGGCACACATGTCCCGCCCATCTTAGCCTGCTTAGTTTTATGTGGGATACCACATCTGGGCTTTTGTATAACTGATATAGCTCGAAGTTCATCCTAATTCTCCAGCCCTCTTCGCTGTTAATTGCCCCATAAATTTTCCTCAGAATCTTTCGCTCAAAAATCTCCAGCATCTTTTCCGATTTCTGGGTCAGCGTCCATGCTTCGCTTCCATATGTGAGGATGGGTCGTATGATTGCTTTATATATATTACACTTCGTTTGTCTGCTAGCTAGCTTCGAGTTAAGGATGGATTTAAGAGTGAAGTATGCCCTGTTGGCTTGCATGATTCTATGTTGTACTTCCACCCCTTCGTCGTTCTGATCCGTGACGGTTGATCCCAGATATTTAAAGTTGTTGACGACTTCTACAGTATACTCTCCCATATCCAGATTATTTACTGCGTGTGCTGGCGCTCCCGGTCTTACCATCATTACTTTTGTTTAATCCTTGTTTATTGACAGACCTATCTCCTTGGCTCTCTTCTCCATTTTACCGTAAGCATCTTTCATTGCCGTTAGCGATCTACCGATGATGTTTAGGTCGTCAGCATAGCCCAAAAGTTGCGTGGATTTATTGTAGATGGTACCGTTGCATTCTATCTGAGCTTTCCTTATAGCTTTTTCGAGCGCGATGTTAAATAATATGGGTGATAGACTGTCTCCTTGTCTCAGACCTGTAATGGTTTCAAACTTGTGCGATGTCGTTTTTTGGATACCGACTTGGTTCCAAGTCTTTTTTAACGTACAATTTACCAATTTAATGATCTTTTGTGGGATCTCGAATTCTTCCATTGTCTTCATGAGTGTTCTTCTATCGATAGTATCATACGCTTGTTTAAAGTCTACGAAGACCTGGTATGTGCTGATGTTCATTTCCCATGTCTTTTCTAGTATTTGTCTGAGGGTAAACATTTGATCAGTCGTCGACTTTCCTTTCCGGAAACCTGTCTGATACTGTCCTATAATGCTCTCTGCGTACGGTTGGAGTCTTCGTCCGATTATCCATGACAGCACCTTGTAGGCCGTGTTAAGAAGAGTTATACCACGATAGTTCTTGCACTCCAGTTTGTTTCCTTTCTTGTAGATAGGGCATATCTTCCCCTCCCGCCATTCCTCGGGTATCTCTTCTGTCCTCCAGATTTTTCCTATCAGCTGGTGTAAAGCACAGTTCAGAGCGTCTCCTCCCATTTTGATCATTTCAGATGTTATCATGTCCGGTCCCGGTGCTTTGTGGTTCTTTAGTGCCTTTATCGCCTCGCTTATTTCTCTTTGTGATGGTTCGTTATCTTCTCTCAGATCTCTTACTCCTGGTGTGTGAATTGGGTCGTCTTCAGCTGTTTGTCCGGTTAATTCCACTCGTAGTGAGTTATTCAGGAGTTCGTTAAAATATTCCGAACATCTACCTACCACTTTACTTTCTTCAGCCAGTAAGGTGCCCTCTTTACTGTTGATTATTGTTGCTCTGGGCTGAAATCCATTTCGCAGGTTGTTCACTATCTTGTAGCATTCTCTAATTTCGTGTTTCTCTTGGTAGTGCCCTATCTGTGCCACCTGGTCGTTAAAATGGGCCCGTTTCTTCTTCCGAAATAATTTGGATGCTTTCTTTCTTTGCTTGTTGTATTCAGCTTGTTTGGCTCTCGTGGGTCTCTGCAAATTCTCTGCCCTAGCTTTCTGTTGTTTCTCGCGTGCTTCTTCACACTCTGCATCGTACCATTGTTTTCGTTTTTTCCTATGGACTTTCCCGAGCGCCTCCTCTGCCGATTCCTTAATCCCCTTTGCAATTTCCGTCCATTGTTCTTCAATACTATGATTTTCCGTCAACACTCCTAGTTTCTCGGCGATCTTTTCTTCGTACCGTTGCCTTACCCTGGTTAAGTTCAGTTTTTCCACATCTCATTTTTCTATTCCGCTGTTTGCTGGCTTTTTCGAGTTGGATAGCCTTTGTTTTAATTTAATCCTCACCAGGTAATGGTCCGAGTTGCAGTCTGCCCCTTTGCAGCTTCTGACGTCCTGTATGCTGGATATAAATCTTGTGTTTATTAAGACATGGTCTATTTGATTGAGTGTCCTTCCGTCTGGTGATCTCCATGTCATCTTGTGGATGTCTTTATGTGGGAATAGCGTACTGCTGACTACAAGGTTTCTAGATGCTGCTAGGTCCACTAGTCTCTGTCCATTGTCGTTAGTTTTTTCGTGTAGGCTGTGTTTTCCAATCGTGGGTCTGTATACGTCTTCTTTCCCTATCTTAGCATTGAAATCCCCCAAGATCATCTTTACGTCGTTGTTGTGTGTCGAATCGAATAGCCTTTCTAGTTTTGCGTAGAAGATCTCTAATTCACAACACTATGAAATAAATCAGTGTTAAGTTTATGAGAAGGCGTTTTATTTATAACTAATGAAATTGTTGAACTTAACACTAAAAACAATGCGACATTACCTCAAGACCACTGACAGCTACTTAAAAATGACATTTGATAATTTGTTTAATTTTTTGTCTGGAATTAAGAAATGACTTTCGTCATCAAATTCATGGCACTTCACGGCAATTATACCGTATAGTTTTCTTAATTCAAATTCAAATTTCTTAATTTTGTAAGTGACACACTCACCGATCATCAAAATTCTTAGGTACTTCTAGCAATCTTAAATACTTCAAATTTGGAATTTTAGTTAGCGTTTAGCCTATAAAGGAAGAAAAAATCCAGAAATTTAATTATCGATTAAATGAAAAATAATGATTATTATGATTTTTTTAATTCTGTTACTGACACAGTCACTGCTCATCAAAATTCTAAAGTACTTCTCGCAATCTTACAAACTCCAAATAATAAAGGAAGGAAAAATGAAAAATCACGAAATTTCATTCTCCATTAAAAGAAAAATTATGATTATTAAAAATTACTTTGAATTAATGCATTGTAAGTTGTTGAATAGGTGCTTCCATAGACTCACACTAACATAGCGGACTTGGTCTTACTTGAGATTTCACAACATTTTTTAGCGAAAGAACTACGTTAAGAGCATTTTTTACATTTTCTGTTTATGATTTACTTTCTCGTAATTTTCCCGCTCATTATGACCTCTTAAGCCTAAACTTTTTTTTGACAAAAAAAGGATACATTTTGAAATTGATGTAACAATGCGCCTATTAATTGCAATTTGAATGTTTGCTTCCTTTGATAATAAATTTGTGACAAAACTCTTTTTTCGAAATTCTAAATATATTGTTTTATATGCCTGTTTATGCAGATCAAATTCCTCATGTATCTTTAATTTTGCAGAAATTTTCTTAAAATTTGAAAATCCCTCATTTGCATCTGACTACCATTTATTATTATTATTATTCTCCCAATAATGGAAGACGCTAAGCAAACAACTCAATCAAGTTATCTTGGCGTTCTTATTGTTTCTCCAATAAGTTTTCATTCTTGCCGAAAAGGCTTGTTTACGTTCTTCCGACCACTTCGGTCTTACTGCTTCGGTCTTTTGCTTTGGTTGCTCTAATGTAACTTCCCATTTGTTTATCCCCTTTGTGTGTGAAGGTGTCTCTTTCTAAAATGTCTGTTGTATATATGCTTGCATTTCTGATGTTTCGAAGTTCGTCTAAGCAAGGTATCGAATTCTTTAGTGAGCTAACATAATCTAATATCCTTTTTGACAGTCGATTTGCTGGTAGTCTCGTTAGATGTCCTAAGAATTTCATTCGTCTTTTCTTCATGTCAATTTCAATGTGCAAAACCTTTGCTGTTGTTTTGGTTGATTGTAGCCTTCCTTTTTGATTTTTTCTAGTTCTTGTTTTCTGTTAAGTGTAAATGTTTCGGTTGCGCAAAGGACTGTTGGTTTATAACTGTGTTGTAATGCCGAATTTTTGTCTGTCTTGACATAGATTTTTTATTATATATGTCTTGGTCTAACCATAATGCCTTCTTGATTTTTTGGAGACGGTTTTGCTGTGAGATCTTTTCAAGGACCGACAGGTTCGATGAATTATCTGAGGTATTTAAAGTACGGTGCCTTATCGATTTTACCGTAATTTGTTCTCAGGCTCGTGATATCAGTTTTTCAACAAAAGAATTTAGTTTTCTCAATTTAGATCTGTAGTCCCACTTTTTCTGTACATTCCTTAAGTATCTCAAGCTGCTTGACGGCAGTCTCCTCATCCTCTGTTAGTATCGTCAGATCATCCACAAAAGCGAGGTATGGTACGTAGAGGTTGTTTTGGGGAAAGTCCAGTCGAATCGGTTTCCAAGACTCACATTTCTTGAGTTCTTTCCCCCGTTCTTCCATAACCTTGTCCAGCACGATATTGTGCAGAATGGGAGAGAGTCCACCACCTTGTCTTACAACTGTTCAAATGTCAAAGGGTTCTTAAATTTCCCCCATAAATTTCAATTTAGATTTTGTCTCAGTGAGTGTTTGTTTTATGAGTCTAGGGTTTTGGGATCTAGTCCTTTCTCTTCTAGAATTTGGAATAGTGAGAATTTGTCTATCGAATCGTATTCCTTTTTGAAGTCTATAAATGTCCACCATCTATTATGGTGTATTTATTATACTTTTTCTGTCGGAAAAGAGCCAACAGCAGTGACAAACATTTTTTACTGTGAGGTGAATAAATTAGCCAAGATCGTAAAATACGCCTCTTTATAATGTTATCATCAATTAAATTAAAAAAAATCATCTTTAGTTACTGGTTGTCAGGCTCCATATTCCAAAATTTGTATCGTTAAGCCCGGTGTTATAGTAATATCTTTAAATGGATATGGATCAGTAGGCCACTACAAATTGTCTTTAATATTGTATTTATTTGAATATTGTAAAACGTACTCTTCATTCTCTTCATTGAAATAATCAGCTTGTTCATCGGGTTTGTTTTCTATAGTGTCATCGGCACAAATTCTGTATTAATTATCAATATTACTTTTTTCTTTCTGATGTTGTTCTACTTCTACCTTTATCAATTCGAATTCCATGAAGACTCACAAAGTTTAGTTTGTCTTATTTACTTATTTACTATCAAGTAAGGTGCCAAGTTAACTAATGCAAAGTCGATTATTATGGGCTGTTTGTAACTGATGCCATTTTTAAACATATCAATGAAAAAACAAATCTGTTTGCTTTACAGCAAAAATAAGTTTTCAACCGTTTATATAAATGTGCACCAACATACAAAAATGAAATAAAGCGCCGGTTCGGACTGCTTTTATAGATGGTATTGGTGAAACTCCTATCAAAGATTACTGCAGAAAGTAATCGATTTAAAATTCTGTTGAGTTTCTTGCATTTCACTGATAATGCAATAGTTGTTGCATCTGATCATTTTTCAAAAGTCCAATTCATTCCCAGTTAATAAAGATCAAAAAAATCGACGAGTCGCTAATCCCATTCCGCGAATGAATCATATTATAAATAATCTATAATCAATAACTATTTCCACTTTATTCAACATATTCCATAAAAAAAAGATTTTTGCAAGAACATTTTACAGCTAAAACGTTTATTATTAATTTGTGAAGAAACCGTGCTCAATTGAATGGGAGCTTATAAAAATAAAAAAATTTATATATCTCACTAATAATCCCCCCAATACAAAACGGTTCATATGTACAACTATGTATCAATATTTTTTTTATCACTCATACACAATAGTACTATCTTGGTGCACGTTTTTTAGTGCGATAAATTGTCAGTATTAGTTGTATTTTACATAACTTGAATAACGCACGCAAATATTCAATATCGCTAGGTTACAACAAAATAAACAAATAAATAAAAATAAAATGAATACAATCAAGACCTCGGTACGGACGTCACTTAAAAAATTGACGTGAAGTGTCAGAATTTTTTTCCATAACAAAATAAAAATTAAAGAAAACGTTTTAAAGTGAGTGTAAATTCTATGTTGATACCGGAGACTAAGTATAGTTCTTATGACGAATCCACCGGAGGCAATTGAAAAAGCAAATTCTTCATTTTTGATTCAATTTCTTTTGATAGCACCTGGATCCCAAACTTGTAAGATACCTCCTCTCGCATTAGTGAAAAAAAATATTGTTTGTAACACGGGCGAAATTATCAATTTAATATTATACAACTTTTCGCCCTAATTACAAAATCTACTAAACTATTCACTATTGTTTGAGTTAGTTTCTTAGATACAGTTGTTATACAAAAGAGTTATGAATTTAGATTTATTATAAAAAATATTGTTTGAATTGGTGAGTGATTTTCGGTGGTCTACTGTGCAAGAATTTACATTGTTCTGTGTGGAGTGTATGTTTAAGCGGGTGTGAAGTAGCAAGGAGACAAGTAGTAAGGCGCAGTGGCGGTGTCGACACGCGATCTTGACAAATGTTCGCTCGAGGAAGTCATAATTGACCCCCTGGCATACACTGTGTATTATTACACCGGCTTAATTACCCATTTAAAATTGAAACTGTTAGATGCTGCAAAATGTCACTAGAAAACTTATAATTACTATTATAAATACGATTTATTTAGTTTTTGTAATTTGAAATTTAGTTTTTGTTATTTTGAAAGTTATATGAGAATAAATGGAAGTTAAGAAAATTTTATTTATTAAAAAAAAAGTTCCTTCTTGCTTTTTAATTTTAATAACATTTTACATCTTAAATATTAAGAAATATTGTATTAATTGTATAATTAATATAAGAAATGTTGATTTATTTGAATATTTATTATTTCCTAAAACAATACTAACAATCATAAATATATTAATATTATAATGTTTGCTTTTTCAATTTCAAAACAATTTGAAATTCATGGAAAATCACTTAAAAACTATTGAAACAAATTTAATAATAAATATAATTAAATAATAAATAAATTTAATAATAATAACTAATTTGTTGTAATAATTTGTAAAGCGATTTGCTTTGAATTTTCAATTAATAAAAAAAGGTAATTTTTTAAATTACGTCAAGTTTTTTATTATAAACAAAATGTGATATGATGCTATTAAAAATAGAATATTATAAAATAATATAGGGGGTAGATATATATTTTTGAAATTATATTCCTTCAAGTAATCATTTCGTTAATTTAATCAAATAAGATGCCAGCAAAAAATAATTAAACTTGCATTTTACTTTGACAATTCTACATATTGGAATATTTATTTTATCTAAATTACTTACAAGGACAATTTTAAAATAGTAAATAAACGTAAATTCTAAAATATGTAGAATAGGATACTTTCGTTCTAAATTATAATGAAATTAGATGTAAAATTTGCATATTAAAGTATATAAATATTTTTAAGAAAATAATTGTGTATTGTGTTATTATTATTAATTGTGTATAATTATAAAATATCCTTCGAAGAAATTAATAATTTTTACCAATGAAAGAAAATTTTAATAAATAACTTACTTTTTTAATAAAAAAGTATTAAAGTAGTATTAAAGTAGTAGTAGTAGAAAAGTATTAAAGTAGTAGAATAATTTACTTTTTTGGGAGCAAATAAATACCAATTGATAATCTAAAATGTTTCTATATAATTTATTTAAAGTTTATATACTAGATTAAAAGACAATATTATTATATTATAAGTATTTTATTTAGAGTTGTTTAGGTTGTACAAGGTACATAAAGTAACTTTTACTCCGAATAGCATAAGCTGTTTTATTTTGAAACGTGAAAAGTAAATCAAATTAATGTTATTTTAACCATGAAATACCGAAGTACATATTAAAGCATGTCAAAAATTCAAAGATAAAATGCTAAATTCTAGTTACATAAAAGAAGTTCTAAAGAAAAGTAGTATATAAATAATTGAGCCAAATAATATAGTTTACAGATCACAGACGTGTTTTGTTTGGGGTGAATTCTCCAACACTATAAAACGCTTTGTCAGTTAAAATATCCTTCAACTTTCTTCTAAAAGCTTTGGGGGTTTCGTACTGTTAAGACCCAACAATTGTGTTTCATTGTGGTCTCAAAACCATCTCTATTTTACATAGTTTTAAAATATATTTAAGAAAATAAATATCGTATGTTAAGACCCAACAACTTTTATTTGTTGTGATCGTAAACCATTTTTAATTTACACAGTTTTTATATATTTTTTACGATGATAAATAGTTTATCGTCTATAGTTATCTAAGACCCTTCAAGGCGGACAGTGTTGTTCAACCCAACAGCTTCAAATAGAATTTTTAAGTCCAACAATCTTTGTTTGTTGTGGATTAAACCAAGTAGATTGAAAATTTGTTTTAAAATCCATCTGAGTTTGTTTATTTTTAAATGTATTAAGACTTGCATTTCGGGTTGGAATTTTAAGTATCAATAAGGAGAGGTAATTGGAATTCCCTGCTTTGGAAAATATACAATTACAACCAGTTCAAATGTAACATTCTAAGTAAGAAAGATTTCAACTCCGCCAGTGCGCGTCCTTATAAGTACATTTAGAAATAAATTAATAGTCATCGAAGTATACAATTTTTATTTCCCAAAAACATTCAATTCCAGTGCCGATCGCATATAAATCTTACGATTCACTTTATTTACAGTTGTCTCTGTCGTGATATTCCATGAGGAATTCTTCGAAGTTAATTCCTAGAAACTGTGTATTTTTGCTCTGGACAACTCGTCTTTCCCAATTGCCAAGCATAGTTTTTCTGCAGACCTCTTTCTACGGACTTTTTTAAATTAAAATTATATATTTAGACTTTTTTTGTATTTAAGAACAAATTATTTGCGCAGAACCAATTGCACACTTTTAGCATCAGGGCATTCGATTCGACTTCAGTATCGGTTATTGAGTCATGAGAAATTTGCGTGATCCCCATATTGGATGCATTGTTTTCCACTTATGTAATAAATGAGGTCAGCTGTGTATAGAGAGAAAAGATTCGAGGCAAGCTGCCACGCTGCCCTGTGGAACACCGATATTAATATAGGCAGGTTCCGATGTGAGATCCATTTTAACACAGCATTGTCTGTTAGGGTTTTATGATTGAGCCCACCTTTCCCCTGTTACCATAATTGTGTAACTTGTCCAACAGTATCCCATGTGACACGCAGTCGAATGCCTTCGACAGGTCGCAAAAGATCCCGACCGGAGATTTTCCTTCGTCTCATTATGGTCCTTATTATAGAACGAAAGATTGGCCGACGCAGTTAATTTATTTGTTCTAAATCCATGTTGTTCTTGTGGGAGTATGTTGTATTTAGTGATCAATAGGGTAGTGTCCACTAAGAATAAATCGAATGAATGACAGTTTCTAATGATTAATCATTGCTTATAGATAACCAAAAACAACATTATTTAATAAAAAAATTAAGATTATTAATATTTTTACAAAATAAAGTCGGCTAATGTAGGCATTCTGTCACGTGACAGTGAACACCTATCAAAAAGCGCAACGTCACGTCATGCAAAATACGATTGGTGTTGTTGACATTTTCGTTGAACAGAGTAGCAGAGGAGTGAGAAATTTCACGTTTTAACATTTTTCTTGTCGAATTGATACAATTGTTCTTAACTACATCTTGAGAAACAAGTACAGTTCTCTATTCTCTATGGTAATAGTTTGCCAAAAATTGGTGTAGTTATGTTTGGACAATTTTCGCGCCAAACAATGAGTTTTTTTCATCTGAATTCAGCAATGTTAAAACCTTGATGTAAGTATAGACAAGTATAAAATGTATATTATTAGCTTAAATAGAATTATTTCACTACTGTAGATAACAACCGTTTATTTTTGTGGTTTATTAGTTTTGTACGGCTGACACAAATTATGTTAAAAATAAAGAAGTAGAAATATTAAGTGTGCCATTCAATCTTGAATATGTTTAAAATATGATCAATGATAAGTTAATAAACTCTTGGAAAAATAATGTATATTCATTAATATATCAGAGTGTAGAACTATATCAATATATTTTAAATTAAAAACAATCTAAAGGTTTAACTTGTTTTTTGTATTAAACAATCTTCAAAATTAACCAAACCACAAGCTATGATTAATATGCCGTCCAGTATTTCTACAAATATTAAATTGACACATGCATGTGGTTTAAGCAAATATAATTGATGTATAACTCTCTCTCTACAAGTATTCTTAAGCTGGCTATTTGATTTGTTAGCTTCGCTTCACTTTTAGTCATTTTCACTCCTGTTTTAACACTCGAGAGGTCTTATTAGCGTAACACTTGACTTTTGCAAATATTTTTCACGTGTTTAAATCTTTTTCTACTTTTTTCATATATTTTCATTGTTAGCAATGTATATAAATAACTTGCTTGGCGTTTTTATTCATGTGCTTTTGCACTCTACACAGTACAAGTACTGTATAGTACAAGTACTGTGTATATGAGAAATTGCTGTTTTATTAAAGAAAACAAAATAGCAAGTACTGTCTTACACAAACACCATTATTTTGATTGGTTTCGTACTAAGTGACGTCATTCGAGACGCCATGAAAGTACTGAGCGTAACTTTCAATAGGTTTTTTAAAACGCTAAATAATTTTAAAATAGTTAATAGAAATGATGGATTTTTTTTAAATAAAATATGTTTTTGTAGTAAGTAGGTTTTAAGTTACAGTATTAATAATTTTTTGTATTATATAATAATATATATTTTATAATAATTGTATTAGTTTTCGCTTTATGCTGTATTCAAGAATTTTTGCTTCTACGGATACTAAGGATATTGGTCGATAGATGACCAGTTCTGTTTTGCCTCTTTTTTTTGGCTACTGGCATAACTACAAATCATTTGGGAATAGCTGGATATATCTCGTTGTTAAATAAACAATTTACTAACTCAGTAATAAAGAAAACTAGAATATCGCTAAATTCTTTTATAATATGACATGGGAATAAATCTGCTCCAAAATTAGATTTATTCTTCAGTTAATGAAGAATTTCGGACATTTTCGCGACTGTGTAGTTTTCAAAATACATGGATTTGTCGTTGAACCAGCAATGATCATTATTAATAACCGCCGGTGGAATATCTCTTATTTTTAGTGCATTTTTTAAGAAATTATTTAAGGCATCTACTATTTGCTTCGGATTTTCTATATCGCACTCATTTAACCTAATTTTCCAGTTAACTTTAGTATTGGTTTTATAATTCAATTAATTATTCACTAAATTAATCATTTTGCATATAAAACAAATATCGAACATTTACATAAACTATTATTTTAAATATAGATATGAAGTAAATTTGTGAAACGATAGCCTGTGAGGTGAATACTGTACTTTTTTGCGGAATAAAAGTGATTACTTTTATGCGTTTACCGCCGCGAGAGTTCATCATTTTGATGGTAAAGCAAAAAGTTTATGATGTTAGGTAAAAAAAATATTTCTTATCGTTTTTAATTCATTAAATTTAGGAACTAAAGTCCATATTTTTTTACCAAAAACTTTTACCAAAAAATTGAGATTGCAAATTAAATTATTTAGGAATGCGTTCAAGTATTACGTAAGAAAACTTTCGATGATTTTTGAACCCCATCGCCCCTGTATAAACAAAAATAACAAAATCGTGAGAGGGGATCCTCTACGCCAAACGATAAGCCGTAAGGCTTTTTTACGGTTTTTTAATAATTCGTTTCTGATTGAAAATATGAAAAGAAATTTGGCTTATCCATAATATTACGAATATTATCTCGAAAACATTTTCATTATTTTTTATTTTTTTTTTATTTTACGTAAGATTTATAATATAAACCTGCCCCGTTATAAGATGTAAGAAGCAGTAGGAAGCAGTAGTACATAAAGTGTTTTTTTACCCGGGAGTTACAGAGAGATAGTTGAATGATAAGAGATAAATGCAGGATCAACAGGTTATGAGGGGTCTAGTCGTATGGTGATTCGTGGAGTCATTTGAGTAGATGTCTGCGGGATGGTTGGTAGGGTCACGTCTGATGCATCTCTTTGTTGTTTTAAATAGTTGTTTAAATAGTCAGTATTATTGGTCAGTAAGGGTCTGCAGTGAGTTTCTAACGGTTAAACCAAATTAGGGTTCTGTGGGTGAGGGCTTGAAGTTCGTCCGTCGTTTTATTTTTGAGGGTTTTTGGGTCGTTTTGAACAGGAACACGACATGCCACACGCTGTCAAAGACATGCCACACGCTGTCAAAGGCTTTGTTCACGTCTGGAAATAGGGCAGCAGATTGATCTTTACGGAGGTATGCGGTTTGTAGGTTATTGATGAGGATATATAGGGTGTGGATGGTAGAGTAAGAAGACTTGCGTCGAAATTGATATGACAAAATAGAGTTCTTGAGCAAATTCCATAATCTATTTGTGAGGATCTCTTCTAGGATTTTGCCAAGGACTTGAAGAAGGGTAATGGTGCGGTAACTATTTAGCACGGAATGGTTTTCATGAGGTTTTGGGGAGGTGATAATTATACCTTTCTTCAACATTTAGTAAAGGATCTTTTGTATAGGCAGACGTTGAACAGTTTAGTTATGTGAGGATGGATATCATCGGTGAGGATTTTTTATCTAGGTCGGGGCCGGGTGCACTATTTTTGTCATGGAAAAGGGCAGGTAGATTATTTCGTGCAGGACTGTGTTGTCATGTTAAAAATTCATTCATTGAACCATGAGTTTACTACTCGGTCGAAGTCACGTTTGTCAGTGAGAGGGGCCAAATGAATCTTTAAAGTGTTAGGAAGAGAGGGACGCTTTTTCGGAGTCAAAGGAGTACTTTTAATTACTACAGGAGATGTCGGAGATATAGAATCATGGGCGGTATTTAGTGATCTTTTTAATTTTGTCCCAGTATGTTCGTCCTGCGTCGTTTTCTATTTCTTGACAGACTTGCCACATATTAGTTCGAAACTGTCTGGGACTATGGATCTGGGACTATGGACACATTATTTGGACGAACACTCGAAATTCCCGAGAGATCCGCAATGAGAACAATCACAAGAATTCGTCATGAAAACAACCCTCTACACAATCCCTACAATTACTTATATACGAAAGAACTAAAATCACTCCAATCCTTGACAGAATTGACATACTACGACAACAGTTTAAAGACAGAGACATAGATAAATAACATAATACTATATAAATAACTTGAACAGGTCAAAAACAGAGACAGATAAATAACAGAGTAGTAGATAAATAACTTGAACACCTCGTTCATGACTGGCGAGGTTACGTTTCAATTTGACGCTTGTGTAGGAAGATATGTAGCGGCAACGAGCCGTTCCATTTTTAGTGTTGCGAGGGCATTACAGTAATTACCCAAATGTTTTCGGACGAATTTCCGAAAATATTTTATTAGGGTCAATAGTGTAATCCTCGGGAAGGTTACCACAAGATGTTTTTCTCGAGAATCGGTAATCGCCAAAGCGACAAATAGCCGAATATAGAAAAATAATCACCCCCAGATGAAGGACCAGTATACCTGGACATAATATAAATACCTGGGCCTCCGAATAAACAGCACAGTCAGCAAGTCGACTCAGTTCAGTCCATACAGTGAGGCGCAACCAAACAACGAGTCCAGTTCAGTCCATCCGGTGGACTCATACAGACCAGTGGAGACAGTCAGGGAAGTGGACCAGTCGGACTAGCAGTCTATGTATGTCAGATCTATGTATGTCTTTATTTAGTCTATTCATTTTAGGTTTTAATGAACTGTCTGCAGTGTATTCGGTATAGTGATCGTTTTTGTTTGATTTAATTTGAAGTAGTTGAGGCAGAGTTGCTTTGTAAAAATTGGTTTTGCATTTGATGGAGTGTTTATTAAAGTCAGGAGGGTCTGGAATTCGTCAACGTTGTTTGGGGAAAGGTTGTTGGAGTCTATGGTGTTTATATAGGATAAGATTTGGAGCTGACTGTAGGGATGTTCGTAAGGTTGAGATTAATTGTGATAGGATGACTAACCGTGGGAGGGATGTGGTTAAGGATGAGAGAGAATGAGATTATCTAAAAATGTTCAATATTAATAAAAAATCAATTTTGGTTTGCAACGAAACATTAAAAAATAGCGATTACGTATGGAATATTTCCATTTTTTCTGCATTCATTATTATAAATATTATAATTGAGAAATAAAATAAACTTTTTATTATTATCAAATTCAATTTATTTATAAATGAAATTGACAAAAAGAAATGTATTTTGCGTGACCGCTTGGGGTGTATACATTTTGAATGAAATTAAAATAATTGAAAATTTATTACAATTATTTTATAAAAAATATTATATCTATATCATTGTATATTGTATAACAAATTATAGGTGCATATTCCTGCCCTAGATATTTTAAAAACATGTAAGATTGCATAAAACTAAATGTTTGGATCTGCCCGAAGAGAATTCACATAATCATAATCGCAAACACAATTTTCTTCCTGTTTTTCCTTCCCAATTTTCTTCGCCGCTTATTAAAAAAGTGTATAAATTAAAACCAAGAATTCTGCTTGCCCATACACTCTCATAAATAAGAAGCAATTCCAAACAAACAAATGAAATTACTCTAATTCTATTTTTACGAAACAGAAAAAAGTATCAATTACTTTCACCGGTGTTGTCTTACCTGGCTAGGTAATTGATTGGTAAGCATGTTGCTTTGCTCGATAACTTTTTAGCCGTAATGGAGTTAAGTCTAAACTAAAACATTGGAGAGAATAGTTTTTAATTATGTTTTTATCAATCGCCGGAGGATATTTAAGTTGTTGGTTAAGTGGGTGGGTTCGTCCAAGACCTGCTTTAATTGATATTCAGGCCGGTTTCTCTTGTCTCTCTTTATATTCGGCTACCCTCAAACTCTACATGTTTTAACTACAAACAACCCTTATGCCAAATAATATAGGTAAACATTTTTGCTCTAAATAATTTATTAGAAATGATGGATGGGAATCGAATTCAATAAAATAATATACCGCTTTGTTTTTGGGATTAGGTTACAAAATAAAATATTTTAGTTCAATTGCATTAAATATATCTTTCTATTTAGTCTTTCTTATTTTAGTTTTCCTTTTAATAATGGAAAAATATAGAAACCTAAGTAATAAACCTTATTTATAACTTTCACGTAGCACACGTATCCTTTTTTGTTTCTTTGTATTTCCACCAAGTGACATTTATTTACAGACACGTACAAAAAATCAGAAAAATATTAAATTTTAATAGTTATTAGAAGAGAACTAGTTGGGCTGATAAATAGTCTTCCTAGTTTTATTTAAGTAATGTTTCATTATCTCTGTAGTATTTTTCAAGACTTGTCTATCTAGTTTTCGTTATATACTGTTTTCTGTGTAGTCTTATCTGCCAACTCTTCCTACTCAATTCTTGTCTATTCTAGCATGTTTAGTCTTGTCTTTAAAGTCAATATATCTTAATCAGTCTTAATATTTGACTCATTCAATACTGTGTTAACGATTAGCGAAATTAGTAATCCAAGTTCCAATAAATGTATAGATAATATTGCTGTGTATCACAGGCATGAGATATATAGCTGAGGCCTTATACTACGACATATCAGACCATCTTGCGCTACGCATAATTTTTAAATTGGATGTTATACAAACACTTTTAGATCTTGCAGATACTTTACTGTTGAAAATATGATAAAATTTTATTTAAGGAAAACCTCGCCGCAGAAACTTGGGAGGAAGTGAATTATAATACTCAAGTAGACATACAATGTAAATATTTCTTAACAACTGTCAAATCACATTTTAATTAATGTTTCGCATTTTCATAAACTAATAGGAGTAATAAACAATTAAAAAGAAAAATGTTCTAGAATGAAACTCTGGAGAAAATAAAAAGTAGACATACAATGTAAATATTTCTTAACAACTGTCAAATCACATTTTAATTAATGTTTCGCATTTTCATAAACTAATAGGAGTAATAAACAATTAAAAAGAAAAATGTTCTAGAATGAAACTCTGGAGAAAATAAAGAAAAGAGCGGATATGTTAAGAGTGGCTATACATTTTATCACGATCTATAATAGAACGAGAAGGAAATATATTAGTGTCTTAAAGCAACATAAAATGATGTTCTACCAAAAGAAAATCCAAGGATCTGAACCGAAAGGAAATCCAAGAAAATCAAGGACGAATATCCCCTCAGGGAACTCAGAAACAATTTTTATGTTGATAGACCCATAGCAATGACTGAGCAAAATTTTTGAATGAAGACAAACTCAAAATGAAGAAGAAGAGATTTTTTTTGTGTGAGGGTCGTTTGGCTGCAAAGCCTTTCTGCACTGCAGCCAACTTGATCTATTGTGCTTGACCCTATTTCAATTACTCTCCCAGAAATTCAACTTCCTGATCGAAGTCTAAGGTATTCCTGAGAGGCTTGCTACTCAGCTCCGAGGTGGTCATTCTTGCGACCACAAAGTGGGCAAGCCTTATGTGTGCTAGCGCTACACAAGTACACAGCCTTACGTGGGCCTTTGTAAGCCCACAAGTTGGCTCCAGGCCAAATAAAGGAGACTTAACCCCGCTTTTGGTGAGTGCGTCGGCTATTTCGTTCCCATATATGCCCTTGTGATCCGGTGACTACATTAGCGTGAGTCTGTTACCTTTAACCAGTTGCTTCAGGGTTTGTTTACAGTTCCAGGTTAACTTGGAAATAAAGTTGTGGACTTTTAAATTTCTTAGAGCTAACTGGCTGTCTGTTAGGAAGTAGATTTGCACTGCTTTAAGACGTTTCTTTAGGCAGATTTGTGCGCATATTTCAATGGCTATAATTTCAGCCTGTAGTACCGTGGGAGCCTGATCCAATGCTGTGGACTCCCTGTGACTCCGGCTGTATATGCCAATTCCTGTACCCTTAGCAGTTTATGATGCGTCGGTGTACCACATGCACGCTATGTCTTTCAGATGTTCGATTCTTTTAACACTGCTTCGAACACTAATTAGGTCATTAATGACCACTTCAACGGTTGTGTCAAAGTCGTATTCTGTAGACATTGTGTCCCAGGGATTCTTCAGAAATTCCTTTCCGATGTGATCCTTTATTTTCATGTATCTCATGTATCTCAAAAAACTCGAAAAGTACTGGAATTGACGAAATCTTATAATGCATTTGAACACGGACTATTTACGAAAGCTCTAAAGGTCCGGAAAATTACTCCCATTTTTAAAAAAGGTAACAAAACCGATTTGAACTACTCGCCAATCAGCCTACTACCGCCTTTTGCAATTTTGGAGAAATTGATGAATAAATAATATACACAATTTATTAGCCCGCACCAACGACAGAATATCGACACGTCTTGCTTCCATGTTTTTGAAGAAACCATGCAACTGCTAGAAGCACATGGTATGTCATGCGGTATATTCTTTGACTTATCAGAGGCTATGATACAGTAAACCAATCTATATTAATATCGAAACTACACAGATATGGAATCAGGGAAGTAACATCAGAACTTCTTGCCCAGTATCTCAAAAATTGAAAGCAAATAACACAAATGCTGACACCAGTAGATAATATCACATCCACACCCAGTATGTGAACGTGGAGAAAACTACTAAGGATACCTTTAACAGCGCATAGAACCAATGTATCTATACTAAAAGAACTCGACATTGACATAAGACTATCAACCGTCAACAATCGACGAATACTTAAATATTTTGGACACGTCAATCGTGGAATGGGTAACAATCTCGAAAAACTGGTCGTCCAAAGGAAAATTGAAGGTACGCGACCTCGGGGGCTCTCTCCAAACCGCTAGATCGACCAGGTGCAAGATATAACTGTTACACCACTACAAGAAAACATAAGAACGGCGGCAGACAGGGGTAAATGTAGGAAGATCGCTCCGCTATGACATAATAAAACGCCAGCATGGGATCAAGACAATTCAGACATAAATTAAACGACTAGAGAGAAAACTACGGAAAAAGGGTCTTCAAGAATTCCAAGATCAATGACCTCTTGCAGTAAGCCCGATGGAATGTTGAAGCACTCGCTTGCAATTGTCAATAGATTCACATCCAACTTGAGTAGTGTCTTTAAAAAGTGTTCTACTGCCAACTCCAACATTGATTGTGTTAACTGTGATAACAACGTCTGAGAATATGTGATAACTTCTGTGACAGAGTAATATACCTATTTTCCACAGCTTTCCAACCGACGCCTAACCGAGCAAATTTTACAGTGGGTGCTGACCAAATACCTTGGTTGTATAGCGAGGTTGTATATCTTGTTTAAGTCCATTACATCATTTCTATAACATAATGATGAGATCTTAATAATAATTTATATAAACAAACTACACCAAACCCGGACTCGCTGCCCCCGCTGAAGCTGGCCAGATTATTAAACTTCTTAAGAATAATAAGGCGGCTGAAGAGAACATTCGGGACATCTGGGAAACAGAGAAATTACCACCCGATTGGAAATCCGCTCTGTTCCATCCGCTTCACAATATGGGAGATTTTACTAATCTAAACAACTACCGTGGAATTTCTCTCGTCCCGGTAACATACAAGATTCACTCGAAGGCGTTAAAAACAAGGGCAGAAAATCAGCGGGATAGTCAACTGAGAGAATACCAGGGGGGCTTCAGAAAGACCCGATCCTGTGTTGAACAGATCCTCAATATTAAGACTGTACTTGCATACTCCAAGATGGGAAACCGCAAGGTGGTCGTCACTTTTGTTGATTTTAGGAAGGCCTACAATTTCATTGATAGAGAAACGCTTAACAAGGTACTCCATGAACTAGGGCTAGACAACGAAACCCGCAGACATCCTAGAAACCTTGACCAACACCCATTCCAAGGTTAAATTTAGAGGCGAGATTTAAGAAAGCTTCGAAATGAAAACTGGAGTGAGACAAAGAGATGGACTTCAACTGTCTTTAACTGTGTCCTTGAAAAGGTTATGAGAGAATGGCGCAAGGAACTGGACAATTAGGGTGCTCAGAGTGGTATCTACCTGGGACGTAAAAACGATGGACTGGTTGTAGATTGCCTGGCCTTTGCTGATGACGTGGCACTGTTTGCTGATTCTCTTGAGATAGCAACAATGAAGGTAAACTGCCTCAGAAAACAGGCTGCCAGAGTGGGTCTTCAATTGTCGCTGGAGAAAACAGAATTGAACCCACTTTTCAGAAAGAGCATCATTATCCAAGAGAGTCAACAAGTTAGAACTAGCCTATCGGCTGACTAAGAACACTTACAATAAGAAATGCCTGTATGCCATGGAGTGTCTTTCCTTGAACCGAAAGGGTCTAATAGAGGAAATGGAAATCAGAGAGAGGAGAATCCTCAGGAAGATTCTAGGCCCAGTAAAGGAAGATGAGCTCTACGAACTCTATAAGAACTACGAAAAGAGATGCTCTCTGACTGTGCAAGGAAAAGAAGGGTAGCTTTCTATGATCACGTTGCAAGATTGCCTTAAAACCGACTAACTAACCGTCTGTTCACCTTCTGGCAAAACATATTTAAGAACTGGGAATAGCAGATCTCAAAAACAGACAGTCTGTGAGACGCACCCTGAAGGAAGTCCGTGGATTTCAGGAAAAACCTCGAAGGAAAGATACCCCCTGGACAGAAGAGAGATAGGAGTTATAGCGGCAGAAGATGCGACAATACTGGGCAAAGGTCAAAGCCCAACAGTTGAACAAGCGCGATCCAAAGTAGGCCTATTCGAAAGAAGAAGAAGAAGTTTGACGAAATCATAAAAAAACAGCCAAGGTGAGAGTCACCCAATGGGCACTAACGACATTTCAATTATCTGCTACGGAGACGATGCAGCGATCATCGCCGACTGTGAGGACAACCTCTAAAAATTACACATGTTTCAGGAGACAGAAAAACAATAAACATTGCCATATCTACACATAAAACGATATGCATTACAATATCAAAGGTCGCAATGCGATGCAAATTAGATGCAGATGGACAAATCATTCAAGTGATGAAATTCAACTACCTTTTGAAATTCAAAAACCTATCTGGGGGTCGAGATATCGGCTTTTGGGGATATAGAAACAGACGTCAGACTGCAATCCATGAAAGCATCAAGAATTGCTGGATGCCTGAACGGGGTCATCTTTAAAAACAAATACCTCACACAAAGATCAACAATAATGAAAGATCAACAATACAACATTAATGGACAGGATGAGGAGCACGGAGCTAAGGCAAATGTCCGACGTACAACCCATAAACTACTGGGAAGAAGAACGAAAAAAAATGTGGCACAGCCACGTGGGCCGGATGGACAACACCAGACTGGTCCGAATAGCACGGGATAATTAGCCAAGAGTCAAAAGAAGCCCAGGGAGACAAAGAAAGCGGTGGAGCGACAATAGGCCCCACCTTGACCGACCATAGTGATGGATGAACAGGCAGGCCTGCCTAGAATGTGAGAAAGAATAATAAGATATTAACAATTAAAAAGAAAAATCTTCTTGAATTAAATTGTTGAGAAAATAAAGAAAATGGTGGATCTGTTAAACATTTTATCCCGATCGAATTGTGATCTTAAACGCATCTATAATCGAACGAGGAAAGGAAATATATTAGTATCTTAAAGCTGCATAAAAAGATGTTCTACCAAAAGAAAATCCAAGGATCTGACAACAAAATAAAGGCTACGTGGGAAGCAGTAAAGAGATTACCCAACTGAAAACTCAACGACAACCAATAAATAATGAACTAGGGTCGAATATCTCCCCAGAGAACTTAAACAATTTTTATATTGATAGGTCTATAGAAATGACTGAGCATTTTTCGACAAATTTCCGTATGAATACAAACTCCATAATAATCCGCATACAATATTTTTAAAACCCATCAGAAGAAGAGATACTCGAGACCATAAAATACCTGAAAGCTCAAAAAGTATTGAAATTGACGAAATCTCAACAGCATCAGCCAGATTTTCTACAACTGAAGTAACAGAACCGCTGACCCATATTATAAATAATGCATTTGAACACGTTTTTCCAAAAGCTCTAAGGATCTCGAAAGTTAGTCGCATTTTTAGAAAGGGTAACAAAACTGATATGAACTTCAGACCAACCCCCCTATTATCGCCTCTTGCAAAATTTTTGGAAAAATTGTTCTGTAAGAGGCTACTGCCTTTAATAAATAAATTATTAGCCGGCATCAACACGGGTTCATTAAAGACAAGAATATCAATACGACATGTTTTCAAAATATATTTCATGCGGTGTATTTATTATTATTATTACGATGTACTAAACCAGTAATGAGCCTTAACTGATCTAAAAAGGGGTAAAAAAAACAAATAATCTATTGAAATTTTTTTAAAAACTTAGTTTTTCTCGAGATTTCTTTACCATCAGATCGAGCAAAAAATGAGGTTATTTATTATAAGTTTTACAACGTTTCGCTGTAGGTGCGTTTTAACATTTCTTCACATTTTTTGCGAAATCTCCTTTCCTCCTGCACGGCGAAACGGGAAAATATAATTTTCCGGCGTAGGACAGAATGGGCTTTTCATCAGTGTCAGTTCCACAAAGTCCCACAAAGTGTCCTCCAGGTACGAACAACTTAAATCCGCTTTTAGGGCGATTGGACGATTGGACGAGCAAGCGGTTCGATTTTTATCGTGCATCCCCTGGCCGCGTCCCTGGCACATCTTTCGACATATGTCGGACAAGTATGCGACCGCCGGCGCCGGTTCGTCCGATGCAGCGGAAAGAAAATTTCGGTTCTACGTTTACATTTGTGGCCACGGTTCCTTTATTAGAAGGGCTCCAGGTCTGAAAATAGGTTGGTTCGATCCGGGAGGATTGCTCGCAAAGACTCCATATCAGCTTCATCGCGAAAAATCTGGAAAACCCGATTTCGTCCAACACGGGAATTGCGGAGATTCTAACTCTTCCGAAGCCGCCAGTTGGATCAACACACGGCTAGCGCCATTCGAATTGGCATAGTATTTAATCCCGGTTGCGTTTAAGATGACGTCGCGACGCCACAAAAACGCCACGACTTTTTTGAACGTCTAGGAAAACTCGCACAGAATCGCCAACTTAAACTATGCGATGACAATTCCACGGCATCGCGTTACGTCTTTTGCTGCCGTTGCGACGCTCGCGAAAACTCATTAAAGCCGTCCATATTTTTTCAACCCTCTGCTGAATGTTTTGGATTTTGCAGGGGATTGTAGAACGATCTTCTGTTTTTCCGCACCAACAATTAGACGTCGCAGAATCGCGTCGCGACGCCGAGTTATAACTCTTAATCTGCACAGAACTAAATATTATCGTCGATTTAGAGCAATACGATATCTTGTTTCTCGCATTCCAATATAACCGCCACGTGGACCCTGTCGAGGCGCACATTTTGGTATCGGCGTCGGGTCGCTGCGACCACGGAGTCGCCCGCCTAAACGTCTCGAAACTACACGCGTTCGATTCCCAACGGATGCTCACATCTTTTTTGCATTTCAGGATTCGCGATCCGAGCCCATCCACATCGATCCGCCAATCTTCAGAAAACTTCAGCTTTGTTTGCACGGTTTTTTGTTGTCCCCCATTTACGGTTCGAGGCAATGCCGCTCGCCGTTACACGTATTTACATGTACGCCTCGCGCCTTCCTGTGCGGCCCCCTTCACCCGGTGCGTCCGAAATAAAATCTGTAACCATCTCTTTGGCCCGGCGCGAGTGGTGTAGTGGTGACGCTCGTGGCCCCATGTTAGAGCGCTAACTGACGAGTATAGAGGTCCGAGTTCTATTCCCAGCGCCGGCCGCATTTGTTCCAGAAAGACAAATGTGAAAAATGGCAATTAGCGCAATTTACTATAACAACAGGTTTTCTGGGTCTAAGTGAATGTGATAGAATACAATAGGCTACCAATAGGCCGCAGTGTTCGAAGGTTCGGCAAACCCGGTAATCACATCGAACCAAACTTTAAAAAAAAAATCTCTTTGGCCGCCAATTTAGAGTCGAGTCGAGAGAGAATCACCGGCAAAAATTTTAGTGCGCAATGCGCAGAATAGATACGGAAATTTGAAAAACGGATCTGCATTTCAGTCGGGCCCCCCGTTCCGGAAATATTACCATAAATGTGCAGTATGCACTGTAAAAGTGGACCCCCGAGCTTGCAGCCTTCTGTGTTGAACATGTAGCGGCGGGCTCTCGGTTTTTGAACGCAGTTCGGTAGATTGAACCTTTATCTTTGCGGCAGTGTAGTTTTAGTCGGCGCCGCCATCGGGCGCCACGAAAGACGTCAAAATATTTCGACTCTTACAACATTAATACGTATTATATTAGAACTTTAACACGCCAGCAAACCACCAAGACGCGGTCTATTCAGAAAACCAACACCTTCACCGTGTAGCCCAGTCTTTTTTCTAGCTAGATTGCAAGTTTGACCACTATGCCACTTAAAGTCTCGACGGGGCGAAA
Organism: Phosphuga atrata; assembly: GCA_944588485.1. Classification (NCBI taxonomy): domain Eukaryota; kingdom Metazoa; phylum Arthropoda; class Insecta; order Coleoptera; family Silphidae; genus Phosphuga; species Phosphuga atrata. The sequence goes on along the minus strand of OX155894.1, from coordinate 18,038,521 downwards.
ACCTATAAAAAAACAAAAAATGGGATTTTCAAGATCGAGGGAAGAAACTCTAGACCCTTTAGGATAGAACGAACAGTTCGGCAAGGATGCGTCCTATCACCCTTACTATTCAACATATATGGCGAGTTTCTACTAATAGGAGCTGTGCAGAACTGAGAAGGCGGAATAGACATTGGCGGTAAAATAAACAACTTACGGTTTGCCGACGATACCACAATCATCGCACAAAACGAAGAAGAAATGACCGAACTTCTGGGAAGAGTCGAGAGAGATAGTTAAAAATTCGGACTTATGCTAAATCGCCAAAAATCCAAGCTGATAGTAGTAGATCGTGGCAACAGGAGAGAAAATCCACACAATATAATAAACGTAGAAAACGTCGACAACATAGTTGATTTAGGCTCCTGCATAAATAGTGACGGCAATACGTGCACGGCAATTAGAAAACGCATAACTCTTGCGAAAACAGCCATGACGAAACTAACCAAAATATGGAAAGATGACCACATCACGAAAGAAACAAAACGAAGGCTCATCAACACATTGGTGTTTCCAATTGCACTATACGGAGCCGAGGCATAGACTCGTAGAGAAGGCTGCTAAGGATGCATTCGATAGCGCATAGAAGTAAAGTATCTATACTAAAAGAACTCAACATTTACATAACATTATCAACCGTTATCAATTGAGGAATACTTCATCCATGAACTAAACGACTAGATAGAGTGTATACGCTATTTAATAGCATTATTGTGGATAGCGAGCTACTTTCTCTTGCATGTACCTGGTGAAAACGCTCGTAACTCCATAGTATTTAGTGGATCTGTGGTATACATTTTAATTGTCCTGTCCATCGTATGTCGCATATATCTAATACATATACACAAGCTTGACAAGGGCAAATAACGACCCTTAGATTTATTTTCATGTACTCTTGCACTATTTCGATCTTCGTGTTCTGATGTTTCTCCTTTCTTAATTTTTATTTTATTTCATTTTATTTTATTTTAGGTAATTATTTAACGTAGTAATAGTTACGTATTGTCAATTCAATTTAATGTACATAGATGCCCTTTTGGGCCTTGGTGCTCGCTGGGTTATTAAACTTTATTAAACTAGTCTAATCTTATCTCTCTAGTTTTGTCTGGTCAGTTTTGCCACCTTATCTATATACGTATCGTCTTGTGTCGTCTGTCTTTTTTTGTATATGTAGTAACTTCTGTCTAATCTGTTTTGTTTTTGTTTTCTTAGTGTTATCCACTTAGTTTTATGCATTCACTCGTGTTAACCTAGTCTTGCTTCTATTTGTTTCTGCCTAGGCTGTTTCCAATTATGTTTTATATATTAAATAATTTCTTTTTATGAAAAGAAAGATGTAATTAGGATTAGAATTTTGTTTCTAATTTTAAAGTCGACTTATGTTTTAATATTTCCTTAAAGTGCGTCGGGCTATATCATTAGTTATATGAAACGTCAGCTCGCCAGCGGCTTATCATAAATTAAATTTATTCATAATATACGCGTTTGGACAAAAACGGAAATTTTGTGTTTGGTATTCTACTTGTAGACCGAGACCTAGTCGAGAACTATTCCGAATACGATTCGAAAAGGTGTGGGTGTAAAGTTTTTGCATAATAATTGCGTTTTAAGTTCACACATCTAGTCGAAACTTTGTCCACTTTAGATTAAGTTTACTAAACATTTGCGAAATACAGAAAATAAGAAATAAAACAAAATATACTATTTGATATACTTAAGAATAAGAGTTATTTACTTTACTTCCAAATATTCTTTCAAAATATTCTTTCAAATTTATGAAATTAAGTTTTGATTTCATAAATTTGCTATTTAGAAAGTATGTTATAGTTTTATTTTCCTTAATAAGACTTTTTTTTATAAATTATATTTTGCTGATACCACAAGGGATAACTAACTTTAGTTTACTTAACCACTAACTTTTAACCACTAACTAACGAAAGAAAGGAAAACATTAATTGCTGCATAAGCGTAAAAAAACTCTTTCTTGATTTCCTTTTAAAACTAGTTATAGCGGATTGTTAAGACCCACAAAGATACTTTTCAAGGTGCGAAATTGTGTTTCAGATTTATCCCCATTTTTATCCCCAATTAAATAATAAAAATAGAAAACTTTTATCACCCCGGACGCCCGCACACAATCCCTCGTTATCCCATTCACTTGCAAACTTATCTACACAATTGCACACAATAATCTTAAATAAAATTTATCTGAAAATTATTTACTCAAAAATACGTAAATTTGTAACATTTTGTATAGCTATTAGAATTAACTCAAGTAATTAGGATTTAATTTAATTTTTATTTAAAATATTTTCTACTCGATTTAGAGAAACTTAATAAACTGAACAGATTATTATTATATATTAAACATTATTTGAGATATTTTAAAGGATTCTTGACCAACGAATAACCAAAAGCTTTATGCTGCTCTTTGAACTAAATATTATCTTCTCGTTTAATGATTGCGAGCGATAGAACAACACTTTTTCTGACTCCGTGAACGGCAAGGAAAGTACTTTTCCTGTAGCTGGTGAAGCATGAAAATTCTTTTATTTTAATGAAAGTTAATATTTTATTTTATCAAATAAACGCTACAATTATTAAATATTTTTTTGCAAATTAAAACTATTTCAATTCATAGAGGAACTAGTTAATATTAATTCAGTAATTTCTATAATTAAATGTAGCTATGAATACTATCCGAATTGATAGTAACAGATCGCTCATCACTGCTTTGGACATTTCCTTTCATTTCAGACGGCGTTCAAGACACTGAGTCTGACAAGTAGAGAAAAGTGATAAATTTTCCATTTGATTGTACGATAAGTTGTGAAATCTAAAACATTAATTTACCAAGTGAAGACAAATCTTTGCTACTACAGTGAAACTTGTCTAGGACAGAACCCGTAAAAGACGGAAACCTGCATTAAACGCAACTTTTTTGCTAACCCTTCATTTTCCCATTTAAAACAACCCGTGTAAAACGGAAAATAATTCTTAAGACGGAAACCGATTTGGTCAGATTTAATTAATATATTCAATAATATTCAAATCTCAATGCTGGAAGATTCGTCTACCAATAAGTATGTAAAGGGTAGAAGTTCTCCTAGTGTTCTTGCGTCGGTATCATCAGAGAAAACAGATTAACGAAAACCTAATAAACATTCTAAACCGTTTTTCAGTGTTGTCAGCTTAGTGGATTTTCCACTAAAACTGGTAGTTTCAACCCCCTTTTAGTGGCGAAATATTTATTTTTTAGTGGTTCAGTAGAATTCTGATTCAATTACTGAAATCGCGATCACTCTACCGCTCAGCCACTTACACATTTCTAGTCCGTCCGAATCCACAACACTGGTCCGTCTGAATGATATGGCATCAAACGAACCATTCCAACGAAAATAGTAGTTTACAATCTGAGATTAAAAAAAACACTTTCACACGATCTTGGACTGCTCATTTTCTGAAGGTATTGTCTCTGCTATAAAGAAGACACTTAAACGATTCGATTTCCTACTTGAAAATTTAATGGGCATTCGCACAGATAATGCTTCTGTGATAATTCTAATGAATAACAGGTCTTTACCAGATTGAAAGAAGAGGTACTACACCTGATTTTGGCGCGTTGCTTGTGCCATTCTTTGCAACTGGCTGTTTCAGCTGCTGCAAAGAATTTTTTACCGAGAAATTTTGAATTTTTAATTAGAGGAAGATATGATTAGTTTAGTCGCTCTTCTGCCAGACAATCTTTTTTTAAGGAATTAAACAAAACCATCAACACTGTACAAAAACCGCTAAAAATAGCAAGCATGCCACAAGGTGGTTGAGAAAAGAGTCCGCTCTATTGAATATACACGCAATGGCTAGAGCTAAAAACACATTTTTACGTAGCTACGGTGCATGAAAGGTATCACACGGTAGAGTTATTGCACTCTTTGTATTCTAATGAGATGAATTACGCATATATTTCATTTTTATATTAAAAAATGAGCAAAAATGAGTAGACAAACACCTAACCTAACCTAACCAACAGATATCTATTGATGGATCATAGAAACTGTCGACCAATACATATACTTAGGGCAGCGCTGTCCAACTTCTCTTAGCAGCGGGCCATTTTCTCTTTAGCAAATATTTCGCGGGCCGAAAATAAAAGTCAGTTCATCAACTCAAAAGTTATTTAATTTATACGAAAAAAATAAAGTCAAAGATAATAACATTTTTTTCGACAATAAGGTTTATATTTTTGCATAATAAATATTGCGTTATATTTATTGTTAAAATGAAATATCACATAGTAACGGACAAAACAAAATTATTCTTAAAAATAATACATAACAAGAAATAATAAAAACACAATAAAATTAGAATATTATCAAGCCTAAGCTATTTAATGGGAGCATTGTGGCCATAGTTGTTGAGCAACAATTTCTTTTATGTCATATCAATATTTGTTGGGGCAACTCTAATTATATTTTCAAGAGTGGGGTCATTCATTTTGTTTCTAAATTTTGATTTTATATATTTCATGTCGGAGTATGCACGCTCGCAGATATATGTACTTTAGAACATAGAAATGATTTGAAGTGCAAATCCCTGGGCATTTTGGACATTTGAAGGAAATAAATTGAAAAAACGTATTCACCACTTCCATTTTCTTCGGAAAAACAGAAAAAAAAAATCCATCGTTTTGATCAGAAAAAGCAGGTTTTCGGTTTTTACAAACCTCTTGGAATCTCACAATCCCAGCGAAATCATTTTATGCAAACTGGAACTAGACGGCAACGCGAGCAAATCGATGTATAACTTGTTTGGAAAGAATCATTTTTTCACTGCGAAATTCCGAATTCAAATTTTCGTAAAACTGGACTTCACAAGTCCGTATCTCGAGAACGGTTATAGATAATTAATGACATCGTTTAAAGGTTCGGCCGCTCATTTCCCTACGGATTCACTTAGATCTCTTTAAAAATATTAATTAGTTTCCCAGTTCTCTGCTCGGGCGACCAAATTTCGCTGGATTTTGCCAATTACATCAAGTCATATCTCGGGAACGGATGCGGCTAGCAAAATGCAATTTGTGTATTTACAACTAACAGGGAAAACTTCCAGGCACACTTTGAAACTTTCAATTCACTTGATAAATAATGATTTTTTTATATTTTCTCGCATTTTGTCCTAACTTTTGCACTAACCTACCTACCAATCGATTCAGTATCCCAAAGTTAGCCGCGAAAGCCTTAAATATTTTATGAAATCCAGGACGCAAGAAAATTCTCTATCGGCCCCTCTGGGGGTCGCGCCCCAGTGTTTGCGCACCACTGTTTTAGACAATAAAGTATATATTTACCAATAAAATGTCACATAAATGCATACAAAATTTTCCTATAAAATGTATTAATGAATAAATCTTATTTTATGCTATAGGGCTGTCTGAAATTTTATGCCAATTTTGTTATTTTAGAATTAAAAACTAAATTTGAATAAACTAAATGTATTACATACATGTGCATACATTGAGGTTCCGTCTCATACATTGAGACAAGTTTCACTGTACTAGATTATGAATCGGGTGCAGAAATCTTGATAAAAACACGAGATTTTGGTTTCTTCGTTCACAACATGATAAAACCTACATCAACAAACCCTAAATTACTGCTTTTTCGCTGCACGACTTTTTGCTGTTTTAAATCTTTTTCATCTAAAAATTGCTGTTTGCTCTACAAAGATTGGTGCCTTGATGTTTTAAATTAGATCTATTTAAATAGATAAAATAATTTCTTAAAGACTTTGTGTGTTTCAGAAAGACTTGTTCAGTTAGCACAAGAAATATAGACAAGTCGGAATTATAAAAACTTATTATTTTCTTATTTTTGCCTATACAGGACTTTGTACAGATATACAGACATGATTTTGTTCCCCACGGTCCCTGGACCGTGGAGAACAAAATCATTCAAAGTTTGCTTAGGTAATACTTAAATACCCCCTTGGTAAAATTTAGTTTGTTATTTGTTGACTATTTTCAAATTTGAAGGGTACAAGCAAAGAACAAGGAATGTTCTAATGAATAGATTCTGAGAAAAAAGCAATTTAATTTTAGAAGTAACAACAGTAACAAAGTAACTTTTACTTAGAAATAACAATGACTTATTATTAAGCATATTTATGTTAAAATCAGAGTTTTCATTTATTGACAACCATCTTACAAAAAGTACAAGACAAGGAATGTCCTTGGCGTCACAAACAAAAACAAGTATTGTCAAACTTAGCCATCAGCATCTTTGGTTTTTTGATCATATTTTAGTTTTTCATAAAATAATTGTGTTTCTCTTGCACAAAATGGCATAAGACTCATAAAATCTCTGTATATTACTTCAATTACGGACCAATTCTTATATGCAAAATCTGGAAGTTCGAACTCAATGTTAGTAACAGGATTACAACAATTACTTAGAATCTTCTTTTTCACCCAAGTGCCATTGTAATTTTCCCTGTGAAGTACCACAGGACCATGTTCTTTGGAAACCATAAATTCCTTTGCTTTTGAATTGGGATCTTACATTTCTTCATTAATTTTCCTGTGAGAAATTTTGACCATTCTCTTACGACTTCTCCTGTAGCAATTTTTATATCTTTTAAAGGTGACGGTTTTGTCCTTGAACTTTTAAGCAGTTCATATCAATGAAATGACAATTCCATTTTAGTTTAAAAATTAAACAACACCATATTCTTATCGTACTCAAGCCAGCCCTCTTATAGGAAAGGTTATTTTTAAGGAGTCGAGTAAATTTAATTCATGATTGATAGTATGTATGAACCTAAACATGGTATAATTTTTGTTTTGACCCCAAGAGGAAGCACAAAATATAACAAGATGCCTTACTGCTTTGTCCATGTGGTTAGTAATGACATCAACTAAAAACGAAACCACTTTATCAGATTCTTTCTTGGCATATGTTTAAGGATAGGATTAGGATAGGAATAAAAATAAGACAGATAGAGCCGGTGTGGTCTAGACTTTAGACCACAGAGCCGGTGTCAGAGACCCTATCAGTCATGAATTAAATTTACTAGACTCCTTAAAAATAACCTTTCCTATAAGAGGGCACAGCTGTCTTGAGAGCTGTCTAAACTCTAGAGGCAAGGCTCTACAAATCCAACGGTCGTGGGTTCGATCCTCACAACAAGTCAAATTTATCAGGCAATTTTCCGGCCAAGGTTTACTCAACCTTTGAAAAATGAGGAGCTGGGGATAAAACTGGCGTAATAATAGACGGCGTAGGAGCGTAGGGCCAGCCACCATATCTACAACTTAAAAAGTCCAGGCTGAGAAATAGCTACCCTTGCTTCGATATACCCCTATGACATGGAGATGCTAGGAGAAAGGGGCTATTATTATAATATAAAAATAAGACTGTCGAGTCCCCAGATTATGAGTATTGAATGTGTAGATAGATAATTGTCTCTTGTAATAAACATAATTTGTTGTTATATTTGGAGGAGAAATATTTTTTTGGAAGTCGATAGCTATTGCTAGAAAATCTATTTGATTCCTAGTTTGTTTTTTGGCTCTCCTTTTCCTTTCATAAAAAAACATGAGCTTTTGTTAGATGAAGTTTATTCAAAATTGATTGTTGTTTTAATTCATCAAGTTTCTTTTCTTTCTCAAGTACCATGGCCTTAGCTAAATAAGTTTCACAGGAGCTGCATGTATTCATTCTAGGATAGCCAAAAGCTATGTTAAATTTTGTGTTAAAAGTATGCCTGTCTGACTCGTACCAAATTAGTTTTTTATTTTCATTGTCTTCTAAAAACATCTTGTACATTTTATTTCTTGTCAAGTCTTCTGATAAGTTAATTTTCCTGCTGTCTTTTAAATTATAGTGACTCATTCTACCCTTGAAAGAATAATTATGATTAAAAACTGTTTCTTTTATTTCTGGTCCAATTTTTTGTGGTTTTCATGCCTCCCTCTAATCATGTACTGGAGCTTTACCTATTGTTTTCAAGCTTATTTGCAGATATTCCACCTTTCCCTTAGTAATAGCATCTAGTGAAATGAATGCTTTGAAACACACAGGCACATCTTTAATTTTATTTTTTTTCCTATTTAACACGCGCTCTATAGCCGTATGTAGCTCAATGAAAACTATCCTCACCTTTAAATTTTCTACTTCCTCTTTGTTGGATATTACAAACATTTATAAGCCCCGACAAATATATGTTCTGCTTACTTCCCAATGAATTGAAATATTGAATAATGTTTTTCAGTCTGAATATTTTCAGTCAAATTATCGAAACATTTGAGCCTTGAACAGTTACATGGTGCCGCTAGTTTTATGAGAAGAAAGGCGCAACTTTTTCACGACATCTTCAGTTCTACCGGTCTTATTTCTTTTCTTTGTCGATCTGTTAGTAAAACTGTTTTCATCAGTTTCTGAGTCAGAAAACATTTTTACAAATTTTAAAATAAAATTGCAACGCATACAAACAATGTAAGTACAGGAAGCAAACTCAAAGAACTCTTTGCCTCAAAATCACTAAAACACAACTGTCAATTTTTGGACTATTCTCCTTCTTTACCAGGATGTCATGGACATTCCCAGTTCTTTTCCCTTTGGGCATATATAAAAACATATACTTATGACGTTTTTTTGAGTATTTGTAAAAACTAGTCATTTGGTATGCAATTACCACATATATAGATTTGTTACCAGTATTTGTTTGCATGTAGCCTTTAATTGTTCTAAATATTATAGAAAACTGATGTTCAGATAAATCATAAAATATTTGTTTGGTATGAACGATTACAATTTTCTTTTAAAGAATCTAGTCATTGTTGTGTTTAGGGCTTCCAATCTCGGTATACCGAGATCCCGAAATACCGAGATCCCGCATGATTTCATTAGTCCCGTTCACTGCGGGAATAGAGTGCGCGTTGCGGGATCCCACAAGATTTGCGGGATTGAAAATTATTACGGGCACATCCTTTTCCATGAAGGATAGAGTAGCCTTTTTGGCGGTAAAAGATGGGCTTTGCGCGTTTTGAAGCGTTTTCGTAAATCAGCGGATTTACGTGAACGTTTTAAGAGTAAAGGACATGTACTTCCTACTTCTTCTAACACAATTTGAATGATGATCATAAATAGGGTCCGGACTAATATGTAAATACATATTTAAGTTCAAGTTTATTTTAGTTCAAATTATTTTCGGTCTTTATTTTGTTTTCCACACAAATTATGATATTTGGAAGGAGAAAATGTAATCTTTATTTTCCATATTTTTCCATATTTCAAAAGTAAGTTCATATTTTACAAAAAAAATTTAAATCATCCATATTTTTATTATTTTACGATGAAACAGCAATGCACAAAATTGGCGCTTGCATTTGTTTACACCGTGTTTTTATTTTAACCAATCTATCTACTTATTTGTATAAAAATGGCGAAGAATAAACAACCATTGCGGTTCAAATTGGAAAAATATATCGAAGATTTTCCAAATCAATGGTTGAGTACCGATGGGAAAGTGTTGTTTTGTAATGTCTGTGAAAAATCTGTATCGACTGACGTTTTTTAATATCGCAACACGTATCTACTGCAAAATATTACTAGGACGAATAAAATTAAGGAAAAATTATGTAGGTGGTATTTATGAAGATTGTTTGAGCTTTGATTCGTGAAGATATTCAAGATGGCCTCATATGGGTTGCAATCGTCGAAACTAAAGATACTCAGGGTCGTTGCATTGGCAACGTGATTATTGATCATCCATTTGAAGACAGATACAGCAAATCCTTTTTATTAGCGTCTGAAGAACTTCCTAAATGCAACCATCAAACATCAGCGAAGCTTTTTAATGATGCTATGCGTGTTTTGTGGTTTAATGGTTTAAACATGAACGAGTTTCCTTGTTGCTTCTTTTATGGTTAAAGCAGTAGATGCTCTTAAAATTTTATATCCCAAAATGATCCATGTTTCACTTGAATAGAATATGGTATAAATAGATTAGCGAAATACATAAGGTCCGAGTTTCAAAAGATTGATAGTTTAGTATCAATGTGAAGAAAATCTTTTCGAAAGCACCAAACAGGATCAACAAATTTAAAGAGATGTATCCCGACCTTCTTTTGCCGCCTGAGCCAGTGCTGACACGTTGGGTACATGGCTGATAGCTGTTGAATACTACACACAACATTTTAATGAAATCAAAACAATTATTTATGAATTAGAAGATAAAGCTGCTAGTATTTTAATCTCAAAATAACTTATTGAAGATGAGACTCTGCGTATCGATTTGGTCTACATAAAAAGCAATTATTGTGTTTTATCACACCAGATAAAGGCATTAGAAAATCTTTCAACATCACTGAATGGCAACCTGAAGATTATTAATCCAATAGAAAAGAAAAGTGTCTGAAGCAGAAGGCCTCGTTGTTGACGGGGTTAAAGAAAAATGAAGTTATGTTTTGGAATAAAATAAAGGATTGATACCCTAACAAAAATTAACAACGTGCTGGGCGGAGAATTAGAGGACTACCTAGACGTGTCTAAACTCTCGTAACATCCTGTGATGTTGAAAGATCATTCAACAAGTGCAAAGCATTATTTCGACCAAACAGAATGAGTTTTAATTTTGAAAATTTATGTGATTGTGTACTGCAATAATTTCAATAATAAGAATGAAACGGAAGGCGAATAAAATTGTTCTTATTTATTTTTCTCATTAAACTGTGTTTTCATTAAACTATACTTTAAAGTCATTGTTATTTTTAACTCCATGTTTTATCCATATTTTAGATTTTATGGCCCATATTATATGTACCTACATATTTTGTAATTTTTAATGCATATTTATCCGAGCCCTATATACACTATAGTATTACCATTAAAATGAAAATTATACGAGTACTCAATGACTACCGTTTTTGTCTAACACTTGATCGCCTACTGGCAACCGGTGTTACATGGACATTAACACACAATTTTTTCAATTATAGTTCCATTATGTTCTGATAACTGGGACTTCTTAGAGTTAATGAGAGTATGCTAGCTGTAATATGTATTGAGCTATTAAAGAAAATGATAATTTAATACGATTTAGAAAAATATATCGTTGCTGTAATGACAGAGCTCAAGTAACCGTGTTCTCTTCCATGTTGTCAGCATCAACAGCTTGACTCTGAACATTATTTTCATCCACAACAACAGAAAGAGGCACTTCATCATCATGGCACGGAATCATTGGAGGATAGCGAGCTAAACTTCATATTCTGCATTAGCTCCTTAATTTTCCTTCGAATTACGGTGCGGCTCTAATGGTGCAGGTTAGTAAACTAATTATGCCTTTTCAACAACTCTGTAATGCTCATTGATTGAAGCTAGATATATTAGATGTTATATATGATAATAAAAAATCTTCATCCAAAAATTCAGACGAAATATGTCATGTGTGAAGGACAAGGAGAATGAAGTTGAAGAGGAGAGGATTTCGAACAACGAACAACAGGAAGATTTTATTGTCTCACTATCACTATCCTTTAATGAAAAAAATGAATCATGTCCAAATTTCAGAGAACTAATAAAAAAGATCCATAAAAGATAAAGTCATCATTTTGTTTAAAGGCTCACCTACTAAATTACAAACTACAGGACTACGTATAGAAGGAATTCAGAAGGAAAATTTAGTTGATAAGAGATTGCAAGCAGTGAGATTGCATTTGCAGCTGTTTATATCACTTGATTGAATCTTTTAAAAAATTTAATGTGTTGCTAAAACTTTTATTGATATTGGCCTTGGAACAAATAACGACTACTGCTTTTCAGAACATGAACTGGAATCTTTCTGACTTGGAACGCATGTTTAAGCCAATAAAGTTGCCTGTAGAGGTTCTTTGATGTCAAGATGCTAACCTTATAAAGGCGAAAACTACTTTGAAGTTTATGATAACCAAATTAGAAGAAAATCGCAACTCTACGAAGTAGACGAAGTATAACAGAAATACGAACAAATATGACATCAGTTCTAATTTACTTAAACAAAACAGTTGTTGATGAAACGTTTAGTTTGCCACTAAAAAATGTAATTCGAAGAGAAATTAATGAGCTAATGCAGAATATGAAGTTTAGTTCGCTATTCTCCGATGATTCTGCGCCATGATGATGAAGTGCCTCTTTCTGTTGCTGTGGATAAAAAGAATGTTCAGAGTCAAGTTGATGCTGCCAACATTGAGGAGAACACGGCTACTTGAGCTCTGTCATTGCAAGAGGAGCAAACTTTAAACTGCCATGACAAGTATTTGTCCAACGCCCGTTCGAATTCCTATTATGGAAACCAACATAAAGAAAGAGATGACTCTTTATGAATTATAAGGGTCGATGGGTAGATACTTAACGTTAACACATAATGCCCTAAAGTCAGTAATGCCTACAAGCGTAAAAGCTGAGCAATCATTCTTCGCTGCCGGTTATCTTAGGCCAAAAAGATACGAAGCAGTTTGGCTGACGACACTTTGGGAATGTTGTGTTTCTTGAAAAACACTTCCAAAATGTAAAGTTATGTTTTAATGAATATTTAAAACTTTAAGCATGCCGTTTTACCACTCACTGTTAACAACTTTATCGGAAAATGCGAGATCCCGTTATATCGGGATCCCGCGTCATTGAAATTTTTTGATCTTCCCCTATACCGAGATCCGCATGCGGGATTGGAAACCCTAATTGCGTCACATCCTAAAATGTTTCGTTGAATGTAGAAACAATTCTGATTTAGTTCCTCTGTTAGCTTAGACTGCTTTTATCAACTTTTATTCCACAAAGGATAAATTTACAATAAATATTAAAACTGCATAACTTTTGCTATATATGAGCTTTTGTGACGGACGTAATTAATTTAATTTGCCATTGAGGACAATTTCATTAATTTGGCGCAATTTATTTACTCAAAATCAATTAATATTTAATGAATTTTTGGGTTTTAATTATGTTTTCACATGTTTACATTTTCTTTACTCAATCCAATTTATATTAAACTATTTTCTATTATAATCTATATATAAATCTTGGATCTTAAACAAGGTAAAATTCACGGCTTAGGTAATCCTTCGAATATCACACACGAATTTACTTAGAATTAAATCTGATATTAATATGGAATTATTACACCCTATTAAAGGATTAAGTTGGCTGTACGCCAACAAGTTTCTGCATAAAGCTCATCAATTTTCTCATTTTCTCATTTATTAATATGAATAAATAAAAAGTTCTTTTTTTTTGTTAAACACATTTAATCGTATATTTAATAAATAGAACAGTTTATTTTGCAACTATGGCGGTAAGTTGTCAATTCCCACGAGAGCGAAATTGGGCACACGAACGAAGTGAGTGCGCACATTCGCTCTAGAGGGCAACTGACAATTCCACCCGTGTTGCAGATAATATTTTTTATTACTCATAATAGGGGACGTATCTTACAAGCTTGGAATCCAGGAGCCATAAAAAAAAATAGAATCAAAAAGAAGAATTTGCTTTTTTAATTGTCTCCGGTGGTGTGGATTCATCATAAGAACTCTCATCAATCTCCTGTATCACCCTAGACTCATTTTAAAACGTTTTCTGTAATTTATATTTTTATTTTGTAATAAAAAATTTTGAATTTTGAAATAAAAATCTGTCACTTTCACGTCACTTTTTTAATATTGAGGTCTTGATTGATCTAAATGTAACTTAGCGATATTGAATGTTTGCGAGCTTTGCCCAAGTAATGTGGTAATACAGCCAAAAATTATATTTGTCGCACTAAAAAACCTGCTATAATGTACTTAACAGAGAAAACGCACGAGTCTAGAGAAACTAAACCCATGCTAAAGAGACTAAACTATACAGACAAGTACAATCAGGTAAGGCTAAACAGGGTCGACCAGTCTTAAAATAGATGATATGGAATAGATCAGGCAGAGCGGGACGTAAACAGCTCGGCCGGCTAGACCATGGGCCGGCATACTTTCATATGAGAACAGCCAAATTGACAAGGAAACGAAATAACAACAGTATTCGAACGTCCATTATCTTGAAAACCTTAATTCAAATTCATTCAAATTTTCCGCGTAGAGCTATCAAACAGAACTGAATACCAAAGTATGAGAAATTGGGAATCAATCGACAAGGTTCTCACAGAAATGATAATAGCAAATGATAATCTCGGGAAACGAGAGTCAAAATGATAAGATTGGATCTCTGACAGCACTTGGACCCTAATTGAGAAACGTAAAGCTAAAAACATCGAACTACTGCAGGCAAGAACTGAAGAGCAAAAGCAGGTAACCAAACATGATCACGCAAAATTAAATATGATGGTGCAAAGGAGCGTCAGAGCAGACGAAAGGCCAGGGTCTCGGGATTTAGCAACGCAAGCTGAGTTAGCATCAAACCAAAATATAACAAGAGACCTCTATCAGCTCACACAAAGGCTAACAAACAAATGAAATCGCAAATTTCATCTAGTTAGAATAAAAAACGGCGAACTTCTTTGCCAAAAATACAGCCAAATAAATCTATAGAAGGAACATTTTGCCGAACTGTTGAGTAACAAGGGAGGTAGCAGCTCAATACCAACTCGCTACATCACAACCACAAACACCGACCACGCGGAGTCCACAAATATTCCAACAAAAGCGGAGGTAGTGAGCGCAAATAAAAGACTCAACTCGAACAAGGCGCCGAGAACTTACTCTGTGCCCGCAGAACTTCTTAAAGTCGATCCGCAACGCTTCGCTGACCTGCTAGGTCCCAAAATACGGGAAATATGGGAAGAATCATCAAGTCATCTAACAATCTGGGATAACTGGAGGGGCATTACAATATTAAACGTGCTAAACAAAATCCTAGCAGGCATTACTCAAACTAGAATATCAAAGAAAATAGACCTAAGGCCCAACCAAGCTATTTTTAGAACAGCATAGTAGTGCGTTGACCACATCAATACGATCAGAATTATTGTGGAACAATCAAACGAGTTTAACTCCCCACTTATACTTTATCTTTGTCGATTTTGCACAGGCTTTTGACAGCATATCACATGATGCCTTATGGGCAGTTCTAGAAACCAAAAACGTCCCCCAACATATAATCGCAATGACAAAGGTGCTGTACAACAAAGCAAAATGTTCTGTATCTCATGAAGGGAGAGACAGTGAAAGTTTTCTTATAAATACTGGAGTAAGACAGGGATGCGTGCTATCGCCCCTACTTTTCAACATAGCTCTAGACCACGTCCTGGAAAAAAAATTAATAACTCTAAACGTATACGCTGGACTTTAATTTCACAGCTCCGTGACTTAGAGTATATAGACGATATGTGCCTGCTAGGACGTAACTACCAGGACGTCCAAGAAAACCTCTCTGTACTTTCAACGGAAGCAGAAAAGATTTGTTGGAAAATGAAAACCGCTAAAACTAACCCCATGGAGATAAATACAAAGGAGAAAATGATATTTACGATTAATGATTTCCCAGTTGAGAACGTGCAAACGTTTACCTATCTAGGGAGCTTGATAACTGAAACCGGTGATACAAAATGCGATATCCAGATGCGAATTAGGAAAGCCTAGCAAGCATTCAGACAATTAAAACCGGTATGGGACTCCAGTCAGTACTGGATCCGTGTATGACAAACTACTAAGATCCGTATCTTCCAATCAAAAGTCAAATCTGTTCTTCTCTATGGATGCGAAACCTGGAAAATCTCCAAATATCTTGAAGACAAACTTTGCAGAATCATAGGTGTCTATTGGCCTGACAAGATCTCCAAACAAGGAACTGTTGCGAATAACGCATCAAAAGAAGTTCGCCGTAGACATCACTGTCAGAAAATATACCTTGACAATTTCTTGGAACCTGAGGGTGACAAACATAGAAGTAATGAGAAGACTGAACACTACACCTAAATTAATCAAGATATTGAAATGCCGAAAGTAGAAATATCTAGGACATACCATTCGAAATACAAAGAGATATGACCTATTCAAAAAAATACTTCAAGAGAAAATTAACAGCAAAAGAGGTAATGGAAGAAGACGATTATCTTGGTTTGACAACCTTAGATGCTGGTTCAATATGTCTTCAGCTGAACTATTCTGCGTCGTCACCAACAAGACAAGAAGCCCATCATGATCGCCAACATCCGAACCGAATAGGCACCGAGTGAAGAAGAAGAATACAGGAATAAACTAACAAAACTAGATACATTATTTTAATTTATAAATAATTTGTGTGAGGTCTAATTTCTTGTTACTAATATTTAATAATTATTGACCACTGAATTGATAATAATAAAAAATAACAATAATGGGTTTCAATTAAATTCGGAAATAAATGTTAATATTTCTAGACAATAAACCAATTCGAGTTTCTAGTTAATAAACTGTAATTGAATACACGTTGCCTTTTGCGAACAAGCGTCGGACAAATTCGCACATTCCCAATATGATCATTCAATTGAAATATGAACAGTATTTGAAATTTTGTAATTAAAATTTTATTTTTAATTTTCTGTGTTTGTTTTAAATGTTTTTAGCAACAATATGTACATTTGATGTATTTTCATTATCTTGTTATTTAATAATTTTAACAACATAAAAAAAATAATACATGTGGAATATAATGCACCTGCTGTTTGAGCAATTTTCAAATAAATTCAATTAATTGTTTCTCAATAACTTGGTAATTTAAGAGAAACCTTAAATTTAATATATAGTTTAATTTAAATATGAAATAGCGGTATTTTCTTAATTTACGAGAGAAATTTGATAATAATTTAAGTAAATTATATTGAAAAGAATGTGAGCCCAAAGCAAATATGCGAGACATGCAGTTTTTATTGAATCAAACAAAACTGTAGTCAACTGGAATACAGAACAAAACTGTATTGCATACTTCTTCTCAGAAATAATTTGATATAAATAATAATATTGAAATATTAAATTATACTAGTTTTTAATCTACTAGACTAGAATAAGGAATAGTTATTATTGATAAAACAAACTTTCTTCGATATTTATTTGTAGTGAAATTAATCTGTTTAATGTATTTGTACAGACGTTTTTCTTTTGTCTATTTTTAGGACATAACTATTATTTTTACCAATTAATTGAAATTTCTTTTAAAAATCTTGAGAAAACATAATTTGCATAAAAGTTTTAATTGAATTTGTTCGAATTAAAAAAAAATCATGTTTGTTTGATGTAAAGTTGCGATAAAATAAATAATTCGGGTACTACACGAATCAATTAACAATCAATTGCTTAATTAAATATATAACAAAAATGATTTTAAAACGAAATTATCACAAGGAATTAACAAGTATGCCAACTTCAACGTCATAGCATTTTATTATACAATTCCCGTGCAATATATATTTATTGATTATATTAAATGATCGTCATTTTTATGTTTTAAATATCAAATTTGTTGTTATTATATCAAATCAAATAATATATTCCGCTATATAAGCTTACAATCGAAACTTCTTATATTACAAAAAAACGACGAAAAAATAATGGTAATCATTTTGTAAGCGAAATGAAATTTGTCAAGATGTCAACATTTGTCATTTAGCGTGGTGAGATTTTACCCCTTGTTTCTTAAAATCCTCTGCGTTCACTATAACTTATACTATTTATTTACTTTACTAGATCAATGTATTTATGGTTGTATTTCTTTGACATAGTGAGTTTATGGATTGGAACGTTACAGTTTAGATTCATCTTATATTCATGTTGTTGTTTATAGTGTATTGGTCAAATAGAAATTTATTTTTGAATAAAAATAATATTGATTCATATGCGTATAATATACCCACGGAGGTTAGGATGTTGGCTCTCTTGAATTTACGATTACTACACGATACTACGATGATACTAAACGATTACTACACGATAATACTACACGATTCCCTAAAGTTCAAGTCGTATATAATCCTTATTGCTTCTTTTTGCCTTTTTAAAATATACGTTATTAATGCTCCGTTGCCTCAAAACGTTATTCCGAATCTAAGATGGCTGTGGATTCGCGAAGTACTCCATTTTTAACGTATCCCTATTTAAGTAACTTTTTAGTATTCGTGAGGCATAAACTGCCCTGTTAATCTGTTTCTAAAGGTTAATTATGTGTTTTGACCCGTCCAGGTTGTCATTAATATAGATTTCCAGTAGCCGTTACTTTGAACTTTCATTACATTACCGTCAATTTTTAGTTCGTTATTATATCTATATACTTCTCCTGTCTCTTTTTGTTTTATAATAAATCACATTGGTTTCCTCTTTATTTAGAACCAATCTGTTAATATTAAACCAGAACGTTATATTATTGCCATTGCAGTGTTGAAGTTTACTTCAAAATCATCTAATAACCTGTTTCCTATTATTACACTCGCATCATCAGCATAGTTTAGTATCTTACTACCTGTGGTAATTAAATTTAATTCTGGCAGCTCATGTATGTATGGCGTAAAGTGTAAGGGGCCTAACGTATTGCCTTGTGGGATCCCCATATGGATTATCCTTGGCATATATTAGATCGATTGTGTCATAAGCCTTCGATAAATCTAGGAAGAAGTCGCATGGGATTATGTGTGATTCTAATTGTTTCATTATTTCTTTCACAAAGTGGAAACATGAGGTCTCGATACTCCGGGCTTTAATGAAGCCGTGCTGATGCTGGTGAGGTTGCGTTTAATTGACCCTCCGTTTGGCACAACATAGTCCGCTAACCTTTAGTTTGGCACATGTGGTCTGAGCAGACCCTTGTATAACACCATACAAACATATGAAAATATCGCATTGTTGGAATCGTTCATTGCTCCTTCGACACAATTCTTGGCGAAGTGTACGATGGAAAGTAAAATAACGGCCCTATTTTGTTTTTTGGCACGTAACCGCAAATGGAAACCGTATAATGGAATCGAAAATAAAATGAAAGAACAGGACGTGTAGGACTCTTTTTCTTTTCTTCAGGAACACATCTTTTATTGGATCGAATTGTGCCAACAAAAGCAATGTCAATTTTAGCAAGTCGCTTTGCTGGTTCTAGTGTGAAAAAATTATCAGCAATAGCTGTGCGACCAGGCTTACTATACCGATTTGCTAACTCCAGCAATACATTTTCCCCTTGTTTAGTTTTCTTGTTAGTTTGCTCCATCTTCGAGGCCTGTGTAGGGGTAAATAGTACAGTTGTTGATCAGTAGGTAGTGATTGGTCATAATTTGAAAACTATATAACTATAAGACAATCTTTTGGTGACATAATTGTTTATTAACAGAAGAAAATTCTATATTCTTTTCTGTATTGGATACAACCCATAACTTTGTTATAACTTAAAGTTTCATGTGTGTATTTAATTAATAAAATGACCAGTCCGAGATTTACGTCAGTTTAGACAGAAATTTACAAAAAGTAACCTTACTATTTCTAGATATTTTCATGATTTAAAAATGATTTTGTGCTGATTTTTGACATTTGTAAATGAATACAGGTTTAAATTATAGAAACAAAAAGTTTTTTAATAAAAATAAAGTACTGATTGTGAAAAATATGATAAGACAATAAATATCGCACGATAAACAGTTTTTATAGTGATTGATCATCCGACCAATTAGTATTTTGACGTTAGAGTAAGTATCTGACAGTTATTCCCAGTGTGTTTAACCTACAAATAAGTGGACAAGAAAAATGTTCAGTACACAATTTTAAAGCAATTAAAAATAAAAAAATTATGTTACTTGTATTTATTTATGTATTTGTTATTGTAGTTAGTGAAAATACTAATTTATTTATTGTTAATATACATAAAATGGCAAACGTAAGAAAAGGTACAAACTTAAAACACGGAACACAGCCTGAATATATAGATATATTCAATCTTTCCGGAGCTTTATAACAATTACTGAGTCTTTTTAGGACTACCAAAACAAATCTCTTGTGAAATTTGCCAGTTATTTACTGGTCTATTAAAAAAATATATGGATAATCAAATTGAATATGCAGATAAAAATAGGATGTCTCAATGCACAGCTTCAAAAAAGTATGGTATTCCCAAACCAACCATTCAATTTAGACTTAGTACGTTGGATAATTGATTATCAACGAAGAGGATTTCCTAGAAGAAAGATCAATATACAAGCTAATGTCAAAGAGTTTTTGGATCAAAGTAAAATAAAAAAAATCCTTTTTGTGGCAATGTTCTAGGAAATAGGTGGTATAAAGCCTTTCTTAAAAGGAATCCGATTCTTATTGAAAGATTTCCAGAAAGAGCAACTAAAGCCAGCTCTTGTGTAAGTGAGAGTGATATTAAAAAGTGGTTGAGTGAAATACGATTATTTATCAAAAATTAAATATTTAAACATATTAAAAGATCCGACTTGTGTTTCCAATGGTGATGAAACTTATTTTATGGAATGTCCAAAAATGAAAAACATAATAGCCCCTCGTGGGGCACAAAATGTTTATGAAATTGATCACAGCAATTTCAAACTTAATGGAAAGACATGATCTTAAAAACAATGTTATATTTATGGTTTTTGTTGTGTCACGAAGTGTCACGAAGGTGGACTGAAAGCTATTAAATAACTGACAAATTTCACATAAGATTTGTTTTGGTAGTCCTAAAAAGACTCAGTAATTGTTATATAGCTCCGGAAAGGTTGAATATATTTATATATATTATTATATATATATATATATATATATATATATATATATATATATATATATATATATATATGTTCCGATTGTTTTAAGTTTGTATGATTATCTATAACGTAGGATATGGTTTTACCATTTCGAAAAAAAACAAAAAGAAAAAGATAAACAAAAAGAAAAACGGAAAACTTTAGAAAAAAAATGGCGGAAAAAAATCAGGGAGTTGATTGAAGATCAAGAAAATATTGGCAATTAATTGAATAATCATAACATTGATTATAAATTTATGTTTGAATTGTTTTTTTTTTAACAATAATAAAATATTTTTCTTTTATTAGATCACTGGAGTGTTCATCACTGGAGTGATCACTAGTTCATAATAGTTTTTCATATTTTCAAATTTCTTTTATTTATTATAAAGCGTTGACTAATTACTGTAAATCCACTAGACAATCACTACATTCTTATGATCGATAACTATGTTTTTTGATGAATCAAATATTTATCTTTTTATTTTCTATGAAATTTTAAATTTTTGATTCGAATTATTATTTAAATAGAAAAGTGACGATTTTTACAATTCCTAGCACTATAATAATTCGTAAATTCATTTTACACAAGCATGCAATTTATTGTTTTCATTGTTCGATTTCTAAAATGACCGATCACTGTACTGTTTACCCCTATAATTTTCCTTGTAACGGATATTTTGTTTTGGAATCGCATGCTCACCAAATTTTGTTGCCATATTTTAATGGTTTTGATGGAATGTATTGAGAAAATTTTGTTCTGCCGCAGTATGGAAATAGCTGTTTATCAATGAAATCAACCGTAAAGTTTTCATGCGAATCATAGTGTTTAGCAATATTTTTATTCAAAAAAATCCATATTTCACTAATTTTTAGTGAGGCTTTGTCAGTTCATTGGCGAAATGCATAAAAACGCATATATCGTCGCAATCGCTAATGAGACATAGCTGATCGGAATATGGGTACGCAGCCTGTATTCAAAGGAACGTGATTTTTGCATATTATTGTGTGAAACTCCAGCTGCCAAATATACACCAATAAGTGCATCTAATTCAGTGCTCGTTAGCTCTTTCCAAACTCTTGTTTTTTTATCGGGATTTTTCAGATTCCACCTTTGAAATGTACCTTTCGCATAACGATTCGTTTCAGTCATGATGATGAATGTTTGTGAAAAAAATTTCTTGCATACCTCAACCGGAACTGAATTTTGTTCTTTGGGTCCAGCTCGAAAACGCATCATATTGTGATGACGCAAACGGCCACCTGCAGCTGGTTCATTTCTATTCCATTTTGTACCGTCTTTGACAAATACAAATTCATCAGATGCAGCTTGTTGATTTTTAGCATGTGCTAAATGTCTTCCGTCAACTTCTTCTTCGTCACTATCTAGAATTTCGTTGGGTTAAATTATCAAATCCTCTTCAATATCAAACGCATCTTCTTCAGGTATATAATCCATATCATTATCGTCGTCATCCTCTCTGAATGGATCATGTTCTACATTTTCATCAATCTCTTCTTCAGGATTACGTTAAATTTCGTTAGATAAAGCCGCTGCCAATCTTGAATGAAAATCACTATCCAAACTTTGTCTACGTAATCGCGTATTATACACAAATTCAACTTTGTCATTCATTTTTATGAAACAAACAAAAATTTTGCAAGATGCTAAACTGGCCCAACACGTGGCTCAAGAGCTAGATAGATCAAAGGACGACATACGAGTCTGACAAAAGCTCGAGGGCGCGCCTTGGGCTGGCGTGAGATGTAGAGGAACTAAAAAAACCGCCCAAGTGCGAGTTGTGACTCGCGCACCGAGGGTTCCGTACAAACTTGTAAGTAAGGTATCTTTTTTTTGTGGAGGACGTAGCAAGCACATTCAGTTAACTTGACAAGTGGCCCTCCTGAAATCACGACCATCTTAGTACCGCTGGAAGCATAACCTCAAGATGTCGCCGTCGTACGATGGAATTCTACCCTATATTTTATTACCATACATCCCCCATTCACTATGAGTG
Organism: Phosphuga atrata; assembly: GCA_944588485.1. Lineage (NCBI taxonomy): Eukaryota > Metazoa > Arthropoda > Insecta > Coleoptera > Silphidae > Phosphuga > Phosphuga atrata. The sequence continues at coordinate 18,015,746 of OX155894.1, read as the reverse complement.
TTTAGGGGTTCTGGAACTTCACTATTTGTTTTTACTGCTCAATTTTGCCTGTATACCTATATACCCTGTATAAAGGTATACAGGGTATTTTTTATTTAAATAACGCGAATATTTTTAAACTTATAAAAAGAAAACTTTATTTTAATATTACACTTATACACTAACTTATATTAAGATCTAACTATTTCTAGATCTAATATAAACTAATATTTTAACTATTTCTAGATCTATTTCGATACTCTTAACATTCAGTTGTTCAATTGACAGCTTTTGGGCAATTGACTACCAAAAAATATAGGGCGTACGTGATTTAAGTATATGTAGATTATAAAGAAAAATTAGACGAAATATAATATATACAGGATGTTGCAAAATTTAGACAAAATAAATACCCTGTATATATTATGTATAAAGAGCGTACGTGATGAAATGCATAACGAATATAAACAAAGAAAATTCAGAATAGACAGATTGGTGCCAACACATACTTTTTAACCTTCGGACCTAACCGAGGAGCACCTAACTGTATGTAACCCATATGCTTCTGGAGCCTAACAATACCACTACGACAACATTTGTGTATAGTTTCATAAGTTTCTAATAGTAAATTCGCATTTTTCTTGTAATTAAACTACATATTTACGGTTTTCAGATTTTTTCCTTTACATGTGCTGTAAGACACCGCTTCTTGCCAAATTTCATGATTCTAGGTCAACGGGAAGTACCCTATAGGTTTTGATTCCCTTGTGAAATCGCCAAATATGCGACATAAACGGTCATATCTTTTGATCGCGTTGACTTGCAAGTTTGATTTTTTGAAACAGCTGAAAGAGACCGCAGACCCGAGTATTTGATACAAATTTCAACTTGTTACCTCTACGCGTTCCGGAGAAAAATGGTCTTGACAGACAGACAGACAGACAGACAGACAGATAAACAGACAGACAAACAGACAGACGGACAACAAAGTGATCCTATAAGGGTTTCGTTTTCGGTACGGAACCCTAAAAACGCGGTAAAATATTCAAAATACATTTTATTTCTTATAATATATATATATATATATATATATGGGTCCGGACAGATCACATGTGCCAAACCAAAGTATATTCAAATACATATCCTTCTAATTACCCTTCTATGACATGTATCCTTTTATTTTTTCTGTTAAATGGAAGGTAATGAAATTTAAGGAAAAGTCAGGGAAATTTAAGTCGATAGCTCAATTACAATTATATTTAAAAAAAACAAATGAAATCGCAAAAGGTCTGGCTGGACCCATACGCCAAACGGAGGGTTAAGAAAGATACTCATCTTTTACAAGTCAACTTCTCTAAAGTTTTCGCAAACGGCGTTAGTAAACTGATTGACCTGTATAGTAAACTGATAGTTGTTTAAGACAATTTTATTTATTTTTTAAAGATCAGAATAATTTTTGAAACTTTTAGAGCTTTAGGAAAAATTCAAAATTCAAGGTGGTTTTTTATAATATCTGCAAGCGGTTCCGAAAGTTATGCAGCAAATTTTACTGTGGCGGTTATTATTTCATCAATTCCAGTGCTTATTGAATTCTTTAAGGACTCATTGATCTGAAGTAGATCATGATCTGAAGTTTTCAGTAGATCTTGAGTTGTTTGTTCTAGAAACATTGACCCACGACCACTCGACCCACGTGTTTAGGAACATTCCTTTGCTTTCCCTTGGTCCCACGGTTATCATGCGATAGCCAATAATTCTTATAGTTAATTACCATTAGGACATCCACCCGTCGTAATAAAACCCCTTCAAGCCACACGTGGTTTTAGGGACATTCCAACCCTCGGTCCCACGCTAAAGTCTTTTAGATGATAATCACGTGCATGAATTTATCTCACACGGATATTTTTTATTATCCGAAATGGAATTCTCGGAGAGACACTTAAAACATAAAAACGTCCCCATCAAAATAATCATGTAGACCAGATTGTGTGTCTTTGGGAACCTTTTTAGTTATTTGTGTAAATATATTATATATGCGCTACGACTTACGTCCTAAACTCAAACGACGCTAAAGACGGATAGGGAAGGAGTCAAGTAGGAGGAGCATCCTCATATTTAATTAAGGGGTATGCGCAAACCCCCACGGAACACCACCGGGATGATATAAATATCTCAACCCGGTCTAGTTTAAGTTAGTTGTTAAGTATTGTTAACTTGTCTTAGTTGTAGGCTTAATGTAATATAATATTTAGTTATAAATATATATATATATATATATATATATATATATATATATATATATATATATACATATATATATATATATATATATATATATATATATAAATATATATATATATATATATATATATATATATATATATATATATATGTTATATTTGAGGTTTTCGCGGATAGATACCTGTGTTGTTTTGTTTTCTCGGGGATTCCGCGTTGATGTTGAGTGTTGGTTCTGAAAATAACCGGATTGTCGAAGTTTCGGCGAACTAACATTTTCAAGAGATATATGCGTCCGTGCGGGTCAACCGTTAGACGCATACTTAGTTAGACAACCGTTAGGTTAGATCCACCGAGATGGGTAAAACTATCTCAGTGTCCGAAGAATTGCAGGCCAGCAGTTCCTTCTTCACAACAACCTCTTGACCTCGTGTACCTCGTGCGTTAGTTCTGTTATAAACGCGTTTTAAATCACAGTTTGTTCGGGATAGTACATATAGTATAGTAATTCCATTCTTTTTTCTGATTGTCTCCACTGTTCTATTCAGGAAAATATTTTGATTTTTTTTGTTAATTATTTATTAATGACATTGGGTAACATTCATTAAATTGTAACTTGACTACTTCTAAGAAATTGTTCCATTGTCCATCTACGTCAGTACTAGGTTTACTATAAATTCCCTCCCAGGAATCTGCATATAGATTTTCTTTAAATTTCTTCATGTTTTCCTCTTTCTGATTTGTCTGAACGTTTATCTTTTCGGGATTTTATCTTTCGGATTTAAAAATAATACGTAGTGGTAAATGATCGGAAATATTGAAATTTAGGACTTCGGTTGTGTATGTCATGTCGTGTGTACGGTAATATTATCAATGCACGTATTAGTAATTGGATGGGTAATTGTCTTTATTGTTAAACAAATATTAAACGACTTATACTATTATAATAGTTAGTTAGAATTGATAAAATTGATAAAATTGTTAAAATTGATTGTAAACTTAAATTAATCGTGAATCATGGTTATATCAGAATTCATTTTTATTTACTGAAAACTTCTTGCAATTGCGGTAACTAATATAAATATAAAAATTCTAGTTTACCAAGATATACTGATAATTACGTAACATACTGATAGTATGTATATCAGTTTTACCAGAATTTTACAGTTAAATAATAGTTTAAGGAAATACAAATTTTGTTATTTTAAATGTAGTTTAAATAATGTAGAATTCTTTAAATATTGAAATAATTTTAATAGAACTTTCACCAAATATGTAAGTTTTTGCTTTGTTTCTATATTTGAAATGACTTATAAATAGGGTTATCGACTGTTGATGACGAAAAAAGAGAACATTTTATAAACAAAAAATAGGACATTTTAATTGTAAATACATCCCCTTTTGTTTTGTTTTTTGTTTTTCCCATTCAGACTTATGTATCTTATACTAGGTAGCTAAAATTAAAGTTTTTTATTGCCAATTGCCAATTTCTTTTAAATATCTTGAGACAATATAATTTGCATAAACGTTTTAATTGAATTTTTTCGAATTAAAAAAAAATCATTTCAGATTTAATTCAGATTCTTCAAAGAAAATAAGAAGAAAATTCTTTGTTGAGATAGCGTAAAATAAATAATTTGGGTACTACACAAATTAATTAACAATCAATTGCTTAATAATATATAGTATGTAAATGATAGAAAAAACACTTTTAATATGAGTTTTAAGAGAAAATCATGGTCTTTATAAAAAGTTTTGTTTGTATCCGTACCCCTCATAATCAAATAAAAATCTAGTAATCACTTAAGATAAGCTCAAAAACTTGAAATAATGTCGAGTTGTTGATTTTGAATATGACTAAGTCCGAACGTTGCAACAGTATCGTGTTACCCATGTATTACTCGTTAACCAGTGACATTTATTGAGAATTCAGCGAGCTTAATGTGAAAACACTGTTAACATTAAAGCAGCGAATCTACCTACTGAAATGTTACTGTTTAGAAGTTTCATATAAATATGCAATCCAGTTATTTTATGAAAAATATCTAAATGTAAGTGTAAGCAGCTTTAATAAAATTAATTGAAAAGTGTGAAAAAACGGGATCCGTTGCCGAGAAAAAGAAGATTCGTAAATCGTCCAATGATAATGAAGTTGTGACCATTGTGCCTATAGAATCAGTTGCGGAACATCCTAGGATTTCTTTACGTCAACGAGCAACTGAACCCAGTGTTAGTCATACATTATCGAGATCTCAATTGTAGACTCGAGATTTGTTTATGGATTGGTGAGAACACTATAATAATAATATTAATAATAATAATAATGCTTTATTTTCAACAAACCATGAGGCCTATAATGAAAACAGAATACAATACGATAGAGATAATTAATGGATAGAAATAAGAAATACAAAAGAATGAAAGTTCAAGATACAATTCTAGATAATAATTATAATACGCTAACATGTTGTTTAGGAGCATAACATAAGAATATGAGTTCTGATTTTCTTTTCTTTAAGTTATCATAAAAGATGTCAAACTGATCTTGCAGACCATTACATAGACTAATGCAGGATAACATAGGCGAATTATAATTATGTAATATAATGAGAATATAAGGCGAATTATAATGAGACTAGTTATTTTGGGGACATTAATATGAATCATACAGTGATTGACATCTAATATTGCCTTGTACAATTTTCTACAGAAAAACCATCTGGTTAAGGTTTCTCCTTGACTTTAACGATGATTCATTAACAATATTCAAAAAAACATTCTGATCACAATGTCTAGGAGTAAAGATCCCAAATTTCTTCCGGTATACAAATTTACAGAATTTGCGTATTACATTCTCCAATAAGTGTACATATATTTGTTGATGCGGATTCCAAATATGGAACATGAAAACTATGGAACATCGCCTGCTTTATCAAAATTTAATTTTTAGTGATGAAGCAACGTTTTCGAAAAATGGTACTGTTTCGTCACAACATTGCAGATATTGGTTAGTGAATAATCCAAATTTTAGTTCTAACGCCAGGAATCAGCGATATCAAAAAGTCAATGTTTGGTGCGGAATGCTCTTTAAGAGAATAATTGGATGATTGGACTTGGAAGTGCTTCAAAATTTCTTATTGCTATTACTTGTGCAAGACGTATCTACTTCCAATAAAATCGATGTCCAGCTCATGGTACCTTGATTGTAAGAGAATTCTTAAATTTACATCTTCCTGGTAGATGGATTGCACGACATGGACCAATACATTGGCCAGCTTAGTCACCGGACTTAACTCCCATGGATTTCTTTCATTTAGGTTACCTAAGGCAAAAAGTTTGCAAGGAACCAATGGGAAACGATTTAAATTTCCTAAAAATGCGAATTGCGGACGCTGTTCGAGAAATTAATATTGAAATCTTAAACAACGTTTACAAAGAATTTAGAAAAAACTATCATGTCAATGGAGTCTGTCAAGGATTGGAGTGGATTTTTTCTTTCGCATAACAGTATATTGGAGGGATTGTGTAGAGCAGCTATTCTCAACCGCTGGTCCGGCGGACCAGCAGTGGTCCGCGGAGAAATTTTACTGGTCCGCAGACAATTTTTTCTATCCGCGAAAAAAATTTACTTATAAAAAAAATAATAACTAAATTTTAATTTATAAAATTACGAAATACAAATATATTAAACTAATTTTAATTCTATGTAATTTATGATTAGTACGGCACTGAAGAAAAAAATAAAAAATAATTACATATCTTTACATTTAAATATTATTGTAAGTAAATGATAATAAAAATGTTACAATTAACTTATGTAGTAGTTCTTTAATACCTAGTAAAATTTTGTTAAAAAAATATCACTGGTCCGCGATTTTTTTTTAAATTTTACTGGTCCGTGGGCCAAAAAAGGTTAAGAAACGCTGGTGTATTTTAATAGTTCGTCGAGTTGTTTTGTTCACGTTCGTCCAAATAATGTATCCATAGTCCAAGATCGGTCTGCAAATGGTATTGTAAATTGTCCTCGAGGATATTCCATGATTTCGGAAAGTCATTGACAGAAATTGATTTGATCTTTTGATTATTTCGTGTTTACGATTCTAGTTTACGATCATTTACATGAATGTTAAATTTTAATGCTCCGCCGCATGTGACGTAATTATTTAATTGTAGGTGTGGGATTAACTATAGTGAGGCCAAACTTAATATGAGGAGAGTTAAAAGAGATCTGGTGGAAGGGTAAAAGGAGTTGAGATTTGGAAGGATTAGGGTCTAGTCTCCATTTGTTGAACCAATTTATTGTATTTTCATTTTCCATCATTTGTAAGTGATTGCAAGTTTTTGATTGCCGTTGGTAGAGATTTGGCATGTGAAATCAGGGCCGTGTCGCCAGCATATTGGAGAATGTAGGGAAGGTTTACGAGTTTGTGATAGTTGAGGTCCATATTGAAAATGTCGTTACAGAACGAGTTGTAAAGTAGGGGTGATATTGGTAAATCTTGGGGAACACCTTGAGGAGGGATAAAAAAGGTAGAGTGAGTTTCATTGACTTTAATCAGAGGCGGATTAATTGTCGACAGCGGCCTAGGTAAGCACCTCATCGGCGCCCCTCAGGTGTTTCATAATACCTCATGATCATATAATGAAACATTAGTATAACGAACCTCGATATAACGATTTCCTCGATTTAACAAATTCTTAGAAATTCTCTAGAACTGGCAGTAGGAGTTAATGGTCAGTAGATAAATTCAAGTAGACGGGCGCGCTTAGGAAGCTTTATACAAAGTAAGATTTTATATAAGTATTTAATGTAAGTTAGCAGTATAGAGGCGTAGGAGGCGCTCCCCTCTGTAATCCCGCGCCCCTAGGCCTAGTTTGCCTTATGGATAATCCGCCACTGACTAATACATAACTTTCTGTTGCGTAGAAAGTCTTTTATCAGAAAACGAAGTTATGAGGGGACGTTTAATTTGTGCAATTTGAAAAGTACTCCATCGTGCCAAGCTGTGTCAAAAGCTTTGTTCATGTCGAGGAAAAGTGCGGCAGATTGTTAGTTAAGAAAGTGAGAGGTTTGCATATTGTTTGTGATGATGAAAAGTGGATATATAGTAGTATATATAGTAGTATATATAGTAGAATGGGAAGGTTTAAAAACAAATTGGAAGCAAGGAATCTGATTTTGCAAACAAGTGCGGGATTTCCAAAGTCCAAATGCGGGATTTCAAGATTAGTTCCAAATTTTTACCCAGGACAGGGAGTAGAGTGATTAGTCTATAACTTTTGGTAATGGTTTTGTCATGGCCGGGTTTTGGAGCTGCTGATTTTTTAAGTAATTGCTTCTAATATCCAAGAAGCCTCTGAGTAGTTTGACGTTTCAGTTTGTAAAACTTAAAGAGATGCCCTGACCATCTAAGCGATTTTGAAAGGGGTCGCATTATTGGTATGAGAGAAGCGGGTTTTTCGGTCCATGCTATTGCTGAAAAGGTAGTCCGTAGTGTATGGGTGATAGTACGCTGTTGGTCCAGATAGTCCGAAGCTGGGGAGAATGAACGTAGGGTTGGATCAGGAAGTCCAGGATACTTCGTTTTACAACTTTAAGGTACAGACGTCGCGAGCATTCTGAAATTACTGGTTGGCTCTCAATGGCCAGAGAGTATTCATGGCTTCTGTTTACAGAAGAAGCCGCAGTTTTGGTATTATATCCTATATTCTAGATCCTAGTATTGGAAAGACAACATTGGACCCATGAATGGAATAACATTATCTTCGGCGATGAGTCTCGGTTAAGTTTATGGGCTCATGATGGTCGCAGAAGAGTGAGACGTCGACGCGGTGAACGCAGAATTTTACAATTTGCTGTTAAAAGACATACGGCCCTTATACAGGGAGTTATGGTTTGGGAGGCGCTAGCGTATGGTAGTCGGCCTTCTCTAGTTTTTTGGAAGCAAGTCTTAACGTGATTCAGTATATTGACAACATTTTACAGCGAGTGTTAGTACCCTATGTAAATGCCTTGCAGAATCCCATTTTCAGCAAGATAACGGTCGGCCTCATACAGCGGTCATTACAAGACAGTTTTGATAGTGTACCATCTCGTTCGCCATATCTATCGCCGATAGAACATGTTTGGGATATGGTAGGTGTTAGAATAAGTAACTTACAGCACCCCGCTAACACTGTAATGAAACTTGGAAGTTTGGAATGAAATACCCCAAGTCGATATTGATAAATTGAAAATGATATTGCCTAATTTCTAGCATGCCTCGACGTGATAATGATTGCTTGGGAAATCGTGGAGGCCCCAAACATTATTAATTTTTATTCATTTGTTTTTTTTTCAAGTTGATTTTTTATCATTGATGCAGTTCACTTACAAAATGAAATTCTGTAAATCATTAAAATCGTCCAACAAATACTTGGTGTTTGTAATGTAAATACTGCTGTTTTTAAGGCATTTTTAAGGCATAATTTTAGTATGTGATCAGGAGTTTTGAGATACTGTCCCTACCAGAAGCGCTATTTTTACCCAAAGCAATGATGGAAAAGTATTCATCATCGGAAATTTATTCAGGGGCCTGGATAATGTTGTTTTTGAAAAAGGTACTGCACCAGTTGAATATTAGATTAAAATTTGGTTCATCAAAGTCGGAATTACGAGTAGAAGTGAACGCTTTTTCGAAGATTTTTGCGAAAAGAGAGGCTTTATGAAAATCTGAATTGGTGTAAGTTCATATTAAGGAATTAAATATGAAAAGATATACTAAAAATACCGAGTGACTATAAATGATTGAGAATTATTTTGTTACGTTGGTAATATATTTGAATTGTTTTGTTAGCAACGCACGCTTATCACATCGTTACCATGGCACACTCAATTTTCAAAATTCATTTTCAAAAAAATATTTAAAAAAACGTTTCAAACTTTATTAAATAAAAATGGTTTTTACAACAGAGCAAAAAACATTTATTGTAATGGCCTATTTTTTGCATTGGATTACAAAATGAAGTTGGCTGTATTCACAGTATTCAGCTTACGAACAGTTTGTTTACAATAAAGCCTAAATAAAGACGATTGACAACTGACAGGTTGTACAATCAACACAGAAAACTACTAGGTTGGTATTAGTTTTCTGTGTTGATTGTACAACCTGTCAGTTGTCAATCGTCTTTATCTAGGCTTAATTGCAAACAAAGTGTTACAGTGTTCCGTGTTACCAATCTATTATTTTGCTTTAATCATTCATACTCACTCAATATTAACATATTATGATAATATTATTGTAACCTAATTTAATCATTTTATATTATTTTATATTAATTTTCTATCTCATCTTCTATTTTATACTAAATCTGTGATTTGAAATACAGACAAATTCATCAAGTTTATAGTATATTTCCAATATTACGTGAATGCAGTTACAAATATTGAAAAATTTTATATTCACATGTCTTAGAAGCCATTTTAACAGCGCTTGGGGAACTTTTTTAATGATTACCCCAAAATATTTTGCGTAAGACAATATTACCCCCTCATTTTGAAAAGGAGACAATCAATGTAAATTTAAATTAATCATTATTCATTGAATTGAACAAAAGTAGTTGGTGTGATAGCATTAAAATAGTAAGTGTGTAATAGACAAACAAAATTTTCATATCGGAACACTTAAACAATTGAAAATAATTGAAAACTTTCCCTCTTCAGCATTTGGAGAAAAGATGTTGTTGCTTCATGTTTGTTACTATAATTTCAAAATTGGGACTTTTTTATGTAAGGCGTTTAATCGAACTCTGCTCTTCGTTTTTAGGTTCATTAGAGTGGAAAAGCCTTGTTCACAGAGGTAGGTGCAAATGGCAGCAACTTTTTTAGCGCCTCCTCATGTGCAATTTTGAAAACCTTTGCAGCTTTTGACATCCAAAAAGACGACAATTTTGCTTTGCTCTCAAACTGAATACGTGTTTGCATATTAGATCGAATTGCAAGAATTGCCTCTACCAAACCTGTAGGTTCTTCTGGTATGTTAGCAATTTAACATTTAAAAGGATGTAAAACCCAACTGAGTGTATGTATATCAAGATCTGGAAAGTAATCAGAGAACCGCTCTCTGAGTTTGGTAAGATTTGGTAAGAGTTTGGTTTTATAACGTTAAGATGTTATATAAAAATAATATATTCACAATCTTCAAAAACAAAGCTAACTTTGAAAAAGAAGCTATCTTGTTCTGTTCTGCTTTCTTTCTCCAATATTGAAGCTTTAATCCAAACTCTCACACTATTTCTCTGGCAGAAATGATATTATTATTTTGTCGATGCAGTTATTTGTTTGATATATTTGTTTTCTCAAAAATGTCAGCTAAATATGCAAAATGTGCAACCCACGAGGGGTTTTTAAACTTATATCCGAAAATAAGTAATAATATAATAACCTTTCATAAAAACCATATCAACCATAAAACTTTTGAGTTTGTTTTTGAGAGCCCATACTCGATTTAGAACATTTCCCGAGAGAGCCACCTTACTTCTGTATAATAAAGTAGGTCCGTATATTCATCTTCACCATCCTGACATAATTCACGAAATAGCCGCGTGGTTAGTGCATCCTTTGATAGCATTAACAATCTTGATCACATCATGCATCACGGCTTCCAGTGTAGGTTCTAGTATAGTTTCAGTGTAGGTATCACAATTAGTGCCTGGCAATGGATCATACAGTGAGTAACTTCAATATATGGATTATTTTGTTTCACAAGAACCGAAAAACCATTAATAAGACCAAGAATAGCTAGGGCTCCATCAACAGACAAAGCAATACAGTTTTCCCACTTTAAAATAATCCTGTGAGTATTAAAATATTCATTTATCTTATTAAACACATGAATTCCACGAAGATCTCAACTCGAGAGGAGAACAAAAATAACAATTCCTGTTCAATTGCAAGTGTACCTTGTAGCGAACATTTTCCATTAGCTGTGAATTGCTACATCTGTAGTCTTATCAAGCTGAATAGCAAAATATTTAGCCTGTTTTAGTGGTAAAATAACCTGTTGCTTCACATTTTCTGGCAAGATAGAAATTCTTTCTTTAAGAATTCTTGCAGACATGGGCAGAAAATTCAGTTTCTTCGCCTCTTTGTGACCACACATGATCTCTGCCATTTTCACAGTTTTAACCAAATATTCACCAATAGTATATTATTTCTTGTTTGCATTCTCTGACTCGTTTTAGTGGTGGTGGGGAGTGAAATGGCCCAACCGTAAGTTCATACATCCATCGTTCATGGACGCATCCACTGTGTGGATGCGTCAATTCAGGCCATCATAATGGGCCATGATAATGGTGACCACCATGCTGGCACACAATGAGCCATAGTGTAGAGGAGCCATAAAGAATAGTTTGTAATAGTATATTAAAGAGCGCGGTTTTGCAGCACGCGTCCATATTTAGAAAACGACGAACGTAGCGAGGAGTTTTCTAAAGGGAAAGTGCGAAAACCGCCTTATGAACAAGTTTTTTATAATATTATTTCTATTTTGCGCCCTTTTATGCCATTTCTAAATAAAAAAATTGACGATATATATTGAGAAAATTGTATCGCACTCGGCGAGCCATAACTGCACGCATATGAGTGCTGTTATGGGTCCATTATAGACGCAAAATAGAAAAAAATAGTAACACGTTTATAAAAACGGCAAATTAGAAAAATTTCCTTATTACTATTCCCCCAAAAATTTTGGGAAAAACACATTTGGGATAGTTTTTCCGGGTTCCCAGACCGCTGCATTCATTATGATTTTTAATTTAGAATTTAGCATATGGCTAAGCATTTTAAATACTACAGCAACTATTACATTAACAATACCTCTAATGGGCAAATTGAAGTGTCTCGAATTACACTAATCGAAAATAAACTAGAATAATTAGTGATTCTAATATGATTTCTGTGACACAATTTTTAAAATCCCAGTTATTATATATTGCATAGGACATAATAGTAATATTAATAGTACCAGAAGTAATAGTAGCAAATATAATAAAATAGTTAAACTTTTTGTAATAATTTAATAGTTAAAAGTGAGTTGACTGAACTCGGTGAAAATAATATTAATTTTCTTTACTACCCTAAGAAAATTTTAACATAAAATAAAAAAATTGGAAAAAATTACTATGTCAATTTTCATATTATAAGAAAAGAATTCTTTTCTTATAATATGAAAATTCACATATAATTTTTTTACCATTACTCATTCTCGCTCTTATAGCACAGCGCAGGTCCGCGAAGACGGCAGATCTTGGTCGCATAAATCAAATAATTTCATTTAAGAACACGACATACTGAGTAAGTTGTTAGTTTACATTTAATTTTGATTCATTTTGAGATTATATGATATGAAAAACCTAATGTGAAATTTGTCAGTTATTTGTCTAGTTATATATTGTTTGTCTAGTTCCGTATATCCAAACTTGTGTTTGAACACTGGCGTGATCGAGAAGGCTCTTAGCTATAGTTTATGAAGATCTGTTCAAGCATTTGATGATCCCTTTCAACTTATTAATATTTTGATGATGAGCGTCGCCGCGTATCATCAAGTAATAAAACCAGAATACAAAGAAATATAAGGAAGAAGAAGAGATACTTACTCTGTGTAAGCAACGTCTTGTTCGTCTTGATTTATTTACTCAGAAAAAATTGCAAAATAAAGACAACAGTTAACGACGTCTGCTCTCACCTGTCTGCGCGTTCTGTTTAACGGCAACGTGACGCATACCATATCGAAACTCTGCAGGAACTTAGTATACCTTGTAAGATAGGTTGATACATCTAAGTTCATATGTATTTTCTATTCGTTATACTTATGTGCATTCGTTATACTTAAGTAGGTATGACTAATTATACTTCTCCACATAGCGGTCCCCCGACGCGGCGACGCTCATCATCAAAATATTAATGCGTACTGTACTTTTAATGGGCAATGGCATGAGTTAAATGGGCAAGAAAGATTTTTTTTGCTTTTTAGAGGTTTATTTGTTGTCGGGGGTTACTTAAAATTTTATGTTTTTTTTATTATATATCATCCCTTAAATTTGACAACCCAAAGCAACTTTTAAGCTTCATTCCGTTTCTTGCAATTTTCTGCATAAAAACACGAAATAACAAATATATAATAATATATATATATATATATATATATATATATATATATATATATATATATATATATAACTCTCATCTAAAAAAAAAACAGGCCAAGTGCGAGTTGTGACTCGCGCACCGAGGGTTCCGTACAAACTTGTAAGTAAGGTATCTTTTTTTTTGTGGAGGACGTAGCAAGCACATTTAGTTAACTTGACAAGTGGCCCTGCTAAAATCACGACCATCTTAGTACCGCTGCAAGCATAACCTCAAGATGTCGCTGTCGTACGATGGAATTCTACCCTATATTTTATTACCATACATCCCCCATTCACTATGAGTGTTTAGGGATTCTGGAACTTCACTATTTGTTTTTACTGCTCAATTTTGAGTGTATACCTATATACCCTGTATAAAGGTATACAGGGTATTTTTTTAAATAAATTTTTTTTAAATAATTTTTAAACTTATAAAAAGAAAACTTTATTTTAGTATTACACTTATTCACTAACTTATATTAAGATCTAACTATTTCTAGATCTAATATAAACTAATATATTAACAATTTCTAGATCTATTTCGATACTCTTAACATTCAGTTGTTCAAGTGACTGCTTTTGGGCAATTGACTACCAAAAAATATAGGGCGTACGTGATTTAAGTATATGTAGATTATAAAGAAAAATTAGACGAAATATAATATATACAGGATGTTACGGGACTTGAGTATGTCGCATGTCGGTTATAAACAAGCAAAATTTAGACATAATATATACCCTGTATATATTATGTATATAGAGCGTAAGTGATGAAATGCATAACGAATAAAAACAAAGAAAATTCAGAATAAACAGCTTGGTGCCAACACATACTTTTTAACCTTCGGACCTAACTGAGGAGGACCTAACTGTATGCAACCCCTATGCTTCTGGAGCCTGACAATATCACAACGACAACATTAGTGTATTTTCATAAGTTTCTAATAGTATATTCACATTTTTCTTGTAACTACATATTTACGGTTTTCAGATTTTTCCCTCTACATGTGCTGTAAGACACCGCTTCTTGTCAAATTTATTGATTCTAGGTCAAGGGGAAGTACCCTAGAGGTTTTGATTTTCTTGTGAAATCGCAAAATATGCGACATAAACCGTCATATATTTTGATCGCGTTGACAAGTTTGATTTTTTCACAGATGAAAGAGACCGCAGACCCGAGTATTTGGTACAAATTTCAACTTGTTACCTCTACGCGTTCCTGAGAAAAATGGTCTTGACAGACAGACAGACGGACAGACAGATAGACAGATAGACGGACAACAAAGTGATCCTATAAGGGTTCCGTTTTCGGTACGGAACACTAAAAATTGCCTAAAATACTTAATTTTTGAGTTATAGTCTTCCAAACTTTAAACTTTTACTTAAATTATTTCAATTAAAAATTTTTTTAATTAAAATTAAAAATTAATTTTCTTAGATTTTCTATTTTTTCAGAACATTTTCAAAATAGTTAAAAACTATTGCAAAATTAATATGTTATAGACAATTCAATTCTCTACTAATGTTGTTTAAACAACTTTTGTCTATTTTCTCAAATTTCTGCCGTTTAGACATCGCTTCCAATCGTTCAAAAAATCATAAAACAAGTGATAAAACCAGACAAATTTTCACTTAGACAATTAAATTCTTAACAGTTTTTGTCTAAAACATTTTCACGTACTTTGTTGCAACTTGCCAAATTACAACGAATCAAACCCAAACCTTGTCTAAATTTGATTCCCTCTGAATTTTTCAAAATTTCCGAACCAATATTTTTCAAAACAAAATTAACTCCGTTGTTTAGTCAATGGAATTTTCTACAAATATTATCTAAGCCACTTTTATTTATTTTGCCTAATTTCTAAATTATAACCAATCAAACTCAAAACTTCCGATTTCACGATGGCATAGCTTTTGAACGGCTTATCACAGTGACTTCTAGTTTTTACTAATCGATTCAGCGTCCCAAAATTCTGGTGAGTCTGAAAACATATCATATTCATAAGAAGCTTTTAATTCAAAAATACCAACGAACCAGCCATCGATTCGCTCGAGGACTCTTATAGAGTATAATCTCGATAATACGACACATATGGGACCAGACAACCGCCGCATTATACGAAAGAGTGGTGAGAGGGAAGAGCGCGAGCGGTCTCCAGACCGCCGGATTACTGAATGTGTCGTCCGATTAACCAACGGCTGAATTTCCGAGATTATACTGTATACATTTTTTGATTCCGACCTTTATTTTACCACTTCCGAAATAGAAGTTGTAATACAAGAAGGAAACTTAAATTTTGTAAAAGCCTTATAAGTGAGAACAAAAAAGTCTTTGACCTCCCTTTTCTTTTCCAAGTGATGCTACTAGCTTAGTGACCCACGAGCTAGTACGCAAAATATAATGACCAAAATTTGACCCATTACTCAAAAAGGTTCGCCATCCCTGCTCTAGAGCTAATGTGCCCAATTTCGCTTCATTTTCAAAAAATGTGACCAATTGACAACTTACCGCCCTATTTGCAAAATATACTTTTTTTTAATTACCATATCCCACAAGCTGTTACTTTCTATAATATCATTTTAAATTAATATGAGACAAAACTTTATTTATGGCGCGGCGGCGAGATAGGGCTGCGGCGAATTGTCCCGCGGTGAAACAACCGTGAAGAGATGACCGCGGCGAGTTTTACTCGGTCGTCAATTTTAACATAATAAAATGTTTAAATAAAGTTATTAAATAAAATATTTAAAAATAATTTAAAAAATTAACATATAAAATATAATAATGCGAAATTCACGAGGTTTATCGACATTCGTCAGAAAATAAATTATATTTCATAAAAAAGTTTGCCAACTGTGCCAAGTAGAAATAACAAACATGTAAATTAAGAAGGTTTTGACAATGTTTTAAGCTTAATTATTACCAACATGATTCACAGAACATCTCTGGATAAAAAGATTTGTTATGGGAAATTAATTATCTACAAGTTTGAATTGAAACATTTTCCAATGTACCACTTATTTTCAAAAACCATAAAAATAACATTGTTTTTAAAATCTTGTCTTTCCGATAACTTAAGTAAGTAGCCATCTGCAGGCGCTTTTCGAGATTTATCTCTTATCACTGCAGATTTGCTTTTATTATAAAATCATGTCATTATTTATCTCACATCAGTGCAGCTTTGCGTTTATTATAAAAGCAATAGAGTTTTGATAGTCCTAAAAACTGAAAGGTTATTAAAGGTTATTATTTTAAAATATATTTATATATTCAGGCTGTGTTCCGATAGTTTTAAGTTTGTATAATTATCTATAACGTAGGATGGTTTTACCAATTCAATATTTTAGTGGATGCGCCGGAACTAAACCAAATATCAGTGTAATTAAAAACACTGTTTGCTAAAAAAGGCAGTTCCTGTTTTAATCTGTTAATAATTAATTGCTTTACTGACAAATAATGTTAAAACAATTACATTTTTAGTTGATGCACAAAAACATTAACGAGGAACAAAATACAGAGAAAATAAAAAATATTATACAAAATACAAAAATATAATATTTATTTTATTTCTCAAGAAATATTCATTTGTTACAATTTCTTTTTCATTCAGTTTTCAACTTATATTCATTTAAACTAGTTAAAATATTCAATATTTAAGTCTATATTTTTTTCTAAATAAAAGTACATATATTACTTATTCATTATTACATACATTTTTTGTTTTGCAATAAATAATTAAAATTATTCAAACAATTGTCACTGATATATGTTAATGAATTTATAGAACTTATTTACAGCAACAGTTTATTGACAAATAGATGAAAACATGTTTGTAAATATTTTAATTGTAACAATTAAATAGTTAAAAGTGAGTTGATTGAACGCGCTGAAAATAATATTAATTTGCTTTATTTTGATTGAGAATTGTAACGCTTACTAAGCAAATTTTTCGTTTAAAACACCTCTTAAAATCATTTATCTTGGGTTAGTCAGTAAAAGAAAGATGAAAGATCAATTAATTATTTACAGACACAATTAAAAATTTCTTAAAAACGTTTCCGTATTTTTGCTATATACAGGTTGGGCAACATTGGACTATAACATTTATAATTCAACTAATTATTAATTAATTGCCCCACTAACGTGCAAATTCAAGTCTCCTGATCCACCGAGATTGTTATTAATATGTAATTATGTTTACCCGCACATTAAGTGTTTATTAAAACTGTGATGCAAATAATGAAGATATTAGTTATTCAATTTAATGAATATATGAATACAAGATTACAAAAGGAAATTACAAAAAAAAATTTTTTGTTAATAATTAAAATCTTTCAATTTTTAATCAATATTTATAATGTAATTATTTAATATTTTGAGAATGTATCTATTTACATTCTTATAGACACTAATTAACTTTTACATTTTACTTATTTTTTTAATTAACTGCATTTTACATTATTATGGCTAATAATGTAAAATGCAGTTAAGGCTAATTATTATGGCTATTATACCTAACAATAAGAGTCCATATCACACTGTTAATACGAAAATAGACTTATAGTAAAAAAGTTTCGTAAATCAATATTCCCAACATAATATGGCTAAAAATAGTTGCATATTATGCAACGATTATTAGCCTCCAAAAAGTTGTGATTTATACTTTGGATTACTTTTTGTTGGTTTATGTAGAATGAATAGGATATTCAAAGAATTGATGATTTAAAATTGAAAATCGAACCCTACATTCATTAGATTAAGTTTCATTTATTAGAAACAACAAAATAGTAAATCGATAAAATAAATAGTAATCGAAAATTGAGTTCATCGAATTTACCCCTCAAACCAAACCGAAGTGGTCATTTAATTGATGTGCTTTTTACAATATAATGTAATCATTTGTGCTTCAATACATCTGTGACTGTCTTAAACCATTTCTATTTTACTTTTATTCTATTTCAAAAACATCAACCCTATTAAAAACCCTATATTAACTATATAATACAATATTTTAGTGGATGCGTCGCAACTGAACCAAAAATTAGAGTAATTAAAAATATTATTAGTTTACAATGGAAATTACTGTTTGAATCTGTAAATAATTAATGGCTTAAATAACAGATAAGTTAAAACACAGACAAACATTTTTAGTTAATACACAAATACATTAAGAAAGAACAAAATAAAATTATTTTATTTTAAAAAAAAAATTCATTTGTTACAATTCCTCTCTCCTTCGGATTTCAACTTATATTAGTCTTAACAACTTAAAACTTGCAATATTTATACAGTACATTTAGCCTCCAAAAAGTTGTGATTTAAACTTTGGATTACTTTTTGTTGATTTATGTAGAATGAATAGTATATGCCAACAAATGGCGCGCCAGCAAAATACCTTCAAACAATTAATTATTTAAAATTGAAAATCGAAAGCAGCTTTCGTTAGATTAAGTTTCATTTATTAGAAAAAATAAAATAGTAAATCGATAAAATAATTAGTAATCGAAAATTAAATTCATCGAATTTACCACTGAAACGAAGAATAAATAATGCGAAAATAATGCAATCATTTGTACTTCAATCCAACTGTGGCTGTCTTAAATTTTTCTAATTTTATTTCATTTCAAAAACATATTGTTCCGTCGTGTAGCTAAAAATAGAATTATTCTTAATTATTTTTAAAACCTTTACATCTTTTATACAGCCATAAACAATCTATTTTTATGGATTTAAGTCCTTTTATTTTATTTAAATTTTAAATACATTTAGTTGTTTTTCGATTTATTTATGGCTGGAAATTTCCAAGCCTTATGTAGCTTCTCCTCATGTCTAGGCCATATTGTTGGATACTTAAGTTATTTGCTAGTTTTTAATCTACTTATAATTGTAAATGTATTGTGTAGATATTTCCCATAATATTTTTTTTTGGGTCTTTCTGCTGATCAGCTTATATAGTTCATAAGTTACCTGATGGGATTGTTATTTGTCTGCATTTTAATCCTATAATTACAAAATATTTTGTGGAAATATTTGTAAATCCTATTTGTAAATTGCCCATCCAGCTAGAAAGTCTTGTACCTTTCTCCCCTTCCCTGCATAGTCTCCGAAGTGCAGCACTTGCTAATTATCCCGCCTTCTAATCACTTTTCTGTTTCACTATTCGTTGCCGAATTTTCCTACCCTTGATTTTCCTACCTTGTAGGTGTAACTCCTAAATTTATTTTAGCATAAAATAGATTGTGTTATCTCTTTTAAAGGAGTTATTCGAGTTATTCAAGTTTCATACTTTGTAGCGCACAGCCGCATTTTGTTTGAAGTTAAGTTTTGTCAGTTTTAAGTTAAGTTTAAGTTAAGTTTAAGAATAAAATCGAGTAAAATTTACAATCGTGTCTCTTTTAATATAAGAATTACTTATATTCTTAACTCAATTCACCCAATCACTTAATTCTTTCTCCTACATCATAAAGACTTTTTTGGTGCAAATATAACATTATTTTTTTTAATTAAACATCTTAACTCGCAGTAAACTAATCGCGAGTCGTCACACATATCAACCCTTAAAAACATATCTAACCCCAACTTGGTAAGTGAAATAAGCAATGAAGTACTAGACTTCTAAACTAGAAATAGTATACTAGAAAAGTACTAGAAAAGGAGTGCTAGATAAACAGTTCAATTTTAATAGAGTTATAGCTTAATATTTCAGTTACCAATTTGATAAGAAAGCGCGGTTCTAACTAGTCTTACTACATAGTTACAGTCAGTTTTGAAGATTTTTAAAATGTTTACAATCTATTAAGAAAAATTGATAATTTCAAATTTAGTTGTCTATATCTCCTAGAGTATTATAGATAAACATAAAACATGTAATGATTTTATAGTTTAGAATTGGTGAAACCATCCTACGTTATAGATAATCATACAAACTTAAAACAAACGGAACACAGACTGAATATACAAATATATTCAGCCTTTCCGGAGCTCAATAACAATTATTGACTCTTAGATTTTTGTTGAGTGCCACGAAGGTGGACTGAAAGCTGTAAAATAACTTACAAATTTCATGTGAGATTTGTTTTTGTGGTCCTAAAAAGACTCAATAATTGTTATAGAGCTCCGGAAAGGCTGAATTAATTTGTATATTCAGGCGGTGTTGTGTTTGTTTTAAGTTTGTGTTATAGTTTAATGTTCAGTTACAAGTTGCTGAAAACTGCGCGTTTCTAGATAGTCTAACTAATTGTAAATGGTTTGAGCCGGTTTTGCTTCCAAGATTTGCAAAGTCTAGTGCGTCTATATCTCCTGAAGTCTGCTTGATAAACAAATTAAATTTAATGAAAAAGTTGAAACTTCGGTTACCAACTGCTAAAAACTAAATTATTCTAACTGGTGTAACTCAATTGTTTTAGTGTTTTTTGGAAACTTTGCACAATCTAGGAAGAAAAAGATGTAATTTAAAATGTAGCCGGCTTTATCTCCTGATGTAGCCGCCTTTATCTACTAGATAAACAAAAAGAATATACCGAAGTTGTAGTTTAAAGTATCAGTTACAAATTACTGAAAACCTTACGGTCCTAACTAGTCTAACTAAATTGTTTCAGTAAGTTTTGCAGAAATCTAAAATTTGCTGAATCTAGGAAGAAATATGAGGAATTTCACAATTTTAATGTTTATTTCGCCTGAAGTATGCCAACTAAACAAATAAAATTTAACGAAGTTATATAGTAGCTCAATATGTTGTAGCGCACAAATTACTAAAAACTTTGCGGTCCAAACTAGTCTAACTAAATTGTTTCAGTTGGTTTAGCATGTTGGAATCTAAAATTTGCTCAATCTAGGAAGAAATATAGGAATTTCAAGATTTAACTGTTTGTGTGCCAACGCGCCTGAAGTGTGGCAACTAAACAAATAAAATTTACCCGAGTTATTATAATAGCTCAATATTTCAGTTAACAATTACTAAAATGTGAACAGTTATGTTAATCTAAATAAATACAGGGTTTTTCAATAAGGACATAATAATTTTGTATCTAAATAAAACACAGAACAATTGAGATATCGGGCTGAAATTTATTCCAGTTGTAGCACACATGTTACAATTATGTATGGAATTCGACGTCGTTCATATGACCACCACGAGCACAACGGCAGCGATCGATTCTTTCAACTCAATTTTCATCACTCTTTCACACATATTAGCCGGAAAGTTGTCATTTTAGCGTTTTATATTGTTCCTGGGCTCCACTAACGTTGTTGCATTTTTTGACATAAACCTTCAACTTAAGGTAACGCCATAAGGAAAAATCCAACAGCGTCAAATCGCGAGGTAGCTATTCGAGTAGACCAGTGGTGGCGAACGTATGGCACGCGTGTCACTGCTGACACGTAGGAAAATTGCATTGGCACGCGAACAATTTCCCACGCGTGCCTTCCAAACTTCTTAAAGTTAAACCTACTTTTCTATAAGAAACTTTTAAGTTTCTAGTTCTACTTTTGTGCAAAACCAAAGGTGCAAAATATAGGAAGTGTTATATTCAGGCTAATACGGTAACTGATTTTCAGTATCAGAATCTTCAGTCATTGTTAAAGTTACCTGGCACGACAGCATTTCAAAATGTCAAGTTTTAAAAAAAATGGCACGCGGCCGGAAAAAGCTTCGCCACCCCTGGACTAGACCATTTCCCGATATTAAACGATTACCAAATTTTCCTTTCAATAAATTAATTGTTTAACTAGCTGTGCGGCTTGTGGCACATCTTGTTGGAGCCACATATCGCTGATGTCGAGCTCATCGAATTCTGGCCAAAAATTGCCTTCCGACATGAACACGACAGCGAGCTCCATTGACCATAACATGACGATTATTTTCATCGACGAAAAATACGGTCCTTACACCTCCGGCATGAAATGAAAAACAACACACGCTCACTTTTTGAGGATGCATGTAGTCTCATGAAGCACATGTGGGTTTCTTGCTTTCCAATAACGCATTTTCTGCTTATTGACAAAGCCATTCAGCCAAGAATGAATTTCATAATTAAAGATAATTTCTTGATGAAATTAAGGAATTTCTCTAAACTTTTGCAGAACAAAATCTGATAAGTTTCGACGCTTTAAACGATCTAGAGGTTTCAGTTCTAGGGTTAATTTGATCTTGTAAGGGTGTAGCTGTATATCTTTACTCAAAATTCGCTGTAATGCGGACTGAGAATTTCAAATTCTTATGAACGGTGTGGAAACGACTTCTTTGGTTCATTTGGAACTGAAGGGTTAAGGCCGCAATATTTCCAATACTTCGACCGGTGCGTTGACTCACTGGCACATGAACATTCAATAGTGACTATGTTGATTCAAATTTATTTACCATCGCATGCACAGCTTGTCTCTTGTGGGGGATTATTGCGATCACAAATTGAAGTAAGCGCTCATAAAGTTGCGACTACAGACTCAGAATTTTGTTAGTAATTTTTATCGATTCCCAAACGTTGCTCGTTCGTGAACTTCATCATGATCAAAATGTAAGCCATGACAGACGTTTTGACTTAGATCATTAAAAAGTTTTTAGGTTATGTTTCGTATTATAAACCAAAATTGTTTTGTCTCTATTGAAAAACCTTTTAGTTACAGACGCTTTTACAAACATTCAAAATTTGGACAATCTAGGAACGAAAATTGACAATTATCTATTTCTCATGAAATGTGCTAAATCAACAAATTAAGTTTAACAGGTTGGCCGCCACATGTTTGTTTGCCAGCATTGCCAAAAACTTTTTGAGTACCAGATGGGGGCACACCCTAAACCAACAACAAACGAAGTGAGGTGCACTGCAATGGCGCACGGCACATTTGAATTTCCATCGAATTTTGTTCCAACAGTTACTCACAAAGCAGGAATCAGATGGAAAAATCAGTTGTGTGGCCTCGGAGCAGTGGTCCCTCTAATTTTTGTTAGTGCTGCGCGGTCCAAAGTCGAGTGTGAGCAAAAATAAATTAAACTAAAAATAAATTGCGCAATTTTTTTGTACTTTTATTTATTCAAACCATAATATCAATTATCAAAGTAATAGTTTTGAATATTTCCAATGAAAATTTATTATTTTGTTGTTTTCTGACTTTCGTACTAATTGTTTTAAACTCGGCTTTTTTTATTTGTCAATTTGATAAATGTAATTTTATTCTCATTAGATCACCTAGGTTTTTATATTAATGTATGATTGATCGTATTAATGTTGCGATATTTACTTTTAATGGAATTCTTGACTGAAAATCCCCGTTCGGTTTGGACGCACTGGACGCTTCGAAGGTTCCCATAATATTGTAAAGAATAGCAAGAAAATTATAAATGGGTTAGTAACAAAGTTACTAACCCATTCGTTACTAACCCATTCGTATCGACGAATGTTTTGAACAATCCAAGTTTACTCTTCTTTAGTACCTATTGTAAATTTCATTTCAGAATATTCATCTCATATTTTATCAATGTCAATACTTTGATATATTTATCATAATTATAGAATATTTTTCTCAAAGATTCATTATATTCTGTTTTCCAAAATTTTAATTTTTTCCAGAATTTATAATAATCTCATTATCAAGTGCATCCCATTGTTTTTGATCGTCATCGGGAAATCAGACACGTTGGACAAATTGCATTTTATATATATTTGAAGTATCAATATTATTTTGATATTCTGATAATAGTTTTTTACATGACTGCTCCTGAGGATTTTGTCTCCCAGGTATTAAGATTAAAATTTTCTTATTTTCGTCTTAACACGCTGATGTGCATCAATAATAGTTTAAGAAAACAACTTTTCTGTGGGTATTTGTACAAAGATGAAAGCTGTTCTAATATGACTTTGAGAGCAAAAATTGCTACCCGATATTGAGGATCCGGCAGAATTTTTGCACAATATTTACACATTTCGTTCCATAACTTGACAATAGTCAATTACAACATCGTAATTTTTGCACTAACTGCGTAATATCTGGTAAACTACCTTAATTCATTGATTAGTTTAAATGTTATGGCATCATGTGCAGTTGCTTGAGCTAAATCTTCAAATTTTCGCTTTTCATATTCGATCAGTGAAACATTGTGTAAACAGTTCAGACTAAATTTTCTACATAAGAGGTACATTTTGCAGCTACTCCATTTTACTTTCCAAGCGTGACATTATCTCCAGTAAACATTATCTCAGAGATCTAAGACAAAATCAATGTCTCGTAAGTTAAGTGCGCGGAAACTTAATTTATCTGCGCAGATTTTAAATTATCACGAAAACTGCTGCGCATCCGCGCACCCGCGCAACTTAACGGGAACATTGCCTCGGAGACCAGAAAAGTTGCAATAGCCATAGCAAAAATATTTAATTTGTTGATGAAATGTTATATAAAGTTAAAATGTGTTATTATATTCTAGTCATTTTTTACACATATACAAATAAAAACTTATACCTATTAGATATCAAATTCAAAATATCTAAACTAATTGCGACTTAAAAATCAACTTGAAACTTAGTGAAAACTAGAAAAACTTAGAGAAACGTGAAACTTAGAAAAACATTTTTAGCAGATATATATTCCGCAGGCCAGATATTTGGTCCAAACACGTGGAGATTGCTTATGAGCCAATTTTCTGTTTAGCCCGAGATCAATGTCTTTATAACACCTTGCAAAACGATTCCAACGATTCAAACGATTATTCACTTTTTCTTAAAAATGAAATCGTAAGTAGCCTGTTCTATCATCATCATTTTGTTTTGTCATCATATCTGCTAATATCGCTTCTCTTACTTCTGCAATTTACACGCAATTAAATTGACTTAAACCTACCCTACAATGTTAGACTGACTCATCAGATAACATACTCAACCTCAAAAATAAGAGTTCTGGAAAAAAGGTATCTGCCTACACGGAACGTTTTAAGTCAATTCAGCGTGGAATCAGTATCAAAGAAGGTATGTACCACATGTGTCCCACATGGCAGTCAACCTGTTAATGGAGTTATAGCTTAATATTTCAGTTATTAATTGCTAAAAATTAAACGTTTTTACCTTGTGTAACTAAATTGTTTCAGTCTGTTTTAAAAACTTCTAAATTTTGCGTAACTTGTAAAGTGAAACAAGGAAATTCAAATTTGGCTGCCTAAATCTCCCAAGTGTGCTAGATAACCAAATAAAATTTAATGAACTTATTTAAATCTTAATATTTTAGTTACCAATTACAGAAGTGATCGCGGTTCATACTAGTCTAACTAAATAGTTACAGTCGGTTTTTAAGATTTTTAAAATGTGGACAAGCTATTAAAAAAATTGACAATTTCAAATTTAGTTGTCTATATCTCCTGAAGTGTTCTAGTTAAATAAACAAATTTAATGGAGATATGTTATATGGAGCTTAATGTTCAGTTGCAAGTAGCTGAAAACTGCGCCATTCTAGGTAGTCTAACTAAATGGTTTGAGCCCGTTTTACTTCCAAGATTTGCAGTCTAGTGCAAAGAATATCTATTTATATCTCCTGAAGTGTGCTATATAAACAAATTAAATTTAATGGAGTTACAGCTTAATGTTTCAGTTACTAACTGCTGAAAAGTAAGTTGTTCTAGCTAGTGTAACTCAATTGTTTAAGTCTGTTTTGGAAACTTTGTACAATCTTAGAAGAAAAATAAGTAATTTGGAATTTAGCCGTCTATATCTCCTGTAGTGAACTATATGATCAAATGAAATATATCGAAGTTGTAACTTAACCGTTAAGATCATACTACCAAGTAGTCAGCCATCCTTCGCCTACCGGCCTGAGCGGCCGCTGACAATTTAGTGCAATGGCAATGTAATTATAGAACTATATTTCAATTTAATCTTAGATTTTTGGTTCTCTTTCATTCTATTTTTATTCAATAAATGTTTTAATAAATTAGCTACATATTTTTATATTAGATTATTTGGGATAAACGAAATAAATCAATTGTTTCGCATAGTGTTTGAAAATTAAACACTTTCTCACTTAATTTTTCTATTAAATTACACACTTATTGCATATGATATTTCAATGACTATTACAAGTATTCTTCTTACAATGTATACAATATTAGAATAACCTCTCACTTTCACATAAATGACATTACATGTTCCGTTTCTTTTCTGAAGGAAGCATAAATAATACTTTCCTTCAAACCCTTATTACGCAAATTTTAATTCGGTCGTCGTTTCAAACTTCCTCTATAAAAGTATTTCTATTGTCTTTTTTTAGAACTCTATTTTTTATAAACGTTAGTGTTTGTAACATATATAGCCAATAAACTTATGTCTAAAATGTTCATAAAAAATGCAACATGCCATCTATTTGTCTTTATTGTACATGTATAAGCCTTGATCATCTTGTCCATAAGATCTGTTTAGTTTTCATAAATAATCACTACCGGTTTTCTCTTATTTTCGTGCATCACTATGCTGCATTGTTGATAATAAAATAAATCCAAAATTGTAGATCCAAAAATTATTGAAAATTGTTTTTGAGAACGTTTCGCCTGAAAATTTTGGCGGATAAATACCTTATTTTTTCGTACCGTTCCCGTAATAGTGAGACCAGAACCCTTCAAATTCAGTGCCATTTGTATCGCAGTAAAAAAATTGTCGCACGTTATATTTCTATTTGTACTGTAATATGGAGTGCATAAATCTTGTACGCTATTTTCACCCAGGTTGGTGACACGTTGGTTTCACTCTTTTCCTAAATAAGAATTCCTTTTAGTGGGTATCTTGTTTCAGAATCGTTTAGCCAAAATATTTTTATTCCATATTTTTGTTTTGACGGTATGTATTGCATGAATGGACATTTTCCGTCAAAACTGCTCATCTACAGTCAGATTACACGATGGCATGTAGAATTTTCCTAAATTATTATTCATTCGATCCCACAGTTCTCTAATAGGTGCAAGTTTATCATTTGCACGCCGTTGTAATCTTGATTCTTTTATCATCAAATCTAATAAATTTACAAATTTCCTGATATCTGTTACCTCTGAAAATTGCTCGAAAATTTGGTGGTTCATATTTTTTTCCTCCATAGACGGTCAATACCCGTATTGAAAGATTTCAGACGCTCATTAAACAATATCCCAATAATCTTTATCATAAAAAATGCGTCTTGATTAGCAGATGATGTTTCTACCTATTCTAAGGGCTTGTCTTGTATTTAAACTTAATCCGTGGTCTGATGACACGCTGTCACTCCAGGCCGCTGCGGCCGATAGAAGGAGTCTAGCCGAGTTTTTTGTAAAAATGTAAGAATTCGGAAATTTTTAACACATAATGATTTTTTAAAAACTGATTTCATATCTTTTCATAGCAATAGGATATTACTAAAAAGCCTTTCATCGAAATATTATTCTAACCATATGTAATATTACCGCAACGGTTAAAGTTGCAGTTATATATTACTGAAAACTATGCGGTCCTAGCTAGTCTAAAATTAAACTAAATTGTTTTAGAAGGTTTTCCAAACATCTAAAATTTTCTCAATCCAAGAAGAAATGTGAAGAATTTCAAAACTGTTTATATCGCTTGAAGTAAGCTAAGTAAATAAAATTTATTGGAGTTTTTGAGTAGTGAATTAAAAACCCTATTTTGACGCGCCCAAACCAAACCACAAGCTAGTGCAATTAAACACATTGTTGGTTAACAAGATAAATTACTGTTTTAATCTGTTAATAATTAATTGCTCAAATGACAAATAATGTTAAATCAAAAACAAACATTTTTAGTTAATACAAAAGCATTAACAGTGAACAAAATAATTTATTTTATCTACTCGCACACCAAAATGAACAATTAATAAGTAAATTATTGTATGTGAGCGATACCACTATTATAATCGTGTGTAAAAGTATCCAAATAAATCAACTGAAGTTTCATTATTAAACGATTTCTGTTTGCTGTTACTATGGCAACAACTCGCGTCATTAAACAAAAAACATAGACGTAGTGAAAACAAATTTTTCTGACGTATAATAAAAATTGATTTTTCTTAATATGAATCAAGAAGTCTCGGCATCTTAGTCTGGAAATACCCTAAGTACTACTCTGACTACTCTGAGACTAATATATCCTCTGTATACTATATAATATATACTCTGACTAATAATACTACTCTGACTACTCTGAGACTACTCTGACCCTAATATAACCTAACCTAACCATAACCCAATCTCGATTAAATCTAGGTTAACCTAGATTGCATCGACAACGACCAACAAGTGTTCCCGTCACTGTGGGTTTTTACTAGTTAGCAATTTTGGTACTTACTTATTAACGCCATCACCGCTACATTTTTAAATGCAGCCAATCTACACCTAAAATGTTTATGATAAATCATAAAATAAAACATTTTATTTAAAATTAAGACATTTTTAGACTCAAAATACTTTATTTTTTAACCCCGGTTAGATTAGGTTATCCGCCGCGAAGCTGACAGATAAATCAACATAACATACGCGCGGTAGCGCCAACTTTCGATCCAATGTATATAGCGGTGGTGGCGTTAATACGAAAGTACCGCAATTTTTGCCACGGAGACACTGAACGTTCTAACCTTATTATTTCAGTGAATTGTATTATTTTGTCTGTCAAAATTACAAATTTTCATTATTATTGGTAAGAAACGATTATTTTTTGTGGATTCAACGGTATTTTAACAAGCTTCGTAAATAAAATAATGTATGATTCACGTGTGTGAAATGCTTTTGTGCAAGATTTGCGAAGTTTAAAGAATGAGCTGAAGGCAAGAGCTTTAAACTTCCCAACTCAAGCACAAAAGCCCTTCACACAGTTATATCATATACTACTATTATTTCTGAAAAAATATTTATTTGCTACAATTCTTTTCTCATTTGGTTTAAAACTTACATTAGTTTCAACTACTTAAAACATGAAACATATATTATAGTGTATTCAAATTATTTTTTTTTTTTTTCTAAATAAAAGTAGAGTTAGTTTAGTTCATTTCTCATTTTGAAATGGAAGACGTGGAAGACTGGACATTATAATCCCATAATGCCTAAACGAATCCTTTGTTCTCTGTTTTATGTGGGTATGTGGGTATGCATGTGTATATACAAGTGTATGTAAGTATATATGTTTCTACAAATTTTAAAGTATCTGTTTCGTATGCATAGAGAGAATATATTTATTGTAGATTTTATACAAAGGGCTATCGACCAACAAGGTTCTTCTGCCCACGTATGCATATTTATAAAGAAAAATAAATTAAATAAAAAATATTTTTTCAAGGCTAGAGTGAAATGTATTATTTGTATTATTATTAAATGTAATATTCGCATAATAAAAAAAAATATGAAAAAAGAATTTAAAAAAAGAGCAGGTTCGCGCACAGATTTATCCTCAGCGAAAAGGGGTATATATTATTGTCAGCCCAATTATTTAAATGTTATAGCATATAAGTCTTTTGTCTATTATTATCTCTTTTTTACTTCTTGGTATAATTTAAATACACCTGTTTAATAAATAAATGAATAAATAAATAATATATAGGAAAAGAAAGGTAAAAATTGGTGTTCTGCGGGGAACAATCCTAGGTCCACTACTGTTCATTCTATATTTAAATGATATTTTTTAAATTTTAGAAGCAAACTCAATAGCTGCTTATGCTGATGACACTGTTGTAAAGTGTATTGGTAATTCATGGCCTGACGACGTTCAACACAAAATTAACGGTTATTTAGATAAATTAGGGAAATGGTTTTTTGATAATTATCTGTCAATAAATATAGATACAACTGCATTCATAACTTTTGGTTCTTATAGCGATAGTATTCCAGCAAATTTGGAAATATTGATTTACAATCAGAAAATAAAAGGAGTTATAAATACAGTTACAAAAACAGTTATAAATATCTAGGCATAAAGTTTGACTCTAATATGAGATGGGACCAGCATATAAAAGACAAATAATAAATAAAACTAAATTTTTCCTATTTATCTTCTATAAATTGAAGAGGAGTGTAAACAAAAATTCACTTAAA
This sequence comes from Phosphuga atrata, assembly GCA_944588485.1. Lineage (NCBI taxonomy): Eukaryota > Metazoa > Arthropoda > Insecta > Coleoptera > Silphidae > Phosphuga > Phosphuga atrata. Next base: position 17,985,324 of record OX155894.1, on the reverse strand, counting down.
ATAATCTACCATACACTATTCGAAAGTATAGTTAATTATGGGATAATTGCATGGGGAGGATGCTATAAAAATATTATGAAAAAGTCAACTAGTACACAAATTAAACTCATTGATATAATAACAGAACAAACGATTACATTTTGAATACTAAAGAAACTTTCATAATAGACTCCCTATGTTTTCACTATGAAAATTGTAAAAGTCATTTAATGATTAAATAGGTAAAACTAGAAATAAGGCGATAATTTTAGCCAAAATCAATAAAAGTATTGCATTCAAAAACTCTTATATTGTAGCAATAAAAAACTTTAATATGCTCCTTCACAATCTCAAATCTCTAAATGTTAATAAAAAACTAAGAAGGAAACAACTTATAAACTGAGAATTAACTGGAGCATAAATAAAAAATTTCTTTTTAAATGTATATATTTATGTAAATCTATAGGTTTATTTCATTCTGGTCATAGTCTATAATTAGTCGATAAGTTAATTTTGTAAAAACCAACCACCTCATGTACAGGCAACTGATATGTACAGGTTAATGATAAAGCCATACTGATGAAGCCAAAAGGCCGAAACGCGTATATGGATGTTCATTAATTAATTGATAATTATTTTTTGTATTTGATCAGGATATTGTTATTTTTTGGGAAAATCATAGGGTTATGTAGAACCCAAAAAAAAAAAAACTTTCTTAATATAATTCAATGTCAGTCGAGGTGTTTGCCAGTGAAGTAGTTGTTTTTAAGAAAGTTTGTTAAAGAAAGATTATGTATACGTTTTATACGCAATGATGTTAACTTTGTTAACGATATGTATAAAACAAATTTCTTAGAAATTATAATCTGTGAAGTTAAGATTCAAATACTAATGTTTAAAATTATTAAAAACTTCTAACTCAACAAAAAATATATATTAATACAGGTAACTCTCTATGGGATACGGTATATGTAAATTACTGTATAATCTTATTCTGGTTAAATAAATAAATAAATTAAATATAATATAAAAAATATTCTATTCATTTTCAGTGACAAATCTAAGTTAATGAATTTGTAGATCTTATTTAGAGTAACAGTTTATTTAGAAATAGCGGAAAAAGTGCTTGTAAATATTTCAACTTGTTTTCATTACATAATTAAAAGTTTTAATATTCCACCTACTTTTACATGAATTATTAATTGTTAGAAACATGAAAACAAACAGACGAACAATGTCTTTAATATCGAATATGGGTTTATTATAATACAAGCAATTTCAACCTTAAAATGACTAAATTTTCCATATGAAAAACTTAGATATTGTGGTGAACGCGCCGCAATTGCCCAAATTTATAATATATATGATAAACAAAACCAAATTGTTATAAAACTAAATAAATCTAAATCTGTCTAAAAAACTTAAAATAGACTTATTGGTGTATGATACTAAGTAGTATTAGTAATAAAGCTCAATCCATAATTAATGTATGCTCTTTCGAATCTTTTCCATCATGTTAATTAATCTGTTTCATCATATAGGTAATTATCATGCTTCTAGTTCGTTATTTTTTCAAATTGCACTAGCTTAATTATCATGCATTAATTATCAAATTATTTCTTTAAAATACTGTTTGACTTATTCAGTGGAATCGAGAATATGTTTTATAAAAATATCTTCTTGCATTTAAATTTTGTTGTACATAAATATTTATTTGAAAGTTTGTGCAAACAAAAATATGGTATCGTTAATAATTGTGATTTACTGCTTTTGCAAGAATTTTGCAGTAAAAGTTCGTAAATGTTACTAGAAACGAAGCAATTTTGAAACAACAAATTTAAACATAAATTAACTAAACACATACATTTATAAATTTTATAGTCTCAAAATATTCTAAAATAAAAACAAATTTTCCGAAAAACAATTCAAAATTATGAATAATTTTTGAATAAAAACAAAAACAATAATCTTTATTGTCACCAACAGTAACAAATGGCTAACGACCACAAGGTCTTTCTGCCAGAGAGGTCAATCCATTTGTGTCATAGATCATTTGAATAAAGTGATAAGGGATGATTAGTTGTCATATTAGTCATAGTGGTCATATAGTGTATCGTATACAGTTTTTGAAGGATGTCTGCGAGTGTAGTGTCTGGTGTCGTGTTTTCTGAGTCAATGATTGTCCGATGAATGTCTCTGTCTTTAAATCTGGTTAAGAGTTGTTTATGTCTCTGAGATATTTGGAATGTCGGTCAGGGTATATTAAAGATCGTTGGAGAGATTATAAAAGGAGGATGTTATTATGATGCCTTAATTTCGTTATTACACATAATGATGTAGTTTCAGCTACTGTGAGTATATCGGTTGTCGTTTTATGTGCGTCAATCATAATCCATAGTCTGTTAGATCTGCATATGGCTTTATATATTTTTCCGGGAGATTGTATGGAGGTTCCGTTGATACAAGAAGACAAATATCAGAAATATTTGCTTCTTTGTACAGCCTTTTTTTGTTGTTGTACCGTCGGTCCTGAAAGTAAGTCGTTAGACGAAAGTCAGTCCTAAGTATTTAATATGTGGTGACGGTGTTCATGATGCCTAATTGGATTTGAGGAGAGTTAGGACATATTCTATGTATATTTATTTGGAGGAGTTGGAGTCTCGATAGATTAAACCATGAGAGCCCCCTGACCACCACTCCGTATGCAAGTTATTTATCCTCAACCATAAGATATCTCCTAACTCTCCTCAACTCTACCTAGGCACATTGAACACCGGCACCACATATTAAATACTTAGGACTGACTCTCGACTATAGACTTACTTTCAAGACTGACGGCACAACAACGAAAAAAATACTGTGCAAAGAAGTAAATATTTCTGATATTTGTCTTCTTGTAGCAACAGAATCTCCATACAAACTGCCACGAAAATATATAAAGCTATATGTAGACCTATCACAAACTATGGACATTTACTTATGAGTGACGCACATAAAACGACAACCGATATACTCACAGTAGCTGAAACTACATCGTTACGTGTAATAACGAAATTAAGGCATCATAATAACATGCTCCTTTTATAATCTCTCCAACGATCTTTTATATACCCTGACCGACATTCAAAATATCTCAGACAGACATAAACAAACCTTAACCAGATTTCAAGACAGGGACATTTATTCTCAACGAGAAAAAAGGCCGTGCAAAGTATCACATATTTATAATTTACTATTTGTCTTCTGGGAACAACGAAATCTGCATACAAACTGCCACGAAAATATATAAAACTTTGTGCAAGCCAGGTTTTTGTCTGTGAGGATTTGTAGTTGGTCTACGGTCTTTTTGAGGTTACTGTGGTGGTATATTAATGCTGTGTCGTCGGAATATTTTATATATTTGATATTTGATATAACAAAACGTTAATGATTTATTGATCCAAATTTATTATCTTTTTATAAACTAAATTTTATAGTTACTAAGATATTCTGCATTGCAATTTAATATTTTTACTATATATTACATTTTTATTTTAATATTTGGACAAATAAAAATATTTAAATAATTCGAATATGAAAATGTTAATATAGAAACATTTATATCGTTTCAAAATTTTAAAAATTGATTTGGTATTTTATATGAAAATTAAAATATACTAATTAATTGTTAAAAATAGTTATTGTTTGTTTTACAATATAGCGATAAAGAATATATCTATTGTATACTTTATATAAAGGGCAGTTTTTACAATACATTTTGGTAGTAATTTTAAAATATAAATTGTAAATAGAAAAAAAAATAGTTAAAATATTCTTTAAAACAATGCTTCTCATTTTTGTTAAATTTATATAATTAAAAAATAATTTTAAATTAATTTAAACTGATATGCTTGCTGATTTTTAATATAAAAATATACACAAAATGTATTTTTGTAGTAATGTAGTTGTTTTTACCAGAAATAACAAAATGAAAAATAAGTACGACAATTAATTAACAACTGACTGAATTTGACTGAATTAATTCAATCAATTTATTTTTTTGTTTTGTTATTTAATACTTTAATTTCTTCAAGAAGATATTAAATCTTCAAAAAAATATTAAAACAAAAAAATATTAAAACTTCAAGATGGTCAAATACACAAATAATGAATAAATTAAAAAAAAACAATAATTTGAAAATAAATTTAAAAGAATATTTTAATGAAAATAGTTATCCATTTAATATATTAACTGATTTAATTAAACCTGATTGATTAATTTTTGTTCAATAAAATAACCAACAACTATTTTCAAATTCCCAAAACTTAAATATTAATTCTAGGTTTTTGGGAAAATAACTTTTATAAAATAACTAATTATTAATATTTTACCGTTAGTATATTTTCGGTCAGTATTTTATTCTGACCTTAAATATGAATAATTATTCATTTCCTAAGTTGTTTTTGATGAACGCGCCGGGTAAAAATTAAAACTTTTTAAAAAATAAATATTCAGAATCAATTTAAATAACATATTATCGATTTTCTAAAAAAGAAAATAAATAAATTTGCAAATAAATACTAATAAAAATTTGACAATGCATTCAACAGTTTGGTAACGAAAACAAACAAAACTCTTACCAAATACGCTCTCAATAATAAATAATATTTTTAAAACACAAACCAAGTTTTGATTATTCACTTAGAGAAAAAAAACTGTTTCGTTTGATGTTATGAATAAAACTAAAGTACCTTCTTTAAAAATGCGTTATCGATGTTATATAGTCTCGAGTTGTCTTGAGTGGTGGCTACTTAGCAGACTTGCACACTTTGTCCTCACCGGATCACAATTTATCCTTTCCCAAGCGCCTACGATCCTTCTGGTGGGGATACAAATCCCACCATTGGCTGGACCAGCAGCTTCAAATTGTTATTACATTCGTACAAACTTTTAAATGATGCGCGCGTTTTAAATTAATATCACGTAAGTAATAAATTACAAACACCTACAAACTAACACTTCATTATCAATTATAACTTAATATATAACTCAAACCCTAATTCATTGTATACTGAATTAAATAATAATTAATAAATATAATAATTTATTTCTTAAACATAATGAATTTATTATATTTACGTTGTATATATGTAATATCAATATTATGTTATAAGGGACGTCAAAAAGGATTTTATTAAATATTCATTGAAGATCACAATGTAAATTCAATAAACTCGGTTTATTTATTTATGAGGATAAAATGTAAATGATTAATATTTAAAATAAATAATGCAAAATAACGAATGAAACCTGAAAATTCGGCAAATATATTTTTTAGTATTTTCGCATAGATGTTTATAGAATTTTTGCAAATAAAATATTATTAAATATTTATTTATAGTATTCACCAATTCTCAGAAAATATTTATTTATTTTAAATCAGATAGTTTACATTGTAAAATTCCTACAGAGGTATTTGCAAATACCTATACATAAGGCTGTTTACGTAAAAGAGAAGAATATTTTTATATTTAACGATTAACAGTAACACTTATTATAATTATAACAAAAAAGTTAGCAATGGTTAAAAGCTCAAATCATAACTCTCAAAGTCTCTCAAGTCAAAACATAATTCCATTTTTTTTTACAGATAACTATTAACAGTAATATTTATTAATAAAGGGCGGATTATATGCACCCAAAAAACGAAATATATGCGCATATAGCGCATATATATGCATCGATTTTTGAGGAAATATGCAGTCAATTCGATCATATATGCAGTACAATATGCAAAACTTCGATGAAAAAAATCGATGAAGAAAATGTAAAAATAATAGTCAATTCACAAACTATATCGTTTTTTTTCAACATATTTCTGTAACAATTGATAATCAAATGTTCAAAATTTTCTAACGGAAAACTTTGTCTCCTGTATGAAAACATATGTTTATAATTCAAAAAATTTCTTTCAACATCTACAGATGTAATTGGCGCATTTTTCATTTTTACAATTATTGCTAAATCAAAATTTAAATTAATATCCTCAACTATTTCGCCTTTTAAGATTTTGTTGATATTTTTTAATTTTAAAAATCCCTCATTCTATTGTTTTACTGCTTTAAATTTTTCGTGTATAGATAACGCAATAATTTAATTGATCAGAAAAAATACGATTTAATCAGCAACAACATGAAAGTAAGTTTACTAAATAATTAAGCAATAAAACTGAATGAATAGTAAAATATTGACAGCCGAAATAAAATTATATATTTTAAGTTAAAATACTGGTTGATCAGTAAAATATTGTTTAAACAGTGGTTAAACATTTTGGTTTGTGAAATTTTAAATCTGATTCAAAGGATTTACATTTGTTAAGTATTATATTTTAATTGTGGCACAGAATATTGAACTGCACAAGTAAAAACAAATACTACTCACTTTAAAAATCACTTGATTCTTAGAACTGTACCCGCAATTGCCTTGTATTGCGGTGAGATGGATTATATAATTATACAAGGTAAGTTAATGTATTTATAGATAATTTTTGCAGGCTTCCAGGATGAATAATAGTTGTCTAGTCGCGGAGTACGAATTATCGGAATCGTCCTTTGAGGATGGGCAAAATCACGAATCATCACCAAAGGGGATAGTTATGAGAGATTAGATTCTGATAAAGAAATACTTCTGGTATAAGCAGGTTTTTTACTATTATTAATTTTGGATTTGACTGAAATAAGTTTTGGAGAATTAAAAGCATGGCTACTAGGGCTTCTGGTTCGGATATATCCGAACCGCAAAACCGCGGTTTTCCGTGCAAAAACCGAAACTGCATAACCGTCATAAAAACCGCGGTTTTCGGTTTCATCTAAAGATAAATAAAAATAAAGTCCATTGTATTAGTGCTCTCAAACATTGCAAATTGTTGTTGCAAATATGGCAACCATCGAAGGTATATGTATTCGAGCAATTTCGAAATCTGCATTTATTCGGAAAGTAATAGCTGGCCGGTTTCCCAACCAAATCTTGACAAAATGTTCTTCCGGTGTTATGACCTTAATTCAAAAGGAATACGAAGAACGAAAAAAAGAAATGATTTTAAAGTTTCAAGAATTAAAAGCAAATAGACAAAAAAATAGTACTACGCTAAGATTAGTGGACTAGTTTGAGCCGAAGCCGAAGATACTAACATTAATATTCATGGAGAAAATAATTTTTATTGCAATTTAGGCTTTCTGCGAATTGAAGGAACTTGCTCTGCAAATAATATCGTAATAAGTGTTGAAAAACATTTATATTCATTTAGTATCAGTTTCAGAAATGATATTGTGGGTAACTTGTATTAGAAAGTTGAAGTTCACGGTGACGTCGCGACGCCATTGTCAAAAATTTCGCTATGTGGTTTTCAGTCGCGCTTTACCACAAGCTTTCCCTTCACCAGAACATCAAATTTGTTTTGCTAACTGCAAAATTGCAAAAACTACAGCGGAAAAATCACCGCGAGTTCCCGAAATTCGATCTAGATTAGCAAGTTGAACTATGCGGCAACGTCGCGACGCCGCTATCAAGGTTTTTAGAACGCGGTTTTCACTACCGCTTTCTGACAAGCTTTCCCTTCAAGAAAACGCAATACTTGTTTCGCTAGCTTGAAAGTTATGAAAACTGCGGCGGAAAAACCAGCAGCCGCATTAGGAAATTGAAATTTGCGGTGGCGTCGCGACGCCGCTGTCAAAAATTTCGTAACGCGGTTATCAGTTTCGATTTCCGACCCCGTTTTGCTCTAACAAAACATCGAATTTGTTGCGGCAGCTGCTAAATTTCGAAAAAACAAATGCAACCAATCCTCGGTACATCCAACTTTGACGGGCCGTCGCGGCGTTAGTTATCGAGCGATTTCAATGCGGTTTTAAATTTCTGGTCCAAGAAACCTCAAAGTTTGATTGAGTCTGGGGTTTTTGCCTTGGGATTATTATTGAGTAAGATACTACACATGATAATGCCCAGGTAATTAAAAAAATGGTACAGATTGTCCTGCTGAACCAAAAATTTGCATTAACAATTCATCTCGCTGTGTGCGACACTACAAGAAATTATTTCGAGTAGAAAACAGCTGCAGCAGTAAAGATGAAGATTTATTTCCTGAAAAATCGCACGAGGGAGATGTGGATAATGAGTATTACGTCGAAGAAGATGCTGAGTAAGTAATTTACAATTGGTAAGAAAACTTATAAATTATTTTCGTTTATCTCCAAAAAATCAGTTTTCTACAACGAACCGTAAAAGCTGTTTATGAAAAGGAAATTGAAGTAGCAATGGACATCAAGACAAGGTGGTCTTCTATTCAACCATTATAAGAAAAATGTTTTCTTCTAAAAGTCGTAATATTACATATTCTAACAGATTTAAATTTAGTGCATTTAATTGAAAATTTAAATTTTCAATTGTTACGAAACTTTATCTCCAGTAAGCGTAGCAGTAACAACATTAAGCAGCAATGATTCTAACATATTTTAGGCATAAGGTGTAATAGGGTTCTTGGAAGAGAAATTAATTGGTTCTGATATAAGCAAAGCTTCAATGAAAAATATCATGGAACATTTGAAGACCCGTGAAAATCTGGAATTATCAGAATTGGCTGGATGCTTAGAAAGTTCCAACAAAGTCTGTATTAATATTGACGGACAATATTTTTGAACGACTTTATCCAGACAACAATAAGGTTGAAGTCGAAGGTGAATGTTCGGCAAATTCAGAAGAATTAGAAGAAGTGACCAATTAAAACTATTCCTTGCAAACGAAGTACAAAAAGCTATTTAAGAAGAATTAAATAAAAATACTTATATGCAAACAAATCGCTATCCTAATTCTATGATATAGGAGCTTGCTAAATATAAAAGAACTTCTGAGAGAACAAAAAGATTAAATATTTTGTTTCAAGTACAGAATTCAAGTACAAAAGTGCAAAAAGTCTACAATTAAAGCTACATCCTCCTACTCCGAAAGATCATTTTCCCTTAGCGGCAACTTTTGTAAAAAAATAAGATCTCGTTTAAATATCAGGCACTACCACCAAAAGTTCTTAAAAGAGAACCCGAAACCGAAACCGCCGTTTTTAATTCTCAAAAACCGAAAACCGCGGTTTTGAAAAAGTGCGGATATTCAGAAACCCTAATGGCTACTCAAAAATTCTGTTATTTTAGAAGACTTACATATCCATTTCATCGCACAATACAAATCACAGTCTGAGGAAGAGACCATTTTTTGATTTTTTGTAACAACTAGATATTTAATGAATATTTGTGCCTACAGTTTCAAAATTCATGCTGATGCAACCTACAAACTCTTGGGGCAAAAGTTTTCCTATTCTAATAGTGGGTACCTACTACAGATAAGGAGAATATTTGCACCTTCTTGGTATTTCTGTTTGTATTAATGAGAAGAAGGAAGATTTCGAGTTTCTCTTTAGAGCGTTAGTTACCACATCACAGAAATTATTTGATAACAAATTTGATCCTAACGTGTTGATATGCGATTTTGCAAAAAGTTTTCGAAACGCCTTCATTGAGACTTTCGGAGCTGATAAGTTGGTTATCATCTGGTGGGCGCATATGAGCAAGAATATTCAAAAGCGCGTAGAGCGTGATGTAGGGAGAAAACGGTTCCCTATTTCTGAGTGATATTAACTCTCTTCAACTTTCTTCATCTCCAGACATATTCGAAAAAGCTATTAAACCTGGAATGTGGAGCAAGCTTTTTAAAATTATTTTGAAAGAAAGTGGCTATACGATAATAGTAATTGGTACGAAGGTGTTATGAAACATGTACCAAGTACTAATAACGGCTTAGAAGGGTTTAATAAAGTTATAAAAGACACTCATACCCTCCGGGAACGCCTTTCATTGAACCATTTTCTATCGATTGCTCTTGAAAGCCTTCAACAATGGTCGAACGACTACAAAACTCTAAACAAAATTTCGAAAATACCGACAATTACATTGCCCATGTGGACATCTACTTATCAGTGAACTAAAAATAATAAACTAGTTCTCATTTTCGCCCAAGAGGAGAGTCAAATTAGTTACAAAATTCTAACAGAGGATTCTACCCAAAAGTCAGGAGAATTATACGAAAGTTGCTCCGACAATTGGGTCAACATTGAAGAGTTTAAGAATAAGGCATTTTCATCCTGGATAACTACCATTATACCTGATTATACCTGATCATATTGAAAAAAATACATATCATAAAGTTGAATTAAACTTAAGTTTTTTTAGGAATCAAAATGGAATTTATTCCCGAACAAAATAACTGATCAAATAGTATTTTTCTACACATCATATATTTTCATACCAGTCAAAGATTAATTTTTATTTGGGAAAAAGACGCTGATCAAATTAAATTTTCTACTTAAAATATGTTTGTTTCTTTACTTGTCAATTGGACAATCTTACTGATCAACTAATTGTAAGCCTATAGAAAACCTACTCCACCTTTACCGTTTTAAAGGAATTTCTTCTATAATTTCAAGTTCTCAAATAAAATTCTTCTATCATTCCAATTGATTCTGATGAGGCAAGAGGCAAATATTTTGTTTCCAGCCTGTGATTAGAGTTTGAGACGAACCAATAGTTTGCCTTTGTAAATGCAAGGTGCTAGGGCAAATCCGTACTTTTAACATTTTTTTGCAATTTTCCAAAGCGGCGCTGGAATCACTGATTTCGAGAATTATATCTTTAATACCTGCAAAGTTATCGGAATAAAAATTTGCTGCGTCTAACTACGTACCCCTCTGGTAATTATAGGTTCATATATAAGATTAAATAAACAAAATTATTGCCGACTAGTTGTCTAATTTCCAACAGTGTTTGAATATAATAAGAATTTACATATTTTTTTCTATTAGTGCTATTTCGTTACGTATTCTTGCTTCCAAGTTCTCTAATGTTACTGGCTTATCTACGTACGCAACACCCTTTAAATGTCCCCAAAAGAAATAATCCAACGGTGTCAAGTCGGGGGAGCGTGGGGGCCACTCAATATATCCTCTTCGTCCAATCCATCTTCTAGAAAAAGTTACATTTATGTACTCGCGCACTTCCCTACCAAAATTTTCGGGTACACTATCTTGCTGAAACCAGACATCTGTGTGGATGGGATCATTATTATCTGGGTGGAATCGAGTTTCTTTTATTGGTGGAATGGTTTGTGTACGTAACACTCGCAGGTAATTTTCAGATGTTAGTATTCCATCTATAATAAAAGGGGCTATTTTTAAATTGCGGATATTGAGAATGAACTTCAATTTTATGTGCGAATTTACTTGATGTCAGTATCTACTATTATGTTTAACCCAACCATTCTATTGGAACTTGACTTCGTCTGACATCACAAAGTTCCTTATAAAATTATCGTTAGCATTTATTAGTTGAGATATTATTTATGAAAAGTCAATCCTGCGGTCAAAGTCATATTCAAATAATTTCTGAACTAAATGGACTTTGAACGGTTTAAACCTTTCCATTTTAATATTCTTCTCACTGACGTTTTAGAGATATCATGGTCTGCAGAGAGCTGACTAAAGGAATTCTGTGGGCGTTTGGATATATCCAGCAAAATATTTATTGCCCTATCAACATTTGTTGCTGTCCTAGGTCTACCTTAGGAACAATGATTTTTCACACTTTTGGTTTCTTCAGATTTTTTAACGGTTCCTGTCACCGTGGACCTACTGATAAAGATTACGCTTCCGCGTGAGTTTTCTTACGAACCCCATAACCAACGATTATCAGAATTCCTATCCTTTCTGATTCTGTTAAATTCATTTCTTAAACTTGCTAATTTGCTGACGGTATTAAGTTTGACAAGATGTCACGTGTATCATATTATTATATCTATTCATTTAGCATGAATAGAAATAATAATAATGAACAGAAATGTCCATTCATTCAATATTTATTTTTCAATTTATTTGATTTATTTCTTAAACAAAATTTTATGTGACCCCACATTTTTGATAGACTCTCTTATTCACAAAAAAATGTCTATCCAATAATACCAAAAACGACCCATGATGTCGTTAAAAAAAACGTATGTGACGCCTCCACTCGGAAACAATTGTACTAATAAATTAAAATATCGTCAAAATGTGGACTGGTGGATACTGTATGCATCCTTTGAATATCATGTCTTAAATCTCACGCATATTAGTTCTTCATCGCTTGGTGCAATACTTTTGGCGGATACTGTATATATATATATATATATATATATATATATATATATATATATATATATATATATATATATATAAATATAAATATATATATATATATATATATATATATATATATATATATAAGGAATATGAAAAAAACCTCATATGAAAGGCATTCAAATTGATATAAAAAAAGAGAACCGTCTTAAAGTCAAGTGCCTTTGCTTTTGCGAACGATATTGCCATTATTACTAACACCAGACATGAAGCCATACACGCAGTGGAAAAATTACATGAAATTGCGCAAAGGACCGGACTACAAATTTCTTATGAAAAAAACCACTATATGGAAAGACGACCAGCAAATAACTTAGCTTTAATCACACAATACGGTAAGATAACACAAGTCCCCCATTTTAAATACCTTGGTGAAATCATACAGTCATCGGGTCTAAACCGAAACGCCAATGAACAAAGACTCACCAAACTACAGAAGGCCTACAAGCTTACGTGGGCGCACTACAACAAGAAGTGCATCTCGCTAGATGCAAAATTAAGGCACTATTCAACGGTGATTCTTTCGGAAGCCACTTACGTAGCCGAAACAATGGTTATCGACGGTCATTCCAAAATTAAGGATATAGAAAAACAGGAAACAAAAATTCTCAGAAAGATTTACGGGGCAGTTAATATTAACGGTATTTGGATGAAGTGACCTCAAAACGAACTTTACCAAAAGATCCACACGATAAGGGACGTATTCAGAAAACGCCGAGCACAGTTTTATACAAATATTTACAGGATGAAAAACTCCAGAACGGCAAAGATATTGCTCAACGTTATAGTACAGAGTAAATGTGGTACTGAGTGGTTGATCGAGGTTCAGAGAGACTTACAACAGGTCAACATACAAAATATCGAGGACCGCACCGAGTGCCGGTATAAAATCAAAAATGTTAAGTTTGAGGATAGACCATCACGACAGCCTGGAAGAAAATGGACAGCTGAGCGGAAGAAGTAGCATTCTGAGAGGATGAAGAGATTTTGGGAAGAGAAGCGGGAAAACGCCAGAAGATGAAATCATGTACAATCAAGTTCAATCGCTCTCCTAAAGGGGAACAATCGATTAAATAAATATATATATATATATATATATATATATATATATATATATATATATATACAGATATATATATATATATATATATATATATATATATATATATATATATATATATATATATATATATATATATATCCAAAAAATAAAATATATGCGCTTTACATATAATCTGCCCTTTACTTCTTCTTCTTTCGAATTGGCCTACTTTGGCTTGTTTAACTGTTGGGCTTTGACCTTTGCCCAGTATTGTAGCATCATCTACCGGTGAAACTCCTTTCACTCTTCTGTCCAGGGGGTACCTTTACTACCGGGTTTTTCCTGAAAGCCACGGACTTCCTTCAGGGTGCGTCTCACAAACTGTCTGTTTTGGAGATCTGTTATTCCCAGTTCTTTAATATACTTCTCGGTTTCTGTCAACCAAATGGTACGAACCTACTTGTTTTGCCAGAAGGTGAACAGACGGTTGGTTAGTCGGTTTGGAGGCAATACAACGTGGCGATAGAAAGCTACCCTTCTTTTCCTTGCACAGTCAGAGAGCATCTCAATATGTTCGTAGAGCTCAGAGTTATGCCGCCTTTCGAATTCCCCATCTTTCTTTATCGGGCCTAGGATCTTCCTGAGGATTCTACTCTCTCTGATTTCAAATTTCTCTACTATACCTTTTCGGTTCAAGGAAAGACACTCAATGGCATACAGGGCTTCTGGTCTTAAGACTGATGTGTGGTGCTTAAGTTTCAGGTTGCGGAACAGGCATTTCTTATTGTAAGTATTCTTAGTCAGTCGATAGGCTTGTTCTAACTTGTTGACTCTCTTGGATAATGATGCTCTTTCTGATAAGTTGGGTTCAATCCATTCGCCGAGATACTTAAATTTCTCAGTCCTCTTGATGTTACCCTGCTCTAGTAACATCTCTCTGTATGCTTCTCTGATGTTGGTGAAGAATTCTGTTTTCTCCAGTGGCACTTGAAGACCCACTTAGGCAGCCTGTTTCCTTAGGCAGTTTACGTGCATTGTTGCCATTTCAAGAGAATCAGCAAACAGGGCCATGTCATCTGCAACTGCCCTTTACTTATTATATTGTAAATTAAATATTTAGAATAAAAAAAAACTAGCAATGATTAACAGCAAAATAAGAAATGAAAACATAATACAAAATTTGAATACAGTTTACAATTAGCAGTAATACTTTAACTAAATAATTAAACAAAATCTAGAAATTATGAACAGCAATAAATCTCTCAAATGAAAATATAATTCAAAATTTGTATACAATTAACGATTAATACATCCACCACATTAACCACAAGATTACAGTAACCAAACGATTAAACACATCAAGTTAACTTTTTTTTCCTTCCTCTTCCTCCAACACTCTTTCATTTTCTCAGAATGAGCATTTTTGTTTTACCTTCCTGAAAACCCCTGGATTTCTTGACTTCTTGTCTGAATTTGTCTCTGTTGAGCAAGGTCTCCTGTTTAATCTGCATTTCTTCTAAGTTCTTTTTTGTCTTGCCTCTCCATCGATTATCGTTTTCCTGTTCTGAAAGAACGTGTGGATCTTCTTTGTCAATTTGTCATACTAGATGTCCATAGAGTATAACATGTCTTTTCCTGATCTCGTCTGGTGTTTAAAAAATGAGTACACTGTAGCAGTTTGAGTACATTTCCTTATTTGGTCTAAAAACCCCATTTCCATCTTTGTTTTGATTGAACCTAATATTTTTCGTAGAATTCTTCTTTCCATCTTTTCCAAATCTTCCAATGCCATTTTGCATCTGGTTAAAAGTAGTGTTTCCGACCCACAGAGGACTTCTGGTTTTACAAATGTAATATAATGCCATAATTTAACATCTTTATAAAAACGCTTTTTATTGTACAGATTTCTCACTTTCATGTACGCTCTTTTCATTTTTTCAGTTGTCATTTTAACTGTCTCTTTTTTTCACTTGTTATGTTTATATTTTCACCCATATATTGTCATTTTTCTTGATGTTGCCATATTTGGTTTTTAAATTTGTTGGTGAGTTCTTTCATTATATTTCGAGTCTCGTTCTTCGAGATTACATTGTAGTACCGCTACTTTCTACTAGATTCAACCACAAGTTCATAGTTCCAAAATGTTCGGGCTCCCTACATTACCGACCGGTCACACTTCATAACGTTCTTTGTGCTAGAAAAAACCACTTGTTTTTGAGAGTGTTTAACCACGATATCATTAACCTAAAAATAATTATTTGTTTTAAGAGTGGTGAAACAAACACATCAAATTCGTAGCGTAAATGGCTTAGAGTAAAAAACGGGAGACAGAGAAGAGGAAAAAATTTGGAGAGAGCGGAGTTTAGAAAAAATCGTTGAAGGCTTGGCCGATAAAATAAACAAATCAACAAATATTACAGGTATTTAAGATTAAAAGGTTGAATGATTTCTCGTATAATTTTAAATTACATGGCATCATGTACTCAGCTTGTGTGAGTCTTGATGGCTGTATCAGACTAGTGCCTTTTACATGTAAGAGGCTATAACTACTAGTGCTGTCAACCTTCATTTGGCATTATCAGGGAAAAAAGTCCTTTTCATTTAAAAGTTTAAATGATATTTTATAACACTTAAATTTACACGACACCTTGTACTCAATTCGTGTGCGTCTTGATGGGCGTACAGGCTAGTGACTTTTAAACATAGGAGACACAAACTACAAGTGCTGTGTATTTTCATTTGGCATTATCAAGGAAAATATGTCCTTTTCATTTAAAACGTTAAATTATATTTTATATTATTTAAATTTACAGGACATCTGGTACTCAATTTGTATGAGTCTTGATGGGCGTACAAGGCTGGTTACTTTTGCACGTAGGAGGTAATAACTACTAGAGCTATGATCTGGCATTATCATGAAAAATTTTCCGTTTTATATGTCGATGATGTTCAAAACTGCCACAAAGTAAATATAGATATTGACAAACAAAACAATCCGATGCTCGATATAGAAAATAACCAGGAGCCAAGACAAAGAAGGTACTAAAGAAGAGGAAAACAATTCTAACAAGTTAGATGATGATGTAGAATTAGTTCTGGGAGATGATCCTTCAGTAGTAAATAAAGAATTAGTCCATTTACACCAAAATTTCGTGATGAATGATGAACAACCATTAGATCGTTTAGATCCTTTAGAAAAGCTGGCCAATACAGGAAAACTTGTATCACAATTGCATTATCAGATCTCTTCAGCTAGAACGGCATTTATTTCTTCAGTCCTTTCTAAGCCTATGAAAGACTTACTGAAAGCAATGGAAAAAGATCACTAGTGATGCATTTTTTTTAAATTGCATAATGGTGTACG
Source organism: Phosphuga atrata (assembly GCA_944588485.1). NCBI lineage: Eukaryota > Metazoa > Arthropoda > Insecta > Coleoptera > Silphidae > Phosphuga > Phosphuga atrata. The sequence continues at coordinate 17,968,688 of OX155894.1, read as the reverse complement.
AAATTCCTTTTCATACCTCAATCTCTGAGCTTTACTAAGGATATACAATTTTCATTGGTAGATGAAAGATTGTTAGAGTTTGAATTTGAAAAATTATAAGCTATGGAAGCAATAATATCGAATGTGAACTTGTAGTATGCCAATGCCAAATTTATCACCATACTTCTTTGTTTAAAAACCTGATGTAGCTAAAAGATTTATATTGGATCTTCAAGGTTTAAACCAGTTCATTGAAACTCAGCAATAAAGCCTAGATGTAAGCATAATTAAACGCACTGCAGGTTGGTCGCAAAATTCAAAGATTTTTGCAAAAATGTATTGGTATTGGATAAAAATAGTTGCAATTAAGCTCGTTGTTTTAAAAGAATTTAAATGTTAATAATTATAATACATTGAATTATAGAGACAATTTGCTCCAAACATGTACAATGTAATCTCGAAGAACGAGACGAAATATAATTTAAAATCAAACGAACTTACCTTAAGTGAAGTTCGATTGTAAATATATGAAAGTCTTGTTCGAGATGATTACACTCCACCCTCCTTTTCCTCTCGTAAAAGTTTTCCCAACCCGATTAAAGAGTCTTGTGTATATGAGCTAAATTCCTTAATATTAAAATAAGCTTTAAACTATATGAAGTGTGACCGGTCGGTAATGTAGGGAGCAGGGAGCCCGAAAATTTTGGAACTCTGAACTTATGGTTGAATCTAGTAGAAAGTAGCGGTATTATAATGTAATCATCTCGAACGAGACTCTCATATAATTACAATCGAACTTTACTTAAGGTAAGTTCGTTTGATTTTAAATTAGTCATGTATTCCGCATTTTCGAAAGATACTTGTAGACCTGCCTTATCAGCTGTTTCCTTCAGAAATTCTTGTCTTTTCTTTTGCATTCTCAAAGGCTTCATCTATTATTAAGAGATCGTCTGCAAAGGCCAAACAATTATTGCTTCTTTCGATCTACCCAACTTTATGTAGTTATTAACTATTTGTTTTTCTTCCTCTATTTTCCATTCTCATATCTTTTTCCAACACACAGTTGAATAATAATGGCGACAAACCGTCTTCTTGTCGGACTCTTGATACAATTTGGAAAAGACTAGAGTTTTTTTTGCGTCTTTATTACGTCTTTTTTACGTTTTTAGGTTTTAGACGTCTTTTTGTCGGACTCTTGATACAATTTGGAAGTGACTAGAGGTTTTTCCTAGGAATTTAACTTTAGATACTGTGTTTGTAAGAGTTTGTTTATTTGTTTCCTATAGTAGTTTTCCTATCTATTGCAAATTCTTTCAGTGTTTTGAGGAGGGAGTCTATGTCTTCCTCTGTAATTATTTATATCTGTATTGTACCCTTTTTTATGAAGTGGGTGAATTAATGCAATTAATCGTAGTACTTATTATATTATAAATTTAAAAAATTTTAACAATAAAAAAATGGTTAATTGAAATTATTAACAGCAATAAATCTCCCAAGTGAAAATGTAATTTTAAACCCATCATTTATATATTTAATATATTACCCAGTTATTTAATTTATTCTTTATAGTAATTCTATTAACACATTTTGAGCGGATATCTTAAGATATGCAACTATGTATGTAATTTTCGAGGCCTTCGAAGTGACAAGTTGCATTGTGTCCTCAGAAAGGACATAGTAATACCTTCTTTAAAAAAAATCCTGAGAGAGATGAAATATCTGTTTCATCCCTGATCATGGGATCATTCATCCCTGATTTGCATGAAAGTTTGTATGGGAAACCCATCATTTCTCAAGTTAGGAATATTAAAATTTATATTTAGGATTTTGGTAAAAAATAAAAAAATCGCATTTCATCGTTTTTTCAATATCATTCCTCAAGGGGGCAAAATAGGAGATGATTTAGTCCTTTCTAAGTTACAATCCAAATTTTTGTGAAGCAATGTTTGTGAAGCTAAAACCAGCTACATTTTCAAAATTTTCAAGGCAAAATTTTTAGGTTGAATCAGGATCTGATGGTGGATGCGTCGGGCGGATGCGTGATGGTAGATGGACAGGTGTACGTAAAGTTGTTGTTGACTGTTGACGGAACAGCAAAAAATTTATAAAGTAATATAATGCCTTGTCGTTTTTAAAGTTATGTAATATTTTGCTAAAGTGTGGTATTTAGAAAAACAATTTCCCTTTGGAAGAGGAAAAATTGGCACATATAGCAGGTTAATCTTTTTTCCTTAAGCGCAGCACAAACATGACACTCTCTCGGGTTAATTTTATGCCACCTGTAACAATTTTACCCTATTTGTTTTTTTCGTTTGACAGTCTTCCTGGAGGATCATTTCTTCTGGATATAGCTTGGTACTGGAGTATCTGCATTTTCCGGAGTGGGTTCGCTTATCGATTATTTTGCTATATCATATAAAAAAACTGTGTACTTCTTTTTAGAATTAGGATTTAATGTTTCAAAACCTCTAAACGCATTAAATAACGCATAGTTGATTTGAAACATAACATCCCATTCTTGGTACGACGATCACCGCGATCGAATGCCCTTACGAACACCCTTCATAAATTTTTTTTAATCAACAACGCATATTTGCTTTAAATTTGTTTCTTTTTTTTAGCCAATTCAACCAATCAGACAAAATTTTGTCAGCGAATCAGTATTATGACTTTCTACAACATCGGAATGTATTGTCAAAATCATTCCGACGTGTCTTTTTGGTTTCCAACATTGTAGTAAAACGTTTTGACTGCGACGAAACATAGATTCCCCCTTTTTAGTTGCGCATTTTTTAAACAAAGAGGACCTCTGTTTATGCGAATAGTTCCACAAGTCTTGAATCTATAATGTAATAGTGTTTCGCAAGTGTCAACACTATTATAATAATTATATATGTATATGTAATTCCATATGTTGTAAAATATGGCTGCAGAAGATTTCAAATTGTTTCTTGCAATCGGCTTCCTCCTCCACAGTAAATATGAAAATAACATATATAGCGGTATTAGCTTCACAGACCATTCTTATGAGTATTCCATATTTGGTAATTTTTTAAACATTATAAACTTTCCATGGCATCACTCTCTGCGGCTTTTAAACTTGAAATTTTGGTAAAAAATAAATAATAATGACTTTTATCATTATTTTAAAAATGCAATGTGTACCAAATTTGTCGAAATCGATTCCTGCTCATTACTTTAACAAATATCGGCGTTAAAATTGTTTTGTCTGACGACCAATATTCTTCCCTCATCTCTTTGCGAACTTGTCCATTAGGAGACGTAATCCGAGCATTTTTTGAGTTCTATCAGAAATACATCTTTCCACTTTACAGATTTTGCACTATCTTTAAATAACTTTACTCTTTTATCACTATTTTGTTTTTGATAGTGATTTGTTTCAATCGCCGTATATTCAAATAAATCGTCCCCAATAAATTGCTGAACCACATCAATTACACTTTTCGAATTGTTTGGTATCACAAAAACACTACTTTTTCCTAAGAATTGTTCGATAATTGGCACATTATCATTTTCTGACCAGTTCAGAACTTCATCATTACTCTTTTCAGAGTCGCTAGATGGAATGGGCAAACTTCTATTCCTTCTTGGTCTACACAATTCCTCGTCATTTTCGATATCAAATTCACGAAACTCAGCATCACTTGAAATTTGCGACAAATCATCTGCATAGACATCATTATCACTATCGCATTTCATTGTGGGTGATACGAGGTACAAATATATCACTAATATCACTCACGTTTTGTAATAATTATGAAAAGTTTTTTACAAAAACATCTCGATAATGCGACACATATGGGACAAGACAGGTGGGAGGGAAGAGCGATAGCGGTCTCCAGATCGCCGGATTACCGAACCTGTCGTCCGATTAACCAACGACCGAATTACCGAGATTATACTGTATACTAACTTTAATGAGAAAAATGAGGAAGTCAGAAGAAGAACGAAATTAACATATATAAGCGAAAGAGTAGCGCGGCTAAAATGGAGATGGGATGGCCATATCGCAAGACAGAGCACACGCTTGGCGGCCAAGAGAGTGCAAAAGAAGTGCTGGCAGACCTCAAAAAAGATGGCGCGATGACATCCAGAAGATTACTGGAAAAAGACCGGAGGAGGGCTGCTATGGACAGCCATGAATGGAAAAATATGGAAGAGGCCTACATTCAGGAGTGGATGAGAACAGGCTGATAAAAAAGAAAGAGAAGAAAGACTAACTTTAATGTGTTGTCAATCTTGTGACTGTCTGAGGTTGACTACCTTTGTCTGTCGGGGATGTGAATGAATCTTTTGTGCGGTATTATTTCTATAATTCGATCGTAAAATATCCGCTACGATATTTACAAACCTTAAATGGGATAATAGAACAAATGCCACCGTTTGTAAGTTTATAATCCATACCTGGCAGGATTTACTATCACCGGCGCCTGGTCGCACCATTGTAAAAAACATTTTCAGTTCAGCTTCTTTCAGTTTTTTCATTCAGTTTCGCGATTTTCAGAAGAATTCATTAATAAATCGAACAAATGAGACCACGAAAGAAAAAAGTGTGTAATAGGAGTTATAATAATAAATATTGTAACAAAAGTTTATTGAAAGGCAAAAATATACAATATTATAACAATATATATGATATCTTATTTACTTAAAATTCTCTTAGAATTAGGTACAACAGGTAGTTTGCCCCGCTTTGCAGTAATAACTAAAAACTAATAACTGAGAATATTGCTGTTGTTGCGATAGTGATGAGGAAAACTCAGGTTGGAACTTGGCATTTCACGAAAGACATTACACCGTATTTTATATAAAGACTTAGGTCTTAAGGCTTTTAAAGTTCAGTTAACAAGAACTTACGACCATCAACCGACCATCAACAACGTCGTGTCTTTGTTGATTGATTCGTCAAAATGCTTCAAACTGATCCTAGACAGACTAAACAAAGACATACATCAACTCATTGGACAGTTCCGCTCCCAAAGATGGCTCACTGTTTGCCAGGAAATAGAAAAGACAAGGGAAACCTACTGGACACATATTAAAAAGTTATCGAAATATAAACCGACCTCACAAATTCCAGACCTGTCATTTAACAATCTAACCAACTCCAGTGACTCAGCCAAGGCTCTACTTTTCGCAGAACACTTCAAAAAATTATTTTAACTTCTGACTCCCCTGACTGGGACAAACATAACCGTGACAGAATAAATCACTGATTTACCGACTTCTTCAAGACAACCCCTTCCAATAACCTTGACGAAATTTCCTTGGAAGAATTTCTTTCTGCCGTCTTCTATGGTAAACATTCCTCCCCCTTCTATGGTAAAAATTCCTCCTCCGGGCCTGATTTATTCACCAAATACCGCATCAGACTCCTCTCCGAAGACATCCAGTCCTTTATAACAAAAAAATTCAACTTCTGCTTCTTGATATGTTCCTTTCCAAGCTGCTGGAAAATGATCACAATTGTCACAATCCCTAAACCGGGTCAAAATAGTTCGTCCCCAGCAGTTACCGTCCGATCTCTCTCCTCCCTGTACTTGGCAAAATCCTCGAACATATCCAAAGCCTGATTATGGAATTCCGTTTCAGAACACATCCCCAAATATCAATTCAGTTTCAAGCCCTTCCATTCCACTATCGATCCTCTGTTCATCCTTACAAACAATATCCAATCTTAGTACCTCCAAAATAGGAAATCCGCAAGCCTCTTATTGGACATAAACAAAGCAAAAAGCCAGACAGCTGGCATGCTGGCCTTTTGTTCAAAATGTTCCTAATCAATGTCCCTCCCTACCGAAGCCACATAATTAAGAGTTTCCTTTTTAACAAATACTCAAAGTTGAAAATCAACTCCATCTCATCTCCCGCATTTTCCCCTCTGCAAGGTCCACCTCAAGGCACTCTACTTTCCCTTCTTCTATTCAATATATACTATCATGACATTTACAACTACAACCAAGTAGACAAATCCCACATTGACTTTTTATCTTAAATACTATAATACGCTGACGACACTGCACTTTCCCACAACATCTCCCTCTACTCTGCCATCGACCTACTCCAAAATTTTACCAACAACACCCTCACGTGCCACGTGTTCAACTAACGGAGATTATTACCAAATCCTTCCAAATGCGAACTCCTCATCCCAAAAACACAAAATTTCCTCAAACTCACCTCGCATCCACACAGGCTCCACCGACGTACTGTCTTCTAGCGTTAAATATCTTGGACTAATCATCGACTCTAAACACAAATTTATTATCGACGCCAACTTTAGAGCCTTGGCATACCGCAAACAAGGCATTTTCACAAACCGCGTCGAAAATATATAAATCTCGTCGTCCCATTCTTGATTATGGACATGTAATAACTTCTACGAATAATTCATGTACACGAATCTTTGAGGTCGCAGAGCGAATCGCATTATGTCTCACCACCAAACTCAGACATCCAAACAACACACTCTACAACCCCTCCAACGAACTTCTCTATAGAGAAACCCGGGTCCGTCCACTTGCAATCCCACAACAACCCCATGACGTTTAACATCATTGACGAACTTTGCTTAAAACGTCCATTTAAATATTCTAACAGACAATACCAATCTAAAACCCTTCTTGAACCCTTAAATGACGAGTGACTCACGCATACTCATCAAATTTTTCGATAAAATTTTCTTCTTTTTTTTTCTTAATTTATGCTCAATATATCTGTTCATTTCCGGCTGAAAGACTGCGGCTAGATGGCCAATTGTTGTATTTGTATGTATTTATAAGTATTACAATAAAGATATTATTATTTATTTTAAATTACTATAGATAATATTTTACTATACTGATTATGTGTTTTAAATATATTTATCAAATATTTACAATAAAATAAATTAGACAAGTTGGGTTTTGTATAAACCGAATTGACCAATATACCTGAATACGAATAATTTACATTTTTTTAATATCTCCTTTGTTTCGCATAAATATACATAAAAAGAAATCATTTACACGGTTGTTTGATAAGTAAGTGAGATTGTCATTCTTTTAGAATAACTTTTGAACAACCTATATTATTAAACTGGTTTCAAAATAATAGATTAAGTTCTCTTCAACATTAGACTTTTCAACACAATTCCTATATACTGCTATACATTTTTCATTCCAATAAGGGTTGCTCAGTCTCGAGATTTTCTTGATTCCCGTGACACGAAACAACTATTTAAGGTATTCTCGTAAATCCTTGGAACTCGAGAAATTTGAAAGAATAATGTAAAAAATGAATATAAATAAAATACATTATTTTATGATCCACTAATTTATTCTTTAATATATTTTAGATTGGACGAAATCCAAAAATGAACTTGGATAGTCTTAACAATAATAACAATAATAAAAAAATATAACTAATAGTATACTAAATATTTATTATATAAATAGACATAAAAACATCAGTATCGTTTGAAGTCTCAGCGAGTGAAGACGTGCGTTAGATTGCTCGATAAATTGATTTTAATAAGCTGTTTTTCGGTTCAAATAAAGATAGTGTGGTTTATCGCGCGAGTATCTGACTTTAGTTAGTGGGAGCTGTTTTGATTGGTTTCCTTTTAAAGGTTTAGTTTTTCGTTTAGTTGTTTTGGTTGTGAGGAAAGTGAAAGGTCGGTCGCGTATGTTTGTGATAAAAGACACGTGGTGATAAGATACTATTGGTAGCTGCGGCGCGTCAGGGTAATCACCTATTCAGCTCTACAGTGCGCATCTAGTGAGGGATAGCTGAACTAGCCATATGTGTTCTCCACCATATGTGAATAGTTCTAGCTTGAGAATGGAATAATACGAGAACAGACCGAGAGCGAACAGTGAGTCGATGAGTCCGTTTGAAAGATGCGCAAAGCTAAATCGGTCACCGATTCAGATAGCTAAAAGGTCGAAAAGATGAGATTAAAGATATAGGAAGAGGTGAGAGTAGTACAGTGCAGAGTGAGCAACTGGATAGAATTCTACAGAAATTAAAAGAAATTAAAAAGGAATTCACAGCAGTAGACGGAAAGCTGGAGGAAATGAGAAGGGAAAACAGAAGGCTGGTGGAAAAGCTGGAAAGAATGGTGAAGAGACAGAAGGAGGAGGAAGAAGTAGAAAAGGACAGGAGAAAAGAAATGTTATCGGAGCTGAGGGCAATAAGGGATGAGAATAAGGAAATAAAGAATAGGATGTCGAAGCTGGAGGATGCAGCGGAATCAGTTAAGGAGGAGAAGGAAAGAACCGAGAGTAGGTGGGAGGAGGAACGACAAGCGCTGAGGGAAGAACTGATTAGCCTAAAGGATATTGAAGAGAGGAGATTAAGGAGGGAGATAAGAAATAACATCGTAATTTACGGAATTGAAGGAGAAACATGACGAGAAGAGGCAAAGAAAACGTTTATGGAAAGGTTAGGAAATAACGAGTTTTTCGTGAATGCATACCAGCTCGGCTCTAAAGGAGCGAACAAAGGCCCAATTTTTTTAAAGCTAGAATGTTGGAAGGCAAAAGGGGAGATAATGAGAAATAAGCACAACTTAAAAGGAACAAATATTTTTATACAAGACGACTTCACCCCAAAGGAGCAGGGAATCCAGAAAGAGTTATTAAGGAAGGCAAATGAGCTCAAGGAAAGGGGTCATCGGGTCAAAGTAGGCTATAAAAGAGTTGAAATAGACGGGAAATGGGTACCTTGGTCCGAAGAGAAAAAAACGAGTAAGGGACCAAAGAAGAAAGGGACAGAAACACAAGGACGGATCGGAAAGGGAAAATATTAAGATATTATTTTGGAATGTGGCTGGGCTTAGGAAAAAACTCGAATGGGAGGACGGCTCTTTCATAGCCTTCTTGAAGGGATTCGAAATAATTGGACTAGTGGAGTCCTGGGTCCAAGAAAAAGAATGGGAGAACTGTAAAGAGAGACTTCCCAAGGAGTACAAATGGAAGATGCAACCGGCCCTGAGGGAGAGTGGCTACGGAAGGGCAAAGGGGGGATAGTAACAGGGATCAAGTGTGGTATCAGGGAAGCGGAGAGATTACAACAAGAGGTGGAGGGTATAGTTTTCAGGGAGGTAGAGCTGAAGGGAGGCTGGTGGCAGATAGCCACGGTGTATAACAATAAGGGGCTGGAAAAAATTAAAGAGTGCATAAGGTGTAATATAGAAGGTACGGCATCGACAAACTTGCTGCTAGGCGGTGATTGGAATGTGAGGATAGGAGAGGAGCAGTTCAACACGGTGGATAGAGCTGGTGGATAGAGTGGATAGTGCTGGGGGGGTGTCGGTGATAGACATTGCAGTTGTTAACGACTCCGCGAGGCAAGAAATTAGAGAGATGGAGATCGTAGTGAAAGGTGAATCTGACCATATGCCAATACTGATCACGTTAAAGTAGCAGGTAGAAGAGGGGTCAAGGAAAGAAAAATGGGTTACCAGGTGGGATAGCGGTGCGACGGAGCTGTTTAAATTAAGAATGGAGGCAATATACTGGGATAATTTAAAAGATATAGATATGATAATCGATGAAATGGAAACAGCAATGGTCAGGAGGAAAGTCACAGAAGAAACAGTGGGAAGATTATGGGCGGATAAGGAATTCATAAAGGAGAAACAAAAATATAGAGAGGTGACGAGAAGGTGGAGAGAGGGTACCAGTGACAAGGAACTGTGGTTAAGTACGAGAGCGAACTTACGAAATCTGGAGAGGAGAAAGAAAGAAATGTGAAAGAAAGAAATACTGGAGATTAAAACTGAAACGCAGCTGTGGAAATATTTAAAGGAGAAGAGCGGGAGGAAGGAGCGAATTCCAGACAGTATACCTAAGGAAACCTGGTTAAGGCACTATATGGTTCTATTGAAAGGAGTGGAGATAACGGAGGATCGAGGGAAAGACAGTGTTAGAAGGGAACAGACTCTTGAAGAAGTAGGTGAAGAATAAATTACTGCCGGGGAAGTACACCAGGTAATTGCAGCCTTAAAGCAGAAGAAAGCGGCGGGACCGGACGGAGTTGGAAATGAAGCGTGGAAGTTAGTACCAGATAAATGTATCGACAAGCTTACGGAGGAGTTCAACAAGATATGGAAAGGGACAAAGGGTATCCCAGAGAGCTGGAAAGAGGGGATAATACAGCCAATCCACAAAAATGGGGTCAAGGAAAGGGTGGAGAATTACAGGGGGATCATGCTGATAAACTCTTCCTACAAAATGTTCGCCAATATTCTAGAAGGGCGGTTAAGAAAAGAGGCAGAGGAAAAGCAGTTAATACCAGAGGTGCAAGCAGGATTCAGAGAGGGAAGAGGCACAGTCGAACAACTCATACCACTTAGATTTATAATTGATCAGGAAATTAGATCTGGGAGCCTTTTTGCTCTTTTTATCGACCTGAAAGCAGCGTATGATTCCGTAGATAGAGGGAGATTGTATGAATGTTTGGTTAAAAAGGGTATTTCGGAGAGGGTGAGGAGGAATGTGAGGGAGGTGTATATGGAAACGGTGTGTAAGATCAGGGTGAATGAGTGTGTAACGGAATATTTCGAAATAAAAAAGGGCCTGAGGCAGGGATGTCCAATGAGCCCCACACTTTTCAATCTCTATGTGGCTGATTTGGAAAGAGTTTTGGCAGACGGACAAGCTGGAGGAGTGGTGGTAGGGAGAACAAAGGTGTGGAGTTTAGCATACGCTGATGATGTAGTTGTATTTGCCAAGACAGCTGGGGAATTGAGAGAGGTAATTGAAAGGGTGAGAGGGTTTTTTGAAAGGAGATTTGAGTGTGGGTGTGGTAAAAACTAAATAGATGCGGTTCAAAAGAGGTGGGAAGTTCAAGAAAGAGAGGTTTGAATGGAGAGGGAGGGAAATCGAGGAGGTGCAAAGGTTTAAGTATCTGGGGTATGTATTTGGAAATAGAGGTAGCAATAGAGAACATGTGGAGTATGTAGCGAAGAAAGCGTGGGTGGCAGCTCGTCGAGTCTGGAATGAATGGAGAAATAAATTCGAAGGAAACTTCAGGGCGGCTGAGACGGTGTGGAAGGTGTGTGCGAGAAGCATTTTATTGTATGGCTCAGAAATCTGGGGGACGAGAGAGGAGGAGAGGATAGAGAGAGTCCAGTTAAAGTTTTAAAAAAAATCCTGAAGCTTGATAGGTCGACACCTAGTTACATTGTCCTCCAGGAGGTGAATGCGTGCAAGGTGGCAGTCTTGGCTGCAAGAAAGGTCATAAGGTATGAATATAAGGTGAGTGAAATGGGAGATGAAAGGTTAATAAAAGAGGTTTTTAGAATGGTAAATCGAGTGGGAGTAGGCGGTATGAAAGGGAGTGACTGGGGTAAGAATAAGAGGAAATTGTATGAAAGAGGTGGTATATCTGGTGAGGGGCTCGAAACGCTAAAGCAGGAAAAGGCATGGTGGGCCGAAAGGTTGGTAGAACGTTTGCAAGAAGTGGACCTACAGGAGCGGCAAAGCAAAATAGAAAGTAGTAATTTGCATAAAGGGTACGTAAAGATACAGGTACATGGGCGGTTACCAACCTATTTAAGTGTAAATCAAGAGGACGATGCACAAGTCATGTTAGCAAGGTATAGGTGTGGATGTGAGGAGCGTGCAAGATGATACTGGATGAGTGAGGAGCATAGAAAGTGTAGTGTTTGTGGGACAGCAAAGGATACTTGGGAGCATTGGATGGAAGAGTGTACAAGGGGTGAATGGAATGAGGGAGAGAGGCGGGAAGGAAAGAAATGGGAGGAATATATGAATGATAGCGGAAAGGGTCTGAAACTGCTGAAACGGATAAAAAGATGGAAAGAGCAAACTGGTAACAGAGAAGGTGTATTATAAAGGAATTTGGAGTTTATTTTGTTTTGTGATATATTTGTATTTTTATTTTTAAATTTATATTTTTTTTTGTATGTGGTTTCTATATGCCAGTAGGTTAATAAATAAATAAAAAAATAGACTTAAAAACATATTTAAGGTACTTGTATTCTGAAATTCATATTTTTTATTGCAGATTTAAGGACCCGTCTGGATATATATTTCTTAATTTTGTTGCAAAATTTCTTGCTGGGGAAAATGTCCTCTTACATTCTGTACTTTTATAGAAAGGAGTGAATTATAAAGCAGATTTAAATTTTTGGTTCTCTTTCCAGTCCCTTCAAAAATATGAAATTCCTTTTCAGTACTTTATATTTATCCCTTTTTGTATGAATATTATGCATTTCCAGTAAAGCTGCATTAACCATACTTGTTGTTCATCTACCATATTTGTTGTTCTCGGGTCTTCATTACTCATCTCTATTGCATGCAAATGTTTCAGAGTTCTCATAATCAATTTCTTGTGTTTCAGATCCTAGAAAAAGTTGTTTCATTAAACATTAAGCATATTAATTAAATCATAGCTATACTGAGGAACTAAAAAATATATTTTTCCAGTTTTTGGACGATCAAATTTTGAAATAATGTAGATATTTCAAAAAGTGATAATTTGTTTATCAATCCGTTGTCCAAGTCCATATACCTAAGAATGCATTACACATATATCTTCCTACAAAAATATCGAATTACATCAGCTGTAAAATAAGTTGCGTCCTTATAATATCCACTTTCAAAGGAGGTATAATTTTTAATGTGCTTGATAATATTCCAACATATGTTTCTTTCTATCGTTCATCCATATTAAGACCAATTAATGTTTCTTTAAAACTATAGAGCGTGAATTTTCTAAATGACATAATAACAATATATGTGGCCTAGCTTTAATAGACGGCAAAAATTTTAAAATGACTCAAGACTACACAAGTTTCTGGTGCCTTTCACAAAATCGAAATTTCTTTCAAGTGTCGAGACTCGAGCGATAATTTTCGGATATTGAGACTAAATATTTTATCAAAGATGCTGGAAACTCCCGATTCAGTAACCCTAATTTTAATCCGCTTTTTCATTACATTAATTAAGAAACTTTAGAGGATCTAGTGGTAATTACAAGAATCAACGAAATGTTGAGTAATCACGACTTTTTTTCTGTTTATGAGAACAACTTTGTTTTCTTTTAGCTGAAGAGATCCCGTATTACAATGTCTCATGGATTTCCTCTAGTTATTGAGGACAAAACATTTCAGATTCACTAAAGTTTTTGTTATGGACGTAATAGAAAAGTAGAAGCTTGTTAATTAAAGTGCAAAAAACCTAGTTTAAAAACTGTGACGATATATTTACTTCAAAGATCGAATATCTGTTGATCTTTGAGCAGCATTGAGTTCTTCTGCCACCTTTCGAATTAATTTACGTGTCTCCGCAATAATGGACCTTAAATCATTTTTGTCTATTACTGAAGGACGATCCCACTCACCATCAAAGGTTTAACTGCTGCAGTTTTTTTCATTACGCTGATTTGTCAATCAGTATTAAGTTGTAAGAACTCGTCAAGAACAAATTTAATTTTTCGAAAAAATTATTTTGCTTTTATTATCAATTTATCTTTTTCACCAACTAATTTAACATGCTACATCCAACAATAAAGAATGATAATAACAGAGATCGTCTGAAATCAGTAGTGTCAGATTTATCACATGTATGTACGCTAGGGTTATAACTAGTTAAAGATAATTAGTATAATAGTTGCCAAACTTGATTTGAATCGCATTTATTGGGTTGTCCGAAATTCTAAAAATATCCAAAAATTCTAGAAATATGAATCTCAAGCTTGGAAAATCGTTTAAATGCACTACACTAATTTAATCTAATTCATCTGAATTAAAACATTACTACATGAGACACCATTTGAAACGTTTCTCACAGCGTTAAGTTATATCTTCTCCAGCTTTATACGTTTTTGGATTATGTAGAAGAAGAATAAATATATTTATTGTATACATCATATACAAAGGGCTACCGATCACGAGGTCCTTCTGCCCCGCAATACAATTTGTCAGAAGAAAAAAGAAAATCAAACTCAAAAAGTGATGAAAGTGAAATGAGATGAAAAGAGGATGAATTTAGTCGTTGTAAATTGTTTCTTAAAGCATCTCAGTTGGGTGTCTACGTGTAGTGGTGTTTACTTATCTACATTTATGGTATGATGCATAGCGGCTCTAAAATGGTCCAGTGATTGTTGCTGCCATTGTATATTGTCCGTAGTTGTTTGTGTCTCTAAAAGGGTTTTGGAACATGTCATTGGGAGGATTATGAAGGATGTTGTTGGTTGGGTGTCTTAGCTTGGTGATCAATCGTAATGCGATTCGTTCTCCCACTTCTAGCATAATTTAATGTTCGGTCGTAAGCATTTGAGAGTAATGTTTGTCCGTAGTCAAGGAGAGCGCGACATATAGCTTTGTAGATTTTGGTGGCCGTTTTGGTGGAGATACCTTTATTTCCATGGCAAAAGCCATAGAAACTTCTTTTCGAGTAATGTTGTTTTGTTGTCAAAAGTCACGCGTAAGTATCTGATTTGGGTATTAGGTGCTATGTCGATGGTATCTAGGTGAGGAGGATTATGTTGATACTTCATTAAAGTGATAATTCGTTAATCTATCCGTTGTCCAAGTCTATATAGCTAATGTGCATTGCACATATCTCTTCCTAGAATATTATAGAATTTATTAAGATGCGTCAAGATCAAATTTATAATTACATCCACTCTCATATAAGTTGCGCCTTTACGCCGGATAATATTGGTAAGTTTCTGTTTTTACATCGTTCACCCATATTAAGACTAATTATTGCTTTTCCAACACTATATTTTTCATTTTGATGATTTTGTAAATATGTGACATCAAAATATGTAATTCTAAAAATATCAATGTCAAGCTTGGAAAATTATTTAAATGTACCGCACTAATTTAATCAAATTCATCTGACTATAAACATTACATGAGACACCATTTGAAACGTTTCTCACTGTGGCTTTCTGAAAAAATATCTTCTCCAGCTTCATACGTTTTTGGATTATGTAGATATTTCAATATTTCGTTTATCAATCCTTTATCCAAGTCTATGTACCTAATATGCATTACTCTTATTATATCATGCTTTTTTAACACTATAGGACCTAGATTTTGCAAATAAAATAAAAAATACGCTTTTATGGACGAAATAATCTTTAAAAATAATATATTTTGGATAATTTTTTGTGCCATTTACAATTTAGAAATTTACGATAATTCCCTAAGCATCGAGACTAAATATTTTACCAAAGTTCCTGGGAATACCCCGTTAAAGAAATTTTCCAGGAGAAACTTGTAACAAATCCTGAAGACATCAAAATGTTGAGTAAGCACGACTTTTTTTTTCTTTATCATTAACATCACAATTTTCATTGCTTTGAGTTGATGAGGTCCCGAATCGCTATAGTTTTTCAGATCATTTCAGACTAAAGTCTTTTTTTTATAAACGTAATGAAAAAGTGGAAGCTTTTTAAAAATGTGTAGCGTCAAATGGAAGCTGTGATGAAAACTATGTTGTTTGACATAGATTTTCTTCAAAGGTAGGAAAATTGTTGATTGAGCATTATTTTCAGTTCTTCTGCCATCTCTCGAATTGTTCCGCAATATGTCTCCGCAATAGTACATCTTAAATCATTCTTGTCATCATCAAAGGTTGTATTTCCATTGCGTAGTTTTTTTATCACTATTAAGCTTTTAGTTAACTAATTGAACAATCCTTGCCAAAAACAAATTTTATATTTCGAAGAAAATTCCATTACTAATCAGATGCCACATCCAACAATAAATAATAAAAATATTAATAAATATTATAAAAGAACGAAAATAATAGAGATCATCAAAAACATGAGTGCCAAATTTATTGTTAACTATTGGTTTACCAAAGAAGAAAATAATATATTGTTGGAATATATAAACATTTTTGTGGTGAGTTCTAGTTTTCAATTTTAAATTCGTTACATCCGTTTAGTAGTTACAATGTAATACAACTTAATTCCGCGATTTTTTAACTGTCAAATACAACAAAAATATTTATAAAATGGATTATACAGTTTTCTCCTACAAGATTTTTGGTTGTTTATTGAAATATTGAAGAATAACATGAAATTTTAATACGCCTAATTTATTAGTAGAGTACTATGATTGTTTTACAAACTACTTCCCGTTTGTACGTTTATGAAACAAGGAAAGTAGAAAAAACTAGTGACCTACGGAAATTTATTTTTATTCTTAGTAAACCAATTATTATATACTATCTCTAATTGTAATTAGTTTTCTCATTTTAGTACAGATTGTAAGAAACAGGAAATGATTTTATATATTATTTGTTGTGTTATTTTTGATGAGATTATTTATTTGTTTATTTTATTGTTATTTATTATTTTATTATGTTATTTTTTATTATTATTAACATTTTTAATAACAAAATACAATTATCAGTTATTATCGGACAATTAAATATTTCAATTCTATAGTGTTAAAATCTCAAACAACAACAAATGTTTCAGAATAGTCCTTTCAGACCCCCTTTCAGACCCCTTTTCTGGATATTTTTTTTGGGGACCCCCATCCCAACCAAAAGCGTTACTTAATTACCCCGTACCGAAAGTGAGACTTAATTTCAAACTCAATAATTTCATAGGCACTAAATTATAATAAATATTGATAAAAATGTATCGCGAGTTATTTTAATAAATACTCTTGCACATTAATAAAGTTGAGCATTTTTATTGCAATATATAATAAAGAGACATTTAAACCAATTTTTTTATTCAAGGTTTAAAACATGCACTAATGCTCGAGTACAACATGAATCAAGTTATGAACGTCGTTATAGAGATAGTCAATTGCACTCATTCACATCCTCTTCAGCATCATCAATTCAAAGAATTCTTTATCTTGCGGATGTGGTGATATCGTATATTTTAACAATGTTAGATGGCTAAGCCGTGGAAAATATTTAAAAGTTTTTATTTAATTTACGGTAGGGAATAGATATTTAATGATGATTGGTTCTTAGGCATATGTTTTCTAGTGGATATAAAAGTAAAACTTAATCAACTAAATAAGGACTTGCAAGGGCAAGGATAACTCAATAATCGATGCTTGTAATTTCATCAAAGCTTTTAATAAGAAATTATTGTTACTTGAGTGCTAACTTAGAAATATTAATAATTTTCATCGAAAATCCATAAAATTCATCGAAATATGTTAATGAGGTAATGAAACTTACAACTGCATTGGATAGTCGTTTCTCAGAATTAACAAAATATGATAAAATCTATGAAATATTTCCATGCACATTTCAACGTATGAGCACGTAATAGCAGCTCTCAACCAATCAACGAATCGTAAACTAAACGCACGTGTGTGTTATCAATGATAACTTATCATTAATCGCGGACTGTTACATACGTGTGTGTTATGATGTATTTACATAGTCCACGAACTGTACAATAATGGGCATTTACAATAGTGGTCGTAGATAAAAAAATATTATTACATATTTTATGTCCATAAACTTGATTTCAACTCTTAGTATTAATTTATTTTACTTTTATGCTATTGTAGCATTAGTTCATGCTAAATACAAATTCTGATCAATCGACAATTTTCCTATTAAATTTTCAACATACCATTATTTCAAACATACCATCTTTCTGCCTTGATTATGACAAAAAAAACTGTATTGGAACGTGTATTAATTAAAAAAGAAGATTTAAACTTCTTAAGTAGGCTTAAGAATCACAAAAAAATCCCGATTCCATCGCAAACTTTTTAAAATTCCCTTTTCGCATTCACTTTATTGCCCTCCAATAACGTTAGTAAGAAAATTTGTTTGATGCATTTCCTTTCAAAAGTCTTTCATCTCGCAATTCTTCTTGTTCCATTTTTCCACGCAAAGGAAATAAAGGAAAACACACGCGACCGAGAGCAAGTGATAATCAGAAAGTATTATCCATTTCAAGCCGCGACGTTTCGAACAATAGTGTCATGTTCTTTTGATCCAACTTAATCCATATTTATTATTTGTTTCTTTCTTCTTCACTATTGCAGATATCATTTTACCAAAGTCATTGAAAACTGTAATATGATAAGTAATCGTTAATTGAAATATGGATTATAGTGAACTGGGGTGAATGGCGAACACACATGGGAATACAAGTCGCGTATCAATAATAATCTTCCCAACGCAACCTCATTAACAGGGTTAATTATTGGTTAGATATCTACTTATACTCGAAGATAATTAATAGTTCTCTTTTGCGTTCCCTTTTTGACAGACATTAAAATATTCTGTTACCATCATTAACATTAAGAAAATAATTTGCTAAATTTATTACCTTGTTTATCATTAACAAGCAAATTATACATAATAATAAATTTAATCTACAAACAAAACTAGACAGGCAAGGATCGAGTGACCAGAATAGAGACACCAGATTAGACAGACAAGACGAACAACACAGGCAGGACACAGACAGGAGCAGACAGACAAGATTAGACAGACAAGACTAGGCAGACAAGACTAGACAGACAAGACTAGACAGGCAAGACTAGACAGACAAGACTAGACAGACAAGACTAGACTGACAAGAATAGACAGACAAGACTAGACAGACAAGACTAGACAGACAAGACTAGAAAAACAAGACTAGACAGACAAGACTAGACAGACAAGACTAGACAGACAAGACTAGACAGACAAGACTAGACAGACAAGCCTAGACAGACAAGACTAGACAGACAAGACTAGACAGACAAGACTAGACAGACAAGACTAGACAGACAAGACTAGACAGACAAGACTAGACAGACAAGACTAGACAGACAAGACTAGACAGACAAGACTAGACAGACAAGACTAGACAGACAAGACTAGACAGACAAGACTAGACAGACAAGACTAGACAGACAAAACTAGACAGACAAGACTAGACAGACAAGACTAGACAGACAAGACTAGACAGACAAGACTAGACAGACAAGACTAGACAGACAAGACTAGACAGACAAGACTAGACAGACAAGACTAGACAGACAAGACTAGACAGACAAGACTAGACAGAAAAGACTAGACAGACAAGACTAGACAGACAAGACTAGACAGACAAGACTAGACAGACAAGACTAGACAGACAAGACTAGACAGACAAGACTAGACAGACAAGACTAGACAGACAAGACTAGACAGACAAGACTAGACAGACAAGACTAGACAGACAAGACTAGACAGACAAGACTAGACAGACAAGACTAGACAGACAAGACTAGACAGACAAGACTAGACAGACAAGACTAGACAGACAAGACTAGACAGACAAGACTAGACAGACAAGACTAGACAGACAAGACTAGACAGACAAGACTAGACAGACAAGACTAGACAGACAAGACTAGACAGACAAGACTAGACAGACAAGACTAGACAGACAAGACTAGACAGACAAGACTAGACAGACAAGACTAGACAGACAAGACTAGACAGACAAGACTAGACAGACAAGACTAGACAGACAAGACTAGACAGACAAGACTAGACAGACAAGACTAGACAGACAAGACTAGACAGACAAGACTAGACAGACAAGACTAGACAGACAAGACTAGACAGACAAGACTAGACAGACAAGACTAGACAGACAAGACTAGACAGACAAGACTAGACAGACAAGACTAGACAGACAAGACTAGACAGACAAGACTAGACAGACAAGACTAGACAGACAAGACTAGACAGACAAGACTAGACAGACAAGACTAGACAGACAAGACTAGACAGACAAGACTAGCCAGACAAGACTAGACAGACAAGACTAGACAGACAAGACTAGACAGACAAGACTAGACAGACAAGACTAGACAGACAAGACTAGACAGACAAGACTAGACAGACAAGACTAGACAGACAAGACTAGACAGACAAGACTAGACAGACAAGACTAGACAGACAAGACTAGACAGACAAGACTAGACAGACAAGACTAGACAGACAAGACTAGACAGACAAGACTAGACAGACAAGACTAGACAGACAAGACTAGACAGACAAGACTAGACAGACAAGACTAGACAGACAAGACTAGACAGACAAGACTAGACAGACAAGACTAGACAGACAAGACTAGACAGACAAGACTAGACAGACAAGACTAGACAGACAAGACTAGACAGACAAGACTAGACAGACAAGACTAGACAGACAAGACTAGACAGACAAGACTAGACAGACAAGACTAGACAGACAAGACTAGACAGACAAGACTAGACAGACAAGACTAGACAGACAAGACTAGACAGACAAGACTAGACAGACAAGACTAGACAGACAAGACTAGACAGACAAGACTAGACAGACAAGACTAGACAGACAAGACTAGACAGACAAGACTAGACAGACAAGACTAGACAGACAAGACTATACAGACAAGACTAGACAGACAAGGCTAGACAGACAAGGCTAGACAGACAAGACTAGACAGACAAGACTAGACAGACAAGACTAGACAGACAAGACTAGACAGACAAGACTAGACAGACAAGACTAGAGAGACAAGACTAGACAGACAAGACTAGACAGACAAGACTAGACAAACAAGACTAGACAGACAAGACTAGACAGACAAGACTAGACAGACAAGACTAGACAGACAAGACTAGACAGACAAGACTAGACAGACAAGACTAGACAGACAAGACTAGACAGACAAGACTAGACAGACAAGACTAGACAGACAAGACTAGACAGACAAGACTAGACAGACAAGACTAGACAGACAAGACTAGACAGACAAGACTAGACAGACAAGACTAGACAGACAAGACTAGACAGACAAGACTAGACAGACAAGACTAGACAGACAAGACTAGACAGACAAGACTAGACAGACAAGACTAGACAGACAAGACTAGACAGACAAGACTAGACAGACAAGACTAGACAGACAAGACTAGACAGACAAGACTAGACAGACAAGACTAGACAGACAAGACTAGACAGACAAGACTAGACAGACAAGACTAGACAGACAAGACTAGACAGACAAGACTAGACAGACAAGACTAGACAGACAAGACTAGACAGACAAGACTAGACAGACAAGACTAGACAGACAAGACTAGACAGACAAGACTAGACAGACAAGACTAGACAGACAAGACTAGACAGACAAGACTAGACAGACAAGACTAGACAGACAAGACTAGACAGACAAGATTAGACAGACAAGACTAGACAGACAAGACTAGACAGACAAGACTAGGCAGACAAGACTAGACAGACAAGACTAGACAGGCAAGACTAGACAGACAAGACTAGACAGACAAAACTAGACAGACAAGACTAGACAGACAAGACTAGACAGACAAGACTAGACAGACAAGACTAGACAGACAAGACTAGACAGACAAGACTAGACAGACAAGACTAGACAGACAAGACTAGACAGACAAGACTAGACAGACAAGACTAGACAGACAAGACTAGACAGACAAGACTAGACAGACAAGACTAGACAGACAAGACTAGACAGACAAGACTAGACAGACAAGACTAGACAGACAAGACTAGACAGACAAGACTAGACAGACAAGACTAGACAGACAAGACTAGACAGACAAGACTAGACAGACAAGACTAGACAGACAAGACTAGACAGACAAGACTAGACAGACAAGACTAGACAGACAAGACTAGACAGACAAGACTAGACAGACAAGACTAGACAGACAAGACTAGACAGACAAGACTGGACAGACAAGACTAGACAGACAAGACTAGACAGACAAGACTAGACAGACAAGACTAGACAGACAAGACTAGACAGACAAGACTAGACAGACAAGACTAGACAGACAAGACTAAACAGACAAGACTAGACAGACAAAACTAGACAGACAAGACTAGACAGACAAGACTAGACAGACAAGACTAGACAGATAAGACTAGACAGACAAGACTAGACACACAAGACTAGACAGACAAGACTAGACAGACAAGACTAGACAGACAAGACTAGACAGACAAGACTAGACAGACAAGACTAGACAGACAAGTCTAGACAGACAAGACTAGACAGACAAGACTAGATAGACAAAACTAGACAGACAAGACTAGACAGACAAGACTGGACAGACAAGACTAGACAGACAAGACTAGACAGACAAAACTAGACAGACAAAACTAGACAGACAAAACTAGACAGAAAAAACAGCCAAAACTAGACAGAATAAACTAAACAGATAAGAGTAGACAGTTAAAACAAAACAGAAAAACTAGGCCGATGCAGGTGAATATTGCATTTTGTTGGATTTCTTCTAGTTTTTAAAAACGGAGATATTAGCAGTGGATGAAGCCTTTATTTGAATACATGGTTTTGAGGTCCAAAATCGGAACTATACCAGAGAACCGATATATCCAAAAATTCAATAAAAGCAATGCTAAATACACAAGACTAGTTTGCTGGTATTATTTAATATATTTACATAAACAAAAAATATTTTGATGTGATTTTCCGATTTATTGCAAATAATTTGCTTAAGAAACATTTTCATCGCTATCGAAAATGGCGCATTTATGAAGAGAAAATTGATATTTTGCAATTTCGATCAATTATTCAGCGCGATGAAAAGTATTTTCAATTTGAATCACGTAGATAACAGATCTTTACCCCGGGCTATTATCTTTTGACCGGACTAAACTTGAGTTAATCTTATTACATTGTGCGTCCACCCACTCTCCAAACATTTATCAAGAAACTTTTATAAAAAATCTTTATTTTCAAGTCTCAAAGTATCTTCACTTTAAAATTTACTGATATATGTGAAAATGTTATACAAAATCTTAAATATTAATAAGCATTGCAATTTATTTTAATATTCAAGAAAATGAATTTAAATATCTCTATGGTAAATTATTTCTTATGTAATTTTTTTTTTATTTACTCTTTTGGGATCAGTTCCGTGTAGCTGCGTGTAACCAAACTTTGATACATTAACTAATCATTATAAAAAGTAAATCATCTAACGGAAATGTTACAATGGTACGTCATTTGACTGAACGGGAAAGAATGTGAAGAATATGAAACTCATGATGAAGCATGTGATTTATTCAATAAAGATCATTCTGATAGACCCCCGGTTGTAAAATCGGCAGTGAGTAAATTGGTCACTAAATACACAAGAACTGGATCCTTGAAAGATATGCCGCGACCATCATAAAGTCGACTTCCAATAAATGAAGAAACCAAATGAACTATGCTACTTGAGGCTGATGGAAACCATCATGTTTCAACAAGACAAATTACTCTAAATAACAATGTAGACCTCTGTAGATTTCTGTAGTTACAGATTATTTAAAAAAGATTATTTAAAGTGCAACTGATCCATAAGTTACACAAAGATGATCCAGATGGTCGTTTACAATTTTGTGAAAAGTTTTGATGAAGCCACCTTTTGCCTGAATGGATCAGTACATTACCATAACTGAAGGTATTGGTCAAAAGAATCCGACGGTCAAGGCCAAGTCAAATTAATAGTATGGGTGGCAATCATAGGTAGAGTTTTTCGGGCCCGAGTACCCGGACTCGGCGAGTCCTAGGGAAAATACCCGGTACCCGATCTAAGACCCGACGCGTCTCGGGTTTTGAATGTTCGGCCTTGTCTGAATGTTTTAAATCATCATCCTCCTCCTGAAATCGCTTCCCCATTTTCTCTCTCCTATCCCCCAAATACACCCCATTACCTTGTTTGTTTTCTTGGCTAACTCTTTCATATGCGCTTTATCCGAGGCCCTCTCATTCAATATGTAGCGTATGTACTTAAACTCTCTTATTTGCTCTATTGTTCTCCTTCCCACTTTCATTCCTTCTCCTCATTCTTCCTCTTTCTCTTAATAAACACCATGATTTTCGTTTTCTCCACATTCACTTTTCACACATGTTTTTCTTCCTCACATACCTCCCTCGGCTTTTCATCATTTCTTTCATGTCCCCTTCGCTCTTTGCCACCACTACCACATCTTCCGCGAAGGCCAGGCTCCATACTTTCTTTCTACCTATCACCCACCCTCCCGCTTGCGCTTTCTTAAACAATCTTTCCATATCTGCCACATATATCGTAAATAATGAGGGGCTGAGGGGACAACATTGCCTTACTGCTTTTGTCGTCTCGAACCAGTCGCTCTCTTTCTCTCCCACTCTCATTTTGCTTATTGTTCTTCTTTACATCTCTTCCACCCTCCCTACCAACCACCCGCCCACTCCGCATTCTCCCATACATTCAAACATTTTCTCTGTATGCACTCTGTCAAACGCCACTTTGAGAGAATAATGTACAGACCTTTTCTCTGGTATGTATTAAATACTTATATTTCTTAGTTTAGGTGAGTTTATTTTTGCTAGTACATTTACATGCATCTTATTATACATATAAATTATGTTTGTAAATACTTACGCAATATTTTTGAAATGTAATGTCGTTTCTTTGGTAGTTCGTCAGTGTCGCTTGCTTTATCACATGCTTGAACACGAAAACTCGTGTTATTGTTAACATGCGATTTGATTTGGTGCTGGTGAAACTAGCAGTCCTTTTTCCAAACATTGAAGATGACGATGTAACCCATCAGAATAATTGGTTTCAGCAAGATGGGGCGTCCTCAATTTGGTTTAAAAGTTCGTCAATATCTTGACGCCAAGTTTCCTGGAACATCGATAGGACGTCGGGGATGAATGGAGTGGCCTCCTCGTTCTCCCGACTTAACTCCGTTAGAATTTTATCTATGGGGTTATTTAAAGTCGCCAATTTATTTCAATAGATCTAATAATTTAGAGCAGAGGTTCTTAAACTTATGTAGTCCGAGGACCCCCTTTTGATTTTTTTTTTTTTTAGCGGACCTCCTCTTGAGCAACTTTGTTTTTGCGGACCCCATCCCAACCTTAATCACTTCAGTCCTTCTTGAGACTTAATTTCTGGCTCAATAATCTCATAAAGGCACATCATCATCAGCCATTTCTCGTTTCTATGAGTATTTCACATAGGCCTCCTCCAGGTGTTTCCACTGTCTTCTGTCTTGCACGGTGCTAATCCAGTTTCCCGTTACACGTTTAACGTCGTCCGTCCATCTGGTGGGTGGTCTTTTGCTTGTGGTCTGCTTCTCTTGTCCTCTCTCGGTCTCCATTCCAGAATTCGTTTTGTCCATCAATTGTCTTTAGTGCGAGCTACGTGTCCAGCCTATCTCCACTTGGATTTTGTGATAAGTTCGATAATATCGGCGACTTTTGTACCGTGTCTTATTGTAATGTTGGGCATTCTGTCTCTTTTACCGATTCCCAGCATCGATCTTTCCATTGCTCTTTGCGCTACTTGAAGTTTGTTTATTGATTTCTTCGTTCAGGTCAGAGTTTCCGCCCCGTATGTCATTACTGGGAGCACGCATTGGTTGAATACTTTCCGTTTCAGACACATAGGCAGTTGCCCTTTAAGGGTGTGTCTTAGTTTGCCAAAAGCTGTCCACCCCAGCCCTATGCGTCAAGTGACTTCACTTGTCTGTTTGTCTCTGCAAATTTGTATTTCCTGAACGAGATATTTATATTTGTGCGTTTGCTCTATTTCGTCTCCTTCGTATTTCACCAGGTTTCCGCTGGCCAGCAGGTTTGTCATAAACTGTGTTTTGTGGTAGGTAATATACAGTCCTACTTTTGCTGCCGCTTGTTTTAGGTCTTCCAGCATTTCTTGTGCGTTTCTTAGATTGTCGGTTATTATAACTATGTCGTCAGCGAAACGAAGGTGATGTAGGTGTTCGCCGTCTATATTTATGCCTTTATCCTGCCAGTTCAGTTGTTTGAATGTATGTCCAGCATCGCAGTGAAGAGTTTGGGAGATATAGTATCACCTTGTCTTATACTTCTTCTTATTCTGTATTTTTTAGTTAGTGCGTGAAGTTTTACGCGTCCCGTGGCATTCTTCTATATATTATGTAGAAGTTCCGTATATCTGTAGTCTACTCGGCATTCGGTGAGTGCGTTTTGTATAGATGGTAATTCGACAGTGTCAAAGGCTTTCTGAATATTAGGCGAGCGGTTTATTGTATTCTATTGATTTCTCTATTAGGGTCTCTTTCGTTTGAAGGTGGCCGTTTGGTGGTTTGTGGATGGTTGGTTTACTTCAGGTTGGTTTTCTAGGCGCTCTGTGATAATGAGTTTGTATATATGGAAGAGTAGGCTTATTGTTCTATAATTCTCTAAGCTAGTTATATCGCCTTTCTTGTGGATAGGTATTGTAACCGCATTGTTCCATCTCTTGGGGACCGTGCCTTTTCCGGGACATAAGTTTAGAAAGGCAGTAATTTTTTTAATGATTTGGTCTCCCTCACTTTTTATCGCTTCAATCAAGTATCTGGTCATCTCCAAGGGATTTGCCTCCTTTCATTTCATTGAGATAATTTCTCACCTCTTCTGTTGTGATGTCTGGCATATATTTAGCCTACGATTATTATTTTTGGATTTTACCACCCTGGTTGTCTTGCCTGTGGTGTGTGTTGTTGGTGTTTGTTATTTGGCTTTTATATAGTTCTTTATGAAAGTTCTCCACTATGGTGAGAAGTCTTTCTTAGTCTGATGTTTCCCCTCCTGTTCGATCCTTGAGCTTGAATATTTCCATTTTGCCCTCGGCCAGTTTTCTTCTCATGACTTTCATGGTTTTCCTCGATTGTTCGTTGGATCGTTTCTGTATTGTATCTTCTTAGTTCTTTGCGTGTTTCTTTTGAGATTGTTTTGTTAAGCCGTCGTATCTCCTCCAAGTTTTACAGATTTCCTCTAATCAATCTTCATTGACTCGTGAGTTATTTGGTTGCATCAGTCTTTAGTAGTTTTGCCTTTGGGTGCTACAATGTCGTTTCTGTGCTGTTAGGATTGCCTCTGTGATATTTTTATTCAGGACATCGACGTCGGTTTGCTGTACGTGACGGAGAGCAGCGGAGATTGAGTCTTTAAAGTCTTTAGGGTT
Organism: Phosphuga atrata; assembly: GCA_944588485.1. Taxonomy (NCBI): domain Eukaryota; kingdom Metazoa; phylum Arthropoda; class Insecta; order Coleoptera; family Silphidae; genus Phosphuga; species Phosphuga atrata. The sequence goes on along the minus strand of OX155894.1, from coordinate 17,941,741 downwards.
ATCTGGAGGGGTCCATCTTATTGTCTTTCGTGCGAAGACCATCTTATTTCTTTAATTTTTTAGATTTATTTTGATCGTACTTCTTACTGCTCGATGATCGCTTCCTATTCCAAACTTGTTTAGTACTGTGACGTCCGTAATGTTTTGCTTGTTTTATGTTATTAGGAAGTCTCGTTTTTCGTTCTTCCATCGAGACTTATCCACATCCATCTTCTTTGCGGTTTCTTCTTGAAGTAGGTATTCATTAGATATAAGTTTTGTTGATGTAGGAAGTCCAGTAGCATTTGTCCTCGTACATTCCTATCTTCCGAGCCGAAGTTTCTATCGCTGTCTCCGAGGCGTCCATCTGTTTGCCGACGTTAGCGTTGAAGTCCACCATTATGAAGGTGTATTGGCATTTTGTTTCTTGGGTAGCCGTTTCGATGTCTTCGTATAGACTCTCGATCTCTTCGTCGCTGTGATCGGATGTAGGGGCATATACTTGTATTATTGTCATGTTGTAGTGTTTACTTAAGGACATAGTGACGATGTTTTGTGTGTGTTTCTTATGGATGAGAAATCCAATACCACCGTTTCCGTTTCCGTTACGCTTATGGTATAAAGTGTGGTAAGATTTTAGGGTAAGTAGTTTCTCGTCTCCTTACTTTGCATAAACCTACGACATCACAGTTTATCTCGGTTAGTTCCAGTTCTATTATTTTTTCTATTGAGTGCAGCAATCTTACGTGTACGTTAGTAATCTGAATATTTTTGTGTAGGATTTATTTCTGTGGAATTTGTTAGTCAATCTTTTGTTTAGATCAAGCACTTTTGTGTAGATCACCGTCTTCTTGTTTTCAACAATTTTTCGGCCTCCCCTGGGGTCCGCAGACCTCAGTTTAAAAACCTGTGATTTACAGGATTTAAAACACCAAATTCGCGCTGAAATGGAAAAAATCAGTCCAAAGATGATTGAGTGCAGTGTACAAAGTGTTTACGTACAAAGTGTTTTACACGTGTAGGTCTATGTCAAATGGTTGTTGGCGGACACTTTGAACATTTACATTGAATTTGTTTTGTTTTTAATTTAGGTTTAAATTTATTTTTTTCTGTTAAATTTAACTTAATTTAATTTTTTATAATCGCCGTTTGACTAGTAAATGGAAGCAAAACCAAAATAAACAAGTGATAATCCCAATTTAAAAGAGGCAGAGAAAAAAAGGGTTTATAAAAATGTGTATTTTTTTAAAATAAAACCGACTTTTTTGAGGACATGTCCTAAAATTGTTTTCTTGTTACAAACCCATTTTTCTAAACTGGCTAATGTTGGTATTCTTAAAATTAATTGCAGGACAGTTGCGGGTTCGATCGAAAAATATCGTCGAACATTTTTTTTCAGGATTCTAAACTTGGATAGAGGAAAAAAACTGCTAGAATAGTAGTGTGTACTTTGCAAGTTTGGAACAGAATTAAAGAAAATTCTAATCAATCCGTGCAACGTTTATCGCAACAAGTAGGAATTACACGTGATTCAAAGTTACAAATGGCAATAGCCCAAGAACTTCTTCCAATAAACCAAAACTCACTTTTAGAATTCAGTCGATGGATTTTCGAAAGTGGCTACAATCTTGTCAACTAAATGATTATGAGCGACGAAGCACATTTTCAATTGCATGGGGAGAGGACCAAAAAAAATTGCGTTAGTGGTTTGCCAAAAACCCTCAAATTATATGAAGAAGAAGAACTGCGTTCTCAAAAGCTATCTGTTTAGTGTGGAATATGCTCAGGTGGAGTATTGGGACCATATTTTTTTGAAGATGAAATGGGAAACGCAGTACTTGTCAATTTTTTTATTTATTTAAATTTCAGGGGAAGCTAACGGTTGCCCAATTATAAGCTTCCACAGATTATAAAAAAAAGGAACTTAGTACAGATTATTAATATAAAATATTAAACGTCTACAAACATACGTATATACATATATAGTGAAGACACATTAACAATAACTAGAACAAAGTGGTAAATAATGGAGATAGTGATACAAAAAAGAAAAGAAATAAGTAAACAAAATAAAAAAGACGATGTGGTTAATTCATTTAACATTAAGCTGTCTTTTAAGCTGGTTTAAATTTAAACTAAAGAAGTCGTAATGCTGGAAATGATTATTGTACGTTGTCATTAATCTTATTAAAGGAGAATTACCATATGAGTTAGACTTAATAGGAGGGATATAAAACAAATTATTATTTCTAGTAGTTCTCCTTGGAACCAAAAAATCCAGGTTTGTAATAAATAATTCAGTTTTAATGAGATTGTTCTTTGTGAAGAAAAATCATATCTGCATTTGTTCTTCTCTGTTCAAGAGTTGGCAAACGGAAATTTTGAAAGATATCGACATAGTTAGTGTATGGTATATTAAATTTAAAGCAGAGTATGCTAACATTTTTTTTTAATGGATTCAATTCTAGACTTATGTTTGGTGCAAGGGGTGGTGACAAAAGGCTACCCAAATGACAACCTCACCTGCTCGCGGTGCACCCTGCTAGAAAACCAACGAGGCTCTGTCGACCGAATCTCTGCCGGAATAAGCAGACAATCTCTTGCTAGCCAACAGCTACGGGTGGAGGAGCTGGCAAGAGTAAGGGTACCTTCGTATCCTTGGGACAAGAAAAGGTTCCTAAAGGCGGATGAATCTAAACAGATCAACGACACGAGGATATGGTAGGCAACAGAAAACCACCACATTAAAGATCCTTCGGGATATTCCTAGTAGAACCAATTACATGAATACAATAGTAACGGAAAACCGTACCGATCATGGATCTCAGAGTCCAAGATCCGGCAAGAGAGGAAACATCGCAAAAGAAGAAAAGTGTAAGGCCTCTCGGGTCGTCATCCGGCGAAATCCTTACATGGCAAGTGCAATACACACAAAGCAAAAAAACTCCAGAAACCAGGAAAATGTCAACAATTAAAAGTATCGGTACCTGGAATGTGCGTAGCTTGCTCGAAAGTGGAAAAACTCAAAACCTATTAAGGGAAATAGACAGACTAAAATTAGACATCCTCGGAGTAAGTGAAATGCGATGGAGAGGGTCTGGCGAATGTCAAGTCGAGGGATACACTATCTACTATTCCGGGAACGACGACTCTAAACATTGGAATGGAGTAGGCATAATCGTCGGTCAAACTTTAAATAAGGCGGTAAAGAACGTCATAAACATATCTGATCGTGTAATTATAGTGCAAATAGAAACAAGACCAATAGCGTGCAATATAATTCAAGTATATGCACCCACAAAAGATGCACCAGATGATGTTACCGAGTTGTTCTACAACGATCTAAAAAGGGCAACTGATACAGTTAAACCGCATGAAATAAACATAATTATGGGTGATTTTAATGCCAAGGTGGGAAAGGGAAGACAAGAACGTATTGTAGGCGATTACGGACTGGGAAACCCAAACTACCGTGGAAACAGACTGGTTCAATTCTGCTTGGATGAAAACTACGTCATCGCAAACACATTTTTCAAACATCATCCAAGGCGCCTGTATACGTGGACGTCTAATGCAGACAGACGTGTAAGAAATCAAATAGATTTTGTCATAATTGAATACATATCCCGGAACATATCCCGGTGCCGATGTACATACAGATCATAACCTACTAACGGCATCTATAAATCTAACACTGAAAAAATGTGTTAGAACGCAAAAAGTACTCCGTATAGACACACAAAGGCTAAAAGATCAGATCATACGCTCAAAGGTTAGGAATGAAATAAACGAGAAACTAACAACATGGAGTAATACAACAGAAAATGCAGACATAGAACACACGTGGAAACAGCTGAAAACCACAGTAATAGAAGTAGGAGAAAGGTATCTAAGACCAAGCGAAAGGCCGAAAAAACAAGCATGGATGACGGAAGAGATACTATTACTAATGGATTCCAGAAGAGCATACAAAAACAAATGCGCACTAAGATATAAAGAAACCCAACGAGAAATCAGATCGAAAATAAGATCAGCAAAATAGGTGTGGTTGTCTATTGAAGACCAGCAAAGATCAGCAAAAGAGGTGTGGTTGTCTATTGAAGACAACCACACCTCTTTTGCTGATCTTATTTTCGATCTGATTTCTCGTTGGGTTTCTTTATATCTTAGTGCGCATTTGTTTTTGTATGCTCTGCTGGAATCCATTAGTAATAGTATCTCTTCGGTCATCCATGCTTGTTTTTTCGGCCTTTCGCTTGGTCTTAGATACCTTTCTCCTACTTCTATTACTGTGGTTTTCAGCTGTTTCCACGTGTGTTCTATGTCTGCATTTTCTGTTGTATTACTCCATGTTGTTAGTTTCTCGTTTATTTCATTCCTAACCTTTGAGCGTATGATCTGATCTTTTGTCGCAATGCGCTGAAATTGAAGCTCTTGAAATAAAGCATGACTCCTTTAACTTGCACAAAAAAGTGAAGCAGGTCGCTGGTAACCACAAGCCTATAAGATCCCAAATGCTAATGGATGAGCAAAACACTATATTAACATCAACAGAGGATAAACTAAAAGAGTGGAATAGATACATAAAGACTCTTTTTAAGGACAACAGACATGAACCCTATAATATCGAACTACTCGGAAATGACGGAAGTTACATAACAAGATCAGAAGTCGAGCATGTTATTGCGAGAATAAAGAATGGGAAAGCACCTGGCCCAGATGAAATACACGCAGAAATTTTTAAGATCCTTAAAGATGATAGTTCTCTCTCAATAATAGTAGACCTATTTAATAATATATATAGAACAGGTGAAATGCCAAGAGATTGGTTGAAATCAACTTTCATCACCTTAGCAAAGAAATCAAATGCGAAACAATGTAAAGATTATAGGACCATCAGTCTCATGAGTCAAGTATTAAAACTATTTCTGAAGATCATCCATAATCGTATTTACCGCAAATGTGAAGAGTCGATCAGCGAGTCCCAGTTTGGCTTTCGGAATGGGTTCGGCACAAGGGAGGCACTTTTCAGTGTACAAGTTCTGGTACAACGATGCCTTGATGTTAATGTGGATGTTTTTGCCTGCTTCTTAGACTATGAAAAAGCATTTGACACCGTAAACCATAATAAAGTAGTAGATATACTTAAAGAACTAGGATTAGACGGGCAAGATATCCGCATTATAGCCAACCTGTATTGGAACCAAACAGCAGCGGTGTTAGTGAACAAAGAACTGTCAGAAGAGGTCATGATTCAAAGAGGGGTGCGACAAGGCTGCGTTCTCTCGCCATTACTTTTTAACCTTTATGCAGAAAAAATATTTCGAGAAGCATTGGATGGCAAGAACATAGGAGTAATCGTAGGAGGCATAGTGATCAATAACCTGAGGTATGCCGACGACACCGTTCTATTGGCTACGAACATAGAAGACCTACAAGAACTAATGACAACCGTTACAGAGCACAGCTTGTCCATGGGTCTTAAACTCAACGTTAATAAGACAAAATGGCTCGTCGTAAACAAAACCAGCGTAAATAACCAGCTGAATCTAAGAGTTGGAAATGAGGTGGTGGAACGCGTAAACTCCTATAAGTACCTTGGCTGTAACGTAAACGACAAATGGGACATGACATCGGAAATTAGAAGCCGCATCGAACAGGCAAGAGGAGCTTTCACCAAAATGAAGAAAGTGCTGAACAACAGGCACTTGGAAATTCCCCTCAGAATCAGATTGTTAAAGTGCTATGTGTTTAGTATCCTGTACTACGGCGTCGAGGCTTGGACACTTACGGAGGCTATGTGTAAGAAGGTGGAGGCTTTTCAGATGTGGACTTACCGTAGAGTGCTGAGAATTTCTTGGGTGGATCGAATTACTAACGTCGAGGTCTTGCAAAGAGTCAATAAGCAAACAGAAGTTCTCAACACAATAAAGAGAAGAAAACTGGAATACCTTGGTCATGTTATCCGAAATGATAAGTACAGGTTACAGCAGACAATAATACAGGGTAAAATACAAGGTACGCGCAGTCCAGGCCACCGCAGAACATCATGGCTCAAGAACCTTCGCCAATGGTTTGGACAAAGTACAAGATCCCTATTTCGAAAAGCTGCAGATAAAATTCAAATAATGAAATTGGTCGTCAACGCCCTTGGAGGGCATGACACATGAAGAAGAAGATGTTTGGAATATTGTGGATTCCATATAGTGGTAGCGTATTCTAGTTGTGATCGAACGATAGAGGTGTATAACTTAATTGCTGTTTCAATATTAGTGAGAGACTTAATAGATCTCAACACCGAACCTAATAATTTATACGCTTTTCTAGTTATACTATCTATATGGCCAGTTAAAAGTAATTTAGGCTCAAAAACAATACCTAAATCGCGATTACTGCTGTTCCTAGTTAGAGCTATGATGTTCATGTTATAAGGATACGTGATTGTGTTTATATTTCTGATAAAACTAACAACAGAACATTTATTTAAATTTCATGTTATATAGTTTGCACAGCAGTAACGGTATAGACGTGAAAAATCCTCCTGCACTAAAACGCAATCCATATTATTCTCGATAACCCTAAAAAACTTTAAATCATCTGCATACAAAAGAAATTTATTATTTTTGAAAACTGTTAAAATTGTGTTGATATACAAATTGAAAAGTATGGGACCTAAATGAGATCCTTGAGGTACCCCAGAATTAACATAAATTTGCCTAGATTGAAATCCGTTGCAGACAACAAATTGAGATCTATTTTTAATGTATGATTCGATCCATCTTATAAATGATCCATGAATACCACAGTAAGAAAGTTTATGCAACAATAAGTTATGGTGTACCTTGTCGAAAGCATCACTGAAATCTGTGTAGATTACGTCAATTTGTTTACGAACATCCATATTGCTACTTAAAAATTTTGTAATTAGATTTTTCAGGACTGATTTGCCTGGACAGAAACCAGTTTAAATAGTTTTTTTTTTAAATTAAACAACTTATGTGATTTGTTTCACTTGATCTTTTATTGATTACTATATTTCACCAACACAGTGGCATCTTCAGGTCTAATACAAACATTAAACAACTACATATATTTATATGATTTTAACATGGGGTTTGCCATAATTTTAAGGGTGGTGATTGGTGGAGAAATTCGGTCTGTTCGTTGAGACAGTTATTAGAACTGTTGTTGATGGGTTTTCCGATTTCTAAAGATTCTAGTAGGTCCATTTGTAATACTTTTTCCATGAGGTGTAATATTGTCGGCTGGTTGTTTGCCGAAATTTGGTGTCCTGTTGTTATTAGGTGATTAGCGAAGGTAGATTTGTTATTTTTCAATCGTAGAGATCGTTTGTGTTCATTAAACCGGGTTTCGAAACTTCTTCCGGCTTCCGGTTCTTTCCGGTTTGTCCTATGTAGGTGCTAGGTGTAATAATACATAACACTTCCTTACACCCCATACAACACAAACTCGCGGTGTTCCATTCAATGATATATAGGCTACTCACTATCCCACTGAATGAGGCTAACTTCAACGCTGAATTAAATACAATAAAACAAATAGGAAAAAACAACAACTATAAACAAGACATCGTCACACACATTTTAAAGAAAAAATCAAGGCATCAATCCTTAAAATCAGTTTTTAATAGTCAGGGCCGGACAAAGGCGGTAAGCAAGTGATGCGAGGCATCAGGGCGCTTACACAAGAGGGGCGCCAAAACAACAACAAAAATTACTTAAAGTGTTATTAATTCATTACTTATTTGAAACCAAGATAAACGAAAAACGTAATATAGGGAATATTTTGTTAAACGAGTTATTTGGGAAGCGCCTTCAATTTTTTTTAAATTTTATTACAAACTTCCTTTTCAAGATAGAGTATTTTTTAAGCCATAAATTATTTTTTTTAATTTATGGTCTATACCAGGGGTCTCCAAACTTACCAGCCTTAGGGGCATACTGATTTCTCCAGTAAGTTCCGAGGACCAAAACCATATTATCATTATTGCCGGTGGTAAAAAGTGAAATAGTCCACTGATGAAAAAAAAAGTCCGAAAAACTACGCAACGTTTAAAAACGGCTGCAAATCGGACTAAAGTACGCAAAACGGCAACACTGCATATTATTAATTTTCCTGTCATTATCTGTAATTTCTAGATTAGTCGTAGAGTACGAGCCATGAGGAGTAACGTGACACGACATCTGGTGGACACAAGCGGAAATAAGTAGTACCTTATATCGCTAACAGATGGCGCTAATAGCACGTACAGAATAATCTCGTTGGTTCGAGAAAGTTCTGTTGTCTTCCACTCACTTCTAGATGGCAGTAATTGGAATATATAAGAAGGCTATTGGCGCAACCACAAGTCACTGTCACTATGTTCCTATGACACTGTTGTGAAATAAAATAGTGCGTACCTCATTAAAACGTGTTTGTGCGTGTTTAAGTTTAAGACATCTTTGTAACAGTATTTTGATTTGAATTGTTGCTTTTGTGTGTGATTTAGTAGTATGGAAAAGAAGCGAAAAATTGATAGTGAATGCAGAAAATTCAAAGATCAGTGGAACATTCAGTATTTCGTAATTGAGTCCAGTAACAAGGCGCTATGTTTGATTTGTAATGAAAGCATGAAAGATTTGTTCTCAAGGAATATAACATTAAACGTCATTATGAAACAAAACATTTTCAAAATTACTCAAAATATACAGGAAGTTTGCGGACAAAAAAATTCGAAGCTATGAAGCGCGGATTGAAATCGCAGCAATCTTCATTTACAAAACTCAAAACTGAACAAGAGGCTGCAACTCGTACCAGCTTTCGTGTGGCTCTTGAAATTGCAAAACGTGGAAAACCATTCACCGATTAAAAAATGATCAAAGAATGCATAATTGCAGTAGCCGAAGAAATGTGCCCTGAAAAGGTAAATTTATTAAAAACTGTCAGTATGTCAGCAAACACTGTGGCTGGAAGGGTAGAAAACATCGCTGAAAATATATCCTCTCAACTGTTCGACAAAAATGGACATGTTGAGTGGTTTTCTTTGGCCTTGGATGAGTTAACGGATGTGTCAGATACTGCTCAGGTGTTGATTTATATTCGAGGAGTAGATAAAAGCTATGAAGTGCATGAAGAACTTCTTGATATGTATAGTATTCATAGCACAACTACTGGTACAGATATTTTTAAAGGAGTTGAAATGGCCATTAATCAAAAGAACCTTCGATGGAAAAACTTGAAATGTATTACAACTGATGGAGGCAAAAACATGAGTGGGAAAGATAAAGGAGTGGTCGCTCTTGTGTCAAAGGCTGTAGAAAATGACGGTGGTTCAAAACCATTAGTCTTACATTGTATCATTCCTCAACAGTCTTTGTGCGTAAAATGTTTGGATATGTCTGAAGTTCTGAAACCAGTCATATCAACTGTTAATTTTATCAGATCTTTTGGGCTGAATCACCGACAATTCCGACAATTTATTGAAGAGATTGGAGAAAATGACTTACCTTATCATACTGCGTACGTTGGTTTAGTTGTGGGAAAGTCCTTCAGCGCTTTTTTGAAATTCGAGCAGTGATCGAAATTTTTTTGAATGAAAATCATCGCCCTCTTACTGAATTACAAAACAGCGCATGGCTGTGGAAGTTAGCATTCTATGTTGATTTGACAAAACATGTGAACGAACAGAATTTGAGATTGCAAGGAGAAAACCAGCATCTTCCTGATTTATACACTAATATCAAATCATTTCGGAAGAAATTGATACTGTTTCAATCACAACTACGAAGTAAATGTTTTTCACATTTTAAAACATGTGAAATATTCAGCCACACCACTGAGAATGAGTTTCCTATCGATTTTGCAATCGAAACTTTGAGTGCTTTGAAAATAAATTTTGATACTCGTTTCTCAGATTTTGATGCCATTGCGAATCAAATTAAAATTTTTCAGAATCCTTTTGATACTGACATTGAAACCCTAGCCCCGGAACTTCAAATGGAAATGATTGATCTACAGTGCAGTGATATAATTAAGAACAAATATCAAAACTCATCTTTGTTGGAATTTTATAAGAGTCTTCCACTGACACAATTTGATAATTTGCATAAATTTGCTCGTGGGCTGTTTTCTGTTTTTAGTACTACTTATTTGTATGAGAAGACCTTCTCCAAAATGAAGTACACAAAAAATGTTTACAGATCTAAATTAACTGATGAGCATCTTAAACCTCTTTTAATTATTGGTACAAGTAAAAGTAGTCCACAACTACAAACTATTGTCAGTGGAAAATCTCAATTACATAAATCTCATTAGTATTTCATATGTCATTATGCTTGTTATAAGTTATGTTTTTATTTAAAATGTATAAAATGTTAGTTGGATTCATTTCAATAATTTGTTAGTTATTATATACTGAAGTTAAATTTTTTGCATATTATACATGTCTTTACTCATTACAATTCTGTGTTTCTTTATCCAACTTATCACAAAAACAATAACAATAAGCCTATTGTTAGTAATCATCTATCCGCGGGCCGGATGTGGCCCTCGGGCCGTAGTTTGGAGACCTCTGGTCTATACGAAAAACTAAACACAAATACGTATTTCCGTATACCACTATGGAGGGCCTAAAACATTAATTTTCTATTGAACTACTACACATCGCGTTTGTAAAAATAATTATCGTGAAACAATTTATTATAATAGTTGTGACATTGTGTGAACTTACTTTGGACTTTGGACATCTATATTATCGGAAAGATAATATTGAAAAATTTTATTAATAAATTCTGCAGGTATGTACATGTATTAAAAGAATTATTTTCTTTTTGTTGTATAATTTATGAGCCTTTACATTTCCAACTTTAAATTAGAATTTGAAATTGAAATTATTTTTCTGTAAACGCGTTCTGATTTAATTTTATATAATATCATACGTTTATGGACATTTTTCTTTTTTTTAATTTCTCTTAAAAATTTTTATTTTAGTTATTTTGTTGCGAATTACATTTAATTTGCTTACGTGTTTAATTGTATTTCTTTAATTTTGATCTTTTTTTATTTGATCACAATTCTAATATATTAGATAAGACAATTCTAATATATTTAAGAAATTTATGGATTTCTTTAATAATAATTTCAATAAAAATTGTTTTTAGAATTTTCAAGTTTATTTTTTTTAATTTTGAAGAAATTAAGAATTTTATTAAAATATATTCAGAATATAAAACTATTTTTAAAACATATAAATAAAAGCAAAAAGTTTTTTAAATAATTTGAAATTATTAGTAAACAATTGTTTTTGTTAACAGGATATTGAAAAAAAATATGAATTTCTTAAACACATAATTTGTCCGTTCAAACACTAAAAAAAATGAAAATCGAATATTAAAAAAAAATTGTATAAGAATTATTAAAAGTAATTTTCCTTTAGCGTGTTAAATATATAAATATAATCTTTATATTAGTGCTAATTACTTTTTTCCCTTAGAATTAATTATAAATCAATTATTTGAAATAATATTGAAGAGAAGAATTATCAGGTTATCAAAATAGAAAAAGAAAGGCCGCGAAAGAAAAATTTATGCAAACACAATTTGGAGCACTTGATAATTTTATAGAAAAAGCTAAAGTTTCAATTCTAGAGAATGTTTCTAATGAAAGTGGACAAAGCTTATCTAAAAATGTGATTTTACGTAAAGGATTGGAGGAGGATTTTAATGACGACCAACTAAATAAATCAAATGATGAAGAACAGCGAAATGAAGATACTTTTGTAGAACAACCTATTGAAGAACGACTCCATGAAGAACAACGCAATGAAGAACGAACCAATGACGAACAAATCAATGAAGAACAAACCAAAGAAGAACAAACCAATGAAGCACAACTTTATGAAAGACGGCGCAATAAAGAAAAACCTACCTATGTTATAGAGCCTTCTAATTCTTTTATTAATAATTTAGAAGATCCCGCAAATTGGCCTAAAATTACTGATAGTATGCGAATTAGTTTAATTGAGCTTGGACCCACACAAAAAATATTTTTATCTAGAAATTTAAAATGGCGAAAATTTAGCAATGCATATTACAAAAAGAAATTGGCTAATGGCGAATTAGTACACAGGTCATGGTTAAGTTACTCCGTATCAAAAGATAGTGTCTTTTGCTTTAGCTGCAAACTTTTCTGCTCAACAAATTACGACGGTTCTGCTTCAAATTTTATATCAAATGGATACAATCAGTTTCAAAATTTATCGAAAATACTAAAAATACATGAAAAAGTTCGGTTCATGCAACACGCCTAAAAATGTGGTATGATTTAAGAAAGATACTGAAAGTCAATAAAACACTTGACAGGGAAAATCAAAAACTTATAGAGTTAGAAAAAAAACATTGGTCAGATGTAATTTTAAGAATTATGGAAATAATAAAATTTCTTGCTTCTCAATGTTTAGCATTACGTGGGACATCTGATAAGTTATATGATAAAAATAATGGTAATTTTTTACAATTAATTGAATTGTTGGCAAAGTTCGATTCAGTTGTCGAGACTCACATAAATAGAACTTTAAAATCTAAATATAAAACTAATTATTTAAGTAAACGTATTCAAAATGAAATTATTCAATTGTTAGGTGATAATATTAGAGATAAAATTTTATCCTATGTAAAACTAGCTAAATATTTTGCCATTATATTAGATTGTACTCCCGATAAAAGTCGTACTGAACAAATGTCAGTTATTATTATATATGTTTCATTAGTTGACAAAAACGTCAAATCCATCCTGTTCTACGGCAGTGAGACGAGGAAAGTAACTAAAAGCAGCACAAACAAACTGCAAGTTTTCGCAAACTGGTGTTTGAGACGGATCCTTAGAATCCGATGGCCTGAAGTGATATCGAACCACGATCTGCTTCGTTCTACAAACCGACTTCCAGTAGACGTTGAAATAAAGAGAAGAAAGTGGAACTGGCTTGGACACACCCTACGGCGCAATCCATAAAAAAATGCAAAACAAGCATTGGACTGGCATCCCCAAGGCAGTAAGCGAAAGAGAGGAAGGCCAAAAACAACATGGCGACGCACAATTGAAGCTGAAATCACCTCCACTGGCAAATCGTGGAATGAGTTGAAGGTCGTGGCTCGAAATAGAGTCAGATGGCGACAAATGGTAGAAGCCCTATGCCCACTGGGGGAAACAGGAACTAAGAGAGAGAGAGAGAGAGAGTTGACAAAAAATTATCGATTCAAGAACACTTTTTAGAATTTAAAATGAGATGTCATGGTTTGAACCAAATTAATAATAGAATTGAAAGTAGGAGTTTATCTCTACGATATCGTAGAGATAAACTCCTACTTTCAATACTTTTTAGAATTTTTGGCTATAGAGAATCTACGGTCAAAGGTCTATGCGATAATTAATAAAGATGGAATTTAGACATTCAAAATATTAGAGGCCAGGGATATGACAACGGTGCCAATATGACAGGCAGAAAAAATGGTTAATTAAAAAATTAAAATTGGTCCAACAATTGATTTTGAATCAAAATTCCAGAGCTTTTTTTGTACCATGTGCAGCCTGAATTTATCTCACTCTACCCACTAGCGTAGCTAGTGGAGAGTTCACGTCTTAAATTAATAAAAAATTATTTACGCTCTACTATGTCGCAAGATTAATAAATTTAGCAATTATAGCTATAGAACATGATGTTTGCGAAACATTAAATATTTCCGAAATTATAAGTAAATTTAGCATTGTCAAAGCAAGAAAAATTAAAATGTAAATATTTGTTACTGTATTTAATGTGCCAATCGTTCAATAAAAGGTGTTTAAATTAAAATTAAAAAATTAAGAATATTTTTTTAATAGGGCGCCAAGTATGTTTTGCAACAGGGCGCCAATGACCCTTTGTCCGGCCCTGTTAATAGTAACTCAGAAAATAAAGAAAACCAAACTTTCAAATGCATCCCATATCTGGGACAGATTTCGACAAAGATAGGGAAATCTAATTAAAATAACACCGTTATAGACTACAGAAATAACAATACCCTAAAAATTGTATTATGCAGCCAGAAATCAAAAATAAATCCGTTAAAGAAATCGGGCATATATCAACTTAATTGCGATGAATGCAGCGGCACCTACATAGAACAAACCGGAAGAAGTTTCGAAACCCGGTTTAATGAACACAAACGATCTCTACGATTGAAAAATTACAAATCTACCTTCGCTAATCACCTAATAACAACAGGACACCAAATTTCGGCAAACAACCAGCCGACAATATTACACCTCATGGAAAAAGGATTAGAAATGGACCTACTAGAATCTTTAGAAATCGGAAAACCCATCAACAACAGTTCTAATAACTGTCTCAACGAACAGACCGAATTTCTCCACCAATCACCACTCTTAAAAATATGGCAAACCCCATGTTGAAATCATATAAATTATAAATATATGTAATTGTTTAATGTTTGTATTAGATCTGCAGATGCTACTGTGTTGGTGAAACTATAGTAATCAATAAAAGATCAAGTGAAACAAATCAAATAAGTTGTTTAATTTAAAAAAAAAAAACTATTTAAAATGTCGTTTCATATAGTTAAGGCTAAAACAATTAATGATTTAGAAACCAGTTTGTTCAGGAATGATTATGAATTATTAATGAGTCGAAAATTTTGCTAAAAATAGACAAAATAGATATTGGTCTTTAGTTTGAAATATCACAACTGTTGCCCGATTTAAAAATTGGTGTTATAAATGACGTTTTCCAGGCAGTGAGAAACAACCCCAAATTCAAAGATTGGTTAAAAATTATGTAAAGTAGTTCTGTTAAGTAATGGGCGCACGTTTTAATGAAGTTCAGATAATATTTTCAAGTTCAGATAATATTTTTGTTTAACTGATTGTGAGATATAAAGAGCTTAAATTTACAGTGGCCAGAATATGATCAGCTTCGGTTGGTAAACTGTTAATAACAGTATGATTAGTGCAGTAAACTGACTCAAAACGATCAGTAAACAAGTTACAAATTTTAGCACCTGAAGAGGCTTCCATGTTATTGTAAATTAAAGTATTTGGAATACCATTATTATTCTTTAAAGTATTGATATGACTCCAAAAGTTTTTGACATTATTTTTTATTCTGGCTTATTATCCATTTTGAATTTTACTCTCCGTCGCAACAATGAAAATGTGAGATAATCTGACTCATTACTGTATATTTTCCATTTTTTTATGATATTTGTGTTCTTCAATTACTATTTTAATTGATTATTTGGAAAACGAACGGGGGTAATTACAAGATTTGCGAGTTTTAAGTGGTACATATTTATCAATCAAACTATATAATATGCTGTAGAAACACTCAACGTTCTTATCGAGATCGGGGTTGTTAAGTCTTGCCGACCAATTAATGCAGGATAGTTTAAAAATCAACTCATGATAATCACTTTTGTTAAAATTGTAATAAGATGACAAATTTGGTAACAGTTTACTCGTACTTTTTTAAATGAAAAATAAATTCTAATGGAGGGTGATGTGAGTCGATTTTACTTGTGGGAGTGAGAGATGAGTCAATTTTAATTACTTTTGTACAAAACACCAGATCTAATATCCTATTCATTTGATTACAAATACCGTTAAATTGATTTAAGTTACACAAGGCTGTTGTGTTAGTAACTTCTAAATGAGTATCCAGTCTTTTGCGGAATGAGGGAATTAACATGTCATTTAAACAAACCCAATCAATTTCAGGGAGGTTGTAATCACCCACTACTATGAAGTCATCATTAGGATGCTTCATTGACAGATTGATAAGTTTGTTGCAATGATTCTAATAAGTCTGCAAGTCACTGAGGGGTGGAAATTATACACAGCACAAATGATTTTTTAAATGTTTCGAATTACTTAATGTTACCCAAACATCTTCAGCTGATGAGAACCAGTTTAATTGTAACCTAGAGATAAATTTCTTAGAGACCAAGATCAACACACCACCACCTTGCGAGTTATTATGATTGTTGCGGTCACTCCTATAAACACAAAATTTATTTAGATCACAGAGTCAGAAACAGAGTTATTTAGCCATGTTTCAGTAAGAAATATAACGTCGTAAAAAAAAAAATAACTAAATTTTAATTTATAAAATTACGAAATACAAATATCTTAAACTAATTTTAATTCTATGTAATTTATGATTAGTACGGCACTGAAGAAAAAAAAAATTACATATCTTTACATTTAAATATTATTGTAAGTAAATGATAATAAAAATGTTACAATTAACTTGTAGTAGTTCTACCAACAGGTAGATTTCTGGTGATGGATATATATTTTTCCTTATTTTTGGGGATGATATCAATTTTTTCCTCGTCAGATCCAAATTCTGTAATAAATAAATGAACATCATAATTTGACATGTTATGGAAAAATACCGGGATCATTTTAAGTATTTTATAATTCAAATTTCAATTTGAGTGGGCGGCTCCCCGAAATTTACCCGTTAAATGATCGTGATCGGCGACTTTGTCTGTTACTTGTAATAATTTATTACATATGTGACAAGAAGTGGCCGTATCGTAGGAATTTTGCTCATCTGCAGTTAATTTAATCATCGGAAGTATAACGCTTAAACGTTCCCTGTATAATTCCTTAACATCTGCATAGAGGTTCTGACAAAACAATTTCGGGCAATCTTCCCCGGTATAAGTGAAAAATTTACTCAATGAGTCATCGAATGAACATTTTATATTATAGGCGAAACTGTATGGTACATGGATATGTGTCTGATTAGTATAGCTATTGTCAGGGTTCGGTGAGCATGTATCAACAGGTTTTAAAATTGATTCAAAATCTGCGTATACAACAAAGGGTATACGCATTTTTCTATCGAAATTTTGAAATTTTAATATATTCCCCGGGATCATATCACGTCTCTTATGTTTTACAAGGTCTTCCGTCGGCATAATAGTGAAAATTTTGCTGCAGTCATTCAATTTATGTTGATTAAATGCGAATTCATTTGAAAAAAAGGTTAAACAGCCGTCACATAAATTTTTTTTTCTACAATCTACCGAGATTTGACTTCTTACAAGCCGTGAAATATTTTTAATATAAACATAATGACCTTTAACCCCTTCTTCCAAATATAATAAATTTACATGTCTTTCCCTAGTCGCATTAGTATGGTAAATTGGTCCTACTACGTCATGTTGTTTAGATTTAAAATTAAACTCCTATTAAAAGCTATAAACGTTAATACTAATATTATTCATCTGTTCAAATTTAGGAATGTCTTTGATTCTAAGCGGAAACTCTGCCATATTTTAAAATTGAAGAAAAGTAGGGATATGATGCCGGGCGATCAGAATTCACATTCGTGGGGTGTAATGCGGATACAATGCTCCATAAAAAACAAAATTCGTCTACATTCTGAACATCGATACAAGCTTTCCGATCCCTAATCTCTTTTGGCAGTTCAATAAATGACGACCCACGTATTGGTTTATATTTATTGATATTAATTTCTAAATGGGAAATCTCCCTTGGTGACCAACCCGAATCATTCTCCTGAAACTCGCTACATTTGGTTTTAATTTTGTGTGCCAAAATTAAAACCAAGATTTACTGTCATAAATTTCATCAAAGTTACTCATGCTACGTGTTATTTCGCGATATTTTGTGTTAAATGACTTTAATTCACCTTTGTGTAGTAGTTCTTTAATACCTAGTAAACTTTTGTTAAAAAAATATCACTGGTCCTCGAATCTTTTTTTTTAAATTTTACTGGTCCGTGGGCCAAAAAAGGTTGAGAAACGCTGGTCTAGATCATAGGATGATAATCGGTTATAGAAGTTAACTAATTTTGTTTTAATGCCGCGAACATTTTGGTAATAAAGCTTTAAATCCATGAAGGGCTATTTATTTATAAGTTGATGTTTGTGTGCATGTCAATGGTGAACATTATGTGAAGTTGCTACAAACGTTCTTAATGGATGCCATCGTTCAAATGATGATTCAAGGCCTCATTTAAGGATGATCAAGGCCTATGGCAGTGTTACGAAAGTTTTTTCTTGACTCTTTGCTTTCTTCGCTCTCCGGATTTGTCGGCTTTGGATTATTTCTTATGGGGTCATGTAAAATCTAAAGTTTATCAGAACCGACCTAAAACCCTGGCAGACTTAAAACGAAACATTCGAGAATCTATTGGAGATGAGAGGTGAGATTTCGCCAGAAATGTGCCAGCGTGCAATGCGTTCATTGTTGCATCCATCTCAGCCATGCATCGAAGCAAACGGAGGGCATCTAATCTGTTAATTATTAATTTGGGATTAAGCATTTAACTTGTTATTAAACTTTAGATTTTACCTTACAATGTTCAACAAAAATTTGCTGTCCAACTTCCTTTTTTGATAATTGCGTTTAAAATCCGGATACTCTTAATTTGTCATCCTTTATATTTGGGCTAATAAAGATTTCAAGGAACTAAAATTAAGTAGGATAGTAGATAAAATGAAGTAGGATATTTATATTTGTAGAAAGACAGAAATTAAATTATTTTTGTTGTTATTGGGAATGGGATATTATTACATTTAATTGCAGTTTAAAATCTGGACACTCTTAATTTGTCATCCTTTATATTGGGTTCATAAAGCTCTCAACATACTATAATTAAGTAGGATAGTACATTTAGATTTGTTGAAAGACAAATATTAAATTATTTGTTTTTTTTGGAATGGATATTATTAAAAGGTTTTTCATAATATTTATATTTATATGCCATTTCACAAATAGAATACTAGGGAGGATAAGAACCAACATGTAATACAAAAAATAAATATTCATCTTATCAATCTTATCAATTCACAAAATAGATCATTTATTAATAAACTCCAAAACTATGGGTTTTCATTGTTTGAAAAATTTATTGATAAAATGTAACTAGAAAGTTTAATATTAGTAGGTTGGGAGTCGTGGAATCGCACTATTGTCATGTAAACAATATGGCGTCTGACGTTTGAAAGATGTTTTTGACTGTTTCGAACATAAAATAGAAAATCTTTGTAAATATAAGTTAAAAATGTTGAACCAAGTGCCCGTCGAAGCGGTCTACTCTGCCACCTACGTCGAGAATTATTTGGATTGCGTCGAAAACCTTCCTAACGATCTGCAACGGCTAATTTCAAGAATGAGAGAACTGGATGTTAATTATTTAGGTGAACCAATACAGATTTTTCAAACTTCTATACACTTTACTAACAGGATCCGTCTTTGTAACGACGTTTCAGCTCATGTACGAGACGCCGAGATGCAAACGGAGGTCTGGAAGAACATGGGCAATGAAAATGCTACCAAAAAAACTAGAGCCTTTGTTCGGATGCAACAATCCCTGATTGCAGCCCAGGAACTTGGAGATGAGAAAATGAACCTATTACAAACAATACTAGACACAATTGAAATGAAAACTAGATTGTTGGAACAAAATCACAAAAGTTTAGGTTAGTAAAAAAATCAATTAAAAAGCCTTCTTAAATTAAAATTATCATTATATCTGTAGACATTGGTAAGGAAGATACATCTTCAGCTGAAACTAAGGAGCAACAACCTCCTTCCAACACTAATTCCAGCACAACTTCATTGGCTGCTAACGAAAGATCTAACAAGAGGGCACGAAGGTCCAGGCATGACACTTTCTCAGGTTTAGATTCTAATCAAAATGACAATGTTATTGCTGAACATGTACTTAGAAGTCAAGTTGCTACTTCGACTACAAACAGTAATTCTAAGAAAAATACAAGCAGTAAGTACTCAATTTTAATTAACTTTGCTTTGAATCAATTAAAAAAAGTTCTCATTATTTTCTCACTTAAAATTATCTTATTAATATATTCATTAATTTAAATTATAGGTACTGGTAAGAAGAAGAAACGTAAATCTCGTCAAAGTAATCAAGTAGCAAGGGAAGAAACTCCACCAAGAGAGGAAGAAGCAACGATAGATCCAGATGAGCCAACGTACTGTCTCTGTGATCAAATATCATTTGGTGAAATGATAATGTGTGACAATGATTTGTGTCCAATAGAATGGTTTCATTTTTCTTGTGTTAGTTTGACGCTGAAACCTAAAGGTAAATGGTATTGTCCAAAGTGCCGTGGTGATAGACCCAATGTTATGAAACCTAAGGCACAGTTTTTAAAAGAATTGGAGAAATATAATAAGGAGAAGGAGGAGAAAACATGAATTAAAATTTGTGGTGTGAGAATTTCTCTTTTAACTTTTTTTATCTTGTTCTGTTCTGTGAAATTTTGTAAAATCATATATTAAGTAAAATAATAATAATTGAGTATATTTTAGTTGATATGCTTTTATAGGACCTATAATTTTCTCTTGGAAATTAGTACAAATTTTATTAGTGGATGTTAATTAAAAAAGGATATTTGGAAATAGAATTTTGTTACATTTAGTTTTTGTCTACTAATCTCATTCCTCATATACAACCCTTGACTAAAAAAAATTTAAGTTTCAGAGATAATTATCCCCATACTATACTTATGTAAACATTTAACAATTACCACAAAACAAAAAAATAATATTTTAGCTACTTATTGCTCATTGTCGCTACTTATTGTTTTTTTTTGTTCACTGTTGTTAAATTATTTTTTCTATTTTGTGTCTGTAATGGACTCATAACAGCACTCATATGCGTGCGGTTATGGCTCGTCGAGTGCAATACAATTTTCGCAATATATATCGGCGATTTTTTATTTAGAAATGGCACAAAATAGAAAAAAAAAATAGTATAAAAAACTCGTTCGTAAGGCGTTTTTCAGCACTTATCCATTAGAAAACTCCTCGCTACGTTCGTCGTTTCCCAAATTATATTAGTCTCTTGAATTATTAGTTAGCTATGAATATTAGTCTCTCCTGGCTACGCTCGTCGTTTTCCAAACTTGGACTCGTGTTGTAAAATCGCGCATACTGAACTCGTCTTTTAATATACTATTATATACATATATCATTTATATTCACATTAATATTTGTGTCTATTGCAATAATTAAAGTATTAAATTCCAGAAAACTCCTGTCATGGATGTTTTATCTTGGACATTTACATCATCAGATACTTGGCAACTACAGAATATTTTTAGAATTGTAAACCAAGCTCATACAAGGTAATGTATTCACTTTAATATTCATGATTTTAATTTGTAAATAGTCATTGTGCTGTATTTTAATGAGATTCTTTCTGTGTATTAATAAATAATATAGTTTTTATTTTAAACCTATTTTACTAAACAATTGTATTTTAGAAATATCAAATATTACATTTTTTTAGAATTTGCTCATCAAGTTTCTATAAAATTCTAGTCTAAATCCATAAGTAGGAGAGAATATAATTATGAATAAATTCGAGCGTTTTTTTAATGTCTTACCACATATTTGTGATGATTATTGCATAGATTCCAGCTGAACACAGCCTGGTAACATATTGGAGGTTCCATTAGAAATGGATTGTTTAATTTCACCTATTAACACTGACCAGTGGTTTTCATTGATTCAATCATCACTTTTAACTAGAATAAATCTCAAAATAACTTCTTAAAAAGGAATTGTTAAGGTTGCTATTGAGTAAAGCAAAAGCTTTTTTAACTTTTCCCTCTACAGCAGCGTTTTCCAAACTGGGAGGCGCGCCTCCCTAGGGAAGCGCGGACTACAAAGGAGAGGCGCGAATATTAGTCACAGTGAGCAATTTTCCAAATGACTGCTAAAGTTTGATCTGTGAGAAATTTAAGAATAAATAAGAAAATATTTTTGTTGACTACTTAGACTTAATTATCAGAAAGAATTATATTTTTGTTTCTAAAATTATTTATTTGTTTCTTTAGAAAGTGTAAAGCTGTGTAACCCATATGAAGATCACCGCTCGCCACTGCATCCAGACAAGATCAACATCAGTTCAGCTCAACAATTTGTTTTCGTCACAGCTAATATTTAACTGTTTCAGCAGTGTTAGGTTGTGTTTTTATTGTTATTGACGTGATTGCTCCCTAATCAAAATATTGAAGTTTGCTAGTTCTATTTTTTAAGAATAATTTAATAATATTCCTAATATTTTCAGGCAAATGGATAAGTTTTTGATTGGTTATAAGGAACAGGAAGGAACAACTTCCAAGACAAGAAAATACGATTCTAGGATAAATCCTATTTATCGTTCAAATTTACAAGTGTTAATGATAATGTGGAAAAACCAATGCGTTTTTGTTTTGTTCAAAAGTTTTGACTGCTGATAGTATGAGACCCGGAAAATTAAGGCATAATAACAGCACCTTGAAACTATGCATTCTGAATTCGTTGGTCCCAAGAATTTTTCCAAGGAAAATTTGATGAGTTGGCTCAACAAAAGCAAACTAAAAAAAACAGTTCATATTTCATCAAATGCATTACTAGCAGCATACTTAGTGTCTTACAGAATCGTAAAGTGTAAAAAAACCCACACAATAGCAGAAACCTTAGTTTTGCCAGCAGTTATTGATATGGTCAAAACAATCTTTGGCGAATCATAGTCGAAACAGCTCCGACAAAAACCGCTTGCTGATAATACAATTGGCAGAAGAATCGATGACTATATCTGAAGATCTTTGCGACCAATAGGAAATATGCATCAATATTTTTTTATATGCTTAATTCACTTTTTATTTTGTCTTACCATAGTCAAAAATATAAATACTGTTGAAAGTGTTTCAATTGATTTTTAAAATAATATATATAAATTCCGATTAAATTTGACCTGTTTGAACGGTTCCATTTATCGCACTTCACATTCAGTGTTGCATAGACCTAACCGAACCTAACCTATGACCCGCGGGTCAGACACCGACCCACACAGGCTTTTTTAGTGGCCCAGGCATTGATTTTAGAACTTTCATAGTTTCTCAACCACAAAGTTATGAATATTAAAAAGAAATTGTATTATATTGTATTTTAAATATGTTTATCTACTCGCACACCAAAATGAATACATGAATTAGTAAATGATTGTATCTGAAGGACCATTATAATAATCGTGTATAAAAGTATCCAAATCGTGCATAAAAATCCAATGTAAATCAAATGGAGTTTCATTATTAAACGATTTCTGTTTGTTGTTACTATGGCCACAACTCGCGTCACTGAACAAAAATCATAGACTAGTGAAAATTTTCCCTCTAATTTATTTGCCTAAATTTGCCCTCTACTAAAATTGAATTAATTTTAGGTCTCGGCCGCTCAGTCTGGATTTGTCTGCCTCTAACATATCTTTAATCTAACCATAATCTAATCTAGATTAAATCTACGTTTACCTAGATTACAACGACCAAATAGTGTTCCCTCACTATGCGTTTTTACTAGTTACCAATTTTTGCCACAGAGGCGCTGAACGTTCTAAGAAACTTTGAGTTTTGTTCAATAGCTTAAGCTATATTAAGAATATTCCACATCCTTTAATTGTATTTCATTGCATAATACATCAGGAATTTTTATGGACTTATTGATTGACATACAATTTTTGACTTCGACCTATATTTTTTGCTCTCCGCTTCCAAAGTAGAAGTTGTAAAACAAGAAATAAATTAGAATTTTGTAAGCCTTTAAAAATAAGAACAAAAAAGTAGTCTTTGACATCTCTCCTCTTTTCCAGGTGATGACATTGACCTGGTGACCCACGAGCTAGTACGCAAAATATAATGAACAAAATTTGACCCACTATTCAAAATGGTTCGCCATCCCTGCTCTAGTTAAAAGGAAACACCTGAGGTTCTCTGGACGCACTGCATGCTCCACAGAGCAGCTCTCGTATCAAAAAATATAAGCGAGGAGCTTAACAATGTTTTTACAAAAGTAGCGAAAGTTATAAATTACATAAAAAGCAGTTAATTAAAAGTTAGGTTGTTCGCAAAACTATCAGGAGCTATGGTAGCTAATTACACCTCACTTATGTACTATTGTGGAGTGCGCTGGCTATCTCGTGCAGAAGTGATTCAAAGAGTACTTGAACTTAAATAAGAAATTGCACTTTTTCTCGATGAAAATCACAATATGAGATGATATTTTTATTGTAAAACTTACATATTTCGTTGACATTTTTGGAAAGTTGAGTCTTTTTCAATAAACCAATGCAAGGACCACAAATGCATTTGCTTATTCAAAAAGATAAAGTGAACTCATTTATAAAATAAAATGCAGCTATGGAAATCCAATTTGCTAAAAAAAAGGTATGCGGTCAGGGGCCCCCGTCAGGAACGAAGTTCCTCGCGCATTTAAGAATCGAAGAACTTAAATTTCTTCTTTTTGAATTATTATTAAAATAAGTGCACTCAAATGCTTTGATTGAAAGTTCTGGAAAATTTTAGCAAATTGGGGCAAGATAAGTTGAAATGCGGGGCGAAACAAGATCGTCAATTTGATAAATGAATGAAAAAAATTGTCGGTTTTGTTTTGGGCCGCATTAGAACTTGTCTTGCGGCCCGCGGGCCACAAGACAAATGAGTTGACTGAATGTTCTGGAAAATTTGAGCTAACTGGGACAAGATAAGTTGAAATGCGGGCCGAAACAAAAATGTCAATTTGCTAAATGAATGAAAAAAAATTGTCGGTTTTGTTTTGGGCCGCATTGGAACTTGTCTTCCGGCCCGCCGGCAGTTCCAACCGACAATTTTTTTCATTCATTTATTCCAGACACCAAATTGTGTTTATAAGATTGCAAATTTCGCAACGCAAGCAGTTAGTCTGTAGATATAGACCAAAATCCACCAATTATTTAGTGTATAGACGAGATTAATATATAACATCAAAACTTGCGGTCGCAAAAAATGTGTGCGGAAATAATCTCAGTCATAAAAGACAGATAATATGTGTAGTTGAGTATTTGATTTAGATCAGGAGTGTCCAACTTGCGGCCCAAGACCAGTGACCCAAGAAAAACAAAACATCAAAATATACATTTTCGTAGTTACAATTTTTTTGTGCGCATGTGACAATTTTCCCATGTTTTTCGGGCACTTTTTCACGAAAAAGCAGTGAAAATAACAAAATGTGCCCGAAACATAAATTCCCCTTTAATTTTACTTCATGTTCCCGCCTTTTAAACATGGCGGACGCGCATGCGCTTAACTAACCGTAAACAGGTCATGCAGTGGCTCAGTTTTAAACAATCTGAATGATTTCACAATATGACTACGACATATATAAATATATTAAATATCAATCACTCGAATTACATGTACGATAAACATGTGTAAACAGTTAGCAATTGCTTCAAATTATACAATTTTTTTTTTTTTTATTAACTTACTATTTTCAGTGTTTTGTATATTTTCTTGAGTTTTGATTTCTCAAAACCTAATTTAAGTAATGAGTATAATATAAACAATATAACTCTCGTATGATTTAAAGGCCGATTCTCATATAAGCGACGTCACGCGGCATCGTTTGTCAAATAATGATTACATTGTTTTAAATGGGCACGTTCTCACTATGGCTACGCGACAGCTAAGCGACGTGCCCATTTAAAACCATGTAACCATTATTTGACAGGCGATGTCGCATGACGTCGCGTAGCTAAGTGTCGCGCATATGGGAATTTACCTTTAAACGGCAAAACACAAATAAGTTTGAACAATTTTTTTCTCGTTAAGTTTTAAGGTTATAAACCGACCACGCTCGTCTGTCATTCGGTGAAAGAAACAGAGAGAGCACGCATTATAGAAATATACATTGAGAGAAAGAGAGAGCGCGCGCTATAGAAATATACACTGAGAGAAAGAGATAGGCATATAACGTAAGGTAACGTTTTCTGCCGATTCACTGCTACCGAGATCTCCGTAAAGAAACTTCGTTCCAAAAGATTGATATGTTTCCACTTTTAAATTTATTAGCCCGAGATAACTTAGAAGGAAACAAAAATATTTTTTTTGAACACTTGTGGATGGTTTGTTGATTTAATTTTCGAATTATTTTGATGATCTTGATTATACAATGTTTGCGTGGATACAGAATCCATTTATCAACGAAGAAGATGATTTATTTGGATTGACAAATATTGAAAAATTTATTGAATTATCTTGTAAAACTACATTATAATATAAATTTCAGAGTGGATCTCTGGTTCTATTTTGGTTGAATCGTCACACAGAATAAAATAATTTGTCAAACAAGGCTTTGAAAGTACGGCTGCCTTTCGCAACATCATATTTATGCGAAACAAGATTTTCTGCCTTTGCTGCAATGAAATAAAAATATCGAGCTCGTTTATTTGTAGAAAAAGAGCTACGAGAAGGTATCTCGTCACTAACGCCAAGATTTGATAAACTTTGTTCCAATAGAAACGCATAGCCATGTCATTAAAAAACAATCATAACATATCGTTATTATTTTGTTCTGTTTTCCATTAGTTTATATTAATACATTTTTAGGAGAAAAAATTGTTGTGTTTTGATTATTTTATGGAAGAGTGGGGGGAGGGGTGGCGCCAAACGCCCCAAATAATAGTATATTACGTGACAAGAGTTGTAAGAAGCATATTAGGGGCGGAATAGTTACGCACGCCCCGGAACGGGGAGTGCGTAATTCCGCGAGTACGTAATTGCCTTACAACTCGAGTCATCTACTATACTTTATCTACGACCACACTAATTTGTTCCAGTTTAATTAAAAGAATACATTTGATGTATCAAATTTATTTCTTATTTGGTACATTATTTAAGATTATAATAAACAATCCATTTTCATTATCACTAGACAATATTTAATTTGATCGAATTGAAAAGAATTGAAATACATTCACAATGGTTACATACCTTATTATCTAGTATTTAAGTACTTGTAGTTTTAGTTAGATTTAAAGTGAAAAAAACAAAATGTATGACAGCTTCGATGCGAATGATGTGTCGTTTTATGATTGTTTGAAAATCACGGAGTACTATATTTAACAATCGTATCAACGCAATGTGCAGCTCTCCACCAATCAGCGAATCGTAAACCGAACGCACTAGTGTGTTATCAATCATAACCTATCATTCATCGCGGACTGTTACATACGTGTGTGTTATGATGCATTTACATAGTCCACGAACTGTACAATAGTGGTCATAGATAACATATGTTATTTCTTGCGATACAATTAACGGGTAATAATGCCTTAGTTACGATAACTATAAACATATTCAAAACTCCCATGGAAGTTCCTCATCATTTGTGTTCTGCTATGTGCAGGTTCCATTCTGCCTCCTCCACTCAACTCTATTCATCGCCTTTCTCTTCATATCCACGTATCCTTTGCCCTCTTTTAGATCTCTTTCACTCTTCTTCTACCTCTATTCCCTACACCAGAGGTTCCCAAAGTGCGGCCCGCGGGCCAAATGCGGCCCGCAAAGCCTTGATTTCGGCCCTGAATACGATATATTTTTTTTATTAAAAAATAAATAAGTAAATAGTAAAATAAACATTACAAATAAGATAGAATAAAATATTTTTAAAAAATGCAAACAGAGCTTTAACCATAAGCGTTTGTATTAATAAAATATTGTTTAGTTTATATTTAGAAAATTATTTTAGTATGTCTAGTCTAGTTATTACACATTTGTACAAAAATATAATATAGTAGTCTCAAATAGATACAGAACTTTTAATCATTTAAGACATGCAATTTGAATTGATAGTATTACAGGAAAATATCGATGCTAAGAATTCTTATCGGGACAATTCCTTAATTGATTTTTATAAAGGATTTAAGGAAAACATGCTCAACAGAAGTTTTCATTATTTGGGAGTACATATATTTGCGAAAAAACTTTTCAATTATCAGCATAAATAAATCGAAATTAAGATCAAAATTGAGTGATAATCATTTACAAGCAGTGTTAAGAATACATTCGACGGACATACAAGGGGTCGTTCATTAATCACGTGATGTTTTTAGCAACTTTTTTTAGATTTTTTCAAGATTTATATTTATATTAAATTTAGTATACTAATGAAAAAAATAAGAAATAGTTAAATATATTTAAAACAAAAAAATCGTGATTATTGTTTTAATTTTATTCAGATTTTTTTGGCACGCCAAAAAATTTGGTAATATTAAATTGGCCCGCCTAAGAAAAAAATTGGGAACCCTTGCCCTACACCTTCCACAGTTCCTCGATTAATTCTCTCAATAAACAACTCCCTCTCAACACATGCCCAAGCCACAATCTCTTTCTTTTCAAAATAGTCTCGTATAAAGAAAGATCTTCGTTTTGGAAAGAGTAGGGAAACACTTTCCAATACTTGCTCATTTATGATCTTATCTGTCCACTTTATTCCTAGTATTTTTCTCCACATCCACATCTTCATAGCCTCTATCCTTTTCCTATCCTTCTTTAAAATTGTCCATGTCTGACATACAACATAACACTCCATACAAAGATATTGAGATCGAGCTAGCTACACAATATCCTACTTTTTCTTATAAAAGCTTCTTGGGCCATTCCCATTCCTGTTTTTATTTCTTTCCAGCTTCTCCAGTCATTCGTTATAGTGGTACCCAGGCCATGTGCGAAAAGCATTTGTTAAGTAAATTTACTTATTGAATAAATATTTAATACCATAACATAAACTAAATTTTCCCCTAAGTTTTAACTTTTTAACGAATATAGGAGGGGGCCTCCAAATATCAACTGCCCCGGGCCTCGCTTTTTCTGTGAGAGGCTCTAGTGGTATCTAAATATTTATGGTTGTCAACCTGTTTCAGCATTTGACCTTTCACAATCACTTGCATATCTTCAGCTTCCACGATCCTCATAACCCTCGTCTTTTTCTGATTTATCGCTAATCCGTATTCCCCTTCCATATCTTCGAGTTGCTTGACTAGTATCTTAAGATCTTCTGTACTTTCTGCGAACAGAAGTGTGTCATCAGCAAACCGTACAGATACGTAACTCTCCTTCCTCCAATATTTACGCCTTTATTACCTTTCCAGGATTCCGACACCAAGGAAGTAAAAACAGGGAGGTAAATATTGAGTAAATGGGAGTTATGAATCCTTAATTTCCCTACAGCTGTCTTAATTTCCCTCGATGTTGGTGCTGTCAATGTCAGTTTAATTTACAGATTTTTTTACAGAAAATAAATTGACCCTTTTCAAAATGACCACTAAAATTGTTTCCTGTAACGCTACTAAATACTAATTTTTCCACCGCACTACTACTGGTATTCACATCAATTGAGGGCTGATTTGTACAGCGCTTTTCTCGGTAGTTGAAAAAAAATCTTTCATTGCCCGATGGACGCAAAGCAATGTAATTCCTTACAATAGACAATGCAGAGAAGTCTTTGTCTTCCACAATTGTAAATTGTTTGCGAATACCCGTCTTACTTTCCGGACTATCTACCACCATAACTGTGCCCCTATCTTCGATATCTCCAATCCTCATGTTCAGCAGTTCTTGACTTCTGCATCCTCCAAAATAACCCATTATCAAGACAGTCTATATGGCAACGAAATTAAAATTCGAAAAAATAACCTGAGATACCTAATACTTTTTTCCTAAACTTTTTTGGCCGCGGCCCGGTACGACGTTTTAAAAAAATTTGTGACCCACCTTATGAAAAGAAAATCCATTTATTTTGAAAAACCCGTTTGTTTATTACATACACATATATTGCAAAATAAATAAATAAGAAAAACATAAGTAATTAACAAATATATTAATTCAAAACGTTAGTAAGTGAAGTAAACTGTTTTACATACTTTGTCCTTAGTGCGAAGGATGATGTTGTTTGTCATCACATAACAATTTTAAATTAGGAGGTAATTATGTTAATTTCATTCTCAAATTAGGTTCGACATCCAATCTGCTTCGATACTTATTTACTAAGTACACCAAGGCTGAGAACACAGCTTGACACATATAAGTGGTTTCAAAAGGCATTCATAACCCTTAGCCTTGTCTTATGGTATGTACCATAACATCCTTAGTCTTGGTATTTATTGATTTTTATAAAGCATTCATCATAGTAGAACTAACATCAATAATAGCAGCACTGGAGCAGTGTAGGATAGATTATAGTAATATAAGGCTTATAGAATACATATTTCAGTCACATCATCACCACTGTAAAATTACATGAAACAGCAGACGAAATTACAGTAGGCCGAGAAGTCCAACAAGGGGACCCCATTTCACCTAAACTTTTCACAGCTGTCCACGAATACGCAATGAAATCATTGCGTTGGGATCACAGCAGCATCAATATCGATGAGAAAAGGCTGACACACCTCAGATTCTCAGATGATATCGTTCTTCAAACAGATAACATCGGCTATGCAAAACGGATGTTTGAAGAAATAATAGAGATCCCAGCAAAAGTCAGTGTCCGAATAAATGCAAGTAAAACTCAAATATTTACCAATCTATTGCTTGCACAAAACATAAGAGAAGGCGACTCCGATATAAAACTGACGTACAAATTAAAAGAATTGGTGGATTAAAAGAACACCACGACAGGTAGACTAAAAGAATATCGGAATGACGACTACGAGAAGACAAACAAAATAGAGGTAGACCACCGACACGCTGGAGCGATGATATAAAGAGAGTCGCTGGAAATTGGATACTGACGGCCCAGAACCGAGAGACATGGAAGAACTTACAGGAGAACTATGGTAAGCAGTGGGCAACATCGGCTGGTGATGATGATGATCGCCAAAAAAAACTTTTTTTCCCTTATTCCGCATAAATAAATTATTTGCGACAATTTTGAAAGCGGGAAGTATTAATTCCTCTCCAGCACTATGACTATACCCATTCTCAGCTATTTATTTGTAAATTTCAAAATCTGTCAAAGTGGGGTTTTTATTTGAGAAAAGAGTGCCTTTTTCACTATTTTTTAGCAGCAGAAAAGGAAGAACAATTTTGTATTTTTACAATATTTTTTCGTGACCCGGCAAAATTTTTCTGCGACCCGGTGCGGGTCGCGACCCACACTTCGGGAAACGCTGCTTTATACATTTTCAGGTAAATGCACGTCATTGCTCCTAAAAACCTCATAACGTTATCCTGAGTGAAAACTTCTGATTTTGTTGGTTCTTAACCTTTGGTCTTTCGCTTTAAAAACGCCTTTAATTAAAAAAAAATTGTAACATCTACCTTATCATGAATTATAATCATTGATTTTAACATTGACCATTTAGTCCATAAACTATTAGGGCTGTATAGTTCAGACTAATAAATTTAAAACAGTTCAGCTTTTAGAAAAATATTGAATTATTGCATATTAAAAACGTACCACATCTTGAAAATAAGCTAGTAACACAATTTCTTCTAAGCGTTTGCCTCCAGTGCAATTCTTATTTAACCACTCTTTAAATTTACTCCTTCTACTCCTTATATAATGCTTTGGACTTTGTAGGAAGCAATGAAGCTTTCTTAACTTTGTCGTTCAATTCTTGGGACATTTTACTCGTGTCAGTCATATTGACAAATTGATTGATGTTTATTAAATTTAACATAAATCCATGACAACTATACTTAACAATTTACGTAATATGATTTCTACGTTTATATGGTGGCCAACCATCTTAAAAATAAATTAAATTTAAAAGCTATTGCAAGAAATAAGATTATTTATATGTCACGTGAATTAAAAGGATATAAATATCTTGGTCTAAACCCGTTGCCCTCGGTAATTAACATCCTCATAATTCCCTTGATACATAAATAATTATTTTTCTATTTTGCGTCTATAATCAAGTCATTAAAGCACTCATATGGGTTTGTTTTATGGCACTCATATGGGTTTTTTTGTTAATGGCTCGCCGAGTGCGATACAATTTTGTCAATATGTATCGGTGATTTTTTTATTTAGCAATGGCATGAAAGGGCACAAAATAGAAAAAATAGTATAAAAAACTCCTTCATAAGGCGTTTCTCGCACTTGTCCATTAAAACTCCTAGCTACGCTTGTCGTTTTCTAAACATGGACGCGTTCTGAAAAATCGCGCTTATTAAACTCGTTCTTTAATATCCTATTAAGGGAGGCGTAGCAACATTAAGTTTGTAAACCGCTGCTCTACAGGGATGAAATATAACATAAATGTTATATTATAACTTGTTATAACACATTTCATTAATTTTTAACAAAGACAGATAGCCTGGGTGAAGTGGAATTCTAAAAAACCAAGGAAAATTGGTATAAAATTTGGGAACAAAAAAAGCTTACAGCCAAGATAATTCGAGGAACCAAACGGTCCCAAACATAAAACCAACTAACCCACACCGAAAAGAGTTTTGCTAAGAATAAGTCCAGAGGTTTCTTTGTAACCTTCAAGTAGACACAGAAAATACGCTCCGCCAAGCCTCCACTTCAGAGAATCACAAAAACTGGCTTTTAACAACAAGGACAAGTACCACCTTTTAGCTCAGTACTTTAAAAATCTACTCAACTGTGATCCACCCAGCAAAGACTTCGACTAAAAACAAACCACACCAAACCCGGACTTGCTGCCCCTTCATTGGAAGAAGTTATCCAGAGCATTCTACTTTTTAAGAATAATAAGGCAGCTGGAGAGGACTTTATCGTTGCTGAACTGTGGAAAGGTGCTGGAAGCAATACCGTGGACAAGCTAACCGAGATCATCCAGGACATCTGGGAAACAGAGAAAATAACACCCGATTGGAAATCGGCTCTGATCCATCCGCTTCACAAAAATTGAGATCTTACTGATCTAAACAACTACCGTGGAATTTCTCTCGTCCCGGTAACATACAGGATTCTCTCCAAGGCGTTACAAACCAGGGCAGAAAATCAGCTGGATAGTCAACTGGGAGAATATCAGGGAGGCTTCAGGAAGACCCGATTCTGTGTTGAACAGATCCTTAATCTTAAAACTGATGAACAAGATGAGAAACCTCAAGGTTGTCGTCACTTTAGATGATTTTAGGAAGGCCTACGATTCCATTGATAGAGAAACGCTTAACAAAGTACTACAGGAACTAGGGCTAGACAATAAAACCCGCAGAGTCATCCTATAAACGTTGACTAACACCTATTCCAAGGTTAAATTTAGAGGCCAGATCTCAGAAAGCTTCGAAATAAAAACTGGAGTGAGCCAACGAGATGGACTTTCCCCACTTCTATTCAACTGTATCCTGGAAAAGGAGAGAATGGCGCAAGGAACTGATCAACCTGGGTGTTCAGAGTGGTATCTACCTGGGACGTAAGAACGATGGACTGGTTGTAGATTGCCTGGCCTTTGCAGATGACATGGCACTGATTTCTGATTCTCTTGAGATGGCAACTTTGCAGGTAAATTGCCTCAGAAAACAAGCTACCAAAGTGGGTCTTCAAGTGTTGCTGGAGAAAACAGAATTTTTCACCAACATCAAAGAAGCAAATAGAGAGATGTAACTAGTGCAGGGAAACATCAAGAGGGCTGAAAAATTTAAGTATAATTTTACTATGGGCGAATGGATTGAACCCGAGTTATCAGAAACAGCATAATTATCCATGAGAGTCTATCTAAGTTAGAATTAGCCTATAAACTGACTAATAACACCTACAACAAGAAATGCTTGTCGCGCAACCTGAAACATAAGCACTACACATCAGTCTTACGACCAGAAGCCCTGTATGCCATGGAGTGTCTTTCCTTGAACCGAAAAGGTCTGATAGAGAAATTGGAAGTCAGAGGAAAGAGAATACTCAGGAAGATCCTAGGCCCGGTAAAGGAAGATGGGGAATTCCGAAGGCAACATAACTCTGAGCTCTACGAACTTATTGAGAGGCTCTCTGGCTGTGCAAGGAAAAGAAGGGTAGCTTTCTATGGCCACGTTGCAAGATTACCTGCAAACCGACTAACCAACTCTGTTCACCTTCTCGCAAAACAAGAAGGTTCGTACCACTTGGTTGACAGAAACCGAGAAGGATATTACAGAAATGGGAATAACAGATCTCCAAAATAGACAGTCTGTGAGACGCACCCTGAAGTAAGTCTGTGGATTTCAGGAAAAACCCCGAAGGAAAGGTACCCCCTGGACAGAAGAGAGAAAGGAGTTACTACGGCAGAAGATGCGACAATACAGGGCAAAGATCAAAGCCCAACAGTTGAACAAGCGTGGTCCAAAGTAGGCCTACTCGAAACAAGAAGAAGAAGAAGACATTTCATTAAATTAGTAAGCAAAAAATTGACTGAAATGCTAAAACTTTGCTTTTCCTGAAAAAGAACATTTACGTTTTGTATAAATTTTATGAGTGTGTAATTAAATTGTGATTCCTGAAAGATGGTAAAATGGAATAACAAATATGTTGTTTAATAAAGGGTTTGCTGCTCATGCAAAAATCCCTTTTCATTTACACAGTAAAAGAAAAACACAATTGGATTTTAGTCAACCCAAATCATTTTAAAGTTTAACCCTGCGGTACTCGCATACAATATACGAGTCCAGCCACATATATCTTAATTAACATTTTCAAAAATCATCGCCGGGCCAGTACCTTTTCAGAAAGAGCTAAGCAGTTTCACTATAAATTGTGTGGGCGTACTACTTTAATAGTATATTAAAGAACGACTTCAATATGCGCGATTTTTCAGTACGGGTCCATGTTTAGAAAACGACGAGCGTAGCGAGGATTTTTCTAATGGACAAGTGCGAAAAACGCCTTAGGAATTAGTTTTTTATACTATTTTTTCTATTTTGCGCCCTTTTATGCCATTTCTAAATAAAAAAATCGCCGATACATATTGAGAAAATTGTATCGCACTGGGCGATCCATTAACGAACCTATATGAGTGCTTTAATGACTTCATTGTTGACTTAAAATAGAAAAGGTTTTTACAGCTATCGGGTGAGAGATCCATCCAAGTACTAATTGTTCTTTTTAACGATAATATTTGACCAAAACTTTGTTGAAAAAATACTCTCATAGTTTATTTCACAATTTATTTTACAATATTGTACTTTTGTTTCATTTGTTGTAATATTTAAGTTAAGATTAAAGAGTTAATTGTTTTAGCGTTAACTATATGAAACGACATGTTAAATTATTTGAGTAAAACTAATTTTGTGATTTGTTTGTTGATTTTGTGATTTGATGTGATTGTTTATTTATGACTATAGTTTCACCAAAACAGTGGCATCTTCAGATTAACTACAAAGGTAGGCAGGTTATAGTGTATTTTAGCAACCCACATGGTCTCTCGTGGCATGAAAGTGCAGGAGGTCAGTTTGTGTTTATAATTATATTAATTTATGTTATAACTCATGAGTGAATTGAAACGTAGTAATTTATTAATTTATCTACTTTTATTTATTATACATGTTGTTTGAAATTATTTTTTAAACTAACTATACATATTTTACAAATTAAATTTATTTCGCTGATGACATTTTTAATTTTTATTTAATGATCCTCATTATATTTTTAATTTACCCATATATATGCTATAAAAGTGATTCTTGGAAAATTGTTGGAAACAATTTGTTCGAAAGAATTTTGTCTGAAAGAAAAATGTTCAAATTGTAACTTTATATTTCTTCTTCTTGTTTCGAATAGGCCTACTTTGAACCACGCTTGTTCAACTGTTGTTCAACTGTTGATCTATGCCGCATCTTCTGCCGATGTAACTCATTTCTCTCTTCTGTCCAGGGGGTACCTTCCCTTCGGCGTTTTTCCTGAAATGCACGGACTTCCTTCAGGATGCGTGTCACTTTGGAGATCTGTTATTCACAGTTCTTTAATATCCTTCTCGGTTTCTGTCAACCAAGTGGTACGAACCTTCTTGTATTGCCAGAAGGTGAACAGACGGTTGGTTAGTCGGTTTGGAGGCAATCTTGCAACGTGACCATAGAAAGCTCCCTTCTTTTCCTTGCACAGTCATCTTTGCAGAGCATCTCAATATGTTCATAGAATTCGGCGTTTGGAATTCCCCATCTTCCTTTACCCGGCCTAGGATCTTCCTGAGGATTCTCCTCTCTCTGATTTCCAATTTCTCTAGCAGACCTCTTCGGTTCAAGGAAAGACACTCCATGGCATACAGGGCTTCTGGTCGTAAGACTGATGGGTAGTGCATAAGTTTCAGGTTGCGTGACAGGCATTTCTTGTTGTAAGTTTTTTTAGTCAGTCAATCACAAGTTTTGTGATTGGCGATCAACAAAGCAATCAAAGAATCAAGATTTAGGGTTATGTTTACGAAGTCCGTAAGTGAGTTATTTTGATGCGTTGCTATGGATTCCTTTATTTCACTAGTGAAATAAAAATTGTATATCATTAGTGAATAAACCACTGTTTTATTGATCCATATCCAAAGAATTAAAAATTACTTTAGTCAAAAGTCAAAATTGAATAAAATATACATATATATATATATATATATATATATATATATATATATATATATATATATATATATATATA
Organism: Phosphuga atrata; assembly: GCA_944588485.1. NCBI lineage: Eukaryota > Metazoa > Arthropoda > Insecta > Coleoptera > Silphidae > Phosphuga > Phosphuga atrata. The sequence goes on along the minus strand of OX155894.1, from coordinate 17,905,321 downwards.
TATATATATATATATATATATATTTATATATAAAACAACACATAAAAGAGCAAATATAAAGAAAAATGTATGTTGTGGTGAAACCAAACTAATTATAGATACAATCATACCAACTTGTGAACTGGGGCTTAGTAAATAGCAGACACATATCTATTGTGTTTCAACATGAGATTTGTTTTGTAGTCTTAATATTAGCTTTAATATAATTAATATTTAATGTAATTTTATATTCAAGCTATATTCCGCTTTAATAAGTTGGTGAAAGGTTTTTTCCTACTTTACAGTTTTATCTCTTTAGTAATACGTGCCACAACCGCCAAAGAAGTTTTGGATAAAGATTACGCAATATTTTTTTTTAATAACCTAAACAAATTCGGTTATTTTTAATTCACCCTATTTTCCAATTAATATACTTCAATCAAATTTTAACATTTATTAAATATTTATTAGTCAAATGGCATAGGCAATATTGTAAATTGTAAGAAAAACAACTTTAATAGCATAATAATGTGTTTATTAAAAATATAATGCTAGAAATAAAATAAAAATTATATATAGGTAATAAAATTTAACAATATCATCAGTGAACCCCATGTAATTTTAGTTTAAAAAATAATTTAAAAACACATAATAAACAGTAACAATACATTTTTATATTTCATTTAATAAAACCATTTATCCTCTACTTTCAACATTTTCACCATCTTTCTTCTCTCCAGTATTTTCCTCTACATTCTTTTCATCTTCCCTCGCGGGTCTTCCAGTCTGCACAACCCTAATCTTCCTTGTCTGACTCTCCGCCTGAATGCGCGGAACAGTAATACATAAATATCCATCCGCGGATAATTTAGAAAAAACTTTGTTAATATCAAAACCTTCTGGCAAATTATATTTTCTCATAACGTGTCTTGAAATAGAACCTTGTTCATCTTTTCTCTCCTTGTGTTTTGCCTCAACATGGATTATATTACCTTCGACTTTAACTGTGATATCTTCTGGGCGAAACTCGCGAACATCTAAATTCACTTTAAATACATTCTCAGATTCCTCGTCCGTGTTTTCATTTGTCGAATGCGCTTGTTGGCTGAATAATGGACAATTATTGGAAAGTGGATAATTCGGTTCTGTCATCCAAGCGAAAACTTCTGATGGCATTTGTTCAATTTGTTGTTTCAAAGATTTGTTGAAAGCATCGAACATGATTGGTATAAAGGCCATTTCAAATATATTTTGTTAAACAACTTAAGTATAATAACTGATGTAAACTGTTTGCAAATTGTAAATTTGCAGGTATATATGTATTTGAATCTGTTTTTGTCGATGACTCATTTTTCTCATTGTGGAAGGGAACAAATCCATGTTTTTCAATAAAAATATTTCATAACGTTTCACCAAGATTTTTCTAATAATGTTCTAGAAACATTCTATTTAAAATTGTTTGTAGAAATGTTTTTATTACTTAACTAAAACATTTCTACAAGTATTTGTAAATAGTATGTTCTAGAATGTTCGGGAATGTTCTGTACTTAATTTTAAATCGAGAAATCTTTTAATCGATTTAAATTAAAACATTTCTACAAACATTTTGAAATAGAATGTTCGGGAATTTCGATTTAATATAGTTCTATCGAGAAAAAAAACTTTTATGAAATTATGAGAAATCTTATGAAAATATTTATTTTATTTGAACAAAGAATGTATTATCCATCCATCTTTAACACATTGTATTTCCATTTAAAGGTATCAATATGCTTATTTAACAACAACTTTAAATTTATAAATCACAAAATAAAACTTTGAATTTATAAGTTATAAAAACAAAATATATTTATATTTTAAATGTATTATATAATAATTAATTAAATATGACAAAATATAACTAAAATATTTAGAATATTCAAGAATCATCTAGACGTGTCTATAGATATTTGTACATAGAACGATCTAGAATATTCGCGATATTCGAGTACCATATATATTTAGCAAACTGCGCACCGCTCGTCAGTTATTGACAAACATTTGCAGTGTGCACATCTGAATATACGCAATTACCAAAAAATAATGTCTATATTGCCGCTGTTAGCTGATTCCTTTATGGAATCTATGCGTCCATCGCGACTCCTAGACCAACATTTCGCTGTACCATTAGAAATGGAAGATTTAATTTCTCCATTAACCATTCCCAGTGACTGTCGAATGCTTCTTCGCCGTCCAGGATATTATAGACGCTGTAGATCTGCTGCAGCAACTGCAGATTCTGGTTATTATGAAAATGGAAAATAGTCCATTGAAAAAAATAGATACCATATAATTTAATCATAATTCAGTGTAAACTTTTATTTATAACTAATTAATATATGATATCTTCGGAAATGCCGCTGCTTCGTTCAATTTAAAATTAGCCAATAGAGGAAATTGCGTAGCGACTAAAATGTAGACCTTTGATTTTCGCGAAATAATATAAAATGGACTTGCACCACTTTCAAAATAAACGGTCCAATTATGTAATTAATACCTAACATATTTTTTCAGTTCATCCGATCTAAGTCATGGATATAAAATGGTCATCTCATAAGTACATACTATAAAAATTATAGTATGTAGTTATGAGATGGCCATTTTATATCCATGACTTAATATTTAATATTAATTAATTAATATTTAATATTAAATTTAGCTTAAGCAAATATTAATGTAGTAAGTTTCTGTTTAAACATTAATTTAAATCGGATAAAATCAAGGTAAGAGTTATTGTGGTTATTTATAAATAACCACAATAGGTTATGGGTCCCAGTATGCTTGTGCTAGTTTTTGTGTAGTGTTTGTAAATACAGACGATGGACTTTTTAAAGCATATAAAGGCCATTGAGTAGTGAGGCTGATTGGCCTATGTGGAAAAGAAAGATCAGGGATCTTCTTGATTATCATGAAGGTGCTCTGGAAGTAATCGAAGGACAGCTAAGAAAACCAGATTCATTGGCAAGCTCAGCTACGGAGGAAGAAGTCAAGAAACATAAGGAACAAAGTGATTTTTTTCGTAAGGCTAACAGCTATGCAAAATCCATGATTCCAGTGCTGTAACAGACACAGTTTATCAGAAGATTATGGACCAAGAAACTGCCTATGAAGCTTGGGAAGCATTAAAAGTTCTATATTAAGCTAGATCGAAAGACCAACTGTTTAATATCTGTTCAGATTTCTTCAAGTTTGGTTGGACATCAGCGAATGATGTGTCAACTCATATTGCTAAATTAAAAAGTATGTGGCATGAAATAAACAATGGAATAAAAGAAAGAAAAGAAAATCCATTACCTGAACTGATGATGGTTTGTAAGATTTTAAGTGTCTTACCAAGTAGTTTTAGTTCATTTCAGTCAAGTTGGATGATGTTGATAGATGGCAATAAGAAAACCTTCGATGAGTTAGTTATTCAACTGTGTGCTTATGAAAGGAACTTTCTGAAAGTGGGTAGCAGCAGCTCAGTTGTTCAAGAGGCATTACAGGTAAAACATACATCCAAGAAAATCCAAGGTAGGCCATATAAGACTAAAGTTAATAAAGGGGATGTCTGTCACTATTGTAAAGCAAATGATCATTGGATATATCAGTGTCCAAAGTGGGCTGCCGATGGAAAACCGAAGAGGTCAGAATCAGCAGCAGTTACTGACACCTCGATCCCTTCAATGGAGAGGCCTTCTAGGCTGATGAAGATTCAGCTACCTGGTGGGTCGACAAAGGAGCGACAAAACATGTCAGTAATAGTATAGAGTATTTTACATAATTTTACAAGTTTGAGAGCCTTTGTGGTGTCAAAGGAGCAAGAAAGGAAATTTAGCTGGCAGTAGGTGCAGGTAAAATTTTGACAAAGTCAGATGTTGATGGTCAAGACATAGTACTCTCAGATGTTTGGTATGTACCTGGACTATCTAAAAATTTATTCTCAGTGCTTGCTGCTCACGACAAAAACCCAAATAGTTTATTCAAATCAAACTCTACAGAATGTTGCTTTCTGAATAATGGTAAAGTGATCATTCAAGGAATACGATCAATTATAGGAACTTTGTATAAGATAGAAATTCAGCCACAAAAGGTTAAAGTAGATGTAAATATTGTTGACAATTCTTCAACGCTACAATTATACCACGAGAGGTGGGGACACCAAGATAGACGTCTTATAAGGACCTTGCTGCAAAAGGAAATGGGCATAAATGTTCCCTTAGAGAAGAATCTATGTGAGCCATGTGTCTATGGAAAATCACATAGACTACCCTTTGGGCGCAGGGAAAAGCAAATAAGTCAGGAGAAATGGTTTCAGTTGATGTTTGTGGGCCATTTAGTGAGTATTTTGGAAAGAAAAGATTTGTGGCAATTTTTAAAGATAGTTTTACTAAGTATTGCCAGTGCTATCTCTTAAAAGAGAAATGAGAAGTAAAATTAGTTCTCAGAGACTTTCTTCAATATGCCAAACAGTAGGACATTCTGTAAAAGAATTTTTAAGTGATAACGGAGGTGAATTAGGTAATAAAGATATAAGAGATATGCTACAAGCAGAAGGCATAACTCAAAGACTGGCAGCGCCATATACACCAGAACAGAATGGTGGTAGTGAAAGAGAATTTAGAACTTGTATTGAGATGACTAGGACTTTCAAGTACTCAAGTAGTGAAACAAGCTTTCCAGAGGCAATGTGGGCGGAGTTAGTTGCAACTGCCACGTACATGCTGAATAGAACTGGAAAATCATCAAGAGAAGGAGTAAGCCCTTATGAGCTGTGGACTAGTAAAAAACCCCAGAATAAGGCACTTACGTATTATTGGGTCTGTCTGTTATGCTCATATTCCAGCGCAGAAACGCCGAAAAATCATCAAAAGAGAATGCCCTACTGTTTTGGCATATTGAAGAAAGTCTCTGAGAACTAATTTTACTTCTCCTTTCTCTTTTAAGAGATAGCACTGGCGATGCTTAAAAGGCTATTAAAGGATACTTAGTCGGCTATGATGGTGATGAAAGGTATAGGATCTGTATAAAAGAAGAGAATAGTACTTCTGTGAAGCGATGTTACATTCAATTAAATTCCCGGACAGTGTGAGGAACATGTGAAACTACAAATAAAAGATATCGAGCGTTCAAATGAGGGAAAGAAAAATACACAAGAAAAAGGTGATATTATGTCAGAAACAGAAGATCAATCAGAATCGTTGGAAGAAGAGAATTTTTCAGACTGAATTTGAACCTTCAGTGGATTTTGAAGAACCACTTGAGGCCCTCTCCAGAAATTTGAGGGATCGCTCTAGTTTAAAAAAGCCAAAGATTTATAAGGACTTTGTAATGATAAATGAAAATATAATGACTGAAACAGAGACTCCAGATTAATATTATGAGGCAGTCAATGGAGAAAACTGTCACCATTGGAAGAAAACCATGGATCAAGAGTTGCAGTCATTGAAAGAGAACAGTACATGGGATATGATTACTCTTCCTGAAGGCAGTAAAGCCATTCCCTGCAAGAGGGTGTATAGAGTGAAGAATCATCCAGATGGTAGTGTATAAAGTATAAAGCTAGGCTTGTCATTAAAGGTTTTAGCCAGAGACAAGGAGTTGACTACTTTGAAACCTTTACTCCAGTTGCAAAACTGAGTACTATTTGTGCAATGCTCAGTATTGCTGCTCAAGAAAATATGTACCTACTACAGATTGATGTGTCGACAGCCTTCTTGTATGGTGAACTAAATGAAACAATATTTATGCAGTAACCTGAAGGGTACAAAGACAATTCAGATAGAGTATCTAGGCTGAATCGCAGTATTTACGGATTACGTCAAGCTCCAAAATGTTGGTCTAAACGTTTCAGCATATTCCTAGAGCAGGCAGGTTTTAAGATGAGCGAAGCAGATCCCTGTTTACACATCAGACAAAAGGGAGATACAAAATTAATTATAGCCTTATACGTAGATGATGGTCTGGTGATGAGTTCTCATCAGCAAGAAGCTGATCACTTTATAATGGAGTTGGAGGGATAATTCAAAGTCACTGCTAGGAAAGCATCATATTTTCTTGGTCTCGAGATTGAACGATCAGAGGACGGATCAGTCAAGATTTATCAGCAAGCTTATGCCAAGAAAATACTAGAGAGGTTTGGCTTTCAAGATTGTAAGCCAGTGTCTACTCCAATGACAAAGGAGTCCGTGACCAGTAAACAAATTAGGGAACGTGAGAAAAGAACAGACTTTTCTTACAGACTGGCCGTCGGAGCTTTAATGTACCTAATGGTGGGAACGAGACCTGATCTAGCTTTCAGCGTGAGTTTCCTTTCTAGATCTTTGGAATGTCCAAGTATTGAGGATATATGTAGGCTGAAGAGAGTTCTTAGGTACATTGCAGGCACCACCAAACTTAGTATAGTATATAAACTAACCAGTAACAGAAACTTTGAAGGCTACAGTGACGCAAATTTTGAAGGATGTAATAAGACTGGGAGGTCAACATCAGGAGTAGTGATCACCCATGCAGGAGGAGCTATTTCTTGGCTGAGTCAAAGGCAAGGAATGACTGCCACATCAACCACAGAGGCGGAGCTGATTGCCGCCAACGATGCAGTTAAAGAGGTGATTTTGATTAAGCGACTCTTTGAAAGTATGGGAAGGATCCAAGAGACACCAATACTGCATGTTGACAATCAGGCTACCGTCAGACTACGCACAGAACCCAGAATTTCATCGTCGAAAAAAGCATATAAAGATCAATTAACTTTTTATTAGAGAAAAGGTACTCGAAGGTGAAGTTCAAGTTGTTCACATCGCAACCAGTAATCAGCTCGCGGATGTAATGACGAAGCCTCTTCCTGGCCGTAGATTACAGACACTATGTCAGGATTTTGGACTATTTTCTTCAATCTAAGAATAAGGGAAAGTGTTGAAGGTGTTGCCTAAGTTTTATTCTGAGATTAAGTTGGTAGAACTGTTTTAAGAATATTAACGGTTTTTAGTTGTTTTGTTCTGTTGACGTTTTATAAAATGTAATCATTAAGATATTTAACTTGTTTTCTTTTTTATTTGTTTTGAAATAGACTATTAAAGTGTTTTTATTTATAAATAACCACAATAAGAGTAACTGAAAAAATAAAATTTGATTAAAAATGAAAAGTCAGTGGATCATGAGTTAATTTCAAAATATCTTATCTAAGGAATTATAGGAAAAGCAGGCAAATAGTGTAGTATCTAAAGTCACAATATTTTTTATTAGACATGAAGATATGATTAATTCAAAAGTATTTAGAAAAGTGATTTCTGAAAAGAAGGTCCGATTGTATCCGAGAAAGTCGAGAGTTGTCTGGTCAGCTTTATCTACTATCACAACACAGACTCCTCGACCATGAGGTATGTGCAAGGTGGTTAGATACTTCTGCAAGATAAATTTAGAAAAAAACAGTACAGTACAAATAAATTGGTACAAAACATAGTAACAGAGCTAAAATCACTAAAACTAGTTAGTAGTAGTTAAACCTTGTTAAAATTAGCTAGTGGTAGCTGATACTAGTTACCCTATTGGCACAGGAACAACTAGATATTTGAAATGAAATTAGCATCTCTCCAATTTAAATGTAAATTGGAGAGTTGCTAATTTCAAACTCGCATTCTACACAAGATTCATTTTAAGATATTTGAAGAGATCATACAGATCCTGCCGATATCGTATCGTAATTAACTGGATTTTCTGAAATTATTCTATTTTAATTAAAGTTCGTAGGCAAACGACAACGATAGGTTATTGACATATATGCTGGAGTTTTGCCTAAAATTCGAAATTTTTCACGGAAAGCTCAAAATCGAAAATTATCGTTCATTGCGGGCCTTCCGAGACATTATTCAAAATGAAAAGCTCCAATGAAATGCTCTCTAAACGAATAATATTTTGCAAGCTGAACCTTGATATTGAAGATGATCAAAAGCCTCAATCAATACATTGCGGGACTAGAGCTTTTGCCCTTGACCTTAATCAATGTCGAGCTTTCGGTCGAATTCGTGAAGATTATTGATAAATTTGAAAAAATTTGATTGAAAGCTCGACCTCGACATTGTCTTAGAGCAAAAGCTACACTTGACATTTGGTGATACTACAGCTTATTGATCTTGAATGACATTGATTTAGATCAAAATTTGATTTAAAACAAGGTGAAAAGCTCTCTTTTCACGACCATTTGAGCTAAGGGAGCTTTTGATTTTCATTAATGTTATGTCATAAAGCACCCCTTTCACGAGCGACAATTCAATTCCATTTCGTATATTTCATGAAAAATTTACAAAGTCATAAAGAAAAGATAAATTAATGTCAGAATGATATGAACAAAAAGTTGGTTTGACTTGTCTATTGTTGCACCTAAATTTAACTTCTTACATGTGAAAATAACAAAACAAATTAACAGGCTTAAATAGAAGAGAAACAGCTGAGGCACAATATCAGAATGTTAAAGAGTGCGTTTAGCAGGCTGCGAAAGAAGCTCTAGGCGTTAAAGAAACAGCCCAGCATGAAAATCCGGACTGGTGGTGTAAAGAAATAGAAAGAGCGGTCAACGATAAGAAGAAAGCGTACCTAACATGGCTTACCACAAAATACACAGAAGATAGTAAAGTATACATTAGGCTGAACAGAGAAACAAAGAGATTAGCTACCAAAAGAAAAAAACGAAATGTGGGAGCAAAAATGTGAAGAGGTTGAAAGATACTTAGGAGGAACTAGAGTCAGTCAGGCTTGGAAATTTATAAAAAAAACCTTAGAAAAGAGAGGAAAGACGAAGGAAATATTAACCTGATACAAAATAAAAAATGGGAAGAGCACTATAAAACACTACTGACTGAAAACCGACCACAATTTTTGGAGGAGCTAGAAGGTACCACGGAAGTAGAGAAAATAGATGTTCATGAAATAAATAAGAAAGAACTAAGAAAAGAGCTAAAGGAAATGAAGAACGGAAAAGCCTCAGTGCCGGGAAACATTCCCATCGAGTTGGTGAAATATGGGACAGATTCCTGATTAAGTGCCTGATTGAAGGCCAAGATATTCCGAGAGAATGGAATGTAGCCTACATTATCTCGATATATAAAAAAGGAGATAGGAAAGAGTTTGGAAATTATAGAGAAATAAGTGTAACCAGCTCGTTGGGACGGTTGTATGGTCGTATACTAAAGAAAAGAACTGAAGCTCAATATATAGAAATAGAAGAACAGAGTGGTTATCGAGCGGGAAGATCCTGCAATGACAATATCTTTACCCTTCAACAACTAATAGAAAAACTGACAGCTCGATACCTCTCAACACATCGTCGTTTTATAGACTTAGAAAAGGCGTACGATACTGTTCCTCTTTTATTTAAGGTTTTGACGAAGACGGACCTTAGTAAAACCTCGATAAGGGTGCTGTCTTTCTCCTACGCTGTTCAATATATACATCCAAGAAGCACTGTGCAAGTGGAGACAGAAATGCTCAGGAATGGGTATAAAAATCAATCCTCACTGTTTGACGACGCTGTTCTTCGCAGATCACCAGGTAATAATAGCTGGCTGCGAAGAAGATGCAGATTACATGCTTAGAAAACTGCATGAAGAATTCGAAAAATGGGGTATGAGCATGAACATGACAAAAACGGAGTATATGCGAGTAGGAGAGGGGGGCGAAGATCAAGATTTAAAATTGCGTAAAATAAAAAAGTGCGAGAAATATAAATATTTGGGAAGCCTAATCTCGAACAAAGCATCTTCAAAACGTGACACAAAACACAAAGCGCTACAGGGTCAGAGAACGATACATATTGATACAGTGGAAGTTGGTTTGAAAAAAAATCAACTTGAAAAACAAAAAACAAATGAATGAAAATTAATAATGTGTTGGGCCCCCACGATTTCCCAAGCACTCATTAACACGTCGAGGAATGCTAGAAATCAGGCTATGAATATCCAAACTTCGTTAATTTGACCTCTAAGTTACATTACAGTGTTAGCGGGACGCTGTAAGTTACTTATTCTAACACCTATCATATCCCAAACATATTCTATCGGCGATAGATCTGGAGAACGAGATTGCCAAGATAACAAATTGATTTCCGCACTATCAAAAAACTGTTTTGTAATGGCCGCTGTGTGAGGCCGACCGTTATCTTGCTGAAAAATGGGGTAGGTGCTGCAAGGCATTTACATAGGGCCCTAACACTGGCTGTAAAATGTGTCAATATACCGAATCGCGTTAAGACTTGATTCTATAAAAGCTAAAGGAGACCGACTACCATACGCTACCGATCCCCAAACCATAACTCCCTGCGTAAACGGATGGTATGTTTTGGTTTCTCAGGATTCTTTTTTTTTAGTTGTTTTTCGCAGGGTTTCGAAAAAGTATAATTATCGTCGAATGTATCCCCAAAACCGAAATTATTTACCTAATAGGAAATAATGTAAGATTAATGAAGCTGCTCCTGAACCTCACATGACTGCTTATGTAACCAATATTTTGTGCACAAGTTCTTAGTACTTGAATGGAGGTGAATTGACGACATAAATTGAAGGTGAGAAAGTAAAATTTTATTTGGAAGGTTTTTTTTCTATTTTCTGTCTCTTGACACTACTCGACTTTGATTTACTCCTTCTAGACAAACAGTTGAGTAGTGTGACATGTTTTAAGATGTTTCTCTTAAGTGACACATAGCATTATCATTAAAAGCGTTTATGTTGGCGCTTGTTACTGCCTGATATTGTTTCACAAAACGTTTCATCCCACCCAATCTTGCTGTTCCAGTTGTTCCTTTGTTCGTTTATATTCCTGGACCTGCTAGTAACTCTTTCATATCTTCATAGTCAAGTTCCAAACTCTTGTTATGCATATAGACACAATATCTTCGTTAACGACAGAACCTTTTTTCTTCAAATATCTGCCGTCAAAATATTATGTCCTTAAATTCCTCCAGGTCGAATTAGGTAACTTATTGCCAAATTTTGTCCACGAAAATTAAACAATAAAGGATATTAAAATGGTACATATATCTAAAAGTCTCTGGGTGTTAACTCTGTGTCAGTCGTTACAACACTTACTACATCCAATCTATACTACAAAATCCCTATCGTTACTACAAAACAGAAGATGTAACTCTGTAAGCTGCTATGTACAGCTTAGTATCATCTGGAACTATCTGATGGACCCTTCGAGACCCATAGTGTTCGGAAAATTTCTTCATAAGGTCAACTGTTCATGATCCGAAGTCTTCACAATTATGAACCGAAGTTGATTTTATTAATGCCCATTTCTTTCCATAAAGCTAATGCGGAGTAAATATTTTCGCTAATCCAAAGGACATATGCTGCAAATTATCTACATATGCTTTTCGATTATCGTGAATAATCTATAGCTTTAATCTTAATCTCCATTAAAAAAAAAATTCTAGAATATAGAAGAATTTTATTGTGTACGTAATAAGCATGAGTATTGTATTTAGATCTATAAAGGAATCAGTAAGGATGATTAGCACAAAGTTAGTTATAAATTTTCGAGAATATTCTAGACGGCAGTATATACTAATACTAATATTTATAGAATTTTGTATGCGGTTCTAGAATGTTCTAGATATTTCCAGTTAATAAACCGTTAATACTTTTTCTTTTTAAATAATAGAACTTGGTAGAAAGAGCTTGTTCGATTGCCTTTTGTTACAATTATAATTAATATATTTCGAATAGAACAATATTTTAATTAACATATTATATGTAATATTGATGTTTGTCATTTAGAATTAAAAAAATATTTTCTTGCTTTATTATTAAAGAATGTACAGGAAAGTTCGCAAAGTATGCTCTCTATGAAAATGTTGATGAAATGTTATGAAATAATTTGAATGGAGAAAATAGATTTATCCCTTTCTCCAAACAAAAAACCTGAGTCATCAACAAAACAAGATTCATATATAAACCTGTGAATGTATTCAATATAATCAGTTTACAAACATTCTTAACGTGCTTAGTTTAACAATTTAATTAAATAAAAGTTTTAAAATGGCCTTTATACCATTCATTTTCGACGCTCTCAACAAATCTATGGATCAAATGCCACCAGAAGTATTCGAATGGATGACAGCTCCACAGACGAATTGTCCATATTACAGTCGGCAAGAAGCACCTTCAACTAACGGCCATCCATTCTGCAGGCAGCAGCAAACACCTTCGACGCAAGAAAATGTTCACGAAGGATCCCAAAACGAGTTTGAAGTAAAATTAGATGTTCACGAATTTCGTCCAGAAGAAATAACAATTAAAGTTGTGGATGGTAATGTTATTCATGTTGAGGCGAAACACGAGGAGAGAATGGATGGAAACGGGTCTGTTTCAAGACATATTGTAAGGAAGTATAATTTGCCAGCTGAATTTGATATCAATAAAGTTTCTTCTAAACTGTCGACGGATGGAGTGTTGCATATTAGTGCTCCTAAGATTGATGAAGTTAGTACTGCGAGGGAGATCAAAGTTGTGCAGACTGGAAGATCTGCGCAAGAAGACGATAATAATAAAGAAGATAATATTGGAGAGAAAAATGATGGTGGAAGTGTAGAAAGAAAGGAATAGGTGAAATAATAGTTTGTTAGTTTTATGTACGTTTAGCATTATTTATTACCTTTTATTCTAAAAGTTCTGTATTTCACAAAAGATTTCTCAGTTATTATTTTAACAATTCTTAAACATATACTTTAAACGGATATATGAATTGTATTTTACTTTTATATTGTATTTAAGTTTTTATAATAAATATTTTTTAATAAAGACTTTAAATTTACGTTATTTATTGGTTGTTTAACAGTTCGACTTTAATGTAATTGGTAATTATGTTCAATCAACGCCATTATCAGCAGGTTCGTTTAGCGCACATGTACACGCGAAAAAGTACACTTTAAAAATTACAGTTCCAAATAGTAGCAGCGGCCTTACGAATTTGATACTCTTAAAATTGTGCTGTTTTTTTTGAAAGTGGTATAAGTCCATATTTTGAAATATTGAGATATTTAAGGGTTTGCGTTTCAATCAATTAAAAAATATTGGCCAACTTTAATCAATTCGAGTAATCTTTTTTTACATTATACACCTTTTAAAATTTATTATGAAATAATAATTTCTAAAATTATTTGAAAAAATAAATGATTTTTTAGCTCCACATGGACTTATACCACTTTCAAAAATAACATATTAGAAGAAATAAAAACAGGTGCAAATTTCAGTTCATATTTTTATAGACATAAAAGCTTTACTGAAATGAATTTTTATATAAAAAGTAATAGTTAAAATGAAGACATTTAAATACACGAATAACCAAATTTATTAAGAGTTTATTTGAGTTATATTAAAAATATAAAAATAAAAATTACTCCGTTAAGATCTTTAAATAAAAAAAAGATATTTTAAACTTAGTTTTCTTTTACAGTTAGCATATTGAAGTATTTATGGTGAATAGGTTTTTTAAGGTAATAAAGGTAAAGGTTTTTAAGGTAATAAAGGTAATAAACTTATCATATCGTTATATTTCTCTCTTGTTATGCTCCTTGAAGTTTTATAAAGTGGTAACATATTAATTTTGCAGAGGTTTTTTAGTCTTCCCTTTTTTCCAAATAAAATATTTGTTTTAAATGGAGCAGTTTCTTCCATACTAATTTTATAAAAAAAATTGTGAGGTTCAGTTCTTTTGAACTTCATCCACCATATTTTAAGCCAGTTTACAATTTCTCCGTCCGTATTTTTTTTTTCTGTCTGATATTACCTCTTCTAGAGATTTGGTTGAGACAAAGTCTTCTCTTTTCATTTCACACCAAATGACACTGGTTTTTTTTCGGCAAGCCTTTATTGCATTATAATAGTCTTGGGCAGTGTATAATTCCTTGTGTTCAGGTCCTTCATTCCTCAGTGTATAAGTCCTTTTTCTTTAATGCTGTTTCCACAACTGCAAAATCTCTGTCGTTCATTTATCTGAAATGAATCACCCGAAAGTAAAAATTTGTGATCAATAACATTTATGTTATTATCGTCTGATTGAACAATACTTAACCACATCAGTGCAAGCTTAATATTGCGATTTTGTCCGGTACATATGTCACTGAATGCTATGATATGATCTTGAGTTTTTATCGTCTGAATATGCTTCAGACGGCAATATGCTATTTCTTCCGCACCTCTAGATGCTACAGTTTCCTCCCATGCATACATATGAATTCTATTGTCATGAAAATTATAAAAACCTTCATTCAGAACATACATGTTTCACTTATAAAATGCAACCTAAATTATTAACTTGGGATATGGAAGGGCCTTTTCTAGATCAAAGGAAAATGCGAAATATTTATCTGGGTTCATTGATGTTAAGTTTTGATCTTCTTTTGAAGCTTGTCTAGCCAGTTCTGCACTTCTCAAATGTGTGCTAAGTTCCTCTAAAAGGCTGCTTTTTTCATTTGGGTCCGAGGTAGCTTTAATTTTCAAGTTTAAGTAATCGCATTTTTGACATATATCTTTATGTGGGTGATGAAAACTTAAATTAAAATTATTGTTCAAAATTTTCCTATATATTCGCTCGCTGAGGAATGTTGTATGGTTTTATACAAGTTGTACATTTTTCTTAAGTTCAAATCAGAGCTCAGGTATTTTCTATTTGGATTATTAGAACGCGTGTAATGACTTTAATAGTGTGGAAAACTTTTGATATGATCTTTTGCGACATCCACTAGTTTCTCATCACTCTTTCTGCAAGATCCTTTCATTTTTCCATGTAAGTCATTTCCAATTATCTTTGCTTTGAGAGCCCTATGTAGTCTGCCTATAGATATATCAAATGTATCTATAAAGAACTTTGCATACCTCAATGCTTTCCTTTTCAATATTTAAAAAGTATTTATAACTACAATCTCTGGCTGCATCTCAGCGCACGCTGAGTGGATAGTAAGAAATTAAAAATTGATACTCGATCACTCTCTGTAATACGATTCTCGCACAATTTCTTACATTTGCAATCCTTATTTTCGAATTTATCAGCAGGAATAATATTTCCAGTTTTTGTATAATATTTTTTGCCTTTATTCCTTTTACTTTTCCTAATCTTCTGATCATTATTTTTATAATGTGATCGAGAATTAGTAGCATCGTCTTCGCCAGTCGTTAAATCACTTAATTCCAAAATTCTATTTCACTTCTTAGTTTTGTAGAAATCTTGAATTAATGCTGCTCAAATTGCTTTCCTCATCCGATTCATAAACTCGTCTTCTTTTTCTAATATTCATGGGTCTTATTTCTATAACAAATAAAATTCAATATTCCCGGGAAAAAAAATTATTACTCTTACTTACCAACATCACTTTCAGACGAAATTGACAGATTGTCGTATTCTTCACAGGTATATGAACTCATTGTAACAAATAATATTATTTATTTAAACCTTTAATTTTCTGCTTTAAAAGCAGTTATATTTTAATAATACTTCCACTTCAATCTATTAGTATAAGAACCAAACAGTAGGACTTGCGAAGGAGAACTAAACAAATCCAGTTTTAATTATAATTATTAGGAATGGACTTATTCCATGTTCAAATGAAATATTTGTGCGATAGAATTGTACAGCAAACCCGTTTTTGGTTATTTTATGACAATATAGAACTCTATTGAAATTGTGATTGTAACTATGGAGAGAAGATGTCAGCTCCTTAAAATTACCGTTAACTTAGTTTTTTTTAAAAGTGGACTTATACCACTTTCAAAAAAAGCAGCTCAATTGCTTTTGTTAACATTACAGTTTCCGGTATTATTAGTAAATAAGTTTTAAAAATTACAGTGTGAGAATGCAATCTTTACAAATTTGTATTCGTAAGACCGCTGCTACTATTTGAACTGTAATTTTCAATGTGTACTCTTTCCGTGTAGAAAGTTGGTTTTAAGTGCAACAATACACAAATAAAACCAACTTTTTGTTCCTGGCTTTCTGGTATAAAGTTAACTTGTGTACTTTTTGTATTTTTCTAAATTTTATTTTATCAACGGCAAACTGATTCGTGTAATTTATAAACAAAGTGTAATCAGAAAATAATTGATTTATTGTGGAGTTACTTCTTGAAACTTCATTTCAGTATTAAAAATAAAAACATAAATATTTTATCATTACTTGAAGAGAAAACAGTCAGTGTTGGTGTTGTTACTATACAATAAATTTTAAACTTAAAACAATGTATGTTCTTATCTTTAATATTGTAATAAGAAAAGTTAATTATTTTTTCATTCCAATTTTGTCACTGAAAAATTGATTTATACTACTATTGGCAATTTAGGACCATTCGACGCACAAAAAAGTTCGTTCGACTCTCAACTATCTCGACTGAATGAACAAATTTATTGTGTATAGCATATGTTCCCAACCTGGGGTAAATGTACCCCTGGTGGTAGATTGCGTTGTTGTAAGGGGTACAATAGAAATTTCTTATGAAGAGCGTAATTTTTTGCGTAACTTCAAATAGCTTGTTAATGTAGCGGACCCAAACACCAGACTTCTCTTCAGCACCAGCTATCAATTTGTTGTAGTTATCGAACATACATATTCGTAGTTTTTTTCTTGTATATGCCTCTTAACTTTTTATGTAAGTTCAAATCATCGTGCAAGTTTTGGAGCCCTTCTATCTACGAGCATTCTTGTTCAAGTCAGGTTTTTTTGCTTGTCGAATTTTTGATCTTATAATTCTTTGCAAATTGTTGTACTTTGGTCTTGTATCTTTGTTCTTGTAGACTCGTCTTTCATACATTAATTCAAAGATTTCGTCAGTTATTTTATCGTTTACAAAATTATTCATTTAGTTTCAGGCTGATATCTTCTAGTAGGGAGTTCTTTTAATGCTCTTTTTAAAATGTCGGCTGTTTTTTTCCTAATCTTTATTGACCGAACATTTGAACTAATACATTATTTTTGTAATTAATATCTTTTTAAATACTTAATTAATAAATAAAAGTGCAAATTAATCCAGGGAAATTTAGATTTGTAAAACGCAACACCGTTGGTTAAAACAAAAGTGACGTAACATGTCATATAAACAATTTTGGTTAGAAAATAATCGTCAAAAACGTCAAGTTAAAAATGAAAAATGATGCTGTAGTAAACAATGGACTTAAACAACAAACAGTGATCTTTGACGTCATCAACATACTGCGCGAAAATGGCGGCGTTTAAACAGCTCAAAATTTTTCTCAATTTTAAATATTTTTTAAACTTAATTACAGCATTTTTAAGCAGTATTTATATTTTTTACAATGTTATAACGTTGTGAATTAAAAATATAAAAAAACACGCATATTCCCTATTTGATATGGCATATGTTCTGACAATCAAGCAACTTGTTAACATGTAAACATACTTGTAAACATACATAAAACTAACAAACTAATATTTCACCTATTCTTTACTTCCTACACTTCCACCATCATTTTTCCCTCCAATTTTATCGCTTATATTATTATCGTCTTCCTTCGCCGATCTTCCAGTCTGCACAACTTTGATCTCCCTCGCATTACTGACTTCATCAATCTTAGGAGCACGAATACACAAAACTCCATCCACGGACAGTTTAGAAGAAACTTTATTAATATCAAATTCAACTGGCAAATTATATTTCCTCACAATATGTCTCGAAACAGATCCGTTTCCATCTTTTCTTTCCTCGTGTTTTGCCTTAACATGAATCACATTACCATCAACAACTATAATTGTAATTTCTTCTGGGCGAAATTCGTGTACATCTAAGATCACTTTAAACTCGCTTTCAGATTCGCTTGGAACATTTTCATTCTCTGATGGTTGTTGCTGCTTAGAGAATGGACAACTATTGGTGAATGGTGCTTGTTATGGTAAGTATGGACACTTCTTTTGTGGTTCTGTCATCCTAACGAGAACTTCCGGAGGTATTTGGTCCATTTGAGTTTCCATGGATTTGGTGAGAGCGTCGAACATGAATGGTATAAAGACCATTTTGAAAAACTTGCAAAATTGATAACTTTATTGTTTTGCTAACAATGTATGTAATACGTTTGTAAACTGAATGTATATTGTAAATTTACCGGTATATATATATATATATATATATATATATATATATATATATATATATATATATATAAAGAATAGATGCAATAGAAAATGCAATAGAAATAGATGCATTACATTCATAAATGTAATACAATTTTAAATTTCATTTCAAACTTACTAAATTATTCTAGAACCACATAGAAACTTTCTATGTAGCGATATAGAATATTCTGGAGATTCGACTACCATATATACGCCGGCGACTACGGTTGGCACGCCAGTCTTCGACACACAGTGATAGTCTTTCATACCTGTGTATCCGCAATTTGCAACAAACATGTCTTTATTGCCAATCATCTTCGCTGATTCCTTTATGGAATCTCGTCCATCGCGTCCATCGCGACTACTAGACCAACATTTTGGTGTGCCAGTAGCAATGGATGATTTAATTTCTCCATTAACTATCGCCAACGAATTTCGAATGAATCCGCGCCGTCCAGGATATTTTAGACCATGGAGATCTGCTGCTGCATCGGAAGATTCTGGTTCAACCATCTGTTTTGATAAAGATAAATTCCAAGTAAATTTAGATGTTCAACAATTCAAGCCAGAAGAAATCAGCGTAAAAGTCAGTGGAAAGAATCAAATTATTATTGAGGGAAAACATGAAGAAAAACAGGACGAACATGGGTTTATCTCAAGACATTTCGTGCGGAAATATATTGTACCAGAAGGACATGACATAGAAAAAGTTGTTTCTCAGTTGTCTTCAGATGGAGTTTTGGCCATTGTAGCACCTAAGTGTGGAGCGTTGACTGTGGATAACAAGGAAATTACAATCACACAAACAGGCCAACCAGCTAACGAAAAGGAAGAAGAGAAACTTATTTCAAAAATTTAATCGTTTAATTGAATTATTTTAAATTTATTATAAGTTTTATTTATTTATAAGATTTATTATAAGAATTATTGTTAGTTTAATAAAATATCATTTCGAAAACTGTTTCTTTATACGTATAGTACCTTAATTAACTCCAACAAGCACAGAATATTTATATTATATCATTTTCTTGAATGATATTGCTACACCTTTTTATGAATTTGATTTATAATATTTTTTTTTAAATAAATCTCATCTTAATTATACCTACTCGCACACGAAAAATGAAAACATTAATATGTAAAATATTGTATGTGAAGGATGCCATTATTATAATCGTGTGTAAAAGTATCCAAATCGTGCGTAAAAGTCCATTTGAAAATCAAATGGAGTTTCATTATTAAACCATTTCTGTTACTATGACAACAACTCGCATTACTAAACAGAAAACATAGACGTAGTGAAAATAAATTTTCTGACGTATTTTAAAATTGAATTAATTTTTCTTATTTTGAATCAAGAATTCTCGGTCTCACAGTCTGGAGTTATCTGACTGTAATATGACTTAAGCTAACCATAACCTAATCTAGATTAAATCTACGTTAACCTAGATTACATTGACAGAGACCAAATAATGTTCCCGTCAGTGCGCTTTGTTACTAGAAATGAATGTTCAAACCCTATTGAGTCAGTGTTTTGAAGTATAAGTAAACTTCGCAACTCATGCACAAAAGTCCTTCTTCAAACACTTGTATCGTAAAGTATTTATTATTTTTTTGCTTTCTTATATAGTTTTCAACTTTTGCTATACACAATAGATTTGTTTATTAAGTCGAGATAGTTGAGAATCGAACGAACCTTTTTGTACCTGCGTCGAATGGTCCCAAGCTACTAATAGAAATCAATTTTTCTGTGACAAAATTGGAATAAAAAAATAATTAACATTTCTTATTACAATATTAAAGATGAGAACATAAATAAGGCAACAAAGTTTCAAATTTATTGTATAGTAACATCATATGTTTCACCAACACTGTGTTTTCTGCAGGTAATGATTAAATATTTATGTTACTCTCTTTAAAATTTAATTTCATTTTCAAATTTATGTTTTTATCTTTAATATTGAAATGAAGTTTAAACAAGTAACTCTACTAACAATCAATTATTTTCTGATTACACTTTGTTTATAAATTACGCGAATCTGTTTGCAGTTGATAAAATGAAATTAAGAAAAATACGAAAAGGACACAAGTTAACGTTAGACCTGAAAGCCATGAACAAAAAGTTGGTTTTATTTGTGTATTATTGCACTTAAAATAAGGTGACCAGACGTACTGCTTTCGGCAGTACAGTACTTCTTTGAGATAGTCTGTACTGTCCAATTTTTAAGCACTGCAATTTCTACTGCCTTTCTTATAAGATGTACCGCTTGTACTACTTTGCATGCTATTATAAAACTATATAATTATAACTGTGATTTTATGCATTTTCAAAGCAAATGCCGAATCACTGTTATCACTTTCGCCAAGCAGTTCTTTAGTTAGTATGGCAAAGTCAGACGCATGGTGTATTCATGTGTTGGAGAGCGAATTTTAAAGATTTTTGTGAAGAAACAGAAATAGAATAAAAAATATATTGGGATATTCCACAACGAGATGGCTTTCGCTAACACCAGCTGTGGACCGGGTAATCAAAATGTTTGAGCATCTGCGTTCATATTTAATTTTTAGTTTATACCAGTGTCCCAAAATATTAAAAGAATTTTTCGCAAAGGAAGTTATCCGAAGTTACATTTCATTTCATTCATAGTCAAGCTGTTGTATTTCATATCACTATTAAAGAAATTTAAAGCTCTTAAGTGTCAACTCTTCCGAGGTGAAAACGGACTTAAATAATCTGTTGAAGCAAATAGTCGCTAGATATTATACTGGATTTGTTCCAATAAAGTTAACACAATAAACGCAGAAACTCGATACAATCGAAGAGTCAAGTCCTGGAAGTGAGGCGAAATTTATTAAAAAATAAAATGTTTTTATAAAAATTCTTTTGATTATATAACAAATGGACTGATT
The DNA here is from genome assembly GCA_944588485.1 of Phosphuga atrata. Classification (NCBI taxonomy): domain Eukaryota; kingdom Metazoa; phylum Arthropoda; class Insecta; order Coleoptera; family Silphidae; genus Phosphuga; species Phosphuga atrata. Next base: position 17,884,303 of record OX155894.1, on the reverse strand, counting down.
GTTTCGAAGAGCTACACATCTTTGGATGGATATTAAAATATAATATAAAATGGGAAGGGATTTTGAAGACGATTCATTATGTGAAAGAAAACCACAAAATTGTTATCGATGATAATGAACTCTTCGATTAAGTTGTAAGGCGAAAACATGTATTGTTCCACGTAAAAAAATAAATGAAAGAAGAAAAATGAAATAGATTTTAATTTACGTTGGATAGAAATGTACAAATATTTTAAAGATGAGCATAATCCTACAAGAAACTTAAAATTGCTTGTTGAATTTGCAATATGATAATTGAACGAGTATTTTTATTCATCAATGATTTCTGGAGCAGTTGAACATCAAGATTAAACATAAAAAAAAACGTATCAGCAGTAATTTCATTGAAGGTGAATCTCCAGTAGACATGTGAAGACTTTTGTAATGTTTTAAGAAATTCTATCGACACGGGGAGTCTAGACCGCGGAAACGACGAAATGCAAGAAAATCGATTTTGTCAAAACTGTTATTTTTTTACTCACAGCAAAATTTAAAAACGTTCCTGCAAGCATTTTTGCTTCTGATTACATATATGTAAATTAGCTCTTTCCGTTCACTATCGCCTGCAAGAATTGAAGAAATTTTTAAGAAATTTTTTTTTTTTCGGAAAGTCTTGAATTTCCCGCAGACAATCTTAGTGTATCAATAGGAAAATGACGTTCTGAAAACGATGCCGCAATCCATTTATGATTATCTGCAACCGTTCTCGAGACATCTACTTAGCAACTCGAAAATCGGGTAAATTTTAGTTTTAAATTTCTCGACAAATTATTAAATCTTTCCGGACAATTTATACATCGACTTGTTCGTCTTGTCGTGTAGTTTCTGTGTACCGGAAAATGATTTAGCTTTTTACTGTTCTCGAGAAAACCGAAAAAGCTCATATTTTTCGAACGAAATGATTATAAAGTTTTCGTTAAAAAAAATTTCTGAATTTTTTTTCGTGATTTTTTTTTGGTTCCCCGAAGGAAATCGATGTGCTGATACGGTTTTCCAGTTTATTTCCCTGTAAAGTTACAAATAAACAAGTTTCTATATTTTTTCGCTGTACATCATCTCGCATTCCCGACTGATTTGACGCTGTCATAACTTATGAACGGCTCACCTCAGAGACTTCTAGTCTTCACTAATCGAAGGAAACGAAGAAATGCGAAAAAATCGATTTAATCAAAACCGTTATTTTTGGAATTACAGCAAAATTTAAAAACTTTTATGAAAGCGTTTTTGGTGCTAATTACAGATATATACATTATATTTCGCTAGCTCTTTCCGTTCACTATCGCCTGCTAGAATTGAAGAATTTTTAAAAAAAATTAGGCGCTCGAGTAGAGATCTCGGAAAGTAGTGAATTTCCTGCCGACAATCTTAGTGTATTAATAGGAAAATGACCTTATGAAAACGATGCCGCAATCCGTTTTTGATTATCTGCAACCGTTTCCGACACATATACTTAGCAAATCAAGAATCGGGTAAATTTTAGTTTGAAATTTCTCCACGAATTGTTAAATCTTTCCGGACAATTTACACATGGTCTTGTTCGTCTTGTCGTGTAGTTTCTGTGTGCCGAAAATGATTTCGCTGTTTTGTACTGTTCTCGAGAAAATCGAAAAAAACCGAAAAAGCAAATATTATACGAACGAAATGATAGAAAATTTTTGTTGAAAAATTTTTTGGAATTTTTTTTCTTGATTTTGTTTTGGTTACCCGAAGGAAACAGAAGTGTTGAAAACGGTTTTCCTGTTAATTTCCCTCTGAAGCTACAAATAAAAGTTTTATATATTTTTTCCCAGTACATCATCTCGCATTTCCGACTGAATTGACGCGGTCATAACTTTTGCACGGCTCACCACAGAGGCTTCTTGTCTTCACCAATCGATTCAGCGTCCCTAAAGTAGTCGAAAAATATAAAATGCCCTAGGAAGCTTTCAGTTAAAAGATAATTAAACATTATTTACAAAAAATCATTCAATGAAAAATATAATTTTTAAAATATAAATGACTCAAAATATTTCCCTATATAATTTTTCCTTATATAATATTTTTTTGTAAGGCATATGCACAACCATTAGCCCTCCATCCGTCTCGTACAATGTACTGCTTTCGCGTATAAAAAATCTGGTCACCTTATATAAAACCAACATATTACATGTGCGCAAAAAGAACATGTTGACGATGGCATGGATTGAACATAATTACCAATTGCATTAATCTCGAAATGTTAAACTTCCAATAAATAACGTAAATTTATTGTAAATGTCTTTATTAAAAAATATTTATTGTAAAAACTTAAATACAATATAAAAGTAAAATATAAATAAAATACAATTTCTACACCTGTTTAAAGTATATGTTTAAGAATTCTTAAAATAATAACTAAGAAATCTTCTGTAAAATTTTAGAATATAAGGTAATAAAATATACTAAACATACATAAAACTAACAAAGTATTATTCACCTATTCTTTACTTTCTAAACTTCTACCATCATTTTTCTCTCCAATATTATCGCCCACATTATTATCGTCTTCCTTCGCGGATCTTCCAGTCTGCACAACCTTGATCTCCCTCCCATTACTAACTTCATCAATCTTAGGAGCACGAATACACAAAACTCCATCCACAGACAGTTTAGAAGAAACTTTATTGATATCAAATTCAAGTGGCAAATTATATTTCCTCACAATATGTCTCGATACAGATCCGTTTCCATCTTTCCTTTCCTCGTGTTTTGCCTCAACATGAATCACATTACCGTCAACAACTTTAATTGTAATTTCTTCTGGACGAAATTCGTGTACAGCTAAGTTCACTATAAACTCGCTTTCAGATTCGCTTGGAATATTTTCATTCGCTGAAGGTTGTTGCTGCTTGGAGAATGGACAACTATTGGTGGATGGTGCTTGTTTATGGTTAAAGTATGGACACTCCTTTTGTGGTTCTGTCATCCAAACGAGAACTTCTGGAGGTATTTGATCCATCTGAGTTACCATTGATTTGTTGAGAGCGTCGAACATAAATGGTAAAAAGGCCATTTTGAGAAACTTGCAAAATTGATAACTTTATTGTTTTGCTAACAATGTATGTAATACGTTTGTAAACTGACTGTATATTGTAAATTTATCGGTATATATATGTTTCAATATTTTTTGGCAATGAGTCATTTTTTATGGAAGGGGTTATATCCTATTGTTTTTGTTTGTAATACAAATTATTTAATGTCATTATAGTTTCATATATAATAAGATGTTTTTATTGCATCAAGATTCGAATATATTCTAGAACCTATAATAACTATTGATTATAGGTTTTAGAATATTCACGAATCTTGATGCAATAAAAACATTTTATTATATATGAAACTATAATGACATTAAATAATTTGAATGACATAAAAACATTGTTGATACATTTATCTATATAAATGTATCAACAATGTTGTTTGAGAGAAAATATTGTGTTTCAACAAAGCATATTCTCTCTCAAACAACATTGTTTATAATATTCTCGAAGTAGCTACATATGTAGCTTTTATAAAAAAAAATCTGTTACTTACTGTAACAAAAATTAAATTGCATTACATTCACAAATGTAATACAATTTAAAATTTCATTTCAAACTTACTAGAGTATTCTAGAATCACATAGAAACTTTCTAAGTAGCGAACTAGAATATTCTGGAGATTCGACTACCATATATACGCCGGCGACTACGGTTGGCACGCCAGTCTTCGACACACAGTGATAGTCTATATTACCTGTGTATACGCAATTTGCAACAAACATGTCTTTATTGCCAATCATCTTCGCTGATTCCTTTATGGAATCTATGCGTCCATCGCGACTACTAGACCAACATTTTAGTGTGCCATTAGCAATGGATGATTTAATTTCTCCATTAACTATCCCCATCGACTTTCGAATGAATTTGCGCCGTCCAGGATATTATAGACCCTGGAAATCTGCTGCTGCATCGGTAGATTCTGGTTCAACCATCTGTTTGGATAAAGATAAATTCCAAGTAAATTTAGATGTTCAACAATTCAAGCCAGAAGAAATCAGCGTAAAAGTCAGTGGATAGAATCAAATTATTGTTGAGGGAAAACATGAAGAAAAACAAGACGAACATGGGTTTATCTCAAGAAATTTCGTGCGGAAATATATTGTACCAGAAAGACATGACATTGAGAAAGTTGCTTCTCAGTTGTCTTCAGATGGAGTTTTGGCCATTCTAGCACCAAAGAGTGGAGCGTTGACACTGAATCACAAGGAAATTCCAATCACACAAACAGGCCAACCAGTTAACGAAAAGAAAGAAGAGAAACTTATTTCAAAAATTTAATCGTTTAATTGAATTTTTATTTTAAATTTATTATAAGGCTGATTTATTATAGGAATTATTGTTTAGTTTAATAAAATATAATTTCGAAAACTGTTTCTTTATATGTCTATTACCTTAATTATACCAAACAAGCACGTCATATTTATATTATATCATTCTCTTGAATGATATTGCTACACCATTTTATGAACTTGATATATAGTATTTTATTTAAAATTAATCTCATCTTAATTATATCTACTCGCACAATAAAATGAAAACATTAATATGTAAAATATTGTATGTGAAGGATGCCAATATTATAATCGGGTGTAAAAGTATCCAAATCGTGCGTAAAACTCCAATTGAAAATCAAATGGAGTTTCATTATTAAAACATTTCTGTTTGCTGTTACTATGACAACAACTCACATTACTGAACAAAAAACATAGACGTATTGAAAATAAATTTTCTGGCGTATATTAAAATTGAATTAATTTTTCTTATTTTGAATCAAGAATTCTCGGCCTCTCAGTCTGGAATTATCTGACTCGATCTCTCTAATATAACAGATTACATTGACAGAGACCAAATAGTGTTCCCGTCACTATGCTTTTATACTAGAACTGAACATTCACACCCTATTGCGTCACCCCATTACGTCAACCCTATTGCGCCCCTATTGCGTGTTTTGAAGTATAATTAAACTTCGCAACTCATGCACAAAAGTCCTTCTTCACACACTTGTAACGTAAAGTACTATTTTTTTGCTTGTATAGTTTTTTTTAGAACTTTTGTTATACACAATTGATCTGTTTATTAAGTCGAGATAGTTGAGAATCGAATGAACTTTTTGTACCTGCGTCGAATGGTGCCAAGCTACTAATAGAAATCAATTTTTCAGTGACAAAATTGAAATGAAAAAATAATTAACATTTCTTATTACAATATTAAAGAGAAGAACATAAATAAGACGAAGTTTCAAATTTATGTTATAGTAACAACATATGTTTCACCAACATAGTGTTTTCTTCAGGTAATCAATACATTTATGTTGTTATCTTTAAAATTCAAATTTCTATTTTTATCTTTAATATTGAAATGAAGTTTCAACAAATAACTCCACAATCAATCAATTATTTTTTTACACTTTGTTTATAAATTACACGAATCTGCTTGCAGTTGATAAAATGAAATTAAGAAAAATACGAAAAGGACTCAAGTTAACTTTATACCTGAAAGCCATGAACAAAAAGTTTTATTTATGTATTATTGCACTTAAAATAAAGTGACCAGACGTACTGCTTTCGGCAGTACAGTACTTCTTTGAGATAGTCTCTACTGTCCAATTTTTAAGCACTGCATTTGTACTGCCTTTCTTATAAGATGTACTGCTTGTACCACTTTGCATGCTATTATTGAACTAAATAATTATAACTGTGATTTTATGCATTTTCAAAGCGAATGCCGAATCACTGTTATCACTTTCGCCAAGCAGTTCTTTAGATAGTATTGCAAAGTCAGACCCATGGTGGAATTCATGTGCTGGGGCAAATTTTAAAATTTTTTGTGAGAAAGCAGAAATAGAATAAGAAAATATATTGGAATATTCCATAACGAGATGGCTTTCGCTATCACCTATTGTGGAATAGGTAATCAAAATGTTTGAACCTTTGCGTTCATACTTTATTTTTAAGTTTATACCAGTGTCCCAAAATATTAAAAGAATTTTTCGCAAACGAGTTATCTGAAGCTACATTGCATTAAACATTCAAGCTGTTGTATTTCATATCACTATTAAAGAAATTTAAAGCTCTTAAATGTCAGCTCTTCCGGGGTGGAAACTGACTTAAATAATGTGTTGGAGCAAATAGTCGCTAGATATAATACTGGATTTGTTCCAATAAAATTAACACAGTAAACGCAGAAACTGGATACAATCGAAGAGTCAAGTCCTGGAAGCGAGGCGAAATTTATTAAAAAATTAAATGTTTTTATAAAAATTCTTTTGAATATGTAAAAAATGGACTGATTGTTTTGAAGAGCTACACATTATTGGATGGATATTATTTAAATATAATATAAATTGGGAAGGGATTTTGAAGCCGGTTCATTATGTGAAAGAAAACCACAAAATTGTTATCGATGATAATGAACTCTTCGATTAAGTTGTAAGGCGAAAACATGTATTGTTCCACGTAAAAAAATAAATTAAAGAAGAAAAATGAAATAGATTTTAATTTACGTTGGATAGAAATGTACAAATATTTTAAAGATGAGCATAATCCTACAAGAAACTTAAAATTGCTTGTTGAATTTGCAATATGATAATTGAACGAGTATTTTCATTCATCAATGATTTCTGGAGCAGTTGAACATCAAGATTAAACATAAAAAAAAACGTATCAGCAGTGATTTCATTGAAGGTGAATCTCCAGTAGACATGTGAAGAGTTTTGTAATGTTTTAAGAAATTCCACCGACACGGGGAGTCTAGACCGCGGAAACGACGAAATGCGAGAAAATCGATTTTGTCAAAACTGTTATTTTTTTACTCACAGCAAAATTTTAAAACGTTCCTGCAAGCATTTTTGCTTCTGATTACATATATGTAAATTAGCTCTTTCCGTTCACTATCGCCTGCAAGAATTGAAGAAATTTTTAAGAAAGAAATTTTTTCGGAAAGTCTTTAATTTCCCGCAGACAATCTTAGTGTATCATAGGAAAATGACGTTCTGAAAACGATGCCGTAATCCGTTTGATTATCTGCAACCGTTCTCGAGACATCTACTTAGCAACTCGAAAATCGGGTAAATTTTAGTTTTAAATTTCTGGACAAATTATTAAATCTTTCCGGACAATTTATACATCGACTTGTTCGTCTTGTCGTATAGTTTCTGTGTACCGGAAAATGATTTAGCTTTTTACTGTTCTCGAGAAAATCGAAAAAAACCGAAGAAGCTCATATTTTTCGAACGAAATGATTATAAAGTTTTCGTTAAGAAATTTTTCTGAATTTTTTTTCGTGATTTTTTTTTGGTTCCCCGAAGGAAATCGATGTGCTGATACGGTTTTCCAGTTTATTTCCCTGTAAAGTTACAAATAAACAAGTTTCTATATTTTTTCGCTGTACACCATCTCGCATTCCCGACTGATTTGACGCTGTCATAACTTATGAACGGCTCACCTCAGAGACTTCTAGTCTTCACTAATCGAAGGAAACGAAGAAATGCGAGAAAATCGATTTAATCAAAACCGTTATTTTTGGAATTACAGCAAAATTTAAAAACTTTTATGAAAGCGTTTTTGGTGCTAATTACAGATATATACATTATATTTCGCTAGCTCTTTCCGTTCACTATCGCCTGCTAGAATTGAAGAATTTAAAAAAAAAATTAGGCGCTCGAGTAGAGATCTCGGAAAGTAGTGAATTTCCTACGGACAATCTTTGTGTAGTAATAGGAAAATGACCTTATGAAAACGATGCCGCAATCCGTTTTTGATTATCTGCAACCGTTTCAGAGACATATACTTAGCAAATCGAGAATCAGGTAAATTTCAGTTTGAAATTTCTCCACGAATTGTTGAATCTTTCCGGACAATTTACATATGGTCTTGTTGGTCTTGTCGTGTAGTTTCTGTGTGCCGAAAATGATTTGGCTGCTTTGTACTGTTCTCGAGGAAATCGAAAAAAACCAAAAAAGCAAATATTATACGAACGAAATGATGGAAAAAATGGAAAAAATTTTGTTGAAAAATTTTTTGAAATTTTTTTTCTTGATTTTGTTTTGGTTACCCGAAGGAAACAGAAGTGTTGAAAACGGTTTTCCTGTTAATTTCCCTCTAAAGCTACAAATAAACATGTTTTATATATTTTTTCCCAGTACATAAAAGTAACAAACTATTATTCACCTATTCTTTACTTTCTAAACTTCCACCATCATTTTTCTCTCCAATATTATCGCCCACATTATTATCGTCTCCCTTCGCGGATCTTCCAGTCTGCACAACCTTGATCTCCCTCCCTTTACTAACTTCATCAATCTTAGGAGCACGAATACACAATACTCCATCCGTCGACAGTTTAGAAGAAACTTTATTAATATCAAATTCAACTGGCAAATTATATTTCCTCACAATATGTCTTGAAACAGATCCGTTTCCATCTTTTCTTTCCTCGTGTTTTGCCTCGACGTGAATCACATTACCATCAACAACTTTAATTGTTATTTCTTCTGGGCGAAATTCGTGTACATCTAAGTTCACTTTAAACTCGCTTTCAGATTCGCTTGGAATATTTTCATTCGCTGAAGGTTGTTGCTGCTTAGAGAATAAACAACTATTGGTGGATGGTGCTTGTTTATGGTTAAAGTATGGACACTTCTTTTGTGGTTCTGTCATCCAAACGAGAACTTCTGGAGGTATTTGATCCATTTGTGTTTCCATTGATTTGTTGAGAGCGTCGAATATGAATGGTATAAAGGCCATTTTGAGAAACTTGGAAAATTGATAACTTTATTGTTTTGCTAACAATGTATGTAATACGTTTGTAAACTGATTGTATATTGTAAATTTACCGGTATATATATGTTTCAATATTTTTTGGCAGTGAGTCATTTTTTATGGAAGGGGTTATATCCTATATAGTTTTTTTTTCATACAAATTATTTAATCCCATTATAGTTCCATATATAATAAAATGTTTTTATTGCATCAAGATTCGAGAATATTCTAGAACTTATAATAAATAGATTTTAGAATATTCTCGAATCTTGATGCAATAAAAACATTTTATTATTATTTGTATGAAAAACAAAAACTATAGAATATTTACTTATAATAAATAGATAAATGTATCAACAATGTTGTTTGAGAGGATATATTGTGTTTCAACATTGTTGTTACATTTATCTATTTATTATATGTTCTAGAATATTCTCGTAGTGGCTATGTAGCTTTTACAAAAAAAAATATCTAACTGTAACAACAATTAAATTGCATTACAGTCATAAATGTAATACAATTTTAAATTTCATTTCAAACTTACTAGAGTATTCTAGAACCACATAGAAACTTTCGAAGTAGCGATATAGAATATTCTGGAGATTCGACTACCATATATACGTCGGTGACTACGGTTGGCGCGCCAGTCTTCAACAGACAAGTGATAGTCTTTCATACCTGTGTATACGCAATTTGCAACAAACATGTCTTTATTGCCAATTATCTTCGCTGATACCTTTACGGAATCTATGCGTCCAACGCGACTACTAGACCAACATTTTGGCGTGCCATTAGCGATGGATGATTTAATTTCACCATTAACTATCCCCAACGACTTTCGAATTAATCTGCGCCGTCCAGGATATTATAGACCCTGGAAATCTGCTGCTGCGTCGGTAGATTCTGGTTCAACCATCTGTTTTGATAAAGATAAATTCCAAGTAAATTTAGATGTTCAACAATTCAAGCCAGAAGAAATTACCGTAAAAGTAAGTGGAAAGAATCAAATTATTGTTGAGGGAAAACAGGAAGAAAAACAAGACGAACATGGGTTTATCTCAAGACATTTCGTGAGGAAATATTTTGTACCAGAAGGACATGACATTGAGAAAGTTGTTTCTCAGTTGTCTTCAGATGGAGTTTTGGCAATTGTAGCACCTAAGAGTGGAGCGTTGACTGTGGATCACAAGGAAATTCCAATAACACAAACAGGGCAACCAGCTAACGAAACGAAAGAAGAGAAACTTAATACAACAATTTAAACGTTGAATTGAATTTTGATTTTAGATTTATTATAAGGCTAATTTATTATAAGAATTATTGTTTAGTTTAATAAAATATTATTTCGAAAGCTGTTTCTTTATATGTCTAGTACCTTAAATAACTCCAACAAACACGGCATTTTTATATTATATCATTCTCTTGAATGATATTGCTACACCATTTTATGAACTTGATATATAGTATTTTATTTAAAATAAATCTCATCTTAATTATATCTACTCGCACATCAAAGTGAAAACATTAATATGTAAAATATTGTATGTGAAGGATGCCAATATTATAATCGTGTGTAAAAGTATCCAAATCGTGCGTAAAAGTCCAATTAAAAATCAAATGGAGTTTCATTATTAAACCATTTCTGTTTGCTGTTACTATGACAACAACTCGCATTACTAAACAAGAAACATAGACGTAGTGAAAATAAATTTTCTGACGGATATTAAAATTAAATTAATTTTTCTTATTTTCAATCAAGAATTCTCGGTCTCTCAGTCTGGAGTTATCTGACTGTAATATAACTTAAGCTAACCATAACCTAATCTAGATTAAATCTACGTTAACCTAGATTACATTGACAGAGACCAAATAGTGTTCCCGTCACTATGCTTTTTTACTAGAACTGAACGTTCAAACCCTATTGAGTCAGTGGTTTGAAGTAGAAGTTAACTTCGCAACTCATGCACAAAAGTCCTTCTTCACACAATTGTATCGTAAAGTGTTATTTTTTTGCTTTCTTATATAGGTTTTTTTTAGAACTTTTGCTATACACAATAGATTTGTTTATTAGGTCGAGATAGTTGAGAATCAAATGAACTTTTTTGTACTTTAGTAGAATGGTAGTATTTAGTCGAATGGTGTAGTAGTAGTATTTAGTCGAATGGTGGTATTAGTAGGTAAGCTACTAATAGAAATCAATTTTTCAGTAACAAAATTGGAATGAAAAAATAATTAATTTCCCTTATTACAATATTAAAGATAAGAACATAAATAAGACAAAGTTTCAAATTTATTTTATAGTAACAACATATGTTTCACCAACACTGTGTTTTCTGCAGGTAATGATTAAATATTTATGTTGTTATCTTTAAAATTCAAATTTATGTTTTTATCTTTAATATTAAAATGAAGTTTAAACAAGTAACTCCACTAACAATCAATTATTTTCTGATGATTTGTTCTTTGCTTATAAATTACACGAATCTGTTTTCAGTAGATGAAATTAAGAAAAATACGAAAAGGACACAAGCTAACTTTATTCCTGAAAGCCATGAACAAAAAGTAGGTTTTATTTGAGTATTATTGCACTTAAAATAAGATGACCAGACGTACTAATTTGGGCAGTACAGTACTTCTTTGAGATAGTCTGTACTGTCCAATTTTGAAGCACTGCATTTGTATTGCCTTTCTTATAAGATGTACTGCTTGTACTACTTTGCATGCTATTATGAAACTATATAATTATAACTGTGATTTTATGAATTTTCAAAGCAAATGCCGAATCACTGTTATCACTTTCGCCAAACAGTTCTTTAGTTAGTATGGCAAAGTCAGAGACGCATGGTGGAATTCATGTGTTGGAGCCAATTTTAAAGATTTTTGTGAGGAAGCAGAAATAGATTAAGAAACCATATTGGGATATTCCACAACGAGATGGCTTTCGCTAACACCTGCTGTGCAACAGGTAATCAAAATGTTTGAGCCTTTGCGTTCATACTTTATTTTTAAGTTTATACAAGTGTCCCAAAATATTAAACGGTTTTTTCGAAAACGAGTTGTCATAACAAGTTACATTGCATTTAATTCATAGTCAAGCTGTTGTGTTACACATCACTATTAAAGAAATTGAAAGCTCTTAGGTGTCAGCTCTTCCGAGGTGAAAACTGATTTAAATAATGTGTTGGAGCAAATAGTCGCTAGATATAATACTGGAATCGAAGAGTCAAGTCCTGGAAGCGAGGCGAAATTTATTAAAAAATTAAATGTTTTTATAAAAATTCTTTTGAATTTGTAAAAAATAGACTGATTGTTTCGAAGAGCTACACATTATTGGATGGATATTATTTAAATATAATATAAATTGGGAAGGGATTTTGAAGCCGGTTCATTATGTGAAAGAAAACCACAAAATTGTTATCGATGATAATGAACTCTTCGATTAAGTTGTAAGCCGAAAACATGTATTGTTCCACGTAAAAAAATAAATGAAAGAAGAAAAATGAAATAGATTTTAATTTACGTTGGATAGAAATTTACAAATATTTTAAAGATGAGCATAATCCTACAAGAAACTTAAAATTGCTTGTTGAATTTGCAATATGATAATGTATATGAACGAGTATTTTCATTCATCAATGATTTCTGGTGCAGTTGAACATCAACATTAAACATAAAAAAAACGTATCAGCAGTGATTTCATTGAAGGTGAATCTCCAGTAGACATGTGAAGAGTTTTGTAATGTTTTAAGAAATTCCATCGACACTGGGAATCTAGACCGCGGAAACGACGAAATCCGAGAAAATCGATTTTGTCAAAACTGTTAATTTTTACTCACAGCAAAATTTAAAAACGTTCCTCAAAGCATTTTTGCTGCTGGTTACAGATATGCAAATTATATTTCGCTAGATCTTTCCGTTCACTATCGCCTACAAGAATTGAAGAAATTTTGAAGAAATTTCTGCGCTCGAGTAGAGATCTCGGAAAGTCGTGAATTTCCCACAAACAGTCTAAGAGTATTTACAGGAAAGTGACATTCTAAAAACACTGCTGCAATCCGTTTTTTATTATCTGCAACTGTTTCCGAAACATCCACTTAGCAAATCGAAAATCTGGTAAATTTCAATTTGAAAATTCTCGACGAATTATTGAATCTTTCTACAATTTACATATCAACTTGTTCGTCTTGTCGTATAGTTTCTGTGTACCGGAAATGATTTCACTGCATTTTACCGTTCTCGAAAAAATCGAAAAAAAAAAAAACAGAGAAAGCATATATTTGAAAGGCACGAAATTTTTTTCGTGATTTTTTTGCTTTCCCTAAGAAAATCGAAGTGCTAAAACCGGTTTTCCAGTCTATTTTCTTCTAAAGTTGCAAATAAACAAGTTTGATATATTTTTCGCTGTACACCATCTCGCATTTCCCATTGATTTGACGCTGTCATAACTTTTGAACGGCTGATCACAGATACTTATAGTTTTCACCAATAGATTCAGCGTCCCGAAATTAGTCTTAGTTTCGCTGCTTTGTACTGTTCTCAAGAAAATCGAAAAAAACCGAAAAAGCAAATATTATACGAACGAAATGATGGAAAATTTTTGTTGAAAAATTTTTTGGAATTTTTTTTCTTGATTTTGTTTGGGTTACCCGAAGGAAACAGAAGTGTTGAAAACGGTTTTCCTGTTAATTTCCCTCTAAAGCTACAAATAAAAGTTTTATATATTTTTTCCCAGTACATCATCTCGCATTTCCGACTGAATTGACGAGGTCATAACTTTTGAACGGCTCACCACAGAGACTTCTTGTCTTCACCAATCGATTCAGCGTCCCTAAAGTAGTCGAAAAATATAAAATGTCCTAGGGAGCTTTCAGTTAAAAGATAATGAAACATTATTTAAAAAAAAATCATTCAATGAAAAATATAATTTTTAAAATATAAATGACTCAAAATATTTCCTTATATAATGTTTCCTTATATAATATTTTTTTGTAAAGCATATGCACAACCATTAGCCCTCCATCCGTCTCGTACAATGTACTGCTTTCGCGTATAAAAAATCTGGTCTCCTTACATAAAACCAACATATTACATGTGCGCAAAAAGAACATGTTGACGATGGCATGGATTGAATATAATTACCAATTGCATTAATCTCGAAATGTTAAACTTCCAATAAATAACGTAAATTTATTGTAAATGTCTTTATTAAAAAATATTTATTGTAAAAACTTAAATACAATATAAAAATAAAACATAAATAAAAAACAATTTCTACACCTGTTTAAAGTATATGTTTAAGAATTCTTAAAATAATAACTAAGAAATCTTCTGTAAAATTTTAGAAGATAAGGTAATAAAAAATACTAAACATACATAAAACTAACAAACTATTATTCACCTATTCTTTACTTTCTAAACTTCCACCATCATTTTTCTCTCCAATATTATCGCCCACATTATTATCGTCTTCCTTCGCGGATCTTCCAGTCTGCACAACCTTGATCTCCCTCCCATTACTAACTTCATCAATCTTAGGAGCACGAATACACAAAACTCCATCCACAGACAGTTTAGAAGAAACTTTATTAATATCAAATTCAACTGGCAAATTATATTTCCTCACAATATGTCTTGATACAGATCCGTTTCCATCTTTCCTTTCCTCGTGTTTTGCCTCAACATGAATCACATTACCATCAACAACTTTAATTGTAATTTCTTCTGGACGAAATTCGTGTACATCTAATTTCACTTTAAACTCGCTTTCAGATTCGCTTGGAATATTTTCATTCGCTGAAGGTTGTTGCTGCTTGGAGAATGGACAACTATTGGTGGATGGTGCTTGTTTATGGTTAAAGTATGGACACTCCTTTTGTGGTTCTGTCATCCAAATGAGAACTTCTGGAGGTATTTGATCCATCTGAGTTTCCATTGATTTGTTGAGAGCGTCGAACATGAATGGTAAAAAGGCCATTTTGAGAAACTTGCAAAATTGATAACTTTATTCTATTGCTAACAATGTATGTAGTACGTTTGTAAACTGATTGTATATTGTAAATTTACCGGTATATATATGTTTCAATATTTTTTGGCAATGAGTCATTTTTTATGGAAGGGATTATATCCTATAGTTTTTGTTTTTCATACAAATTATTTAATCTCATTATAGTTCCATATATAATAAAATGTTTTTATTGCATCAAGATTCGAGACTATTCTAGAACTTATAATAAATAGATTTTAGAATATTCTCGAATCTTGATGCAATAAAAACATTTTATTATTAATTGAACTATAATGAGATTAAATAATTTGTATAATAAACAAAAACTATAGGATATTTACTTATAATAAATAGATAAATGTATCAACAATGTTGTTTTAGAGGATATATTATGTTTCAACATTGTTGATACATTTATCTATTTATTATAGGTTCTAGAATATTCTCGTAGTGGCTATGTAGCTTTTATAAAAAAAATATCTTACTGTAACAACAATTAAATTGCATTACATTCATAAATGTAATACAATTTTAAATTTCATTCCAAACTTACTAGAGTATTCTAGAACCACATAGAAACTTTCCAAGTAGCGATCTAGAATATTCTGGAGATTCGACTACCATATATACGCCGTTGACTACGGTTGTCACGCCAGTCTTCGACGCACAGTGATAGTCTTTCATATCTGTGTATACGCAATTTGCAACAAACATGTCTTTATTGCCAATCATCTTCGCTGATTCCTTTATAGAATCTATACGTCCATCGCGACTACTAGACCAACATTTTGGCGTGTCATTAGCAATGGATGATTTAATTTCACCATTAACTATCCCCAACGACTTTCGAATTAATCTGCGCCGTCCAGGATATTATAGACCCTGGAAATCTGCTGCTGCGTCGGTAGATTCTGGTTCAACCATCTGTTTTGATAAAGATAAATTCCAAGTAAATTTAGATGTTCAACAATTCAAGCCAGAAGAAATCACCGTAAAAGTAAGTGGAAAGAATCAAATTATTGTTGAGGGAAAACATGAAGAAAAACAAGACGAACATGGGTTTATCTCAAGACATTTCGTGAGGAAATATATTGTACCAGAAGGACATGACATTGAGAAAGTTGTTTCTCAGTCGTCTTCAGATGGAGTTTTGTCAATTGTAGCACCTAAGAGTGGAGCGTTGACTCTGGATCATAAGGAAATTCCAATAACACAAACAGGGCAACCAGCTAACGAAAAGAAAGAAGAGAAACTTAATAGAACAATTTAATCGTATAATTGAATTTTTATTTTAGATTTATTATAAGGCTGATTTATTATAAGAATTATTGTTTAGTTTAATTAAATATTATTTCGAAAACTGTTTCTTTATATGTCTAGTACCGTAAATAACTCCAACAAACACGGCATTTTTATATTATATCATTCTCTTGAATGATATTGCTACACCATTTTATGAACTTGATATATAGTATTTTATTTAAAATAAATCTCATCTTAATTATATCTACTCGCACATCAAAGTGAAAACATTAATATGTAAAATATTGTATGTGAAGGATGCCAATATTATAATCGTGTGTAAAAGTATCCAAATCGTGCGTAAAAGTCCAATTGAAAATCAAATGGAGTTTCAATATTAAACCATTTCTGTTTGCTGTTACTATGACAACAACTCGCATTACTAAACAAGAAACATAGAAGTAGTGAAAATAAATTTTCTGACGGATATTAAAATTAAATTAATTTTTCTTATTTTCAATCAAGAATTCTCGGTCTCTCAGTCTGGAGTTATCTGACTGTAATATAACTTAAGCTAACCATAACCTAATCTAGATTAAATCTACGTTAACCTAGATTACATTGACAGAGACCAAATAGTGTTCCCGTCACTATGCTTTTTTACTAGAACTGAACGTTCAAACCCTATTGAGTCAGTGGTTTGAAGTAGAAGTAAACTTCGCAACTCATGCACAAAAGTCCTTCTTCACACAATTGTATCGTAAATTGTTTAGAGATTATTTAGAGAGTTTAGAGATTTATTAGAGACTAGAACTTTTGCTATACACAATAGATTTGTTTATTAGGTCGAGATAGTTGAGAATCAAATGAACTTTTTTGTACTTGCGTCGAATGGTACCACCAAGCTACTAATAGAAATCAATTTTTCAGTAACAAAATTGGAATGAAAAAATAATTAATTTCCCTTATTACAATATTAAAGATAAGAACATAAATAAGACAAAGTTTCAAATTTATTTTATAGTAACAACATATGTTTCACCAACACTGTGTTTTCTGCAGGTAATGATGAAATATTTATGTTGTTATCTTTAAAATTCAAATTTATGTTTTTATCTTTAATATTGAAATGAAGTTTAAACAAGTAACTCCACTAACAATCAATTATTTTCTGATGATTTGTTCTTTGCTTATAAATTACACGAATCTGTTTTCAGTAGATAATATGAAATTAAGAAAAATACGAAAAGGACACAAGTTAACTTTATACCTGAAAGCCATGAACAAAAAGTTGTTTTTTTTTGAGTATTATTGCACTTAAAATAAGATGACCAGACGTACTACTTTGGGCACTACAGTACTTCTTTGAGATAGTCTGTACTGTCCAATTTGTAAGCACTGCATTTGTATTGCCTTTCTTATAAGATGTACTGCTTGTACTACTTTGCATGCTATTATGAAACTATATAATTATAACTGTGATTTTATAAATTTTCAAAGCAAATGCCGAATCACTGTTATCACTTTCGCCAAACAGTTCTTTAGTTAGTATGGCAAAGTCAGAGACGCATGGTGGAATTCATGTGTTGGAGCCAATTTTAAAGATTTTTGTGAAGAAACAGAAATAGAATAAAAAATATATTGGGATATTCCACAACGAGATGGCTTTCGCTAACACCAGCTGCGGACCGGGTAATCAAAATGTTTGAGCATCTGCGTTCATATTTAATTTTTAGTTTATACCAGTGTCCCAAAATATTAAAAGAATTTTTCGCAAAGGAAGTTATCCGAAGTTACATTTCATTTCATTCATAGTCAAGCTGTTGTATTTCATATCACTATTAAAGAAATTTAAAGCTCTTAAGTGTCAGCTCTTCCGAGGTGAAAACGGACTTAAATAATCTGTTGAGGCAAATAGTCGCTAGATATTATACTGGATTTGTTCCAATAAAGTTAACACAATAAACGCAGAAACTCGATACAATCGAAGAGTCAAGTCCTGGAAGTGAGGCGAGATTTATTAAAAAATAAAAAGTTTTTATAAAAATTCTTTTGATTATATAACAAATGGACTGATTGTTTCGAAGAGCTACACATCTTTGGATGGATATTAAAGTATAATATAAAATGGGAAGGGATTTTGAAGACGGTTCATTATGTGAAAGAAAACCACAAAATTGTTATCGATGATAATGAACTCTTCGATTAAGCTGTAAGGGGAAAACATGTATTGTTCCACATAAAAAATAAATGAAAGAAGAAAAATAAAATAGATGTTTGCGTTGGATGGAAATATACAAATATTTTAAAGATGAGCATAATCCTACAAGAAACTTAAAATTGCTTGTTGAATTTGCAATATGATAATTGAACGAGTATTTTCATTCATCAATGATTTCTGGAGCAGTTGAACATCAAGATTAAACATAAAAAAACGTATCAGCGGTGGTTTCAATGAAGGTGCATCTCCAGTAGACATGTGAATAGTTTTGTAGTGTTTTAAGAAATTCCATCGACACGGTGAGTCTGGACCGCGGATACGACGAAATGCGAGAAAATCGATTTTGTCAAAACTGTTATTTTTTTACTCACAGCAAAATTTAAACAAGGTTCCTCAAAGCATTTTTGCTGCTGATTACAGATATGCAAATTATATTTCGCTAGATCTTTCCGTTCACTATCGCCTGCAAGAATTGAAGAAATTTTTAAGAAATTTCGGCGCTCGAGTAGAGATCTCGGAAAGTCGTGAATTTCCCACGAACAGTCTAAGAGTATTGATAGGAAAGTGACATTCTAAAAACACTGCTGCAATCCGTTTTTGATTATCTGCAACTGTTTCCGAAACATCCACTTAGCAAATCGAAAATCTGGTAAATTTGAATTTGAAAATTCTCGACGAATTATTGAATCTTTCTACAATTTACATATCAACTTGTTCGTCTTGTCGTATAGTTTCTGTGTACCGGAAATGATTTCACTACATTTTACCGTTCTCGAAAAAATCGAAAAAAAAAACGGAGAAAGCACACATTTGAAAGGCACGAAATTTTTTTCCTGATTTTTTTTGCTTACCCTAAGAAAATCGAAGTGCTAAAACCGGTTTTCCAGTCTATTTTCCTCTAAAGTTGCAAATAAACCAGTTTGATATATTTTTCGCTGTACACCATCTCGCATTTCCCATTGATTTGACGCTGTCATAACTTTTGAACGCCTCATCACAGATACTTATAGTTTTCACCAATAGATTCAGCGTCCCAAAATTAGTCGGAAACTGTATATAATGTTCGCTAGGAAGCTTTCAGATAAGAAACACCATCGACACAGGGAGTCTTGACCGCGGAAACCACAAAATGCGAGAAAATCGATTTTCTCAAAATCGGTATTTTTTTAATTATAGCAAAATTTAGAAACCTTTATGAAAGCGTTTTCGATGCCGATTACAGATATATACATTATATTATGCTAGTTCTTTCCGTTCACTATCGCCAGCAAGAATTGAAGAATTTTTTAAGAAATTTAGGCGCTCGAGTAGAGATCTCGGAAAGTAGTGAATTTCCTACGGACAATCTTTGTGTAGTAATAGGAAAATGACCTTATGAAAACGATGCCGCAATCCGTTTTTTATTATCTGCAACCGTTTCAGAGACATATACTTAGCAAATCGAGAATCGGGTAAATTTCAGTTTGAAATTTCTCCACGAATTGTTGAATCTTTCCGGACAATTTACACATGGTCTTGTTCGTCTTGTCGTGTAGTTTCTATGTGCCGAAAATGATTTCGCTGTTTCGTACTGTTCTCGAGAAAATCGAAAAAGCAAATATTATACGAACGAAATGATGGAAAATTTTTGTTGAATTTTTTTTCTTGATTTTGTTTTGGTTACCCGAAGGAAAGAGATGTGTTGAAAACGGTTTTCCTGTTAATTTCCCTCTAAAGATACAAATAAAAGTTTTATATATTTTTTCCCAGTACATCATCTCGCATTTCCGACTGAATTGACGAGGTCATAACTTTTGCACGGCTCACCACAGAGGCTTCTTGTCTTCACAAATCGATTCAGCGTCCCTAAAGTAGTCCAAAAATATAAAATACCCTAGAAAGCTTTCAGTTAAAAGATAATTAAACATTATTTCAAAAAAATCATTCAATGAAAAATATAATTTTTAAAATATAAATGACTCAAAATATTTCCCTATATAATTTTTCCTTATATAATATTTTTTTGTAAAGCATCTGCACAACCATTAGCCCTCCATCCGTCTCGTACAATGTACTGCTTTCGCGTATAAAAAATCTGGTCACCTTATATAAAACCAACATATTACATGTGCGCAAAAAGAACATGTTGACGATGGCATGGATTGAACATAATTACCAATTGCATTAATCTCGAAATGTTAAACTTCCAATAAATAACGTAAATTTATTGTAAATGTCTTTATTAAAAAATATTTATTGTAAAAACTTAAATACAATATAAAAATAAAATATAAATAAAATACAAATTCTACACCTGTTTAAAGTATATGTTTAAGAATTCTTAAAATAATAACTAAGAAATCTTCTGTAAAATTTTAGAATATAAGGTAATAAAAAATACTAAACATACATAAAACTAACAAACTATTATTCACCTATTCTTTACTTTCTAAACTTCCACCATCATTTTTCTCTCCAATATTATCGCCCACATTATTATCGTCTTCCTTCGCGGATCTTCCAGTCTGCACAACCTTGATCTCCCTCCCATCACTAACTTCATCAATCTTAGGAGCACGAATACACAAAACTCCATCCGTCGACAGTTTAGAAGAAACTTTATTAATATCAAATTCAACTGGCAAATTATATTTCCTCACAATATGTCTTGAAACAGATCCGTTTCCATCTTTTCTTTCCTCGTGTTTTGCCTCGACGTGAATCACATTACCATCAACAACTTTAATTGTAATTTCTTCTGGGCGAAATTCGTGTACATCTAAGTTCACTTTAAACTCGCTTTCAGATTCGCTTGGAATATTTTCATTCGCTGAAGGTTGTTGCTGCTTAGAGAATAAACAACTATTGGTTGATGGTGCTTGTTTATAGTTAAAGTATGGACACTTCTTTTGTGGTTCTGTCATCCAAACGAGAACTTCTGGAGGCATTTGATCCATTTGTGTTTCCATTGATTTGTTGAGAGCGTCGAATATGAATGGTATAAAGGCCATTTTGAGAAACTTGGAAAATTGATAACTTTATTGTTTTGCTAACAATGTATGTAGTACGTTTGTAAACTGATTGTATATTGTAAATTTACCGGTATATATATGTTTCAATATTTTTTGGCAATGAGCCATTTTTTATGGAAGGGGTTATATCCTATAGTTTTTGTTTTTCATACAAATTATTTAATCTCATTATAGTTCAATATATAATAAATTGTTTTTATTGCATCAAGATTCGAGAATATTCTAGAACTTATAAAAAATAGATTTTAGAATATTCTCGAATCTGATGCAATAAAGACATTTTATTATTATTTGCATGAAAAACAAAAACTATAGGATATTTACTTATAATAAATAGATAAATGTATCAACAATGTTGTTTGAGAGGATATATTGTGTTTCAACATTGTTGTTACATTTATCTATTTATTATAGGTTCTAGAATATTCTCGTAGTGGCTATGTAGCTTTTATAAAAAAAAATATCTTACTGTAACAACAATTAAATTGCATTACACTCATAAATGTAATACAATTTTAAATTTCATTTCAAACTTTCTAGAGTATTCTAGAACCACATAGAAACTTTCGAAGTAGCGATATAGAATATTCTGGAGATACGACTACCATATATACGTCGGTGACTACGGCGCCAGTCTTCAACAGACAAGTGATAGTCTTTCATACCTGTGTATACGCAATTTGCAACAAACATGTCTTTATTGCCAATTATCTTCGCTGATACCTTTACGGAATCTATGCGTCCATCGCGACTACTAGACCAACATTTTGGGGTGCCATTAGCAATGGATGATTTAATTTCACCATTAACTATCCCCAACGACTTTCGAATTAATCTGCGCCGTCCAGGATATTATAGACCCTGGAAATCTGCTGCTGCATCGGTAGATTCTGGTTCAACGATCTGTTTGGATAGAGATTGATTCCAAGTAAATTTAGATGTTCAACAATTCAAGCCAGAAGAAATCAGCGTAAAAGTCAGTGGAAAGAATCAAATTATTGTTGAGGGAAAACATGAAGAAAAACAAGACGAACATGGGCTTATCTCAAGACATTTTGTGCGGAAATATATTGTACCAGAAGGACATGACATCGAGAAAGTTGTTTCTCAGTTGTCTTCAGATGGAGTTTTGACAATTATAGCACCTAAGAGTAAAGCGTTGTCCGTGGATCACAAGGAAATTCCAATCACACAAACAGGGCAACCAGCTAACGAAACGAAAGAAGAGAAACTTAATACAACAATTTAAACGTTGAATTGAATTTTTATTTTAGATTTATTATAAGGCTGATTTATTATAAGAATTATTGTTTAGTTTAATAAAATATTATTTCGAAAACTGTTTCTTTATATGTCTAGTACCTTAAATAACTCCAACAAACACGGTATATTTATATTATATCATTCTCTTGAATGATATTGCTACACCATTTTATGAACTTGATATATAGTATTTTATTTAAAATAAATCTCATCTTAATTATATCTACTCGCACACCAAAATGAAAACATTAATATTTAAAATATTGTATGTGAAGGATGCCAATATTATAACCGTGTGTAAAGGTATCCAAATCGTGCGTTAAAGTCCAATTGAAAATCAAATGGAGTTTCATTCTTAAACCATTTCTGTTTGCTGTTACTATGACAACAATTCGCATTACTAAACAGAAAACATAGACGTAGTGAAAATAATTTTTTTGACGTATATTAAAATTGAATTAATTTTTCTTATTTTGAATCAAGAATTCTCGGTCTCTCAGTCTGGAGTTATCTGACTGTAATATAACCCTAGCTAACCATAACCTAATCTAGATTTTAAATCTAAGTTAACCTAGATTACATTGACAGAGACCAAATAGTGTTCCCGTCACTATGCTTTTTTACTAGAAGTGAACGTTCAAACCCTATTGAGTCAGTGTTTTGAAGTATAAGTAAACTTCGCAACTCATGCACAAAAGTCCTTATTCACACAATTGTATCGTAAAGTATTATTTTTTTGCTTTCTTATATAGGTTTTTTTTAGAACTTTTGCTATACACAATAGATTTGTTTATTAAGTCGAGATAGTTGAAAATCAAATGAACTTTTTTGTACCTGCGTCGAATGGTCCCACCAAGCTACTAATAGAAATCAATTTTTCAGTAACAAAATTGGAATGAAAAAATAATTAAGTTTCCTTATTACAATATTAAAGATAAGAACAAAAATAAGACAAAGTTTCAAATTTATTGTATAGTTACAACATATATTTCACCAACACTGTGTTTTCTGCAGGTAATCATTAAATATTTATGTTATCTTTTAAATTTAAATTTATGTTTTTATCTTTAATATTGAAATGAAGTAAATCTTTAATATTGAAACAAGTAACTCCACAACCAACCAATTATTTCCTGATTACACTGTGTTTATAAATCACACGAATCTGTTTGTCTTTGATAAAATGAAATTAAGAAAAATACAAAAAGGACACAAGTTAACTTTATACCTGAAAGCCATGAACAGAAAATTGGTTTTATTTGTGTGTTGTTGCACTTAAAACCAACATTCTACATGTGAGTCAAACGAACCTGTTGACGATGGCATGGATTGAACATAATTACCAATTACATTAATGTCGAAATGTTAAACTTCCAATAAATAACGTAAATTTATTGTAAATGTCTTTATTAATAAATATTTATTGTAAAAACTTAAATATAATATAAAAATAAAATATAAATTAAATAAAATTTCTACATCTGTTTAAAGTATGTTTAAGAATTGTTTACATAATTACTAACTAATCTTTTGTAAAATACAGAAATTTTAGAACAAAAGGTCATAAAAAATGCTAAACATACATAAAACTAACAAAACATTATTTCACCTATTCTTTACTTTCTACACTTCCACCATCACTTTTCTCTCCAATTTGATCGTCTATATTATTATTATCTTCCTTCGCGGATCTTCCAGTCTGCACAACCTTGATCTCCCTCGCATTACTAACTTCATCAATCTTAGGAGCACTAATACACAAAACTCCGTCCGTCGACAGTTTAGAAGAAACTTTATTGATATCAAATTCAACTGGCAAATTATACTTCCTTACAATATGTCTTGAAACAGACCCGTTTCCATCCTTTCTCTCCTCGTGTTTTGCCTCAACATGAATCACATTACCATCCACAACTTTAACTGTTATTTCTTCTGGACAAAATTCGTGAACATCTAATTTTACTTCAAACTCGTTTTGGGATCCTTCGGGAATATTTTCTTCTGTGGAAGGTGTTTGCCGCCGCCTGCAGAATGGATGGCAGTTGGTTGAATGTGCTTGTTGCCGTCTGTAATATGGACAATTCGTCTGTGGAGCTGTCATCCATTCGAATGCTTCTGGTGGCATTTGAGCCATAGATTTATTAAGAGCGTCGTAAATGAATGGTATAAAGGCCATTTTAAAAACTTTTATTTAATAAAATTGTTAAACTAACAACGTTAAGAATGTTTGTAAACTGATTATATTGAGTAAATTCACAGGTATTATATGAATCTTATTTTGCTGATGACTCAGGTTTTTTCTTTGTAGAAGGGGATATATCTATTTCTTCCATTCAAATTATTTCATAACATTTCATCAACATTTTCATATAGAACATTACGAACTTTCTGGAAATTCTTTACTAATACATCTACAATATTTTTTTAATTCGAAATATATTAATTATAATATTGTTCTATTCGAAATATATTAATTATAATTGTAAGAAATGGCTATTGGCTATAAGTTCTTTCTGCCATGTTCTATTATTTAGAAATATTAACGATTTAAAAAAATATTAACGATTTATACTGAACAAATCTAGAACATTCTAGAACCACATAAAAACTTTGTTAGTATATGGTGTCGTATAGAATATTCTCGAAATTTTATAACTGATTTTGTGCCAATCATCCTTAGTGATTCCTTTATAAATCCAAATAAAATACTCACGCTAATTAGGTACTTCGAATTCTCGTATATTCTAGAAATTTCTATTGTTTTTAATACTAAATTGATTCTTAATAATATTGATTGATTCTAGGAACTTGTAAAATATGTATCTACGAGGCTACGGATTATTCACGACAATCGACAAGCATATGTAGACAATTTTCAACTTATGTCCATTGGATTAGCGAAAATTTTTGCTCCGCATGGACATTATTTGGAAAGAAATGGACATAATAAAGTCAACCTCGGTTCACAATTGTTAAGGCTTCGGAAAATGAACAGTTTTTCATGTTGAACAATTTTACGGACACAAATGGTCGTGGATGGCTCATCGGATGCTTCCAGATGATATTAAGCTATACGTAGCAGCGTACAGAGTTACCTCTACTGTTTTGTTGTAAGTGTTTTGTTATAAAATCTGACACAGAATTAACACCAAATGCTTATAAAAACACGATTTTAATATTCTTTGTTGTTTAATTCTCGTGGACAAAATCTAACAGTAAGTTACACACAATGTATGTTTGGTTGTGTAGCTTACAGTTGTAGGAGTTGCTACGTTATACTTCTTTCTAACATCAAGTGAAGCTTACTTGAGAGAACAAAACCAAAGAACAATCAGAATAAAGATTTACTTATTGCTTCAGTACCTCTTGCTGTTCTGGATTCAGCTATTTGTTAGTGGATTTTTAGTGCATTAGTTAACACAAGCAGAACCCTTCGATTTAAAAGAAAATGAAGAACTCAGTTGCTGCTTCTGTAATCTATATGATTTATTCCATCTTTAGTGCCGTTGTAAGCCGTAATCATCACTGGTTTTTGCGCATCTCCTGTTTATGGATCGATTTTATCATCAAATTGCATACTATAAGTAGTAGCAATACATTCTTCTTTTTTGGGAATGTAGTGCATGAAAGCATTCTTTTGAAAAAGCGAACTTGTTGGAATATTCGTATCGCACAGCTAGTTGAGAAAAATCCAGATTAAACTCTTTTTTGACAGTTCCTAGTACTGCAAGCTTATAGTCATTGAATAGTTTTTTCACGAGAGGTAGAGATGTGAACCCATTGTCTATTGTAATATTACACCCTGATCCAAAAATATGTTTAGCAAGTCGTAGAACAACATCGTGAGGACTATTTGAAACTCTGTACGTGTTCCTTCTGGTTGTTATCACATAATGCTAGAATTTTTATCCTGTATTTATTTGGTTTGTAAGGATTGTATTGACGAAAGCTGCACTTTTCACGAAATCCTGCAAGCATCTCGTCCACGGTTGCAAACTCCGAGTGATGGTAACCGGTCTCACAGCTAGCAACGAATTGGTCAAAAATAGCACATATAGGCGGCAATTTATCTGTGGGCCCGACACCGAGAGACGAATCTATGTATTTGCAGACTCATGGTGAGGCGAAATATTTCTAAGCTAGATCCATCGGTAGCCCACAATTCTTCTCCATTTAGATGATTTCCATGATATATGTCATGATATATGCCATGTAATTTCCAGCCATGTAAAGTAGTCCAACGAGAGCACGAATCTCAACTCGGTTGGTTGGCTTTACATCTCAATGTACTCATTAGACAGAATTTCCATTGAAGAAATGCTCTTATATCTGGAGAGGTCCGGCCAAGTTTTTTGTAGCTAATGAGGAACCAGGTAAACGTTTAACGATATTCTCTTGTCGTGTTCGACCTGTTTTTGGTTGTTTTCCTCCAACTCGTAACTTTGTCATTTCTGATGACTGACAATGTGGTGCTGCTACTGTCTTCTTCTTCCTCATGATCAGAAATTTCAAGTTCACGCTGTTCATTATACGATTCATCCTGATCTGATTCGTCTAGATTCGAATGATCCTTTTTTTCGATTATAAGATCTTCACTGTCGTGCAAAACTTCTACCAACATTTGTTACACGTAATGCTGCTCTTTTTCGTAAACCCCAAGGCTAAAGAAAGCTATAACGCTACATTTTCATTGAACAATTTAACAAAAAATCTCGCAAAACATATCTTACGTTCAAAGATGTTCGAAAAAAAAACTAAACTAAAGAGGACTTGCTCTGACTGCACGCAGCCAATGATTCCCCGCGTTCTTTGTGCCATCTCGGGCAATCGTAGGCAGTGTGGGTTACGCTGTCTTCTTGTCCGCAATACACGCAGTCTTTATCCGGTGCCCTCCCGATGTTGTGTAGAAATTCTTTAAAGCACCCGTGACCCGTTAGCAGCTGGGTTAAGTGATAATTTAGTTCTCCATGTTGTCGTCGGTACCAGGTCTCTATGTTGGGGATTAGTATCCTTGTCCACTCGCCTTTCGTTGTCGTGTTCCAAACTTCCTGCCATTCCCTAATCAGCTCTTCATTTGCTTTATTTCTTGTTGATTTGTTTTTGGCGGCATCATATAGGTATTTTCTCTGTTTGATATGAAGTTTAATTGGCGGAATACCCGCGATTACTAGGACAGCATCTCTTGATACGGTTCGATAAGCGTCGCATACCCGTAGCGCTAGCTTTCTTTGGTAGGCTGCTAGTTTTTCGATGTTGCTTCTGTTTACGGCCTCGGCCCAGATTGGAGCACCGTATAATATTGCAGACAGAGCAACTGTGCTGAACAACCTACGTTTGGTGCTCCTCGGACCTCCGACATTGGGCATGAGTTTTTCGAGTGCAGACGTGGTTTTCATTGCCCGCTATCATTGTCGCCATTTTAAAGTGTTCTCTGAAGGAGAGACTCTTGTCGATAATTACCCCTAGGTATTTGATGTGGGGCTTAGGTTAAATTTCGGTATCCATCACTTTGAATGCTACGTGAGCCAGTTTCCGGTAGTCGGTCAGCAGAATTGCTTCGATCTTTTCCGGTGCTATATGCAGTGCTTTTGATTCCATCCAGCAGATAATTTGTTCTATCCCCTGATTGGCCCTTTGCATGACTCCCTTTTCCGTTTTCCCGACGATGGTTAGTGCGAGGTCGTCGGCGAAGCCTATCAGCTTAGTTCCTTCAGGTAGTAAGTACCCCATCGTAAAGTATGTTCCACAGGGTTGGTCCTATCACAGAGCCCTGTGGGACACCGCTAGTGACCTTGTAGAGTAGCGTTTCGTGCTCGGCTTGAAGTAGTTGCGAACCATTCGTAGAAGGTAGGGAGATATTATTCTTCTTGTTAACTCGTCCAGGATGTGTTGCCAGACGGCCGAGTTGATCGCGTTCCGGATATCTATCGTTAATAGTGCACATATTTTCCTGGTTCATTTGGTGCCTGCTATCGCCTTTTTTGCGATGTTCATAACGTGGTTTATGGCATCTATGGTTCATCTGCCCTCACCGAAGCCGAATTGACTATCCGAGAGGTTTATGCCATTCTTAAGTTCTTTTTTAAGGCGGCATAGGAGTAATTTTCTAGCAGTTTCCCAGCTGCGTCTAGTACACATATTGGGCGGTAGGAAGAAGGCCCTATTGGCTTGTTGCCTTTCAGTATGAGGACTAGCTTCGCCTGTTTCCATCTATTTGGAAACGTGCCAGTACTTAAGTTTTCGTTTGTAATTTCCAGCACGAGTTCTGGAGAAGTTTTTGCCATTAGCTTGACGGCTTCTCGAGGCAGGCCATCTGCTCGTGACGCTCTATTATTTTTTAGGCGCTTGCTTGCTGCGTTTAGCTCTTCCTTAGTGAATAGCGGAATTTCTGTAACTTCCGGTTGTTCTCAGGTTGGTTTAGGATGGGTAGGGAATAGCTCTTTTGCAATCTCGAGGGTTTTGCTCATTGAAAGTTGTTGGTTGGTCTGGCGGATGCGCAGGTTCCTCGTAGCTATGTTGAAGGCATACCCCCAGGTGTCTTCTTCGATTCTTTTGCACAGCTTTTCCCAATTAGTTTTTTTGGAGAGGTTTATTTCTCTACGTTCTTTTTTTGCGTCGTGGTTTGAGCGTTTTATCTCCTCTAGGCTTTCATCGTGTTTTGTCTTTCGGACGCAGCGAAGTACCTTCTTCTTATAGATATACACGTTTTCTTTTTAATTGCTATGGCTGATCGACCAGTAGACGCTTTTCCTCCTGTTGATATTGTTCCTTCCGGCTATGGGAGCTTCGCATGCTTTGGTTACTGCTGCTATTAGTGTTTCAACTGTGTTGACTTGAGTCCTGTTTAGCGATTTAGTTAGGTATTCGGCGACTTTTTCTTCGTTGTTTTTTGTGATTTTGATAATTTTCATATATTTTCGGTTGTTGATCCTACTCTTAGGATGTTCTGATGTCGAGAAGCTTCCATACCGGAATTAGGTGCAATGTCGCATGAGAAAAAAGTGAGATGTATAATGGAACACGATTTTCCCCTCTCAAATGGAGCCCTGTTTCCCTTATTTTGCAGGTAGAGGTCAAGTTCTGCGGCCCATTCCATTATGATGTCACGGTCCATATTTGGGCAGCCCCAGTACGGCGACCTGGCGTTAAAGTCCGCTCCGATTATTTTTCCCTTTTTCTGTGCCTGCTGAGTGTATTAAGTGAGGTTGAGAGCTTATTAATTTCGTCATTGGGTGAAAAATAGCAGCTAGGTATATATGATAGACAGACAAGACTATACAGACAAGGCTAGACGGACAATGAATGAATTGAATCTTATAATGCTAATAGAGTGAATAATCTTTCAAAGTTAGAAGATGTAAAGTTTTGTAGCAACTTGCTGATTTTTCTTAATATCCAAAGTGTAAAACGGAAAATTAATCAGGTAGAGGTGATGTTATCAGAGTACAAACCAATATTTGTGTGTATGGCAGAGACATGGCTGAGTGAGGATTTTGTCAATCAAATTCACATAGAAGACTATAAAACTATAGCATAACTATAATAAGCTCATTCTGCCGCAGAAACACTAGTGGTGGTGGGATTGCGATTTGCGGATAACATAGTTTTGACGGGTTTGAAGAAAAAAGGTATTTAAATTTTGTAGAGAAAGAAATAGAAATATGTGGAGTGGAATGGAATATAAATAATCATTAAGACATTAATTATAGTGGTATATCGTCCACCGTGCGGTTGTTACACGTCGCTCATGACTATAATGGAGAAAACACTAGACAGTATTATTAATAAATATAATGAAGTCATAATAACTGGTGATTTCAATATACATTTCGAGGGGTCATCAAAAGAAAAATACAACATTGAAAATCTAATGCGGTCATATGGATTAATTGGACAAATAAAAGAATATACAAGAACTACAATCAAATCACAAAGTATTATAGAGATAACATCTTCGCACGGACAAACTACCTATCAGACATTACAGTAAAGGATACAATATGCTCATATCACAAGCTAATACTCGTTGGCAACGCAAATAATCAAAATTAAGGTTACAGTCAAGAAGTGAAGCTCAGAAGAAATTTTTGTACAAAGAACAAGGAAAGGTTCCAAATGAGTCTCAGTGAAGAATCGTGGGAAAGCTGTTACGCCACAGAAGACTGCAATGAGAAAGCCTCAGAATTTATTAAAATTTTACAGTTTCATTTCTTTGAATGTTTTCCTCTGAAAAGGATAACACCCTCCCCTAGAACCTGGGTAGCAGGCGAAGAAAGAATTTCCAGCAGGAAATTAAAAGATTTGTTTGTTCTAAAGAAAAAAATGCATATATTAAAACAACAATATTTAATGGACAAGAACAAACATCGGATACTCGTAGTTGAAATAAATAAAGCCTCCAATAAACAGAGAGCGTTATGGCAAACAATTAATGATATATCCAACAAATCCAAAGACAATAGAATCATAAGAATCAAAGAAAATAATAGGACAATAACTAATTTGGAAGAAATAGCTAGAAGATTCAATATATTTTTCAAAAATGCTCCAAAAAAAATAGCAAACAATATTAAGCATACTAACATAACGAATGATCACATCTTTCACAACAACAAAAGCTTGTTTCTAGCTGAGTTCTCAAAAAATGAAATTAATGGCATCATTCGTAATTTAAAAAATAAAACAAGTTCCGGACCTGATGACCTTCCATGCAATATTATCAAAGAGTTTTATGAAGAACTAATAGATCCAATAGCTGATATTGTAAACTGTTCCTTTAAAAGCGAAGTTTTTCCGACTATCCTTAAAACATCTATGATAATTCCCTTGCACAAAAAAGGAGACAGAACAGAATTGAACAACTACAGACCAGTAGCCATGGTGTCGGTGCTTTCAAAAATCATTGAATACTGCATGGAATGCAGAATAATTCCATTTATAAGAAAACACAATATAATTCCAGTGCGGCAACATGGCTTCTGTAAGTCAAGGTCAAACACGACCGCTATTGAACAAAATGTTGATTAATAAATGAGCCGTTTATTTTGAAAGTGGCCTAAGTCCATTTTTCCAAAAATATTGAGTTAGTTACCTTAATTGTTAGATTTTTACTTGATCTTTTGGTTGTGAAGTAACTTGTTACTAATATATTTAAAATCATTAAGATTTTGTAA
Organism: Phosphuga atrata; assembly: GCA_944588485.1. Lineage (NCBI taxonomy): Eukaryota > Metazoa > Arthropoda > Insecta > Coleoptera > Silphidae > Phosphuga > Phosphuga atrata. The sequence continues at coordinate 17,852,532 of OX155894.1, read as the reverse complement.
CACCAAAATTTGCTGGGTTAATGAAGTGATGGAAAATTTATTTTGAAAGTGGCGTAAGTCCCATTGTGAGAGTTTCAAACCGATATGGAAAATATGCAATTAAAGTTTATGTGATCTCGTAAGCTTTATATTTAATTATTAAAGTAGCAGTGGAATTATCAAAGCGCAATTTATTATAAATACTTTAATTTCAAATATAAGTTTCGATTTGATAATGGATTCATATGGGTCTCCTGATATGCCATTGTATTTTTCAGCAAATCGTTAATAATTTGTTTATAACAAATTAAATTACAAAAAAAAACTGTGAGAATATGAATATATCAAAATATCCCAAGAGAAAACTTATGAATCTTCGAATATGAATTTCAATGTAAAAATTAAAAAACTACAAAAAAGTACGAGACCACTCACAAACCTCAAATACAAGGAATTATTGTATACCACCTTTGTACACCACATTGTATACCACGTGCACACAATAATTATTTTAAATCCCTCCCGCATACACAAACTGGAGAAGACTGAATAATAATCAATAAAACAATATTAATATTAATGTAAAAATTATTTAACAACTGTTATTTATCATTTTTGATTTTATAACATAAAAGTGTATACATTTCTTTTCATATACACTGCCGAGCATAAAATTAGGGTCACTCCATAATTTGAAGTTATTTTAGAAATTTTTAGTTTTTTTCGTGTTTTTTCGGTTGTAACAGTTTACTAATTGATTGCTTGAATAAAACAAAAGATTTCTGTTGTTCAAAGTTTATTGAAAGTAATGAAAATGAACAATTTTAATTTGATATGCTAAGTAATGAAAATGAACAACTTTACATTGATATGCTTTTGTTGAAACAAAAGAAAGTTTAAGGACTTCATTAGCGAATATTCCCTCCTCTGACAGTGACAACAGCTTGCAAACGACGTGTCATGCTCTGGATCAGATTTTGGATCAAGTTCTGCGGAAGATTGTCCCATTCTTGCAACAGTATGTCGCGAAGCTCTCTAGAATTTCGGGGGGCCGGCACATGTCTTCGCAAATGTTTTCCCATCTTATACCAAATATGGTCAATTGGATTTAAATCTAGACTGCGAGCTGTCCAAACAAATCGCGTGATTTCACACTCGTCAAGATACTCAGTAACTATCCGAGCAGTGTGGGGCTGTGCGTTATCATGCATAAATGTTTCGTCGTCTCCAAGAATAATAATTAATGGAAAAATATGGTCTTCTAGAACCTCTGCCAGATACCTATGCGCAGTCAACGCCCCATTCTCGATAAAGACTAACTCCGTGCGAGTGTCAAAAGATATGCCTCCCTATGCCATAATTGATCCTCCGCCAAATAGTAGTCGCTCGGCAATACACGCTTGAGCATATCTCTCGCCGTGTCGTCACCACACTCTTACATGTCTATCTGAGCCCGTAAGACAGAATTGCGGTTCATCGAAAAACAATACGCGTCTCCAATTCGCTATTGTCCAAGTCAAGTGTTCTCGTGCAAAATTCAACCTCGCAATCCGGTGTGCACGGGAAAGCGGCGGTCCAGTAGCTCTAGTTCGGGAAGATAATCCAGCAGCATAAATTGTCTCCTAACTTCCCACTCACTTATGTTTACATATTTCACTTCTTGCAGATGATTTCGAAGGGAAACTGCCGTGACCGTTTGGTTTTTCAAAGCACAAGAAACGAGAAAGCGGTCATCCCTAGCTGTTGGAGTTTTGCCTCGGCCTGAAGAAGGTCCTCGAGTGAGCAGACCAGTCTCTTCGAACCGCCGCCATACTCGTTGCAAACTCTAGAGGCTTACACCAACGTTTCTCGCAGTTTCGCGCTGACCGCGACCGTCTTCTAAAGCCGACACAATTTGTGCCGCAACAACGGGATTTATGCTCATTGCAAAACACTAACAATGACAACAATTTACAACAGACAGATGAGACCACAGAAACAAATGCTATGCTGTCCTTAAACTTTCTTTTATTTCAACAAAAACATATCAAAGTGAACTTGTTCATTTTCATTACTTAGCACATAAAATTAAAATTGTTAATTTTCATTACTTTCAATAAACTTTTTGAAAGAAAAATCTTTTGTTTTATTCAACGGAAAAAACACGGAAAAAACTAAAAAAATTTAAAATAACTTTAAATTACGGAGTGACCCTAATTTTATGCTCGGCAGTGTACATATTCATATCTTTATTTCAAGGAAAATTTATTTTATGTATGAATGGACTTGTGCTTTCTTAAGTATTGGAAACGTGATTTCATTGATTTTGAAAGTGGCCCAAGTCCATTTAGAGCCATCAAAAACGTATTATTTCTTAAATAACATTAAATATTCTAATTGGGGTGATAAATTTGACACCCTTGTTACCCTTGACACCCATGTTATCTGTTACCCATATTTTTTAATTTTATCCAACGCAAACCCTTCAATATCTCGATTCGAACACAAATGGAGTTAGGTCACTTTCAAAATAAACGGCTCAAATTGATAATTGTTGATAAATATGATTATAAATGAGGTGGATGATGGGAAATGTTCAATAGGCATTTTCTGTGATCTGTCGAAGGCCTTCGACTGTGTACCTCATTTAAATTTGATTGATAAACTTTATACATACGGATCCAGGGGTAAAACGGGTGAATGGTTCAAATGCTACCTATTACTGAACCGAAATCAATAAGTCCGAAACCGAAATCAGTAAGGATTGGGAATAGTACTTCACCTACAATACCAACATGTGTAGGTGTTCCACAAGAAACAGTGCTAGCTCCAATTCTATTTTCAATTTTTACTGCAGATATGGCACAGTACATTGGAGCTGATACATGCACTTTATATGCCGATGATACCAGCGTTATTGTTCGCGGAAATACCATAGAAGATTCAACAAGAATGGCTAAAGTAGTATTAAGCAAAATGAAGATATGGTTTCCTGTCAATAATCTACACCTAAATACTGACAAGACAAAATATATAATCTTTAAAACTAATAGAAAGAGAGGACTTAACGAAGACTTAAATCTACAATTATATAACAGTGTGCTACAAAGAACTACTAATCGTAAATTCCTAGGAATTTTTCTAGAGGAGAATCTACAATGGAAGAAAACAGCAGATGCCATCATACATAAAATAAACAGTAAAGTTTATATATTAAGGAACCTTTGGGAAATCTTAGACAATTCAATGCTACTCAATATATATTATGCTGAAATTGAATCAGTGCTTACATATGGTATACTATTCTGGGGACATACGACGCACCTACAGCGTGTTCTCATAGCACAGAAGCGATTTATCAGGGTCTTTGCAAGAATTATGATAACTCAATCATGCAGGCCTCATTTTAAAAAATATAATACACTTATAGTGCCCTGTATATATATATATATATATATATATATATATATATATATGACTGAAGAACTGGCGACCTATGTATACAAATAAATAAACAGCGATTTAATAAAAACCTATATACACAACATAAATACAAGAAATGCCTCAAACTACCGGATGCCAAGGAGTAACTTATCACTGTGCAGTGGAGCACCAAATAGATTTGGAATAAAAATTTATAACAATCTGCCCAACTTCATCAAAGAAGCCAAAACTTTTAACTCCTTTAGAAAAATGACTAAGTACTTTTTAAGTGAGAAGTGTTATTACTCCATAGACGAGTTCTTAAAAGTGAAAATTGATATGACTAGAAATAATTAATTAAACAATATTTTCAAATTATGTGTATTTTGATTTCAACTATTTTTTGATTTGTTTCTTATCTTTTTTTGGGTTTCTTTTCTTTAAACATTTTTTTTTTTTGCTTTGGGCCATTTTTCGTACCCCTATATATTTCTTGTTTTTTTTCTCTTGACGTATCTTATAGAGATATATGTATTATACATGTATCTCCTAATGAATAAATACTTTTTGATCTGATTTGATTTGACAAAACTAGACAGACAAGATTAGACAGACAAGACTAGACAAACAAGACTAGACAGACAAGACTGGACAGACAAGACTACACAGTCAAGACTAGACAGACAAAACTAGAGTGGCGATTTATAAAAGGCTGTTCTAAAAATTTTTTAATTACTTCTCTTTATTATAAAGCATTGACCAATTACTGTAAATCCACTATATGTATGATCGGCCACATATGCAGCTATGTTTTTTGATGAATCAAATATGTATCTTCTTATTTTCTATAAAGTGTTTAATTTTTGATTGGAATTATTATTTAAATAGAAAAGTATCGTTTTTAGCAATTACTACTAGCACCATAATAATTCTTAAATTAATTTTGTACAAGTATGCAATTTATTATTTTTATTGTTCAATTTCTAAAGGACCAATCACTGTATTGTTTACCCCTAATGTATGAACGGCTATTAAATTTAATTGTTAATAAACTTTATAAATGTAATAAGTCTAGATAAAAATAAACTGTTTGTTTTTAAAAGTGTACGTGCAAATATAATAGTGTTTCAACTTTGTTACGAAATATGTCTATACGTTCAAGAATTTTTACTAAATATAAAACTAAACACCATATGTAATCATGTTTACAATCTTATCATGTTTATAATTACTTTAATTGCAGTTTATTTTTGTGGTTTCAAAAGTAGTAAACCTGAAAAATGAGTCCACTCATCTAAATTATTATGTCACAAATTTAAATAGAATCATTTAACAGTGCTTGTGTTGGTATTGCTGAGTGTCAACAACGTCAAATTTCTGCAGGCTGTGGCTTGAAAAGTGAACCAAATAAAATTTATGTATTTCTCGCTGAAATAAATATATATGTAAATCATGATTAAATATTTACGGGTCTTATTTATATTGCACTTTGTTACGCTCATCAAAGCTCTACCAGATGAAGGAAGATGGGACTACAACCTAACTGAGGTAAAATTATCCAATAATCCAATCAGCAAAAGAAATACCAATAATTTTGTTTTCAGCATGATAACAACTTGATATTATCAAAGAGTTTATACAAAGGAGCCCAAGTGTTTATAAGATGTAAGTAATTCCTCAAAAGAGAAAATGTTGAATTTATTTCTTATTTTTGGTTTATAGTAAATTGTGAAACAGTCATAAACAAACCAACGAACATAACAGTTAGTTGGGCGATTGTACATTCTGTGTGTTGGGACTTCAGTGATGCTATCAACAAAGTCAGAGATGTAATGACCATTAAATGTCTTTAACTATTTATTCATATTATAATTCTTTTAGTATTTGCAAACAACTTATCCTGGCAATCAATCAGTGACATATCATCGTTCTCTAGATAAAATTTACAAATGTGCTGACCATATAATTATAGAAGAAACTGTGCTCGATGCAAGTCAAAAGAGTTACAAAAATAGATACAAACCAGTTTACGTCATTCCAAAAGATGGTGTTTATGTATTAGGCTTCAAAGTATCAGGAGAAAATTACAATTTAGAAGTACATGTGGAGATGAAGAGTGAAGATGGATATTTAGCAGCTGCCGATTGGCCCCTTCTACCATTTTATGGATTTATGTGTGTTTTTTATGTTATTTTAGGTGTGCTTTGGTTAATCATGTCATCTTTACAATGGAGGGATTTATTAAGAGTTCAATTTTGGATAGGAGGAGTAATTTTACTAGGAATGTTAGAAAAAGCCACTTTTTATGCTGAATACCAAAGTATTAATAATACTGGTAGTAGAGTACAAGGTGCTATGCTATTTGCCGAATGGGTTTCTTGTGGTAAAAGAACCTTAGCAAGAATGTTGGTTGTGATTGTAAGTCTTGGTTTTGGAATAGTTAAACCTAGATTAGGAGCAGCACTACATAGAGTTGTAGGAGTTGGTATGTTATACTTCTTTCTAGCATCAAGTGAAGCTTATTTGAGAGTAACAAGACCAAAGAACAATCAGAATAAAGATTTACTTGTTGCTTCGGTACCTCTTGCTGTTTTGGATTCAGCTATTTGTTGGTGGATTTTTAGTGCATTAGTTAACACAACCAGAACCCTTCGATTAAGAAGAAATGAAGTTAAATTGGCATTATACAGACATTTCACAAACACCTTAATCTTCTCAGTTGCTGCTTCTGTAATCTTTATGCTTTATTCCATCAAAACTCATCGAATTGTTACTTGCTTGAAAATTTGGAAAGATCTGTGGCTTGAAGAAGCATACTGGCACATTCTTTTCTCAGCCCTTCTATTAGTTATTATGATTTTATGGAGACCTACAAATAACAATCAGAGATATGCATTTGTTCCTCTGCTTGAAACAGGAGATGACGAGGAAGAAGAACATCTAGTTAACGATGCTTATGGAGTCAAGGTTCGTATTCACCACCAAAGAAATACTTCTCCAAAACTGAATAGTGTAGAAGATGATATAAAATGGTTAGAAGAAAATGTTAACATTAATACCCCTCTACCTGTCTTGGATTCAGATGAAGAACTTGTCAACACAAGGTTTGAAGTATCCAAAATGCAATAAATACTAAGTACTATTATTTTGACTATTTTTTGCCATATTTAAGTGTGTGAAAGTATTATTAGAGATTAACAAGAAAAAGTACTTATAAAGTGCTTCAACATTTATTTATTAAATGGATTTAATCTAAAAAGGTACTTTAATTATAGAATGTATGTGATGTGATTTTTTGTTATAAATTTATTTTTAACTTTGAATATTAATTTTTAGCACAAAATAAAAAAATAACATAACTGTGTACATTTTTGTATATACAAAAAAGTTGCAAAAAGAAAAATTAGTGATTTGTAATTTACTGTTAAAACTTTTGACTCCATGAACTATTAAATACAAATTTAAAAAAGATAATAATTGTTGTAATAGTTGTTTACTAATTTTTAATTAATATCTTAATAATAGTTTAAGCTAATTTTGTTGGTTTAACAAATGTACGCTTTCTCTTCATCTTCTTGCGAGTCAATTCCAACTTGTGTAACTGTGATTGAATTTCTGCAAATATTTCAATCTGTTCTTCCTCTGGAATAGTTTTCCTAAAAATATAAAATTATGTGAAAGAAGAAGCCAGTAAATTTAGGCAAATAATGGTTGAAATAACAATTGAAAGTATCTTACATGTATTCTTTCATAAGATCATATTTCTCGTAAGGTGTGGCAACTTCTTCAGCTCTCTTAAAGAACCTTTCAGGCAAATCGATCTTATCAACTCCTTTCAAATTTTGCCTCTCCCACCTCTCCAACCATGGCCTTGGTTTCAAGACAACTTTGGTGTTATTTACAGGAACTGGAGTTCCTTCAGCCAAAATTTCTGGTTCCATATTTGAATCAAATGTACTATATTCTGGTAAAGCGTCCCTTAGGTATAATAGACTATCATCCAATCGTTTTTCCAATCTTAAAACTTCTATTTTCTGAATTGTTGGATCATATAACTCATACAACACTTCAACACCCTAACAGAAGAAAATTAAAGGTAGTTTTATTTACATTTATTCTTAATAGATGCTTTTACCTGGTGATCAATAACATTCCTTAATATAAAAGAAGATCGTAATCCACAACCTTCTCTTTTGATACAAATCCCTACAAATCTTAAAGGTTTACCTGGTGTATGCTTATCTGATACAGTAACAGCCATAATTGTTCCTAAAACAAACAAATTTCTAAAAGCTTTACTCAATGTTATAATACAGCAGATACAGTAACAGCCATTATAATATATAATTTTAAAAATAAAAATATTTAATTATAAAACAAACGTATTTCTAAAAACATAATGAAACCCTATAAAATGAAAGAAAACAAAAATTGTGGTAATAGCCAAGGTATTGGTTTTATTGGAAAGATAATTTTTTCCCATTAGTGTTTAAATATACAATTTTTATACAATAAATCAAATATACAATATATCAAATAAATCAAATATACAATAAATCAAATTGACCCAATTTCATGCATAAATAAATGTTGTCCATTCTTTCTTGCTATCTTCAGCCCCTCATTCCAGGATATTCCTCGTTCCTGCAACGATTGTGCTACTGCGTCGTAGTTTGTCTCTTCTAATAATACCTTTAGCGCTTCTTAAGTATTTTATCATTAAACGACACTTGTAGGCTGATCACGGGCTGCCTAAAACTAACCAATCTGGTGCAATCCTGTACATGTCAGCTGAAATAGCCCCCCCACTGACATGTACAGGAGATCCACAAATCAGGTGGCAAGCCTTATTTATGACAGAATGAAGTAGGCAGTCACTGGATGAAAGATACCCGCTATACGAACATGAGCCCCCCGCCTCCAGACTTAAATCTAGGAACAACTTCATAAAGTCAACAAACCCACTAACAGACTCTAATCGGCAAGTAAAGAAACAATGTGGAAGCAGAGGCTAACAGATAACAATACCCCCACCTGGAATCCTACAGAAAGCCTCCCTGAAGGATCTGAACTAGACTTGAAAACCTGGAAAAGCCTCAATAGGATCAGATATCAAATGGGAAAGTCCGGGGAAAATTTGTTAAGGTGGGGATACACCAAGGACGACTCATGCGCCTGCGGGGAGATCAAAACGATGGAACATCTCCTGACCTGTCCATCCCTATAGACCCCCTGCACAATTCGGGACCTTTGGCAGTCGAATGACACGGCGGTGCAGTGTGCCAGATATTGAAAAGAGTTATGAGCCACTAAACAAACCAGTCCTGACTGAAGACTCCTGCGAACGTCGTACACATCAATTTATCCTATTATTGTAACGAATAAGTGTAGTTTAGACACTATTGAATAAATAGGTATTTTATTTCTAGAGCCTGTATTTTACTTTTCATTAGACTGCTTAGCACTCAGCTTTCGCCACCATATGTCAGAATTGGCTCGTATATAGTGTGCTTCGTGTACACTGTCATCTTCTTTTTCTTCGATATTGCTTTATGCCGCTTTATGATTTCCGCCTCTTCATTTCCGTCATTATGTATATTTTACTCCTAAATATTTAAATGTTTCTGTTTGATAAATATCTTTTCTATATATTTTTATCGCTATGCTTGCTTGTCTCTTTTCCGAATGGTCATTACTTTGTTTTTTAGCAACGTTTATTTTCAAATTTATTTTTTCTAACGCTGTCCTCCAGACGTCTAAGTTCGTTTGTAAATCCTTTTCGTTCTTTGCATAAATCATTAAGTCATCGGCAAAGCACATTCTACTACGGCAAAAGCTCATTCGTACTATTTCCACTAGAGGTGACACGAATATTCGGTGTCTATTCGGGATTCGGCCACTTTTTTAATATTCGGTATCCCGCCGAATATTGCTAACTATCCGGACGAATACCAAAAAAAAATTATTCCTGAGAAAAAAACCAATTCCAGAAACTGTCTATGGTGAAAACATTGCTCAATCTGATAACACGTCTAAAACAGTCTGGTCAATTGTGAACTCAGAACTAGTCAAGTCAAAAAACACTAATTATTCTTTCAATGGAATAAAAACTAACGATGAATTGTATACAGAACTAGATGTTGCTTGTAATATATTCAATGATTTTTTTTCTTACCGCCTCTACTCGTCTCATATGTGGTAATACTGCAAATAATTTCGAAAGTAACCTTGTGCCAGAATGCAACAGATCAATTTACTTAACAGAAATAGCCCAAAATGAGGTTTTAGAAGTGATAAATAGTTTGAAAAACAAGTATTCATCGGGAGACGATGAAATAAGTACTGTTTTACTGAAGAATATCAGTCAATATATTTTAGAACCTATAACTTACATTCTGAATTAATCCTTTAGACAAGGCATCTTTCCCACAAGCTGAAGGTGGCAATTATTAGACCATTGTTCAAAAATAAGGGTGATCCACTTCTAGTGGAAAATTACAGATCCATTAGTTTACTTTCATCCTTTTCTAAATTATTTGAAATTATTATGTGCAGAAGATTCGTTCCATTTTTGAGGGCAAATAGAGTGATAACAAATAATCAGCCTGGATTTCAGAAGGGTAAATCTACTACAACTGCCATTTTCGATTTTATTGAGAGGATCCTTCATTATCTGGACAATGGCTATATTGCTCATGGTGTATTTCTGGACCTGTCGAAGGCTTTTGACTGTGTGAACCATGAAATACTTCTGTGCAAGTTATTTAAAATGGGGATTTGCGGAATAGCACATGACTGGTTTAGATCTTATCTTTCCAACAGACTACAAACAGTATGTGTAAAGCATAATACAAAAACATATTTTTCAGATGAGAAAACAATTGCTATGGGTGTACCACATGGAAGTGTACTTGATCCGATCTTGTTTATCCTATATGTAAATGATATGTCAAATATGATAACAGACCCAACTATTGCAGTAACTTCATATGCCGATGACACTAACTTGCTTATAGTAGAAAAGCACTATACCCTATTGTGTGACAAAACTATCAATGCCACAGAAAACATTGCAAATTGGTTCCAAAACAATGCTCTAGTTCTGAACACATCCAAAACAAACTGTATTCTTTTCAGACATTGTAGAAATACTTTACTGTATCCAAACTCCATCAATCTTTATAAGACACAAATATTATATGCCAACAAAACAAACTTTCTTGGAATTACCATTGATGAATTTATATGTTGGTCAGAACATGTGAAGCAGTTGTGTGGCAGACTTAGTAGAATTTGTTATGCACTTAATGAACTGAAAAAAGTGGTAGATCCTGAAACTCTTATAACAGCATACTTTGGTCAATTTTACTCAGTCATGTCATATGGAATCCTTTTTTGGGGTGAGTCACACAGTCAAGAAGTCTTTACAATCCAAAAAAGAATGATTAGAATCATGGGAAATCCATTCTTTCTTGCTATCTTCAGCCCCTCATTCCAGGATATTCCTCGTTCCTGCAACGATTGTGCTACTGCGTCGTAGTTTGTCTCTTCTAATAATACCTTTAGCGCTTCTTAAGTATTTTATCATTAAACGACACTTGTAGGCTGATCACGGGCTGCCTAAAACTAACCAATCTGGTGCAATCCTGTACATGTCAGCTGAAATAGCCCCCCCACTGACATGTACAGGAGATCCACAAATCAGGTGGCAAGCCTTATTTATGACAGAATGAAGTAGGCAGTCACTGGATGAAAGATACCCGCTATACGAACATGAGCCCCCCGCCTCCAGACTTAAATCTAGGAACAACTTCATAAAGTCAACAAACCCACTAACAGACTCTAATCGGCAAGTAAAGAAACAATGTGGAAGCAGAGGCTAACAGATAACAATACCCCCACCTGGAATCCTACAGAAAGCCTCCCTGAAGGATCTGAACTAGACTTGAAAACCTGGAAAAGCCTCAATAGGATCAGATATCAAATGGGAAAGTCCGGGGAAAATTTGTTAAGGTGGGGATACACCAAGGACGACTCATGCGCCTGCGGGGAGATCAAAACGATGGAACATCTCCTGACCTGTCCATCCCTATAGACCCCCTGCACAATTCGGGACCTTTGGCAGTCGAATGACACGGCGGTGCAGTGTGCCAGATATTGAAAAGAGTTATGAGCCACTAAACAAACCAGTCCTGACTGAAGACTCCTGCGAACGTCGTACACATCAATTTATCCTATTATTGTAACGAATAAGTGTAGTTTAGACACTATTGAATAAATAGGTATTTTATTTCTAGAGCCTGTATTTTACTTTTCATTAGACTGCTTAGCACTCAGCTTTCGCCACCATATGTCAGAATTGGCTCGTATATAGTGTGCTTCGTGTACACTGTCATCTTCTTTTTCTTCGATATTGCTTTATGCCGCTTTATGATTTCCGCCTCTTCATTTCCGTCATTATGTATATTTTACTCCTAAATATTTAAATGTTTCTGTTTGATAAATATCTTTTCTATATATTTTTATCGCTATGCTTGCTTGTCTCTTTTCCGAATGGTCATTACTTTGTTTTTTAGCAACGTTTATTTTCAAATTTATTTTTTCTAACGCTGTCCTCCAGACGTCTAAGTTCGTTTGTAAATCCTTTTCGTTCTTTGCATAAATCATTAAGTCATCGGCAAAGCACATTCTACTACGGCAAAAGCTCATTCGTACTATTTCCACTAGAGGTGACACGAATATTCGGTGTCTATTCGGGATTCGGCCACTTTTTTAATATTCGGTATCCCGCCGAATATTGCTAACTATCCGGACGAATACCAAAAAAAAATTATTCCTGAGAAAAAAACCAATTCCAGAAACTGTCTATGGTGAAAACATTGCTCAATCTGATAACACGTCTAAAACAGTCTGGTCAATTGTGAACTCAGAACTAGTCAAGTCAAAAAACACTAATTATTCTTTCAATGGAATAAAAACTAACGATGAATTGTATACAGAACTAGATGTTGCTTGTAATATATTCAATGATTTTTTTTCTTACCGCCTCTACTCGTCTCATATGTGGTAATACTGCAAATAATTTCGAAAGTAACCTTGTGCCAGAATGCAACAGATCAATTTACTTAACAGAAATAGCCCAAAATGAGGTTTTAGAAGTGATAAATAGTTTGAAAAACAAGTATTCATCGGGAGACGATGAAATAAGTACTGTTTTACTGAAGAATATCAGTCAATATATTTTAGAACCTATAACTTACATTCTGAATTAATCCTTTAGACAAGGCATCTTTCCCACAAGCTGAAGGTGGCAATTATTAGACCATTGTTCAAAAATAAGGGTGATCCACTTCTAGTGGAAAATTACAGATCCATTAGTTTACTTTCATCCTTTTCTAAATTATTTGAAATTATTATGTGCAGAAGATTCGTTCCATTTTTGAGGGCAAATAGAGTGATAACAAATAATCAGCCTGGATTTCAGAAGGGTAAATCTACTACAACTGCCATTTTCGATTTTATTGAGAGGATCCTTCATTATCTGGACAATGGCTATATTGCTCATGGTGTATTTCTGGACCTGTCGAAGGCTTTTGACTGTGTGAACCATGAAATACTTCTGTGCAAGTTATTTAAAATGGGGATTTGCGGAATAGCACATGACTGGTTTAGATCTTATCTTTCCAACAGACTACAAACAGTATGTGTAAAGCATAATACAAAAACATATTTTTCAGATGAGAAAACAATTGCTATGGGTGTACCACATGGAAGTGTACTTGATCCGATCTTGTTTATCCTATATGTAAATGATATGTCAAATATGATAACAGACCCAACTATTGCAGTAACTTCATATGCCGATGACACTAACTTGCTTATAGTAGAAAAGCACTATACCCTATTGTGTGACAAAACTATCAATGCCACAGAAAACATTGCAAATTGGTTCCAAAACAATGCTCTAGTTCTGAACACATCCAAAACAAACTGTATTCTTTTCAGACATTGTAGAAATACTTTACTGTATCCAAACTCCATCAATCTTTATAAGACACAAATATTATATGCCAACAAAACAAACTTTCTTGGAATTACCATTGATGAATTTATATGTTGGTCAGAACATGTGAAGCAGTTGTGTGGCAGACTTAGTAGAATTTGTTATGCACTTAATGAACTGAAAAAAGTGGTAGATCCTGAAACTCTTATAACAGCATACTTTGGTCAATTTTACTCAGTCATGTCATATGGAATCCTTTTTTGGGGTGAGTCACACAGTCAAGAAGTCTTTACAATCCAAAAAAGAATGATTAGAATCATGGGAAAGCTCAAAATAGGTGAGTCCTGTAGAGAACAATTTAAATCATTAAATTTGTTAACTCTACCTGCCATATACTTCTCTGAATGTGTAAATTGTGTTTTTAAAAATAAGCAGTTTTTTGATGGAGTAGTGTTCACTCTTCTTGAAAAAGGCAGTTTTTATAAATGTGTGGAATTTTATAATATGCTCCCTAGCAAAATTAAGGATATGAAAAACGTTTTCCACTATAGAAAAACAATTATCAGATACTTAATCTGCTTTGAACCATATAAAATTGATGATCTAAATCAAAGAATTTTCCAGTCCTAGTGTCCAAATGTAAACAAAAATGGAACATGTAAATTATTTCATGAAGGTACAGTACGTCTTTGTCGGGTTTCCCTACTAATTAGAAATAAAAAATGCGTGTAAAATGAAAGGCAATGAAATAGTTGCAAATTCCATTTTTGTCTTTTATGTTATAGATGTACCACTCTGAGTCTTTTGACATTAAGCAGTAATGACCTGTACTATACAAATTGTAATAATTTGTCTTTGGTATGAATAAATAATCTAATCTAATCTAAAATATAATCTATACAAAAAACAGGCTGCAAGAGTGGGTCTTCAAGTGTTGCTGGAGAAAACTGAATTTTTAAGCAACATCAAAGAAGTAAACAGAGAGATGTTCTAGAGCAGGGAAACATCAAGAGAACTGAGAAATTTAAGTATCTCGGCGAATGGATTGAACCCAACTTATCAGAAAGAGCATCATTATCCAGGAGAGTCAACATGTTAGAACTAGCCTATCAACTGACTAAAAACACTTACAACAAGAAATGCCTGTCACTGAACCTGAAACTTAAGCACTATACATCAGTCTTATGATAAGAAGCCATTAGTGAAGAAGCCAGGCAGAAGCCATTAGTGAAGAAGCCAGGCAGAAGCCATGAGATGCCATGGAGTGTCTTTCCTTGAACCGAAGAGGTTTGGTAGAGAAATTGGAAATCAGAGAGAGGAGAATCCTCAGGAAGGTCCTAGCCCCGGTAAAGGAAGATGGGGAATTCTGAAGGTGGCATAACTCTGAGCTCTATGAACATATTGAGATGCTTTCTGACTCTGCAAGGAAAAGAAGGGTAGGTTTCTATGGCCACGTTGAAAGTTAGCCTCCAAAACGACTAACCAACCGGTTTGTTGGTGAACATTTGGTGAACTGAACATTTGAACAAGCGTGATCCAAAGTAGGCCTATTAGAAACATGAAGAAGAAATGGCAAACCAAACTAAGCATAATCAGCTATCAAATCAGTTATTGCTTGAAAAAGTATTGCAAATTAAAAAAAAAACCTCTAAAAAACCTTTGCTTGAAAATCTTTCTTACCAACATAGAACTCAGGTATGTCAATTAACGATCTTCTTGCAATCATATCAGTTCTCTCTAATTTTTCTCTGATGGAATTTCTAAATTCAATCTTGGGATCTGGGAGAAACTCTGGATAGATGTGTCTGTATTCTGCAAAGCTTTTCCGAACATCTTTTGGGTTTTTGTTGGTAGTTTCTTGAACTGTTTTCAATACTTGACTTGAAACTTGCCTTAACACTAAAACAACATAACATTAATTAAATATTGAGGTTTCATTATCAATTTACCTTTTGTACTGCTAGGTACAATAATGCTAGATTTTTTTGATATAATAGACAACATTTTATAACCTATATTAATAACCGAATATTTCTTTTAGGTTACGACATTTAAACTACACCGTTGCCATTTAATGATTTTTTTTTTAAATGAATTTATTTTTGATTCAACATCATAATTGATATATTTTTAATGACGAATGTTAATGTCGTTATTTTGTTGTTAATTTTCCTTATTTATTAGAGTATAAAAATGCTTTACAAAAAAGTTAAAATTTGATTGAGGTCTTTGCCCTTGACATATCTGTCAACTTTCACACGTATCATAACATAGAAAAACTGTAAACTGAGATGTTGTCTTTGCTGAGTGAAATACATTTTTGGAGCATACAAGATGACATTTTAATAAAACCAACAGATTATGGTGCATTCAAGTAAGTGAACTGTAATTTCAGCTGTTAGTCTTGTTCTTAACTATTGTCATTTATAGATATAATGTTAAGAAAGATCCTTCTGACCAGATCTACCAAAATGTGAAGAGGAATTATAAAGAACTTCGAGGATCTAAACAAATCCTCATTAATAAAAGACACAACAAATTAAAGGACAAGTTAAAAGAACTTGAAGAAGCTTTACTGCAAAATAAAGTAATATATCAAACATGGATTGAAGATACATTAAAAATCTTACTTTCTAAAGGCTTAATAGTGTCAATCAAAGTAAAATCTTCAGACATATTATCCATCCATTTTGACAAGAATTTATTAACAAAAGTACAAAATGAGGTTATTAGTGATGGAATAATAGTTGGAAACCAAGTGATTTGTATTTGTAAAGATGGAAGAGTTTTTGGACATGGTGGTTTATGGAGAGATTGGACTATAGAATGCGGTTCTGGTCGAAATCTGAGCTTACAAGGTGACCTACTAGCTGTGTGGGGCAAAACAGGATCAGAACACCCACAACCATGGCGACCCCTAGCTAAGGATCATCAAAGAGCAAATTTACATTTATATTGCATAGGAGCAACTGGTCCGGATTTACTTGCCTATAAAAAAATGGATGGTGAACCAATCAAAGTTTACATCAGCAAAATGACTCCAAAACACATAATAGCAGTGGAACAGAAGGTTTCACTTAGAGGCACAGCCTCAATTGAGGTTTGTCTATGGCAACTTGCAGGAAATCATTTAAAACGTTCCACAGTAACTTCAGTTCGTTTAAAAACACAAGTCAGTTGTGCAGCCTTAAGCCCAAAAGAAACTTACCTTATGTTATGTTGTATAAATGGATCAGTAGCTTTACTTGACAGAAACCGAGGTTCAAGCAAAATAATTAAGGCCGCTTTTATCCCAACTCATGTTACCTGGCACATGTATGAAGTTTTAGCAACCATATCGAATGAAAGAGGACAATTGCAATATTTTGATACAGCATTAAATTGTATTAATATTCAATTTATTGGGGAAGATCCAGTCCCTACATCAATAATAGATATCTCAAATTTTTTTAATACTCAAAGGTCTGTAGAAATGTTATTTTGGGGACCTAATGAAATTTTAATTGCTCTTGAACAAGGACCATTAATAGTAATAAGTCATCCAAGTAACTCTTTAAGTTTTATTGCATTGATACAATTGTATTTAAAAGGAAATGATGTTTCAAAAGCTCTAAGATTATTACTAAGTAGAACATTTGATGAACAAGCTTTTTGTGCTTTACAGAAAATTGTTGCACATATATTAAGAGATAGTTTCAAGCCTGCAAATTGCAAATTATTACAGGATGCTTTAGGAAGTTTTCATTGTCCACGAGTGCCTTTAAGTGTTGATGTAAGGCATAGATTTGGACCCCAAGTAAGATCTTTCCAAATAGCTTTTTGTTAAAAGTATCAAGAAATTGAATGTTTTTAATAGGTTAAATCACTCACCAGAAGATATTTTCATCAATTAATTCGGTCACAATATTTTGAAACAGCTTTTCTACTAGCTGTTGATATGGGCTATCATGATTTGTTTATGGATTTGCATTATATTGCTGTTAAAATAGGTGACACAGAAATGGCTGCTGCTGCAAGAGCTCAAGCTTCTTCTCTTCTTAGTAGATGTTCTAGTGAAGGTATTCTTGAAACAATTTCATTTAATTTTCTTAATACAGTTAAGTTTTTACTTTTTAGCTTCAAATTGCTCAAGATCCTCATGTTCACAATGCTCGGATAGTAATAGTTCAGCTAGTGAAGATTCAAAAGAAGAACCACAAATGCACCATTCAAATGACAATTACCTTAGCACTAACTTTAACAATCCTGTTCCAAAAACATATAGAGCTGCATACGTCCCACCAATTCCCAACATTGATTTACCAAAAATAAAACTTGCCAGCAAGCCTCCTCTACCTTTGCCTAACTCAAATCAATCCGAATATTTGATCCCTAATAACCTTTATAATTTAGCTGAGGAAAATATGTTCATGCCAATACCTAGAACAACAACTCCTCCTGTAAGGATTAGTCAACCTTTAAGAGTAGCTCCACCTCTTCCCATTGCTCCCCCTTTGATCAACCCTAGTACCCAAAAGAAACCTCAAGCTAAAGTTAAGTTTTCTGATACAGTTACTGCCTTTATTGTGCCAGAGGTCAAAAGACCTGTGAGGGTCCCACCACCTGCTCACATGATGGACCCTCAAAAAGAATTAGCCGACAGTTTACCTCTATGTCATCCCAATGAAGATTATTTAAAAGATTTCACGCCAATTCAGCGGGAAGCTAGTGAGAGTCCGCCAATTCAACCAAAAATAAAGGTTGTTCATTTTGGGGTTGTTTGAGAAAATAAGTCTTGTATTTTATAAACAAATAATAATACTCCGTCCATATATATTATATTGATTATATATTTTTTATACGAATCTGAATAAATTATTTATATTAAGTGGGTATTTTTAACATTTTTGAAAATTTAAATTTGTTGATTCTAGAAACAAAAAAGTTCTTAAAAAGTATTTCTGGCGCGTAAATTGCAGACGTTAAAATAAAATCCTGGGAAGTTAACAACTGAATTTGCAAAAATATAATATTTCATCAGATTTTCTGGTAGATAAGAAATAATTCTGTGCGAATTACTTTAGTTTAAATAGTAGTACTTTGTGCGAATTTTCAATACTTCTGCAGAATTTTGCGAAAAAAATGGCAAAAAATTGATTTTGAACTTTTGATCTGAATGGCACCATAAGAGTTCTATCGAAGATCCCTTTGACATTTTTTGATCAAAACCTTGGTTCAAAAGATATTTTCAATAATAAGGAACTCGTAGTTTTGAAAGGAAATCGCGCAACAGTTCTGTTTACAGTTCCCGGTAGAACCCCGAAATTCCCCCGAATTCCCGGTATAGTTCTATCGAAAATCCTTTGAAAGATATGCGACTAATTAGACTTCACCGATGCGACGAAGTGAAGAAGAAAACAATCGCGCAATTATTCTGTTTACAGTTCCCGGTATATTGTAGATATTGGTGGTGACTTGCACTGCGACCTTCATAGATCTAATGTACCCCACCCTCTTCCTCTAATTGTTGGTATACTTACTCATTTAGAGCGCCTCCTCTACTCCAGATTCCTTTAGGAATTTCAGGATCTGGGTGGGATTCAAGGACTGCAAGTCCTCTGCGTTCAAGCAGTGGGCCCCAAGATACATTTGTCTCTTGTGCAACAGTGCTCCGCAGTCTTGGAGCAGATGTATGGAGGTTTCCTCCACGAAGCCACAGAATCTGCATCTGTCATCTTCCTCTGGGCCTATGGCCTAGAGGTGTTTTCTAAGCCTACAGTGTCTCATCAGGACTTCTGTCAGACTTCTTCTTCAAAGTTGGTTTCTGTTTAGTTTCAGGCAAGCTTTTGTTCTTTTCTGGTTAAAAGATTCCAGCATTACCTTGGATTGTCTTAGCCCTGGAAGTTCTTTCCATGTTTTTATCCATTGTTCTCTTATTTTTTTTCATCTAAACTTTTGTGGATGATGTTGGTGTACTCATGCTGCAAAAGGGTTCCGAACCTCTAAAGGGCTTAATAGACAGATGTATGGAGGTTTCCTCCACTGAGCCACAGAATCTGCATCTGTCATCTTCCTCTAGGCCTATGGCCTAGAGGTGTTCTCTAAGCCTACAGTGTCTCATCAGGACTTCTGTCAGACTTCTTCTTCGAAGTTGGTTTCTGTTTAGTTTCAGGCAAGCTATGTTCTTTTCTGATTAAAAGATTGCAGCATTACTTTGGATTGTCTTAGCCCTGGAAGTTCTTTCCATGTTTTTATCCATTGTTCTCTTATTTTTTTTTTCATCTAAGCTTTTGTGGATGATGTTGGTGTACTTTTGCCGCAAAAGGGTTCCGAACCTCTAAAGGGCTTAATAGATCCCTGGTTTGCTAGGCGATCGGCTTCTTCATTTCCATCTATACCAGTGTGTCCTGGTACCCGGTATAGCGTTACTTTATTTTCAAACATACCAGTTTGGATCTGATGGTGTATGAGCTAATGTCCTTGATGGCTGCTTGGCTATCTGACAGGATAGCAATTTATTTTTTGCGATAATTCCTGTCGAGGTTAATTTGTGCACATCTTTGGATTGCATGTACCTCTGCTTGGAAGATCCTTGGGTAGATTCACATGAATTCAAAGTATTTGGTATGAGGTCCAAACTCTCCTGCATCAGTAACTACCTTTGTCTTTATTTCATTATTCCTTCCTAGCTGAACGAAACAATCGCCGATCTGGCGGCCCCCTCCACGACCAGGTGCAACGGAGTCAGATCCAGCAGCAGCTCCATTGCTGCTGTCGGACACGACCCCGTCGCCCCCGTGATACAGACGCACGCCAGCCTTGAGAACCTTCTCAAGGTGCTTCTTCATAGAGACCAGCTTCGTTCTACTTCTCTACGCGACTGCCCCGTAAGTGATCGCAGGTCTCACTTTCATGGTGTACATTTATCGCAGGATTGTGGGTTTACAACATCAGGTTTTTTGCTGCTAGATTTCTGTACACCACAAGAGCGCGTTTGGCTTTTCTTGCGTTTGCCTATTCCATAGGAGTTTGCTATCTACTGTTATCCCCAGATACCTTATCTTCTATTTGTATTCTACTGCCCTCCCATCTAACAGTATGGGCTGTAGGCAGTTTAGTCTTTCTATCAAATGGTATCACCATGGTTTTGCTCGGATTGTCAGTCCCACTATTTGACACCATCTACTAGTTACTTTGAGGCCTCTCTGTACGATTTCACAGATCGTTCGCTCAAACTTCCCTCTGGCTCATCGGCGTAACCTTGACATTTAATGTCTCGGTCATTCAGCCTAGCCCGTAATTCATAAACTACCAGGCACTACATCAGTGGTGATTACAGTTCCCGCTAAAACCCTTAGAGTTACATCCTTATAACATTTTTCTGTAAAGTTAAAAATTGGAAAGATATTCGAAAAATGTAAGTTCACTAAGGAAGTGAAAAAGGAAAAAAAATCGCGCAACAGTAACTCAGTAAAGTGCAAATATTCGAACTAATTGTAAAAGTATTGTATGTACAAGCTCGGCGCGCGGCCGACAAAGGAGAAAGATTCAAAACTCACTCGACCGCCTCGATTCGTTTTCTTCCTCACTTCGTCGCATCGGTGAAGTTTAATTTTCTGGTAATCTTTCTAATTTTAGAGTTTACAGAAAAAAGTTATCAGTACTATTGCGCAATTTTTTGTTATTTCCAATGAAAACCATGGGTCCGTTATTATTGCAAATATCTTTTGAACTAAGGTTTTGATCAAAAAAGGATCTTCTATAGAACTCAGGGTGCGTTCCACCTATGCTCACAACGCTCAAAATATTCCTTTAGCCGCCCCACAAGACGACCACGGTCGTTGTGGTCGCGGCGGAAATGTCACTAATGACGTCATTATTTATGAAGGCTTACAAATTATAACTCAACCTCTTAATGCTGGGTTCACAAACTTGGCAAATTCACAAATCCAAACCACATGGTGCGTCCACACGTTTGCCGCAAACTCCAAACCTTGAATAAACACAAGTGTGTGGATAAGTAAATATTTGCCTGGGTTTGCAAGCGCTTGCGACCGATTCGATCGAGTGTTGTTTAATCGAGCGTTTGTGACCTTATCGCTTGTGTTTATTGAAGGTTTGGAATGTCACGGTTGTTGTGGTCGCGGCGAAAACGTCACTAATTCCGTCATTATTTTCGCCCACGTCGAGCTCACAACGACCCACCTGAAGAGCTGGGTCGAAATTCTGCGCAAGTTTCAAAACTTAAACATTTTGAATTCTTTATCTGAATAACGATTAATTACATTTCTCTTCATTAATAATACGAGTAGTCTATAGGCCTGAGTTTCCGCTTTTCACGATCGCGATTTTGTAAAATTGCATTCCATTCTTCATCTGAACTAGATGAAATAGTTTCTGAAGCATTATTGCGATGCTCCATTGATTATCCAACTGCCTACTAATAACCATTATATTCGAATGTAAATTATTTAAACACTTCACTAAAAGCAAATATTAAAAATTGTAATTTTTTTTAATATAAATTATTATATTTATATGGCGAGCTTCTTTAAAGCCGTGGCCTTTTGTCGCATTCTAGCTTCATCTTTTTCTATCTGCCCAATCATCTTTTTCTAGATGTCTACTGGCCATAGCTACTTCAACTTAATTCCCCAGTTTCTTCTGGGCCGTCCTTCTTTCACCTTTTCACCGGATTCCAGACTATAACTTGACAAAAATGTATATGTATATAGATCGTGTTAACTGAATTGTTTTATACTCTTATTAAATTATAGGCCGATATACTAGCCCAGGGGTCGGCAAACCGTGGCTCGCGAGCCACATGTGGCTCTTTTGGTGCGAACTTATGGTTCTTCTAAAATAAATTGAAATTTAAAAAAAAATCACAAAAATAAAAACTGAAATGAAAAAATAAAAGTCTGAAGACTCATTTACTTTCTTTGAGTTCATTCGTAAATAGCTGGAAAATTTGTATGTCACGGTGCTATTATTGTGTGGTTGAGGATTTTCGTATGGCAGAGACTGCCACGCCGTCAAGTTCATAATTCACAGCACAGCGCGACTCGCACAATTCTCGCATGTTTCTTTTAGTTGTTATTGTGTGTCGCATTCAAGTCAGTGCAGTTCAAAATTTTACTTTTTTTGGGATTATTCAGAAATTCTAAATTCCTCTTATGGCTTCGAAGAAAAAACAAATAAAACTTGCCGATAGACATCGTGAATTCCAAACTGTATGGACTGAATCATTTGCGTTTGTAGCTAATGCAGCTCGTCTTCCAAATTGTCCTATTTGCCAAGAAAACCTAGCAAACAACAAAAAGTCTAATGTCGAAAGACATTTCGAAAGTAAACATGCCGGATTTGCAAAGAATTATCCCTTCGGTGATACAAGAAAGAAGGCAGTTCAAGAACTACAGAAAAATTAAAAAAAGGCAATTTCCTCTTTTAACTGTTGGATGCAGTGTGCAAATAATGATAACTTGGCAAGCTTTATCCTGAGTCATGAAATCGTAAAAAACGGAAAACCATTCTCTGATGGTGAGTACATAAAAATTGTTTTACAAATACGGCTGCGATTCTGCTGAGGCTGAGATTATGAATAAAATCAAAAGCTTACCATTGTCTGCCAAAACAGTAACATACAGGGCAAAAAAAATGTCATTAAATGTATGCCAACAACAAATTGAGGGCGTTCAATTAGCATCAGCCATATCAATAGCGGTCAATGAGTCTTGTGACTTAAAGGACACTTCGCAAGTTGCCCTCTTTGCTCGCTATTTCATCAGATGGTCCCTAAGAAGAATTCCTAGGATTATTGCCACTCAAGGGCCAAACTCGAGGAGAAGATATTGCAAATGCAGTTACCGAATGTCTGGAGAAAAATCACTAAAATTACTAAAATTGTTTCAATTGTAGCAGATGGAGCTAAAAGTATGGTGGGCAATAAAAAAGGATTTGTAACAATTTTAAAAGAAAACATTGATCATGACGTGTTATTTTTCCATTTCCTAATTCACCAGTAAACACTTTGTGCATAAACATTCCCAAAAGATATTGGTGAAGTTATGGATTTGGTAGTCAAGGTCACCAATAATATTATTGCAATGGCGCTTTATCATCGGCAATTTAAGGTAGGCGTCCACATTTCCGCATCGTATGTATCGGGCGCATCGCATCAAACGGATTATTTTTTTACAGCGCGTCCACAGCATCGGCAGCGATCGGATTTGCCGACGCAACTAGTAGCAAATACCATATTCCGTATTACGTCATCGGCACGCATCGGAAAAGTTGCCGCTCGGAGCATCGGAATCGTCATTGCCGACGGGTAGATGCGTGAGATTAGTACGATGCGGAACAGTGGACGCACTTGTATTACTTTCTATAGAAAGAATACTGCGATCCGTTTGATTCGATGCGTCCGATACGTACGATGCGCAACTGTGGACGCCTACCTTTAAAGAGTTTTTGAGTGAAAGGTAGAGTAAATATTTAGACCTCCTTCTCCATCTGTTCTCTCTTCTCCTGTTCAATAGGGTCCGATAGCTTTCGAGAGGAAATATGTATCATGTTTTGCATTTTTCTTTAAAGAAATTAAAGCATTCTTCGAGTACAAGGGATTTAATTATCCAGAATTAGAAGACGATCAGTGGTTGCAAAAACTTCTAGGACAGACAAGACTAGGACAGACAGGACTGGGATATACAAGACTAGGACAGACAAGATTAGGATAGACAGGGCAGCGCATGTAGTCAGGGGCGGGGGGGTTGGTTGTTCACCCCTTCCCCCGCCCGGTTTAATATTTTCAAATTATTTTGACCTTTTTGTCCAATTTTGACACAAAACAAAAGAATTTTGCAAAGTTTGTCCACTCATATCAACAATAAAACAAAATTTGCTTGGAATAGAGATTTTTGGTTTATGAAAATTTGGCTATATTTGCAAATTATTGCAGATAATACAAAGTTATAAAAGTATTCCGTACTTGCCATAATGTAATGTTCAGAATATTGAGCACTCAATCACATCAGTTCAAAAAAGTAATTCGCAGCGAAAGGGATAAAATCTTTTTTTTTAATTGGCTTTTACGTTTATAGAGTTTGCCGACCCCTGTACTAGCCTTACAGAAATCTTGTAAATTTCATCAAATTCACTGTATAGGTACTTTTTATATCTGTTTTCCCTGAGAGGGATTATTTTGTACCACTTCCCGCTAGAGTTCTCTAGAACTATTTCAGGAAGAGAAGGAGAGAAAATCCCGCCTGAAACCTCAGATCTATATTAGACAGCCTTACGCATGCGCATTGTAGTGGAAAGACATAGGCGTTGTAAAAAATAATTTGAATATATTTTGTGAAGGGTCTCTTATATAACTAGAAAGTGTAATATTTTTTCTTATTTCGGATCGAGTGGTCGCGCAATAAATGGTCTGGATTTATCTGCTCCGTTATAACTTATAACCTAATCTAGCCCTTATTCAGAGATGTAACTTATCTTAGATACAAGTATTTGAAATACAGATACAAAATAAGTATTTTTATCTTATATCTAAATACATTCTTTTTGTATCTTAGTATTTTGTAAATACTACGTTTGGGAAAATACTTTTATCAACTTAGGCGGTATGGCCTAGTTAATTTTGCCTTCTGCCGTCGTCGCGCTGTATTTTATTGTGCTGACATGTGATTTCAAGTTTTAAGTCGTGTCGTGTGTGTCAAACTACCAAAATCCTAAGATAAATAATTTATTGCTTAATGCTTACCACTCGACGAAGATAATGAAGATGATGATTTGTTACCAGAACCTTTTACAGATTCATCATCACAATTAGAAGGTGATTACTGATTGACGGACACTACTGATTTTAAACAAGCAAGATTGAAAAACACTTTATAATAAACTGCATGATGCGGCATGTGCAACTCGTTGGAATTCTTATTATAATTCCATAAAAGACCTTTTAGCAGTACAGGAATGGAAAATGAAATACATTTTTTAAGTGAATATATGGACTGTTCAAAGCCAATAGCAGAAGCTATTCAAAGTTTGCAAGGGGATAAAGACATGTACTATGGTTGTCTATTGCCAGAACTTACACGAATCCAATTTATCATTGAAAATCTTAAAATGGAAAACCTAAAATATTGTGGCACTTTGCTAGATGTGATTGAAGAAAACTTATACAGACGTTTTTGCAGTTAGAGCCTGCAGCATATGATGCTATTTTAGCCTCAGTTTCACATCCATTTTTTAAAGTGAAATGGGTACCAAAAGCACTTAAAGAACATGTTAAAGAACTGATCTTGGCTGAAACACGTAAAATTAATCGATATGAAAAACAAAAATCGGAGACTTTAAACAACAATGAAGAAGACATAAAAAAAGGGAAAAGAGGATTCTTATTATATGTTTTTAGAGGATTCTGATTCCTCTATTGCAAGTGGCGACAACAACACAGGGTCTAGCAACACAGCTGACTTAGAAACTTTACAATACTTAAATAATAAAGACATCCGCCTACAAAGTTTAAATGCTTATCCTACAATAAAAAAAAATTGCCACCCCCCCCCCCCCCCTGTTTGCCGAGTTCTGCCCCTGTCGAGCGACTATTCTCTTTTGATGGGATGATAATGAGACCTCATAGAAGAAAAATGAGTGATAAAATGTTTGAAGAACTGGTCTTACTGAAGTGTCAGAGAACCTTGAAAATATAATATTTTCTTGATATTTACGCGATTAATCACATGATCACTGTTCATAATTAAATAAGCTAAATAAACCATAAAATTAATAAATGTATCATTCCTGCTTAAACAATCCTATTGGCAGTGGCGGATTTAGGTCAGTTGAGGCCCCGGGCGCAGAAAAAATATTGGGCCCCCCAATAAAACGAGAGAGACAAGGAAAATTTGATTTATTTAATAACCAAAAATAAACATAAAATATTAAGTACTATTAATGTACCAATAATATTTGAATATAATATATGTGTAATATAATTAATAGCATAATAATCACAAAGTTTTGAACTAATAGTTGAGCATATGTAGGTGAATAAAAGTATAATTATAATTTATAATAGTATACGTATAAGAGGAACAATCAGTATGAACGAAAAAATCGTAGAATTGTATATGAAATAAAAATTCAAAATTTGGAAAAAAAAATGTCTTGCTTTTCATTTTGCAAACTTATTAACTATCTCATCACAATCAATAATTTTCAGTAAATCGCTCTCTATATATAAGATAGCCATATTATTAAGTCTTTTCCCTTGCACTGAATTTCGTAGATAATCTTTAACTCTTTTTAAACAAGAAAATGAGAGTTCCCCCGATTTGTTTGAAATTGGCTTGGTTGCCAAATTTTTTTAAATAATTTCTACATTTGTGAAAGTTGCTTTCATATCTAATGCCTTTTTGTATATATTAACAATTGATTGCTTGTGTTCTTCATCTAAAAATATTAAAAACTGTTCCAACTCATCTTTAAAATTACTTGAATCAATGTTATATTTGTACATTTCTATTAAATTATTAACGGATTTTTTCTCTTCTTCTACACACAAGTTAAACACGAAAAAAACTCTAAAAATCTAAAATTGTCTATAATATTTTCATAGATTTGTCCATGTCTGTTCAGTTCTGCTATTCAATGATCACATATAACGTAGGGTACATTATGTAAAAGAAATCTTTTGGATTTTCTGTACATCTTTTCTCGCGATCATCTGCAAATGATTTATCTGTAAGTTCTTTAACTTCCGATATCATTCATTTTAATTTTGTATAATAACAACATTTCTTTTTTCTTTTGTGGAGTTGCATATTTCATATAATGCCTCTTTAACACCTAACCACCTGACATACGTCTCTCAGACCCAAAGTAGCAGTAAATTTCTCACCCGAGACGCATGGCAGGTGGTTAAGGGTTCATATTTTTGTAGCCACATTTTAACGCTGAAACTGCATCAGCCCTGGCAGAACATCTTGTATCTGACACATTCTTTAATGTGAAAAAGACCCTTTATCTAATTTATTATATAACATGTTCCATCGAATCGGTGATGCAGAGAAAAAAACAAACAAATTTTGCACGATTAAAAAATATCTGGACGCATTATTACAACTCTCTGCAGCAACATTTCCTACTAAATTAATTGAATGACTAGAGCACTGAATAAACGTTGCTGATGGAGCTACGTACTTGCCCGACATATTTGCTGCATTGTCGTGGATAAAACTGTTTCTTCTAGATACTCCGCATCACATCATGTCTTTCTAAAGGAAAGAACATTAAAAATCTCTCCTTAATATCCCCATTTTCTGATAAATAGGGCACTACGAGGTTGTTTCACATGCACAACATCGAGTGTAGAATCTAAAATGATACTATAATATTTTGAGCATTTTATTTACTCCACAATGTGTGACATAAGAAAATCGGAAATTGTTTTCAAAAGTTCATCACACGTCTCAGGCGATAAGTAATTTACATATCCGCTACCTTGATTGCCATACATTTGTAAGTGCGACTTTAAAAAAAGGTCATATTCGCTCAAATACTCTAAACTTGTCAAATAATTGCCTTTTGTCGAAGACGTTGCACTCTCATTATGGCCTCTAAAAGCAATGCCCAACTTTGCTAGGAATTTTATTGAGGATACAATTCTTCGAAGAACCTCTTTCCAATAATTTTCTTTTTGTAATATAATTTGCAGATTTTCAACATCGATACGATCTAATGAAGAAGAGCGCTTGTACCATGTAGACATTGAAGAGAGGTGCTCTTTTGACCATTCATGCTCGAACAAAGTTATTCCAATATGTTTCCAATTTTGGAATCCTGTAATTATCCTAGACTTTACCACCATTCGAAATTTTTCTGAAAAAAATATCTTTACACAATCATCTGTAGTAAATGCGATCACCGTGTTTGTAGACCGATTTAAGTGTAGTTATATCGCCTATATTTTTTGGTTTATTTGAAATTAGAAATTCAACCATTTCATTAGATAAAACGTTTGGCCAGACAGCAATATATTTTAATGTAAGTAATGTAACTTGTTTAATTAAAACATCTACTACATATTTTTTTAATTTTCATTTAGATTTCTATATCATCAGTTTTACAGAAAAAATCAGTATTCAAAAAATAATACAAAAAATAAGTATTGAGTTAAGCAGATATAAGGTTTTACAGCCGATTGTAAGCTTGTACGTAATTAAAATTGCACATATGAAACCCAACTTCTTGTCATAGAAAACTTGTTGTCATAGAAAAAAGTGTAGTTAGATTTTTGCGGGGCCCCTTATAGGTCGGGGGCCCCGGGCGCGCGCCCGCTGCGCCCACCCTTAAATCCGCCCCTGCCTATTGGGAGAGGTAAGTTCAATGGGAAAATTGCATCGGAAATTTCCTATTGAATCCTATTGAAGGTTTATTTTCCTATATAAATCTCTTGAATCCTATTCAGTTGTCTTATAGAGATACGCTAAATCCTATTCTATTTCCCAATAGGATTTAATACTATTCAATAGGAATATTGTGGTCTGAGAATTTCCTATTGAATATCAAAGAATCCTATTGAGGTTTATTTAAAAATAAAATAATTTCTAAGTCGCATTTCCCTATTGACATCTATTCATCTCCCATTGGATGTTGGAGTAGTGATTCCTATTGAATAATTGTAAATCCTATTGAGGATCATTATAAAATAAAAATAATTTCTAAGTAATATTTCCCTATTGACAACTATTCATCTACTATTGGATATTGGTGAAACCAAACCTATTGAATAATGGAGAATCCCATTGCGAAATTTAGAAATAAAGATAAATTTTCTATGTCGCATTATCCTTTTGAATGACTTGGTTTCCTATTTAGATCTCTACTTTCATTTCCTATAAAAACTCTTCATTTGCTATAGAATCGCTAACTTCCTTTTAGAATCATATATAATAATCCTTTATTGGCATAAATTTAAATAAACGACTGTTCGTACCTTAATGTGACATCCAAAAGAATATTTTAGAATCATAATCCTATTCAGTTGTGTCAATAGGAAAGCTTTAAATCCTATAGGTTAACAATCATCATTTTATTTCCTATTCAGATTTGTGTAATCCTATTAGGCATTTTCCGGTTGCCAGAAATTTCTTAACTTTTCCTATTCAAATATGATGTTTCTTATTCAAATTCTGAAAAAGCCTTAAAAGCCTTAAACAGGAATGTTTAAGCAGGGATTCAAAAAAATATTTTATATCTTTAAAAAGTATTTAATAAATAAGTATTTTGTATCTTGTATTTCAGATACTATTTCCAAAAGTATCTTGTATCTGTTATTTCATCTTGTAATATATATTAGATTATAGAAATAACAGATACAAGATACTTTTGGAAATAGTATCTGAAATACAAGATACAAAATACTTATTTATTAAATACTTTTTAAAGATATAAAATATTTTTTTGAATCCCTGCTTAAACATTCCTATTGGAAAAAGTTAAATCCTATAGGCTTTTTCAGAATTTGAATAAGAAACATCATATTTGAATAGGAAAAGTTAAGAAATTTCTGGCAACCGGAAAATGCCTAATAGGATTACACAAATCTGAATAGGAAATAAAATGATGATTGTTAACCTATAGGATTTAAAGCTTTCCTATTGAGACAACTGAATAGGATTATGATTCTAAAATATTCATTTGGATGTCACATTAAGGTAAGAACAGTCGTTTATTTAAATTTATGCCAATAAAGGATTATTATATATGATAATGAATAACAGATACAAGATTACTTAAAAGTAATCAAGTATAAAAAAAAAGTAATATTTCATACATTACTTAAAAGTATCTTGCATCTTGTAGTCAGATACTTTTTTTGAGGTATTTTGTACATCTCTGCCCTTATTTTGAAAGGAGTAATTCGTTCAGTGCCAAACTGTCTACCCGCCACTGTATGTTTTAAGTTAGTTCAATTTGTACCACGAAGGCGCCATTAGTTACGGACCTGTCTCTCCCACTGATCCCTATTTCATATCTACCGGGATGAATTAACTCTGTTGAATTATTATATTTTTGAAATTCAATTGCTAACTTCACATGAGTCGTTAAAAACAGAGATTCAAACTAAAGTTTGAGGTTATTTGGATTATATGAGAGTACTTTGGATTATAAGAGAAAATGAACAATTCTGAAATAAATTCAATAAAGGACATGTCAGCAAAGTTAGATAAGTTAATAAACTGGTTAGATTATGAGATTGCCCACTTTGATGAAAAGAAAACTGATAAAAGTGCTTGCAAAAGAATCGAACAAAATGTCTTATCTGTCTATGAAACCTTAAAAGATGATATGGAACATACTCTTGAAGAACAATTGAAATCCTATGAAGAATCTCAAAAAACTTTAGAAGATGCTGAAACTTTATTCAATGACATAAATAATATGTTGCTTGAATATAATTTAGGTATTATAAAAGTTGGTAACACGGAAGTTGAAGAAGTACAAGAAGAAAATGACTCAACGGACCACATAGAAATCTGTGAAACACCTGAAAAAAGTAGTTTAATAAAAGATTACACTCCAAAACCCCGAGATTCTATGATTATACTAACAAATAACATTAACAAACTTTTGTCACTGAAAATAAACGATGATGATTCACCGATATAAAAAATGTTTCATTATTTCTAGAATACCATTATTTATACCAAAAAATGAGATTTAATACTTATTTATGCTACAATAAAATGTTGAATAAAAGTTCTATGAGAACAATTTATTTTTTGAGATGAGATGAGATTTCAAAGTTTTGTAAATTAAATATTCAATCCTTTTATCTAATAAATACATTTATTTTTCATACAGAGCAACTGTTTATATTATTTTACTTTCCTAGGACCACCCATTTCGTCTAATTCTTGTTTTAATGTTAATAATTCCTTATCGGGAACATATCGCACTTCATCATGATACTCTTCATGATTTACAACATTTACAGTAACACCTGCTGGAGTTGACGCCTCAATAGCCCTCAACAATATTGGTAACTAGAAATCAATATAATTATTCTGAATTAAAATATTCACTAGTTTTTGTAAAAATTTTCACCACTAGTTTTTGTAAAAATATAGAATTGTCATATAAGTTATATAGTAAAGTGTGTAGATTACACACTTTACACGACTTGAGTTTCGACTGCCAAACAACAACAGTCAAATTTAAAGTCAAACAGTCAAAGAATATCGATATGATTGAATTTATACCAAGAGTTTTGGTAGGTAGGGGAGGTGTCTGTCTTTAGTTGAGAACTTATCTGGAGATGATTGAGTTAGAATACGGAGTTAAGACAAAATTAGGTCAGTTTGCTCGTTAAGGTGATTAACTGATGGTTTACAGCCTTGTTGAACATTTCTACTCCAGGAGATTAAGCTTCGCCGCAGACAAAAAAAAAACAAGAAGTTAAACACTATCATGTCAATTGCAACAGGGAATGGTTTACGGACCCCAAAATTTAATAAATAATTAAATCACAATGACACAAATATACATGAAAAAGCCAACTTCAGAGATAAAACTTTCGAATTCCGAAAAAAAATATAGCAAACGGAAACAAAATCTAGAAGTAAAATTTAAGCCCTCTTTAAAACTATCTCACATAGTAGTATTATTTAAAGCTAAAGACAAAATCGACCCCCTTAAAAAATCCGACATATATGAGATTCAATTATCGGAATGCAATACCTTGTACATAGGTCAGACAGGACAAATTATTTCAACTCTAGTTTTTCAGAAACAAGATAATTTTCTAACCATTATCTACTCCAAGGTGCTTACCACCTATAATAAATAGATCAGAAGGACAAAAAGAAAAAACTTTAGGGCCTTCAATAAAAATAGCAAAATAAAAAAACATAGAATCCACCGGTGGCAGCTAGATTACACAAAGCACTAGCGAAGGATAGAGTGGAAATGACAGCCACTCTTAAGAGACAGGATGGGAGCTACATGAAAGACAAAGAGCAGAGAGCTCTCTTCCTACTGGAAACCCATTTTCTGGGTCTGGGTAGAAAATACAAAAGGGAGGGAGAGAATTAATGCCGTATCTTCTAAAAATTTATAGAAGTAGTTTAGCGCTCGGATACATACCAGAGCTCTGGAGAAGGGCTAAGGTGGTATTCATAACGAAGGTGAGGAAGAAACACACCACTCAACTGAAGTCATTTAGACCCATTAGTCTAACATCTTTTATGTTAAAGACAATGAAGAAAGTAGTTGACAACTACCTTAGGACAACTGTGCTGGTAGGTGCACCACTACACAACTGTCAACATGCATACAGAGCAGCGAAATCGACAGGGACTACCCTGTATCAGCTGACAAATAAAATAGAAGCACCACTAGACACAAAAGAAGTAGCGATATGTTTCTTCTTGAATATAGGAAAAGCCTTTGACAACACCTCGCACGAGACTGTCAAAGAGATTCTTGAAAGAAGGAATATCAACAGCATTACCTCATTACTGGATGGGAGAAATGCTGAGAACTAGAGCGGCGGAGGCATACGTGGGAAAAGACATCATCAAGATCTCCACAACTGGAGGGTGCCCACAGGGAGGTGTGTTATCACCACTGATGTGGAGCCTGGTAGTTAATGAATTACTGGCTAGGCTGAACGACTTAGACACCACGCCAATGACATAGTCATCATAGCCACAGGGAAGTTTGAGGGAATGCTCTGTGAAATCATACAGAGAGGCCGCAAAGTAACTAGTAGATTGTGTCAGTGGGACTGAAACTCAGCCCCGAGCAAAACCAAGGTGATACCATTTACTAGAAAAAGAAGGCTCAAGTGCCTACATTTCATACTGTCAGATGGGAGGGCAATAGAATACAAACAGGAGATAAGGTATCTGGGTATAACACTAGATAGCAAACTCCTATGAAATAGACACGCTGAAGAAGCGGTTTCCTACCGCTTCTGATGGTGTGCAGAAATCTGGCAGGAAAAACGTGGGGTTGAGACCACACAATCCTGCAATGGATGTACACCATGATAGTGAGGCCAGCGATCATTATGGGGCAGTTGCGTGGGGAAGTAGAACCAAGCTGATGAAGAAGCTATGAAGAAGCAGCTTGAGAAGGCTTAAAAACTGGCGTGCGTCTGTATAACGTGGGCGATGGGGTCGTGCCCAAGAGCAGCAATGGAGCTGCTGCTGGATCTGACTGCGTTGCACCTGCTCGTGGAGGGGACCGGCAGATCGGCGATTGATAGGTTCAGCAAGGAAGGAATAGCTCTGCCTATTCCTTCCTTGCTGAACCTAACAATCGCCGATCTGCCGGTAAAGTAATCGGGAGCAAAGGCCGGAACAGCCTCGTTGCAAAGATCCTCTGGCTGGATGTACCGAAAGACAAAATGGAACGCAAATACCATTTCGAGAAACTACACAGCAATGTGTAGTAGTAAAGCCGATTGGAGCGACGAATCCTCAGCATATCAGAACAAGGTGCTATCAAGTGGTATACGGATGGTTCGAAGACAAAGGAACGTACCGGAGTGTTTGGACCTCGCACCAAATACTTCGAATCCATGGGAACATTCCCAAGTATCTTCCAAGCAGAGGTACATGCAATCGAAAGATGTGCACAATATAACCTCGACAAGAATAATCGCAAAAAGCGAATTGCTATCCTGTCAGACAGCCAAGCAGCCATCAAGGCCATTAGCTCATACACCATCAGATCCAAACTGGTTTGGGACTGTGTGGGAAAGCTAAACAAGCTTGACAGAGAAAATAAAGTAAAGCTATACTGGGTACAAGGACACACTGGTATAGATGGAAACAAAGAAGCCAATCACATAGCAAACAAGGGATCTAGTAATCCCTTTATAGGTCTGGAACCCTTTTGCGGCATGAGTATGAACACCATACACAAAAGCTTAGATGAAAAAATTAGAAAACAGTGGGTGAAAAACAGGAAAAAACTTCCAGGGCTAAGACAATCCAAAGTAATGCTGGAATCTTTTAACCAGAAAAGGAAAAAAGGTTGCCTGAAACTAAACAGGAACAAGCTTGGAATTCTGACAGGAGACCTCACAGAACACTGCAGACTTAGAAAACACCTCAAGGCCATAGGCCTATAGGAAGATGACAGGTGCAGATTCTGTAGTGCAGCAGAGGAAACGCGGAATGGAAACGCGACTGGGTCTCAGGTAGCAAAGGACAGTGGACAAGAAACCTAATCAACGATGTAAAACGCTGGGCAACGAGGAAACATGGAGAGGCAAATTACTATCTCACCCAAGTACTTAGCGCGCATGGGTGCTTTAAGGATTACCCGCACAGGATAGGAAAAGCTAGCGACAGCCTCTGCGAATATTGTGGGGAAGAAGATGGAGTTGCTCACACCATATTCACCTGTGGCAGAGAGACAACTTATTAAAAGTCGACAAAAGCACGATGGCGGACTACCTGCTAGTTTCTGAAAAACAATGGCACGAGATTAATAACATGATCATAACTATAATGTCCCAAAAAGAAAACGATGAGAAGGAACGGAAAAGAACAGGAAAACATGCTGAAACCCTGAACCCCTGAATCATAGCTAATGGAAGGGGGATGTAATACCAAACAAAGTGTAATACACCACCTCAAAGTTATGCGAAGAGCGATCCCAAGATGTGATGTGTGGGTTTTTCCAGGGATTTTTCGAAAGTGCTTGCTACGACCAATCCTTTCCCCCCCCCTCAAAAAAAAAACGGAGGAAACCCCATACGTCTGCTCAAAGACTGAGAAGCACTGATTCGCAAGAGACAAATGTATCTTGGGGCCCACTGCTTGGACGCAGAGGAATTGCAGTCTTGAATATCACTCAGATCTTGAAATTCCTAAAGGAATCAGGACTAGAGGAGGCGCTCTAAATGGGTAAGTATACCAACAATTAGAGGAAGATGGTGGGGTACAATAGATCTATGAAGGTCACAATACAAGTCACCACCAAAATATACAATCTACATCTACAACCATTGTCTGAAATGTAATTATAAATTCCCAGAAATAAATAATCTAAAAATCTTTCGTAATTGTAACAAAGGTCGGAAGGATGAACATATAAGTCCTCAACTACAGACAGACAGTTCCCTCCATACCAAAACTCTTGGTATAAATTCAATCTCGTCAAATGACCTACAACAGTCAAAACTCGAGTTGTGCAAAGGGAGTAGAATAGTAATACTAACTTGTGAAGTTATATAACATTCCTACAAAATTAGTGGTCAAAACATAATTAATTTTTCAATTCAGAGTAAGTATGGATTACCATGTAGTAATGGTCGCAACCATCCTTTTCAATATACAGTAGCCGCCCAGTTATCCGAAATTCGGATTATCCGAAACGGAGTTAAAAATCGATTTCGCCGTATTATCCGAAATGGATAAAATTCAACTCTCCGCTACATAATCAGAAATTGTATTTCTTATTCTTCTGTGAAACAAAAAAAAAATAGTTTTGTCTTGATCTCCGACTCACACAGTCGGGGATTTTGTCAGTATCAACTTCATTAAATGGTGTTACGTTGCTAGAAAATGAATAATAAAGTGGAGAAGCGTAAACGAAGAGTTTGGACAATTGCGCAGAAACTGGAAGCAATTAAACGTCTCGATAAAGGGGAAAAAGTTGCTTCAGATTATGGCTGCAGCAGAGTGGCGGAAAAGTGATAAAATAGAGCAGTGGAGTAGTTTTTTAACGTCTCCTAATGTTGAAGAAAAAAGCATGAAATCTGGTGAATACAACAAAATTGATGAGGCATTATATCTCTGGCTCACTCAGCAACGTGATAGGGGAACCCCATAGGAACAGGCAATCAGTATTAGTGAAGATCTTTCAGTTTTAGAAGCACAAGACACCTTTACTGCGAGTGATGGCGGGCTGGGAAGATCTGTCCAGAGTAACCCACAGATACTTAGGGTTTAGATTATGAACCAGCAATGTGTCGACCCTCAGCGAGAGTTTCGAATTCGCTAACCTGGAGCACAAGTGGAAACAGCATACTTCCGTTTTCTGCATACGTAGGCGCCATTGGTTGAAGTAGGTTCATTGTTTCAAGGTCGGTAGCTATTGGGCGGTAGCTCTCGGGTTTATCAAGCGGCTTGTGTAAGATTACCAAGACTATCGCTTTGGCTAAGCCGGGTTTAGCCAAAGCGATAGTCTTGGTAATCTTACACAACTTCGATAATTTTTGAAGGCTGCAATATTTCTGAAAAGAGAGCAGCAAGCCAACGCTTTGTGTGTTGGTCCGCAGTGCGTTAGAAATTTGGGATAGATGCCATTATACCCTGCAGCTTTACCATTCCTGGTCATTTAAAACGCAGCGCCTACTTCACCGGTTGAGAAAGCTTCAGAGAAACTGGATTGTGCAGGGCATTGTTGTTTCAAGGCCTTCAACTCTTTTCAACGCGTGTTGAGTGGTGTTTAGCTATCATATCTGCCTTCATGTTGAATTTACCAGTTTTCTTGATGCTAGAATTGCCAAGTTTCTGCAGAAGGCTTCCATGCTTTGCGGCTCCCATTTTTTTAGCCAGGTTTTGTCTAACGATCTTAGAAGGTCATCGGCTATGTCCGGGCTACCACTTCGTTCAAATTCTGCAAGGACTTTCTGCGCTCCACCCTAGTATGTAGTCTTTCCTGTATCCCCTGGGGATGTGCTTTTTTGCTTTTGAGATTACAAGTTTGACAAAGCGGTCGTAATGGATAGCTTTTACTAGGATGAACCTAACACCAGCATCCAGTTCCTTTTTGAATATTTTCAAGGTGGCTTTAGCAAAATTCCAGCGAAGACGTGGGGTAAATTGAATAAATGGGATCTGCATACCAAAATCGATTAGATGGTGTTGACTATGTGGGAAGCCTGCGAGTATGGTTTTAGTTGTGGGGAGTGGATGATTGCTGTGGCTGGAGGATACAAAACATAGATCAGGGTTGTAGTCCTTGTTCCATATCTCCTGAAGTGAAACAATCCCTGTTGCTATGCAACAAAAACTAAATGCAAACTGATCAAGTCAGTCCATTCCACTAGTTTATCTCCATTTTCATGGTTTTCTTGGTACTGACATAATTACAAGATGATACCCACCAGCACATTGGCTTCAAAAACTGAAGCGGCTGCACCTGGTTACAAAAAAATAAGGAACGTGTGACAATTTTAGCTTGTGCAATTATTCAGATAGACTTAAACTTCCCTTAGTGATAATCAGTAAATCTGCGAAACCAAGAGCATTCAAATATGCAGCTACTAATACTGTACCAGTTTATTATAAGAACCAAAAAGTGCATGGATGAATGCTGCTTTATCTAAAGAGTGTTTTTTGAGCAGTTTCTGCCGATAACTAAACATTTTTCAACCCATTTGCTGTGAATTACTTTTTTGGACTGATGTGATTGTGTAATAATAAAATGTCAAAATAATTGACAAATATTGCCAAATTTTCAAAAACCAAAATCTTTATACGAAACAAAATGTTTTATTTTTGTTAATTTGAATGGACAAACCTTGCAAAATTCCTTTGTTTTGTGTCAAAATTGGACGAAAACGTCAAAATAATTTACAAAAATTGTCAGATTTTCAAAAACCAAAATCTCTATTTGAAGCAAAATTTGTTATTTTTTGTAAGGATGAATTGACAAACCTTGCAAAATTCTTTGTTTTGTGTCAAAATTGGATGAAAACGTCAAAATTGTTTACAAAAATTCACTAATAACCAAAATCTCTACTCGAAGCAAAGACTTTAATATATAGTTTCAACTACAAGAAGAGATTTTTTTCACCTCGAATCCACATTTCAACTTCAAATTCACGTTGAAACAACTCCATGTTGCGACAACTTCATGTTGAAACCAATTCATGTTGCGACAACTTCATGTTGAAACATATTCATGTTGCGACAACTTCGTGTTGAAACCACTTCATGTTGCGACAACTTCGTGTTGAAACCACTTCATGTTGCGACAACTTCATGTTGCAGCTTCGTATTGCGACAATTTCACTTTGAATTTGGCTACTAACTTATAATAATTAAGTGGACCATGGAAAGCACAATCTAATACATCTAGTCCAATTCAGTTAGCATTGTAGAGAATTCATTAAATTAACTACATTTTAATCTAGTAGACTACATAGACAAGACAAGAAAGAGACAAGACTAGATAAAGACAAAAAGGAGACAAAACTAGACAAGACTGGACAAGACTAGACAATATTAGACAAGACTAGACATGACTAGATAAGACTAGACATGACTATACAAGATTAGGCTAGATTAGACAAGACTAGACATAAAATTTTTTTAAAAATAAACATATGGCTATCCCCATAATTAACAATTATTTTTTGGGAATTTTTTAAATATCTTTCTCATCCCGAATCATTCACCCAGGGCAACGCAACCCTCCAATGTGCGTGTATGCATTTATTAATCTCTTTCTTATGTTTAAATAAGCCACAATTTATTCATGAAGTCTGTAGACTGCTATAGCAGTCCATAGCATCTGACCGCCCAATCAATTGGACTACTATAACAGTCCACAGCACTTGGGCGTCAAATCAATTGAACTACTATAGCAGCGAAAGGGTTAAAGAAAACTTCCAAGAAAAGCTTTGTTAGTGCTTGACAATGCACCTTCTCACCCAGACGTGAATGAGTTTATCTGTCACCAAATGTCACTGCAATTCTTCAACCCATAGACCAAGGAGTTTTAGAAAATTTAAAGCGCAATTATCATTGAAGGCATCTGTAAGAAATATTACAGCAAGTAGGGAAGAAATAAAAAAAATGAATTACACAAAGATGTTGATTAAGGAGTGCAGATGCACAGAACCGCGTTATAAGCACTACACTTATTACCACAAATTATTGAACATGACGAGTATGAGAATGAAACATTTGTCGAGAATGAAAATGAAACATCAGACTGTTGAAATTCTCCTTGGTAGTGTAGTTGACAACATACCTGTCTGGCAATGCAGAAGACACAGGTTTGATTCCTGGTTGGGGCGACAGCAACTAGGGTGGTGTTCACTAACTGTCCAGGCTGCTCACCCTAAATGAAGGATTGTAAAATATGTGATACTGGGGTGGCGCACACTAAAAAGCCAAAGTGTAATAGGGGGTTTAGTGAGAGCTTCCCCCAAACTACTTTAGTGAGAATGTTGAAAATTTACATGGACTTATTAGAGAAATTGAAGGGTGAAAATGTAAAATTAGAAGAAGTTTAAAATTGGGTAACTGGTGATGATGAGATGGAAAGAGAATTAACAAATAATGAGTTTATTGGGCAGCCAGCAAGAAAAGATAGAAGAATTTAATGAAGTTTAGAGAAATGGAACACGAGACTTGCAGAATGTCGAAGGTATGAAGGCTGTTGAAAAAAATCACTTGCATATATGGAACAATAGCCCAACTGCCTGCAACTGCAAATGATGTTTTACTAATTAAAAGGTGGACAGATACAGTGGGCAGAAACAAATTACCCTTCGCATTATCCGAACTTCCAATTATATGGACTAGACTGGGTCCACATTATTTGGGAAAACTGGGTGGCTACTGTATTTATTATTAAAAATAAAATTCGTATTCGAAATTTTTACCTGTAAACTGTTAGCATCGGCAATTTGAACAGTTCTTTCGTATATTTTCAATTTGTATTGAGAATTTATTACTTCACTGTTAGTTTTATAAGTTGTTACTTGCATTTCTTGAGCGGGAATTGCCCAACAATCTTCAACATCTATTTCCATATTTTTTGCTAAATTATGAATGAGCCTTTGGTAGCTTTCTAAAATGGCATAATCGTACCCTCTGACTTGTATATTTAAGA
This sequence comes from Phosphuga atrata, assembly GCA_944588485.1. NCBI lineage: Eukaryota > Metazoa > Arthropoda > Insecta > Coleoptera > Silphidae > Phosphuga > Phosphuga atrata. The sequence goes on along the minus strand of OX155894.1, from coordinate 17,812,289 downwards.
CTCCATAAAGGGGCACCTTTGGTTTCAGTGCCTAAAAAATACAAAATTAAGATTTTAAATATGAACGCAACATTTAAAAATTACATCTAAATAATCTGGTTCATAGAAGTTGTTGCTGTAATGCCTACAGATATATCTACATCTTGTTATTAAATTCCTAAGTTTTAATAAATTGTTCATATTTGTTAGATAATTGGAAAATGTTGGTTATGTTTATATTTAAGAACACACGGAACCAGTCTTGCCAACATTAATTCACCTTTCTTTATTAACACCACAACAAACACAATTAAAATTTAAATTTTTAAATATAAAAATGATTATGTAGAAAAGTGAATAAGATTAATAAATCCAATATTATTTATAGAATAAATCTTATTACATTACATCTATTTTTACAATTTTTCTGTTAAATTTATTTAAATTTTCGTTTTCAAACAATAATGTTGATATTACTTAAATATAGATTATTTCGCAAAATTATTAATAATAAGTTAATGATTATTAATAATAAGTTAATGATTATTAATATAAGTTGTAGTAATATTATAATTTTGACTGATAATCTTTATCTACGCGTCCATGAAAAATAAACAATAGATGAATTTTGGAATTGAAAATTTCAGTCAAATCTCCTTTCAAGAATTTGTAGTAGCATCAAAAAAATGGCTGTAATTGCTGAATCCACTTATAAAGAATTGGAAGATCTTTTCGAAAATCTCAAGAAAACCTCCCAGAAACCAGAAGTCCTTAAACACGATGCCGGTGACAAAACGCAACAAAACCTCCTGGAAGAACTATTCGCGAACCTCCACACTCGTCTAGATCAACTAATTTCCAACTTGGGAAAGGAAGACGAAACCTACATTAAGATTCTCTCAATGAAATCGTCATTATCTTATGAAAATGCCAAAATCAAGCTGACAATCGACGACTTTGAAGCTAGCAAAATTAATCTGGAACGAGCTTTAGAAACCATCAAGGACCACACATTACATCCTTTTATCGTTTATCTCTATTTAAGAATCATCAATCACCTTTCATTTACTCTATCCAAGTTAGGAGACTATCCCAAAGCTAGAGAATTGCTTGAGGATGTTACAACTAAAGAACCAATTGTAGATGTTACCATTTATAGGTAAAACCACACAATTTCGCAATAAAATTTTATTAACAATTGTCTTATAGCACTGAAGAATTATTTGCAACTGAAGAAATCAAAAATTTGGATTCTAAAGCTAAATTGCATAGTATCTACATTAACAATTTACAAATGCTAAGTTGGGTTTATAGTAAGATGAATATGGAAAAGGAGTCTGCAATAGTGCAACACCAGATCCTGGAGCTTGAATTGGATTATGATGACTGCGATCCCGTAGATTGGGCAATGCGGTGTACCAAAGTTGCATCTTTATATTTAGTTAAAATGCAATTTGTTCCAGCTAGGTAATATCAACCTCTCTTGCACGGGTTTAAATAGGGGTATGTCGTGATATAGATACTTAGGAAGTCTAGATAGAACCTATGGGAGCCATTAAACGTGCGGCTGAACTATTAACCAGGTTACTATTGGAGTACTAAAAAAACAGAGTGCCAACAATGCCTCTTCAAATACTATCCTTACTATCACAATACAGAAGCTTTAAAAACACAATATTAACAAAGTACGAGGCCTAAATACTTTTCCTTAAGCGCTATAATAAGGGAATCAGACCCTTGTTGTGTAGTTATTATAAGATTAGCTTTTGATTCGACTTTTTAATTCCCTTATTGGTACTGGGGATTACAATAATTTGACTTTTTTGTATATAGATATTATTTATCGGCTGCGGGTTCAGCTTTGGATAGAGTAGAGGCTGCGTTATTAGAACATCCAGATTTAGGAAAGGCTCAGGCTGAGCTAGCAAGGGGTTGGATATACTACGGATTAAGATTGTTCGATTCCAGTAAGTCTCGAGATATTACAAAACTCTGTAATAAGATTTTCGATGAAGCGGTACCTACGAATTTAGAAGGTAATTATTTAACCATACGAGAGATTTAACCTTATATTTTACGAGATAAACCTTAAATCTTACGAGAGATTTACGACTCACATTTCAGCTTCCGAAGAGGTAACAGAAGAACCTAAAGTTGAAAATCAAGAAGAAATACTAGATGAAGGTCTAAAATTCCCAAATTCTGAAGTTAAAGTAGCCAATGTTCCAGCAAAGTTTGTAACGAACATGCCAGAAGCCCACATACTTTTTCAACACACGCAGATGTGGTTGAAAAGAGCAAGAGTCTACTACACCCTTCGAGACTATCCCTTCATTTACGTTAACTGCATTTTAGATCTTAGCGAACTTTACAGATTCCTGGCCTATTATGAACCTGATTTAGATACGCAATACAGCGTTCAAAAGCGAAGAGCTGATGCTCTAGAAACTTTGAGCACCATTCTCAAAGAAGTTCGCCCGCAATGCTATATAGCTGTTAGTGTTGAATTGCTCAGAGAGTTGGCTGAAGTGCAAATAGAATTGATGGGTATTAATTTGAAGAGGATGTATAAGATGCATGGTACAATACGATAATTATTTTTGTATTAAATTCTAATTATATTTAGGTTTTAATGCAGAGGTTGGCGAGAATCAAGATTCAATAAGGCGGCGAATGGAGGGTGTTTATGATATTCAAACAAAGTTAGAGAAGATTGGAAATATGTTTGGACATGGAAACTTGGAGGAACATGATCTCGGTGTTGCAAATGCGGACGGCGCTGATGCGGCGAAAACTGAATGAACAGAATGGAACGAAAAGATCAAGACTGTTATTGTTTTGCATGTTTGAAAGGTGTCAAATTGAATTGTAATTTAATAAACGATTTATTTTCTCATAGGCATGCGCCTGATTTTTATAGTCTCCTTACTCATTTCTATTGTTAGGGACGTCAGGTGTTACCTCTTACCAATATCAGAAGACACTGGTAAGTAAAAAGTACCGCTCTTTATATATCGACAATACACTATTTATTTTAGGTAAAGCTTTGGATGGGATAATTTCAATAATTAGATCTTTGGTATAATCAGAAATGAAGATCAAAATGTTACTATATTTCTAGTAAAAACCTTTATTTACAGCTTCCAAAATGTCTGGACTATTTCTATTACAAACTTGAACCTGTACCTGAACCAACATTTTTGGAAAAACTTGTATTAATGATAATAGAAAACATATTCAAAAAAATATAGCAACATTTGTTTACAGGCTGATTTGATTGGTTATAAAAAGGAAGAAGAAATTGATTCCATAGAGGAACCCTTGCTACTCTGTAACAGCTTTATCCTATTTATATTAACAGTAACCTTAATCATTTACGTGAGTAAAATAAATAAACCAAAAAACTTTTTAAATAAAACTTAGATAATTAGTTTTCGCTATCAAGATTTTATAATTTGTCGATAACGAGGAAGAAGAAACCGCCAAAGATTCCATTCTTGTGCGACGAAGATGATGAGATTGAAGCTGGTTCAGACGTAGATTCTTCAATCCGCTTTGCGAGAAGCTGCGCAAAATGCAACTGTTCAGGGCTCTTTTTAGGTAGAGGAGATAGTAGATAACTTAATAATAATTGAATAAGATTGTTTATAAGATATTTATTGCATTTATTCCATTGGAGTGATGCCTTCGCCGCCACAGTTCAACAAACCAACATTTGCAATAAATTCCTTAAAATAAATAAATAGTTATATCATTAAATTTTGTAACAAGGCACAGCCTTTTGTAACATTTTGATGTTGCAATAAATATTATAACAATAAATACCTTTTCAGTTTTAGTTATACATTTCATATAATGTCTTTTAGTAAAATTATTCATAGTTGCTATATAACAAGGCAATGTCAAATTGTAAGTGATTTCTTTAGGAAATTCATTAACTGCTTGTATTGTTGGTTCATAGGGACAGCAAGTTCCGTTTACTACAATTAACATCAAATTTGTTCCTTTTATATGTTGTGAGATATATGGACTAAAATTTAACAAATCTTGTTGCTTTTTTTCTAATTTAAAAAAAAATGATTTACCAATTACAATCTAATCTGCTTTTCGTTGGAGTTAATCTTGAATAATCCTTCCAAAGAGAATTGTACATTTTCAGTTCAATGTCACAGGGTGTTGGAGTAGTTTTTTGCAGCTGCCTTCGCACATATTCAATAGTTTTGCACTTAATTTTATTGGAACATTTTACATAATTTCCTTTTTTTACGTCCTATAAACGTGTTAAGATATTTAGATTTAACTTACTTACCTATTCTTCTTGAAACAATTTTACCTCGGCAGATGGTCCATAAATTTTTAGATCTTTAGGGTAATAATTTGGATAACAAGTTCCTTGATAATCGAAAACTGTAATTTCTTTATATACACCATCTCTAACTAAATAATCAGTTAATATTGGATCTACGTTAGCCACCGATTTTCCTACATTGTCAATATTGTTATCCAGTATTATGTATCCATCATTATCCAAAACAAAACATCTCCAAGAATCTCCACAACTCAGTTTACAGTGCTTAGTGTTGCACTATATAATAAAAAACAGAGAGAAGAATAGAAAATATTAAATTAATATACATGTTTATATAAAATTTTACTTGTAATGAATCAATGAAGTTGTTAACTTTTTTGTGTAAAATTTGGAAACCTATTGCTGAAACTGGTGCACGTTTTCCATCTTTTCCGTGGAAAACCACATTACTAGCAGTTATTAATGTATTATTTTCATCGTAGGCTAAAATCACAGAAACTTGTGAAAAACGAGCTCGTTAAATTTTCAAATACTCACGAATCTCTAGAGGAACTGAGTAAATGTAAGTATCTGGACGATCATAATTTATTTCAGCTGATCTACGATAGTAATCTTCGTCTGGTGCTTTGTTGTGGGTATTAGCAAAATGTCTAAATCAAAAAATATTTTAATACAATGAACGTAGAAACGTATGAACGTAGTATATTCCATGGCATAGAAATGCAACACCAACAAGGGGTAGGAATTTTTGGACCAAACAATTCTGCCAAATGTTTTAGTAGTCAAAGGTAGTAATTGATTAAAATTTCAAAGAAATTAAACAAAAGATACAAGAATTTTTTATTAGGTTGTTTCAAAAGTTTTGTCCGTTTTAATGTCGTGTTTTTGTAGCTCCATATCTCAATAAATATTTATTCTTCTGTGTCGTGCTATATATTTTATGATGAATTGTGTACCCTATACTTCTTCTTTCGAATAGGCCTACTTTGGAGCACGCTTGTTCAACTGTTGGGCTTTGATCCTTGCCCAGTATTGTCGCATCTTCTGCCGGTTTAACTCCTTTCTCTCTTTTACCCAGGGGCACCTTTCCTTGGGCGGTTTTCCTGAAATCCACGGACTTCCTTCAGGTTGCGTCTCACAGACGGTCTGTTTTGGAGATATGTTATTCCCAGTCCTTTAATATCCTTCTCGCTTTCTGTCAACCAAGTGGTACGAACCTTCTTGTTCTGCCAGAAGGTGAAGGAGGCAATCTTGCAACGTGGCCATAGAAAGCTACCCTTCTTTTCCTTGCACAGTCAGAGAGCATCTCAATATGTTCATACAGCTCAGAGTTATGCCGCCTCGGGAATTCCCCATCTTCCTTTAACGGCCCAGGATTCCTGTGGATTCTCCTCTCCCTGATTTCTAATTTCTCTACCAGACCTCTTCGGTTCAAGCAAAGACACTCCCTGGCATACATGGCTTCTGGTCGTAAGATTTGTACTCTATACATTGATGCTGTTCAAATTGAACCAAAGCGTTACCGAAACAGCCCGAAAAATTAACCAGGCATTTGGCAATGATTGTGTTAATGAACTCACTGTTCGACGCTGGTTTGCGAAATTTCGTTCCGGAGATTTTAGCCTCGAAGCATTTGGAAACACCCTGGTGGAAACTGACCCATCACAAACGGTGCTTGGTCTGGCGGAAGAACTAGGCCTCAGCTCCCATGCGATTTATGATGGTTTAAAATGTATGGGCAAGGTCAAACAGCTCGAAAAGTGGGTGCCCCACGATTTGAACGATTGACGGAAATTATCATGTTTCAAGGTCTGTTCTTCTTTGATTTTGCGCAACCAAAACAATCCTTTTTTGGCTGGGATCGCTACGACAATAGGAGACGTACAGAACAGTGGTTGGACACCGAAGAGTGTCCACCCAGGCACTTCCCAAAGGCGAAAAACCACAAAAAAGTCCATGCGTACTGTATTGTGGTCAGCGGCTGGTGTGATACCTTCAACTTTCTGCAACCGGGCCAAACCATCACAGCAGAATTCTATTGTGAGGAAATCGACGAAATGTACCGAAAATTGCGTTAAAAGCAGCCGGAACTGGTCAGAAGAGTCACCGTCCGAAAATTAAACGAATTGAGCGTCTAATTTCTGCCTCACCCAGACCTTACGCCAACCGACTACCAGCTTTTCTTGCACTTCGATAAATTTCTGAATGGTAAAACCTTCGCCAATCAGGAACTAGTAAAAACGGTCGTCGTCGACTTCATGGAATCCCGAGCACCCAATTTTTATGCCAACGGAAATAATCGGCTTGTGTTACAAAAGTGCACTGATTTAAATTGCGCTGATTTCGATGAAATTGAATTAGTATTCACTGAGATATTACAGTTTAAAGTAAACTCATAAAAACGGACAAAACATCTGAAACAACCTAATATTGATAAAGTGTTGGATCACCCTTATTAGTTTTACACTCCCCCACAATTCGGGGCATGGATTCCACCAGGTTGTCGATTTCTCCCTGAAGTATTGCATCCTAGACAATCTGTTGTTCGTACCGGAGAGATTGTAGTGTCTGTGTAGGCTGGGCTAATTGCTTCAGTCCTCTATCTATCATGTTCGATGGGCGAAAGGTCGGGAGATCTGGGTAGCAACGACAAGATTTTGACTTTAGCCTCTTCTATGCGCCTTGCAATGTGGGGATAGGAATTATCCTGTTGGAAAATCGAGACATCCAGCTTCTGGAGGAATGGAAAGATATGGGGTTTTACCTTTCATCGCCATATCGGTGAGCATTCATATTGCCTAGGATGAATACCAACCAAGGATGAGACCTGCTTCCATAAACAATAGCACCCCATACCATAACCTCTACTACGGGTGCATACGTGTGCAGATCGCACCGGATGGGAAGAAACAATGAGAAAATTCGGACACAGAGAAATAAACGACAACAGACTACACCTCCTATCATTCGCGGCGTCGAACAACTTGACTGTCGTCAACAGCATCTTTGGTCACCGCCTCAAACATCAACTCACGTGGCGAAATCCAGCCGGTAAAGACTCGGCAATGCTAGACTATGTATTGATCAACAACAGATTCCTATCGACACTAAAAGACGTGCGTGCGATACGTTGACCCGACTGTGGATCGAATCATTACCTTGTCCGAGCGAAATTAAAAGTGCGATTACAAAGAGCAAATAAAAGGGCGCCACCACCAATCAGGAGGAACTGTGCCTGTCTATGAAATCCGGAAACCGGCCGAGAATTTAAAATCGCATTATTCTACGAATTCGCAGCACTCAGATAATATCAGGCGATATCGACGTAGAAGATAAGCGGGTCGGGGTCGGTTGTGTTGTGCCCACCCATCCGTCGACGGACATAGCTGTGGATTTCGGACGACTGTCTGGACCTCGTTAATAAGCGGAAACAAATGAAACACGTCGATTTCGACCAATATAGTCGATTGAGCAAAGTACGACAGAAAATGAAATCGGAATGGAAAGCGTGCTGTAATAACGTCGCAGGCGATATGGAAGAAGCAGCGTCGAGGCACGAGTATCGGACGTTGTACCAGACAATCCGGCTAGGTGCCAAAACAACATCAACGAACGACAACATCAAAAAAAATCGGACGGAACCTTCGTGACCTCTCCCCGCGAGCGCCTGCAGCGGTGGAGTGAATTCTTCCATGAACTGTACAACCACGATCCGCCACAAGGGCCAGCGCTAGATTCACCGATTATCGAGCAGCCTACGAATCATTTCCCCGATAGCGAATTGACAATTATCGAGGTGCAGACGGCAATAACATCGCTGAGAAACGTTAAAGCGCCAGGAAAAAATCTACGAACGGCCGAGATGATAAAAGCTGGAGAAGACGTCTGATTGCTTCTAATAACTTCACGTTCTCATAAAGAATACGTGGTCTGTTAGAAAAGTATCCGACCTTATTTTTTTAACCTGATGGATTTGAATCAAGCGCGCTTGCATGAGCCGACCTTGAACCTCCGTGCGCATGCGTGAATTTTTACGCCTGTAGATAGCGTCAGTTGCTGTCGAGCAGTGTTCGAGTGACGTAGTGTGTAGGGCTCTCGTCGGTTTTTCAATGCAAGTAAAATGACGACAAGTGAAATGAGGGATGTCCAACGTCGCCTACGTGATGCTATGCGGCGCAAGCGACTGGAGTTGTGGTCATCAGGAAATTGGCGACTCCATCACGACAATGCTCCAGCACATTCTTCGCACTTGGTTCACATTTTTTTGGCGAAAAACCAGACTCCTCTGGTTCGACAGGCTCCTTACTCTCATGATATGCCCCCCCCTGAGACTTGGCTAATCCCCAAAGTCAACAGGCCATTGAAAGAAACGCGATTTCAGACAAGAACAACGACAGCCGAGCTAAAGTCGATTCCGAAAGAGGCTTTTTCGGAATGCTTCCAGCAATGGCGGCACCGCTGGGAGAAGTGTGTGGAGTCCCAAAGAGAACTAGTTTAAGTTCGCTCCGCGTCAGCTAACGGAAGAAAGAATTCGACGCGGCAAACGAACCTTTATCGTCTTCATCGACTTCAAATCCGCCGTTGATTGCATCGACTGGGCCAGTTTGTGGAGAGCCCTGGATACCGAACACGTGCCGCTGAAAATCATTCAACTTCTTCAGGCATCGTACGACGGTTCAACCAGCATTGTCAACCAGCATCCGAAATGAATTATCCGAGGAGTTTCTGATTCGAACTACTTTTTAATTATGCGGAAAGTATTCGATGAACAACGCCGAGTCCGACAACTTCATAACCGATCTTATGCTCGTCGACGACTGCGCTGACGCGGATGCCGAAGCAACAGACATTTTGAACGACATTTCCCGCATCGACCAGTCATACGGATTAAAGATCAATGCGGATAAAACCAAGGTGCTCAGAACGGACGGATCGGAAGCGAGGGTTTACCTCAATGAAACCCAAATCGAGCAGGTACCACAGTCCAAGTATTTTGGATCGCTTGTGACAGAGAAGGAATTGGCGTCGATGGCCGATGTTCATAGCCGGATGGGTCAAGCAACAACAACATTCGCCTCACTCAAGTGGTGCATACGGAAGCGGTCGAGGTTATTTAGGTCCAGTTTGATCAGTGTCCACGTTTCTGATCCATAAAGAAGAATAGGAAGAAATACGCCTATACCGAATGTTTAATCCTTCCTACTCTTCTTAATGGATCAGAAACGTAGACACTGATCAAACTGGACCTAAACAAGTTGGAGGTCTTCCAAATGCGATGCTTGAGACAAATACTCCGTGTCTTTATGCGCGACCGACTCCGAAACGAGATGATTAGAGAAAGCTGCGACCAAAAGACGCCGATCAAAGAAGAAATACAAAAACGAAGACTTCGTTGGTTTAGCCACGTCTGCCGGATGAATATCACCCGGCTTCCACTCAAACTCCTTTGGCGGGAGCGATCGTCAGACTGGAGAATACAAAGAAACGCTCCAAAGAAGACATGATTGGAACAAGTGGAAGAAGATCTCAAAAACCAAAGACTGGATACACTTCAAGCCAAGGATATCGCAATCGATCGGGAAGAGTGAAAACGTATCGTGAATAGAGCAAGAAATCCTGCGGCACCGACAGCAGCGTATTGGTTGCAAGGGCGACCCCCTCTTCAATCGCCGGCTATGGATTAAATAATAATAAAAATAATAATAACTCCCACTGTGTGGTGCACATGCTGCTCAAAAGAAAACTGTATATGGCGACGTTCTCCACGTCTACGTCTGACCCTCTTGCGACCAGCGCGCATCCCAAGCAGAAACATTCCCAAGCAGAATCGCGATTCGTCACTGAAGATCACTCTATGCAAGTGGTTCCCAAACTATTTTGGTCGTGGAACCCCCCAATATGTTGCCAATGATCGCGGAACCCTAAATATTTTTTAAACCACAACTTCAAAATTTATTATCTGATATTAAATGAGTTTTGATCAATTTGGATATTCATCTGACCAGAATATTGTTAATGAAACTGTTCTAAATTTGGCATCTAATTGTGTATCCGAACTCAATTCAATAAAATTTTCATAATCCATCGAATGAAAACCTTTTGGTTCTTCTTTTATTTTGAATGGATTTTGTAACGAGTAATTATCTTCATTCTCTAGATTTGGAAAGTCTTCTTCTTCTTTAATCCGTAGCGTAGATTGTCGAGGACGTCGTTCTCGTAACCAATAAGCTGCTGTCGGTGCCGCTGGATTTTTCGCTTCATTCACGATTCGCTTCAACACTTTCCGATCAATGGCAATATCCCTGGCCTCATCGAGGTCCAGTCGTCGGTTCTTGAGGTCGTCTTCTACATGTTTTATCCACATCTTCTTCGGCGCTGATCGCTGAATCCTCTACTCCAGCAGCCGTTTCCGCCAGAGTAATTTGCGTGGTAGCCGATTTTCATTAATTCTGCAAATGTGACCGAACCATCGTAGACGGCGTGTTTGTATTTGTTCCACAATCGGTGGTTGCTGTTCGCATCTAGCTCGAATTTCCTCATTCCGCTGGCGATCACGAATTGAAACACCGATAATCTGTCTTAGGCAACGCATTTGGAACACCTCGAGTTTGTTGAGGTCCGATTAAAGTAGTGTCCACGTTTCTGCTCCATACAAAAGAATTAGTAGGATGAGTGTCCGGAATAGACGAATTTTGGTATTAGTGGATATGTTCGTCTTCTTCCATATGCATCATTTGAGCGATGCAAACGCTGCGGATGCCTGATCAATCCGGCTATTTGTCGGCCGTTGCCACTTTTTTTCTCTTGCACCAGTGAGCCCAAGTATTTGATATCTTTCACGTGTTCCATTTGAGTACCATTAAGATGAACATTGGCCAGCGATCCCTTCGTCGTCAAGGACTGTCGTCTTATCCACGTTTATTTTCAGTTCATAAGATTTGGCGATCCGGGAAATGTTATATTATATATAAATATATATATATATATATATATATATATATATATATATATATATATATATATATATATCTGTTATATTATATAATAGCGCTATCATCGACGAACATCAGATCGGGAATGAAGTTGGTGTCATCGCATCGACGCCTCGTCGACCATCGAATGCTTTCCTCATAATGGCGTCTATAACCACGTTGAAAAGAAGTGGGGAAGCGACGTCTCCCTGTCGAACTCCCGTTTGGATCAGAAAACCGATTTGGAAAGTAATCACTGAGTGATTGCTGTAAACTGTACAGATTTGTTTTTATACCATCATGGATTTCCATATCTAAATCCACTTCAGATTCTTTGATAAAATCACTACGCGTTTGGAAACACTCGAAGTTAGTTTGCTCCACAGCTGAAATCCAATATTGTATTTTCCTTGAAAAATCATCCAATTTGTCTTATGTCTGCAATAGGCTGACTTGTTTTCCTTGCAGTGCCAAACATAATTCGTTCAATTTTTCAAATATATCAGCAAGGTACGCAAGTATAGATAGCCTAGACATATTACTGAATCTGTCTGATAATTCAAATTTATGACCAATAAAATACGTCATCTTCCTTCGCAAATCAAATATTCGCACAAGCATTTTATCACGCGATAACCATCTAACTTCCGTATGAAGACCATATTCTATATTGTACGAAGACCGTAGAATTAAACACCCTTCTTATTTTTTAATGAAATAAAATTTGTCGAGCGGAACCCACATTTTTTTTGCGAAACCCCAGGGTTCCCCGGAACCCACTTTGGGAACCACTGGTCAATGTCATTCCACGTCCCAATCCAGTTGTACGGTACACTAAGATACTCCAAACGTTGCTGTCGATAACTAGCCGTCAACGGAAGCACAAGATGTGGTCGATAGGACTGCAAGTCAACAGCTCTAATTCGTCGGTAAACTGTACTATTTGACAGTTCGGCTATTGATCGGCTATTGATCGGCTATTGATCTTGTACTCGAGAATCGGTCTCTTAATGCCATTAATTGGAGATGGCGGTTCTGGACCACATTTGTCTGTCTTGGCCATCCACTTCCTCTTCTACGACGTTCTTGACCTTCTGTAGACCATGCTTGATAAAACCGTACTATAGAGGATTGGTTACAGTTAAGATTTAGAATGAAAAACGAATGTAGGCCTATAATGCGACCTCTATCTAATTCACTAAATTGTCGATAATTTTCACGTTGCCGTACTCTAGGCATAATCGCAACTTCGAAACGCAAAGAAGTTCTCAAAAAGAAAAGAATTGCAACCAAAAACAATTTCGATTGTAACAAGAAGTAAAACGTGAAATTTGTCATGTTCATGATAATTTTGGATGAAATTTTAATCAATGTATTACTTTTGACTAGTAAAACGTTTCTGTCAACTTTGGTCCAAAAATTCCTACTCCTTCTTACTGTTGCATTTTTTATGCCAGAGAGTATATTTCTATTGGTACTTACTTTTTGTTTTCTTCGAGTTTGACAAGATTTTTCCAGCGAGTTAGACCAGCATGTGTTGCCATGAAAGTTAAAACAACTGCATCTTGTAGTACAGATCTTAGAAATCATATTATAGTATTAATAGAAAAAATCATTAGGCTAATAGAGACATTAGTAGATAGGCTCTAAGAGTTCTAGCGCAAAATCCCATAAGGATTTACATAGGGGTCTGAATTCACATTTCTTGTCACATCCGGTCGCGTGTCTGGTTCTAGCGCATGCGCAAACCGCCAATACATGTTTATTAGCTGATTATACCTGATAACTACCTGTTTAAACCTGTTTATTAGCTGATTAAACCTGTTTATTACCTGTTTATTAGCTGATTACTACCTGTCATAGAAAATACTGCATGAACAGTTATTGGCGGTTTGCGCATGCGCCAGAACCAGACACGTGAAAGGAAGAAATGTGAATTCAGACCCCTATGTAAATCCTTATGGGATTTTGCGCTAGAACTCTTATAGCCTATCTACTGACATTTACCCTTGTTTAATTTCAGTTTCTTCAGTGTCAAACCATTCAGTCAACTTCACGTCTTTAAGTAAAGCCTCAATTAAGTCGGTGTCACCTAAAAGAACAGAAATGTTCTTAAAAACACTTTCCTCATAATCTTTTCTTATTTCTTACAATTTGGAGGAGGTTTTTTGCGTTCCAAAAAGTACAAAAGTTCTTGTTCTGGACTTTTATGTGCCCTGTGAGTCTTACAAGTGTACATCCATTTTGGATGAACTTTCCAATTTTTATTATTTTTCAATTTCTTGCTAATATTTTTGACTGGAATACCTTCAGATTTTGGATATCTAATTACCAACACACCATATCTGTCCGGTAAAGCAATTACCAAACTAAATGGACCTATTTTTGTATAAAAATAATGTCTTGTACTTAAAATAACACGTTTCTATAAGAGACAAATATTAAGTTATATACACTTTTACACCAACGATTTTTGAATGAGCTTTACCATGTCATCAATAGGTGTCCTAACTTTGAGCTCTCTATGGCCCTTGTGTTGTAAAACAATATTTTCTCTTAACTGAAAGACATTCAATTTAATAAACTAACGAAAGGAAAGTTGAAAGTATAAGAAATTACCTCAATTATGTCTTTATCAAATTTTCTGGGTTCAATAGTTTCATCTGATATTTCTACCTCAGTAAAGTCTACTCTGTTAAAAGTTGGCTTTAAAATTCTATCTTTGAACTAAAATACTTAGATTCTTAGCGTTTAAAATAATATAAATAAGTCCAAATACCTCGCGTCTATGATCTGGATGGTGCAATACGTATCCATTATTGGTAATGATGAATGCATAACCATTTACCCCAATCTAAAAAATGTATGTTAATATTGTTATTTCAGACAGAATATGAGAAAGTACCCTATGGGGTTCAGTGAGTTGCTTGATGTAATCTAATGGCACGTCAACACCAGCTACTCCCAAGAGCTTGGTCTTGTTTAAACGCAAATCATAAACAGGTAAGGATACCGAGGTGAGGTATTTGTATTCTCTCACTTCTAAATATTTCTCAAAGGGCTATAAAGAAAATAAAACAAAATTTAATATATATGGAATAAATGGTGATATTAAAGTGTAAATTGTGTGGCTCACGTGACTTGTTTCCAGTGTAAAGTGTTTTTGCTTGGGTTCGAATACACTGCCCGACTTCTTCAACCTTTCTTTTTCGTACTTGATTAGTGTATCTCTTTGTCTATTACCTTCGCTTTTCTTCCACAGCCAATTCGACAACCTACGATCCGACAAATGAACGTACAGTGCGGTCCAAGCTGGTTCGGCCTCCACCTCAGGACTCAAATTTATCGGACGCGACATCACTTCCAAATACTTTAGAACCTTCTCCCGAACTTCTTCGGTAACTGTTACATTCACATAATATCCTATAACCAGAAAAAAAAATTAGGCATGTAAATGTATAAAAATGAAAAAATACCCATGTTAGCACACGCAATCCATTTCATTCTTTGAGCATCGTTTTCTTCCGTTCCTAGCAGGTAAGTAAAAACTCTTATAGGCCTGTAATGTTTTTCTGAAGGAATATGGTTGTAAATTTTAAAAAGCACGTCCTTATATTCGTAATCTAAGCCTTCGGTGATTAACATAATAGCTTGATTACAAACCATGGCTCCTCTACGAGCTTCTCTGTATTTCCAAAGGATCGCGAAAGCTTTTTCTAAACCCAAAGAAATATCTCCGTAAAATTCGTCTTGAATATATTCCAATTGTTCTCTCAACAATCTCAGATTTTCTTCATTTGCCTGAAGAACAAAAATGAAGTTTGCGATATCTGGATAAACTGATTTTAAGTATTACTTGAACTAAAGTATCCTTAAAGCAATCGACTAAAGATTCTGTAGTATTGGTGAAAGTGTAAATATTCACATAATCGTTATCAGTTAGAGTATCCAAAATTGAATTTACGATTTGTTTGGCAATTTTTCTTCGGGTTCCATTCATCGATCCTGATCTATCTACTAAAATTACTATGTCTTTCGCTGAAGAGATGCTTTCGATATACCACGATCTTATGCGGAAATCAAACGATTGGTCGTATTCCTCTTCAGACCATTTCATAGCTATAAAAAAGTAAGTAAAAAAATGCATCCAAGCTTTTAAAAAATGTTGATATGTTTTCTTTTTAATTCATGCTTAATGCACGTCTATTAGTGCGGGTCCCAAGCCCGGATAAAGCAGGAGGGTTGAGCGGGGTGCTAACTACCCAAATCTTAGATTCCCTTAAAATGATTGTCTTCCAGACGTTTATGGTTGCTGCAGCCCTTTGGTGATTACACCCCCTTATTAACTAGAAACTAAACTGCATGCACCTGGGTTTCGCGCTTCAACTCGTGTCTTTTCGCTTCCAATACTCACAACATACTGCCGGAAATATATAAATTCGCGGCGTAGTTAATAAAATCACGAGATTTCGGCCCAGGTCGATACACCTTTCCCCTTCTTTTAATTGAAGCCGAAATCGATTTAAATTTCGAATAAAAATATAGATTTATTAAAATTGGCGCGAACATCCCGCCGCTCCTGAAGTAACCCACTTCAACTCAAAACTGAACAATAATAGGCCAGGATGGGCCAAAATCAAATCCATAAAAGAGGTAAAATAAACAAACTTCTACTAATAAAATAAATGAAAATGAAGTCAACTTCATTTATGTCAACTTCAGATATGTACAACTAACAAAATAAAACAGCGAACTCCCCAACCACAATCTATTGAGACGGAAGGGGACACAACTTCGCCACTGGCCGTTTATACAACCCCCCGGTGGTGCGGACCGAAGCTACACGTACAATACCATCCTGTTCCGGGAACACGTCAACGACTCTTCCTAATGGTCATTGAAGAGGAGGTAGCGGGCCGTGATTAACCAGGACCAGCATCCCAACGTTTAAATTTGGCGTATCCTGGACCCATTTCGCCCTAACCTGGAGCTCATGAAGATACTCTTGCGTCCATTTTTTCCTAAAGGACTAAACAATTTGGCCGAGGAGCTGATACCGCGATAATCGCAAAGCCGTCAACGCGAATACATCCGAAGCGGAAAGCGCCTTTAAAGCTGTCAAGGTGAGGAAATGTGCGGGAGTCAATTCGCTCAACGGACAAAGAGGACGAGAATTCAACAATACCTCTATTTGGACCAGGCAAGTATTCATCTCTTCGTATGTCAACAACTTATCGTCTATCACGCGGAACAAATGAGACGACGCTCTTGATGTTGGACTCCCACAGTCCACCAAATTGCGGAGCCCCGGGAGGGATGAAATGCCAGTTAATTTTGAATTCCTCTAATCCCCTCGAAAGAGCATTGTGAAAATTCGAAAACTCATGAAAAGCCGTCAATTCTTCCAAATCCCGTTTGGAACCCACGAAATTAGTTCCGCAATCGGAATAAATGTCCGTACAGGCTCCTCGTCTCGACAGAAACCGCTTATACGCGGCCAGGAATGCCTCCGTGGACAATGCGGAAACCAACTCCAAATGCACCGCCTTGGTGGCCAGACAAATAAATAAGCAAAGGTAGGCCTTCTGGACGATTGGATGCCTACAGCGGCCCAAACTTATCTTCCAGGGACCCGCAAAATCCACGCCCGTACGCAAAAATGCTTTCGCCTTCGTTATGCGGCACGACGGTAAATCCCCCAAATTGGGGCCCGCGTGCAAATACTGTCTCGGGGCAAAATGATGGGGTGGGCGTGATCAAAATCTAATTTTGCCGCTCCTAAGCGGCCTCCTACTCGAATCAGTCCGTTGTCCAGGAAGGGACATAAATTTCTAAGACGAGCGGAACACATGTTGCCGCTTTCCAGGGCGTGCAAATCCTCTCGAAAAGATTAAACTTGTACGAGACGACATAGGTGAACCTTGCCCGTGGCTGAAGACGTTTTATAAATCTCAAAACATATCCCATACTGCGTCGCAGTCTCGAAAAGAAGGAAAAATGACTTATAAATTCTTCAAATAAATTGGACATTGCGGTGCGGAGGGTCAGGCAACCAATGGATAATAAAAACCTTCTCTTCGGGAGGATTTGACAGGTCGACGTCAGCGCCGAGATCGGTCCAGTATCGGGGTTCGGCGGTATAGAGCCATTTCGGGCCAGTCCACCATAATCTATGACCGCCTAATTCCGCGGGAGTTACACCCCGTGACCCGCAATCCGCCGGATTTTCCTGACCGTATACATGAGCCTACTGTGACACCTCAACCAATGACTGAATGATGAATTTTAGCCACCCTGTTCGCCACGAAGGTGGTCCACCTCGTCGGGGATGACCTCAGCCAACATAAAACAATGGTCGAGTCGGTGAACGCACGTAATTTTTGAAACAAGTTCCGCGTGATAAAATTCTCCATAACCCCGTTCAACAATTTAGACAGCAAGAGCGCTGCAAAGTTTCAGGCGTGGTATTGACAGAACCTTTGTGGGAGCCACCTTGCACTTCCCACAAACCAGAAAATCCTCAGGGGTGTCGCCGCCGGAACCAACCGGAAGATATACGACGGCCCCATATCCCATTTCAGATGCGTCCAAAAAACCCAAGAGAACGAGACTACCCTGTGGGGACGCCCCAACAAACCGAGGAACCGACACCGACGACAATTCGGCACATTATTCCATTTCTCCAGTACAATCATGGAAGGACATTCGTCCCATCGCACTCCTTCTATCCATAATTGTTGGATTAAAATATTTAAAAAACAGCGTGACCGGGGACAAAAACCCGAGTGGATCAAATATTCAGGCGACCGTGGAAAAGATGTCCCGCTTGGTTCCGCAACGCCCCTCGGCCGGGATTTTAAACTCAAAGGTGTCAGCTTGTGGATTCCACAATACAATTCGGGTTATCTTCAAACGCCTTCTTCTCCAACAGTGCGTCGCCTACGACCAATTGTTGTTGTACGGCGGACGAACTGGTCGCCCACTTACATTCAAAACTCAAAACCCCCGCCCATCAAGAACTGTTTACATTGTAAATGTAAACAGTTCTTGATAAACTCAAATTTTACAAATTTGAATCGCTTCATTTTCTGAAGGCACCGACGTTACAAAATCGTCGACGTACATATCCCGCCGTAAATAGCTCGCTGACTGATGATATTTATCCTCGTTGTCATCCAGCAACTGACGGACGGTGCGAAGGGCTAAAAAGGGGGACGAACTGACGCCGAATACAACACAATTCAATTGGCCGATCGGCCAAATTCTTTAGCGGTAACGAAAACGGAAAGCACGAGTTTGGAACGGGTTTTGTGATTAGAGAAGATTTGGATCAGAGTATACTGAACCTCAGAACAACAAATGAAAGAATATACTACATCAGACTTAGAGGACAATGGTACAACACCTCGATCACTTCAGCACCAACCGAAGAAAAAGATGAAGATACCAAGGATGCTTTCTACGATACCCTGCCCAAAGATGCAATGCCCAAACAAGGCAAAGAGCCCAACCTAAGTCCAACAATAGGAAAACGCAGCCTCCATAATGTCTCCAATGATAATGGCCAAAGACTTATAGAAACAGCCGCAGCTAATAATATGCTGATAAAACCATGTTTACACACAAGACATTCATAAACAGACCTGGGTCTCGAATGATCACATTACCCGAAACAACATCGACCATATCATTATAGATGCGGATCACTCGAGCAACAATTTGGATGTGAGAAGCCTTAGAGGAATAGATGAAAAGCCATGGGATGTAACTGCAGAAATTATAACAAAGACTGCCGAAAATGTTTTTGGAAAAAGTAAAAGAAAGAGGGCAAAAACATGGTTCGACGAAGAATGCCAAAAACAGCTAGGAAAAAGACAAACAGTAAGGAAGAGAACGTTACAACTACAAACAAACGAAAGTAGAGAGAAATATGCAAACTGTCGGAAAGAAACAAGAAAACTAATAAGAGCGAAGAAAAAAGATATGCACGACAGAAGTATGACACAATGGAAAGAGACCCTCCCAAACCGGGCTCTAGAGAGTTCTACAGAGCAATTTCTTTGGAGAAGAGAGGATTTAAGCCCAGATCCATACCAATACTCAAAAACAATCAAGGCCACATGATACTCAATGACGAAGAACAAATTGAAAAGTGGAAAGGATATTTTAAAGAACTTTTAAAAGTAAAACAGGAAGAATTACAGTGGATCTGCAAGTCAAGGTACCCTCTTTCGAGGAAACCCAAAAGGCATTAAATAAACTTAGGAACTGCAAGGCACCTGGCTCTAACGAGATACCGGTAGAATTTCTAAAATATGGGGGAGAGGCACTACATCGCCAAATTCACCGACTAATAACTCTTATGGGGAAAATAAAAAATACCACTAAGATGGAAAGAAAGCATCATAGTGCAAATCCACAAAAAAGCGGACAAATCAAAATGCTCCAACTGCAGAGGAATCTCGCTGATAAACACCGCATATAAAGTTCTATCAAACATCCTACAATGTAGACTAACCCCATATGCAGAGAGCCTCCTTGGAGAATACCAAGCCGGATTTAGGAAAAACAGGTTAACAATATATTGTCTATAGATAGATAGAGTCTATAGACCAACTCTTTACACTGAGGCAGTTCCTAGCAAAAGGATGGGAGTATAATAGAACGGTAGATAACCTCTTCATAGATTTCCGGCAGGCATACGATAGCATAGAGAGAAGTCAGGTCTGGAATGCGATGGCAGAATTCTCAATACCAAAAAAGCTCATTCCAGTTTGTATGGAGGGTGGAGTATCTAAAGTACGAGTAAATAACAGTCTA
Organism: Phosphuga atrata; assembly: GCA_944588485.1. NCBI lineage: Eukaryota > Metazoa > Arthropoda > Insecta > Coleoptera > Silphidae > Phosphuga > Phosphuga atrata. Next base: position 17,792,210 of record OX155894.1, on the reverse strand, counting down.
TCTAGTAGTTTAGAAATACACGGTGGGCTTAAACAAGGCAACGCCCTGTCACCGTTGCTTTTCAACCTCGTCTTAGAGAAAGCCATGAGATCAGCTGAAATAAAAACTTAATTGCTAACAACTAAATGCCACAACGGCCACGGATGAGGATATCGATACAATGTATCCATTGATTGAGGTACAATAGCACAAATTCCTCTGAAAGACATCCTAGTGGTAATGGGAGATTTCAACGCCAAAATTGGTAACACATTAACCGATCTATGATCTACTACACTAATAGATCTGTGATCTACTACACACCGTCTTCACTATAACTCTACACAGCAAAGAAACCACTCCAGAAGGAGAAGAACTGGTCAAAACAGGAAAGCTAAACTTAGTAGATCTAGCTGGAAGTGAGAATATTTCTCGATCAGGTGCTATTGATAAACGAGCTAGAGAAGCTGGAAACATAAATCAATCTCTACTAACTCTAGGTAGAGTTATTAAAGGCCTAGTAGAAAAAACGATCACATACCTTACAGAGAATCGAAATTAACCAGAATCCTACAAGATAGTTTAGGTGGTAAGACCAAGACTACAATAATAGCAACGGTTTCTCCAGCTTCTAGTAACGTGGATGAGACCTTAAGCACTTTAGACTAGAGACTTTAGACTTCAGAGCTAGAAACATAACCAATAGACCCGAGATAAATCAAAGAATGTCGAAAACGGCTTTGATTCAAAAGTATTTAGAGGAAATCGATCGGTTGAAGAAAGATCTTCACGCCACGAGAAACTCTAAAGGTGTTTATTTAAACGCGGAAAATTATAATGCGTTAATCGAAGAATCTGAAAGGGCCAAAGAAGATTTGGTAAGGGCTATGGAGGATTGCTCAAGTTTCGAAGGGAGAGTTGAAGAATTGGAGCGCATCAAGTGCGAGCTGGAAAAAGTTTATTGCGTGGCGCAAAAGGATTTGATCGAAGCTAACGAAAACTTGGAGACATTGCGGAAAAGTTTGAAACGGTTCAAAAAGGAGCAGAGGGATTGTAGAGATTTGGTGGAGAAATTCGATGAGGTGCAAGATGTTTTGTTTGAGCAACGCAGAGCTTTGGGAGAAGGGCTGCAAGATGTCGTTGGAGAAAATGAGCGTCTTAAGGTTAAGGTTGAGGATTTGTATGGGGTTATTGGAAGGAACGATGTTGATTGTAAGGGGTTTAATAACTTTTCCAAAGAAAAAATTGGCGATTTTTCGGTTAATTTTTCAAAAATTTCTGAATTTATTCTCGAAAATTCTAAAGATTTAAAAGTTGCGCTTTTGGATTGCTCTGTTAAATCTAAAGAATCTCTTGTTGAGCTAAAAGATCGCACTGTTAATTTCGAAATGTTGTTCGGAGAAACCGTAAGAAAATTACAAAAATAAATTAAGGGTTACCATAAAGAAGATTTTGATTTCTTGGTTGGAGAACTTAAGATTTCGGAAGATGTTGCCGAGAAAATTTTGAAAGTTTTTAGCAGAAAGAAAGCGGATTTGGAGGAAAAGTTGGAACATTTCCGGAAAATATTACATGCGCAAAAAATTGCGAATGAAAAGTTTTATAGTGAATTTGTAAGGGATCAGGAGGGTTTTTTTGGTGAAGTTTGTAGAGATTTTGAGGAAGTTCTGTTGAAACAAATCAAATTTGGGGAATATTTCGCGGAGAATCTGAAAGATTTTGAATCGAAACAGAAACGTCTTATAGATTCCGTCGAGGATTTGGAGAACAGTCAGAAGAATTCGCAAAGGAAAATTACTGGTAGTTATGAGAACATTCGCGCGAAATTCAAAGAATTGATTGACGAAAAATCTAGGCCAAAATTTCGACACGGAGCAAAACGTTCTAGAAAAGCATAAAAATCATTTGGATGATTTCGCCAAGGAGCCTCAGAAATTGTTCGTGGCTCACAAAGTTTTCAAAGATTGGAAATTTGCGAAGAAAATTTGGAAAACATTCAGATTTTCAGGGAAGAGTTTCAAGAAAAACTTCTGTTGTTAAAGATATTTTTTTAAAAGATGTTAAGGATTGTTACAGAGGGGTTAAGGTCGTGTTAGATGGTAGAGATGTTGTGGAATGTTTGAGGGGATTTGAGATTCGTAGGAAGTTTGAAGCAGACTTTGTTTAAAACAGAACAAGATTAAAAGGGAAGTTGAGGTTTTGGTTGGGATACTTGGAGATTTCTTGAGCGGTTTTAGAAATAGGTGTGAGGTGTTAGAAGGGATTGTTCAAAAATCTTTGAGTTTTCAAGGAAGCTTAGAGGAATTTGAGTGCAATGTTAAGGAAAAGTTTGACGAGAACTCTGCGAACCTAGATGGTTTTCGAGATGTTTTGGCAAGGTTTATCGAAGATTTTGAGGTTGTTACACCTTCGGGACAAACTCCATTGGGGAGGAAAGAATTTTCAAAATTCGAAACCCCAAAAAGAGTTCAAAAAACATTTTGAATTTAGACTGTTCAACGGAAGAATTTGTCACCGATGAAGCTACAACGAAGCTGATAGTTGGGGAGAGAAGTGACAATTTTAAAGAAAATAGGTGTGATAATGTTTTAATTGATTGCAATGTGTCGAAATGGCAATTAAAATCGTTTTGATATATTATTGTTGTATTATATTGGAATTGAATATGTCAGTTTAGAATAAATATGTTCCATTAAACATATTTATGAAGTTGCCAAGAGTTTTCCTTGATGGCCAGCGGTTTGACTTGGAGCCGAACTGGAAATGCACTGCAAACGCATCCTGGAGATCTCCGACAGGGAAATCTCCGTCGTTTTGAACCACGGCTCTAAACGCTTCACCTTCGACAGAGTCTTCAGCACGAACTCCAAACAGAAAGACATTTACTCAACGATCAACAACCCGATCATATCAGAGGTCATGCAAGGTTACAACTGCACTGTCTTCGCCTACGGGCAAACTGGCACCGGAAAAACTTACACGATGATCGGAAACCCCACGGAGAACTACTCCCAAGATTCGGATTGTGGGATTATACCGAGAACTTTGGAGCATCTTTTCGAAAATTTGGCCAAGAACTCCAAGTTAGATTTCACCATAAGAATTTCTTATCTCGAGATTTACAACGAGATCTTGATAGATCTGTTGAGTAATGAAGACAAGTGTTTGAAGATCTATGAAGATCAGAGGCACAAAGGTTCAGTCCAAATTCACGGATTAGAAGATATCACGATCTTCGATAAAAGCGAAGTCTACCAAATTCTGCAAACCGGAAACGAGAAGAAAACCACTTCTTCCACTATGATGAATTCTCAATCTTGTAGATCACACACCGTCTTCACTATAACTCTACACAGCAAAGAAACCACTCCAGAAGGAGAAGAACTGGTCAATACAGGAAAACTAAACTTAGTAGATCTAGCTGGAAGTGAGAATATTTCTCGATCAGGTGCTATTGATAAACGAGCTAGAGAGACTGGAAATATAAATCAATCTCTACTAACTCTAGGTAGAGTTATTAAAGGCCTAGTAGAAAAACGCTCACATACCTTACAGAGGATCTAAATTAACCAGAATCCTACAAGATAGTTTAGGTGGTAAGACCAAGACTACAATAATAGCAACGGTTTCTCCAGCTTCTAGTAACGTGGATGAGACCTTAAGCACTTTAGACTACGCCTTCAGAGCTAGAAACATAACCAATAGACCCGAGATAAATCAAAGAATGTCGAAAACGGCTTTGATTCAAAAGTATTTAGAGGAAATCGATCGGTTACAAAGTACAGACTCGGGGTAAGAAATGAAAGGGGAGAACGCCTTTTGCAGTTTTCCATCAATAACAGCTTGGCTATTGAAAGTCACTATGTAATACTGGCAAACACTATGTTTAAACACCACCCACGCCGACTCTCAACATGGATATCCCCAAATGGCTTACATAAGAATCAAATCGATTTTTTACTCATTAGAACTAGATGGAGAACTTCTATTAGAAACGTTAAAGCAAAACCTGGTCCTGACTGTGGATCTGACCATGAATTTCTTCTTGCCAACCTAGCAATTAAACTGCATAGAACAACTAGGCTGACACCCCGCAAAAGAATGATAACACCGAAGATATAAGAATTTCAGGAGCTCCTTAATACCTCTAGGAAACCAAATACATCCGAGAACATAGACCAATCCTGGGAAAATATCAAAACATGGATCGCAGAAGCTGCACTTAAAAGTACTCCAGCATAAGCAAGAATCAGGCGGAAACACTGGATATTAGATGCAACCATCCAACTTATAGACCAGAGGAGAATTTAATTTTTAAAGATGTCAAACGGAAATATAGAACAATAGAACCAGCATATAAAACAACTAAATCATCAAATTAAACGAGCGTGCAGATATGATAAAAATAGCCAGATTAAGGATATATGTGCAGAGGCTGAACACCATGCTAAATACAATGAGTCCTATGAATTATTCGATAAAATCCGATATTTAGCCAGAGAACTCAAACCACGGACACAAATAATAGAGAATGAAAGGGAAGAAATCATAACCGACAAAGATGGGATCGCGGAAGTCTGGAGACAGTACTGCCAGAAACTGTTTTGCGATACCGTGCAAATTCCAAGGTGCAACTGTCTAGAAAAGGAGCCAAACATTCTAAGATCAGAAGTGGTAAAAGCGATTAAAAAACTAAATAACCGGAAAGCTGCTGGTACGGATAATATAACATCAGAAATCATCAAGTCCATGGGGGAAAGGGAGTAGACGTAATACACTCATTATGCAAAGCAGTATGGAACACCGGGAAATGGCCTTCAGAATGGCGCGAGTCAATATTCATCCCACTATTAAAGAAAGGGGATCCTATAGAATGCAACAACTATAGAACAGCATTAATATCACACACCAGTAAAATTATGCTCACCATAATAAACGAGAGACTGAAACCTTCTCTTCGTTCCCAAATATCGGACGAACAGAGTGGATTTGTCCCAGGAAAAGGCACCATCGAACAAATACTGAATATGCACCAGATCATCGAAAAAGCACGCGAATATAACGTTACAATGTTTATGTGCTTTGTCGACTACTCCAAAGCGCTCGACTCCATCAAGTGGGATACCCTCTGGCAGATCTTAGAGGAAATGGGCACACCAAGCCACCTAATACAACTGATACGGAACCTCTATGAATGCAGCACAGCAAGGGTCAGAATAGATCAAACTTACTCAACCAAATTTGACGTTAGAGCAGGGGTTAGACAAGAATGTTTACTGTCACCAATCATATTTAACATATATAGTGAGTATGTCATGCGCAAAGTACTCGATGAATGCTATGGGGGGATTGCAGTGGGAGGAAGGCGCATAAATAATCTGAGATGTACCGATGATACTCTTATATTGGCGGAAGATCAACAGACAAGGCTGGGAAATATAACTAAAGAGTACGGCTTAAAACTAAACATCAGTAAAACCAAAGTCATGATAGTAGAACGGAAATCGAACAACTCTCCGCATATCCGACAGGCAACCGGCTATCTTGGCTCCCTCATCACCAATTCGCTCCGTGCATAACCGCGCTTAGCGCCACCCTTGGCCAAAAAGACAACTTCGTCTCCAATAATAGTGTATAAAAACAACAGGCAATAACAAAAAAATATTATTAGAAAATCGAAAAGAACCGAAAAAGCATATATTTTTCGAACAAAATGATGGAAATGTTTTGTTGAAAATTTTTTTTGGAAATTTTTTTCGTGATTTTTTTTTAGTTACCCAAAGGAAATAGATGTGCTGAAAACGGTTTTCCAGTTTATTTCGCTCTAAAGTTACAAATAAATAAGTTTTATCTATTTTTTTCACTTTACAGCATATCGCATTTCCGACTGATTTCACGCTGTCATAACTTTTGAACGGCTCATCACAGAGACTTCTAGTCCTTACTAATCGATTTAGCTTCCCAAAATTAGTCGCAATACGTATATAATATCACCTAAGAAGCTTCCAGTTAAGAAATACCATCGCCACTGGGAATCTAGACCGCGGAAACGACGAAATGCGAGAAAATCGATTTTGTCAAAATCGTTATTTTTTCAGTTACAGTAAAATTTAAAAACGTTTCTGAAAGCATTTTTGCTGCTGATTATAGATATGCAAATTATATTTCGCTAGCTCCTTCCTTTCACTATCGCCGGCAAGAATTGAAGGAATTTTTAAGAAATTTCGGCGATCGAGCAGAGATTTCGGAAAGTCGTAAATTTCCCTCGGACAATCTTAGTGTATCAATAGGAAAATGACCTTCTGAAAACGTTGACGCAATCCGTTTTTGATTACCTGCAACCGTTTTCGAGACATCTACTTACCAAATCGAGAATCGGGTTTATTTCAGTTTGAAATTTGTCGACGAATTATTGAAGCTTTCTGGACAATTTACACATCGACTTGTTCGTCTTGTCGTCTAGTTTCTATGTGCCGAAAATAATTTCGCTGCTTTTTATCGTTTTCGAGAAAATCGAAAAGAACCGAAAAAGCACATATTTTTCGAACGAAATGATGGAAAAATTTTGTAGAAAAATTTTTAGATTTTTTTTTTCGTGATTTTTTCTTGTTGCTCTAAGGAAATCGAAGTGCTGAAAACGATTTTCAAGTCTATTTCGCTCTGAAGTTACACAAGCAAGATGTAGCCTATATTATGGCATTAAATCCCTTCTCAATTTTAAGTTTATGTAATAACAAAACAATTTTCTATTTAGCAAAATGTCAATATATACAAATAAATGCTAAATAATGACGTAACTGGTCATGAAGTTCTTAAAAGTGTCACCTTTGGCGCTAGTGCTGTTGGGCTCGGAGCGAATACAGGAGGTAGCGAAGCCGAAATAATACGACGGCTAGCAATAGTAAGAACGGCCACAACTAAACTTTCACGCATATGGAAGGGCACGTCAATTAGAAAAGCTACGAAAATCAGGCTGGTCTCTACTTTAATTTTCCCAATTGCATCATACGCGGCTGAAACCTGGTCGATCAGCCAAGTGGACAGAAAGAAAATAGTTGCATTTGAAATGTGGATTTCCGACGAATGCTCCGAATATCATGGACGCAGCACCGCACCAATGTGTCTATCCTAGAAGAACTAAAAATCGAGTACAGAATGTCCAAGAGAATAAACCGGAACAAAGCGCGGTATTTCGGGCACGTATTAATATTTCCAGAAGACCGGATGCATTAGAAAAACTGGTGGTTCAAGGCAAAGTCGGCGGACGAAGGTCACGAGGAAAAACCCGATGGGTAGACGGAATCAGAAGCTTGACTGGACTCTCTCTCTGCACGAGGCCACAGAACTAGCCCAGAACAGAGAGGAGTGGAAAATTGCTTTAAAAATGGTAGAAGCATAGTGCCACCAAACCCTTGTGATGGTCATAAGACCGAGGAGAGAAAGGCCCCAAACTACTATTAGCATACTCAGATGACATCGATATCATTGGAGACTCCATCATAACCGTGAAAGACATTTTCAACAAGATCGAAAAAACAACGGGTGAAGTGGGACTAAAAGTGAATGAAGAGAAAACCAAATATATGTGTATAAACAGAATGGGACGGAGAGATAGAATAGGGCAAAAGGTCACAGTTAACAATTTTAATTTCGAAAGGGTAGAACGTTTCAAATACCTTGGAGCTTTAGTCACTGCTGATAACGTCATCAGTGAGGAAATCAAGGACATAATCCAATCCGCAAACTGCTGCCTATACGCACTATCTTATGAAATAAAAACATGAAAAGAACATAAACAGAACAAAAAACATAACAAGAACATCAAAAATTAAATTTATAAAACCATTATCAGGCCAGTAATAACATATGGATACGAAACGTGGACAATGACCAAAGCAAACGAAGAAAAACTTAGGCGTTCTTAACGAAAAATCCTCAGAAAAATCTTTGGACCCCAGCACAAATCGGTATCGCATTAGAACGAATGCCGAGGTGCGAGAGCTTTACAACGACAGCGGTATTGTCCAAGAGATTAAATCACAACGACTAAGATGGGCAGGTCACGTACACCGGCTTGATGACGAAAGAATTGTAAGATCGGTGAGCGAAGAGGTTCCAACAGGAAAGAGACCACACGGACGTTCTAAAATGAGTTGGGGAGACAACATTAAATCAGATCACCAAAAGAAGAATATTGCTTTTGACCACAGATTGGTGGAAGACCATATTAAGTGGAAAAGGTAATGCAGTCAGCCAAGACCCACCCAGGGTTGTAGAGCTAGAATAAATAATAAATAATATCAGTATGGAAATGTTATGACCTGGATAGATTCTGACGAATCCATCGGGACTTCCAAAGTATTGCCACTTCAACGTTGGGTCTCTTTGAAAATTACACTTAAAAGTCAAATCTAAACCTTCTGAGAATCTTATTCCATTAATAACAGTAGTATCTAGAACATTTAGTATTAAAAATTAAGACAACAAGAGCTGAACAAAATTACTTCTTGCGTGAACTCCTGGAGTAACCCTAATTATACTGTGGTTCAAATTAACGTCAGCATCAAAATGCGGATTATATACTACATTCATAGACCTATAATAATCTATAGGTCGTTTTAAGAAAGCAATATTTTGACAAGCAGCTCTATTAGAATTTTCGTAAATCTCTTGGCGAGTGCGTCGGTTTAAATTGAAACTGTCATACTCTGAATTGAATGGTTGATCTGCTTGGCGTTCTTTGGTGAAGCAAAGGTTTTTTTGACCTGGAGGAATTGCACATTCCCACATCTTTTCTTTCTGAAATCATTGCAAATTTAGTATAATTTTTGTAAAACTAATGCTACTTTTTTTACTTGGTGGACACAATCGCTTCTGTCTTCGACGTTTTCAGTTGCAGTCAGATTGTTAGCATCATAATAATCGTAACTGGAATGCATGTTTATTGGTTCTTTTCGGTGAAAAGATAGTAATTCAGCATGATTTTTGATGGCCTAAAATAAAAAGTTTTTTTGACTTTGATTTGACTTTGAAAATTTAAAACTTTTACTTTAACAGCCTCGACTTTTTCCCTCATCATTTCTCGTATATTGTTTGCAACGTTTTCTACAATTATGTCCCATTTTTCTTCCACAACGTTCGCACTTTGAAAACTCTAAAATATTAAATAAGCGAACATTAAACTGCGTTTAAAATAATTTAAAAACATATTTAAACTATTTTCTTACTTCTTCGACTTTGTTTTTATGTGTTAACTGTGTGAGAAGTTGTAATTCTCTACTAAATTTGTCAGCCCAATTTCTAACACTAAAAAGGTAAATGTAAATTATCTTGTTTTAGTAGATGTTAGTGCAATAAAAGTGTAAATATTGTTATACTCATTATCTGTTTAGAGTCAGATCGTTATCATTTTTTACCAAAATTTTTAACATACATTTAGTGCATTGTGATTTGAACGAGACTTTTTAAACGAATTGTGTGTAATAATTATCTTATTTCGCGGAAAATAATCATTGTGTACATAATAATATTATATACAAAATTAAACAACCCATTTGATTATCGGTTATGGTTGATAATATTAATGAGAATTGATAATAAAAATAGTTTGAAGAAAATCGATAGATTCGAGACGACTTGGCGCCAAAGACAGCATCCCTGTTGGCGCGACCCAAAAAATATTAAGAAATATCGATAAAATTAATATAACAAGACAAATAGTGATGATACCGGATTCGGAAAATTTTAAAGGAAGGAACTTACGTTACTGTGATTTCATCAACTTCAGCTCTGGTAGTTTCTTGGACTGAAAATTCACACAAAGTTATCAACAATAAAATTTTCAGATTTAACGATTTTATAAACATTTTGAAATTAATAAACTTATGTTTAAAAATCTTATAAAGAAATGAAAACTGGGATGTGGATGGTAAAAAATGCGAAGTTCGAGGAAGAATTGCCAAGCGCAGACTAAATATTTTCTATACAAGATGAAGTTTCAAACTAGACTGTAGTATATGCGCATACTATCCTACGCCCTACTTTTTTATTTGGTGGGATGTATATCAAAAACCGAAGATATGTTACCATTGTGAAAATTGATATTTAGATTCTTCTTTGAAAATAAAGAATAAATGTGTTCTGAAAATCCAGTCAAGGGGGTGTAAAATAAGGTTTATTTTTTTTATGAAGAAACCTGAACCTTAAAAATCGAATATGTTAGGAAAGTAAAAATTGACATTTTTAATCTTTACTATAAAATAAGTTTAGGTGCCAAATTTCTTGATTTTAACGTCAAAAGTTTTCAATACATTGGTATGATTAAAAAAATTAATTTTCTTTTTTTCCTACCTTATAATCGATTTGTAGCCAATACGTCTGTAATAAACATTGCTTATTACGCTGTGTCGGCACAAGCCCGTAGTGCCAAAATATGGAGATCACCAGCAAAATTACAAAATAGGTAAATCATTTTTCATAATTTTCTTTTAATTTAAGCCTTTTATTTAAGTTTCATAGTTATAGCTCAAATCTTCTTCCAAAAAATGGATTGTCGCTCAGTCTGTTCGAAAAAGTCGACAAAAATTTGTCTCATTCTATATAGGGTCTTCCAATAAGAGGTTTCATTTTTAATAGCCTGCCATTTTAACATTTATCATTGCTTAAACTGTAACTATTTGATAGATGACAAGTGAAAATTTAGCCATTAATAAAAATGGAACGATATACGCTTCCACAACGCATTTCTTCTTCGTCTTCTTCTTGTTTCAAATTGGCCTACTTTGGACCACGCTTGTTCAACTGTTGGTCTTTGATCTTTTCCCAGTATTGTCCCATCTTCTGCAGGTGTAACTCCTTTCTCTCTTCTGTCCAGGTAACTTTTTCCTTCGGGGTTTTTCCTAAAATCAGAGTGCGTCTCACAGACTGTCGGTTTTGCAGATCTGTTATTCCCAGTTCTTTAATATCCTTCTCGGTTTCTGACAACCAAGTGGTACGAACCTTCTTGTTTTGCTAGAAAGTGAACAGATGGTTGGTTACTCGGTTTGGAGGCAATCTCGCAACGTAACCATTGAAACCATAGACCTAAGAAAACCTTTCCTTCGGGGTTTTTCCTGAAATCAGGGTGCGTCTGTTTTGGAGATCTGTTATTCCCAGATCATTAATATCCTTCTCGGTTTCTGTCAACCAAGTGGTACGAACATTCTTGTTTTGCCAGAAGGTGAACAGACGGTTGGTTAGTCGGTTTGGAGGCAATCTTGAAACGTGACCATAGAAAGCTACCCTTCTTTTCCTTGCACAGTCAGAGAGCCTCTCAATACCTTCGTCGAGCTCAGAGTTATGTCGCGTTCGGAATTCCCCATTTTCGTTTACCGGGCCTAGAATCTTCCTGAGGTTTCTCCCCTTTCTGGCTTTTTCAATTTCTCTACCAATTTCTGTAGCAGACCTCTTCGGTTCAAGGAAAGACACTCCATGGCATACAGCGCGTCTGGTCGTAAGACTGATGTGTAGTGCTTAAGTTTCAGGTTGAGTGACAGACATTTGTTGTTGTAGGTGTCCTTAGTCAGTGGATAGACTAGTTTTAACTTGTTGATTCTCATGGATAATGATGCTCTTTCTGATAAGTTAGGTTCAATCTATTCGCCGAGATACTTAAATTTCTGAGTCCTCTTGATGTTTCCCTGCCCTAGTAACATCTCTCTGTTGGCTTCTTTGATGTTGGTGAAGAATTCTGTCTTCTCCAGCGACACTTGAGTACCCACTTTGGCAGCCTGTTTTCTGAGGCAATTTACCTGCATTGTTGCCTCTCAAGAGAATCATCAATCAGTGCCATGTCATCTGCAAAGGCCAGGCAATCTACAAGCAGCCCATCGTTCTTAAGTCCCAGGTAGATACCACTCTGAACACCCAAATTGATCAGTTGCGATCAGTTCCTTGATCAGTATCCTTTCTCTCATAACCTTTTAAAGAACACAGTTGAAGAGAAGTGGGAAAAAGTCCATCTCCTTGTCTCACCCCAGTTTATATTTCATTTAGGTCATAGTTTAGTGTCCTCAAGGTCATCAATGGTTTTTCATATGGGAACATGTTATTTTTTTTATCAAGAAATTGTAGCCACTAATCACACGAATCCAGCGATTCATAATATCATGACCTTTGACGTTTCTTTTTGCGTGATACCGACCAAAGGTGACTTAAGTATTATACATTCTTTCTTTAAGTGGCAGTAGTGCACAAAGATGTGTTTTGAATTTGCCGGTATGCTATAACTTACAAATTCAGTGTTATTCTCGTGGGGAACACAACGAGTCGTGTTTCCGCCGCAAAATGGGAGAACCAAAAAAATATAGTCGAGGGGGAGCGGAAAAGTTCCAAGGCAATCAATTTACGGCGGAAACGGATACGGAGTTCGTGAGCACGTCCGCGAAGAAACTAAAGACCGCCGATCATATGGACATCGACGTCGACATAAGCAGCAGCCAGGTCATTTGCCACTTTTTGAAGATTTTCACCTTTCTGAGTGAATATCTGGTATGCAAATCGTGTGGCAACGACGTCAAATTTTCTCGATCCACCGGACCAGGAGTAGCTTTCCACTTGGTCATCACGTGTTCCTGCACATCGAGCCGAGTACCGTCAAGTCCCCACGTGAGCCATTGTTTTGAAATAAATCGACGTCTCTTGTTTGGAATGCGGCTCTTAGGACTCGGACTGATAAGCATGAAAACTTTGTGTGCTATAATGGACATTTCGAACACCTTCAGCCAAACGATGTATGACGCATTTATACGAAACACGCTAGTTGCTTCGAAGGCCGTGTTCGAGTTCACCCAGAAGAAAGCCGTCCAAAAAGAAATAAGCGCTAATACTGCAGCCGGCAATACTCCATCACATTTATCCGTATCAGGGGACGGCTCGTGGAAGAAACGCGGGTTTTCCTCGCTTTTTGGACTCTCAACGTTGATTGGAAAATACACCCGAAAAATCGTAGATGTTGTGGTAAAATCTTCGTTTTGCCAGGCTTACGCGATTTGGAATTCGAAGAAAGGCACCCCGGATTATCTCGTATGGCAGGTGCAACACGAAAATGACTGTACGGCTAACCACACGGACAGCGCGGGAAAAATGGAGGTGGATGCTATCAAGGAGATGTTTGGACGATCCGAGGAAACACTAGGGGTGCGTTACGAGAATTACATCGGCGACGGAGATACAAAAACCTTCAAAGCTATACACGATTTGGAGCCTTACCACGATTTGGAGGTAAAGAAGAAGGAATGTGTAGGGCACGTACAGAAGAGGATGGGCGCTCGACTTCGGAAGGTTAAAAAGGATACAAAGGGACTTGGCGGGAAAGGCACTGGGAAATTGACGGACAAATTTTTTAGTCCGCCATATTTGATCCGCCATTTTTATTTTTCAAAACCGACCTCAAATTCGTGTTCAGCGACCCCAAAAACCCATATATTTAACATTTCACCTTCATTGAATATTTTTAATTTTTGGTCCGCCATATTGGATCCGCCATTTTGAATTTTTCAAATCCGACCACAAATTCGTGTTCAGCGACCAATAAATTACTTTATTCGTGGACAAATTGGTCGAGCTAATCAAATTGTACAAGGAAAACAGTTGTTCAAACGCGTTTTTCTCGAAACAAGATTTTTCGAATCTGCGCGAATTGTAACTTTTAAACCGTTCAACCAATCGACTTCGCGTTTTGACTGCCTAAAAGGAAATTTAATTCTCGGGCATCTATACCTATAATTTTCAACATTTGGATGATTAACGATTTTTCACAGCAGGCCAAAGTGGAAAAATCATGCGACAAAACTGTACCTAATTTCCAAGAGGCCGCCATTTTGTTTCTATAAGTGAAATAAGTGTAAGTTTTTTCATGTTGTTTGGTATAAATGCCTCCTTGGATTGTAAACTTTAAGTATTTTTTGGTTTTATGCTTCTATGTGACGTATTGCAGCTTGAATCCCTCGCGCAGATAGCATTTATTTTAAAAACATTACTTCCCGGAGCCGCCATTGTGGACGCCATTTTGTAATATTATTTGTTGAAAAAATCCCAGTTTGTAGACAAAAGATGAATAAACATTTTGCCAAAACCGCAAATGTCTAATTCATTTCAATATCTCAAAAAAAATTGCTCAAAAAACATCAGGTAGTTTTGACACAATTAAAAAAATACTCCCCCTTAACACTGCCCCTTTCTCGGAATAAATGAAAAATTCGATCGAAACATGGACGGAAAGATGATTTCTGTCAGGATAACGTTGTGCATAAAGTTCCTGCGCTCGCACAGAGTTCCTACCGTTCTCACCATGAATCAGAATCATATCCACTTTCTTTACTTGACTGTGCAATACCATTTCGATACGGTTATTCAAAGTTATTTTCAATGGATACACTTATCGAATCATTTCAAGGTTATGATATCATGGGTCACTGGATTCGCCTGAATAGTGGCTACAATGTCTTGATACAAAAATAACATGTTCCCATTTGAAAAATCATTGATGACATTGAGGACGCATAAAGTGTAACCTTCACAAAAAAAAATTTTAACCACCGTATCAGCCCTTCGAAATTAATAAAATTCCCTTTTGACATTTCTTTCGTCACTCTAAAGGTAACGGAGATATTTGGGGTGGTCATGTTAAATGGCCCACCCTGTGTATTATACTATAATTTGGGACAAAATAAAAACCCATAATTTGGGACAGAGGGAGAATATGGTGAAGTTTGTTTGCTTATGTCCTACTAGATATCAATTTGTATTTAATATTTCTAGGACTAGTCAAGCTATGTCTGGAGGTATGACATTTACACAATCGTTAGAAACTCTAAATCTCATTCAGCCAACTTTATTGCAGCTCAAGAATTTCATTGATCAGTTCCTTGCGCCATTCTCTCGTAACCTTTTAAAGAACACAGTTGAAGAGTAGTGGGGAACCCACCCACCCCAGTTTTTATTTCGAAGCTTTCTGAGATCTCGCCTCTAAATTTAACCTTGAAATGGATGTTGGTCAAGGTTTCTAAAATGAGTCTGCGGGTTTTGTTGTCTAGCCCTAGTTCCTGGAGTACTTTGTTAAGTGTTTCTCTATTAATGGAATCATAGGCCTTCCTAAAATTAACAAAGGTGACGACCACCTTGCCGTTTCTCATCTTGGTGTATACAAGTACAGTTTAAGGATTGAGGATCTGTTCAACACAGGATCGGGTTCAACACAGGACGTTCAAGATGTCAGCACTCGTTCCAAGTCACTGAAATATATACTAACTGGAACGAGCGCTGGCCTCTAAGCTTGTGCGGGCCGACTGAGAGGTCCCAAGGGGATCCCTTCATCCTTGTCTAGCCAACAGTGAATTCGAGAGTGGGAGGATGTGATACAGTCAGAGCAAAAAGCTAGTTGTATTGAGTTGTATCAAGAAAGAGAGTGAGATCGTTCAATCGGTGAGCATATTATAGACCGAAGTTTATATATTTTAATGAAAGTTGTTTTCAAAAAGACAATCGTAAAATACTGTTGTACTTGCAAGGAAAAATGAATGTCGGAAGTCGTACACACATTTAGCTCTTCTTTTGGTCTGTACTAGACGAAGACAGAGCGATACGAGAGACACCTTGTGATGCTCTCTCGCGGCCCGCACAAGCCAAGAGGCAGCGCTCCTTCCAGTTAGTATATATTTCAGTGTTCCAGGTAGTATATATTTCAGTGGGCACCCCAATAGGGAATATGCAAGAGATTTAGATTTACTTGATTTTTTTACCCCCAATACTTTATGATCTTGACATTACACCTATACCAGAGATGGCGAACCTATGACCCGCGGGTCAGACACTGGCCCACACAGGCTTTTAAGTGACCTGGGCTTTCATTTTTGAACTTTTAGAAATGTTGAATGACACAACACTTTTTCTTATTTTCTTACTAAAGTTTCTCAACCACAAAGGTACGAATATTAAATATATAAATAAGAAATTTCTTCTCAAATTATTAAATTTTAAACATATTTTTAGTTGTAACCTTGTAATATGGCTGCGGTACAATTGTATATTAAAGAACGAGTTCAATAAGCGCGGCTTTGCAGCACGCGTCCATGTTAAGAAGACGACGAGCGTAGCGAGGAGTTTTCTAATGGACATGTGCCGTGTCGTTCTTTAAACTATTTTTTCTATATTGCGCCCTTTTATGCCATTTCTAAATAAAAAATTCGCCGATACATATTGAGAAAATTGTATCTCAGCGAGCCATAACCGCACGCATATGATTGCTGTTATGAGTCCATTACAGACGCAAAATAGAGAAACGATAAAAATCCTTGATCATACTAAACCGAATGGTTTGATAAATATTGAAGAGAATAAAAAGACTACACACACAGTCCTTTTATTTCTAATAAAAAAGTTACATATCTCGCCAGTTTCTAATCTCACCTTTTCAACATATAAAGAAAGAAAAACATATTTTTCACAAAAGGGAATCATTCTGTGTTTTAAAAGCGTTTTTGATCCCAAAATAGTTTATAATACAAGTGTGTGGAGAAGGGCCCATTGCGATTCGCAAACTTCGCAAGTCATGCACAAAAACCTTTCACACACTTTTGTCATACATTATTTTATCTAGGAAACATGTTAAACTACTGTTGAATCTACAAAGAAATTATTATTTCTTACCGATAATATTGAAAAATTGTAATTTTGACAAAATTCTTGATATCACTGAAACAATAAGTTAAAAACAAGTTAAAACAAAATAAGTTAAAAATAAGTTAAAACTTATTAACAATAAGTTAATAACGTTAAAAAACAAAAATTGCGAACTATAGTTCATTTTTTTAAGAATGCAGTACAGGGAAGTTAGGGCTTATGTGACACTGTTCTCTAATTGGCTTAAATCGAGGAGAAGTTCACACCGACGATATTTACTTCTCCATCTCAACCTCTTTTCTCTCTTACTGTTCACATACATTTGCAGCTGTTAGTTGTCAACGGCTGCCGTGTCAATTCACAGTTGTCATCTGATCTGTTGGTATCATTTAGATTTTTTGCGTTTTTCTCCATTTATTTGTTTGTATTTTATTACTATTGTTGCTATTTGGAGTATTTAATCAATAATAAGAAGATATTCAATGAAACCATTATTAAATTACCAACTATATATTCAAGTAATTATATTTGAATTTAACGCCAAATTTTGTAACTAGCATTGAACATTTGTCATAGTGTAAATCAGGTTTCTAGTTACTGCATTCTTAAAAAAATGGACTATAGTAAAAACGATCAGTGACGGGAACAATATTTGTTCCCGTCGCCCAGATCAGAACATTACAGTTGCTAATGATTTCAATTTCAAGTTTTCCATTGCATTGCTCATCACGAAAAACATTTTTCAGATAAGGTTGTTGTAAAACAAGCATTTGTAAAATGTAGTGCTACTTTATTTCCAGATTTTAAAGACAAAGACTTGATTAACCCATGGCAGCTCGTTGACGTAGTAGTACGTTATACTTTAATTGAAACAACCTATGTATCATTTAATAATTTTGACTGAGATACAGGAGTCCTAAACTTTTTGAACTAAATGGCATATACATTTTGTAACATATGATATTTCTTTTGATTAAAATCAATTAGTTCTGTTTCTTTTATTTACTATGATTTTTGGTTTCAAATATTAAATAATATTTTATATCAATATTTAGATTTTTATATAGCGTTCATATTATTTAATTTTTGAGTAAATTTGTTTGTGAAAGTTCTCCTAAAAATATAAATTGTTCTTCTTTCAATTTATTTAAACTTTCCTGCTCCGCCCATTTCTTTCCGTACGGAACTATCTTGTATTCGGAGTTTTCAAAATTTCTTCGAATAAAGCCGATTGAAGAAATTCTGTTTCGTCTTTGATTCTTCGGAAGGAACGGAATTGGAAAATCGATCATCCTTGGAAAATCATCTTTGATTTTGTGGAAAAATTGTTTTTTTCTTAATTATCGGAAAAACGCTTACTTGGGCTTTGTACAAGACCAAGAGGATCCAAAGAAATTTGATTTTCCGAAAAATCTTTACCTACAATTTGGATCAGACCACGAAGAACAGAAAACGTAATTGGAATACATATTTTCCCGGATTTTCACTATACCTAGATATGGACTAAACCTTGGGAAACTAAAAATGTTTTTGGAAGATTTGGAGTTTACCCTTGATTTAAAAAAAAAATATCGTTTTGGACTAGAATAAAGAGGAACTGAAGAAATTGTAGGAACATTTTTAATTCGTTTTTGAGTGTTGGAAAAACTAAAGCTAGATTTTTGGACTGGGTTTTTTCGCTCTTCCCAATTGCCGTTTGGACGGGAAATCGCGAAATCAAAAAGCAATTGGGTTTTGGGAGCTGTTAACGGTCGGATATTACATTTGGATCCTGACCAGAGGAACAGGTGAGAAAATTACTGCTACTTTGGGTCTGAGAGACGTATGTCAGGTGGTTAGGTGTTAAAGATCGAATACTAGAAATAGAGACATTTTTTCGCAAATATATAACGACTTAAATTATGCAACAATGTATTCAATTTCTTAAGATGAGAGTAATGATGTAAATGGTTTTGCACAATTGGCAGTTTTTGCTTGATATAAATTAGGAAATATAATGCAAGAAGAGCTATTGAAACTAATAACGTTGAAAGGGAAGTGTACCGGTCTTGATATTTTTAAAGAATTTGACACTACATATAAAGAAATGGATATTGACCTAAAGAAAATTTTTTCTGTTACAACAAACGATGCACTTAATATGGTGGCGAAAAACATTGATTCTATTCAATATCTTAAGCAAAATATTCCACATCTTCTAATTGGACATCATTGTATAATACATCAGGAAGTTTTATGGACTTATACATTGATATAAATTTTTTTGACTTCGACCTTTTTTTCTTGCTCTACTTTTTTTTTCTCTAACCAATGTGGGTCCAGGAGGGTTAGCCCTTAAAACACTGCGGCCCATTGGCCTATTGTATTTCCCCACATTGTTTCGTTCATGCAAATAGATCCAGTCCCTCTATTAGGTCCAGGATTCTATGTGCCATGTTTTTCACGGGGACTCTCTCAGCTGTAATATCAAGCTTGTGTCTCCTACGTGCAATTGCTTCACAGTGGAAGATTATTTCGCGGTTTCGTCCTCCTCATAGCATAACCTGCATAAAGGTTCATCCTTCCAGAAACCCATTTTATGCAGGTGTTCTCGTAGAGGGCAGTGTCCTGCAAGTAGGCCTACCACAATTGCGATCTGCTTCCTTGGCAGTTGCAGGATTTCAGCAGTTAGAGTTCCCGATAGGTTTGCTAATATTCGTTTGCTGTGTGTCAGACCATTCAAATTGACCCACTGTAAACGGTGCTTAGTTGCTACCCATTTACAGATTTTATTTCGGGTCGTGGTCTTGGTAATGTAGGATCCGCTTTCAGCAATGATGTTTGCCTTACAGGCTCCATCTTTTGCTAGCTTATCCGCCATTTCGTTACCCACCAGTCCCGTGTGGCTGACACGCTAGAGCATTAGTCGCAGCCAGAGTCGCAGCTGGACTGTCCGTGAAAATGCGGATGTTTCTACTTTTGTAGTCCATTCTGAAATTTTCACGAGCACATACCATGGTAGCGTGTATTTCTGCTTGAAATACTGTGGCATGTGTCCCCAGGGGTACAGATAGGCTGCACCCCCGGGACAGTCCATAGATTCCTGTGCCAGTACCACTGTCCTTCTTGGAGCCGTCTGTATACCAATCCAGTCCTCCTTGGCAAGTGGTTATCTGGTTACCTCCTGTCTATCGTAGATGTGTTTTGAAGGGTAGATCGAATGACAGCCTTTTGGGCATCGAATCCCCCTCTATATTGAAGTACGATTCTGATATGACATGCGTTATCATGGTGTGTCCTGACCTCGCCAGAGATTCCCATGTGCCATTGCATATGCATCTGAAAGCTCCCATCCTTGCCTCGCCCATGATAAAGATATCAAGGGGAGGAAGGCCTAGGATCACCTCCAGAGCTGCAGTTGGGGCGTTTCATCGCTCCCGTAATTGCTAAACAGGCCAGTCAACATAGGAGAGTTCTCTGATGGCCTGTTTTTGCTTCACTTTGGTCCACTATACTGTGAAGCCATATGTCAGAATGGGTCTAACTACCATAGTGTATAGCCAGTATACCATGCTTGGTTTCAGTCCCCCTGATTTTCCAAGTGTTCTTTTGGTAATCATCAGTACCATTTTACACTTGTTTGTAGGTTAGGTTAGGTGTTGATTCCAAGTCAGTTTGGCATCCAGGAATATACCTAGATACTTGACTTCATCACTCACCTTTAGATGCTCCTTATAGAAAATTGGGGGCTTTAGCCCATTCGTTTTTCTCATTCTAGTGAATGGTACTAGAGTGAATTTTTGGGGATTGACCCGAAGGTCGACCCCCTGCACCAACTCTCTACCTCGTTCAGTGCTTCTTGCATAAGCGCTGCTATTATAGAAGGAAATTTACCCCTGATGAGAATGACTATGTCATCCGCATAGCATTGGGTGTGAAATCCTTTATTATTTAGTGACACAAGCAGGCTATCAACAACCATGTCCCAAAGGAGAGGAGATAGAACCCCACCCTGAGGACATCTCTTGATGACAGCTACTCGCATTGTGTCATCCGCTACTGTAGGCTCAAAATTTCTACCCTGTAGCATGGACTTAATCCATCTGATTGATGTTTTATTTGCACTATGGCTGCGGGCTGCATTGGCTATACTGTCGAAGGAGGTGTTGTCAAACGAATCTTCGATATCAAGGAAAGCACCAAGCGCCAATTCCTTGTTTTCTAGCGTGTTATCTATTCTAACCACTAATTGGTGTAGAGCAGATTCACATGATTTTCCTGGTTGATAGGCATGCTGATTAAAGTGTAGGGGCCTGTCTAACAAGCAGGTCTCTTTCAGATGCTTTTCAACCAGTTTTACCAACGTTTTCAATAGAAAGGAGGTTAGGCTTATTGGTCTATACGCTTTAGCCTGGGTGTAATCTAGACGCCCGGCTTTTTATATAAATACCACTTTAACTTGCCTCCAGGGAGTTGGCACATAGCCTGATGCCAGACTTGCCCTGTATAGCTAGATCAGTATGGGCACCAGCGTTTCCCACCCCTGCCACAGAAGGGCGGGGAAGACACCGCCCGGACCAGCTGCTTTGTATGGGTCAAAGGTATTTATGGCCCAATCAATTCTTTCATATGTGACAACCCTCTTGGACACCTGCCAGTCACACCTCGTCCCTCTTGTTTGAGAGCGTACGGCATGACAGTCGGGATTATCCATTGTTGGGTCGATCACATAGGAACCTGGGAAGTGAGCTTGGAGTAAAACTTCCATAGTTTCCTTCCCATTGGTTGTGTGTTTTCCGTTTGTTTTTCTGATAGTACCAACCGGATTTAACGGGTTCTTTATCAGAAGTCTCTGGAGTCTTGCTGTTTCAGATGTACTTTCGACATCCTCACACATCTTCCTCCAGGACTCCCTTTTAGCCCTCCGTACAGATTTGTTATAATCAGTGAGTGTAGCCGTATATTCGGTCCACATCCCTGTATTTTTAGCTCTATTGTAGAGCTTTCTCGGTTTGTTTTTCTTCTGTTCAAGTTCCTTGCTCCACCAGGTAACTTCTCGTTTCCTGGTTCGCTTCACTTGAGGACAGCTGTCATGATAAGAATTTATTATAGCCTCCTGAAGTAGAGTGGAGGTTTCTTCAATATCATGCGGACTGGTTATGTTCGAACCTAACACACTTGTATGTATCTTTAGCACTTCCTCATAGTGCTCCCAGTCAGTTTTGCGTGGGTTACGATACACATCCTCTGTCCTGTAAACGGCGTTGACCTCCAGAAAGATGTATCTATTGTCCGACAACGACGGTTCTTCGGACACATACAACTTACTTACTAGTGCACTTGTATATAAGGACGCCAAGGTCATATCAATAACCTCTTTCCGTCGTTTTGTTTGAAAGATGGGCATGTTGCCGACATTCAGTATTGCCAGATTCGTGGACACTAAATATCTCTGCTCTTCACTTCTAAAGTAGAAGTTGAAACAAGAAGGAAACTTCAAATTTGTAAAAGCCTTTAAAACTGAGAATAAAAAAAGTAGTCTTTGACTTTCCTCCTCTTTTCCAAGTAATACCAGTGACTTGCTGACCCACCAGCTAGTACGAAAAATATAATGAACAAAATTTCATCCACTACTCAAAAAGGTTCGCCATCCCTGACCCATACCATTATTTTTTCATTTAATTTGTATTTAATTCCAAAAATTCAAAATCAAAAATTTCATAACATGCGAGCGAAACTCAAATTTGCGAAAAGCATCACCATTGGTAGAATCGAAACATGTAGTGTGACGTGCACGTTATGACATTGATCGGCGTCGATATTACGTGCTCTGCTGTTTTGCTGTGCAATCTTTCTGTAGTGTTTTCCATTACCTAGTGCGATTTTGATATATAGTGACATTATAAATTATCAAGAACAATTACTGAAAGTGGTTTTTTAAAGCACTATCGGACAATCTACCAAATAGAGATGCAATTACAGCATATTTTGTGGACTATACACCTCGATTGGTACTTTATCAAACACTTTATCTGGTGTACTTATAATAGTGTTTTTTATTCCGATGCTATACAATATCTATAAAATAGTTTTTTAGCTCTTTCCATTACAGAAATAGTAAATTCAAACAGAAAAGTTTGATAAATGGGACCGTTCAAACAGGTCAAATTTAATCGGTATTTTATAAACTTTTTTTTAAAATCAATTGAAACACTTTTAACAGTATTTATACTTTTTACTATGTTAAAACAAAGTAAAAAGTGAATTAAGCAAATACAAAAAAATGATGGATATTCCCTATTTTAGCGCCGCGGATCCCTAACAAAACAATAGTTATCTCTAATTGAAAAAATATTTTTCATAACAAATCATATTAAAGATTTCTACATCATTTATATGATGATATTAAAAGTGAATAAAGAAACCATTAATTTTCGATTACATCTCCCATCTATACACAGTTGAAGGAAACTTTAATTCAAGTTTAAAGCCACTTTGAACCTTTGACCTTGATTCCATATGATAAACAAGTCTCATATCAACTTATTATTTGTATAAAAGAATATATCAAAGGGGAATTAAGAAACTAGTCTTTAACAATACCATGGCTGAAGAGATGCAAGAAATCTGGAAGGAAGCGGATTGTGTTTGTTTTGATGTCGATTCTACTGTGATAATAGAGGAGGGAATTGATGAGCTAGCAAAGTTCTGTAATAAAGGACCAGAAATTGCAAAGTTGTAAGACTACTTTTGATTTTAATTATAGAATCCATAACGGATTTATAGATTATAGCTTGTTAATTTAGAAATTATTAAATATTAGTAATTATTTTAGTAAATTATAAACATATTCTAAATTACTTGTTACGTTTGAATTTGGCGCTAATTTGAATTGAAAGATGCGCGCAAAATTTAAATTTGTGAACTAACTGGACGAAATTTCATTAATTCAATTTAGTGTATATAAACTAGTATGAATTAATTAGTTACAAATTAAAGAATACTGATAGATAATATATCAATTGCCATTAAGTGAAATAAAATCAAACAAATTTTCCTCGTGCATATTTTATAATTTATACATTCTTTTATAATTCCTCTGTCCCAAATTATGGTATACATTTCTTCAAAATCCTTTGATTTAATAATTTAAAGAAGTTACGTTGGATTATGTAAGTCAACACATTGAGTATAGATAAATTAGACAATGTGTTTTTGACTTTTCAAAAGTGTATGGAGTTGACTTTGATGGCTAGTGGGGACAACAATTACATAATTCAACATATGAATCTGCACTATGAAGTACATGTGTAATGAAGAGGCTCTTATCAACCTGCAATTTAGTTTAAACGTATAAATTATTAATTTAAAGTTTCAATAATATTTATTGAAGCAACATGATTCATTTGTTTTATACAGGGTGGGCGATTTCACGGGACCACCACAAATTTTAATTTATATTTATTACCTTTTGAGATACAACAATATCTATAGGTTAAGTTAAAATAAATACTTAAAGCTAATAGTTTTGAAATTTACATTTAAAAAATCATTTATATTATAGAAGGGAGTTTGTAGTAATAGAAATTCTTTCACTTTTAATTTGAATTTCTTATATGATTTTTCATGGCGCAGGCTTTCAGGTAGGTTGTTATATAGCTTCACTCCTTGGTTTTCCAATCCTTTGCTGCACATGGTTAGATTTGTTTTTGAGGGGTATAAAAGATGCAGTCGTTTCTAGAACATACAAACTAACTACTGTTAAGATTCCTAGGTTCTGGAAGTGCTTTTTGCAGGAATCCGTAATTTTTAAACCTAATAGGTTCCTGATAATTCTCTTTTGTGCTAGCAGTATTACTTCTATTTGCGAAAAAGCACCCCATAAAATTATTCCATATGTTAATACGCTTTGTACTTCAGCAAAATACCAACTGCGAAGATCTTCGTTGTTTAACAGTTTATGTATATGTTTGATTAAAAATGCCTTCTTGTGCAGTATAGAGTTGATGATTTGTATATGGGCTGTCCATCTTAGATGTTCCTCTAGATGTATGCCTAGGAATTTTATATCTTTAGCCCTTTTCAATTTGTGATTTTTAATAACAATGTTAATATTTCCGTTGTAGACGCTTCTTGTCGACTGGAAAATTATATATTCCGTTTTGTTCTTATTAAAATGGAGTTCATTTGCTGAGAACCACCTATTAACTGAATCTAAGAGTCTGTTTGCTTCCTCAACATTGTTGCTTTTGTCTTTCCCAGTCACAATGAAGCTTGTGTCATCCTCATATGAAGTGCAATAATGTCCTCTTATGCAGTTAATTAAGTCTGCCGTGTATAGTAAAAATAATGTTGGTGACAATATGCTTCCTTGTGGTACCCCTATATGTGTACATATTGTCTGTGATTGTCCAGTTCTATTTCCAATATTTACTGAAACATATTGTTTCCGGTTTTCCAGGTAGGATTGTATCCAACGGCCCGCTTTTCCCCTGATCCCATAACTGTTTAGTTTGTCTAATATACTATTATGAGAAACACGGTCAAAAGCTTTTGTTAGGTCGCAGAATATTCCTATGGGGTGATTGCCTATATCAACTTCCTTTAATATTTTACTGTGGAATTCTATCAAAGCTGTTGAGGTGGATTTGCCTTTGCAAAAACAATGTTGTTGAGTAGGAATCAGATTATATCTTTCGATAAATGGAGTTATTCTGGTTTGCATGCAGTATTCTAGAATTTTCGCTAATACCGATATGAGGGCAATTGGTCTGTAGTTTTGAGTATCCATCGTTGCTCCTTTTGTGTGCACTGGTATAATTTTTAACTGGACTAGCATTGATTATATGAGTAGTTGGTGCTATAAGCTCATACCTGAATTCTTTTACGATGTTGCACAGGATTCCATCTGGTCCACTTGCTGTTTTGTTTTTTAATGACGCGATAATAGTCAGAACTTCATTTTCTGTAAAATCCTGTATGTATATTGTACTTTGATTGAACTCTATATGATTGTTCGAAATAGTTGTTGGATTAATATTTCTTGCAATTGATTTTGGAGCTTGTTCAAAGTAGTTATTAAATATATCTGCGATTTCCTTAGGTTCAGTGATCAAGGCATTATTTTCCATTATTTTTGTGAGTCCGGATATTTTTTAAATTTTAAATATCTCCGTTAACTTTAGAGCAGGGTTTCTCAAAGTTTTTCCTGGGTGGGCCAATTTGGTATTTCTCAAATTTCTGGTGGGCCAAAAACTTATTACCTGTAATTTCAAATTTAAGTCATTCATAACACCAATTACGTCTACTAGAAATGTCACATAACCAAATTATATTTTGCAATGAGAGAACGATTTTTTCCAGTTAAAAACGTTGAAATTTCTTTCTTAAACCAAAAAACCCTGTTTGTCCTCTTGAAAACCATCGAACTTTTGAAAAATATATAACGTCTCCAATAAGAGATTTTTAAATTAGCGGTAATTGACAGCATGTTTTTTGATAAAATTAACTGTACTAATAACATCATTCATAACAATATTCAATTGAGCTATAAGACAACATCGTATATATACAACACTTGAGCTATAAGATTTTTCTGGAATTGTAAATATTACAATGATAATGATGTAATTTATCGGCATACTCTGACAATACCGATAAATTACATCATCATTACATCATCTTGTATTTCAACTTGTTTTTTAAAAAATGTATTAACCCTTATTTGTGGCGCATCTTTCAATTAGATGGAGCATCGTCTCTAGTTACTCCTACCAAATTGTTACAATTAATATTGTTCGAATCAAAAGCATGCTCCACCGCGGAAAATATATCACATTCCCTTGTACAGAATTTTTAAGCTTCCCATTGACAATAACTCTTCAAAAATCATAAAATTTCAGTAACTCCACGAATATATATTAAAAGTTGTGCCGAATCGCATATATCGGTACTTTCATCCAAAGCAATGGAAAAAGCAGTATATGATTTTGAAATTTCTTGTAACTGTTGTAAAACATCCTCAACAATATCTTCTATTTTACGAGAAGTGGTCATTTTCGAGCAACAAATATCATTGAATAAAGACTTTTTATCTGGGAACACTATGTCGACAACTTTTAACATACAATTTAAAAAAAAATCTTCTAAAAATGGTTTACTATGGTTGGCAATTTCGTGCGCAATAACATAGCTAGCCAAAAGGGAGGATTCATTTTGTTTAACCAGATGTTTCAACATCAAATTTCTGACCACTGAAGGACTTTCTTAGTTCGTAGGGTCGTTCTGTATCTGTATATGTGGTAAACACTTTTTTACCGTTATGAAAAGTTTATTTAAAGGGCTGAAAAATCGCACCCACATTTTATTTTATTTTATTCGTAATATTTTATTATCTATTTTACTGTTTATTTATTTTTTATTATTTTAATAAAAATATAATTCGTGGCATTGACATCGCGGGCCATATTTTGCCCGCGGGCCGCACTTTGGGAATCCCTGCTTTAGAGTGACGGAAAAAATGTCGAAAAGGAATTTTATTGATTTGGAAGGACTGACACAGTGGTTAAAAATACTTTTTTGTCAAGGTCATAGTATATGCGTCCTCAAGGTCATCAATGGTTTTTCAAATGGGAACATACTATTTTTACAAGAAATGTAAATTTATACAAGAAATTGTAGCCGTGTGAACAGTACGAATCCAGCGATCCATAATATCATGACCTTCGACGTTTCTTTTTGCGTGGATTAACACTGCCCCTTTCTCGGAATAAATGAATAATTCGATCGAAACATGGACGGAAAGATAACGTTGTGGATAAAGTTCTTACACTCGCACAGAGCTCCTACCGGTCTCACCATGAAACAGAATCATATCCACTTTCTCTGCTTGACTGTGCAATACCATTTTCAATACGGTTATTCAAAGTTATGTACAGAGGGTCAGGAAACAGAGACATAATAACAACAATCAAGATTGGTAGGTTAAGATGAGTAGGACATGTAGCATAAAGTGACCACATTTTCATTGAGACAAAGCGGGACAAATGGGATGAAATGAGATTTATAATTTAGTTATGAAAGCAGACCAATAATTAAAAAATATATATTTTATCTACTCACACACCAAAATGAACACTCTAATACAGGGCTGAGCAACCTGCGGCCCTCGTGCCCGTGCCGGCTTCCCTCCTCTATGAAAACTACTCTACCGCCTCAAATTTTAATAAACGGGACCAGTATACCCGCCTTACTTTGTGTATCCCCTATACTTTAACAAATAATGGTAATTTAGTTATAGTTACAAAAAAGGTT
Source organism: Phosphuga atrata (assembly GCA_944588485.1). Classification (NCBI taxonomy): domain Eukaryota; kingdom Metazoa; phylum Arthropoda; class Insecta; order Coleoptera; family Silphidae; genus Phosphuga; species Phosphuga atrata. Next base: position 17,764,280 of record OX155894.1, on the reverse strand, counting down.
GCTCATGCCTGCTCTAATATATTATTGTATGTGATATAAATTGTGCGTAAAAATCCAATGTAAATCAAATGGAGTTTCATTATTAAACGATTTCTGTTTGTTTTTACTTTGGCAACAACTTGCGTCACTAAACAAAAAACATAGACTTAGTGAAAATAAATTATCTGACGTGCTCTCATTACAAAAATTATATGCATATGAGCACTTCTTTACACACTTGTATCATAAACTACTATTATTGTATACATTCATATACTTGTTTACAAATATACGAAAACCTATTTATTATTAATTATTGGTAACTATTTATAAAAAACAATAATTTGTAAATTATGAATTTTAATTAATTTTAATGATTTTCTTACTCGGATCATTTATTAAAACGTCGTGAAATTTCTCACATGAATTGGTCAAATTATTTTTTATGCTTAATATCGATTTTAAAGTTTAATGTTCAACTGCGTTTTTTCAGTTGTCCATATTTTATTGATTCTAGAAAAAACACTTTTTGTTGTTGCATTTGTTCCTGAAAGGGAGAGCGCGTAATATTTTGATAAGCCTAATAAAGTCGGAAATATAAATATATTCAACCTTTCCGGAGCTCTATAACAGGCACCTGCCAGTTTATACCTCGTGGCACTCAACAAAAACCAGAAAAACAACATTGTTTTTAAAGTTCATGTCTTCCCGACACCTTAAGTGGATAGCTATCTGTACACGCGTTTCGAGATTTATCAGTACAGCTTTGCTTTTACGAACAACAATTTCTAAACCATTCACTTGTTCATAAAAGCTAAGCTGTACTGATGAGAGATAAATTAAACCATTAAACAACCGGATTTTGTGAAGGAACTATCAATTTTTTATAATAACTGCTTGGAATATTTGGAAGAATGGACAGTTCAATTGGAGGATATTACAAAATTTCATTGGGTGACACTAAAAAAAGGAGATTTTATGGGAATATGTGAAAAAATCTTAGTATATATATTACAGTACATTTAAAATAAGAAATGCAGATATTTTCTAAAAAGCGGGACAATTTTAAAAAGCGGCGGGACGCGGGACTGTCCTCCAAAAAGCGGGACTGTCCCCTCTCAGTAAATACTCTCATCGAGTACTCTCATCAAAATCGGAACGTGTGGTCACTTTACTGTAGCACGCTATAACGACAACGTGCCAACGCGAAGAAACTTTGAGGCCATACCAACCGGCAGTAGAGGCAGAAGGAGACCAAGGTTGAGAAAGACGACGTTTCTGAGGATGCCAGAAAAATTGGTGCCGCTGATTGGAAGGTCCTTGCCAGAGACCGGAAACGATGGCGGACGAGGCTGGAGAAAGTCGAGGCCCTGTAGGGCTGTAGCACTACTGATGATGATGATGATTCAAAGTTATTTTCAATGGATATACTTATCGAATCATTTCAGGCCATGATTATCATGGGTCACTGGATTCGCCTGAATAGTGGCTACAATGTCTTGATACAAAATAACATATTCCCATTTGAAAAACCATTGATGACCGTGAGGAGGCATAAACTGTGACCTTCGCGAAAAAGAGTTTTTAACCACCATCTCAGCTCTTTGAAATCAATAAAATTCCCTTTTGACATTTCTTTCGTCACTCTTAAGGTAACGGAGATATTTGGGGTGGTCATGTTAAATGGCCCACCCTGTATATTATATTATAATTTGGGACAAAATTAAAACGTAAATGTATACCATAATTTGGGACAGAGGGAGAATATTGTGTAGTTTGTTTGCTTATATCCTACTAGATATCAATTTGTATTTAATATTTCTAGGACTAGTCAAGCTATGTCAGGAGGTATGACATTTACTCAATCCTTAGAAACTCGTCTAAATCTCATTCAGCCAAGCTTATTGCAGCTCAAGAATTTTATTAAAACTAATCCTCCAACTCTCTCTCCAGGAATTAGGTATGAGAGTGGAACAAGGACACTTTACTTAACTAGAAGTGTTCATTTATTTACAGGAATCTTGTAGATTTTTTACATTGTCAATGTATTCCAATATATTTAATTTCTGGTGGTTTTAAGTCAATTATTGCACCAATAGCTCAACAATTAAGCATTCCATATGAAAATATTTTTGCTAATAGACTGAAATTTTATTTTAATGGTAAGCAAACAAAATATTTTTCAGGGGATTTAGCTAAATTTTGCATTTTTTCAATGAAAAAATCACAGTTGTGTATCTTTTTAGGCGAATATGCAGGTTTTGATATAAATGAACCAACTTCTCAATCTGGAGGGAAAGCAGTTGTAGTGGATCATTTAAAGAAAGCTTACAAATACAAAAAGCTTGTGATGATTGGTGATGGAGCTACAGATTTAGAAGCTTGTCCACCTGCTGATGGTTTTATAGGTGAGAGAAATTTGATGCAATTTCATTTTGTTTACTCTTGCTGTATTTCAGGATATGGGGGCAATGTAGTTCGTGAATTTGTAAGAGCTAAATCAAAATGGTATGTTACAGATTTTAATGAATTGGTCGAAGTTATGCATGCCCCGTATTTTTGACAAAGAAATTTTATATATATGAATGTTTTGAATTAGTACAAATAAATTTTGAAATTAAATTATCGTTTTATTGTTATTTGGAAATGATCCATATCAAGGTTTGAGAACAAAGAAAATATTGTCCATATATAATCACAAAATATGTATATGTGGTTGCCTGTTATATTTGGTTTATATAAATATACAAACATAAACATAGGTTTTATATAGGTAAAACTTCTGTCGGAAGAGGTACACACACCATCATTGTTCGCAACGGGATTTGCAATACACAAATCAGTCATGGATAACATTATTGACTTTGATTCAACATCAGAAAGAATCTCCACACTCTCTTTCAAATCAGGTAATAAAGGTTACACGATTATCAATGTACACGCACCTATAAATGAGCATAACACAAAGAACCCACAAGAAGTTCAAGACTTCTGTGTTTAAATTTTAATGGGGGACTTTAATGCGCAATTAGGTAAGGAGAAAATACAGACAAATCACAGGCCCTTATTCAGCTCACTATCTCACAAGCAAAAATGGGGAACACCTCATAAGATATTGTCAAAACTTTCTCGACACAATTAATAAAGTTAAGACGAAAACAACATGGAAATCACCTAACACTATATGGGGAGAATTCCAGATTGAGCATGTGGCAATTTCTAATGGCTCTTCCGCGATTTCCTCGACCTCCATACTAGTTACTAGGCAACCTTTTATGAGAAATTATAAATTTCAACTTTATAAAATTTGAATATTAACTTTATAAAAGTTTAAAATGAGATGTCATGGTTTGAACCAAATTAATAATAGAATTTCAAATCTGTCAGTAGCTGGAAGATTTGAGCTACTGACCGATTTTTACTGACAGAATTTTCCAGCTACTGACAGATTTGAAGATATCGTAGTGATAATCTCCTACTTTAAATTCTATTAACTTTATAATTTCAATTCAAAATTTGAAATGAATTTTTTCCATTTCATGCACATTTCAGGCCCATTCATGCACATCTAGAATGGTCCATCTGGATGGACCACTGTGTGGATGCGTCCATTCAGGCCATCATAATGGGCCATGATAATGGTGACCATCATGATGGTCCACACTGAGCCATAGTGTAGAGGTGCCATAACAAAAATACGCAGGAAATACATGTCAGCAACGTTCACTGTAAGGTGCGCGGATGCGCAGTAGTTTTCGTGACATTTTAAAATTTGCGCAGATAAATTTATTTTCCGCGCACTTAAATTACGAGAAGTTGATTTCGTCTTCGAAATTGGGAATATTAGATTAATTAATATATTATTGTAACCAGCAACATATTACTATGAAAACAAACCTGCAGCGCCATATAACGCCGCGGCGCACAGTGGGATAAAATCTCAAAAAACTGGCCATAAATAGAAGGTTTCATTCTATCCACACCAAATTTCGTATGGATGAGTTTTTTGGGTTGCTGATTACGAATTTAAGTTTATTTTAAAAATAATCCAATATGGCGAACATTTTCATTAGAAACTGTTACCATATGGCGAAAATTTGACAGGAATGAGATTTTTGGGACACTAATACGAATCTAAGTTTTATTTTTCCAAAAACAATATGGCGAACATTTTTCTTAGAAAATGTTTCCATAATGCTAAAATTTGATAGGAACGAGATTTTTGGGACACTGATTACGAATCTAAGTTTTGTTTTTCCAAAAAGAAACTGGCGGATCCAATATGGCGAATATTTTCCTAAGAAAATGTTTTCCTATCTTGACAATTTGATAGTCCACATCCAATAATTAGCGATTAATGCCTCGTCATCAGAAAGTTGTTGTTCTGGGACAAATTTTAGAGATTTTCTATATTTGGAAGGTTTTGATGGACTGCCATACGTGATGTCATGTAAAACCTGTGCCGCAGCCGATTTTCCCTCTGCTCTCAAATTAATTCGCGTTGCATATGCCAGTTCTGCGCTGCTCCTATCTTTTCGAATGTCCTCTGTCCTTCTTCGTTTTGTTCTCTCACTCGCTTCGGAGAGTGCTATGGAAGGCCGACTCCGGCTAGCCGCAGAGGTCGATTGTTGAGAAAGTTCCGATAGCGATTATTCAGTGAAGATGATAAACTTGCTCAGCCAGTCCTTAAATTATTTAGAAATTTGTCTTCTATTCGAGAAACTTTCTGCCACTTCACGTGCATTTCTCTGACAGTTATGCGTAAAATAGTTTTGTCAACTCAACTCAAAATTGTATTTCAATTTATTATTCAATTCTCTTTCCACGGTAATAAATATTTCACTTATTTTGTCACCAAAACGACCTTTCAATAAATAAAAAAGATCCCTCCTCGAGATAATACCCGTGTCACTTGAATCTGAAATAAAAAAAGTTAATATATTAAAATAAAAAACTGTCTTCAAAGAAATTGTTTGAAAAACAAAAACTGCACTAAAAAAAATGCATGCCCAAAAAAATTTCATCCCCTATTTTCACCCTTAGGGGTGGTACTTTTTTCTTCAAATTTAAATGGGAGCAATCGTGAAGTATACCCTAAGTAAATAAAATTTATCGGTTAGTTAGTCGGTGCATTATAAAATATAAATGAGAGAATTTCTCAATTTCATAAATGATTTGATAAAAAATTATACTGAAGACAAAGTAGCATCTAGTAGCAGCCAATTCTTGATTTTCTCAAACAATAAATGTCTAATAAAGCAAACTTGAGCAAATTTAGAGCACTCATTTGCCCTCATTTTTTTGTATCTTTCCATAAACTTGAATCTTCGAGTTCAAACCGTAGTAATTTTTGCTATGAATTATTCTTAAATACTTGCTACACAATAACAATCTATTTACAGCCAATGATGTATTTAAATTCTACATAACTTTCTGTGTCTCGGCCATTTTGCAAAGTTAAATTCGATTTTATTTTCACCATTTAATACACAATCAAAGTTTCACGTATTTTCACTAACAGTCGTGCGCGCGATTCTACACACTCAACTGCTTCGTTTGGTATAAAAGTTTGGGTTGGTTTTCAATACCTGGTTCTTTTACTTCCCGGAATCCGATGGTCAAACTATTATTTGATATTTTTTTTCGATCTTGGCCGTCTAGGGACCGCGTTAAACAACTATTGTTCAATGTACATTTCTCCTATTGCGTTCATCCTCTTTTCTCTTTTGCCAATATATCTTCATCTCTTTGCTGCTGCCTTCGGTCTTCTGTCCACACTGCTCCTCCAATTTTTCTCTTCTTCACCTCAAATCCTTCAAAATTGAGAATTTTATATCTCATCAGGTCTCTGTTTGTTATGCCTTCTTCTCCAATACCCACCTCCACTAAGTCTGCTTTGACTTCTTTGAACCATGTGATTTGGGTTCAGGGGTTTTTGTCAAAAAACATGAATATTTTGTAGGGCAGCCTTTCATCATTCATCATGTTTTCTGATTCTGATAGCGGATTTCTGATTCTGATATAGGATGATTTGTTGAGTTTACTGTTTTTAAAGAATATTTCCGCGCCACAAAAATAAAAACTAATGTTAAGAAGAGACGATATTGGGTTCATGACATAAATAAACAAAGAGAAAAAGTTAAAAATACTATACATTAATGCAAAAACTGCAATCTGATCTGATTGTTCTGCAATCTGAAGAACGATTCTTTATGTACTTTCGCATGTCTAAAATGCAGTTTGAGGAGAACGCTTACATCAAAGGTCTATTTGTTTCTGACGTGCTACGCATGAGTTCTAGAAACACTCTGATCACACGCGTGGATAGCGTACGAACATCCCCTCCACCTTCCCAAGCCGATCTGGACATCCCAGATCGACGTTGCGTGTTAGGCGTGTGATTGCGTTGCATACGATAAGTGTGTTTCTATGGCATAGTTTTTCAGTCCAGATATCGTAATGCGTTGCATACGTTGCGTAAGTGGGACCAGTGTGTCTACCTTAAATGTTTGTAATACTAGTTAAATCCTTCTCCCACTCTGCTTCTTTTGGCAAAACTGTTAACTTTCCTTCTTTGGTAGTACAGTTTTGGAATATCATTCGTATCATTATTTCCAATTCAGCATTATCTGACAAATCCAGCGGTATAATTAATGTATAACTTAGCTCTTATTCTAAATTAATATGTGAATTGCCAAACAAGACTGTGCGAATATTGATCGATTGCAGGAACTACGTGTTTTCCTTATGAAGATCCTTTCAGTCCACTGAGAACCGATGAAGAATATAACAATAGAATAATGGCGAAACAATTTTTAAAGAGATACCAAACCTAGGGTTGGTTTCGAATGTAACACTTGACTATATGCATTTAGTATGTTTGAGAGTGATGAAAAAGGGAAAAGGGAAAGGGAAAAAAAATGAAAAAGCTTCCGTAGACAGAATTTCGGCAAGAATGTGTGCATATAGATATACGACTCCAAGAAAATTCAACCTAAAATCGAGGTCTCATAGAAATAAAATTTTGAAAAGCAACTGAATTTCGGCAATTCTTACTGTATACGGGACCTATTGCATTGAAATCGATCGTGGACCAGGAAAAATATGAGCACTTTCTGTCGTTGCATGTAGCAAAATATCAATTCTAACTAACCCAAAACTAATAATAGATGAAACTAATATTGCATATGCTGAACAATTGATCATATACTTCGTGAGGAAATTGGAGGATTTATATGGAAAAAATGTATTTCGTATAATGTGCACAATCTACTTCATCTTGCGGAAGAAGTTAGGGAATATGGGGCTTTAGATAATTTTAGCGCTTTTCGAAAATTATTTGGGAGGTCTTAAACGTTTGATAAGGAAAGGAGATAGACCATTACAACAAATAGCACGCCGAGTAAGCGAGAAATATATGTTTCATATGGAACAAGGAATTCAATTACACACCTGCAAACTGCAGCGGGAGCATCTGAATGGATCCTTATTGAACTCTTTCTTTGGACAGGAAATTGTACAGTATAAATCAATACAAACTAATAAACTCCATTTAAACTACTGTAACTTTCATGACATGCTGTAACTTTCATGGTGATGCTGGCAGATAAGAACATTTATCAAGTGAAAAATATCCTGAAAGTGTTACCGAATCAAATTCTTAAATCTATTTTATTATTAGACGTTTCAAAATAATTGATATTGTATGAGAATCCATGTTCCTCGGCTATGTTATACATTTTTGTAATTATTAAAGATAATCACCATGCACTGACAATATGTCTTAAGTCGGACATAGATCATAAAATGTGGATAATACCGAATTCACGAAGAGAATATTTTGCAATTCTATTAGATATGTCATACATTGTGCGGAAAAAACCATATTATATGAATGAGATGTTTTCATATTAATTATGACCTGTGATGAATATATGGTATATGTTGTCATGAATATTTTCATTATCAATAAAACTCATCAGCCTTCACTCACTTGGGAGGTAACTTGAAAGTTTTATAACACTCTCATTACCTGAATTTTATTTGAATTTGGCGCAGTCTTACTGGAATTTTGCAGGAATGTTTCTGCAATATTCACATTGCAACGTTGCCACTGGAATTTTGCAGGAATGTTGCGCAACACTCACATTGCAACGTTTCCACTGAAATGTTGCAGGAATGTTGCTGCCACATTCACATTGCAACGTTGCCACTGGAATGTTGCAAGAATATAGCTGCAACATTCACATGGCAATATTGCAACTGGATTGTTGCAGGAATGTTGGTAAAACATTCACATTGCAATATGCAACTGAAATGTTGCTAAAACATTCACAATGCAATATTGCAACTGGAATGTTGCTGCTACATTCACATTTCAACGTTGCCACGGGAATGTTGCAGGAATGTTACTGCAACATTCACATTGAAACGTTGCCACTGGAATGTTCAGGAATGTTGCTGTAACAGTCGGAATGTTGTGCTGGCTTCGGAACATTGCTACAACATTCCTACAACATTCCACGCTGTCTGGGTGGTGGAACGCATCTTGTGATCAAGCCATTGAGAAAAGCACACAGGCATGGATGAAGTTCAGTAGTAACAGAACATCCGAAACGTGGAAGGAATTTCACGAAGTTCAGAAACAATCATCAAAGGAAATTAGAAGAGAAAAACGAGCAAACGACAACAACAGGCTAAAAGAAATTGAAGGAGATTTTAAGAAAAATAACACAAGAAATTTCTACAGAACATTCAAAGAAAATATTAAGTGTTATCAACCTCCTACCCGTTCGGCAAAATGATGACATAAAGATAACATAAACGTAAGATTTTTAGAATCTGAGTCTCTGTTTTAGAAGAACAGATGGGTCCCTGGAAACGAACACGAAAGAAAATTGTACAATTCTCAAAAAAAACTTTAATACTCGTCTCAACTGTAAAGAACGCACAGAAAAATTGACCTTCCAATAAACCACATCCAATCCTGATTCTACTCAACCTGCAATAGAGGAGATAGAGGAGATCATGCAACAAATGAAAAATAACAGAGCGGTAGGAGAAGATGGCATTATTGCTGAAGTGTGGAAGCTTCAAGGTAAAAACATCATCAAAACAATTCATTAGATCATTACAGACATTTGGATCACAGAGAAAATGCCGGAAGAATGGAAATGTGCCTTGATCCACCGACTACATAAAAAGGGTGATACGTTAGATCCAAATAATTACAGAGGTATTTCACTAGTGCCAGTCACTTACAAAATATTCTCTAAAGTGTTATTGGACAGACTAGAACTCCAAATCCTCAAATAGGAGAATACCAGGCTGGTTTTAGTAAAGGGAGATTATGCATCAAATAAATTTGGAACTTAAGAACAATATTTAAAGTCAGAAGGACAAATAACACTGTAGTTACCTTTGTGGATTTTAAAAAAGCATACGACAGCATTAATAGACGAAAGCTCTTTGCAGTACTGGAAGAATATAGCATTGACAAACAACCAGGGCAAAACTAAAAAGATTGGATCATGACCTAGTTATCACAAACTAATAAATTTTAAATGTCCTTGCCTCTTTTTAGTATGTAGTTATATTATATTATGTGGTAGTATTAATTATGATGTAATAATTATTATGTACCAGCATAGTGTTCTTGTTGACGGGGTGCTGGCGACAAATAGTCCTATAAGTAAACAAGCTAAACAAAAACGATCATAAAATGTCTGGCATTTGCAGATGACGTTGCCATACTCAGCAATATCACACAGGAGGCAAAGGAAACACTGGAGTGATTACATTAAGTAGCTGCTAAAACAGGTTTACAGATATCTTATGAGAAGATAAAATACATGGAACGAGATTCCAACAATGTACATACCATACATACGACCTATGGATCTATACCAGGGGTCGGAAAACTCTATATACTTGAGAGCCAATTTTTTACTTAAAATGATTTCAAACTAGATCAAGAGCCACTGATGACATTTTACGTAAATTGCCTTTGCGATAATATTATTAGTGGCCTTGACTACCAACTCCAAAACTTTACCAATATCTTCTGGAAATATTTGCACGTAGTATGCGCATGAAATCACGCAAGTGCTTCCTGGTGAATTATGCAATGGAAAGATGTCATGATCATGAAATCGTCAGGATCATTTTTTTTCTTTTAAAATTGTGACAAATCCTTTTTCCAAAGCCAACATCTTCTCCTCGTGTTTGACCCTTGAGTAGCAATAATCCCAGGAGTTCTTATTTGGGACCATCTGATGAAATATAGCGAGCAAAGAGGATAACTGGCGCAATGGCCTTTTTGTCATCAGACTCATCGACCGCTATAGATATCGCTGATGCTAATTTAATACCCTCAACTTGTTGTTGGCATACATTTAACGACATTTTTTTTGTCCCGTTTGTTACAGTTTTGGCAGACAATGGTAATCTTTTGATTTTATTTATAATATCTGCTTTATTGTTAAAATCGTGAAAATGTGTGTCAGCCACTTTTATAAAACAACTTTTTCTGTACTCACCATCAGTGAATGGTTTTCCGTTCTTGACGATTTCGTGACTCACGACAAAGCTTGCAAAGCATTATTTGCAGACTGCTAAAAGAGGAACTTGTCATTTTAAAATGTTTCTTAAGTTCTTCAATTACTTTCTTTCTTACATCTCTCGACTTTAGACTTTTTGTTGTTTGCTAGTTTTTCATGGAAAATAAGATAAGTTGGAAGAGCAGCTGCATTTTAAGAGGCCATCAAGTCTGAATTATGTCCAAAAAAGCACAATTTCGAACTATGCACTGACTTGACTGCGAGACACAATAACGTCCGCGATCAACCGAGATCCGCGTTGTGACTGTGCGTTATGAACTTGGCGGCCGGCGGTCGTAACTTCCGAAAAGGGACAGTACTCTTTCTTTTTTGTTATTTTTTTATGTTTCAATGTAATTCTAAAGAGTCATAAGTTCACACTAAAAGAGCCACATGTGGCTCGCGAGCCACACTTTGCCGACCCCTGATGTATACAAAGAGTTAAAAAATTTTAGATTTTTTTTAATTTAGTTTTATTCAACTTTTTAAGAGAGAATATTATATACAAATAGGAGGATTAATCTTGACTTCTATATAGAACGAACTGATAAATTCCAGAAAGCATACAAGCTTACATGGCCACATTATAATAAGAAACGCATATCAAGGCAAGCCAAACTAAGACACTACCAAACAGTTGTATTGCCTGAAGCATTGTATACGTCAGAAACGACCACAAGTGGAGCATCTGGCAACATAGAAACACAAAAACTTGAACGTAAAATTCTCAGGAAAATACTTGGAGCAGTACACAGAGATGGGATATGGTTGAAAAGACTTAACAAAGAGCTATATGAACACACAGACAGACCCACATCATATATATATATAGAGAACGCAGACGCAGATATCATTAGAGAACGCAGACTAACCTTCTATGGGCACATACAGGAATGAAGAATAAACGACTTACAAAGAAAGTCTTTGATGTAGTAAACATTTCAAGCAGGAAAACAAATTGGAATCAAGAAATATAAGATGACTTAAAGTAAATGGGGATCAATCAGCAAATGATAAAAGAAAAATTCAGAAACAAAATTTAGAATATGTTAAATTTTTAGTAAGTGAAAGGAAGAAGATTGTGAACAGAACAAAGGAAAAAAGGGCGCACAGTCAAAGGATGAAGAGATTTTGGGAAGAGAAGAAAGAAAAAGGGAAAGAAGTGAAAGTTGTGCCATCATGAGATATTTAAGTTCAAACACTGTCCATAAGGGCAAAAATGATGTAATAATAATAATAATAAATATACAAACATTTGAAATGTTATGTATTATTACAGAATATTAAACACGGTGATTTTAATATAAACAAATAAAAATTTTTTCAACAATTGTAATTTTTGAATTAAGTCGCAGTAGTTCCAATATTCGATTTACTTCTTTGCAGATAATATAGATGGCAAAACAGAGTTTGTTTGTAACCACTAAATAATATAAACAAACTAATAAAACCATAAATATTTATTTCACTTAATTTTAACATTTTAACTTTAAGAATATGTTGGGGTTTAGCAAATATAGTTTTCGAGAATTATTATTTACGACTAACTTCAGGTTATTACAAAATAGGTCAAAAAAAATTAGTGGTCAAAACACTAGGAAGTCCATGAAAAATCAAATATTTGTGACACTGACAATACTTTTAGCGATGGCATGGCGTTCTCATGGCAAAACCAACATAGAGATGGTTCGAAACCTTCGAGGTAAAATGTCTCATAATCTCCCCTTCAAATAGATTCCAATAATTAATTTATTTTTAGCAAATGGCATAATCAAATCTGATCTTGTCGAACAAGCTATGTTACAAGTAGACCGAGGGCACTACTCCATAAAAAATCCTTACATGGATGCTCCACAAGGGATTGGATATGGAGTTACAATAAGTGCCCCGCACATGCATGCTCATGCATTAGAGCTCCTTAAAGAAAAATTAACATCTGGAGAAAGAGCTTTGGATGTTGGTTCTGGTAGTGGATATTTAACAGCGTGCATGGCAATTATGTTAGGAAACGAGGGAGTTGCTGTTGGTATTGACCACATACCTGAACTAATAAATATGGCAACTAAGAATATTGAAAAGGAGCATGCGGAATTTTTGCAAAATGGAAGAATTAAGCTGCAAGTTGGAGATGGAAGATTAGGTGTATCCGAACATGGACCTTATAATGCTATTCATGTTGGAGCAGCTGCACCAACATTACCACAAGCTTTAATAGATCAACTGAAGGTGATATGAATGTTACTGATAAGAATTTCATCACTATTTTATAGATCATTTGCATTTTTAACTGCTAGACTTCTGTGTCACAATTTTGTCTACTAGTTCTGTTTAGGTCTGTCATAATTTTGTCTTCCCAACACCCAATCATAAAATATTTGGATGCAGTTCTAGTAACTAATATATTACTCTCAGATTCTCTAAGTATGCAGGTCTTTCTTTGAGAGGTTTCATTGTCCATGGTTTCTTACATACTTTTACAATTCTACCAGGATCTATAAATTATGTTTATTTTTGTCAATGACTATGTAATTTATCCTGTACTGCAGCCCATGGGCATAGCCAGAGGAGCTTTGGGGGTTCAAACCCCCCTCAAAATTAAATATTTTTCCAATTGTTTATTTAAACATTAGTGTTATTTGATAAGTCTTTTTTTACTATATCAGACAATTCAGGTTAATAGCTACATTGATGAGAATAAGGTGTGTAACAGAAAGTCAATTTTTCAGGGACTAATTTCCAAAAATCTAGGTACTCGTTTTCCTCTCAGATTAGCTTTCAGATTAATTCAGATTAGCTTTCAGATGAGCTTTCATTGTTAATCGTGACAAATTCATCAAATTTATTTATTTATTTATTTATTAACCTTTATTGGCATCAAAAATATACAAAAACTATACAGGTATAAAACTATACACACATAGATAACTCTTTACTTATCCTAAACTAAACTAATTACTTATCCTAAATACTCAATAGCTTTACAAACTAAAAAAACTCTAAATTTACCCCCCACATTCTCTTTTCACTCTACTTAAAAACGACAATCCCTTGCCGCTTTCGTCCATGCATTCGCTCCATTTCTTCACTAGCGCTCTTTCATGGTCATTCTACTCAGCCACATTCATTCTGTATACACTACACCTACTTTCCTCATTCATCCAATGCCATTCAACACTCTTCACAACCACACCTGAATCTTGCCAACATTGAATGATCCTCACTACAAGTACCTACATATTTGAGTAGAAGTAAAGGGTCATACTTCTACTCAAATATGTAGGTACTTGTAGCTCTCCATAGTCATTGTCCAATTTGCTACTATCTATTTTGGATTGGAGCTCTTGGCAATCCACGTCTAATAGCCTAACCCTTAGCATCACTTTCCACTGAGCATCCTCGCTTTTTACTCTTTCCAGCCCCTCGGAAGGTATCCCGCCCCTTTCATACAATTTACTTTTACTCCTCCCCCAAGCACTCTCTTTCCTACCATTAATTAACTACCTTATTCACTTCTCGGAAAATTTCTTTTATTATCCTTTCATCTCCCATCCCATCCACCACCTTATATTCATAATTAAAAACTCGTTCCGCTACATTAGCGGGTCACTTCCTCCCACTGTTTTCTTAGCCTCTCTACTGGCCGTCTGCCTTGCATTTTTGCGTTCAGTGCTCTTAGTGGCAGACGGTTGTCGTCCATCCTGATTACGTGTCCTGCCCATCTTAGTCTTTGCAGTCTGATGAATGTATTATAGAAATCAGTGGTTCTTGGTATATCTGGTTTCCGACCGTTACCGCTCCCCCTAGAATCTTATGTAGCACATTGCGTTCTTGTTTTTTTAGTCCACGTTTCACTACAATAGCATGCGTTGGGCCAAATTATTGTCTTGTATATTCTAAGCTTGTTCTTGCGTTGCACACTATTAATTTCCTGGAGAACAATGTGATCTGGCGTCGATTTATCTTTCATATTTGATTTGTCTTTTATATTGTTTCAATATTTTCTTATAAAATCAATCTTGACCTCCTCTTTTGTTTCCCAAACCTCACATTCATACAATAATACACCTCACACCCACTTAATAATACATTTTGTACACTACCTTCAAGCTACCTACCTACTTCTACCTACAATAATACCTTCCTTATCATCTCTGCTGCACCCAAATTTCCATCAAAGTTACTTTTCCATCCATCACAGATTCAAGCTGCAGCCACCCAAGCTTTATTTGTCACATACTCTACTTGCTTTCTATTACTATAATCATTCCCAAAAACATAGCCCAAATACTTAAACTTTCACACTTCGACACTTACTCTATTTCTCCACTCTGCCATCCAAATCTTTCTTTCCTATACTGACCACCCCTCTTAAACCACAAAAATTTTGTTTTTCCTACATTCACACTTAATTTCCATTTTTCGAAATATGTAAACAGACTTTCATTCATTCCATTAATCCAATTGGCAAACTATGCAAACACAAACATGTCATCTACATAAGCCAATCTCCACAGCTTCTTTTTTCTGATCACCACCCCTCCAGCTTTGCCAGACTTTTTTCCATGTCTGCCATATACAGGTGGAGAGTGTGGGACTCAGTGGGCAACATTGTCTCAAGCCCTTCCTTACCTCAAAATAATCAGATTCCCACCCATTCACTCTTACCTTGCATACTGTTTCCTCATACAAAACCCTAACATTCCTCCTCACACTCTCCGAAATACCTAGTTTGCACAAACACTCATCCAATCTCCTCCTATCCACTGAATCATATGCTGCTTTCAAATCAATAAAAAGAGCAAACAGACCATTTCTAATTTCCTGGTCTATAATGAATCTTAGGGTCAGCAAGTGCTCCACCATGCTCCTGCCTTCTCTAAACTCAGCTTTAATTTCTGGCATTACCTCCCTTTCCTTGATTTCATTTCTCAAGCCACCATCTAGGATTTTGCCAAAGATCTTGTATTAGGAGTTCATTACAGTTTTACCTCTATAATTGGCTAGAACGTCTCTAGCTCCACTCTTATTTACTGCTGAATTAGCCCCACTTTCCAACTCTCTGCAAACTTTTCATCTCTGCTCCATATCCTTCTCATTTCCTAGGTTAACTTCTATTTGCAGCTTCCAGGAGCTTCTTTCCAAGCTTCAATGTCGAGCCCATCCAATCCTCCCATTTTCCTGGCTTTTGTTGGTCCACCTCCGCCTCTGTAATATCCTCGAGGTACTCTTCTTCCTGGTCTCCTGACTCACCCACTCTACCTGACTGCCTCTCCTTGCAACATCATGAAATGCTTTTGCCACTCCTCTACCATTATGCTAGTGGGTATTTTTTCCTTCCTTAACCTTCTCTCTAGTACGTATTTCCATAGTTCTGCATCTGTTTTAATTTCCCTCACTCTCTGCCTCTCCTTTCTCTCTCAATCCTCCCTTTTTTCTTCTATAATTTTTGCAGAGCTCTACTTTCACATCTAGCACTTACTCTTAACATCCTTCAGGGCGAAGGAGAAAGGGCTTCTCCATTGTCTCATAACTTTTCAAAGGTGTTGCTTCTTTTTCCGTACTTCACCATCGTACCATAATCTACCTGGAGAGGTTTCCTTGAATTTCTTCCTGACAAGTGCTGATTTCGTTTTCCTTGCCATGATGTCTATATCGTCTGAAGTTCTCCAATATATCCTCTAATTTCCTCCTGTATTCTCCTGAAGCATCCTTATCCCACATGGTCACCCATTTCTCCATCCAATCTTCCCACTGAAGCTTAAAAGTCAAAGCCCTTTAAAGCTTCAGCGACACCATTACATGGTGGTCATGTGGTCCGAATCACTTCTTATTCTGACTTCCATAAATTTTATTTCCTGTCTTGCTGCATCATTTGTAATAATCAGATCAATAACTGAAGTTCCTGTTGCCCCAATAAACGTATATTCTCCCACCCAGTCGTCATCTATATTCTTTTTCACCCATTCCAACCAAACTTTTCCCTCAGAATTTCTAACTTTTTCCTTAGATTTTCTTCTAATCATTTGACCGGATTTATCTAGTATATTGACATGTTCTTCCTCTATTCTTATATTCCAATGCTCTCCTAAAATTAGTCTTCCCCCCTTTTTTTTATAAAGTATGGTCCAATGTGGATACCGGGTTATTAACCCTTCAAACACTGCGGCCCAGTGGCCTATTGTATTTTGTCCACATTTTTCTCTTAATAATCCTAAATTTGCGCTAATTAATTACACATTTGTGTTCTGGTACAAATGCGGCTAACACTCGAGATAGAACTCGTTAGCTCCAGATTTGTTAGCGCTCTAACACTAAAGCCGACGGTCTCCCCCTACTCTTCCTTTTGTATTAGTCTTAATCATCTCCTTGATTGCTGCGAGATTGTTATTATTGTATATTGTCGCCACTTGCCAACAGTAACTCTCTAACTTCAATTCCCTAAACATAACACCTTTCGTTTCTACAGGTATTCTATTAGATTCAGTGATGGTGTTATGAACCCCTGTAATAATTCCTTTCGCCCTACCAAATCTACTATTCACCGCCGAACCTTGTGCTCGATCCATCTTTTGTTTCCAATTTTGTCTTCAAACCTGCCACATTCCAAAACAACATCTTAATATTTTCCATTTCCCTTCCTCACCTCTGCCTTTGCCCCTTCTTCATTAAGTTTTCCCTTACTACTTTTTTTGCTCCTTCGGACCACTGCATCCATTTTTCATCAACTTCAATTGTTTGATAACCAATTCTAATCCGGTGGCCACTTTCTTTTAGGACCTTGGCCTTTCTGAGCAGTTATTTTTGACTTACCTGCTCTTTTGGGGTGTGGATGTTTGTATAAAAACTTTAGTTCCTTTCAGCTTGTATTTACTACCCATAATATCCCTCTTATTCTGCCAAGCTTCTAACTTAACCACAAATGGTCCTTTATTATCTCCATTGGTGCCAATTTTGAAAGCATTGACGAAATCCTCTTTAATCCAATTTGATCTCGAAGAACTCACAAAAGTGGGAATCAACACCGACGCACAGTGATAGGATATCACAAAAACCTGTCCAAAATATGAAGGTATTGTTCCTATACCGTGATTTCTGCTTTCCTCCCGTTTTTGAGGTCGCTGATCACGAAACTGAATTCAAAATTCCAAAATTCAAAATGGCGGATGCTACATAGCGGTTGATTTTACCAAAAAGCAATCAATTTTGCTGAAACTTGAAATTTAGAAGTTTCGAAAGTCGCCTATCACGAAACTAAATTAAAAATTTGAAATTCAAAGTGGCGGATCCTGAAATTCGGTACTTTGAAAGTTTTATTAAAATGGTATATAAAAATATTGTTCAAATTTTTAATCATCATAAAATGTAACTGATTCCGAAGCTGGAGTTCTAATTTCTGAAAATAATTCGTTAGCTTCCTGAAAAACCCGTCCATTTTTTGCGGAGATTTCGAAAATTTATATTTTTCGGATCTTATGAAATCAGAAGTTTTCGGATTTTTTTGTTTTAGCTTTTTAAGTTGGTATAAGAAATAAGATCATAATTTCTTTGTGGGTACTATGTACCTATAGATAAATTTGTAATTGCTTTCTCTGTGAGTAATATTTTGGCATGACACGATCACAAAACCAACTTATTTTTTTGTTTTGTTTAATTATTATTCATAGATATTATTTTTTAATTAAAGTAATTTATAAAATACTTCTCGGGCCGCATAAAACGTCGTCGCTGGTCTTATGCGGCCCGCGGGCCGCTATTTGCCCAGGCCTGGTTTAGCACATCTTTCAAATAAATTCTTAGACTCGTTGCACGATCTCGGTCTATTCTCGTGATCGGCCATTCTCGAATGACTCGCGCAGGCTACTTCCTGTCCGCAAAATACTCAAACAAGATTTGAACTCGGGCCGATAGAAACAATTTAAAAACTCTATAAGCGGTTTTTACATATTTTGCTAATACTAAATCTATTTGAAAAATTCCTAGTTTTGCGTGGATTCGAACCCAGACTCTTGACCAAATTTCTAGGAAGCATCGAGTGTATTCACTATCATTCACAATCACATCCCAATGTAGCTAATTGTATTATAGTTGATGTTTCTAGGTGCCATGCATTTTTTTATAAGCAACAAACAAGTCGATACAATTTGGAATTTCTGAAACCTCGTCTTCCTCCTATCCTTTGCAGCAGGCGTCACTTTCAGTCGCGTTATTTAAAACTTAAGAAAGTATGAAATGTTAGATATTTAAAAAAATATATAGAAAAGCTTAGAATGCCAGTTTTTTTTATCACGTTTCTAATAATGAAAAATAAAAAATAATGCGCTTTTGGCCCGCGGGCCACTTGCTGAGTACCTTTGCTGTACACTCTTTCGTATCTCCTTTGTATAATAATGTTCATTTAGCCTTTGTATATCTATTCCTTATCTAGTTTTGTCTGTCTAGAGTTTTGCAGTCTAGTCCTTCCTGTTACTCCCATATTTTATGTCAAATCTCTATAGTCAGAGAGACCTGTAAAACTAAATGGTATATGTCTCTATATACATATACCATTTAGTTTTACAGGTCTCTCTGAAGTAAATAGACTATTTTTTGACATCCATTTTTTGCAATTGATTCAAAATCTGGACCAAAGCAGTGGTCCAGAGACTTTGATATCAAAACATATCTAAATTATCTTTCACCACCTATATTTAGCATAGAAATATTACAAATAAAGTAGTAAAGATTATTTAAAAGCAGCTAATCTTTTCACCTTATATTACATCATGTATGTATGCCAAACATGGGTATTCAGTCTATTTTAAATAGTCCTATATAATAGTCAATTGGAAATTTATGTTTCTTATATTACAGTATAATCTTGATAATCCGGCTGTTAGTTAATTCGGCACGTTCAGTAATCCGGGGCTCTGCGGAAACACTTGTCTTTTCTTTACGCTGCCCCGCGCCGGATATAAACCTCGCACCCAGAAGAAATAAAGTCTTCTTGGAAAAAGGTCTGGTCAACACACCCTGCTTTTAACTCTGAAAACTTGATTGACGATTCTGACCAAACTTCACTTTATAATTGTCTTACTATCTGTTCTAAGTTTGTACATACTTTTTTTTGTATGTTTACCACACGTTTACCTATATAGTTACATATTTTATTCTTTCTGAAATAGAATTGTACATAAAATATGTAAAATTGTTATTGTTTTCGTTGAATCCTGATAATCAGGAATTTTTTGATAATCCGGCGGTTGTCTGGTCCCATATGTGACGGATTAATCAAGATAATAATTTTTATCAAGATTATACTCTATTTTCTTATGTATATTTAGTATTTCCTATATAAAATCATCTACTATTTACTAATTTATATACTTTTTTTAATGTAGGTTGGAGGTAGATTAATTGTACCTGTTGGCCCAGCAGGAGGAGACCAACAATTGGAACAAATCGACAAACTACCAGATGGTACAATTTCCCGCAAACCATTAATGGGAGTTATCTATGTTCCTCTGACGGATAAATCTAATCAATGGCCACGCACTTATTGACGCCTATTTCGCATAATCGCAACAATCATAGCTTTCATCTCTCTAGCTCTGTTCTTGGCTAATAAATTGCTGGCATAGCTGTGTGTATTTTTTTGTTTTAGTTTTATTTGGATCGAAAGACTTAAGAAAATGGACTGATTTTAATAAGTACGTGTATAAAAATGAAAATGTATAAACAATATTAATGTGATGTAAAATAAGGTAACTTTTAAGTTTAAATTTTTGATTCTTTCACTTGAGTTTTTCTTTTCTTCAACTGTATTTGTCAATGTAAATATCATACACAGTGAATAAATATAAATAACATTAAGATTAATTGGATTGTTCAATTTAAATATTATTAATGTTAATGCATCAGTAACAAAAAAGCAATATATTTATTAATAGTAACCAAATATAAATTTATTATAAATAATTAATTCTAAGAATCCTAAAATTACATAATTAACCAAATATTTTATAATGTAAGAAAATATTAGAATAATTACTCCTTTTTCTCTTCCTTCTTCTCAAGAGCAGGTTGCCCTGTCTGTATAATAGGAATTTCTCTATGTTCCACGGGCGAAGATTCATTTTTTGGTGCAGCTATGGTCAAAACTCCATCTGCCGACAACTGTGATACGACTTTTTCAATATCATGTCCTTCTGGAACAATATATTTCCTTACGAAATGTCTTGAGATAAATCCATGCTCATCTTGTTTCTCTTCATGTTTTCCCTCAACAGTAATTTGATTCTTGCCGGTTACTTTAACGCTGATATCTTCTGGTTTAAATTGCTGGACATCTAAATTTACTTGAAATTTGTCTTTGGCCAACATGATGGTTGATCCAGAATCGGCAGTTGCTGCAGCGGATCTCCAAGGTCTGTAATAACCTGGACGTCGAAGATTAATGCGAAAATCGTTTGGGATTGTAAGCGGAGATATTAAATCATCAATTTCTATTGGAACGCCGAAGTGTTGATCTAAGAGTCGAGAAGGACGCCTGGAATCCAGGATGGAATCACCAAAGATTATTGGAAGAAGAGACATTGTTTTTTTAAGAATTTGTAGAAATTTTCGTTATGATTTATTTAAACGACAAAAGCGCTTATGTGAAACTGACGAGTGGGATCGAGAGAAAGCTTATATATGCAACCACGCGAAGTCGAGAAAATTCTAGAGCGTGCACGAAGAATTCACGAACAGATTCATCTAGAAATGGAACATCTAAAATGTTCTATAGTTTTCCATCGTTCCAGAGTTCCATATTTGGAAATGTATTTAAATTCGAATAATGAGTTTGCTTAAATTCGATTATAAATAAAGGGAATAACTTGTAACAGTAATTAAAAGTTGTTTACAAAATGACCATCCATGTAAAATAAATAATAATAAAAAATGTATATATATATATATATATATATATATATATATATATATATATATATATATATATATATATATATTATTTATTTTACATGGATGGTCCCTTTAGGAACACACGAAGCTTTATTTATGATTTCGCTTGCGAAGGATCCAGGATGCTTTCATCTGTTCACTAAAGATCCTCTTCCTTTCTTCCGTCCACTTGATACCTGATCTTTTCGGAACTTCATTCTCTGGAACAACTTCCCACTTGTCAGTTTTTACTCTGTATATGTGTCGGTCTGAAATTTCTTTTGGTTGGATTTTGGTTGGTAGCATTTCTCATGTTTGCCCCTACTTGTTGTGTCCAAGGGAAAGTCTTTAGTTTGTCAACTCTTTCCAGAATTTGGTGGGTTAACCTGGTGTCAGGAAGTCTCTTAACATGTCCATGAAATTTTAACCTTCTTTTTCTGAGGTCTGCCGCAATATTAGATAATTTTTCTATGCATTTCCGTGATTGTAGGCGGTAACCATCTTCGGAATGTCTTGGTCATAAGATTTTACTTATGATTTTTCGCTCTTCTTTTAGGATATTTTCGAGTTCGCCTTTTTTATTAATCGTGAGAGTTTCTCCTGCATATAGGGCTTCAGGTTTGATTACAGTATTGTAATGTTTAATCTTAACATGGAGCGATATACATTTTTTGTTGTAAATTTCTCTTGTTCTCCTATATGCTCTTCTGAGTTTTTGAACACGGGTGTTTTGAGCTATTTTTTCGTTTCCAGTTGGTGCGATGATTTCACCTAGGTATTTGAAGTTAGGGACCCTGTTGATCTGTCCATATTTCGTGGAAAATTATATTTCTGGACAGAAGGGCCAGGTCATCTGCGAAGGCTGAGCATGGAAATTCGAGCATGTTTTTCTGTGTCCCAATGTTTATTGGGTTCCAACTATTTCGTGCTTTCCGTTCTTTTTCCCATTCCTTCATCACCTTATCTAGGACAAGGTTGAAGATGATGGGTGACAGTCCACCATCTCCTTTCCGGACACCAGTTTCTATCAGGAAATTTTCTGAGATTTCTCCCATGAATTTTACTCTTGATTTCGTATCAGTGAGGGTATATGGTCAATTTTAGTGTTTCGGTGTTCTTCACGAAAATCAGGAATTCTTCTGAGATTTCTCCCATGAATTTTACTCTTCATTTCGTATCAGTTCTCATCACCATCAAAAGGAAGAAACTAGAATATTTCGGGCATGTTATGGCAGGCGAAAAATATCGCCTATATACTTTTTCCGTCCATAAAACTTTTAATATTTTTCTGTAAGCCCACATCTCAAAGGCGTCTTTCTTCGTAGGGGAGACTGGGGCAGTTTTAAACATGGGGCAAAAACCTTTGAACATTTTGAATTTCCCTGAAATAATTATTATTTCTATTATTTTGTCAACTCTGGTAGTAAATGACAAGCCAATACCCTGGAAAAATTACCAAACAATTAGATGTTGATTTGGTACTTGTCAGTGCTATGATAAGAAAAGGCAGGCAATAGGTATGGCCAACCAAGTTGGTCATATTGATGGGCATTGGCCCTATTCTACAACTGAAATAGTTAGCAAGATAGAGGAGCCAGAACCAGAAGGAGTCAGTGCTGGATGTCGTGACATATTTAGTGTGCCAGAATTGGATAAAATGCTTGGGTACTATTGATTCATTTTTGTATAGACTTTTGTTAGCAGTACCAAAACTGACAATTTTATATGTATCTACTTTACTATTTACCTACTTGATTTTTTAATTTTTAATTGTGTTCAAATAAATTTATTTCAAACTTTTTAATGCTAATAATTTGTGTTTTAATAATAATTATTTTATTTAAGTGTAATAATAACCACTTGAACTAGTTTTGGGACTATTTTCTCCAATATATTTGAGGTTGACAAAACCTCCTGGGGGGTGTGCGGGCGTTCAAAAGTACCCCATGCCTGTTGAAAGGTGCCCCATACATGGGGCACTTTTGAACAAAGGGAGAGTTTTGAGTTAAGCCCAGTTTATGGGAATCAGAATCACTATTTTCATGGGTACACAATTTTAAGAGGTGGCTTAAATTATAACTTACGAGGGCAGTGCATTTTGGTGTATTATATTTATAAGGTGGAATAACAAGCATATAAAAACTAAAAACTGTTCAAAGGTGCCCCAGTCTCCCCTACTTGTTTATTGTTCAGGCTTCCATACCGTACAGCAAGGTGGAGTAGACGTAACATTTGAGAAGTTAGAGTTTACTTAGAAGTTTACTTAGAGTAAACTTCAGATCTCTGCTGCACAAGACCCTTCTCATGTTTCTAAATGTTGCCCGAACCTGCTCAATCCTCGATTTTACTTCAGTTTGACTATCCCCGCTGTTAGTTATTTTGCTGCCTAGACATTTGGTTCACTGGCTTCAATATTTCACCCCTAGCTAATATGTTAGCTATGATATTAGTTTGCTTGCTAATTACTAATACTTTTGTCTTTGTATTTAACCCGAGTGGGGTCATTGCGCATTTTTCGACGACTGCATCTAGCATATGTTTAGGGTTTCTGGTTCGGATATATCCGAACCGCAAATCCGCGGTTTTCTGTGGAAAAACCGAAACCGCATAACCGTCATAAAAAAACCGGTTTTCGGTTTTATCTAAAGATAAATAAAAATCAAGTACATAGAATTTGTGCTCTCAAACATTGCAAACTGTTGTTGCAAAAATGGCAACCATCGATGGTATATGTGTTCGAGCAATTTCTAAATCTGCATTTATTCGGAAATCAATAGCTGGTCGGTTTCCCAACCAAATCTTGCCAAAATGTTCTTCAGGTGTTATGACCTTAATTCAAAAGAAATACGAAGAAAGAAAGAAAGAAATGGTTTTAAAAATTCAGGAATTAAAAGCAAATGAAAAAAATAATAATACTACGCTAGATTAGTGGACTAGTTTGAGACGCCGAAGATACTTAAATATTATTATTCGCGGAGAAAACAATTTTTATTGCAATTTAGGCTTTCTGCGAATTGATGGAACTTCTTCTGCAAATTATATCGTAATAAGTGTTGAAAAACATTTAGTATCAGTTTCAGAAATGATATTGTGTGTGACTTGGATTAGAAAGTTCGCGGTGACGTAGCGACGCCGTTGTCAAAAATTTCGTAATGCGGTTTTTAGTCGCGCTTTACCACAAGCTTTCCCTTCAACAAAACATCAATTTTTTATTGTTTCGCTATTTGCAAAGTTGCGAAAACTACAGCGGAAAAATCACCGCGAGTTCGCGAAATTCGACCTAGATTAGCAAGTTGAACTATGCGGCGACGTCGTGACGACGCTATCAAAGATTTTGCAACGCGGTTTTCACTACCGCTTCCTGACAAGCTTTCCCTTCAACAAAACGTCATACTTGTTTCGCTAGTTTGAAAATTACGAAAAGTACGGCAGAAAACCCAGTAGCCGCATTAGGAAATTTAACTTTGCGGTGGCGTCGCGACGCCGCTGGCAAAGATATCGAAACTCGGTTTTCAGTCTGGCTTTCCGACCCCTTTTTGCTCTAAAAAACATCGAATTTCTTGCGGCAGTTGCGAAATTTCGAAAAAACAAATGCAACCAATCCTCGGTAGATCTAACTTTGATGGGCCGTCGCGGCGTTAGTTATCGAGCGATTTCAACGCGGTTTTCAATTTCTGGTCGCAAAAACCCCAAAGATTGACTGAGTCTGGGATTTATTGCCGTGGGATTTTTATTGAAAAAGATACGACATACGACGATGCGCGGGTAATTAAAAAATAAAAATGGTACAGAGTGTCTTGCTGTGCCAAAAATTTGAATTAACCATACAATTCATCTCGCTGTGTGCGACACTTTTTACAAAAAATCATCTCAAGTAGAAAACAGCTGCAGCAGTGAAGATGAAGATTTATTTGCTGAAAAAATCGCACGAAGAAGATGTGGATAATGAATATTACGTCGAAGAAGATGCTGAAATTTACAAATTACAAAATTTACAAATGGTAAGAAAACTTGTGAATTATTTTCGTTTATCTCCCAAAAAATCAGTTTCCTACAACGAGACGTAAAAGCTTTTTTGAAAAGGAAATTGAATTAGTGATGGGCATCAAGACAGGGTGGTCTTCTATTGAACCAATATAAGAAAAAATTATTCTTCTAAAAGCCGTAATATTACAGATTCTAACAGATTTAAATTCAGTGCATTTAATTGAAAATGTTAATTTGCAATTGTTATGAAACTTTATCTCCAGTAAGCGTACTATTAGTAACAACATTAAGCAGCGATGATTGTAACATATTTACGGCATAAGGTGTAATAGGATTCTTGGAAGAGAAATTAATTGGTTTTGATATAAGCAAAGCTTCAATGAAAAATATCATGGAACGTTTGAAGACCCGTGAAAATCTGGAATTATCAAAATTGGCTAGATGCTTACTAGATCCTTCGAAAGTTTCAACAAAGTCTGTTTTAATATTGGCGGAAAATCTTTTTGAACGACTTTATCCAGACAGCAATAAGGTTGAAGTCGAAGGTGAATATAAAAGAAATTCTGAGAGAACAAAAAGATTAAATATTTTGTTTCAAGCACTCTCTACAATTAAAGCTACATCCACCTACTCCGAAAGATCATTTTCCCTTAGCGGCAACTTTTGTACAAAACTAAGATCTCGATTAATTATCAGGCACTACCACCAAAAGTTCTTAAAAACCGAACCCGAAACCGAAACCGTGTTTTTTAATTTTCAAAAACCGAAAACCGCGGTTTTGGAAAAGTGCGGATATTTAGAAACCCTACATATGTTGACAATCTTCCCGAGTGGAGGCCAACAATATTGTATCGTCTGCGAATCGAAGGTTGTTTTTGTTATTTATAATAAAGCCAGCCTGTATATTTATCAGTTAGTGCTTTGAATTTTCTTTCGGAGTAAACATCAAAGAGCTAGGGCGATAAAATGCAACCCTGCCTTACTCCGCGTTTGATCTCTATTTACGGTGTCTATAACAGTTTTCTATAACAAGAAATAGCTGTTTATTATTAATCACAGCAAAATCGGAGAAATTGTAAATTTCAACTTTATTAAATTTGAATATTTTAATTTTGAATATCAACTTTATAATATCAATTCAAAATTTGAAATTATTTATCAACAATATATGGCTCACTATGGCCCATTCATGCACATCTAGATGGACCACTGTGTGGATGCGTCCATTCAGGCCATCATAAAATGGGCCATGATAATGGTGATCATCATGGTAACCCACAATGAGCCATAGTGTAGTGGAGCCATTAGCAGTGGCTTTTTTTGGAAGTGTGACAAATATGGATCTGAGCCAATCGAAAGATAACTTTCCACTGGTATATATTTTATTGAACAATTCTTTTATCAGCTTTAATGCTTCAGTGCTATCGATTAGTTTATATATCTGGCGGGAATCTCGTCAGGTCCTACTGCTTTATGATTTTTACAGCGTTTTATGGCATATTCGACCAACCGTTATGTCCACTTTAGTAATTGTAATTTGGGGACCTTCATCTTTTGTTAATTCCGGTGGCGTTGTTGGTTTATCATCTTCAAATATATTTGTGATGTATTTCTCCCACTCCTTTAGTTTTTCTTCTTTTAGATGAATCACCTTTCCATTTTCGTGGTAGGAGAAAGAGACTTCCGATACACCCGGCGAGTACACCCGATCCTCTGCTTGTTCTGAATTTACCTGCAGCCTCTTTAACTCTTTTATGCATGTTGAAGGAGTTATATACCGCTTCCAGAGTTTCTATATCTTCACATTCGTAGGTCAGGTGTGCTGTTTGCGCGTTTCGGATTTTCTGCCTTATTACTTTCTGGATACTTTTGTACGCCTGTTTGTTGTTCATCTGCGTTCTTCCATCAATATTGTTTTTTTCGTTCGTAATCCAGGGGTTCTTTTTGGGTTGGACTTTCCCCTTCAGGTTTTTGCAGTAGATTTCCCTTATCGATGATTCCATTTTCCTCCATTGTGCTTCTATGTCTGTTTGTTCGCTAGAATTTTCAGTATAAGATATTCATTTAGTTGGTTACGGATTGAGTCTTTGGTAGATTCATCACTTTTAATAATGTTCGGGTAATGTTGTTTTGCCGTTATTTTTTGCCGTAAGATTTTCTTAAGCCGTAAGCAGATTATCGTTACCACGGGGTTGTAGTCGGACCCAATATATGCGCCTGGGTATGTTTTAGCTGATTTTACGCTATTTATTTAACGTTGTTTTTAACTAGAATATAATCGATTTGGTTCCTTATTATTACAATGAAGTCATTCTCCTAGCAGAATTGAATGAGCTGATCGCCCCGTTCATTCCTAGAGCCTAACCCATAGCTTCCCGCTATATTTTGACATTGTAACGCTATCCTGGGTACCATGACATACTGGTATAGATGGAAACGGAGAAGCCTATCACCTAGCAAACAAGGGATCCAGTAATCTCTTTATAGGTTCACACGTTAACACTAACTTCACCTTTCCTGATGAGCGGATCAAGTCATTGAATGAACTTTTGGACACTTTTTACTTCCGCCTTTATGCAGTTCTCGATATATCTGTTCCTAAGTTCTTCTCTCACAGATCCTCCTATCCCAAATGATTTTCACCCGCAATAATTGATGGACTTCGTAAGAAACGTGCTCTGCATCGTGCCTACAAGAAATCTACTGATCTACTCTTGACTACTCTGAATGAATGATCTACTCTTGACTACTCTGAACTCAAACGCGTCAGGTCGCTGGTTAAGTCTCAAATTAAATCTGCATTCACTAACTTTATCTCGAATTCGGCTAATAATATCTCAAAAGATCCGAAAAGTTTTTGGTCATTTGTTAAGGCTAAGAAGTGTCTAAGCCGTATTCCAGGTGAAATGTCTTTGGATGGTGCTACCTTGAACACTCCGCAGTCTATAGTAGATGGTTTTGCAAGCTACTTCAAGGGAGTTTATAGAACATCGTCCCCCTTTACGAGTCAATCAGATATCTCTGGTCTCAACATCCCTCTAATCAGTCTTACTAGAGTCACGGAGGATGAGGTTCTATCAACTATCAAGCAGGTCAAGTGTAGCTTGACCAGCGGAGCGGATCTTATTCCATCTCTCTTACTTCGGGACTGTGCGCATATTTTTGCACCACCACTGACTACGTTATTCAACAAAATTCTCCTTGAAGGCAAGTTTCCAGCTTTTTGGAAATCCTCAAAGATTTGCCCAATACACATATCTGGCCCGTTGACCGACATTTCAAATTATCGTCACATATCCCTAGTTTCCAACTTCTCCAAAATATTCGAATCGATCGTTTTTAACTCCATCTTTCCCCGTATTAAGCATCTTGTTTCCACGAATCAGCATGGGTTCATGAAGGGTCGTTCCACGATCAACAATCTTGTAGCCTTCGCTGAGTATGCTACTCCAGTTGTTGCAAGTAGGGGGCAGGTGGACTGTATTTATACAGACTTCGCCAAGGCGGTTGATAGCGTCGATCATGCACTCATTGTAAACAAGCTGCATTCCTTTGGCCTTGACGGCAAACTTAAAGCTTTATTTTCCTCTTACCTTTTGAGGATAGGACGCAGTTTGTATCTCATAACGGTTTTTCATCAGCTGAATTTGTAGCCTCTTCCGGTGTTCCTCAGGGATCCATCCTCGGGCCCATGTTATTCAATATGTTCATTAATGACTTGAGCGCGTCTCTATCTTCCCCTCATTTACTCTTTGCTGACGACCTTAAGATCTTCTCGGCTGTCATGAACCCTGATGACTGTCATCTTTTGCAAACTAGTCTAAACAACTTAGGGGAATGATGTGAAGTCAACAAGTTGGACCTTAATCTTAACATGTGGAAAGTTCTTACCTTTTCTAGACTCCAGCAAACGATTGAGTGCAGGTATTCTTTATCTAACGTCAATCTTGATCGCTGTGAGTCAGTCAAAGATCTGGGGATTATTTTCGATTGTCAGCTTTCGTTTGTCCAACACATACTATCTTCAGTCAAGAAGGCTGCAAGGGCTCTTGGATTCATCATCCGTAATTCTCGCAATTTTAATAATAACTTGGCTCTTTACTACATCTTTGTGAGATCCGTTTTGGAGTATGGATCCATCATTTGGGACCCTCACTTTAAAAAGCACATTACTGCTCAGGAAGTTATTCAGAGGAAATTTCTCAAATTCCTCTGGTTTAAAACGTTCGGCGGTGGTCCTCCGGCGCTTCACGTCGATCACCCTTTGCTGCTGGCTTAACTTGGGTCTGAATCACTTAAATTTCGTAGAACTCTGGCAGGTCAGGTCTTTCTATTTAACGCAGTTCACAGTATCCTTGACGCCCCTGAGATTGTCAATCAACTAAACTTTCTAGTGCCAAGAGCTGCTAGTCGTCAGTCTGCCTCTTTCTATATTCATACATCGGGTGGTCCTATTTCTCTGAACCCACCTCTCAATAGACTATGCTCCATCCATAACTCGTTGAGCTCTGATTGTCACATTTTTGGCAAGCTCAAAGCCTTTAAAGCAAGTGTTGTTAATTGCCTGATGAATTGTCCTACTTTTCCCGACCATGCCTAA
The DNA here is from genome assembly GCA_944588485.1 of Phosphuga atrata. Lineage (NCBI taxonomy): Eukaryota > Metazoa > Arthropoda > Insecta > Coleoptera > Silphidae > Phosphuga > Phosphuga atrata. The sequence goes on along the minus strand of OX155894.1, from coordinate 17,734,196 downwards.
GTGTCGGTTTGATCTTTAAGCATACCTAAGCTCATTGATTGAGTATTTTATTTTGTTCTTTATTATTTTGTATTATATTTTTGTTTTATTTTTGGCTGATTATGCTGTTTTTTTGTTTGTTTATGTTATGATAATGTGTCTCTTCTTCTTTTTTTTTTAATTAATTTACTGTAATCTTGCTCCGTAATTGGTTCACACTGTTGGGCAATGATCGAATAAATAAATAAATAGGTTCGGAACCCTATTGCAGTATGAGTATGAACACCAACCACAAAAGTTTAGATGAAGAAATACGAGAACAATGCACAGTGGGGCCAATGCATGATTTCTTGACAAAAATTATTTGAGCTAAATTTTGACTACAAAAAGTAAAAGCTAAAGTACAAAACTTTTTAATAATAATACAAAGTTTAAATGTATTTTTTTCTGAACTATATACATGTATGTAAATTTTTGGAAGTGTCCAACCAGTTTTTATAAGAACCTGTCATGTTTTCTGTTAGCTTTTTGCCATCTTTTCTTGAAATCAGCTACAAAAAATGAAATCTTTTTATCAAGATCCGGAATTAGGTATTTAGGACACTTTGTACGTGTTTCGACGAATTTTTTCATAAATTTTAATTTACTTCGGTTCTGCGCTGTCAGCAGTTAGACCAAATCAGTGAAAAACACGTCCGCCGCCGATGCAGATATCTTGACCACTTCACATTGTTTTGCTATATACAAATTCAAGGATAACTTTGAAAGTATAAATAAACTATGTGTGTAAACAGGACATTGATATCACTAACCATTTTTCCACAAAAAAAGTCGTGAAAACTTGGTATTCTTTTGCGCTCTAAACCAGCATAATGTCCAATTGGCGCAAACATGCGCAGCTTCTTTTTCAAATTAATCGTGAACAGCTAATGCAAAAAGAAAAAAATACAACTGCAAACATGATATGCACTGATGTCAACTGTTACACCCTTTAAATGTAATTTTCATTTACGCGTCTTTGTTAATTAATATTATAACATATTAATAAACGTCATCATACAATTAAAATTAAAAAATATATATAAGGAGTAATCTGTAGGTAAGGATGTCATACTGGCAAAACTATTAAATCTGAGCCCCGATTGTTTCTTCTGAAATGAACTTTAGCTTCAGCAGCTTCAGACAAGTCTAGTCGCTGAAAACAAATGGTAGATCGCGGCTGCTTGATAGCATGCGGTAACATGTTGAAACAGGATGACCCGTGTCGTGTGTAAACATGTATACGCTCGCCGAGATCTGCAATGATTTTTCGCAAACCTTGTGAACGGGTTAATTCTTGATATGTACATATATATAGTTTAAAAAAATTACATATTACACTTTGTATTATTATTCACACACGTTGTATTTCTCAATTAATATTCAAAACTTAGTTAAAATAATTTTTTTTATTAAAATAGTTAAATAGTTAAAATAATTCATATATTTAGCCTCACTGTGCAATGGATAAAAACCTGGAAAGAACTTCCAGCGCTAAGACAATCCAAGATAACAGATGCAGATTATGCGGCTCAGCAGAGGAAACCCTCATACATCTGCTCAAAGACTGAGAAGCACTGCTCTGCAAGAGAAAAATGAATCTTGGGGCGCAATGCTTGAACGCACAGGAGTTGCAGTCTTTGAATCCCACCCAGATCCTAAAGGAATCAAGACTAGAGGAAGCGCTCTAAATGGCTAAGTATACCAACGATTAGAGGAAGATATAATAGATAGAGGGATAGAGGGTCGCAGTACAAGTCACCACCGAAATCTACAATCTTGGTACTCAGATCACGAAGTGTTGGTCCTTGTGATAGTGGAATTTTTCGAGCTTTATTAAGGATTAAACCCGATTTTTACATTTTCTTCCTAAATTTCCTTTTTTCTTGGATTCCATATGAGCTACTGAAGATCCGGAATCAGAACATGCTTTTACTCTATTCCAAATACTATTATTGGTTTTTGTGGAAATGTAAAATCCCCACTGTTGCGGTAATGGCACCATATTCTAGTTTACTATTGTGGAAACATTTGAGCAAAGATCTACTTGCCGCTGGCCGCTATTTAAATTAGTTTTTGCTTTAAAAAATAACGACGCTCGTTTTCACTTTCTATAACTACACTTTTTAGTTGTCACAATGTGAAATTTCAAGCAATTTCTTTTAATAATGCTTATTGAAAGTAATTTGTAACTATTTGTGTCATTTTTGATCCGTTAGAGAGTTCATTTCGTCGTAAAATTCGTCGATAAAGACGAGAATGCTGATATTAGAGGAAATTGAAGAGAAAAATTCTGCCAAACAAAGAGTAATATGGGTTAGATTTTATGAGGCAGTTTGGCATCGTGGTGAAGAAAATCAATATTGTTGCAAAGCCTTTCTACGCTGCGACCAACTTGATCTATTGTGCTTGACCCTACTACAATTACTCTCCCATGAATTCAACTTCGTGAGCGAAGTCTAAGATATTCCTGAGAAGCTTGCTACTCGGCTCCAAGTTGGTCAATCTTGCGACCCCGAAGTGGGCAAGCCTTATGTGTGCAAGCGCTACACATGTGCACATTGTGTGTTCAGCGGTTTCTTCATCTGATTCACATAATCTACAGGCAGCTTCCTTTGCCTTTCCCATTTTGTGTAGGTGATATCTCACCGGACAATGTCCTGTGAGTATGCCTACCAAAGTTCTGATTTCTCTTCTAGAGAAGCTTAGCATCTGCTGCGTTATTGCGGCAGAATAGTTTATGAGCATTTTAGTTTGCCGCTGTCCTGGAGTGTTCTTCCAGTGGGTTTGCTTTTGCTCTTCTTCCCATTTCTTAGCCCCCTGCCTTAAGTGGGCCTTTGTAAGCCCACAAGTTGGCTCCGGGCCCAAGAAGGGAGCCTCGGCTCCGCTTTTGGCGAGTGTGTCGGCCATTTCATTCCCATATATGCCCTGGTGACCCGGCGACCACATTAGCGTGAGTCTGTTACCTTTCACCAGTTGCTTTAGGGTTTGTTTACAGTTCCAGGTTACTTTGGAATTAAAGTTGTGGGCTTTTAAATTTCTTAGAGCTACCTGACGGTTCATTAGGATGTAGATTTGCACTCCTTTAAGACGTTTCTTTAGGCAGATTTGTGCGCATCTTTCAATGGCTATAATTTCAGCCTGTAATACCGTGGGACCCTGGCTCAATGTCGTGGACTCCCTGTGACTCCGGCTGTATATGCCAATTCCTGTACCCTTAGCAGGTTTTGATGCGTCGGTGTACCACATGGACGCTTTGTCTTTCAGGTTTTCGATTCTTTGAACACTGCTTTGGCGGTCATTGATGACCACTTCAACGGCTGTGTCAAAGTCGTATTCTGTAGACATTGCGTCCCAGGGCTGCTTCAGAAATTTCTCTCCGATTTGTTCCCTTATTTTCATGTGTCTCTGAATAGGCGATGTACACCTTAGTCTCAGAGCACTGAGAAGACCTTCTTTTTCTACCTGTTAGTGCAGTGGAAGTAGGTCCAACAGAACTTCCATTGCTGTGGTTGGAGTAGATTGCATCGCTCCTGTTATACGCAAGCACGCAACCCGTTGAAGCTTTTGTAGTATGTTTTGGGACTTTATTTCCTTTGTTTTGTACCACCATACGAGTGAACCGTAGGTGATAATCGGTCTTACTACTGCTGTGTAAGACCAAAGGACCATTTTGGGTTTTAGTCCCCATGTTTTCCCAAAAAACTTACGGCAGATCCAAAAGGCCGCTGTGGCTTTTGAGAGCGTTTTGTTCAGATGCGAGTTCCAAGTGAGTTTCTTATCCAAGGTTACCCCTAGATATTTCACCTTCTCGGAAAACTCTAACGTCTGACCTTCAATGCTCGGAGATTTCAAGTTCAGCTTCCTCTTTCTGGTAAAGGGGACCATTACTGTTTTGCTCGGGTTGACACTAAGGCCCAACTTCTTGCTCCAACAGTTGATGGTGTTAAGTGCACTCTGTGCAAGGTCTATTATTGTATTACCAAACTTACCCCTTATTATGATGGCAACATCGTCTGCATAGCCAACCGCCTTATACCCGTTCTTTGTTAGCACATCTAGGAGATCATCAACGACCAGGCACCACAGCAGAGGCGATAACACCCCCCCTTGTGGGCACCCTCTCTCTGTGGTTACCATCCTCGTTGATCCCCCCAGTGCTGCGGTAATTTTACGATTGGTCAGCATGTTTTGAATCCACTCAATGATAGGGTCTTCGATCCCTTTGTTGGTGGCTGCATTCTTTATTGATAAACGGGTTGTGTTGTCAAACGCTCCCTCTATATCTATAAAGATACCTACTGCAGTATTATTTCTTTGCAGTCCAGTGCTGCCTCCAATGTGTGCGTTATCTCGTGTAGAGCGTCCACTGTGGATTTGCCTGGCTGATAAGCGTATTGATGCTTATGGAGAGGACTTTTTTTAAGAGGTCCGCACCGTATGTGATTGTCCACAATTGTTTTTATGTTACAAAGTGCGGCTGTTCCAGAAAGTAATAAATTCATCGATGCTTGTGGCCATCAGTGTAGTTGATAGAGTTTCACTCATTTTTTCAAGATGCAGTTGATCTTTTCAAGCATTAAAAGTATTTTAATAGAAAAAAATTAATTTCCTAAAAAGTCTGAGCAAAAATAAAATTTCTGATTAATTCACATCAAATTGGAAGCCGCTCAATATACGCACGGTTTGCTAAGGCCACTAAAAATATCGTAAAACTTGCTAGTGCAGCATCAGCAAGTACTGGCACTGACCTTCAGAAAGGGACTGGCTTTCAGTAAAAAGCTGTCACGCTTGGCTTTCAGTAAAAAGCTGTCACGCTTAGCTTTTTTACATACAAAAAGAAAAATGGAAAGCACTTCCAGAAAGTACTTTTTTGATGGTCACGAGTGAGAAAGTTAAACACTTTCTGAAAGCGCTTTACTTGCACAGACCAGCAGCACCTTAATATAGAACAAATTCCTGGGATTTTTATTGTTTAGTAGATATATTAGATAAAAACTAATAGAAATAAAAATACAAATAAAAACAACATACAAATAAAATTAATTCGATAATTCGTTTATCAGTTTATCTTTTAAAAAAAAAAGTTTTTGCTATTGATAAACATTAATCTTTGTTATTATTAAGCCGCCCGTTGTCGAAAAAAAGGGATTCCCTGTGTGCTACACAGTATATTTAGTATATCAGTATATACCCTATTTAATATATTTATAGTTATTCTTTTTATTTCAATAAACTCATGAATGTTATCTTCGCTTTGTAAAGCCATATATTTTGATTTTCTTATATAGGTGCTTTAATATAACAGGGAAGGAAAGAACTCCTTGAATTTGTATTATTTCTTCGATAAAACACGAAACGTATTTATTGTGTTACAAGAGGTTTATCTGTATCTTGTACAAGGTATCATTTATAGTACTTTAACTAAAGATGCAGGTGATGGTTTCGCCTATTCTCCGCTATTTTGCTAGCTGCGAGAGGGAGCTTCATCTAACATTTCAATATTTCCGCTAATCCATTGGCGATGGGAGCATTCTCTAAATTGTATTATTTTTGTTTGCTGCCCGTTTCTGCAAGAACGTTAAATAGAGAATAAAATAATTTTGCTAAAAAGAGGATATGTTGTCTTTGAAATACACCTATTGGCAAAACTAAATAACAATAATTCAATGATTATTACTCATTATCGATTATTAGATATCAACTTTATCTTTATTTATAAAAATGTTATTGCTATTTATAAATACTAATCTTTGGGGGATTTTCTGCTAGCGGATTTTAAACATTTGCAAATATAAAACCTGTGCAACACAACGTCAGTATTCAGTTGCAACACGATTCAGTCTACACAAACTACTTTTTTATTTATCGAAATATCAAATAAAACTGCGAGTTATTAAAAGAAGAACAAAAATGGCATCCATATTCCAGTTACCATATATGGACTACCCGACCTTCCAAATTAAAGTGCCCAAAAACCAACCCAATTTCGGAATACCTAGATCACCTACAAGAATAAGACGACGCCATAGTATTCGATCTTCGAGTTTACCATCCACGGAAATCTATGGAAAATGTTTCAATTTGGAAGTTCAGCAATTCCAACCTGAAGTCACTGTTAAAAATTTATTCCATATAATACGTATTTTTTTGTTTATTCAATATTTATTGTTTTCAATCTATTCATAAAATTATACATTATAATAAACTGTTTTAATGCATAATATATAAATATACAGCACAGTCCAAAAGTTTGAATTCACTCAAGAAGAAAACAATGTTTCTTGTTTATTTTTTTATTTTAGCAGAACATATTACTTTATTTACATAATTACAACGTGAAACTGGAGTAAATACTGGGAGAAAAATGTACGGTCCCAAACACACTTCTCACTACCCTGCTTAAACATTCCTATTGGGAAAGGTTAAATCGTTTAGGCTTTTTCAGAATTTGAATAGGAAACATCATATTTGAATAGAAAAAGTTAAGAAATTTCTAGCAACCGGAAAATACCTAATAGGATTATACAAATCTGAATAGGAAATAAAATGATGATCGTTAACCTATAGGATTTAGAGCTTTCCTATTGACACAACTGAATAGGATTATGATGGTTCTAAAAGGAAGTTAGTAATTCTATAGGAAATGAAGAGTTCTTATAGGAAAAGATAGAGATCTAAATAGAAAACCAAATGATTTAATAGGATAATGCGACTTCTATCTTTATTTCTAAATTTCGAAATGGGATTCTGCATTATTCAATAGGTTTGGCTTCACCAATGGCCAATAGGAGATGAATAGTTGTCAATAGGGAAATACGACTTAGAAATTATTTTTATTTTATAATAAACCTCAATAGGATTCTTTGATATTAAGTAGGTTTGGTTTTAACAACCTCCAATAGGAGATGAAAAGATGTCAATAGGGAAATACGACTTAGAAATAATTTAAATTGTCAATTAAACTTCAATAAGATTCTAAAAAGGAATTGCCTCTTTACAATAGGGGAATTATTATCTGAGAAGTCCTATTCAATTTACTAAAATCCTATTGAAGAATCGGATAGGATTCTGGATTATGCTATAGGAAATTCTCAGACCACAATATTCCTATTGAATAGTATAAAATCCTATTGGGAAATCGAATAGGATTTAGCGTATCTCAATAGGACAACTGAATAGGATTCAGGTGATTTTTATAGGAAAATAAACCTTCAATAGGATTTAATAGGAAATTTCCGATGCAATTTTCCCATTGAACTTACCTCTCCCAATAGGATTGTTTAAGCAGGGTATTGTGATGACTATAGCCGTGCAAATCAAGTTTATTCAGAAGGAAATAACGCAGAAGAAAATCTAGATGGAGAGGAGCAAGAAGATAATGGCAAAGACCATGATATTGATGAAATACTGATAACAAGCAGGTACCAAGATTGTACGGAGCTCGTTGATTATAAGAATACTACAGATGATGAGATTAAGTGAAGATTTTAATACACCAATCCCAGTCTGGAGTTATATTTCGACTGACGCATTAAACACAGAAGGATTAGAACAGATTATCATGTTTGTGGCAGCTAACATTTCTGTATGGGAAATGTACAACATGGTAACATGCATCACCCAGAAATATAATTTATCAGATGAAGCTAAACAAGCTATTCTCGGAATGGCCAAAACATTCGCTGGTCCTAATTTTCATGATTTAAACACGTCCAAAAGTTTTATGAAGAACCTTTTCAACCCTTCAGAGAAAGTTATTTCTTACGTTTTTTATTGTCCATTATGCCATTGTTCGATAACAATGCCAGTGATTCATGAAATCCGAACTGAAAAAAAACATTATAATACTAAACAACTAAACAGTATAATGTATCATTGAGCAATGATAATTATTTTATGAATATTAATATAAAATATAAATTACAATAATTATTGGAAAACGCATCTGTACGACAACTCATTAACGATCATCTTTTAATTGAAAAAAAGCAAGATGTAGATTCTACTATTCGGGACATTTACAGTACAGACAGGTATAGAGAAGACAAATTCATTGTATCAAAAATAGAAAACAAAAACATAGTATGTATTAACATTGAATGTAAACACGGATGGAACACCTCAGTTCGAAAGTGACCGACACAGCTTCTGTCCAATACAATGCATTATTAACGAAATTCCGAAGCAATTTCGGCATGAGTTCATGCTTCTTGTCGCATTATGGTATACCACGTGTGAACCACAGCCTAGATTTTTGAACTTATTTTTATAACTATTTAGTTAGATTAAAAACATCATGAAGACTGGTATATTTATTGAAATTGAAGATGGTTGTTATGTCACCTACTATTGCAAGATTTTCTGTTTTCCTGTGGATTCCGTTGCTCGACCGATCATGCAAAACCGCGTTCAATTCAATGGGTTCTATAGATGTAGTTGGTGTTACATTAAAGGCTAAAGTATATCACCTTGTGTTATGAGAGATCTCATAACGGATGAAAATTTTCCATTACGTACGCATAAATTTTTTTTGAAAAACGTAAAACAACGTAGAAGAGATTTAAGAAATCTACCAAAAACTAAAAATAAAATACAATATAGAGTAAAAGGTGTAAAGGGATCGAGGATCGAAGGGATGGAGGAAATAACAGAAAGTCAACTGTGCGAAAGTAAAATGAATATTTTAGATTTTGTTGTTAATTGTCAGGAATTGTACGGGCCAGAATTTATGAATTTTAATGTTCATTGTTTGCTTCATATAGTACAAAGTGTGCGAAAAAATGGGCCGTTGTGGGCCACGTCAACGTACCCATTTGAAATTAATATTTACAAGCTAAAACCAGACGTTACAGGACCAAAAAGCATCATGAACCAAATAGCTACACGTACATTACGTCGGGATGGGTTCCTCAGCTATTTATCCACAACAAAAGAGAAAAATTCGTGGAACTTTTGTAAAAATATAATTAATAAACGACGGACAATAGTCTTCAATTTTGTTCGTGATAAGAATGACACAATATTGATAAGTGACAAGCTTCCATTACTCAACAATGGTACCGTAAAATATAAGCGATGTATTTATAAAGGAATTGTATTCACAGCATGGAATATTATTTATTATTATTATTTACCTTTATTGGCATATTTACAACAATTACTATGAGACTAACAATACAACAGATCAAAACAAACAAAAAAAAAAACAAACAAAAACATAAGAAAACTATAAAAAAAAAGAACAAAAAACAGAACATAACTAACAACCCGACCCAAAAATACCCCAAATACACAATCTTAAAAACTACACTTTAAAGAAACAAAAAAGAAACAATAATTCTTCGCCCGCACTAACTTTTCTCCCTCCCTACACTCTTTCTACAATCACTCCCTTCCGCTCTAAAATTTCCCGCATTATGGGCCACCCGCTACCTGACTCGTCCATGCACTCTTCTTAGTCTTTACATTTATTTTCTTTCCTTCTTCCCATGTTAGCCCTTTGCACTCTTCCATCCAATGTGCCCACCTGTCAGTACCCTCTCCGCATATGGTACACTAATTCTCCTTTTCATTCAACCAGTACCTTCTTCCCTTTTCTTCGTTGCCGCACCGAAACCTGGCTATACTATATTGGCTACCGCTGGACCCTCTGCTAATAGGTACAAAGGGAGTCTGCCGTACACTTGTACCTTCTTGTACTCCCGATTGGACCTGCTTTCGTCTATACGGCTTTGTCGTATCTGCAGCTCTATCTCCCTAATCCTTTCACCCAACAATTTTTCACACTTTACGCCTTCCCTTTTCATCCTTTCTACCTCCTCTTTCGACCACCCTAATCGTTCATACATTTTTTTCCATTCATTTCCCCATTTTGTTAGTTTAATCCCTCCGACACCGTCCTTCCTTAAACTATTGAACACCTCTTTCACTATCCTTTCATTCCCTAAACTATACACTTTCCTTTAGTATCTTGCCACTCTCACTGATGTTTCTACTGCAACTTTATACACATTCGCTTCTTGTAGCACCAGGTACCCTGGCGTACTCCTGTCTAATTTGAACGCCCTTTTTATAAACTGAAGTTGTACCTTTTCTACTTGTTCCATTTTGTTCATACCCCATATTTCCGCTCCATACAACAAAATACTACGAACACACGCTTTCCACACTGTCATTTTTGCCACGAAACTTTCTTCAAATTTGTCTTTCCAAGCATTCTAAAACCTATTAGCAGCCACCCATGCTTTCTTACATACGAACTTAATGTGCTCATTATTGGACCCATTATTACCAAACATAAATCCCAAGTATTTGAACCTGCTAACCTGCTCTATAACCTCTTCCCCCCACATCAAGCTTTCCTCTTTCTTACCAACTTTCTTTCTAAAAACCATCCACTTAGTCTTCTCTACATTCACACTTAACATTCTTTTCTCGAAATATCTTTTAATCCTTTCAATTATCTCTTTCTTTTGTTCTTGCTATAGCAACTATGTCATCCGGGTAAGCTAGAGACCACACTTTCATCCTACCTATTACCACTCCTCCTGTCTGCCCATTTTTTTACATTTTAAAACCTTTTCTAAGTCATTTATAAAAACATTAAATAGGACAGGACTAAGTGGACACCCTTGCTTTAACCCTTTCCTAACTCAGAAGCTTTCGGATTTTTTTTCACTTATTCTTACTATGCAGCTTGTCTTGCCATATAGATCTGTAACCGCCTTCATTAGCCACCCATTAATTCCTTTTGCTCTCATCTTTTACTTACGTTTACTGTGTCATATGCCGCTTTAAGATCTATGAATACAGCATACACCTTTCCACCTTTCTGTGCCAGCTCTTGCTCTATTACGTATTTTAAGGTAACCAGTCCGTTGTTGTCTTTCCCCTCCCTTTTCTGAATCCCCCTTGTACTTCCGGAATCACTTCCTTTTCCTCAATTTCTTCCTGTATTTTCATCTCCACTACTTTTGTATATATCTTATATGATGTATCCATCAGTGTGATGCCTCTGTAATTTTCTGCTTCTCCCTTATTTCCTGCTTTGAAAATTGGTGCGATGTCCCCTTCCCTCCAGCTTTCTGGAATTGCTTGCTGTCCTTTGAAAATCGTTGTATAATTTGTGGAGTTTTTTTTTGTATTGGCACCGGCGCTAGTTTCCACGCTTCATTTGGAATTCCATCCGGAGCTGTCGCTTTTCTTCTTTCAGCCCACCCAGCACTTGCTCCATTTCCTCCCACATAATTTCTGGTCGATGGCCGTCTTATTTTTCGTCCTCTTCCACTGTCTCCTCTGCTCCCTTATCTTCTGTTCCGTTCAGCAACTGCATAAAATGTGCTCTCCATCTTTCCATCTTAATTTCATTAACTTTCCGGTTTGCTTTTTCCACATTTTTGGCAATAAACTTCCATATTTCTCTTTCACTATTGAGCTTCCTAGCCTCCTCCATTTGTTTTCTTTGGGGAGTTCCTTTTTTGTTCTTCATAAGTTCTTTCATTTGGTCCCTCATATTTTTTAATCTACCTGGAGTTCCTCCGCTCTGTCTCCATCTCTTGACATCCTCTCTCATCTCTTTTTTCTTGGAGATATATTCTTTATCAACCCATGCGCTGTTATTATGATCACTCCTGACATTTTTCCATACTATCGCCTCATGGACTTTAGATACTAGTTGTTCTAGGCTATTTATTGATTCTAGCTCACAGTTTTCCAGGTTGCTCTTAAATCTTTTTACCGCCTCTTTATTCCATATCGCTACTGATTTTTGCTTCTACGTCTACCTACTAACCACCGCTTTTCCTTTTACCGTTACTTCCAGCGGGAAATGATCCGACTCTATCCTGTTCCCTACTTCCATGCTGATTATATCACTTGTTGCTGCCTCGTTTGCTACTACATAGTCTATCACTGACATCCCTCTTCCCCCTACATACGTTGTCTCTTCACTCCAATCTCCCTCCGTACATCCATTTAATATGTTCCATTTTCTTTCCGTCATCCAGTCAAGCCATTTTCTACCATCCGCGTTGATTATTTTGTCTTTGGATTTTCTTGTTACTTCATGTCCTCCTTCCCCGAGATTCCCAACCTGGCTCTCCCATATTCTTACGTTCCAGTCCCCCGCAATTATAACTTTAGACAAGGTTTCCTCGTTTGCTTCCGTCTCTATTTCCGTTAATAATTCTTTTAGTCTTTTATTATTATAAACTGTAATACATTTCCATTTATCCCCGTTTAATTTTATCTTTCTTATTTAAATCCCTTCGCCGTAATCTTCTCCCCTATAATTCTCTTCCTCTATGTTCTTCTTTACTCCTGTTATTAAACCGCCTCTTGGTCGCCCCATGTTGAAATCTCTTTTTGACCATTGGCACTTCCACGCGAAGTTATCTGGCAGTTCGTTCTTCACCTCCTCCCAATCCTTTTCGTCGATCCATGTTTCCACTATTCCAATTATATCGAAGCTCTTCACGTAAGCCAACAAGTCATCCTTATAATCCGCTCTTAATTTTCTCTTCAAACCTGCTACATTCCAGCACAATATCTTCGTTTGCTTCGTGACCTGCTGGTTTTCCATCTCCCTATTCTTTCTTACTGAAATTTTATATCCTTTATTCCTGTAACATCATTTTAGTGGTACCACCTCTGGACTACTTCCATTTTTCGGTATCCTACTCTTACAAACTTGCTTCTTTCCCTCAATTCTTTAGCTTTCTGTCTTATCTCCCTCTGCACCTCTCTTACCTTCTCTGTGAGATCATTGTCCACGTAGACCTGCGATCCTTTTAATTGGTTTTTCATTTTCATTATACTTAGATTTTCCCAGTTATTCATTTTAATTAATATTGCTCTGGTTTTTCCATTTGTCGGGCTTCCTATTCTGTGCATGTTTTGTACTGCATTTATTTGAAATTTGTCCCTTAGCAAGTCCTCTACTTCTTTTTCCCACGTAGCTTCTCCTTTAATTCCATTCATAACTATGTTTAACTTTCTTTCTTTCTTATCCTTTTTTTCCCTAAAATTTTCAATTTTAGCCAATTTCTCTTCCATTTGCTTTCTATCTGCTTCTATCTTACATTCCCTGTCTGCACTTGCCTTCTTTAGTCTCTAATCTAATTCGCCAAGCCTATAATTTTCTCTCTTGCTAATTTATTTTCTTCCCTCATCGCTTTTAGTTCCCCTGTTAATTCCGTTCTCCACTTTTTCTCCTCTCTTTTATCTTCTTCTAATAATTTCTTCGTGAATCGCATCAGCTCGCGTTTTATCTCCGCCATTTCCTGGACCACTGAGAGATTTGATTCAATCAGCGAACGATGCGATTTGTAGCCCACCTTCGGGCTAGCCTCTTTTGGGTAGGTCTCCTTCTTTCTCTTAGAGCAAGCGGAACGGCCTAGCCGTTTTTTAGATTGGAATGGGTTGGCCTGTTCACTATCGGAACTGCGTTCCTTCTTACAATACTCCATGTTATCCTTTTTTTTTCTTTCTTTTTTTTTCTTTCTTTTCTTGCTACCGTTATCTTTGCTTTTTTTTCTTTTTCTTCTTTCTGTTTCCTTACACTCAGCCCCCTTTTCTCTTTCCTGTTCTCCTGGTATGATTACTTGGCTTTTTGGGGTTTTCGTGGCCCCTTCTGCCGTAGGGCTGCGCTGGAAATTCGACGCTAGCGAACTACCAGCGGTTATAATCGCAACTAAACATTTTGTCAAACACTCGCACGTCTTACTTACTCGAACTCTCGAATCGAACTTGGAATCGAGCATGGAATACAATAAGCCTAAGAGAACAGATAATACATGCATACATCTGAAAAATGGATGTGTTGCAAACGATTTAGCTTCGATGGAGAAAATACGCTACTGGAAGTAAAAATAGCGGAACTAGAAAAGTTTGAAAATTTAAATCACATTTGCTTGATAACAAAATGGAAAAAGAATTCGGAATATGTTACAATGCAAGATATAAACAATAAAGTAATACTCATAACAATCACAGCGAATGAAAATGTAAGGGACGAAAATGCGTGTAAAATGTATGCATGTCTACAACCTAATAACATAGAATTACAGTGAAAATTTGTACATTTAATAATAAGAATAAAAAAAATATAACAATGTGTAAGTCCTATTTCACTATTTACATCTATTCATCTACTATAGGATGTTGGTGATACTAAACCTATTCAATAATGCTAAATCCCATTAAGGATCATTATAAAATTAAAATAATTTCTAAGTCGTATTTCCCTATTGACATCTATTCATCTCCTATTGGATGTTGGAGGAGTCAAGACTATTGAATAATGCTAAATCCTATTGAGGATCATTATAAAATAAAAATAATTTATTAGTCGTATTTCCCTATTGACAACTATTCATTTCCTTTTGGACATTAGTGAAGCCAAATCTATTGAATAATGCAGAATCCCATTGCGAAATTTAGAAATAAAGATACATTTTCTAAGCCGCATTATCCTATTGAATCACTTGGTTTCCTATTTAGATCTCTACTTTCATTTCCTATAAAAAACTCTCATCATTTCATTCATTTCGTATAGAATCGCTAACTTCCTTTTAGAATCATCATAATCCTATTCAGTTGTGTCGATAGGAAAGCTCTAAATCCTATAGGTTAACGATCATCATTTTATTTCCTATTCAGATTTGTATAATCCTATTAGGCATTTTCCGGTTGCCAGAAAGTTCTTAACTCTTCCTATTCAAATATGATGTTTCCCATTCAAATTCTAAAAAAGGCCATAGGATTTAATCTTTCCCAATAGGAATGTTTAAGCAGGGTATTTACAGCGAAAATAAAAGGTCGGTGTGCTTCAAATATTGAAATATCCGCCTCAATCTCCAGGTTTGGACCCCATCGAAGTGCTATGGAATAAACTTGACCAGCTACTTTAACAGATAAAGTAAACGATGCCGATCAGCAATACAGTCTCAAAATGAACCTGAAAAAACAAAATATCAAAAGCCTCAACGCAGTATCAAGCCTTATAGATCTCTTACACTCGGAGAAAAAACTTCGAAATACAAATATCTTAGCAGACGGATAACAGACAATATAGACCAGACACTTAGACTAAATATAGACAAATATAGACCAGAATAAAATCGAGAATTGATTTGGCCAGAAACACATTTCTGAAAATGTGAACCGTCTTTTGTAATCGACAAACTAAAATAGATCTACGTACAAGAATGCCAAGTGGGTACATTTTCTCGATTCTACTCTATGGAATGGATACATGGACATTGAAGCAAGCTGAAATAAAGAAGCCAGAGCCCTTCGAACTATGGTGCTATAGACGTATGTTAAAGATATCTTGGAAAGACAGAGTGCGAGATTTGAAACCAAGGAGGATTATTAATTAGTGTTTGGAATTGTGCCTGACAAAGTGCTTGACAGACAATCGAAGGCTGCCAAAAATTTGCAATGAAAATAACATTCAACATAGAATTTCTACGGCAAGCTTTCGTGATCTAGGTGGAAGTGAGAAAATGATCGCAATGGACAGTAATCGACAAAGCATTCCGTCCGACCCAGGATTATTAGCTCTTCAATTTCTTGGAATTCATTAAAGCAAAACTAAAGAGGTGAGGTGGAGAATACGGGTCTGTTGAAAATATTTTTGCGGACTTTTTACCTGGTGCCACTGTTATTAAACGTCTTTGGCACTCTTTAACTAAGATCGGAAAGCAAAAATGAAGCTTCCACGTTGTCTGGTTCAATAAATATTCGTGTTTTTGTTGAAGATAGTTGTTGACTTTTTGATAGTTGTTGATTTTGGTTGGCTAGATTAGGTTGTCGGCCGCAAAGCGGACAGATAAATCAAGACAACATACACGCGGTAGCGCGAACTCTCGATCCAATATAGATCAATGTGGCAAGGACTGTTGGTTTAACTCCGGTTAGATTAGGTTGTCCGCCACGAAGCGGAAAAATGAATCAAGAAAACATACGTGCGGCAGTGCGAACTCTCGATCCAATATAGGTTGGGCTTATGTCAACAACTATTTTCAACAAAAATATACTCAACATTTATTGAACCAGACAACGTAGAAGCTTCATTTTTGCTTTCCGACCTTAGTTAAGCCGTGCCAAGGACGATTAACAAGAGTTACACCAGATAAAAAGTCCATAACACTTAGTTTCAATAGACCCGTATTCTCCACCAAGTCTAACTTTTTTTTATTAATAAGTAAACGGCAATCTGTTGTTATTACAACACTCAGCTGTTTGGTTGACATTAAGATGGGTTTGATGCGAATTCTAGGTGGGTGTCCAGTGATACCTCTCCCTGGTGTTTTCGATTGTTTGTGCCCTCGCACATTCACTCGCACGCATGTACTCGGTTTAGGCTGGGAATCGCTGCGGGAGGTCTTTTGGTTTGAATCTTTTAAGCCGTCTTGTTGTCTTATGTCTTCATTTAGAAGGATGGAAGCCAGTTGATTGGGGTGGTCGATGATCCTCTGCTGATATTTTTCGCTGAATTGCTGTATCTCCTTTTTTATCGGATTTATATTGAGGTCCTTGTGGATTTGTTTATTCGTCACGTACCAGGGGGCATTGGTGATGATTCTCAATGTTTTTGACTGGAACCTCTGCAGTATTTCGATGTTGGAGTTACTGGTTGTTCCCCATAGCTGTATACCATATGTCCATATCGGTTTTAATATCGTTTTGTAGATGATGAGTTTGTTATACATCGATAGCTTAGATTTTTTGCCAATGAGCTTTTTTCTTTTTGTTTTTATGTGCTTAGTCCACGTGAGTCTCCTGTCGAGGTAGATTCCCAGGTATTTGACCTCATCTGTGATTGGAAGTGGCTGACCATAGAGTTTAACATGTGGGCATTTCCCCTTTCTTGTTGCAAACGTTATGTGGACGGATTTAGTTTCGCTGGCTTTTAATTTCCATTTGTCAAACCATTCCTCTATTTTATTTAGCTGTACTTGGAGTATATTAGATGCTCCGGCTGGATCTATATCAGCTGCTAGAATTGCTGTATCGTCAGCATACGTTGCGACCGTTGCATTATCTTCGATGGGTAGATCGGCCGTGAAGAGTGTGTATAGGACGGGACCAAGCACGCTTCCTTGCGGTACCACTGATTCTATTGAATAGAGTTGTGAGAACTCTTGTCCTTCGTACTTGGAATTTTCTCGCGTTGAGATATGATTTCATGATTAAAACGTATTGAGGTAGGGTTTGTTTTATTTTGTATAGGAGTCCATCTTGCCAGACTTTGTCGAATGCTTGTTTTATGTCAAGGAAAACAGCCGAACAGTATTTCTTTTCCTCAATCGAGTTTGATATGGCGTTGTAGACTCTATTCACTTCCTCTATTGTCGAGTGTCTGAATGTTTCTGAATCCAAACTGATGTTTCTTGATGAGCTTGTCGATGTCAATTATTGTGTTCATTCGTTTGAGCAATATTTTCTCGAACAATTTTGAGAGAGTGGGTAGCAGGCTAATTGGTCTGTACGATGTGACTTCGTTCGGGGGTTTGCCTGGTTTTAGAATGAGTATAATTTGTGCTGCTTTCCATCGCGACGGTATATAAGATTGCCGGATTATGGCATTGAATAATGTGGCTATAAAGACAATGGCTTTCCTGGGTAATTCTTTGAGATTTTTTCCATCGACGAGGTCATGACCAGGCGCTTTTCTGGCTTTGAATTCTTTTACTATACAGTATCGAATTTCGTTTGGCGAGGTGTGTTGTATCGGTAGGTGCATTGGGAGTGGGGTCTCGAGGTATTCAGGTATTTCGGGTATATTTTGAGTTGCAGGATACGGTTTGAAAACGTTGACTAGGTGATTAGCGAATACCTCTGCCTTTTCTGCGTCGCTTCTGGCCCAGCTGTTATCTGTTTTTTTTATAGGTGGACTTTGTTGCTGAGGCTGCTTTATTCGTTTTGTCACCATCCATAGTGAGAAGTCTGTGTCCGCCGTGTTTGTTAGATTCAGTAGGTTATATTGGAAAGATTCATTCTGAAATTCTCTTATTGACTTTTTTAGCTCTCGGATAGCTCTATTAAAGTTCGTTTTATCTATGGGATTTTTTGTTACCTGCCATTTTTTTCTCAACTCTCTTTTTTCTATTTTGTCTCTTATTTCTCTCGGATAGAAGTTCTCGCGAGCTTCTGTTTCTATTTGAGGTGTGGCTATCCGAGCTGTATCTTGTATTAGTTTTGTTAGATAGTCACTGGCTGCATTAATATTGTCGCCTTTGTTTAGGGACATTTTCAGGTTGATGTCGCTTTGTATTATATCTTTTGGAACATTCTCCAGTCCGTTTTCTTGTTATATAGAAAGGGTAATCGTTGCTGGAAGAGAACTCTAGTACTAATGGTCAAAGTGACGGGAGTATGATCTGATGAGAGATCTAAATCGGCTCTTATTAGTGTATGATTCTTGACTATTCCTTTCGTTACGAAAAAATCTAGGACATCTGGTATTTTGTTCACATCTGTGGGCCAGTATGTGGGTTCCCTTGGTGACAATTGATCGTAGTTTCCCGCCCTCGATCAAAGTTCCCGCCCTCTTGTAGTATCTAGCCTCGAGCCCCAAAACCGGAGCTTCGCGTTAAAGTCGCCTACCGAAAAAATCCAGGAACATTTCTTTTTTTATTACGTGCTTTGGGGGACATTACACGGCTGCTACAGTTATGGGGCCGTGTTTCCAGTCTTCGATGAATATGGAAGTTGCTTGTAAATAATCTTTGTCGCTTTTAACTGATTCATAATGTTTAATCGATTTTTTGACAATAATTGCTGTACCACCATGATCCGTGCCATCGGGATGTTGTGTTTCATATATATTGTAGTCTCGAATTTTGAGATAGCTTCTAGCGGTCAAATGAGTTTCGGAGATCAGCATAACATCTATTTTGTTTGTGCGTAAATATGCTGTTACTTCTTGGTGGTGTTGCTCCAAGCCATTTGCATTCCATACGACTATACTGTAAAAGTGATTTATTTTGTGTTGGCGAATTTCGAAAGTACTGTTGTTAGTAGTTGTAGCATTGTGTTTAAAAGTTCGTTTTGCTGCTTGAAGGCGGCTTTAAATTCGTCAAAAGATTTTACTAGGAACGATGATATTTCTGTATTTGTTGTGTTGTTGATATTTGTATCAGTGCTTGGCCTTGGCCTTACAGTCTCCGCATAGCTTGTGTGATTATTTCTGTCAGGTAATCTGTTGCGCGGTGGTCTTTGGAGCTGACTTGCGGGATCTCGGGTATTATTGGCTATTGACCGGTGCCAGTGCGATTTCTGGGAGTTTGCATTTCTTTTTTCTATCATTTCAAGGTATACAGGGCATCTTTTGTAATTAGCTGTGTGATTTTTATCACAAAGTGCGCATCTGGCAGGGGTGTCTTTCGGTTTTCTACAGTTTGCAGTACTATGGTCGTCTCCGCATTTCTCGCATCTATATTGCATGCGGCAGTAGGTTTTCGTCTGCCCGTATCTTTGACACCTGGTGCATTACACTATTTCCAATCTTTTTTTGGGGGGTTCGATTTGTACTTTTGCGTGGAGAAGGATCTAGTTTATAGATATCTTTATTGTTATTGGCCGGTTCGAGATCTAGGAAGAATAGCGGGAGCGGTGGTTTGGTTCTGCTTTGTCTGATGTTCATTACATTCCTCACTTGGTGGCCATGCTTTTCGATTTCTTCTTTAATATCGTTGGGAGAGATGGAGGGATGCAGTGATCTTATTACGACTCTGAAGGCTCGTTGTTGTAAGTTGATAGGTGTGATAAGAGGCACCTATTTCGTCTAACTTGCGTACAATTGATCTCAAGGCGTCTGTGCTCTTGGCCAGGATTTTCAGTTGGCGGCCATCGTTGTTTATGGATTTGTATGTATAGTCGTCATTTGGAACAATTTCGCTTAGTGTTTCGGTTAGAGCGTTTATTGAGTCCACTGCCGGTATAAATATGGGGGGCGGCTTCGATTCGCTACTGTTGTTTGCTGTTTCTTGCTGATTTTTGGTTTAATTGCCCGATGCGTTTACATTGTCAGTCACCGTTGGGTTTTGGGTGAGGACAGAAAATCTATTTTGGGTGCTAATATGCTGTGGCCCAGGCTCGCTTCCTGACTCGTTATCACGAGAGTCCCTTCTTGGGCGTTTTTTTGCGTGAAATACCTGCCAAGAGGGTAATTTTCCTGGGATGTTAGTGTTCAGCGTTCGTCTGAGTATCAGCCCTATGTCATCTCTTTCCTGGCTTCTTGTGAATGGCGTAGAGGGCAATTGGTTCGTTTGTAGGTGATGGTTAAAAGTCGAGGTGTCGTCCTTTTTTGACATGTCCAGCGTGTCCATGTCCTGCTCCGGATTATTGCCGCCACTTTTTTCCGCCAAGCTACCAAATCTCGATAGCACAGCAGCACTTCACTGATTTTTATAGTATATTTCTATTTCACAATAGGGGAGTTTAATATTCTCGGCGCGTATACGTCCGTTCTCTACGACGGCTAACACTAGAGTCCACCAAGTCTAACTAAAGTAACATTTTCATATTTTAATTGTTTGCAATTGATTTTATGTCTATTAAATATATTAAGAATATTTAAAGAATGTTTAAACTATGTTGTCCACCTCTAATTTATGTAAATAAAGTAAGTCATTTTCGTAAAATACTTTTGACCTATACTGTATAACAATACAAATTATCTATAAATAAATAAACTGTAGCATTTCTGTTTTGTTTTATTAATCAATCAACAGATAATTATTGTAATTAAAAAAACCCAACATATATTAAAAACATTTTTGTTTGAAATAACACAAAATTATTTTAAACGTAATTTTTGTTTACGCCATCTATATAGCGTATTAGCAATTATCATTTGACATAACTTAACGATTGTTTTGAATGTCAGATTTATAAAAAGGTTATGTTGTGCATTGTTATTAAATATGTATACGGTTTAAATTAAAAGTATTCCCACCATGGACTTTAATATAGAAACCGCGGTGAGGGTGTGCCCAGTTCAGTGCACAAACGGGGATATAATCTGTGTCCAATCCAACACGTACAACAACACAGTCCAATTAGGAAATTCACAGCCGTATCCAGTAAATTATGCCCTCCCAGTGGATTGTCCGCAAAGTGCTCTCTTCACTGCTGTTGTTTCACCTCTACTCAATTTCCTTCTGGAAGGTTGTGATGTATCCGTAGTAACAACAGGCCAGTCAGGAACAGGAAAATCATATACTTTATTGGGTCCTGGTATGAATTGTGCATTAAGTGAAAGTGAACATGGAATAATACCTAGATTTTTAAGAGAGTTGTTTATTAAAGTTTCCGAAACACGGGACAGAAGCTCAACAGTCCATGTAACCTGGTCACAAATTTGTGGCGAAACTGTTCAAGATCTTCTCGGAGCTGGAAGCATTGAATGCAAGAGTATCAGTGAAGCTTTCCAATTAATACAATTAGGTATGTCAAATTTAGCTCCGAGATATGCACATACTTTATTTACAATAACATTGGAACAGCAGTGGCTCTTAGAAAATAATATTCAACATCGAATTTCTACGGCAAGCTTTGCTGATCTAGCCGGAAGTGAGAAAATGATCGTAATGGATAGTAATGGTGTTACACAAAGCATTCCGTCGGACCCAGGATTATTAGCTCTTCAAAGATGCATAATGTCATTAACAGAACCTTACAACAATCAATTTAACGTTCAAATTCCTTACAATCAGTCAGTTTTAACAACATTACTTAAAGATTCCTTTGGTGGAAGAGCGAAAACAGTTTTAATTTGCTGTGTATCTCCACTATTAAGAGATTTGTCAGAAACATTTTATACAATGCAATTTGCTTTAAGAGCCCAAATGGTCAAAAACATAGTAACTGTAAATTCTTATACAACAAATGAATCAATTCAAGAGAATTTTGATGTGTTTGGTTTACAGTTTGCTGCAAATCAATTATTTAAATTAGTCTTAAATGCCGAAGAATTATTCCAAAAATTAGTTTCCAATAATTCATTATCTCAAAATGATCTTGAGCAAGTTTCTCAATGGCTTACTCTCAAGCAAGAGTGTGAGGAATGTTTAAGTGAAACTTCAGAACCTAGGAGATCTTTAGAAAGAATAGAAGAAGAGATTGAGGATAGTTTTGATAGTTCAGAGAGTGATAACGCTGATGATAGTGATAGTATTTTAATGAGATTAAGTACATATATGGAAGCTTTTAGGGAAAATACTGAAATGCTTGTAATGAAAACCAATGGAATTCATAATATAACAAGTGTTATAACCAAAGAAAGTGTTAGTAGTTCAAATAGTGAATTTCATAATAAGGGAGCAAGAGGAAGAAGAAATAGCATCCATTCTGTTGGTGAAATTTCTTCTCCTTCTTTAACACTTAGCATTCAGAAAGATGTGATTTCTGAAAACAACGAAACTAAGAATTTAAGCAATTTAAATTATGAAATGAAACAGAAAATGCTTAAACAAATTTGTATTGATCTTCAAGGCTGCCAAAAACAGATTTCTGAACTAGAGAATACAATTGCAATGAAAGAAAAACTAATGCAACAATTGTTGAAACATAAAACCACAAAGTCTACAGCTCGAGAGAAGATTGAGCAGAAAAGGGAACAGCTTAAAACTAATTATGAAGATGCACACATAAAATTGTCTCAAGCACAAAATGATTCTCTCTTGGAAGAGAAATGTAGGTCTGAAATAGCTGATATTGAACAAAAAATCAAAGATATTGATTCAATTAAGAACATTGCAGAAGATGGAAGTCGTAGGGTGATGGAATTGGAAAGTAGTTTACATACTTCAAAGAAACAGTTGGAGAAACTTAAGAAGTTTAAAAGAAAAGAAGAGAAACGAAAAGTTTTATTTGAAAATGAATTAAAAGCAAATCAGAAAATAGACATTAAAACATCAGAAAGCAAAACATTAGTTGTCCAAGAAAACTGGCTAGATATAAGGAATGATTTATCAACACCGGATGATAAATTAGAAGCTCTAAGACATGAAATTAGAAATCTCAGAAGAACTAGGGAGTTACTACTGGAACAACGCTGCAAAATCGATCCTAAATCTCACATAAAAATAATTAATGAATTGGAAGATAGGAAACTAATTCAATATGAAGAAGCAATTGAAGCAATAGACTTAGCCATCGAATACAAAAATGAGTTAATGTGTGGACATGAAAAGGCTTTAGCAACACCTCAAGAACACACTGATAAAATGCTACTTGAAAGATTAATGAAGTTGAATGAGCACGAGATGAGGGCTTTGCTACATAAATATTTTGAAAAAGTTGTTGATCTAAGAAGTAGCAGTAAGAAATTGGAGCTGCAAGTTGTGGATATGGAGTGCCAGAATGAAAACTTAACAGGAAGAGTTCAGAATTTAAGTCATACTCTGCAACAAGTTAGGTTGGAAGCTGAGCGACGTATAGTTGGATTGCAACAACAACATGAAGATAAATTGCATGTCGTTATGAGACATCTTGCTAATGATGGTGGTGATACAAGAGTTCTCTCAAGGGTTTTAGAAAGATCCAAACAAGCAGCATTGGCTATGCAAGTTGCTGGAACCAGTAAGCATGTTGATAAGAGTAGCTTTATAGCTAGATTTTCACGATATGCTAGACATGAAACTGTACCTAGACAACTACAACATGTAAGTACTACTCCACCTCAAACTAAAGTGACAAGACAGAAAAATAAACTTATAATAACACAGAGCAAGAAATAGTTTTTATTTGTAAATATTGCTATATTTTGTGAGTGTGATTATAAATTTAGAAAACTCATATGAAGATTGTTTCAATAAAACATGTATGAAAAATCCAAATAAATTGTAGATTAGTTTATTGTAGCAATGTTTACAGATGTAGATGTTTTTATAGTTGAATATATTTTGTACTAGTTTTTTTTTCTTTTAAAAACATTGTTCAGTATTCTTTGCATCTATAGTGATCTCTTTTGTGATTTTTTTTTAATAAAAAAAAACAAATAATTTTTTTTTTATATGTATTGAGACATATATCAACGTATTTTAATCCATGTATTGTTTTATATATCGTGATCTTTTATATTATTGTAAATATATATACATATATATGCTTTTCAGTTTTGTAATGTTTATTTGTATTTTGTATAAAGGCAATCTTAATAAATTAAACTTGACAATCAAGTAAAAATATTTTCTTATTTATTTTTTATTTTCTTCAAAATAAATACATCTATATGGATAAAAGTACACTTTAAAAATTACAGTTTCAAATAGTAGCAGTGGCCTTACGAATTTGAAACTGTAAAAACTATAATGAGATTTATCATATTATAAATTTTTTTTTGTAAAATTACAGTTTCAGATATTAAATTTTATTTATTTTTTGCTCTAACGTTTCACCCTACTAAAATAATTTAAAAATTTCAGTATCGAGAATTAATATTTCCGTTTTCATTTCTTATAAGTAAAAAGTATTAAGTAATAAATACTTCACGAAAAAATCGTCATTTTTACAGTTTGGACTAATAATGAATATATATATATATATATATATATATATATATATATATATATATATATATATATATATATATATATATATATATATATATATATATATATATATATATATATATATTATTATTATTATCCTCGGATTGCACCCAAAGTAGATGGCGCTAAGTTTTCATGGTTTTCAAATCTTTTTCTTCTTCTTGGCCCAGATTTCCCGCATTTTCTGTGAGTGTGCCTGTTTTCTTGCTTCGGTCCAGGAGGTAATGGTAATATTATATATATATATATAATAATTTATTTATCAGCATAATTATTACAATATAACAAAAAAAAAATACAGTCAAACTTCCATAACTCGAACTTCTATAACTCCAATTTTTCTATAACTCGAACTTTTTTAGAAATTCATACGTTTAGATAGCACTTTACATATAAATTAACTTAAATAACTCGAACTTTCCTTAACTCGAATTTTTACATAGTCAAATTTGATATAGAAAATAATCTCTATAACTCCAATTTTTCAATCGCTGCGTACTTTCCAAAATTTATGGTGCCGGATATTGCCTATCATAAACCGTATCAAATTTGTTATTGTAAAATACTATATATTAATGAAATTTTAGAGTTTAAACTGATTCTTTCTTCTTACCTCTGCCGCTACAATTACAAATATGAGTGGTCAGAGAATAAAACTCAATACCATGTCGTTATCCGACAAAGTGAGATTGATAAATGAAGTTGACAAAAGCATTAAAAAGAAAAAAGTGAACTATAGACTTTGAGATTCTTCCAAGTACACTTTCTTCAATTATAAGAGACCGAGGAGTAATTCTGAACAAAGCCGAAAATGGTGCAACTAATGATACAAACGTTTGAAGAAGTGTACCTACAAAGACATTGATACTACTTTGGAATTGTTTAAAATTGCGCGGGATAAAAATGTGCCAATGCCTGGACCACTTATTAGAGAAAATGCTTTTTTTGCTGAGAGTGTGGGACACACTGATTTCATCGCTAGTGTAGGTTGGCTAAATAAGTTTAAGAAAACGCATAATATTATTCAAAAGGTTATGTGTGGTGAAAGTGCAGACGTTAATGAACATGACTGTGAAGAGTGGTGGAACAATATCAGGCCGGAAATTTTAGCATCTTATCATGAAAAATACATTTTTAACGCGGACGAAACGGGCATATTTTCTAAATGTTTGCCTAATAAAACATTAACATTTACAGACGAAAAGTGCTTCGGTGGGAAACACAGCAAAGAAGAAATCACCGCCATGGTGGGAGCCAATATGTGTGGTACTGAAAAACTAGAACCGTTGGTGATTGGAAAATAAAAAAATCCGCGATGCTTTAAAGATAAACGTTTTTTACCAGTGACATACAGAAACAACAGAAAAGCTTGGATGACGAGCGCAATTTATAAAGAATGGCTTTCTAGTTTAGACAAGAAATTCAATGCCGAAAACCGTCACACTCAAAAATGACTAAGCAGCTTAAATGACTCGATTCTTGTTGTTCTTCTCCCGCCACACATGACGTCAAAGTTACAACCTAGGACCTGGTTGGTTGGACCAAGGAATTATTAACTATATTAAATTGCACTATAGAAGAAGAATTCTGAAAAAAAAAACTATAGTTGCCCTAGAAGACAATCAACCCGAACATATTACTTTATGGGCTGCTGATACAAACTTGACAAAAGCGTGGGATATCGATATTCCGCAAGCAACCATAAAATATTGTTTCAGAAAGGCTGGCTTATAAGGCGAAACAAACTGGAGTAAAGATGATGATACTCTTCTGAATTGAAGTCTGCGTATGACATATAATCAGCATAACGTGGATAATACAGTGTCTCTTAATGATTATTTATCTGTAGATGAAGATATGGTTATATCGGACTATCCAACAGATGCCGATATTTTAAACAAGATTACAAAACGTGAAGATGAAGATGTCTTATCTAGCAAGGAAACAGTGCCAATTGCACCCACGAACAAAGACATGCGTAATTATTTAAATAACTGTAACGAATATCTGTGTTCTAAAGAAAAGAAGTGTAACGCGCATTATCTACTATGGAGAACTTTGTAGATAGAGAATTTTGGTGAAATTGTCTGGTTGCGGAGTTCGAGGATGCTGTTGTATTTTTTTTTTTTTTTATTATATAAAATTGGGGGGCAGGCGGAATATGCGGCCGTAGGCAGGATCTTTCGAAAGACAGAAGTCGGCGAAGGTGGGATTCATGGCTGAGGGAAAGAGCGCAGACTTGATAGTCGAGGATTGGTCTTACGAAGGTTTTGTAGGTGAAGAGGAGGACTTTAGGGGAGCAGCCGCCGAGGCGACTACGGAGGCAATAAAGAAGACGAAAGCGTTTGCGCATTAGGTTGATGCAGCGGGAGGTGTTGGAAGGTTGACGGAGAGATTTGTGGAGGATGGTGCCTAGATAGGTGGCGGAGGGTTTAGGTTTGATTATTTCGCCATGGAGTCGGATGTTGGGGAAGGGAAGAGCACCCCTTAGATAGGGGTGGTGGAAAAAGACGAGTTGTGATTTCTTGGGGTTCATCTGGATGCGCCAGAGGCTCATCCAGGCCTCCAGGGTTTTTAGGTGGGAGTTTAGGCGGGAAGCAGCGACCTTAGGGAGGCGATTTGAGGCCCAGACCACGGTATCATCAGCAAATTGCTGGAGATGGCAGTCGGGCAAGGTTGGGGTGGGAATGTCGTGGCAGAAGAGGTTGAAAAGGAGGGGAGACAGGACAGAGCCCTGGGGGACACCCGCGGCAGGAGTGAAGGGCAGCGAGAGTGAGTCGCCGTGCTTCACCCGGCAGGAACGAAAGTTGAGGAAGTTGTGGACGAGGCGAATTAGAGGCCAGGGGAATTGGAGGAGGATAAG